>JAPVLO010000394.1:202500-1633973 GCA_027257055.1 Cephalopachus bancanus
GCTCTCTCTCTCTCTCTCTGTGTGTGTGTATGAACTCAAAAGAAAAATAATTATTTATAACAAATTGTGTATTTAATTCTTACTAGTTTAAACTTCATTCGCCTTCAAAGTACTCTCTATCGCAGTACACCTATCGAGATGCGTTTTCCATTGCTCAAAATAGTTTCTGAACTTGTCAATTTTGAAGCCTTGTAGTGCTTCTGTCATTTTTTGTTTCACCTCTTCCACGTGGGCAAAATGTTTCCTTTTGAGGCCTTTTTTTTTATTTGGAGAAACAAAAAAAAGCTCTCAGGGTGAGATCTGGTGAATAGAGGGGACGAGGCATGGGGTCATGCAGTTTTTGGTCAAAAACTAACACTCAGCTTGGTGTGAGCAGATTCGTGTAAATCACCCATCATGAAATGGGCAAATGTGTTGAAAGAATCTCCAAAAAAAGTTCACCAAAATTGAACACAGCCTCTCACAACGACGCTAGCTGGTACACTGTGGCCAGTATGTTCCTAGAACACTTACCTAGCGGGGCAAGCCTTGTACTACAAGGGGCCTGCCCTTCAAAAATAATTCCGTTTTTCTGGGTCCCCCGAATATATGAGGGGTGACCCAATAGATAGATATATTTTATGATAGTTTTCTAGTAAGTCATATAAATATGTATATGTAATGTCTTCCTCACCACATGAAATCAACATGGGGTGCTGCTTTTTGAGAAAGATCTCAAAACTATTAATGCTTAGATGAATATAATTTGAGTAAATCATACCCCACACATACAGGCATTTCTCCTCATTCTGAGTCCCCATGGTAGCTTTTCCTGATCCCTAGGGTTGCCGGGAACTCACCGAGGACGGGGAGAGCTCAGCGTCAGGCTTCACAAGCAGCACGCTTTGGTCCACGGCCCGCAGGGCACAGAGGGACTGAGGGGAAGCTGTGACTCGCAGGTGGGCTTGTGAGGCTGGGAGACTTTGGGCCGGGTTGAAGCTCAGATCCACCTGTAAAATTGGGGAAAAAAAGGTCAGAAAAACACATTTCCTGATTTCACCTTGCATTTCCTGAACGGGCCTCACATCCCCGGCATGTAACTACTTTCACTGACTTTGTGGTGGCTGGCATTATGCCAATCCTGAGGCTTTTTGTCTCCTACATTTCTCTTTCACTCTCAAGAACAAGTTGAGCCATGATGATAATTTCTAATTCCTTTACATTACTAATTATGAGATGCCATTTTTTAACCTTTTATACTCAGTAATGTGTTCACTGACTGTGGCAGTTGTGCTTGGGTCTAGATATTCTTGTATTTTTTTTTGTCTTTTTAATAGTTTTAAAAACTTGCTCATGCTTTCCTCCACATTTCTTCCTAGAAGCAGGGAACAAGGTACCCAGAACTGTGAAATTTGGTAAGAGACAATGCGCTAGAAGAATTTTTGAGTTTTGCACTAGGAGCCAAGTGACATGGCTTCTTAGTGTGACTGCCTTGATGAATGTCTCTGGCAAATCTGTTTCACCCCTGGGGCTCCAGTGCTTACATGTATACAATAAATGACAGCTATAATAACTTCTAGTTCGAGATATTGAAAGTTTTATGATATAAAGCACCTACCTTGTTGGTAAGACACTTTTCAACCTCGTATTTTGCAGAATCCCCAATCATGTCCCCATTTGGTAAAATGGCAAAGATAAGCAATCGAGCAATAGGAGCGATGTCTGACTCCACAGGGACTGACACGGAAAAGTGGTCTTTTACTGGAGCACAGAGAGAATGAGAGGAAGCAATCATGGGTCAGACATCTCCCCAGGGCTGACATAAAATCACTCTGTTGCACAAAGCCATTTTAGAAGCCTGGTCTGGTTAATGACTATTTCCATTAGCAGATGTTATCGGTATAATCAACAGTAGATGCAATCCATGAAGGACCACTCTAAACACTCTAGCTTATTAAAAAAAAATCCTGACAAAGCCCTCTCTCCTCTCCTAAGTCATGTACTGTGTTGATTTCTCAGCAGTTTTAAGCTTTAGCTCACCTATGTAAGTTTCTGATGGTGTGTCAGGGTAGGAGAAATCCACTTCACCATCATTTGATCTAGACCTTACACTTGAAGAGGGAGATAGAATCTGAAGTTATAGATGTAATAGGAAGAGCTTAACACATTGTATTTGTGCTTATATCCTTTCCACCCTCCATGAAGCAAATATGCTAATCTTTTATCTTTAAGAGGATCACTATGTGCCTTCAAAAGTTTTTTTTTTGATGCCCATATAGATTCTTTAGATGTTGCATTAAGCTTCCTTAACTCTACTTAGATGTTGCTGTGAAAAGGCAACAAAAAAGAAACTTGCTGATAGTTTTCTAGTAAGTTATCTTTTAGATTCCTAAAGGAATCTAGGAGCAAGCTTCAAAGATTTAGATTGTTGCATATTTGTTCATGGAAAGAGTCCAATTAAATGATGGAAGTACTGAATTTAACTCTTCATAAAGCACAGCTATCTTCAAAGAGAAAATGAAGTATTTATAAAGATATAAATGATAGAGCAGAAGACCTAGCATATAGAAGGCATCTTATTATTATTATTATTATTTGAGTTGGAGTCTCACTCTGTTGTCCAGGCTGGAGTGCAGTGGCACGCTCACGGCCACCACAGCCTTGACCTGCTGGGCTCTGGTGATCCTTCCACCTCAGCCTTCCAAGTAGCTGGAACTACAGGCACGTGCCACCACGCTGGTTAAGTTTTTTTTTGGTTTATTGTAGAGATGAGGTCTCACCAAGTTGCTTTCCCCAGACTGGTCTTGAACCCATGGGCTCAGGCAGTCCTCTAACCTCGGCCTCCCAAAGTGCTGAGATTATAGGCGTGAGCCACCGCGCCTGGCCTAGAATGCATCTTAAAACATTACCCTTCATCCTCCCCATTTTCTAGAACAATTCTCAAATGTCTTTCATTCTGAGAAGAGGGTCAGGAATGTTTATGGTTTAAAAATTTGGAATATGCATAAATTATACACAAAAACATTTTAAATAATTCAAAGAGAACAGACTAAAGAAAAAGAAAACAAATATTTGATTAAGCGTGGAGAAAAAAGAAACATTATTGCTTTCCCTCCCTCAACTTTCTCTTTATTATGATTGGATAGAAATTATTTGTCTTTCCTTGAAAGTGTTCCTGGTATTTCTGTAGTGTAAGACTAAATGTGTCAGAACGGGACAACAATGTGGAGATTATGGAACTACTCACGGTTCCCCTGCTCCATAGACTGGACATGGGTCCCACTTCGGACAATGCCTCCCTTAGCCATTATCTGCAAAAAAAGGGAGGACATAAAAAATTTTTAATGTGCCTCAAAGAGATCATACTCGTCATCTCGCTCCAATATATTTGTTTTATTGAGCCCCTGCTGGCAATCATTAGCCCTCCGAGAAGTCAAACTTTCAAAAGGAACATGGATGAGAAATTAAAGCGGTGATGTCTAAAGAACTTCATAATTACAGAGAGCTTTTGTCTACAGATAAGTCAACACTGTGACCTCCTTTCTCACCAGATAATAGAAGACGAGCTCCTTCAGCTCCTTCAGGATCCGTTCATTCAGAACATAATGTACCTGGACTGCCTGAGTTTGGCCACAGGGAAGCTCACGAAACTTGAGCTCCAGGCGCACAAAGCTCTTGCTTGGGGAGAACACAAGATAAGCCGTGTGATGTGCCTCTTCGTGTTCTTCGGACACCCACTGGTAGTCATAACAGGGACTGTAATTCTTGTGTTTGACCTAATGAAAAACGATATTATTTTATTGTTTATATGTCATAAAGAATCAGTGTTCTTACAAAACTCTGTAAGTTTACTGTCCTATCTGAATAGCTAGAAATCTTTTGCTCCACAATAAAAGAGAGAAAGATCTCTTGCTTTGTTTATCTGTATCAAATTCAAGCATGGTTTGTGCCTTCACACTGAATAGCCTCCTGGAGTTGGGATTTATATTTCTGAAGAGCATAAAAAAGGCATCTTTTGCTCTGTTTAGCTTGCTTGAAATTTCTTTGGCTACTTTCACCAGAGCTAGAAAACCTCACTGATGAGAGTAAGTAATATCCAGAAAACCAAAGATCTGTGCTTTTCTGAAAGTAACTGCCTCTTTTATGATGGTCTCCAAGGGGTGTCATGAATAAAAAAAAATAATGCAACCTTAGGGGTCTGAGAAAACATTAGTAAAAAGCATGGCTTGAATGGAGTTTATGAATTAGCTGAAATCTACCTCTCCTGGGCTATTTTAGGCTGTCTACTATTATTATTGTTAGTATTTTGAGTCCAGGTCTTTCATTCTGTTGCCCAGGCTGGAGTGCTGTGGCAGGATCACAGCTTACCGCAGCCCTGACTCCTGGGCTCAGGTGATCCTTCTGTCTCAGCCTCCCAAGTAGCTGGGATTACAGGCGCGTGCCGCTATGCCCGGTTAATTTTTAACTTCTTTTGTTGAGATGAGGTCCCATTATGTTGCCCAGGTTGGTCTCAAACTTCTGGGTCCAAGTCATCCTCCAGCGTAGGCCGCCCATTGTGCTGAGACTACAGGCGTGAGCCACCATGCCCAGCCAAAATGGATGATTTTTAAAGCTGCTTGTGGGTTGGGATCCTTATGTCTTACAACTGGGTTGTATTTCTGACTTTTCTCCATGTAGAAGTTGTTCTTTAGTTTATTCCAGGCTTACCCTATCTCCATCTCCAGTGCTCAAATAGCAAAAATAAATCCTTGTGCCAGTGAAACACTTAGTTCATATCTCAGTATGTGTTTTAGTGGTAACATACACATGAACACCAAGAAGAGGAAGTATGTAAAAATATTTTCATTGTCAGGACTAGCACAGGGCCTGGCACACAGAAAGCATCGAAGACATTTTTTGATGGAAAAATAAGTAAACATTCAAATTTGAGTTATTAGAGGTATGTTCTTTTATGACATCAACTTGAAGCTAAATAAAATATATTATTTTTTTCTTTTCAATAGTAACACAAAAACTCTTAAGTGGTAGGGGTTTCTCATTATCATGATTATGGAATATATATTGTGTATCCTTATATCTATAAACATTTATCTACATCTCTATTGATGGATACAGAATAGAGAGCTGTATGCTATACGAAACAAGTTGTATGAGTATGAATAAGTCATCTGGAGAAAATTAGAACAGCAAGGCAAAAATATAATAATTTATGGAGTAAATTTTTGAAAGTAAATTGTAATTATGTTAAAATTGGCTCATATAGTTAAAGTATTTAACAGTAAAGAGGACTTACTAAGGCCTTGAACATGTATTCTATCATTTAACCTTCACAACCACCCTGTGTCAGGTATTAATATTTTAGCTATCTTACAGAGCAAGAAATAAAGCACAGAGATTTTATTTTCCCTTACTATAGAGTCGAGCCAGTATTTTTAACCAGTTTATCTGGTTCTGATTCTGGAATCCACACTCTTCAGAAAAAATTGTGATAGAAAACATGTAACATCAAATTAGTATCTTCATCGTTTTCAGTATATTGTTCGGTAGTGTTAAGTATGTCTGTTGTGCAGCAGATCTCCAGAGTTTTTAATCTTTCATCTTCCAAAACTAAATCTATAGGCCCATGAAGCTATGGCTCTTCATTTTTCTCTCTCTCCAGTCCCCGGGGACCACTATTTTGTATGACTGACTACTTTAGAAGTCTTATATGAGTGAAATCACATACTGTTGTCTTTTTGTGGCTACTATATTTCACTTACCATAATATCCTCAGGGTTCTTCTATATTGTAGCCTGTGATAGAATTTCCTTTCCTTTTAGGAATGCATAATATTCCATTGTATGTATATTCTACATTTTGTTTATCGAACGGACTGACATTTGATAGTTTACACCTCTCAGCTGTTACAAATAGTGCTGCTATGGACATGGTGTGCAAATGTCTCTTTGAAAATCTTGCTTTCTTTATTTATTTTTGAGTCAGGATCTTACTCTGGTGCTCAGGCTGAAGTGCAGTGGCATGACCATGGCCACCGCAGCCTCGAACTCCTGGGCTGAGGTGATTCTTCTGCCTCGGCCTCTCGAGTAGCTGGGACTACAAGGCAAACACCACCATGCCTGTCTAATTGTTTTATTTTTTGTTGAGGTGAGTTCTTGCTGTGTTGCCCAGGCTGGTCTTGAACTCCTGGGTCAAACAAATCCTCTGCCTGGCCTCCCAAAGTGCTGGGATTACCAGTGTGAGCCACTGTGCCCAGCCCGAGACCCTGCTTTCAAGTTTCTTGAATATATCCCTAGAAGTAAGATTACTGGATCATATGGTAATTCTATGTTGTAAAGTTTTTGAGGAATTACCATACTGTTTTCATAGTGACTACATCATTATACATTCCCACCAACATTGCTAATGTCTTCTTTTTAAAATAAGCTTTTTGAATGTTGGCCTTCAATTCATTTCTAATTGCTAGTTTTTCTAGGACAATTTGGAAATGTTATCATTTCTGGGCTGCAATCTTGTTTTCAAGGCTACTTCATTCATGTCATTGGTAACCTCTTTCCAAACTTACCCTAACATTAAGAGAGGTACCCATAACATTGGTGGTATTGATGGAGAAGTGCACAATGCCATGCTCATCTGTAGTAGCATCGTGGCGATAGTTAGCTTCATTTGCTCTGATGAAGACGGCTTTATTTGGCATTGGGACGCCTTTCCCATCTACTAGGCGCACCTGAAGATTAAAAACCATGGATCGGTTATATGGCTAATAACTAAGAGGCACCAAACATATTCATTTTATCACAAATTTTTTTGAGTGCCTCATATATGTTGAACATGGTTCCAGGCATTGAGAATATGGCAGTGAACAAAACAAAATTTCTTCCATCACAGAGCTTACCATCTAGTAAAAGATAGATGCTAAATAAATATACCAATAATAGTCACATATTTATTCCTAAAGAGAAAAATAAAGCAGTGTGAAGGGATAATGGCGATAGTAATGGAAGAGACTAAAAAATGTATTCTGGATATCTTGGAAATGCTATGTGTTAATATAACTCTTGGGGAGTCACAGAGCTCAAGCGTAATATAGTAATGGAAATTTTTAATTCATTAGTCAAATTTATTTGATCCCCAAATACTTGTTTTGTGGTAGAACCATAACTTCCTATGGATTGATTTTCTGAAGCATCACATGTTCACAATTAAGCAACTGGTATATTGTCCTGTGTGCTTCTCTGGCTGTTTTATCTGCTTCTTAACCTAAATTTTATATCCTTTGGAAGATAGGCAATTTTATGACACCCTTTCAATGTGAAAAATGTAAAACTGAAAAGAGTTATTAAATAAGGCTCTAAAGCCAAATTACAGCTGATATTAATGCAGCAGATGAGTAGTCCGGTTCAGACTGTAAAGATGATTCTTTTTCAGAATAAATTATTTTTGGTAGCAAGAAGCAGAATAGGTTGACTTGGATCAGTGTTCATAACTAAATAACAAAATCTAAGTTTGCCAATTAAATGTTGGCTGCACATACAAAGACAAGAATAGCCACAAAATTCAGATTCTCTTCTAGTGAGAGTCTAATGACAAATAGGATAATTGTCTAATAGCATAAAATATTTAAAAAATAGTATCTCTCTGTGATGTTTAAAAATAGACTGCACCTTGATTTTAGGAAGTGGCCGGTTTCTGAATATATTTTGCTGTCATAACATAATCAAATGTTTTAGAATGTACTCCTCTGTGGGGTCTATCTTGCTGTGTTTTATACCCTCTGTAGCTGAAATCCTGTAATGTTTCTATTAAGTGTATGATGCACAGTAACTACACATTGAAATACATACAACTGTCACCTCAGGTTTCTGGAGTCCGAAAGATCTATATGCATATCTGCTTACAAAGAAAAATCAAATATAAAGTCTTTTTGTACATCTGTATAAAAATTTATAATTTAAAAATCTGAGAAATTTAAATAGCAGTATTTTACCCCATGTTTACTATTTTAAAAAATATACCTGTTTTTATATAAAATAATGTAAATGTATTCACAAAAGAAACATTAGGAATAGTAGAGTTTTTACTATTTCAAAATAAAAATGAAAACCAACTACCCATTCATTTTCAAATACAGTTAGTGTCAGAAGGATAATGTAACTGTCACCATGAATTTTGAGATTCTTGTGAGAAAATGTCATAAAAATCTGAAGCTGTCTAGTCAACCATAAGAAGGAGATTGAGGGACATTCTACAACGTGTCTCAAAAGACATTCCCAAAGTGGAAAAAACCTACTAATTTTGATGAGACTTTTAAAGGATTTCATATGCAGATATACAGAGAAACAAATCTATTTTTATGCAATTTTATACCTTTGGTTATGCTAATCAAACACTGGTCTATACCTTTGGCTATATTCATTGACAACATTAACCAGGTATGGCTGTAGCAGAAAATGTACCCATTGTGCTAATCAGGACTAATGAACTGCAAAATACTCTACCTGTCCATAGAAGGGGATTCCTTTTCTAAAGTATGAATCTACTTTCACAAATGAGAGTTTGGTTATGGTTCTTGTGATTTTACTGGACCCTACTCCAGTTAATTCCACTCCTGAAAGAGAAGAAAAAATAAATTCTTTTTGAAAAGGATGATATCTCTGAAGTTTTTATGCTCCCTTCTCCCGTACAGTTCATAATGTGGCTACAAAATTAAGTCAATGGCTATTGCTGTTTTCTTCCATTCCCACGTGGTACACAAACCTGTTCCTTCTTCTTGGATCTTGGCCTCCACATGAAGTTTCATTTCATATGCTTGCATTTTCATCTGAAAGACTGTGGTTTTTACTTGCTGAGAGAAGCAGCCAAGGCTATTTAGCTAAGAGGAGGAATATAAAATGCAAGAACATGATGCAGACTATACTGGAAAAAAACAGTGGTCCACTGATCTGGTGATATTTTTCTGGGACAACATAATCTAGGAATTTTCTATGATGAGGACACAATAAATATTCTCTAGGGACTAATTATTATTACATTCCACAACAGTATCTCAAATATAATTGACAGACGTATTTCTTAGTATCTGAAATTTCCTGAAGAGAGTGAAAGATAAATGCCTTAAAAAATTTGATGTAATCTTTTTAAAATTTGATTTAAAATATTTGTACATATTTATGGGCTACCTGTAGTAATTTACATGCATAGAATGTGTAGTGATCAAGTCAGGGTATTTAGATACCCATCACTTCAAATATTTATCATCTCTACATGCTGGGAACATTTAAAGACATATCTATTAGCTATTTTGAAATAAATGTTACCTTGTTATTAACTATAGTCACCCTACTCTGCTATAGAATATTAGAACTAATTCCTCACCAATAATAATAATAATAATAATAAATGCTACCTTGTTATTAACTATAGTCACTCTACTCTGCAATAGAATATTAGAACTAACTCCTCACCAAAGTCTGGTTCTCCATCCTTTAGTATATAGCTGGAGCTGGAAGTGGTCTCCCACCTGGGTACCTTCCAGGCGTCTTGGTGGGGCCATGTGACAGGCTCTTGATTATAGAAAGAGAGCAGAACTGATACCCTTTCCAGCCAAGGAAGTTAAGAGGTGTATTTTCTCCTTCCTTTGTAGTAGTGATGCCCAAGGAGGCTTTGTATGCCCAAAGAGGCTTTGAATAGCTCAACTTCTATCACTCTGGAACATTCACAATTGACAATTACAAGGAAAAAATAATTCCTACTGTGCTAAGCTAATCATTAAAAAAATTACAATAGCTAGCTAGCATGAAATTCTCTTCCAAATTAGTCTTGAGTTAGCACCATGTTGCAACTCACTGATTGTCCACAATGCCTTTATTGTTATTCCTAGAAGAAACAGTTTTCAACTTACCTGTTCACTGAATTTCTCACAGAAAGCTTGTGACTCTTCACCAAAGCAGTTAGAAGGGTTACTATACTTTCTGCAAACGCTCACAGTCACATGTCCTGGGACAGGCTTCCCATATGTGTATCTGTCATGAGAACATTGCCATATGAATCAAAGAAGTAACTGAACACCTTCATTTTCTACTTATTTGTATTTCCCCTTTAGAGACAGTATATTCCCCTTCTGAATTTCCCTCTGTCTCTGCAAGACTCACACAATATCGAGGGTAAGAATCGCTAACGACTTTTTATAGAACTCTCTAATGTAACATGATGAAATGTACTACATTCTTCTTTTATAGGGTCTTTTTCCTTCCTTGACTTTTCTTCCTTTTCAATTTTGTCTAAAAAGTGTCTTTGTCCTTATAAAAGCTAAGCCCATTTTTAGAGAAAAAAACAATACTAGCAAAATAAAACAAACAAACAAACATAAAGAAGAACCAAGCACCCTCAAGTCTACCTAGCAATACAAACTATTAATACAATGGTGTCTCTCCTTCTACCATTCTCTCCCCATGTGCAGCCATCTCTATATCGAGTTTTACTTTTTTTTTGAGTTGGAGTCTCACTCTGTCGCCCAGACTGGAGTGCAGTGGCTGCTCCCGGCCACTGCAGCCTCGATCTGCTGGGTTCCGGCGATCCTTCCGCCTCAGCCTTCCGAGTAGCCGGAATTACAGGCACTCGCTACCACACCTGGCTGATTTTTTGATTTATTGTAGAGATGAGGTCTCGCTGCCCAGGCAGGTCTCGAACCTGCGGGCTCAAGCAATCCACTCACCTCAGTCTCCCAAAGGCACGGGATTACAGGCTGAGCCACTGAGCCCGGCTAGTTTTACTTTTTATAAAGTAAATCCCATTTTTATAAAAATGGGATTGTGTCATAAATATTTCATAGAAGATCGCAGTATTTTCAAGACAATTGCTTCCTTTCCTATGTGAAATGTCCTCTATGTCTCTATTTGCAAGATCACTGGCTCACCAGTTAGGTGGGACCAGGAACTTGGCAAGTGCTCTGAGATAGCACCAGGGCAGGGCCCCAGCTAAACAGTAGGTGCACTATATATTATATACGATTTTTAGGCAAGAATGGTTTCTTCTCTCTAACTGTTCTTTCTGCTCATGCTACTCTGAGCTACCAGGGATGGGAGTATAAGATCCTGGAAACATGAATTTTCAAGGTTGGGAGAGAACATACTGAGAGATCATATCAAATGGCAGTGCAGAGAGAGGTACGCAGGCCTGCCTTAGGTAAACCAAAGAGTTATGTGAGATTTTGGCTATATGTCTATCTTTACAAATTATGAATCTAAACTATTTTTCCACTATGCGTGCAAGGTATGACCTTTGTTATCTTTTGGAGGGTGGGCTCCTTGTAGCATACTTGGGAATTTGTTCCTCCAGATTAAATGGTCAACTAAAGTTTTTAGCTGAAAGTTTTGAGAAGGTTGCATCATGATTTGCAGAAGAAATGTCTTGAGTTGTGTCAAACAAGTAACCGGTTCTTCCATCATGACAACATACCTGCCCACACTGCTGAAGATTCAGCAGTTTTTGACCAAAATGGGATGACTCTGTGTCCCACCCTCGCTACTCACCCAAACTCGCCCTTAATAACTTTTTGTTTGTTTGTTTCCCCAGATGAAAAAAGTCTTCAAAGGGAAAGGTTTTGCTTATATGGAAGAAGTGAAACAAACAAAAAAATGGCAGAAACATGACAATGCATCAACATAGATGAGTTCAAAAAGTGTTTTGAGTAATGGGAAAAGCATCTCAGTAGATGTATTGCATCAAATGGAGAGTACTTTGCAGGTGACTGAAGTTTAAACATGTAAGGATAAATATACAATATTTTTATAAATAAATTCCAGGTTTTTTGGATCCCCCTCATATAACCATGTGCTAATTATCTCACTAATATATATTTGGTTACGTCTGGTTAAGCCATTACCCTTCAACTTCACCTCATTTTAAAAATGTACATGCGCAGTTTTGTCACTTTCAGAACCAACTCTAGTAGCACACCCTCTTTCGAAACCGTTCCCCACCCCATAATAACTATAGTAATGCTAATAACATGAAAGAAAATAAGAAGGAAAAATAGAAAAGCAGGAACAGAACATTCTGGAGATGGAGATGCTTAAAGTTTTTGTGTTGCCACTGTTCCAAGAGAAAGTAGCCAAGATATCCTAAATAGTGAGTGTTGTTTAAATAATTCCCCTTAAAAGATTTTTAAAAAATCAACTCACAGGCCGCACACTGATACATTCATTTCTTTCTCCAAGATGGTGATTATCTTTGGCACTCTTACTTGTACTTCAAACTTGGGAAGAACTGTTGGTTGGCAATAAAGAAGGTTGGTGATTGGTTTTTTAACTTTTAGGGTATTATTATTTTTAGGTTCTCTGTAACAATTTCCTAATGTTACTTAAGGTTGGAAAAGGTTGCTCTACTCTCCAATATATCCAAATCAACCTTCTTCTCAAATGGAGATTTTGGTTAAGGGACTATGACAGATCACTGTATCCTTAATGAATTAAGGAAGATGCCACTACAACAAGGATGTTTTACATTTTGAGAATATTAAATATGACTACAAAAATAAGTGATATAAAGCTCTATTCACAAATCATTGATGTCTTTATTGGACTTGGATATAATTAGTTGCACTCCAAGCCTAATTTTCACTCAGAGGCAATGGAAATGGAAGGATGCCAAATGAACTCTAGTTCTAGGTCTGAGAAGCTTAAATATGAAGAAAAATGTTTTGTGACTTTTCACCATTCATACCAAATTCCTCCACGGTGAAGGGGTGCTCTGTCCTTCTACCCGATTCCTTCTGTACCACCACCTTGTAGGAGCCCTGAAAGGGCTCTGATGAGAGGGGAAAAGACAATTGCTTGAGGCCACTCTCTAACTTAAGACTCTGCCACTGTGTGATGCGATTTCCTTTGGGGTCCTATGGATAAATTAATTATGACTTACAAAGTGCCTGGACCATGATGACAGTAAAAATAAGTCTATGGAAATTCCTGTTAACCACAAAGACCACAAATGGAATAGTGATAAGGGGTGAGAAGGGGAGATGAGCTATAACCATTCAGCCCTGTATGAATTGGAAGGTTTCTTCCTTAATGACATGTTTCTGGGATGTTGTAAGAACCCCTCAAATAAGAATATTTTTCCTAAATGTATTGCTTTCCTTCTAATATGAAATGTTTCATGTTGCTTACCTGAATGTACACTAGTGGAATCTGAAAGACAAGAGAAGAAAAAGGAGTTTATAATGTTCTCAGATATTTCGAACTCTAATTTATAAGAAAAATAGCTTTATGTAGAATAGCTGTCTCTACGGTAAAACCAGAAAGATTTGATTACATTTTGTACAACTTTTAATCAATACATTTTAAGCAACTAATAAATAATGTTAAGAACTTACTAGCCCATCAGCAACGAATATATATGTGCACTTCCATTCATTAGGAATGGAATTTATTAACATTACTTAAGGCTTTTAGAATCTCAGTGGAGAATACTCCTTTGATATGCAGATTGAGAATTTTGCAGATTAAGAAATAGACACTTATAGAACTATAAGTAAACATGTTTAATGTAATTATTAGGATGGGTCACAGAATTCTTAGACAGTTTTAACAATGAAGAGTAACGGAAATAATTGTTTATTCATTTTTAAAATCTAATATTTATTAAGTATCTATTCATGTGCTGTGCATTATTGTAGGTGCTGAGAATATAGTCATGTGCAAAGGAACAATAAGTGTATTTTAATGGAGCTTACATGATAATAGGTATGGGCAGATAAAAATTATCTATCTATTTCTATCTATCATCTAACATCTATCATCTGTCTGTCTCAGGTGGTGGTAAGTGTCAAGGCGATACAGTGATGGATGTAGTGCTTTATTTTAGATAGGGGAATAAAAGTAGAAGCTGGGAGACCAGTTTCAAGGTTATTGTGATGATTTTGTTTAGTTATGGTATTGACTACGACTAGGTTGTAGCAGCAGTTCTGAATATATTTTAAGTCAACATGATTTTCTGGTGAAGTGGATGTGGGTATGAGAGAAGAAGAAGCAGGAATGATGACACAGTGTTTTACCTTAGGAGCCAGAAGAGAATAATTGTCTCCTTTGAGTTAAGAAAATGTGACGGAGGAGTAGATTTAAGAAGAAAAATGAAGACTTTGGTTTGATGTCTGCATTACAACAGAGAGTTGTTTTTTGAAGAACAAATTGATTACCCTTAAATTTTTTTTTTTTTTTTTGAGTTGAAGTCTCACTCTGTCACCCAGACTGGAGTGCAGTGGCCGCTCCCGGCCACCGCAACCTCGACCTGCTGGGCTCCGGCGATCCTTCCGCCTTAGCCTTCCAAGTAGCTGGAATTACAGGCATGCGCTACCATGCCTGGCTAATTTTTTGATTTATTGTAGAGATGAGGTCGCTGCTCAGGCGGGTCTCGAACCCGCAGGCTCGGGCAATCCACTCACCTCAGCCTCCCAAAGGTGCGGGATTACAGGCAAAGCCACCGAGCCCGGCTAAATTTTTTTTAATAGTACAGTCTTTGGTAAGTATTTCTCTAACCTCTGAGAAATTATCTGAACTTAGCTCTTTGATGTTATTTGTGTGTATTATTATTATTTTTTTGTGACAAAGCAGGATTTATTGAAAGGACAGTGAAGCTCCCATAATGGAAGGGGACCCGAAGGATTACCCATGCGTGTATTATTTAATGTATTTTTCTAATTTTCCTAATGGAGAGCTATCTAAAGAGAAGTCTAATTGCATAGCAACTAACTGAATGTCAGTACCAAGACAGAAAGAATGAATTACTCTCTTGACCCAGGATAATGTTTTCAATGAGGGTTTCGTGATATTTTTTTACTGCCAGAAATTACTGTTAGTGAGACCAATAACTATATTCTTCCTTTCCCTGATCCTCTCCCCAATACCAAAAACAGACTCCCAGCCCATGTACAGATAATAATAATTTTGTGTAGAGGATAGGAGACTCACCAATTCATTCAGGGGGTGAAAATTTTCATCCAATGAGACAACACGAAATTTCACTGAAACAGAAATATTTTCTATGAGTTTCCAAAACCCTACACTGGACCTATAGGCTGGTAAGGCAGGTGATTAAGGAACCAAAATTATAGGAACTTTGAGGACTATCCAGGGGAGGAAGAGCTTTCCTTTTTGAAGTTGTCCCGACTGTAGGCCTCCTCATACCTTCCTGCCCTGGTTTGTAGATAGATTTGTCCGTCTGGACAAAGACCAGACTCTCTTCATTTTTAACTAGCACTGTGGTCCGCTTCATAAATTCTTGGGTTGGTCCTTTCACTCTGACAGTGAGGAACATGACCTCCTTATTGGATGGAGACCTTGGAACCTGAAATATAGGAGAGAGCCTGAGAACCCATTCAGCCTCCCAAATCTCCTCTCTCATTCCATGTTCTACTCCTCCCTGGAAATCTTAGTCTGTTTTACTCAACTTTACCTCCTCATTCTTTTCCTCAGGGAAAGTTGGCATGATCAGAAATTATGCCTGTCATTTTACAAGGGGGAAGACTGGACACACAGTGGAGGAATATTCATCAGTAAGAGAGGTTGTAAATGAGACTCACATCTTCTTATAGCTCAGAAAGTACAATCTTGATTCAATTATACACTGAACCTCACCATTTTGATGTTACATACTAAAAGGGCATGACTGACGCTTGTTTTAAGACAATGAAGAAAAGTATTGGCACTAGGCTTTAAGCATCTCACATATGAGCAACTCTTAAAGAGATATTGGACACTTGCTCAGGGTAATTTCTATAATTTTTACTTTTAGAAATAGTGTAAAGTGATGTATTCCTGTCAGACTACCACTAGAGGCTCATACTGAGCCTTGGCCTAATTTGCTTTATGAATTTTTATTTATTTTTATTTTTTTTGAGTTGGAGTCTCACTCTGTCGCCTAGACTGGAGTGCAGTGGCCGCTTCCGGGCACCGCAGCCTCGACCTGCCGGGCTCCGGTGATCCTTCTGCCTCAGCCTTTCGAGTAGCCGGAATTACAGGCGTGCGCTACCATGCCCAGCTAATTTTTTGATTTATTGTAGAGATGAGGTCTCACCTGCCCAGGTGGGTCTCGAACCCGCGAGCTCAGACAATCCACTCAGCTCAGCCTCCCAAAGGCGCGGGATTACGGGCTGAGCCACCGAGCCCGGCTTAATTTGCTTTATTAATTTAATTTTAATAAGTTCCATTTTCCCTTTGTTTAGTGTCTGCAGCCTTTTTTTGTTTTCCTTACTGGCTAATAGGGTTCTTCTTTGGTCAAGTTGATTTTTCATATTCTGAGAAATATTTGTCTCTCATGGTTGGAAATTCATGTATCGCTCCTCAAATTTCCACACTTAGTTGCTACATCTGGATTCCTTCTTGAAGTTCTTATCTGCCTTTCAAAGGCGTAACTAAATACTAGATTCCTATGACCCTGACCAGTAGAACTGAGTATATTAAGCCAACCAGCCACACTCACAGTGAAGGAGACGCAGTGGAATAAGTCCTTCTCTGCCACCAGGTCAGTGAAGAGGCTCCTGTTTTCCCTGAGAGACTCCAAAGAAGCACTTACAGTCACTGTCTCATTCAGGTAGCTCAGAAGGACACAGCCTTTTTCAGGGGTCCCAGTGTGGATCAGGGAGGGGACCAGCACCATATACTGCCTGGGAATGGAGAGTCCGGTGAGAGGAGAGCAAAGGAAGAGAGGCATTGCTGTCAGCTGCACTATTGTCCATCACAAGTAGTGCTATCATCAACATTCTACACTAAGAGAAGACACACTGATGAGCATGAAACTGTTGTTGTGTGGCATGCATAAGAATTATTTCCCTTTTCCTTCATATGCCACGGCAATGAACATTTTACCTGAGGTAGGCCTTAAACAGATGTAAATTTGTAGGCGTACCTTATTTTTAAGAATCCTAATATGTGAGCATCTGAATTCAAATAAAAAATATGCTAGTTTCATTTATTCATGCTGTAAATCTGCGCTACCTCAGGATTGCTATAAAAAGCAAGCAAGATCTTAGGCATGTGGACATTATAAAAACAATCAATTTACAGAACTTTCACTAAAGTACACAACTCACACACATATATACAACCACCCTGTGAAAATTGTGCAAAAAATGCTTGCTGCCACTTAACAGATATGGAATTTGAGGCTCAAAAAAAAAAGTGTCATTAGTTTAAAGTCTCAACTGTGGTAAGTAGCTAACAAAATCTTAGAGTGTTACCTAATCATGGATGTTTGCATTTTAAATATTTGCATTTCACTTATGATTAGACAATGACTCTATCCATAAGTGGTCTTTTAGAGATTGAATTTAGATCTTGATAACTCATGAGCAGGACAGAAACTTTCTCAGTACCCTGATATATAACTTAAGATTGATTCTGTAGTTTTTAAACATTTTCGCTTACCACACTTCTAAAATAATTTTTGGATACTATACACCTTTTGCAAAACTGTAAGGAAACATCTTTTTAAAATCACAATTTAAAATAAGATTATTTTTGATTATATTTTAAATTAAAATTCACACAACTTTAATGTTTCCTATGGAATCTTAAATATTATAGTGATAAGATACCAAGTATCACCTATTTAAAAATACATAAAAAAGTTATTTTTGTAATGGTCAGATTTTTAGCATCTTTTCCTTTTGTTCCTCCTTGAACTTGAATTCCTATGCCACCACTACAGTTTCCTAAGATTTTTATGCTTCAAAATAGAATCATTTACATAAAAGTAAGTAAATGATAGGTAACATAATTGTATCATTTTTACCACTTCCTGCAACTTTTTCTGCATTGTCTGCTAAAAATCACCTGGTGCCCTATTATCAAGAATTGCTTTTAATAATTTATCTGCTAGTATTTCCTTTAGTTACTCCCTCAATTTTGTTTAAACAAAGAATTCTTATTTAATCTGAAAAAGGATTTTCTCCCGTGCCATTAGAGTCTTCTGCTTTCTCAATATAAACACCAGTATCTCAAATAGTTCCCTTTTTTGGCACCTTAGAGATTTTTATACTCCAGGACAATGCCTCACAATCAGATTTGGTTGAAGGAGAGGTCTGTCTTTATTTTATAAAATGAAATATAGGCAATTAGAAAGAAAGGGGAGGTAAGAAAGGATAAATAGCATGGTCTCAAGCAGATCAGTATGAACATGAAGATCTGAAAACTCATTTCTTTTAAAAAGTATCAATTTCTGATGCCCCTTTGAAAGGCTTTGCATATAAGCAGAAAATTTAGAGATTCAGGGATCCAGAGAGCTGGAGAAAAATAGTTAAGAACAAGTGAAGAATGAACAAACTAGATTTACAAAATATCAGGGTTAGAAAAAACTTTAAAGGGAAGAAGTTGAGAGTTTCATAAGAAACACAAATGAACGATACAAAGGAGAATCTTAAATAAAGAAAATCACTCTCTTCAAGTTCATGCTTAATGCTCTGAAGAACTCACGGTTTTCCAGAGACAGATGCATCTGTGGGCAGGAGGACCAGGAGAAGAAGAACAAGACTTGGATGAAGAAGTTTGTTTTTCCCCATGCTTCAGGGAGAAGAAATCAGAGGAGACCAGACTGTGTTGTACCCTAACTCCCTACAGTTGATCTGGTCCCAAACTCTCCCCAAAGCAACTGGGCTTTATGCAGCTCTCTGTGCAAACAGGAAGTTCCACCCACACAAGGTCTCTAAACAAAGTTGAGGTCTCTGAACATTCTCTGAAAAGGTCATTGATGGCCTATTTATAGTCAAAGTTAATTCCTGGCGGGTTAAATAGAATTCCTGGAGGGATAAAACCACATTCCGGTAAGAGCTCACTTTCTCTGGGTTTTACCGTAAAGCAGCTAATCAGCTTTTCAACTTCTTTCACTCACTCCCTTACAATCCTCCACAATGCCTTTTATGGCTCTTCTCACATCTTTAGAATGAATAGCTGGCAAGGGAAACTTACAATTGAAGCAACACTGGCAGGCTCAAAATAGATATTTCACTGCAAGTTAGTGTGCTTGCAAGTCCTCCGTTGGATATTCCTACCTTAAACGTTGAAGCCCGTTCAGAATTCAGTAGTCTTCTATGAAAATGATGCTGGTTTAAGCCAGTAGGTTTTGACCCTAGGGATATTACTGAATTGGAGATGAAGAGCCAACCCTGGAAACATGATGATAGGAAATAATTTCCTGTTTTAGGGAAGTGAAAAGGTGAAAGGAGAGGTAACAGGACGTCCAAAACAAGCTTTGACATACTGTGCCTAACGAAGATCCTAATTGCATTTGCCATCTACTATACACACATTTCCTTTGTCTTCTAAATATGATACTCCTGTGCAATCTTTAAGTCACAGAAACAGTCTCATGAATCCATCCATGCATCCATCCATTTATGTAGTTATTTGGTTGTTTTGTTGAAGATTTATTGATCCTATTAGGGCAGACACCATGCAAGATCCTAGAGGTAGAATGGTCAAATAAGTAGAAACAGATGTGTACTAAAACGTTTTACATTTTTGTGGGGATGAAAACAGAGAGAAAAACAAGCCATTTGGTATGAAGCAACTATTTGGTATGAAGGAAATGTTTGTGTACTTAGAAGAAGCCAGAAGAAAGCTGGCTTCAAATCAGAAAGGAAATTGTTGGCAATATTGAGGGATTTGGGGGAGTATCAGGGATGGACTTCAAGTTTGTGTCTTGGAAAGATTACTTACTGAAATGTGGAAACCCACTGGAAAGAGGCAATCTAGGACAGAGGAAAGACCAGTTAGCAGTTGGTGCGTATAATATAGGTGGAAGCTGATGGTATTTTGACCTAGGGTATTCATGAGGGGATTGAAAAGATGTTGCAGGTTTATATCATATTTAAGAGGTAACATAGCAGTACTTAGTGAACATGTGAATATGAGAAATATAGGAAAATGTACCTTGCAATTTTCCTGGGTGAT
Organism: Cephalopachus bancanus; assembly: GCA_027257055.1. Classification (NCBI taxonomy): domain Eukaryota; kingdom Metazoa; phylum Chordata; class Mammalia; order Primates; family Tarsiidae; genus Cephalopachus; species Cephalopachus bancanus. Next base: position 222,420 of record JAPVLO010000394.1, read on the forward strand.
CCCTGAGTGAATTGTGTTGCCTTTTATTTTATTTTGGACTCAGGGGACACGTGTGCAGGCTTGTTACATGGGTTTATTGCATGATGATGAGGTTTGGGCTTCCATTGAATCTGTCACTCAAATAGTGAACAGGTACTCAATAGGTAGTTTTTAAACCTTTGCTCTCCTTCTCTTCTGTCCCCCTTTATGAGTCCCCAGTGTCTGCTGTTCCCATATTTTTGTTTGTGTGTACCCAGTGGTTGACTCCCGCTTATAAATGAGGATATGTGTTGTTTTTCTCTTTTTGTGCGAATTGTCTTAGAATAATGGCCTTCAGCTGCATCCATTTTGCTGCAAAAGATATGATTTTATTCTTTTTTAATAGCTGTAGTGTAGTATTTCATGGTGTATATGTACTACATTTTCTTTATCCAGTCCACTCTTGATAGGCACCTAGGTTGGTTCCATGTCTTTGCTCTTTCCAATAGTGCTGCAATAAACATATGAATGTAGTTGTGGTTTTTTTGTTGTGTTTTTCTGTAAAAGGATTTGTGTTCCTTTGGGTATAGGCTCAGTAGTGAGATTTCTGGGTGGAATGGTAAATCTATTTTTAGTTCTTTGAGAAATCTTCAAATTGCTTTCCATAGGGACTGAACTAGCTTACATTCCTACCAACAGTGTATGAGCATTCTCTTTTCTCCATAACCTTGCCAACATCTGTTACTTGTTGACTTTTTAATAATTGCCATTCTGACTAATGTGAGATAATGTCTTATTGCAGTTTTGGCTGCATTTCTTTGATGATTATTAAGGCTGAACATTTTTTCATACGTTTGTTGACCACTTGTATATCTTCTTTTGAGAAGCGTTTGTTCATACCCTTTACCTACTTTTTTTTTTTGATCATGCCTTGGCCTGCTTTTTAATGGGGCTACTTGTTTTTTTCTTGACCATTTGTGTAAGTTCCTTATAGACTCTGGATATTAGCTCTTTGTCAGATGCATAATTTGCAAATATTTTCTCCTATTCTGCAGGTTTTTTTTTTTACTTTGTCAATATTTTCTTTTGCTGTGCAGAAGCTCTTTAGTTTAATTAGGTCTCACATGCCAATTTTTGTTTTTGCTGCATTTGCTTTTGAGGACTTGGACATAAGTCCTGAAGAGTTCTTCCTAGGTCTTGTGCTAGGACTTTTATAGTTTGAGGTCTTACATTTAAGTTAATCCCATCTTGAGTTAATTTTTGAATATCCCTGAACACACCCTATCTTGGAAGTGTTGCCTTTTGCTGAATGAATGAAATAGATTTATGTTCTTTGAGTATATATCTAGTAGTGGGATTACTGAGTTAAATGGTAAATCTATTTTTAGTTCTTTAAGAAATCTGTAAACTACTTTTCTTGGATGGGTGGGGGCAGAAGGAAGGCAGAAGGGCTGAGAGTTGGAAAGAAAAAGACCATAGTTTTAGAACGTGCTTGTGGTTTATCAAAGTATTAGGATTCATAGAAAGCTTAACATTTGCATCTAGAGGTTAGAGCATTGTGGTCTAATAGAAATATTATATGAGTTTCCTATCTAATTTTAAATTTTCTATTAGCAACATTAAAAAAACAAACAGATTAAATTAATTTTAATAATATATTTTATTTTAAACAATATATCCAAAAAATGATTATTTCAACATTCAGTCAATATAAAATTATTAAATACTTTTTATCATACTTAGTTTTTGCAATCTCATGTGGATTTTACACTTACAACGTAAATCAATTTAAGTGAGCCGTACTCAAGTGTTCAACAATTCTGTACGGTTAGTGGCTACAATATTAGACATAATATGCTTAGAGCAATGGTTTTTAAATTATGGGTCACCAGTTGTAGTGAGTCATGACCAGGATTTAAGAAAATGGAATAGAATATAATAAAGTAGGAAATACAGTGTATCAGACAGACTAAAGACAGAACAAGTGAAAATACTAACTTGCGAAACATTTGCTTCACACGTAGACAGCTGAAGCTGTTGGTTGTTTCCTGTCACTACTTCTCCAATTCTGCTTTTAATAATAGAACTCCCGAGTGTTTGTTGGGCATAGACTGCCTACTTAATGACTTATTTCCTAGCCTTCTCTCTCTCTTTTTTTTTAAAAAGTGACCCCTCTACCCCCACCTGTGTACATTGACCCAAAAGGTGATTTTTCGTTCCTCCCTTCTTCTCACCCTCCCTCTTCTGAGTCTCCAATGTCCATTGTACCATTCTATACGCTTTTGCATATCCTTAGTTTAGCGTCCACTTATAAGTGAGAACATGTAGTTTTTGGTTTTCCAAAAAGCTGATGGTCTCCAATTCCATCCTAGTTGCTGCAAAGACATTCTTTCATTCTTTTTTATGACTGAATAGTATTCCATGATGTGTGTCTGTGTGTGTGAGTATACATCTTTCTATATAGATATATCTATATAGCTATACATATATCTATATAGCTATATCTCTCTCTATATATATGAAATTTTCATTATCCACTCATCAACTGTTAGACATTTAGTTTGATTCCACATCTTTGCAATTGTGAATTGTGCTGCAGAAAACATGTGGGTATAAGCGTCTTTTTTGTATAGCAACCTCTGTTCCTTTGGGTAGATAACAAGTGGTGGGATTGCTGGAATAAATAGTAGATCTAATTTTAGTCTTTGAGAAATCTCCATACCGATTTCCATAGAGGTTGTACTAATTTACATTCTTACCAACTGCAAAAAAGTGTTTTCACTGTATTGGTGGCAACATCTATTATATTTTGATTTTTTAAAATAATGGTTATTCTGACTGGTGTAAGGTGGTATCTCATTGTGGTTTTATTTTGTATTTCCCTGATGATTAGTGATGGTGCACATTTCTCAGTGTTTGTTGGTCATTTGTATATCTTCTTTTGAGAGATGTCTGTTCATGTCATTTGCCCACTTTTTTAAATGGGGTTATTTGCTTTTTTCTTGCTGATGTGTTTGAATTCTTTGTAGATTCTAAATATGAGTCCTTTGTCAGATGTATAGTCTGCAAATATATTCTCCCATTCTGTAGGTTGCTTATTTGCTTTGTTGATTATTTCTTTTGTTGTGCAGAAGCTTTTTAGTTTAATTAGGTCTCACTTGTTTATTTTTGCTTTTGTTGCATTTGCTTTTGGGGCCTTAGCTATCAATTTTTTGCCTAGGTCAATGTCCTAAAGAGTTTTCCTCAGTTTTCTTCTAGGATTTTTATGATTTCAGGTCTGACATTCAAGTCTTTAATCCATTTTTGGTTAATATTTGTATATGGTAAGAAATAGGGATCAAGTTTCATTTTTCTGCATGAAGCTATCCAATTTTCACAGCACCATTTGTTGACTAGAGTGTTGTTTTCCAGGATATGTTTTTGTCTGCTTTGTTAATGATCAGTTGGTTGTAGATATTTGGATTTATTTCTGGATTCTGGATGTTCCATTGGTCCATGCATCTGCTCTTGTACCAGAACCATGCTGTTTTAATTACTTTGGAGTACAATTTGAAGTTGGGTCATGTAATGCTTATAGCTTTGTTCTTTTTGCTTGGGATTGCTTTGGCTATTCTGTCTCTTTTTTGGTTCCATATTAATTTTAGGATTTTTTTAATAACTTTGTGAAAATGATGCTGGTAGTTTAATAAAGATTGCTTTGAATTTGCAGATTACTTTGGGTAATATGGTCATTTTGACAATGCTGATTCTTCCAATCCATGATCATGGGATGCTTTTCCATTTTTTTGTGTCCTGTATGATTTCTTTCATCAATGTTTTGTAGTTCTTGTAGAGATCTTTCACCTTCTTGGTTAAATTATTCTTATGTATTTTATTTTATTTGGCAACTATTGTAGATAGAATTGAGTTCAGCTTGGTTGCTATTGGTGTATAGCAGTGCTACTGATTTGCATGTGTTGATTTTGTATCCTGAGACTTTACTGAATTCATTTACCAAGTTCATGAGTCCAGAGATAGTTTGATTTCTTCTTTTCCAATTTGGGTGCCCTCTATTTCTTTCTCTTGCCTGTCTGTTCTGATTAGCCTTCTGTCTCGAAGCCGAGTAATAATGGTGATCGGAGATTGGAGACATGCGAATTTCAGTTCATGACTTAAAATGGACAGGTAAAGTTCTGTGCTTCCCCTTTCTTCCTCACCCTGGCTGAAATGTGGTCATGGCTGTAGTCTGGGCTTCTATTGTATATCATCAGATGAGAGCCATGTGTCAAGGAAGGCAGAATAACAAACAAGACACAGCTCGAATCCTTGAATCATAAAGGGCCACTCTATTTTGAGCTTTCATGTGAGGGAGAAATATATTCTTTTTATTAAGCTTTTGTATTTTGAGATCTGTTTGTTACAGCATTAAAAACTGCATCCTAACTTTCTTGTCCTTATCACTATTTCTATCTCCATCATCTCTATCCTTAATTATGAGTGTCCTAGGACACACTGTAGAAGATACATTGTGAAAATGTGATTACAGCATCATCACTGTGAGCTACCTATTGAAGATGTACAAGACTGTAGGGTAAAGCTCAAGCAGTCTGAATGACTAGTTTGCAGAGATCTGGTTTACTTATACAGACTAGAAATGTATTAGTTTATTGAAAGAGTTGATGCCATGGAAATAGATAATAATACCCAGATAAAATACGTTGATGAAAAAAGAAAAGAACCCAAGACAGTCACAGAGAACACCCTTGTCTAGCTGACAGACAAGGGCATCCAGATAGAGCAAGAAGGATCAGCCAGAGAGGGAGAAACACAGGCAGAGGAGAGTGTGGGATCTCTGAGTTCAAGGAAGGGAACATTTTTGGAAGAGAATAGTCAACAAAAGATTTTTGCTAGGTCATGGCAGTTGCAAATTTTATGCCAAGGCATCAGTGTTCATAGTCCACAGAATTAAAAAAAAAAAACATCCCGATTACGAGTGATTGTATGATTTCCTAATGTATCGATTCAGAATATAACAGAATTTAAACTATTTAAAGAAGGCAAAAACTAGTAAACACTTATTTGTGAAATTACTTGAAATAGGAGAAAGTATTAATATTAAGAGCATTCATTTGATACTCATTATAAATGACAAAGATGTTCCGTGAAAGTTGTTATTGATAAATTCCCAGCTGTTTATGTCAAATGTAACTGTGAAATCAAATAACTGGCTGATTTTTTTCTTTTTCTGCTGCGTTTAGGGACGAGGACGCTGGGATCCAGCTATGTTAGTGTTGGTGCAGGGCAGAATCTGGCCAACGCTTGAGGGAAACATGGGGAAGTAGAGCCAGTTTTGCAGTTTGTCTGAAGGGGAGAAAAATGAGAAGGGAGTACTTGGTGGAGAAGCCAGGGTGAAGGGAAGATTTCTTTAAAAGGAGAGAGATTTGAGCAAGTTTAAATGAAATGTTGCTCCTATAAATGTTGAGTGAGGGGAACAAATGACATGGGAAAGGGGGCTTTGTGGAGTGAGAAGAGATAATAGCAGAGGAAGGACTCTGAGGGCACATGGAGTGGATGTGTTAAAAACACGGATAGAGGAATTACCCTCAGTAGGAGAGTTGCCCACTTAGAGTATACCCATAGATAAAGAGGAAAGTATTGTTAAAATCCCCCAGGACAGGTCGGGCTCGGTGGCTCAGCCTGTAATCCTGTGCTTTGGGAGGCTGAGGTGAGTAGATTGCCTGAGCCCGCGGGTTCGAGACCCGCCTGGGCAATCTGGCGAGACCTCATCTCTACAATAAATCAAAAATTAGCCGGGCGTGGTAGCGCGCGCCTGTAGTTCCAGCAACTTGGAAGGCTGAGGGGAAGGATCGCCGGAGCCCAGCAGGTCGAGGCTGCGATGGCCGGGAGCGGCCACTGCACTCCAGTCTGGGCGACAGAGTGAGACTCCAACTCAAAAAAAAAAAAAAAAATCCCCCAAGACAAAACCTTCTCTTCTTGGGAAGAGAGAAAATGAACTTGAGAGAAAAACCAACTGGACCAATAAGTTTGGCAGGACACCTGAGAGTTCTATTTCTGATTGAGGTGTGTGGTTCTGGATAACTCAGTAAACCGCCCTGAAAATTAGTTAGCTTCCTTTCCAATAAATAGGCGTTAATAATATCTGTGCTGTCACCTTTGTGGGGTAGTTTTATACAACATGGCACATGTATAATATGCACCAGTGTTAATTAGTATTTATATGTTGAATCCTAATGGCTGAAGGAGACATCTATTTCAGATGTGTTCTGGGCTTTGTTATGGGGACAGCATCCATCAATTCCAGAAAACAAACAAACAAACAAACACCCTCCAAAACACCCAAGTTATCTCAGTAGCAAGTTCATGGCAGAAAAGGAAGTACACAACCTGAACGACGTTGTATAAAACTTTGAAACGTTTAACAAATACTTGGTGCCAGAAAACTGAGGTAAAGGGATAAAGAGAGAAGAGAAAGTAAGGGAAAAAGAAAGGTGGTTCCTAGAAAAGAAAGTGTGGGAGCAAATACAGGAAAACATATGACATTAAGAACAAGGAGGACTATTAGGGAATTGAGAAAAATTAGGATTAGGAGGTAGATGGGCCTAACTAAAAATGAATAGAAAAAAATATTTTCCCCTTGTATTGCTTTAGTGTTTACCAGGGACTGAATATAACTTCTCTAATTGTACCAAGGATGTATTTAAGTTACATTGCCTGAGAAAAGAGAATACTTAAGCTTCCAGTGGTTTCTGATTGTGAGGATAATGAAGACTATTTCAGCTGGTTACATATTAACTAGTTTCAAAGTTAGAAAGTTCAGTTGGTGGCATAACCATATTCATCCTATCAGAGGAGGTACTGCCTTTGTTTTTGCAAGAGTATCTTGGGCAAAACCTGGAGCTAGAGAAATATATATCCACAGAGATGTTCTCAAATTTCAGAGTGTTTCTCATTTGTGCTCTCATTAACACTTTTCTCCCTAATTGTAAATGAGAAAAATATTTGGATGTAGGAAGATAAAAGCACAACCGATTCTCAGATTGATTTATTCTGGCAGTATGCTTGCCATAGTTTGTCAAAATAATAAAAAAATTTAGCAAATGTTTTATCTTTTTAGTTGGAATCTACTTGTTCCTGTAAGTTTCTAAGAGGACTGATAATCCATTTAACTAGACCCTACATTGTGATACAGAGGAATTAGTGCCTGAACTAAAACAATTTACTACAGACAATAAAATTCAAAGACTTTCCTTATATATACTTGATTTTGGGCATGTAGAGGCATTTTTGTATAGTGATTGTGTACTGTGAACTTGCTAGATCAAAGAGTACATACATTTAAAACTATTTATGAGTGCTGTCATGTCATTTTTCTTTTCTTTTTCTTAATTTCTAATTTTAGATTCAGGAGATACAAGTGCATGTTTGTTAACTGCGCATATTGCATACTAGTAGAAATTGGGCTTCCCTAAATAGTAAACATTATGCCTGATAGGTAGTTTTAAAACCCTCTGTCTCCCTCCCCATTCTTCCCCAGTGTCTATTATTTCCACATTTAGTACATTGCTTTTCTAAAGTGATTCTGGCAATTTATCCTTTCACCAGCAATGCTTAAGTGTATATATTTTCCCACCACTCAGCTTTTTAAATGTAACCAGTCTGATGCGTAGGAGAGCATGGCATATTTCTTTTTCTTTTTTGATTTTATGATTACTAGTGATGTTCAGCATCATTGTCACTTCTAGCTCTGTCTGTTGCTTGTATTCTAACTTTGTGTAGGCCTTTTTTTCTGAGTAGAAAGTCCTTCTGCACATCAAAATTGTAAAAATATTTTCCTATGTTAAGCATGTTTAAATTTTATCTGTAACTGCAGTTTATTTTTGAATATGAAGCAGAGTAGGAAAATGTTAAAAGGTTAATTTTCCTTCAGTGAATGAAAGAATGTGTGTGCGTGCATGTGCCTGTATGTATGTATACCTACATGGTTGTTTCATGACTTAACCTTATGGGTCCCTTTGTTCACTGTGGTTCTCATGTTCATTGTGAAATTTCCACTAACAGAACTTTCATTTTGGATAGTTCTGTGAGAGCAAATGCTGTGAGAGCAAACCCTGGAGTCAGATTTTAAGAGTGGGGAGATTGTTTGCCAAGTTTTATTTAATTATTTAGATGATGAGGTTAACAACAGCTATGACATGTAGTACTTGCTATACCGATGGGCCAAGTCATGTTCTAAGAGCTCCAGATATTCTATTTATGTAATTTTTGTCATACTCAAAGATTGTTCAACCATTAGTTGAGCGGTTGAACTGTGGGTTTTTTAACCCACAATTTATAGTGATATTATACAGACCTGTAAGAATTTAATCATGGAATATATTGTATAAGGTATTGTTAAAAACTGTTAAGTTTTAAATGGTGTAGTTCTTTTTTTTTGAGTTGGAGTCTCACTCTGTCACCCAGACTGGAGTGTAGTGGCTGCTCCCGGCCACCGCGGCCTCGACCTGCTGGTTTCCGGCGATCCTTCCGCCTCAGCCTTTCAAGTAGCCAGAATTACAGGTATGCGCTACCACGCCCGGCTGATTTTTTGATTTATTGTAGAGATGAGGTTTCGCCAAATTGCCCAGGTGGTTCTCGAACCTGCGGGCTCAGGCAATCCACTCACCTCGGCCTCCCAAAGGCGCGGGATTACAGGCTGAGCCACCGAGCCCGGCTAATGGTGTGGTTCTCTTAATTTATGCATTTTCAAGGCAAGTTATGAATATACATACTCTTATTATTTAATTTAAAATAATACAGTGCAATTTGAAGGTAAAGTTACAAGTTATTTATAAAACAAAGGACATAAAAAAGCATGACTTTTTTTTCTTTATTTTATTTTAAAGATGTGGGGTACAAGTCAGGATTAGGTACAGAAGTAATGTATGTGCAGGTGAAGATTGGGCCTCCAACTGATCCTCACCTCCTGTTGTTTAGGATCAGGTATCCTTTGTGTTGTTACATGCTCCTGCCTCCCTCCCTGCCCTGGCAGTGGCCTGCGGCTAAGGCATGGCATTTAGTGTGTGTGTATCAAACTGGTTTTTAACTTTTGGTGGTAATTACAGATATCTATTAACTAGAAATCATGATGTTACTTTTCCATGTAATTTAAGAAAATAGTATAGACTGCGAACACATTTTTAACTCTTATTAGAACGTAAAAAATGTTGGTATAATTTTTTTTTTTTTTTTTGAGTTTGGAGTCTCACTCCGTCGCCCAGACTGGAGTGCAGTGGCATGCTCCCGGCCACCGCAGCCTCGACCTGCTGGGCTCTGGCGATCCTTCCACCTCAGCCTTCCAAGTAGCCGGAACTACAGATGCACGCTACCATGCCCTGCTAAGTTTTTAATTTTATCATAAAGATGAGGTCTCATCATGTTGCCCATGCTGGTCTCGAACCTGCGGAATCAAGCAACCCTCTCCTTGGCCTCTCAAAGTGCTGGAATTACAGGCTTGAGCTACTGCGCCTGGTCAGTATAATTTGATTAGATGAAATAATTTGGATTTTTTTTGTTATTGGAATATTTTATGATATAATTTTATAAATGAATTTTATTTTGTTTGTTTGTTTATTTTTGATTTGGGGTTTCATTCTTGTTGCCTAGGCTGGAGTAGAGTGGCACGATCACGGCTCATTGCAACCTCAACCTGGGCTGAGACGATCCTTCTGACTCAGCATCCCAAATAGCTGGGACTACAGGTGGGTGCCACCACCCAGCCAATTAAAAATTTTTTTTTTTGTAGTGACAGGTTCTCGCTATGTTGCTTAGGCTGGTCTCAAATTTCTGGACTCAAGCAATCCTCTCACTTAGGCCTCCCAAAGTGCTGGGATTACAGGCATGAGCCACCGTGCCTGGTGCATAAATGGATTTAAAATGACCTTTTTAATCTTGTACATATTAATCCTCCCTTATCTGAGGCGAATACATTCCAAGACTCCAGTGAGTAAGATAGTCTTCCACTTGTTGATGTCCCCTAGAATTGCTTTCACCAGTGATTTGTAGTTTTCCTTGTAGAGATCTTTCACCTCCTTGGTTAAATGTATTCCTAGGCTTTTTTGTGTATTTTGTAAATGAAATTGAACTCTAGATTTGGTTCTCAGCTTGAGCATTGCTGGTGTATAGAAGTGCTATTGATTTTTGTACATTGATTTTTTTAAACTCTGAAACTTTACTGAAATTTTTTAATCAGGTCTCAGAGTCTCTTGGAGAAGTATTTAGGATTTTCTATATATACAATTATGTCAGCAGTGACAGAAATAGTTTGACTTCCTCCTTGTCATTTTGGATGCTTTTTATTTATTTTTCTTATCTATTTACTCTTGCTAGGACTTCCTGTACTATGTGAAAGAGGAGTGATGAGAATGGACATCCTTGCTGTTTCCAGTTCTTAGGGGGAATGTTTTCTTTTCTTTTTTTTTTTTGAGTTGGAGTCTCACTCTGTCACCCAAACTGGAGTTCAGTGGCCGCTCCCCGTCACCGCAGCCTCGACCTGCTGGGCTCCAGTGATCCTTCCGCCTCAGCCTTCCGAGTAGCTGGAACTATAGGTGCGCGCTACCACGCCCGGCTAATTTTTGATTTATTGTAGAGATGAGGTCTCACTAAGTTACCCAGGCAGGTCTTGAACCCGTGGGCTCAGGGAATCCACTCACCTCAGCCTCCCAAAGGCGCGGGATTACAGGCTGAGCCACCGAGCCTGGCTAGGGGGAATGTTTTCAACTTCTCCCTGTTAGATATGATGTTGCCTGTGGATTTGTCATATATGGCTCTTATTATTTTGAGATGTGTTCCTCGAATGCCTTTTTTGCATCTGTTGAGATGATTATATGGTTTTTGGTTTTAATTCTTTTTTTGTGGTAAATCACACTTATTGATTTGTGGATGCTGAACCATCATAGCATTCCTGGAATAAAACCCACTTGATTGTGATGGATTATCTTTTTCGATGTGCTGTTGAATTCGGTTTGCTAGTATTTGGTTGAGGATTTTTTGCATTTATTTTAGCAGAAATATTGGCCTGTAGGTTTCTTTTTTTTTTGTTGTGTCTTGCCTAGTTTGGTATCAGGTTGATGATGATTTTGTAGAATGTGTTAGGGAAGATTTCTTCCTCTTTGATTTTTTTTTTTTTGAAGTAGTGCCAATAAGATAGTACTGGCTCTTCTTTGTACTTCTGGTAAAATTCAGCTATAAACCTGTTTGATTTGGGGCTTTTCTTTTTTTGTTTGTTGAAAGATTTTTTAAATTAGTAGTTCAATTTTATTGCTTGTTATTAGTCAGAATTTCTACTGCTTCCTTGTTCAGTCTTGGGGGAGGTTGTATGTTTCCAGGAATTTATCCATTTCCTCCATGTATTCTAGTTTGTTGCCATAGAGGTGTTTGTAGTAGTCTCTGATGATCTTTTATATTTCTATAATATCAGTTGTAATGTCACCTTTATCATTTGTGATGTACTTATTTGAATCTTCTCTCTTTCGCTTTTGCCTAGTATAACTAGTAGTTTGTCAATTTTGTTTATCCTTTCAAAGAACAATTCTTTGGTTCACCAATCCTTTGTATCTTTTTTTCTTGTTCTCAGTATCATTTAGTTCTGCTCTGATCTTTGTTATTTCTTTTCTTCTGTTAGCTTTGGATTTAGTTTTTTCTTGGTTTTCTAGTTCCTTGAGGTGTGACATTTTTATCTCTTTAATGTAGACATTTAATGCTGTAAGCTTTCTTCTTGACATTGATTTTGCTGTTTCTCAGTAGTTTTGGTATGTTGTGTCTCTGTTTCATTTGTTTCAAAGAATTTTTAAACTTCTGCCTTAATTTCATTGTTTACCCAAGAGTCATTCAGGAGCAAGTCGTTTAGTTTCATGTTGTTGTGTAGTTTTGAGAGTTCCTCTTACTATTGACATCTAGTTTTATTCTACTGTGGTCCAATAATATATTTGGTATAATTTTGATTTTTTAGAATATAGTGAGACTTGCTTTATGACCAAGCACATGATTGATTTTTGGATAATGTTCCATGTGGAGATAAGAAGGATTAATATTCTGCAGTTGTTAGGTAGAATATTCTGTAGCTGTCTATTAGGTCCATATGGTCTATAGTCCAGATTAAATTAAGAAATTTTTTAGTTGATTTTCTGCTTCAGTAATCTGTCTAGTGATGTCAGTGGGGTGTTGAAGTCTACCACTATTATTGTATTGCTATCAAGATTTTTCTCAGGTCAAATAGAATTAATTTTATGAATTTGGATGCTCTGGTGCGCACACACACACACACACACACACACACACACACACACACACACATATCTATATATTTAGAATAGCTAAGTTGTCTTCTTGTATTGGAGCATTTTTATCATTATATAATGCCCTTCTTTGTCTTATTTTGCTGTTGGTTTATTCTGTTTTTTCTGAGATGAGGATGGCTACTCCTACTTGCTTTTGTTTTCCATTTGTATATCTTTTTTCCCCCACCCATTTACTTTGAGTTTGGAGCTGTCCTTAGACAGTCGGTGGATTTATCATAGGTAGCAGGTGGTTGGTTTTTTTTTAAGTCCACTTTGCCACTTTATCTTTAAGTGTAGCATTCAGACCATTTTCATTCAAGGTCAATGTTGATATGTGAGGTTTTGTACCTGCCACAGTGGTGTTAGCTAGCTGTCTTGGGGTTTCAATTGCGTAGCTGATTTACAGAACCTGTAAACTTTGCACTTATGTAACCTTTTATGATGATGAATACAGTTGTTTTGTTTCTCAGTTCAGGACTCCTTTGAACATTTCTGTAGGGCTGGTCTAGTGGTGACAAATTCCCTTAGTGTTTGTTTAGGAAATACTTTATTTTTCTTTCATTTATGAAGCTTAGTTTGGCAGAATGTAGAATTCTTGGCTGGAATTTTATTTTATTTTTCTTATGAGGTTAAAAGTAGGCCCCCTATCTCTTATGGTTCGTAGGGATTCTGTTGAGAAGTCTACTATTAGTCTGATAGGATTTCCTTTATTGGTGATTTCTATTGCTAGTCTTAGGATTTTTTTTTCCACATTGACTTTGGGTAGTCTGATAATTATATGTATCTTCCAGGAGTTCTCTGAACTTCTATCTGAAGGTCTAAATTTCTCCTAATACAAAAGATGTTTTCTTAAATTGTATTTTCCTTGAATGAGGTTTCATGTTTTTTACTTTAAATCTTTCTCCTTTTGCAATGCCTATGATTTGTAGATTTAGATGTTTTGCGTAATTTCATATTTCTCAGAGGCTGTGTCTATTTAAAAGTTTTTTAAAAAATGTATGTTTGACTGAATTAATTTGTAAGATCCGTGTTCCAATTCCGAGATTCTTTCTTTCACTTGTTCTGGCTTAGTGTTAAAGTTTTCAACTATGTTTTGTAATTCCTTCAATGATTTATTTTTTTAGTTCTGTTTTTCTTAAATGATATCTACCTTTCACATCTTGAATTGTTTTACTAATTTTTTTTTTTGGTGTTTAGCTTCATCTTAGATCTTATTGTGCTTCTTTAAAATTAATATTTTGAATTTTTTTTTCTTTTTTTGAGTTGGAGTCTCACTATCTCCCTGACTGGAGTGCAGTGGCCGCTCCCAGCCACCGCAGCCTCGACCTGCTGGGCTCCGGCGATCCTTCCGCCTCAGCCTTCCGAGTAGCCCGAATTACAGGCACTTGCTACCACGCCCGGCTAATTTTTAAAAATTTATTGTAGAGATGAGGTCTCGCCAAGTTGCCCAGGCGGGTCTCGAACCCGCGGGCTCAGGCAATTCACTCACCTCAACCTCCCAAGGCGTGGGATTACAGGCTGAGCCACCGAGCCTGGCTATTTTGAATTTTTTTTTTGTTTGTTTTTTTTGAGTTGGAGTCTCACTGTCGCCCAGACTGGAGTGCAGTGGCCGCTCCCGGCCATCGCAGCCTCGACCTGCTGGGCTCCGGCGATCCTTCCGCCTCTGCCTTCCAAGTAGCTGGAACTACAGGCGTGCACTACCACGCCCGGCTAATTTTTTGATTTATTGTAGAGATGAGGTCTCACCTGCCCAGGCGGGTCTTGAACCCGGGGGCTCGGGCAATCCACTCACCTCAGCCTCCCAAAGGCGCGGGATTACAGGCTGAGCCACCGAGTCCGGCTATTTTGAATTTTTAATCTGGTGTTTTCAGGATTTCATTTTGTTTAAGATCTGTTGCTAGTAAGTGTGCCCCTTTAGGGGTACTGCAACACTGTTTTTTCACACTTTCAGAGTTGTTTCTCTGGTTCTTTGTCATCTGGGTGAACTATCTCTCATTTTTTGAATTTGCTTTCAGTTAGATAGGATATTCCCCCTTTGAGAAGGTTTCTATAAAGTTTGTTGTGTAGAATCCTTTGGCTATGCTTCTGGGTGCCTTCAGTGGCAATGAGTCTATATAAGTTTCTTGGATATAAATAACCTTTGTATATTGGCTTTCCCAAATGCTGGTTATGGTAGCAATTTACTAGGGGTATGGGCCAGCCTACTGCCTTCTGTGGGACCTGGACGGTGGAGATCTCTGTGAGCTTGTTTCTGAGTGGTGTTTGCTGGTGTCAGCAAATTAACTACTGTGTTGGATGGGTCAACCTCTAGGCTAGCAGGTAGTGCCTATGAGTAAAAGCTTGCTACTGCTGGCCTCAGTGGGTATGTAGTTGATCTTTGTTTACTGGGAGAAGCTTTCTGTTGTCTCAGCCAGTGAGCTGATTTGTGGAGTGCACAGCAGTCAGTTCCCAGTTCACCCTCAGAGTACTGGGGGACCAAGATGAAGGGTGTGAACTGGGCAAGTCCACCTACAGGTCCACCAATCTCAGGCACAGGAACCAGCTCCGAGGCAAGGTCTGGTATGTGGCTGCCAAGCTCCCAGTGGAGTGTCTAGGCATGACATTTAGAAACCTCTGCTGCTCCAAGTTGTCTGCACAGGGAGGGGATGGCAGCCTAGTCTCCTAATCTAGAAGAGTGGCTACTCCAAACACCTGGGAATATATCTGGGAATTAAGCAAAGACAGCATCACTGCACCAAGAACTCTACCCTTGTAGGGAGAAGTGGCTTAGGCTCCTAATCTGGTAAGTGGGTATGTTAAGTGCCTGGGAACATGCCCCAGCAAGGAGTAGCTAAGCAGCCGTTGTCATGAATGAGTTCTTTGCAGGTAGTAGGAGGAGCAACTGAAGCTATTATTCCAGGGAAGAATGTGCACCTCTAGTCAAGTGATATGCCTGGGGAAGGAGCAGAAAAACTGTTTCCACAACAGGGTCTTTGCACAGGAAGGGAAGGGCAGCCCAAACTCCTGTTCCATGGGCACAGCTGTGCCAAAAATCTAGAGTTACATCTGGGTGTGAGGTAGAGGGAGTACTGTATGGAAAAAGTGTGGGAGCTCGAGCTCTTATTTTCGGGAGGCAGGTGCACCAAAGTCTGGAGATATGTCTGGGCATGGAACAGAGAGTGTGCTTTTGCACCAGGATCTTTGCTCTGGGGGGGAGAGGCGGCTCAGACTCTTAATCCAGGTAAGTGGGTGCACCCATTGCCCGGAAGCATGCCCTGGCAAGGAGTGGAGTAATAGCTCCTACAAGAAAGTCTGCCGAGAAGAGGTGGGGACAAGTCGGGTTGCTAATCAGGTGAGTGGGTGCATTGAATGCCTGGAAATAGTCTGAGTGTGAAATGGGGGGAGATTCCCTTTACCAAGATCCCTTTATAGATGGGGTGACTCAGGTTACTGATGCAGATGGGTGTGTGCTCCAGGTACCTGAGAGTAGGTACCCAGCAATATAGCTGCTGGTGTAAAAAGGTCTTTTTAGGGAGAGGTAGGTGTAGCTCTGGCAGCTAATGCACGCAAGTGGGTGCACCAAATGCTTAAGAGTGTCCTCAGGCTTGAAGCAAAGGGAGCGCCACTGTACCAAGATCTGCACAGGAAGGGCAGGATGGCTCAGCTGCCAATCCAGGCAGACATGTGCTCCAAATGTCTTGGTATATTTTCCTGGGCCTGGAGTGGAGGGGGGCATCTGTAGACAGATCTTTGCACAGGAAGGTGGAGTGGCTCAGGCTGCCACTCCAGGTGAACAGGTGCTCTGAACGCCTGGTGATATGGCTGGGCATGGAGTGGAGGAGACTCTTCTGCACCAGGATCTCTGCACAGAAAGAGTAGGGCCACACAGTCCAGGTGTGCAGAAAGAGTTCATAATGATAAGTATTTTAAAAAATCTAATTAGTCACTTTATTTTTAGTTGACAAAAATTACATAACTTTATTGTGTGCAACATATTTTTGTGAAATATATATACATTGTGGCATGGCTTCAATGGCAATTGAAGTCCAGGTGTGCAGAAAGAGTTCATAATGATATGTATTTAGAAAAATCTAATTAGTCACTTTATTTTTAGTTGACAAAAATTACATAACTTTATTGTGTGCAACATATTATTGTGAAATAGATATACATTGTGGCATGGCTTCAATGGCAATTGAAGTCCAGGTGTGCAGAAAGAGTTCATAATGATATGTATTTAAAAAAATCTAATTGGTCACTTTATTTTTAGTTGACAAAAATTACATAGCTTTATTGTGTGCAACATATTATTGTGAAATACATATACATTGTGGAATGGCTTCAATGGCAATTTTAAGTGATTCATTTCCACCGAGTCTTTCCAAAGACTTTCAACTTACTTTTTATATAAAAACTAATTTTTTATATTTATATTTTATCAGTGCATGCAATTTATTACTGAAATTTATAATTGTAATAATGCAACTGGCATCATAAATTTGAGAATATACCACAATGATTCTGAGTAAGCTATAACTCAACTGTTACAAGCAAAAGTATGTAAGGGTAGTAGAGATATAATTATTAGCAACAGCATTTAATATTGCACTGATTTCATTTTTTGAAATAGAGAATTCTTTTCTTTCATTTCAATAGCTTTTGGGAGTACAAATGACTTTTGGTTACAGGGATGCATTGTATAGTGGTGAAGAAGTCTGGGCTTCAGTTGTATCCACCAGCCCCACAGGTGCATATTGTACCTGATAGGTGATTTTTCATCCCTCTTCCCTTCCCATCTCCCCTTTCTGAGTCTCCAACGTCCATTTGTAGATCCTTAATTTAGCTACCACTTATAAGTGAGAGCATGTGGTAATTGGTTTTCTGTTCCTGCATTACTTCACTTAGGATGATGGTCTCTAATTCCATCCAAGTTGCTGTAAAATATATTATTTCATTTCTTTTTGGTAGAATATTCAATTATGTATACATATATTTGTGTATACATATATATATATGTTCACACACACCACACTTTCATTATCTACTGATCAGTTGATGGGCATTTATGTTGATTCCACATCCTTGTAATTGTGAATTGAGCTGCAATAAACATATGATTACAGGTATCTTTTTTTGTAAAAAAGACCTCTGTTTCTTTAGGTAGATACCAAATAGTGGAAATGCTGGATTGAATGGTAGATCTATGTTTAGTTCTTTGAGAAATCTTAAAATGGAGAAAGTTATTTTATCTGATGAGCCTTTTAAACTGACTAGTTAATACAGTTTATATTATTATTCATTTGAATGTTATATAAAACATGATGTTCATTGAAACTTTATTTTAAAACAGCCGCGACATTAGAGGGTCATATTTTGTACAAAATCTACTCTATGAAGCAGCTCTTTATGTGACACAGGACCTTTTGAGAAGAAAATTTGCTGTTTATCCTGTGACTCATTTCATGAACCAGGTGAGAGTTCTTAATTTTTGGAGAAGAATGCATACTTTATCAGCTGCCAATCTGATTCCTAAACATGGATCTGTCCCACATGGCAATTCAGAATTCTGGGATGCCAGGCCTTCAGTGGGCTGCTATTTACCTCTCATCAAAAGCTTGCCTGAAAGGAGAGAATGCCTATGAAATTATTGAGACTGCTCTAAATCTAGAAGCCTCCCTTAAGTATTGGGTGCCCCTTCTTTCTGCTTTTGGCTCCAACATGGACCACAATTTGCTTTTCACTGCCTGAAACTTCTGAATATAGTTCTCTTACCTGGGATTTTGCTGCCTCTTTATAGACAGTGAGGTGGCCAATTTATTATTATTCTTTACTCACTTTTCCAGTTAGTCTATATATCGTCAATGCATAATGCTGTAGAACTATATCAGACTTTGCTAAAAGGCTTAGAGAAATTTATTTTAAAAATTGTAAGACAAGAGGAAAATTACAAAGCCATGAGATAATTATACCTTTTCCTATATGTTATAAGTAAAAGCTCTAGGATACTACTCTCTTTCTAGGAGGTCCAACATGGACACACTCAGTTTCTAACCTCAGTTCTTTGTGCTCACCTTTCTTTTTACGGAAGTATCTCATTCTTCTTTTCCATGCTATCTTTCCAATAAACTTTTGATTGTGTCAATCCAATACTCTTAGAAATTGATTCACCCTCTCCCCAGGAGTACATTTTTTCAAGTCTGAGTTGTCCTATCTAGAATAATGCCCAGAGAATTGCCTTTGGTAGATTGCCTTTGGTAGACTTTGTCATGCTTCTCTAGGGGATGAGAACTGTACTTAAATTTTGTAGGCAGCCAAAGGTGTGTTGAGAACTTGAAGCCTGATCTCTTTTAAGTTTTCCTTGCCAGTGACCATTGTCTTTTACTAGTTTTTTTGTTGGTCTTGTCCACTCATAACACAAACATTTGTTTAGTTAGCAAGAATGCAATTAATTTCTAAGCCAGCTGTTCTCCCACCAGTTTTCTCTGGCAGAAGCCCAGGTGGGGTGTGTGGGGTCCATCGGTATTTCATCCTTGCGGTTACAGTTTTTGAAATATGTTTAATTTGCTATATATTTAGGTTCTAACTTTGGTTAAAACAGATCACCAGAATACTACATACTAGCCAATATTATCTTGACTTGCTATGAATTTCATTAGGTGCCTTGCATTTTTTTTTTTTGGTACAGAACTTTAAGTTTATTGAAATGTGTTAGAAACTACACATACAAAACAAATGTGTGTATGAATGATTACACTGAAAAATTCTGGCCACCAACAACTGGGGGAGGGGCAGAGGCAGGGAGGGGAACGACTATGAGACCAGGAAAATCTCTTGCTTCTCAAATTTTCCTCTCACTTCAACATTTATTGATGATTCTTGCCTAAACCTCTTGTCTATATCATGATGGTTACAGACGTTCCAACTCCACCACTCTTTTCACTGCATTACTTTTAATATTTTCATTAAAGGGACAATAAAAAAAATCCCTTACTTGTAACAATAAAATAATGTTGGAAACGCCCCTTGAAACGCAGGACAAATGAAAACCAGCAGATCCTTTCCAAGAATTTAAGGACTTTAAGTTTAGAAAGTAAACAAAGAATTAAAAATCAACAAAACTTAGTTGGATACATTAAATATGTGCAGGTTTTTGTATGTCAATCAGACTTCAACAAGGTGGTTTTAAAAACAAGTAAGACCGGGCTCAGTGGCTCAGTCTGTAATCCCGCATTTGGGAGGCCGAGGTGAGTGAATTGCCTGAGCCCGCGGGTCCGAGACCCGCCTGGGCAACTTGGCAAGACATCATTTCTACAATAAATCAAAAAATTAGCTGGGCGTGGTAGCATGTGCCTGTAGTTCCGGCTTGTTGGATGGCTGAGGCTGAAGGATTGCTGGAGTCCAGCAGGTTGAGGTCGCCTTGCCGGAGCCCAGCAGGTCAGGCTGCGGTGGCGGCCGGGAGCAGACACTGCACTCCAGTCTGGGTGACAGAGTGAGACTCCGACTCAAAAAAAAAACCCAAAAAAAACCCCAACCCCCCCCCCGACAAAACCCCTCAAAAAGCAAATGAGGCTGGGCATGGTGATTCACACCTGTAATCCCAACCTTTGGGAGGCTGAGACTAGAGGACTGTCTGAGCCCGGGGGTTCAAGACCAGCCTGGGCAACTTGGTGAGGCCTAGTCTCTACAACAAATCAAAAAATTAGCTGGGCATGGTGACGCACGCACGCCTGTAGTTCCAGCTACTTGAAGGCTGAAATGGGAGGATCCCTGAGCCCAGCAGGTCAAGGCTGCGGTGGATGTGAGTGTGCCACTGCACTCCAGTCTGGGCAACAGATTGAGACTCTGACTCAAACAAACAAACAAACAAACAAACAAACAATAGCAAAAACCAAACCAAATCAAATGAATTTCACAAAAGAAAATTGAGGTTTTTGGCTTAATCTTGAGTTAAGCACATTAACTAACAACAATTTGCATAAATGAAGATGGTCTCTTAAATACAATAGATGAATTACTTTATGTACACATTTAAAATTCAATATATTATGTATTTATGAGTGGGAAGCAACTTTACACATTTTAAGAAGCAGAAATATATAAAACAACTGTAAATGAAAATAATACAAGGCGTCTCGTGTTTTTATCCCAGAATCAAACCATAGAAGTCTCAGGTTATTAATAAAACTTTGAAAAATGTTACTTTGAATGCAAAAAATTGTGTTTCGGGGAGGGAGAGAATGAACATTTCCCTTTGCCTTAAAATACTGTACATTGCCGGGCTCGGTGGCTTAGCCTGTAATCCCGCGCCTTTGGGAGGCTGAGGTGAGTGGATTGCCTGAGCCCGCGGGTTCGAGACCCGCCTGGGCAACTTGGCGAGACCTCATCTCCACAATAAGTAAAAAAAAAAAAAAATTCAGCCGGGCGTGGTAGCGCGCGCCTGTAATTCCGGCTACTCGGAAGGCCGAGGTGGAAGGATCACTAGAGCCCAGCAGGCCGAGGCTGCGGTGGCCGGGAGCGGCCACTGCACTACAGTCTGGGCGACAGAGTGAGACTCCAACTCAAAAAGAAAGAAAAAAAAAATACTATGCATTGTTGAATACATATTGTAATGGAGAAGTTTCTAAAATAATATTTTGAGGAGAGAGATTCAGCACAGGTGCAAACTATTATTTCTTTACTAAATTTCTCAATGCTCAGCTGAAGTGTCCACTTAAAAGAGCAGCTGAAGTCATTTCTATTTTAGAAGGGGAGACATTTGGTGGTATGGATGAATTTTTCTACTTATTAACTGGAATTAGCGGTCATTTGCCAAACATTTTTCCATTTTTCAATGTGAGAGAATCCCAACCCAAGGTGCTGCAGGCATTGCTGGGGGTCTGAGGGGAACATCTGTGACCCACCAGTCTGCATGTGTGGTGAGGACCAGGGTTCAGCCATCAGCTGCACCACGGAATCGATTGTTAACTCTTTCTGCCATTAATTACAAAGATGTGGCCTTTCTCCCGGCATTCTATTCCCACCGGAGGCTTTTTATTAAGATCTTGTTCCTGTGAACACATCTGGGGCACGGCATATTGTCTTCAAGGTGCGGGGGTGGAAAATTGCAGGAAGAGAGCATTCACTCTCCCTCCTTGCTTTTCGGGAACCCAGGCTAGCCCAGTATGAAATTGGAGGTGAACTCAACCTTCTGTGTCTGCAGGGAGGCTTGTTCCAGGGACCACACTCCACCTGTCACCACAGGCCTCCTGTGGAGATTCCACTACCTCTGGTGTCCTGGCCCTGGCTGAAATTCTGGCCCAGGAGGCCAGCATAGCCTCTGGGACAGATGTGGTCCCCAGAACTTGATGAACTCCCTCAAGGACAGTAGTGGCCTCTTTTGGAGCAGGCAACACCTCCTGGGGAGAGGAGCCACTTTAGGAAGATCAGCCTCCCCAGAACTACTCAGGGACGTTTCCCTCTTGTTTGCCTTTAATTTTTTGGTTCGGTTTATGGCCTCTTTTGCTGTGCAAGGAATAGCCTTTTTTTTTTTTTAAAAAAATTTAATTTTAAAGTTGTGGGGTACAATTCAGGGTTAGGTATACAAAGTTCCATCATGCAGGTACCCCTGTTGATGAGATGTGCTCCCCGCCGCAGATTCCCACTCCTGCCAATCCCGCTCCCTCCCTCTTTTTTCATGTGGGTAGGCTTATATGCAGAGGTGCTTATATGCATCTAATTTCTGGCCTTTGGAGCTCAGTTTTCATTGTTGGCGTCGGGCGCGTACAGTGTCCCGGTGAAGCAGGCAACAGTTTAGAGGGGAGTGGAGGAATGGGTTTCTTCTTGCGAAGTTTTGAGTTGTCAGTGCATTCTGTTTGGACAGAGCATTTTGTCATCTTGGGCAAGTGTTTTTCGCTTGGTCCCCCTCACTGAGGTTCCTGTGAAAGCACTTGGTGGATCAGAAGCCGGCTGATACTCTTAATCTTCTGACACTTGCTCAAATTTGGGATTTCCATAGTCTACCCTTGATGTCTCAGAGTTCCACTCTCTGTCTCTTGCATTCTCTACACTCAGAAAAAGTGAGGCTTGATAAAATTCTTCCAAAATGGCCCCTCCGTGACGTGCTTTTTAGTGTTATCAGCTAATCATGTCCTCTTTCTTTCTCTTTCTCCCTCTTCATCAAAAGATGCTTTCAAGGAATAACCATTTATTACTCAAAACCTATACAGGCACATGCGCATCACAGGCACTTAATAACAATAGGTAAATATTAAATGCAGAATTACTTAAATTTAATTATTAATTTGTGCTAAACAAACTTGTTGAAGGATTATTTATTATCACTGGTTGGTGATACAGTCATTATTTCATTCGATAAACAAATTCTACTGGTGACTATATAAGCACAAATAAATGGTCATTACTCTGAGAACAGAGATAGAAGAAAGTAATTTGTAATTTTTTTCAAATATTTCTCTGATTATGAAAGTAATATATGCTTATTGTAAAATACTGGGGGAACCATACATTTTAAGAGATGTTATTTATATATTACTTTTAAAAGTTGAATTACAGTAGTAATGTGCATATGACATTCGCTCAAAAGATGGTGTTAATCAAATTAATGCTGTCATGAGACTGGCAGGGCAAAGAAAATGGTGGAAGCATGGTTGTCATTCGAGGAGCTCCATACTATTTTGAAATGGTATTTGGAAATTTGAGAACGTTGTGGAAGTACAATGGCTATGGAGGCGTGAGTATGCAACAGAACCTCCAACACGCTTAACAATTTCACGCATTCATAATAAGTTTGAGATGCATGCTACCGTGTGTGATGTGCACAAAGCAAGATCCGGGAGGCCTTGCAAAGCAACAAGTTGTGTAGTAGTTTGCCATAATCAGAAATGTCTGGTTGCTGATGGTAACCACCTTGAGCACCATTTGTAATTGCAGAAGTCAAACATGACTTGTATTCATCTTTTGTTATCAGTATGTATTGAGTATTACAATTTTAATACAGTCTTCTTCTTTCTTAAAATGTGTACACATTTTTTTGGCACCCTTTGTATGTGTGTGTGTGTGTGTGTGTGTGTGTGTGTGTGTGTGTACATACATATGAAGAAAATAGAAAATAACGTATGAGCTGTCCCTAAATAGTTCTAGTTTATAAATATTGTATATAATAATATATATGAAGATGCAGACATGGATGTTTTTCCTCATCTTAATCATTTTTAAGCATATAGTTCAGTAGTGTTAACTCTATTCCCATTATTGTGAAATAGAGCTCCAGAATTTTTTCATCTTGCAAATCTGAAATTCTATACCTATTAAATAATTTCCCTTTGCCGTCCCTCCAACCGCTGGTAGCCACCATTGTTTCTGTGACTTTGACTACTTTAGATACCTCATATAAGTGAAATCATACAGTCTTTTTGTGACTAGCTTATTTTATTTAGCAAAATGTCTTCAAGGTTCAGCTATGTTGAAGCATGTATCAGAATTTTATTCCTTCTTAAGGCTAAATAATATTCCATTGCATGTATGTATGCATATTATTTATATATCAATATGTTCAATGGACATTTGTGTTGCTTTTACTTCAGTACTATTATGAATAGTGCTGTTGTGACCGTGGTGTGTAAATATCTCTTCAAGATTCTGTTTTAAACTCTTTTGGCTATATAACCCAGAAGTGAAATTTCTGGATCATATGGTAGTTCTGTTTTTACTTTTCTGAGGAATCTTCACACTTTTCCATAGCAGTTGTACCATTATATAATCCCATCAACAATGCACAAGGGCTCCAATTTTTCCCCATCCTTGCCAACGCTTGGTATTTTTTTTATAGTAGGCTTTCTTACAGTGTGAAGTTATATTGTAATTCTGATGATTAGTAATGTTGAATATCTTTTCAATGTTTGTTGGTCATTTGTATGTCTTCTTTGGAGAAATGTCTGTTCAAGTCTTTTGCATGTGTTTTAAAATGGAATTATTTAATTTTTTGTTGTTGACTGGTAGGAGTTCTTTATATATTATGAATATTATTTTCTTGTTAGATATATGATATGTAAGAATTTTTTCGCATTTTTATATTGCTCTTTCACTCTGTTGATTATATCTTTCACAAACTTTTAAATTTTAACGTGGTTCCATTTGTCTATTTTTGCTTTTGTTACCTGTGCTTCAGTGTCATATCTAAGAAATCATTGCCAAGTCTAATGTCATAAAGATTTTCCTCTATTTTTTCTAGGATTTTATAGTTTTAGGCTCTACATTTATGTCTTTAATTCATTTTAAGTTAATTTTTGCATGTAGTATAAGAAAAGGGTCTAACTTCATTTTTTGCATGTGAATGTCCAGTTTTTCCAACAACTTTTGTTGAAGAGACTATCATTTTCATGATGAGTTACCTTGACAACCTTGTTTAAGCTCATTTGGCCATATACACAAGGGTTTATTTGTTCATTTCTGGGCTCTCTATTTCATTTCATTGAACTATTTGTCTGTCTTTATGCCAGTGCCACACTGTTTTGATTACTGTGTCTTTGTAATGTTTTGTTTCTATTTTAGAGATTGTAAACAAAGAATGACTCTAGATTTCTCACTGTACTTTGAAATTAGAATGTGTGAGTCTTCCAACTTTGTTCTTTTTTAAAAATTGTTTTGGCTATTTTAAATCCCTTGAGAGTCGATATATTTTGGAATAGATTTTTCTTATTAAAAGTGCAATTTTAGTATATGTTTTGCTCTGTAAGTTTTTTCATTAAAAATATATTGTAGATAACCTCTCATGTCACTACATATTAAGGCAAATTTTTTGAATAATTACATTTTATTATTGTATTATAATTAATCAACCTCATATTGTTCAGATTTTTGTTGTTTTAATTATTACTTCAATGAGGATTCTTGTTATTGAGAAGTAGTCTGTGAAATGAAAATGAAAATATAAATGGAAATATAAAGTCAAAGTGTAAAACACCACAATGTAAATTCCTCAAGGATGTTGTTCATGGCTGTATTTTCAGTGTCTAGAAAAGTACCTAGTTTGTACTATGTATGAGGTGCTTAATAAATATTCATTTAAGGACAAATATATGGACTTTGCAGCAACCTGGATGGATTTGGAGTCAGTCATATTCAGTGATTTATCACAGAACCAAAGAACAGAGTTCCATATGTTTTCACTCATAAGAGGACCTTGAACAATTACAATGCTATAAGAAAGTGATTGGCAGTAATGGGAAACTGTCGGTGGGGGTTGGGGGAGTGGGACTGGCAGTTGAGGGAAATATGCTAGGGGAGGGAGAGGCATACTTCATCAACAGGGGTACCTGCATGATCAATGTTTGTATACCTGATCCTGAATTGTATCCCACATCTTTATAATAAAAATAAAAAAACACTTAATGATGGAAGTGTATATACAGTATATACATTTGTACTTAATATGTTTATGCAAATATAAATATATTTATAATTTATATGTTAATTTATGAATTTCTAAGATATAATTCTTGAGCTGAGTCTCAAAAAATGAGAAAATATTTTCTAAGGAGACTATATATAGCAGGCACTGTTCATTGGTTGAACAACCAACAACATCTGTCTCCCTAGTCATCTTCAATGACTAACTATGGCTATTTGATATAGTTTGGTCAATGAGAGACAAGTGGAAAACTGTTGGGTGGGGCTTATAGGAAAAATTTGCTTTCTTAAAAAAAAAAGTTTTAATGAGCATGTCACTAAATGCTTTTTTTTTTGTTCTTCCCACGTGGAAAATATATGTGATACTTCAAGTTTCAGTGACTATCTGAAATAGCAAAGACCAAGCAGGATGATGAAGGTCTGTAATGTTAAAAAAGTCTGAAAGACAGAAAGGACTTTGGTCCTTATTAGCATTATTGGGCAATTGCTTCAACCTTGGAATACCAACCTGTGGACTTTCCTATTTGTTTAAGCAGCTGCTACTTGCTTTTCTGTTATTTATTGCCAGAATGATTCCAGCTGATGCACAGACAAATGCAAAGTATATTCAGGACAGATAGGTCAGTGTGCTCAAAGATATGAGCTTGTGAAACAACATGGGGTGTTAGGTAATTTGCAAGTACAGAAAGGAGGTCAACTTGCCTGGGCTTAGGGCTAAGACTAGAGAGAGAGTCAGAGCTTTGTGTGCCATAAGAAAAAAATCTGCAGTTTATTCTCTTGGCATTTGTGTAGAGAACAAAGTGAATTAGGTGTGGGAGAGTCATGATCACTCTGGCATAAATACAGCACACACATTGGAGAAAGGTAATATAGGAAGCAGGGAAACCATTCAGGGGGCTATTTCAGCATTTGGAAAAGAGAAAACGAGGGTCTGAAGTAAGATTACAACAATGGGTAGAGAAAGAAAAAAATATGAATTTGAAGTATATTTGACATGACCTAATTATTACTTTAATATTCTTGGACATATTGGAGAGAAAAAGTTGCATTACTGTATTTTTGTTACATTTAAGACACTATCGATAAAAAGGACATCATTATCTAATGCTTTAATTGAAACAAATCCCCTTTAATTAATGATTAATTAAATGTGTATCCAATTATAATACATTATTGATATCAAAATATATTTTGAGTTCAGAGATGTGAAAAGACTGAATCTTATAATCTATGAAAACTAATAATAGTTAATATTTATAGATACTATATGTAATCGTGATAGGAACTTTGATTCCTTCACTTAATGAACTTAAAATATTATAAAATAAGTATTACTTTGTTGTTTCTATTTTAGAGATAATAAGCAAAGAATGACTCTAGATTTCTCACTAGGGCAAATGCATGGATTGTCTTGCTAATAACAACTATAGAGAAAGAAGGAGATAAAGGCTTAGACATATCAAATTTGAGGTTGTTTAGAGATATCCAGTGAAACTATACAGTAGGGAGTTGGGTATAAAGTATAGAAGTTAAAGAAAAAAGAGATGAATTAATTGGGTCATTCATTCAGTCAATACTTAAGAGCCTACAATGAACAAGGTTCTATATTAGGTTCTGGGGATATTGTGGCAGGTAAAGCAGTGAAGTGGAAAAATGAATGTTTAGTCAGTTTACATATATTTTAATGCATATTTTATATTAGACCCTGTTCTATAGTTAACAAAAATCATATAAGTACCAGCCATTGGGGAATTTACATTCCTGTGGAATAATACAGACAAAAATATTTTAACAAATTAAAAAATTAGGTAATTTCATATGATGATAAATGCTATGGAAGAAAGTATGGTTCTTTTTGTCTCTGAACATTCCAGATGTTATGAGTGTTTACAATAGGGAGAGCCAGTCTAGGTTGTATGTTCAAGGAAGACAAGACCTCTCTTATGAGATGACATTTTTTTTTTTTTGAGTTGGAGTCTCACTCTGTCGCCCAAACTGGAGTGCAGTGGCCGCTCCCGGCCACCGCAGCCTCGACCTGCTGGGCTCCGGCAATCCTTCTGCCTCAGCCTTCCGAGTAGCCGGAATTACAGGCTCGCGCTACCAAGCCCGGCTAATTTTTTTATTTTATTGTAGAGATGAGGTCTCGCCTGCCCAGGCGGGTCTTGAACCCGTGGGCTCAGGCAATCCACGCACCTCAGCCTCCCAAAGGTGCGAGATTACAGGCTGAGCCACTGAGCCCGGCTTGAGATGACATTTAAACTGAGAATTTATGCCTGCAAAAGGGAGAGCGCAAGTTATTATACAGCATTACAAGCAGAGGGAAACTTGTGCTAAGATCCTCAGATGGAAACAAAGTTATCAAGAAGAGAGAGGGTCACTGTGCTGATACATCATCACCAAAGAGGGGAATAGTATGAGGCAAGAGAATCAGGGTGAAAAATAGCAATTTGGGTGCTGTCATATAAATGATATTAAAAGTTATAGAAATTCATGAGGAAAATGTAGAGTGCACAGGACAAGCAAAACAAAGCTATTAAGTGCAAAGAAATCACAACATTTACAAGTCTGATACAAAAGAATGAAATCCAGAAAAGGGTATGTGAAGGAACGACTTTAGAAGAAAGATGTTTTCTTCAAAGGTTTTTTTTTTAAATCATGAATGGATGTCAAATGTTATCAAATGCTTTTCCTGAATCTATTGAGATCATCATATGTGGTTTTTGTTCTTCCTTCTATTCATGCAGTGTACACATTTAATGATTTGCATATGTTGAATCAACCCTGCTTTGAATAATATGGACATTTTAACAGTGGTAAGTCTTATACCTCATGAACGTGGCCTTTTCATTTAATTGTGTCTTCTTTAATTTCTTTCATTCATGTTCTGTAGTTTCCACATACAAGTCTTTCACTTCTTGGTAAGGTTTATTTCTCAGTATTGTATTCTTTTTGTGCTATTATAAATGTGATTGTTGTCTTAATTTCCTTTTCAGACAGTTCATTGCTAGTGTATAGAAATGCGGTGATTTTTATATGTTGATTTTGCATCCTACAACTTTACTGAATTTGTTTCTTAGTACTTACAGTCTTTGTATAAAGCCTTTGAGGTTTTCTATACATAAGATTATACCATTGACTTACAAGAAAAATTTAATTAAAAAAAATTGGTTGTCTTTTATTTTTTTTTTTTTCCTGATTCCTCTGGCTAGGACTTTCAGTACAATGTTGAAAGAACTGGTGAGAGTAGACATCCTCCCTTTGTCCTCGTTCTTAGAGAAAAAGGTTTCAGCTTTTCTCCATTGATTATGATGTTAGCTATAGATTTCCGTATGTGACCTTAATTATGTTGAGATGCTCTACTTCTAGTTTTAGAATTTTGTCAAGTACTTTTTCTGCATCTTTTGATATGATCATTATTTTTCTTTATTTGGTTAATATGGTATGTCACATTTATAGATTTATATATTTGTGTGTGTTAAACCATCCTTGCATCCCAGAAATAAGGTCATGATGTTTGATTCTTTTAATATGCTGTTGGGTCCTATTTTCTAATATTTTGTTGAGAATTTTATCATCTATATTCATCAGGGATATTGGCCTGTAGTTTTCTTTTGTGTGGTGTTCTTGTTTGGTTTTGGTATAAGGGTAATGCTGACCTTGTAAAATGAGAAATGTTCCTTCCTGTTCAACTTTTTGAAAGAGTTTGAGAAGAATTAGCATTACTTTTTCTTTAATGTTTAATAGAATCCATCTGTGAAGGCATCTAAACCTGGGTTTTCTTTGTTAGAAGGTTTTTAATTAGTTAATCTTTATACTAGTTACAGATCTGTTTAGACTTTCTATTTCTTTATGACTACTCTTGATATATTTTACATGTTTAGGAATTTATGCATTTTTTGAAAGTTATCTAGGTTGTTGGCATATAATTGTTCATATTAGTCTCTTATGATCCTTTTTGTTTCTAAGGGAGTAGTTGTAATATTTTATTTGTGATTTTATTTATTTGAGTGTTTTCTCTTTTTTTTCACTCTAGCTAAAAATTGTCAACTTTCTTTTCTTTCCAAAAAATAAAATCTTAATTTCATTTATTTCTTTCATAAGCTTCATTATTTCCTCCCTGTTGCTAACTCTGGGCTTAGCTTGTTCTTCTTTTTCTAGTCTTTTGAGATATAAAGTTTGGGTTTTTATTTTAGATTGTTCTTTTTAACATGGGGATTTATCATAATAAGCTTCCCTCTTAAATAGTGCTTTTGCTGAATACCATAAGTTTTGGTATGTTTTGTTTTTATTTTTCTTTGTCTTGAGGTACTTTAATTTCTTTTTTGAATTATTCTTTGTCTCTCAATAATTATTCAAGAATGTGTTTAATTTCTGTATATTTGCGAATTTTCCAGTTTTCCTTCAGCTACTAGTTTCTATTAATAGTTTAATTTTTATTGGAGCCACAAAAGATGCTTGGTATTGTTTATTTATTGGAAGAAGAATGCAATCAATCTACTGCTTTGTCTTTAAAATGGAAGTTAAACACCCTTTCATTTTTAATTTTAATTAAATTTAACACTGTATTCATGCTGTGCTTATAATTATGCTTTTTTACTTCTAAATTTATTTATTTATTTATTTATAATTATAAAGTTGTAGCCGGGCTCAGTGGCTCAGCCTGTAATCCCACGCCTTGGGAGGCTGAGGTGAGTGGATTGCCTGAGCCCGCAGGTTTGAGACCCGCCTGGGCAACTTGGTAAGACCTCATCTCTACAGTAAATAAAAAAATTAGCTGGGTGTGGTAGCGCGTGCCTGTAGTTCCAGCTACTTGGAAGGCTGAGGCGGAAGGATCGCCGGAGCCCAGCAGGTCGAGGCTGCGGTGACTGGGAGCGTGCCAATGCACTCCAGTCTGGGTGACAGAGTGAGACTCTAACTCAAAAAAAAAAAAAGTTGTGGGGTACAATTCAGGGTTAAGTATACAAACATTGATTATGCAGGTACCCTTACTGATGAGGTATGCCCCTTCCTCCCCTAGCAGTTTCCCTCAACTGCCAATCCCACCCCCCTCCCCTGACAGTTTCGCATTGCTACTAATCGCCTTCTCACAGTATTATAATTGTTCAAGGTTTGCTTATGAGTGAGAACATATGGTACTCTGCTCTTTGTTTCTGTGACAGATCACTGAATATGATTGATTCTAAATCCATCCAAGTTGCTGCAAAGTCCATGTGTTTGTTCTTATGGCTGCACAATATTCCATTGTGTATATGTACCATAATTTTTAAAATCCAGTTCAGCTTCAATGGGCAGCATGGTTGGTTCCATATTTTTGGTAATGTGAATAGAGCTGCAACAGATATGCATGTGCAGGTATCTTTTTAGTAGAATGACTTGAGTTCCTCTGGGTATATTCCCAATAGGGGGTTGCTGGGTCATATGGAAGGTCAAATTCAGGTTCTCTCAGAAAATGCCACACTGTCTTCCAAAGAGGTTGCACTAGTTTGCATTCCCACCAGCAGTGCAGAAGTGTTCCTTTTTCTCCACATCCTTGTCAGCATTTGTTTTTGTTTGTTTTATTAATGATGGCCATTCTTACTGGGGTTAGGTGGTATCTCAATGTGGTTTTGATTTGCATTTCTCTGATGTTGCGTGAGGCTGAGCACTTTTTCATGTGTCTGTTGGCTGCTTGTACACCTTCTTTTGAGAAGTGTCCATTCATGTCTTTTGCCCACTTTTTAATGGGGCTGTTTGTTTTTTTCCTTCGGCACATGTGAATTCCTTGTAGATCCTAGATGTTAGGCCTTTGTCAGATATACACTTGGCAAATATTTATTCCCATTCTGTGGGCTGTCTCCCTGCTCTCTTGATGGTTTCTTTTGCTTTGTAGAAGCTCATTAGTTTGATGAGGTCCCATTTGTCTATCTTATTTCTTGAGTTATGGGCATTTAGGGTTCTGAATAGGAATTGGTTACCAGTTCCAGTTTCCATAAGGGTGTCTCCTGTGTTTTCTAAGATTCTTTTAGTTTGAGGTTTTATGTTTAGGTCTTTGATCCATTTAGAGTTAATTTTTATGTATGGTGATAGGTAGGGGTCCTGGTTCAATCTTCTGCATGTGATCAGCCAGTTTTTCCCAGCACCATTTACTGAATATTTTCTCCTCTACCCAGTGTTTGTTGTTGGAGGCTTTGTCAAAGATGAGTTGGTTGAGATATTGAGGCTTTGCTTCCAGAATCTCTATCCTGTTCAATTGGTCTATGTGCCTGCTCTTGTACCAATAGCAGGCTGTCTTGATCACTGTAGCCTTATAGTAAAGTTTAAAGTCTTGAAGTGTAATACCTCCTGCTTTGTTTCTTTTGCTAAGGCTTGTTTTAGATATTCGTGGTCATTTATGTTTCCATATGAATTTCTGTATTATCATTTCTAGGTCTGAGAAGAATGATGTTGGTAACTTAATGGGGGTTGCGTTGAATCTGTAGATTACCTTTGGTAGGATGAACATTTTAACAGCGTTGATTCTTCCTCTCCATGAGCATGGAATATTTTTTCCATCTGTTTGTGCCTTCTTGGATTTCTTTGAGCATAGTGTTTTGTAGTTCCGATTGTAAAGGTGTTTCACTTCTCTGGTTAGGAAGATGCTAAGATATTTCATTTTTTTGTGGCTATTGTGAATGGGATTGTGCTTTTAATTTGTGTCTCTGCCTGCTTGTTGTTGGTGTATAGGAATGCAACTGTCTTTTGGACATTTATTTTGTACCTTGATACTTTGCCAAAGTCCTTTATCAGTACAAGCAGGTTTTTGACAGATTTTCTTGGATTTTCAAAGTATAGGATCATATCATCAGCAAAGAGGGATAACTTGACTTCTTCTTTTCCTCTCTTGTCTAATGCCTGAGCTAGGACTTCCTACACAATGTTAAACAAAAGAGGTGAGAGTTGGCAGCCTTATTTTGCTCCAGTTTTTAGGGGAAATGTTTCCAGTTTCTGTCCATTTAGCAATATGTCAGCTGTGGGTTTATCGTAGATGGCACTTACTATTTTGAGGTATGTTCCTTTTATACCTAGGTGTTTAAGGGTTTCTATGAAGAAGGGATGCTTTTTTTTTTCATTCTATCAAAAGTTTTTTCTGCATCTAATGATATAATCATGTGGTTCTTATTTTTATATCTGTTGATGTTTTTAATTACATTTATGGTCTTGTGAATATTGAACCAGACCTGCATCCTGGGGATGAAGCCTACTTGGTCATTGTGGATGATTTTGGACCCAATTCGCTAGAATCTTGTTGAAGACTTTTGCATCTATGTTCATAAGGGATATTGACTTGTAGTTCTCTTTTTCTGTTGGATCTGTACCTGGTTTGGGTATCAATGTGATGTTAGCTTCATAAAATGATTTGGGGAGAATTCCATCTCTCTCAATTGCCTGTAATACTTTCAAAAGGATAAGTATCAGTTCCTTCTTGTACATTTTGTAGATTTCTGCTGGAAAGCCATTCGGTGCAGGACTTTTTTTTTGAAGGTAGTTTTTCTATGACAGAGTCAATTTCCTGGGTTGTTATTGGTGTATTTAGTGTCTCAATGTCTTCTTGTTTCAACCTTGGGAGGTGTTGTGATGTCAGAAAGTCCTCCATTATCATTTAGGTTATCAAGTTTGTTTCCATACAGGTGTACATAGTAATCTTTGATAATCTTTTGTATGTCTTTGGGTTCAGCACCCCTTCTTGATAAAAACCCTCGAATATCTAGGCATACATGGAACATACCTCAAAACAGTAAAAGCCATCTACGAGAAACCCAGAGCTAGCATACTCCTAAACAGACAAAAATTGGAACTGTTTCCCCTGAAAACTGGAACAAGACAAGGATGCCCACTCTCTCCCTTCCTGTTCAATATAGTATTGGAAGTCCTGGCTAGAGCAATCAGAAAAGAGAAGGTGATCAGGGGTATCCAGATAGGAAAAGAGAAAGTCAAGTTATCTCTCTTTGCAGATGACATGATTGTGTACCTTGAAAACTCAAGAGAGTGTGTCAAAAGCCTCCTTGCACTGATAAAGGACTTTGGCAAAGTCTCAGGGTACAAAATAAATGTGCAAAAGACAATCGCATTTCTTTACACCAATAATAAACAGAAATCCAAATAAAAAGCACAATCCCATTCACAATAGCCACACACACAAAAATGAAATACCTTGGCATCTTCTTTACCAGAGACATGAAAGACCTTTACAATGAAAACTACAAAACACTGCTCAAAGAAATTAAAGATGACACAAACAAGTGGAAAAATATCGTATGCACAGGGATTGGAAGAATCAACATTGTGAAGATGTCCATCTTACTTAAGGCTATCTACAGACTTAATGCAATACCCATCAAATTACCAGCAAGATTCTTCTCAGATCTAGAAAAAACAATACAGGAATTCATATGGAAACACAAATGACCAAGAATAGCCAGAACAATCCTCAGCAAATAAAACCAAGCAGGTGGTATCACATTACCAGACTTCAAACTTTACTATAAAGCTACAATAATCAAAACAGCTTGGTATTGGTACAGGAACAGGCATATAGACTAATGGAATAGAATTGGGATTCCAGAAGCAAAACCTAAATTTCTCAACCAACTCATCTTTAACAAAGCCTCCTCCACCTACCATTGGGGAGAGGAGAACCTATTCAGTAAATGGTGCTGGGAAAACTGACTGACCACATGCAGAAGACTCAAGCAAGACCCCTATCTGTCCCCATCCACAAAAATTAACTCTAAATGGATCAGAGACCTAAATGTAAAACCTCAAACCATAAGAACCTTAGAAAATGCAGGACACACCCTTATGGAAATTGGAACTGGCATTCAATTCCTGAACAAAACCAGAAACACACCGGCCATAAGAGATAAGATAGATAAGTGGGACCTCATTAAACTGACAATCTTCTGCAAAGCCAAAGAAACCATCAAGAGAGCAGGGAGATAGCCCACAGACTGGGAAAAAGTATTTGCCAACTCCATGTCTGACAAAGGCCTAACACCTTGGATCTACAAGGAACTCAAACGTGCTGAAAAGAAAAAAACAAACAACCTCATTACAAAGTGGGCAAAAGATATGAACAGACACTTCACCAAAGAAGACATCCAAGAAGCCAACAGAGACATGAAGAAATGTTCAACCTCACTAATCATCAAGGAGATGAAAATTAAAACTACACTGAGATACCACCTAATCCAGTCAGAATGGCCATTATCAATAACTCAAAAAATAACAGATGCTGGAGAGGATATGGTGAAAAGGGAACACTTCTACACTGTTGGTGGGAGTGTAAACTAGTGCAACCTCTGTGGAAAGCAGAGTGGCAATGCCTAAAAGCTCTAAATATTGACCTCCCGTATGACCCCAATCCCCCTACTGGGAATATACCCTGAAGAACTCAAATCACTCTATCAAAAAGATACCCCCACACGTATGTTTATTGCAGCATTGTTCACCATAGCAAGAACCTGGAACCAACCATGCTGTCCATCAAAAGAAGACTGGTTTAAAAAAATATGGTACATATACTCGATGGAATACTACGCAGCTATAAAAAAGAACAAAATCATGAATTTCGCAGCCACCTGGATGGAACTAGAGTCTATAATACTGAGTGATCTTTCACAGCAACAAAGATCTGAGTATCACGTGTTCTCACTCATAAGTGGACCTTGAATATCTATCATAATACTATAAGAAAAAGATCGACAGTGGTGGGAATCTATGGGGGGGACAGGGAGGGCAAGGTTGGTGGGATTAATGGTAGTCAATATCTGTCTGGGGACGAGGGGACACCCCTTATCAACAAGGGTGCCCGAACAATGAATATTTGTATACCAAACCCTTAACTGTACCCTACAATTTTAAAATAAAAAATAGGTTTTAAAAAAATCCCTGCCCTCTTGTGGCAGACTCTGTAATTTTTCCTCTAATCAGGTCTCTCCTGCAGAGCCATCTCTTTTAGTCTCTCCTCAGTGTCCGAAGCAGGGAAGGAGGAGGGGCAGTGGAGTTGGGTGGATGGCAGTCCTCCACTCCCACTCTCATATGGTCAGAGAGCTATGGGATTTTCTCTTCCCCAGGTATGTACTCTCGGGGCCTATCCTGGAATGGAGTTCTATTGCAACTGACGTGCAGGCTCCACCTGGGTTTGTCCCTTTGGATTGTGCCCCAGCTGTGTGGGTCTGACGGTCAGAGGATTGCTGGGGAGGAGGGGGTTTGGGTCAACTCTGGACTCACCACTGATCTCTTTGGAGTTCTTCCTCGTCCTTTTCTGGCCACACCCTTTGTCCTGCGGCTGGATAAGGGTAGGGGTTGGGGCGCCTGGAACTCAGCACTCGTCAGGTCCCTCCGAAGTTTGTATTTTCAGGATATTCCCTCTGGGTCATGATCAGTCGCTGAGTCGTGGATCCATCGGTCACAGAGATCAGGTCTGTTGCTCCGTGGTGAACCAGTCGGAGCACGTTCCTGCCCCACCTTCAGGATGGTGTTGGGAAGCCGGGCTCGGTGGCTCAGCCTGTAATCCCATGCCTTGGGAGGCTGAGGTGAGTGGATTAACTGAGTCCGTGGGTTCGAGACCCGCCTGGGCAACTTGGCGAGACCTCATCTCTACGGTAAAATTAAAAAAAAAAATGAGCCGGGCGTGGTAGCGTGCATCTGTAGTTCCAGCTACTCGGAAGGCCGAGGCGGAAGGATCGCCGGAGCTCAGCAGGTCGTGGCTGTGGTGGCCGGGAGTGGCCACTGCACTCCAGTCTGGGCGACAGAGTGAGACTCCAACTCAAAAAAAAAAAAAAAAAAAAAAGATGGTGTTGGGATCCCTCGCTTGTCCTCTTCCGTGGAACTTTGCCTCTGGACTTCCTCTGCAGCCTCTGCTGCCAGTGCCCTGCCGGGCGCTGAAGTGGTGAGACAAAGCCAGGAGCCCGCCGTCTCTCTCCTGCTGCACCGGTGAGGGAGAGCGTGGGACAGTATTTTCCCCCTGCTGCTTTTGTCCATTAAAAAATAAAAATATGGTGCTTGGCTTCTGTGACCTGGGAAGAGCCAGGAACGAAGTAGAGAAGCTGCAGCTTCAGCTGTTGCACCAGGGGCCTGGCTACTTGCCCCCGAGCCGCACTTAGGCAGTCTCTCCCAGCATTTTCTTCCCGGGAAGGGTTTGTTGATTTAAAAAGAAAAGACAAAGATAACAGCACTAGGCTTCTGCATCCCAGTAATCTCCAGGGTCCAAGCCCAGCAGCTGTGGCACCAGCTGTGGCACAGGAGAGCCCTGGCCGCCAGCTCCCTAGCCCTCACTCAGTTAGCCACTCACATGCCCACTCGCTCACCAGCAACAAAAAATTTTCCGTACATTCACTCACTCACACGGGGACTTGCATAGTCTGACTGGTTCGGCCGCCATCTGCCCGACCTCCTCCAGTATAGTTTAAATCTTTTAAAAATTGTTATAACTTATCTTGTGACTTAACATACACTATGTCCTGGAGAAAGATCTGAGTGCCCTTGAGCAAAATGTTTATCCACCTGCTGTTGTGTGGAATATTTTGTGTATACCTGTCAGGCTCATTTGGTTTATTGTGTTATTTAAATCTATTGTTTCTTTATTGATTTTCCGTCTGGATGATCTATCCATTTTTGAAAATGGTATTTTAGTCTCCTTCTATTGTTGTATTTTTGTTTATTCAGTTTTATCAACATTTACTTTATGTATTTAGATGCTCTAATGTTGGGTGCATATATAATTATAATTGTTATACATTCCTGTTGAATGGACCCTTTTATTTTTATAAAATATCTCTTTTCATAGTTTGTAATGGTTTTATATTTAAGGTTTATTTTATCTAAGTACAGCTACTCCTGTTTTTTTGGTTACTATTTGCCAGAAATACTTTTTCCATCCTTTCATTTTCAGCCTACTTGTGTCCTTAAATCTAAAGCGAGTTTCTGTCTTTTTTTTTTTTAATCACAAGTTAACAGCCTAACAAATCACCTGAGGGAGTTAAAGCGAATTTCTTATAGACAGCATAAATTTGGGTCTTATTATTATTATTATTATTATTTGAGTTGGAGTCTCACTCTGTCCCCCAGACTGGAGTGCAGCGGCCACTCCCGGCCCCCGCAGCCTCGACCTGCTGGACTCCGGCGATCCTTCCGCCTCAGCCTTCCAAGTAGCTGGAATTACAGGCGCACGCTACCACGCTCGGCTGGTTTTTTGATTTATTGTAGAGATGAGTTCTTGCTGCCCAGGCGGGTCTCGAACCCGTGGGTTCAGGCAATCCACTCACCTCAGCCTCCCAAAGGCGCAGGATTACAGGCTGAGCCACCGAGCTCGGCTCTTATTATTATTTTTATTCATTAGTCTCTATTTTTTTTGACTGAGGAGCTTAATAAATTTACAATTAAAGTAATTACTGATAGCAAAGGCTTTGCAATTGCCATTTGTTAACTGCTTTTGGTTATAGTTTTTAAGTTATTTTGTCTGTCTTTTCCTCTTGCTGTCTTCTTTTGTGTTTTGTTTTGTTTTTTAATCATTATACTCTGACTTCTTTCTCTTTTTTTGTGTGTAACTTCTTTAGGTAAATTTTTTTTGTGGCCACCTTGGGGCTTACACAAAATATATTATAGTCATAACAATTCATTTTAAGTTGAGAACAACTGAAGTTTAATTTCATTAAAAGATTTTACCCTTTACCTTCTCTTCCCAGTCACTTCATGTTACTGTTGTGAAAATTAGCACCTATTTATTTTGTGTTTTTAATCATATTTTTGGTTATAGTTATTTTAAATATTTTTGTCTTTTCACTTTAAAAGTGATTTACTCACTATTATTATAGTAGTACTGTACTTTATATTTGTCTTTATATATTCTCTTACCAATGAGATTCATTCTTTTTTATACTATTGTTGTATTGCCATTTATTGTTCTTTTGTTTCAGTTTGAAGAACTCCTTTTAATATTTCTTGTAAGCATGTCTAGAGGTGATAAATTTCCTCAGCTTTTGTTTGTCTGAGGAAGTCTTTTTCTCTCCTCCATTTATGGAGTATAGATTTGCTGGGTATCATATTCTTGGTTTAAGTGTTTTTTTCTTTTAACACACTGACATACCAATCTACTTATTGCAGTCTTCTGGCCTGCAAAGTTTCTACTGAAAAACTCCCTGATTTTTATGGGGTTCCTATGTATCTTATAAGTAGATTTTTCTTGCTGCTTTTGAAATTCTCTTTGTGTTTTACTTTTGATAATGTAATTGTTATGGATCTTGAAGTGGATTTCATTAAGTTCATCTTATTTGGTGGTCTTTGGGTTTCTTGTATCTGGATTCCATT
Organism: Cephalopachus bancanus; assembly: GCA_027257055.1. Lineage (NCBI taxonomy): Eukaryota > Metazoa > Chordata > Mammalia > Primates > Tarsiidae > Cephalopachus > Cephalopachus bancanus. Next base: position 261,404 of record JAPVLO010000394.1, read on the forward strand.
TCTTTTTTCTAATTGAAAAGTTTTTGGTAATTATGTCTATGTGTAAGCTTTTCAATTATTTTTCTTTCTATTCTCCTTCCTGTACTCACATAACGTGTATAATAATCCATCAAATGGTGTTACATAGGTTCCTTAAGCTTTCTTCATTCTTTTTAGTTTTTTCTTTTTGTTGCTCTGACTGAATTACTTCTAATGACTGGCCTTCAAGTTTTCATTGATCCTTTCTTCTTGATCTAGTCCGCTATTGAACCCCTATAGTGAATATTTCAGTTTAGTTATTGGATTCTTCAGGTCTAAAATTTCTGTTTGATACTTTTAAATATATTTTACATTTTTGTTGAAATTTTCATTGTTCATACATTGTGATTTTGACTTTGGTGAGCATCTTTATGACAATTATTTTCAAATTTTCTATTAGGTAAATAAAATTCATTTCATAAGAGTGAATTTCTGGAATATATCTTGTTTCTTTTTTTAATAAAAAGTCTGTTAGATTCTCCATTTTTTGGACTCTGTGTTATTGTCTATGCATTAGACAAAATGTCACCACTCCCATACTTCATGGACTGGTCTCATACATAAGACCCCCAAACAGTCAGTCACAGGCTGTGAGATCCTCTAACAACCCTTTTCCTCCTTGGGGAAGAGCAGGCAGTTTTTATCTACTTGCTCTCTACTGATCTAGGATAGTAATTGTGTTCACCACTCTCTCTGTTTCCCCTCAGGCAGCTAGACTGTGCTGATCTTCTAGAGTTCCCTGACTGGCAAGACAGAAAAACCAATTTTCTGGTCAGTCCCAGAGGAGTTGGGGTATGAGAGTTATGGATCAACTCTTTCTTTCCCCAGGGAGAAGCTGATAGCTACAATTTAAAAAAATTTTTTTTCTCTGTCTGCTAGCAAGGGAAAAGATTAATGACATCTACCATTCCAAGCTGTCGCCTCTTTTCTTTCCCAGGTAGTGCTAAACTGTGAAGATTCATGATAGCTCCCTGACTTGCAAGACAGGTGGCAGTTCTTTGTGTATTCACAGACAAGTTAGGGCATTGAATGTATGAATTTACATTTTTCCTTCCTAGGGAAAGTTGAGAGCAGGGATTTTTTTTTTTTTTTTTTTTTTGCCTTTTCACTGTACTGTCCAGGGAGAAGGATCTATGGTGACTACCAGTTCAACCCGCCACCTCCATTCTCCTTTAAAAATTTCACTGTACCTGTCCTGTCAGAACTCTATGACTGGTAAGACAGAAACTAGTCCTGGGGAGATCCCTCATAAAAGTTAGAGGCTGGATATGTGAACCAACCTCTATCCTCCCCTGGGAGAACCTGAGAGCTAATGGTTTTTTTCCTGGTCACACAGTGTTGTTCTAGGAGTAGGAATTCTGGTGAGAGGGTGTCTTGAAACTTCATACTGACTTCAGTGAGTCTGATTTTGCATTTGTTCAGGGTATAGGTGCCTTTCAATTAGTTTCTGGATTTCTCACAAAAGAAATTAGCCCATTAATTATTGCCAAACTGGTATAAACTTAATAATGGGAGAAAGGAGGACCCAGAGCTTTCAACTTTGTCATCCCTTTGATTTCACCTCTCCACCTAGGTGTCTTCATCAGCCAATCTCTTACCTTGTTATAGTTCCATGCTTACTCTAATATGATCCATCTTTCCATTCTTCCATGACTTCTCAAACCCTTTAAACTCAATCTTTTGAAGCTCAGAATCTATTTTCAGCAAAATATGCTAGATCCTTCTCCAAATGTTGCCTTCATCTTTAAATTTATTTATTTATTTTTATTTTAAAGTTGTGGGATACAAGTCAGGATTGGGTGCATAAGTGGTCTAGCTGCAGGTGAAGTTGGGCCTCACTTCACCTGGATTAGGATTAGGCACTCTTGCTGATGTTATCCGCCCCCACCTCCCTCTCCTGATGGTGTCTCGCTACTGCCATCCCTTTCTTGTAGTATCATAATAGGTGTTCAGGGTCCACTTATGAGTGAGAACTTGTGATACTAAGTTCTTTGTTTCTGTGGTAGATCACTGAGTATGATAGACTCCAAATCCATCCAAATAGCTGTGAAGTCCATAGTTTTGTCCTTCCTTATGGCTGCATAATATTCCATCATGTATATATACCCCATTTTGAAAATCCAATCCAGTTTCTATGGACAGCATGGTTGGTTCCATATTTTTGCTATTGTGAATAGTGCTGCAATAAGCACGAGTGCACAAGTATTTTTTTTGTAGAATGATTTTAGTGCCCAAGGTATATTTTCAGAAGGGTGATTGCTGGGTCGTATGGAAGGTCAATTTCTAGTTCTTTTAGGAATTGCCACACTGTTTTTCATAGAGGTTGAACTAGTTTGCACTCCTACTAACAGTGTAGAAGTGTTCTCTTTTCTCTGCATCCTTGCCAGCATCTGTTGTTTTTTGTTTTATTAATGATGGCCATTCTTACTGGAGTTAGATGGTATCGCAATGTGGCTTTGATTTGCATTTGTCTGATGATTAGTGAGGCTGAGCATTTTTTCATGTGTCTGTTGGCTGCTCGTATATTTTCTTTTGAGAAGTGTCTATTCATGTCTTTTGCCCACTTTTTAATGGGGCTGTTTGTTTTTTTCTTTTTGGCACATTTGAGTTCCTTGTACATCCTGATGTTAGGCTTTTGTCAGATATACAGTTGGCAAATATTTTTTCCCAGTCTGTGGGCTGTCTCCCTGCTCTCTTGATGGTTTCTTTTGCTTGGCAGAAGCTTGTTGGTTTGATGAGGTCCCACTTGTCTATCTTGCCTCTTTATGGCATGGGCTTTTGGAGTTTTGATCAGGAATTGGTTGTATCTTTAAATTTTAAGCATGGTTTCCCACTGAGAACTTGACTTCCTTTGTATCTCTACTAAGTGGTGATTTCCGCCCCCATACTACATTTATTCCTGTTTCTATAGATAGGATAGTGTTATTCTTGCAACTTCCAAATACTTGTTTCTTTCCCATCTAAGAGGCATTAACTATTTTTATGCCATTTGATTATACTATCTGCTATCTTTTTAAAAAATTGATTTTGTATTAAAATTTATTTTATTTTATTGTTTTATTTTTTACTTTTTTGAGTCAGAGTCTCACTCTGTTGCCCAGGCTGGAGTGCAGTGGTACACTCACAGCCACTACAGCCTCAACTTGGTGGGCTCAGGTAACTCCTCCACCTCAGCCTTCCAAGTAGCTGGAACTACAGGTATGCATCACTATGCCCAGCTAATTTTTTTTATTTATTGTGGAGATGAAGTGTGTCCATGTTGCCCAGGTCTCGAACCCATGCGCCCAGGCAATACTCTTGCCCTAGCCTTCCACAGTGCTAGGATTACAGGCATGATCCACTGTACCCAGCTTAAAATGTTTTTAAGTTGACAGACAAAATTGTATATATTTACCATGTACAACATAATATTTTGAAATATATATATATATATATATATATATACAGGTACACACACACATATATATGGTGGAATAGCTAAATTAAGCTAATTAAAATATGCATTACTTTACTCACACACTTGTCATTCTTGTGGTAAGAACATTTAAAATATACTCCTTAGCATTTTTCAAAAATATGAGTACAATATATTGTTGTTCATTGTAGTCATCATGTCCTTTTGTGTTGAAATAACATAGGATACAGATCACTCCCTTTTATTCTTTGAAGATTCTAACACCTGGGTCACAGTTTTCTCACCACCATTACTTTTACCTTCATTCTCCATGTTTGTAGATAGTTTATATAAACCCTTGGTTCTCAATCCTTCTTTCAATTATATAGTAATTCTGCCCTACAATGCATCTTAATGATCACGTCTCTAGATGTTAATATTTCTGATAATGACATTCCTCTAAAATCTCAGGCATCTCCATCCTCTGATGTATGCTACTCTAATTTCCTGACTCTTCTAGTTCAGTTGTATTATCGCATTTACATTATCTGTCTTCTTCTCATGTCCTTATTTTCCATCTTTCTCTGTTGAATTTTCATGGTGCACTGTCAACTTTTTTCCTCCAGTCTTCATCCTGCCTTCTTAGTAGAATGCCTTCTGAAATCCAACTTCCTGCTTATTCTTCACTTGCACCAAAATGTAATAATATGGCTATGAAAAATAGGCAAATATGCTGACAAATCTCTTTCAAGTGTAAAATATTCAGTTCTGATTGCTCCCTTCAAATTCAGAATTGTATTCATAATTGCTTACTTTGACTCTCTGTGTAAGCCTTATATGTGCTTCAAACTCAGCATATTCCAAACAAAACTTTTTATTCCTCCTCTGTCCCCAGGGTTTATCCCCTCAGTAAATGGCATCTCCGTTTAACCAGTTGCTCAGGCCAAAATCTATAGATTCATCCTTGGTTTCTCTCTTTCTCTTACTTACTGCTTGAAGTTTAGCAACAAGTTAAAAAATACCCTTAATTCACTTTTTTCCCCTATATCTCAGCTAGCATCATTCTAGACCAAATCACCATCATCCCTGCCTGTATTAGTGCAACAGCTTACTAACTTGTATTTCTGTTTATACCACTGCTCTCTTACAATCCATTCTTCTCACAAGAGTCAACATTAATTCTTTAAAATGAAATTCTGAATATGTCTTGGAATCCATTCTAAGAGCTCCCTATTATCCTGTAAACAAAAACCAAATATGGAAGGTCTTGAATTATAATGGCTTGATTTATAATTTTTTTGACTTTATGATGGTGTGAATGTGGTGTGTATGTTAATAGTGAGCCCCAAAGGGAGGGATTGGCAGACACTGGACTCTGACAAGGGTGGAGCATGTAACAACACAAAGAGTACCTGGCCCCAAACCAGGTCAAGTGAGGACTAGTTGGAGGCTTAAACTTTGCCTACCTGAAGCCTACTTGTGTGGCTAATCCTATCTCGTACCCCACATGTCTATAATAAAATAAAATAAAATTAAAAAAATAGTGAGTACCTATACAATCATTCTGTTTTTCACTTTCAGCGTAGTTTTCGATAAATTACATGGTATATTTACGAATTTACTATAAAATAGACTTGTGGTGGATAATTTTGTCCAACTGTAGGCTAGTGTCAATGTTCTGAGCTGGTTTAAGCTAAGTTAGGCTAAGCAGTGATGTTTGGAGATTAGGTGTATTAAATACATTTTTGACTTATGATATTTTCAGCTTACAGTGGGTTTGTGGGGGCATAACCCTACTGTAAGTCAAGGAGTTACCAAAACTTCTAAGTGCTTACAGGATTTTCCTGCTCCCTCTCATGGTCTGACTTTGCTTTTTATTACTCGTTCCATGTCCCATTCACTCTAATTCAGTTACACTGGCCTTTTTCCAATTCCTAGAATACGCTAATCCTGATTTTGCCTCAGAGCCTTTGAAGTCTCTGTTTTCCCTTTCTAGAGCATCTGGAATGTACATATAACTTTGTTTTTCACTTCATTCATTTATCTGTTCCTGTGTCTTCTCACAAAGTCTTTTTCTGATGGCCCTATCGAGAGTATCAGCCCCACACTCATTGTCTTATCCCGATTTTTTTTTCTTGGCACTTTTTATTATACATATTTTATATATATATATATATATGTATATATATATATACACACACACACACACACACACGTACATACACACAATGTTATATGAGTACTGCTATTTTATATACTATATATAAGTGCCTGCATAATACAGAGAGTAATATCATTTATGAATGCTGATAAAAATATCTTAAGCCAAATGTTATATACACAATCCAGTAACACTTTAAAGATTTACTACTTTTACTCCATGACCAAGTTGATTTTATTCCATAGATATAGAAAGGCGTTTGATAAAATTAAATTTATTCTCTATAAAAATAACTAGCTAAAGAATAATCATGCATAGTTCTATAATTGTATATAATATTATATGTATAATTAAATTATGTATATATTATCTTTCCCTAAAAGCTAATACAATATTTAATAAGAAAACATTAGAATACTTGCAATAAGTCAGAAAGAAGACAAAAAGTCTATCTCCATTGCTCTTTAATTTTTTACTAGAAGGTTCAACCGACACACAAAATATATAAAATAAAATAGAGATATTAACCATAAAAGGAAAACTTGAAATTACCACTATTTTCTAATATGATAATTTATTGGAAAATAATAGAGACTCAACTAGGAAACCTATACAAACAACAGGGAAATTCAGCAAGGTGATTGGCCATAAAATTGATATGCAACAAAATTTGTCAATATATTAAAATATCTATTAAAATTATAGTTGCAAAAATCATTTGACTCAGCAACTATATTTCTAGGAATTCAATCTACATTTATACTTACATGATTACAAAATGATGCATGTTCAATGTTATTCATTGCAGTATTGTTTACAACAGTAAGTAATCGGAAGTAAGCCAAATTTAAATTAGTGGAGAACTAGTTAGTAAATTCTGTGGCATCTGTTCAATGTAATGCTGTGAAGCTGTAAAAAAAGTTGGAAATATCTATGTACTAATATGAAAACATGTCTAAGATATATTGCCAAGTGCAAATAAAAATAGTGTGTTATTTTACCTTTTGTGTTAACAAAGGGGAAATAAGAATCAATAACCATGTTTCCTTGGGCACCAGCAAAGACAATTTGGGAGGTTACATAAAACATTAAGAACATAGGTTATTAAAAAGTAAGGGGGCTGGGAATCAGAGACAAAATTGAGAAGCTTATTTCACCATGTACTTTTTTGTTTTTGAGCCATGTGAATAATATCCATAAAAGCAAATAAAAATTCTTAGGAAAGCAAGGTGACTTTTGAAAAGTTTATTGAGTCCTAAACATTTTTATTTACAATATCTGAAAAATTTCTTGAACTGGGCAGTTTATAAACTCATAACAAAACAAAATAATTTGTGCAGATCCATACCACAATGCCATTTTGTGAAAACAACTAGATCATTTCCCAATCATTTACGGTACACTTACTCTATATAAGGTTCTCTGTAATTCCTGAGGCTACAAAGCCCAGAGAGAGCTGAAAATCTAATGAGAGATAAATGAGAAGTAAACAATGACACCATCAAGTACCTTAAAAGAGTTAAATATGGTGTGTTGGAAAGGGGGATGGGGACATCTGACAGAAAAAGTAGTTCCTGGGATAATACCCATGGATCTGAATTTAAAGGAAGAGTAGAAGTTATTCAGATGAGGGGGGAAGAAGTGTTAACACATGGAGCTGTGACACAGGAGGGTCTCACAGTTACATGACACACGGTCAAGAACACATGTGAGGAACAGAATAGGAGGAAATGGGAACAGAGAAGGAGACAGCAGCCAGAAGGGAAGGGTCTGGGGGCTAAGCTAAATGTCTTCACTAGGATACTAAAATAGAAAATTGATGTGATCAACATTGTGCTTTAGCATTATTATCTCATCAGCAAAATGGAAGCAGGTTAGCAGGTATCTAGAAAAGAGACAAATGTGGTCACTCATAAGCTACTGACATAATGCATGTTAAACTAACAAAAGCCTGAATAAGTCCCCGTTAATGAAAATGATAGGAAGAAGATGGATTGGAGATGGGTCAAGGAATGTATGTGACAGGCTTTGGAAGTATCAGGTGCGATACAGAGTATTGTTATCATTTATTTTTTCAGTAGATGCTTACTGAGAATCCACGATGTGCTAGGCACTATTGAGAATAGACTTCAGAGCAAATTGGAGAAGGTGACAGGTCTCATGCGGTTCGCATTCTAGTGGGAAGAGGCTGATAACAAGCAACCGCTTGCATAGAAAAAATTCTTGGTGCATGCTATTGGAAGACTAAGGTAGAGCTCTATAGCAGCAAGTGACTGACGCTTTAGATTGCATGGTCAGAAAATCCTCCTTGGGAAGGTTATATTTAGGATGAGATCTGTGTGACAAGAGGAACGAATCATATTAAAATAATGGGAAATATTATTCAAGCAAACATAATAGCCGGCTAATCTGGGATGAAGAACTAGGTTAACATTCTAGAAATGGCAACTAGAAATAGTAGGTTGACTTGTCAAAAGCATAGAGACAGAAGTTAGGAGATGACGGCAGGAAGGGCTTTATAATCTAAAGTAGGGAATTTGAAGTTTCATTCCAAGTTCAATGTGAAGCTAATGGAAATTTTAAGCAGGGGCTGATAAGGTCAGATTTATGTTTCAAAGGTATTATTTTGACTATTGTGGAAAAATTCATGGCAGAAGGAGGAGAGTAGAAGCATGGAGACTAATTAGAGAATTGTTGTAACATTACAGGGGAACTATCAAAGTAGCAAAGGCAAAAATGAAAGGAAGTGAACAAATTTAGACTACATTTTGTCAGTGTAGCACACAATACATACTGATAGATTGGATTGTGGTATGAGAGGAAGAGGGGAGTCAAGGTTGTGATTTTGGACAGAACTTGGATAGAAGGTGGTAGCACAAATTCATGTGAAGAATAGCTGGTTAGTACTAGATTTGGGTGGGGAGGAATTCCAGAGCCAGAGTTATGCTTTGGGCATGTTAAATTTGGGGTGACTACTAGATATCTAAGTGGAGAGGTGAAAAAGTATGGGATACAGTTTCTGAATCTGGAGTTCTACAGCCCCAGAGGGTGGTACCATGGAAGCAGATATGAGAGACTGGTTTAAGAAGGGAGTGGGCAACTTTGATGAAGGTAAGATAAAAAAAAAAAAATGTTTGGGAAATATTCTTGGCAATGAAACAGTGAAGGATGTTGTCCTCATATAGCCTTAAGTCTAGCGAGAAAATCAGGCACACACACACATCTCAATAAATAGATAAATCATTACACATGTTATAATGGAAAGATTGGATGCTAGAGGCAGGGGGTGGTGGGCTAGTTCAGAATCAGGAGAGACCTCCTTTAGGAAGTGACATTTGAGCTGATTCCTGAGATATAAGTAAGAGCTAGCCAGAAAAACATTAGAGAAAAGAGTTTACTAAGCAGATGAATATCTGTAAAAGACAGTAGGGTAGAAAAATATTGGTTCATTTAAAGATGTGAAAGGAAGCCAGGGTGAATAGAGCACAGTGAGCATGGAGAATGGTGATGTGAAATGAATTTGAAGAGGTAAGAAGTTCTGGATCAAGCAAGGACTATGGATATTTTCTACGTGTAATGAGAAATCACTAAAAGCTTTTACGTAAAAGAATGATACGACGTGAAAAAGTCATTATGGTGATTGTTATGGGATGAATGAATATAGGAGAGCAAGAAAAAAACCACAGAGGTCAGAAAGAAGTGCAGTGGTTGGAGATAATGGTGCTTTGGATTAGGAATTAGAATGGGGACAAAGAAAGTAAATTAAGATGATTAAAGCATGATAGTGTTATTACCAAGATAGTTGATGTAGGCCAGAAAATCTGAGAAGGGAGGGGCAAGAGTTTGATGTGTTCATAAGACCAAAGTAGAGATGTGCAGAAGGCATTTACATCTTTGGCAGGAATATATCGAAGATGATGCTGTGTTCTTATTGTAGTCTGTCAGGTGGCACACGTTTCAATTTATTCAGTTTCTGGTTATGTTAAATTTGATTTCCTGATCTATAAAGTTATTTTTTCCTTTATAATTAATAAATGTTTTGAGAGGTACTATGAGTCTTTATAAATATTCTGTTTCTCATCAAAATTTCCATATATTCATTTATTTGTTAATTCCAGTATGGCGTCTTGTCTTCCCACTTTATTCAGTGGGTTATAATACGTTACTCCCATGATTTACTTTGATGTGAAATTATCCCAGATTTGGTCAGAAGAAGTCTTTTCAAGCTGGCTTCTGGGTCCTTTTGTCATGTTCTTATAATTCTTTGAGTGCATCTTACTTTTCAGATCCATGATATTTTGGCTCATCTTGTAATTTTCCTGCCCTGAAACTGGAAGCTGTATTTCTTCAAGAATATCCATATCTATGTCTCTGTCTCTTTATTGCATCTCTGTATCTCTATTTTCTCTCTCTTTCTTTTTCTGCCTATATTATCAACCATATATCTGTATCTAGTCTATATTGAGAGAGAGAGAGAGAGAGAGAGAGATATTAAGAGAATTTAGAAATAAAAAAATTAGGCTATTAGTATCCCCATTATTTTGCAGCAACTTGGATGGATTTAGAGTCTATAATACTCAGTGATCTATCAAACAAACAAAGAACTGAGTGCCACATGTTCTCACTTGTAAACGGACTCTGAACATTTATCACAATACTATAAGAAAGGGATTGGCAGTAGTGGAAAACTGCCAGGGAAGGGAGAGGAGGGCATATAATATCAATAAGATTGTCTGATCCCAAACATGGTGAAGTGGAAACCAAAGGGAGGCCCAAACTCTACCTGTCCAATGACCACTTATGTACCCAATCCTGAATTGTACCCCACATCTTTAAAAATAAAATTTAAAAAATATCTCCATTATTTTTGGAGTGTCACCACTCCTAGTCCTCAAGTGAATAGAACTAGGGAGTTTATGTATGCGTATTCACACACACACACACACCCCCTTGGCTTCTGATATCCTGCACATAGATTGCCCCTTCATGAAAATGCTCTCCTCACCCTGCTCTGGCTCTGATAGGTTGAGCCAGGCCACCCTCCTTCATGAATTGTTTTTCACCATCACCAGGCTTGGTCACCCACTCTTGAAAACCTTAACTGTTACCTCACAACCTCTGCCTTGCCTTGTTCCATCTTGTGACTTTCAGATTGAATTGTCAAATAAATAAAAGGAGAGGAAGAGAACTGACTTTTACCTTTGTTGTGGTTTTCTGCATTTTCAACCTTTAGCAGACACATGCTGTTACTAAAATAAAAATTAAGAAAAAACAAACTGCCAAACTGCCATAGACCCAAACAGATAAAAATGATTACCGTGGTAAAAATGCTATTTATTCTGTCAGGATCAGAATTTAAGGTTAATTATTTCATGGGTTGCTTAATTAGCAGTTAATTAAAGTAAATAGCAAACAACTTAGTTGTGAGAGCAATGAAAAAAATTAGGTGGCAGGTATGAAGAATTGAGCCCTAGAATTTTTTTAAAATTTTGCTTTTTTTCTAATACGAGATCAATTTTGGATATTTATTATCCAATAGAGAGAAAGGAAGTTAAACAAAGTTTGGTGTTCAAAGCCCAACTGGTGGGATTACTTCAGGCAGGAAGAGGTCTCATCTCCACTCATCCAGAAGGAATAGAAGTTGGAATGTGTAGGGATCTCATCTACCAAAGGTGATGGAGAGCAAAGTTTCTGAGCTCTTGGCTGATAAACTCTATTTGTTTTTAAAATATGAGTCAAGATCATATATTGAAAGGGTTTGAAAGTTGGGGTGGGAGTTTGGACTAACCAAGAACACACAGGTTTTGAGGATTCCTGCGGGGTTGCAAGCCATATATTTTTCGTGGCAGTGGTATTATTGGTTCACTGTTGCAGCAGACTGGTAGAAATCAGCCAGTTGGATCAATCCACTGTTGAGGTTGTACATAATCCAGCCTTTTCCATGGAAGTGTCTAAGGCATTCTCTATCTTTGCTACTGGGGCAGGATCCTGTTAAAATTGTGTCTCCACCACCACTTTCACGGATGCTGCCACTACCATCACCAACCAATTACTGAGGGAAAGGAGTGAGTGCAAGAAGAACTGAGGTGTGTATGAATTGAATTTTATTTTAATTAATTAAAACTAAATTTATTGAGATTTTCTATGCTAAATTATGTAAGTGAATTACCTAATTACTTCTCAAAACAACACTGCAAAGTTGGTACTCTTACTACCTATTTTTTTTAGATGAGAAAACTGAGACACTGACTGGAAGATTACATGGGTATAAGTAGTCTCAGCATTCTAACTCAGGCAGTATTAACATTTAACACGTATTTTTTTAGTGCATACTGTGTCCCAGGTGTTGTTCTGGGTCATAGAGATAGATTGGTGATTAAAATAAAGTTCTTGCTTTTATGAGGCTTTCCTTCTTCCTTTCTTTTTTTTTTTTTGGACATATCAAAAGTTGTAGATATTTAATGCACACAACTTGATGAGTTTGGTGATAAATGTACACCTATGAAACCATTAAGACAATCAATGTCATGAGTGTATCTATCACTTCCAAGTTTCCTTCCATCCTCTTTTTGCTTTATTTTTGGTTGATAAGAACACTTAATATAAGCTCTACCTATCTTTAGTCGTGAGCTTCATTCTCCTCTCTCATCAGTAACTCATCATCAATTTCTTTCTTTCAATTAGATCATTTCCATCAATATATGAACATTGTGTAATATATCCTATTCTTTCACAATCTTCTTTATAGCTTAAATAAGATGTAAGTTCATTCTTTCACACACAATAGTCTAGAGGTACTGAGGCAGTTCTGAAAATGAGGTCACTTGAAGGGCCAGGGTGCTCACTTATTGAGGATGTATGTGACTTCTGCCTCTAAGTCCACAATGACTGCTCCAGTTGTTTCTATTTTTAGGACAGAAGCAAGAATGGGGTGGGTGGATAGGAAGGGAAAATGTAAGTGGGAAATACGTAGTTCAGGGCAAGAGACTTCATCTCTAAGGAGAGGAGCTGGAAATGAGAACAACTCTTCTACTCACATCTTCGTCCTATGCCCTTGACCAGAACTAACTGTATGGGAAGCTAGGAAATGATGTTTGTGGCTTGGTGGTCATGTGCTAACACTCAAGAGCTGTTAGTTAAAACGGTACAATGTGACCTGGAGACTAGTTAGCTGTTTCATTTTTGCCTTAATCTGCATGTCCCCTAATCTACTGTCTCAATTTTTTATTTGCTTTTAAAGCCAATCTCTTTGAAAGTATTGTTTCTGTTCACTGTGTCTTATTCTTTATTTTTCCTGATGAAATAACTAGAAATTAATAATTGTAGATGTCCTAGGCCTTAATAGACTAAAGAAGAATAAAATAAAGTATATAGAATTGATAAACTTATGGAATTAAGATGATGCTTTAATCTGATAATTCTAATCTACAACCTTGAAATAAATAATTCAGTTTATTTGTATAAAAATGTGAAATTTCTCATTTAGTCACTTTTACATAATTAAAAATAAAATTTAAGTTATACATTTTTCTTGGTTATTATCATAAATAAAATAATTTTTTGTTAAGTTTAATTCTTAAAACAAAATATGTTAATATATTCCAAAAATATGAAAAAGTATATGGTGTCTATAACTTTCGGCACCGACTCACTTTCTATTCCTTCTCTACACTCCAAACTACCAATACCTTCTTGTATACACTTGAAGACTTTCTTTCTAGATATCAATTAATACAAATAGATATGTATATATGTACACCTATTTTTAAAATTTTTAATACAAAAACTAGCATACAATATCCATTGCTATGTATTTACTTACCTAACAATATATGGTAGAAATCGCATAGTTTTCTCAGTCTTTGTTTTTTCTTTTTACTATTGCATATTAGTGTATTGCTTTGAAAAACCACAATTTAGCTAGTCTCTGACAAACTCTGCAGCAAGTAATTCTAAAGTGAACAATTTTGTGCATATAGCCTTTCATTTATAGGCAAGAATATCTGTGGAAAAAATTTTCACAAATGGAATTTCTGACTTAATGAGTATATGCATCTAAAACATTTGATAGACATTGCTAAATTACCTTCCATAGGAGCTATACAAATTTATAATCTTTACAATCAGCAATACATGAGTTCTGGGTTTGCCAATAGCATTGCCATTAGGGTGTCACTAAGTTTTTGGATTTACATCAATCAGATATGTCAAAAATAATGTCACAAATTGGCCTTAATTTGCATATCTCTTTTTACAAGTGAAAATGAGCGTGATTTCATAATTGAAGAGCAATTTGTATGTTTCCTTCTCTGACTTTTCTGTAAGTTATTTGTTCACATCTTGAATTCAGTTTCTAAATTATTTCTCTTTTATGTGTATTTCTGTGATAGCTGTAAATACAGATATTTTGTTTCCTAGCTTGTTGTTTTTTTGAAATGGCATATATATATTTTTTTGTTCCACTGAAGATTTTGTTTTAAATGTGTTGGATAGTTCTGTCTTTTATTTTATAATTTCTGAATTTGAGTTTTAGTTCTAAAGTTTCTCCCCATTCCAAATTTATAAATTTCTCCTGTTTTCTTTTTTTAGAGCTTCCTTTTATTTATTTATTTATTTATTTATTTATTTATTTGAGTTGGAGTCTCACTCTGTCGCCCAGACTGGAGTGCAGTGGCTGCTCCCGGCCACCGCAGCCTTGACCTGCTGGGCTCTGGTGATCCTTTCGCCTCAGCCTTCCAAGTAGCTGGAACTACAGGTGCGTGCTACCACACCCAGCTACTTTTTGATTTATTGTAGAGATGAGATCTCACCAAGTTGCCCAGGCGGGTCTCGAACCCACAGTCTCAGGTAATCCACTCACCTCAGCCTCCCAAGGCGCGAGATTACAGGCTGAGCCACCCAGCCTGGCTTAGAGTTTCCTTTTAAACATTTAGTTATTTGCTAAGTTTCTAATACTTTCTGTAGTTCACGAGGACTATCACACTTTTTTATTTTATATACTACTTATCTGTACCTACAGATTCATTTTTTTTTGAAAGTCCAAACTTCACTCACCATTTTGGGATGCTAATTTTAATATATACTAAATTCTCTTATTAATTTACAAGTGAATTTAAACTTTATGCTTGACTTATTGATCTCTTTCTATCTATTTATATTTGTATAATGATGTTTTAATTACTGATGTTAATCTGCTTGATATCATATAGGGCGAGTCACTCTTCATGGTTTATACATTTCAAAAGTCTTTTGGCTATTCTTATATGTTTATTTTTAATATAAATTTTAAAATCAATATTTCTGGTTTAAAAATGTTATTTTAATAGTCTCAAACTGGATATGACTTGAATGTTAATCTACAGTAGAACTGATAATAAATTAATTGTGGATAATCAATGCTTGATTCTCCCCAGCACATTAATGAGTAAAAGGAATAAGAAACAAAAACTAAATAAATAAAATAAAAGTTATTTTAATTATAATTACATGAACTGTATACATAAATTTAAATAGAATTGATATTTTTTTGATGTTAGCTTATCTTCCCAAAACATAATGTTTTAATATTTGCTTGCTCTTTTTGTGTTCTTCATTAATATTTTAGTTTTTAAATATTAAAGTTTTTAAACATTTATGTTTATTCCTCAGTATCATGAGAAAAATCAAGTCCAGGACAATAAATATGACCTCAGGATAAAGATAAAGTCAAAGTTTTGACTGTTACATTTTGTGTTAATATTCAGAACGACTGTAGCACTATTCACAACAGCAAAAACATGCAATTAAAAGTAGACTGGATAAAGAAAATGTGGTACATCTACACAATGGCATATTACACAGCCAAAAAGAAGAATAGAATCATGTTTTTTGCAGCAATGTAGATGCACCTGGGTACCATCATTCTCAGTGAACTATCGCAGAAACAAAAAACTCAATACTGCATCCTCTTTCTCAAACGTGGGTACTAAATATTGGGCATATGGGTGCGAAGGCAGGCACAACAGATGCTGGGCACTGCTAAAGAAGAAAAGGAGGGAAGGAGGGTACAAGGGGCACACAATCACACATTGGGTACCATGTTCACTGCTAAGAAGAAAAGGGCTCGCTAGAAGCCCAAACCTCGCCTTCATGCAATCTACTTAGGTAGCAGAGTCTCACATGTACCCCACAACTCGAGAAAAAAAAAAAAGATTTAAAACTATTTCAGGGTTGTCTAGCAGGTTCTCGCAGGTAGTAAAAACAAAAAGTGATTCTACAAAACTTAAGGGTATGCCTAGTAGACCATATTTGCTAGACATCAGGGATTCTAACAATCCTGCTCCCAGCAGCCTCATAGATAGCCTGAGGTAGAGAAGAGCCTCTGTTGAAGAGTTTTGTAGGTGTTGTTTTTGTCTTATGGAATAAATCTCACTGAAACTCATAGGAACCCACAGCATTTAAAAAAAGAATTGTAGAAGTGTGCCAGATTGGACTTCAAAGGACAGAGATAATTCAAAATGAAAAGAGCTTTCAGAGTCCTCAGATTGTACAGAAAGAAAGAATGCAGAGAAATCTCAACTGAGAACATATATCCTTCCTTAAGGAAAAGAAGGGATGGGTTAGCGTGTAGAATAAACCCAGATCAACAGAGAACTACTCTGAGGAATCAGGACTAAGCCCTAATTGGAGAATTGGTGACATGTGCCTGGCTGGATTTCAGAGTAGATATGGATCAATAACTGACATGTGTCTCCTGTTCTGTACCTATTTGAACAAGAATAGCTGTTAGTTGTCCTATGTCTGTTCTTAGCTGTGTGACGGCAGATGACTTGTCTCCTCAGTTTAAACGTCTTCAGTTTGAGAGAAATTATACTTCTTAGATTTCAAGCCTGAGACTAATACCATAATATAATGAGACATCGAATGATGGAAGGGTGTACGGAGGAGTGTATTTTGCATACAGGAGAGATGCTAATCACCAACGTCCTAAGGGAAGATTATGGCATCCGATTGCTAAATATTATTCCCCAATAAACAAGTATTTATGTCCTTTGTAGTTTTCTCCCTTACATTTGGGCTTTCTTTGTGATTTGCTTTAGAAAAAAAGGTATAGGATGGAAGTATGTAACTTTCAAAGTTAGGTCCTTAGAGGCCTTTTAATTTCTTCCTTGGCTCCCTGGAATGCTTGGACTTGGGACACACCCATTTGGAGTCTTGCCACCATGTTGTGAGAATCCTGTACCAGAGGAAAAGATTATGTGTGAGCACTTTTGTTGACATCCTCAGATGAGCTCCCAGGTCTTGGACAGCATTGACTGCATGACATATGAGGAGCTGTCTTGAACATCTAGTTCAGTTGACTCTTCAGAGGACTGTAGCCCCAGTCAATATCTGACTGAAACCGCATGAGAGACTGAAACCAAGCATTTTCCTGCAGGGTTAACCCAGTTAATCCACAGAAACATGAAAGAAAAATAATGTATTTTTGTTTGAAGCTATAGATTTTTAGGTAGATAACTAGAACGTGGCTACATAGATACACATATATATCTATGCCAGAAAACGTATACACATTTTAAGAAAGGAAAAAATTGTATTAAAATTGCAATACTTCATATATACCAATACAAAATATTAACGCCATCTTTTGAACGAGCATCATACTACCCATTGCTACCTTAATTCAATTTAACTTCGAAAGAGTAACACATAGATAACATCTCTTAAAATGTGTGTACATTTTTTTGGCACCCTTGATATACTTGGCTTATAGCAGAGACTGGCTGGCTCTGCACCAAATCTCTTTCCCTTTCCTCTGGATATGCACATAGAGATGTCATCATTTGACTGCATTCTGGCTAATGGAATATGAGTGAGTGTGATGTACATTGCAGCCAGGTTGGATGCATTAAAACCTCCAGTGAGCTTTTTCACTCTCTTTCCCTGTTTGCTTGCTGGATGAGCATGCTTTGGAAGGGACACTTTAAAGGTGATAAAGCCTCCATCTGCTTGGGTTACTGTGATGAGTTGTTGAGCTTCTGGAATTTAGTGACGTAACAGGTATTATAAGATTAAATATAATCCACAGTTGAAAACAAATTGGCAATATTTTATTTTGAACTTTTATATTCAGAAGTAAGACTGATGTTTGTTTTTTTATGCTCTAGTGATATTAAACTCGTAGGTGATCTTATTCTGCTTAACTAAATAGTATGTTTATCTCTTTCTTTTAAGCTAGATAAAGCTTTTCTATAAAATATTTTTGGGTTACTATCTTTTGTAGGTGAAGAACTACTTTTTACTACTGATTCAATTTCTTTCTGGTCATTGGTTTATTCAATTTTTCCATATACTCTCAAGTTAATTTGATAATTTGTGTAATTTTTATTTTTTATAATTTTTTAATCTGGGTTTTAAAATTTATCTATTATATTAATCCTTATTTTAACTTTTATCACTTAATAGTACTTATTATTTATTAATCCTTTAGAATACAAACTATTTTCTTGAGTCTATCATTTATTTGACTTCTATTTTATTGATTTCTGTTTTTCATGATTTCCTCTGTCAACTTTCTTTATATTTTTCTTTTATTCATTTCTAGCTATTTTTTTAAAAGCTCATATAATCTGTTTTAAGATCTTTCTTAATTTTCAATATATGTAGTTTAGTTTTATGAAATATAAGGAGGGACTCAAAAACTGGAATTTTTTTTTTTTTTTTGAGTTGGAGTCTCACTCTGTCACCCAGGCTGGAGTGCAGTGGCACACCCACGGCCACTGCAACCTCGACCTGCTGGGCTCAGGCAATCCTTCTGCCTCAACCTTCCAAGTAACTGGAACTACAGGTGAGCCCATCCAGTTAATTTTTGGATTTATTGTAGAGATGAGGTCTCACTAAGTTGCCCAGACTTGTCTCCAACCTCTGGGCTCAGGCAATCCTCTCACCTTGCCTCCCAAAGTGCCGGGATTGCAGGCATGAGCCACTACGCCCGGCAACTATGGAACTTATTTATAAAAAATTATGGATTTATTCTTGCATGTTTAAACTTTAGCCATCTTCAAATACTCTCTGATGCAATACACTTATTGAGACACTTTTTCCACTGCTCTAAACAGTTTTGAACTCATCAATTTGATGCTTTTTAGTGTTTCTGCTGTTTTTTGTTTCACCTCTTCCACATGGGCAAACATTTTCCTTTGAGAACTTTTTTCATCTGGGGAAACAAAAAAACAGTTGCTCGGGGTGAGAGCGGGTGAATAGGGAAGGTGGGACATGGTGTAAATACCATTTTTGGTAAAAAAAAAAACAAAACTGCGGAATACTCAGTATGGTGTGGGCAGGTGTGATCGTAAATCACCTATCATAAAATGGGCCAAATGGGTTGAAAGAAATCTTGAAAAAAAAATTTCACTGAAACCAAATGCAAGCTCTCACAACAATACTAGCTGGTATACCGATGACAATGAGTTCCTAGAACACTTACCTAGCAAGGGAAGCTTGTACACAAAGTGCCCACCCTCCAAAAATTAATTCCATTTTTTGGGGTCCCCTTTTGTATAATTACAAGTTTTACTTTAAATAACCCAGGCATTTTTCTAAATAATGTTTAAATTATTGTTCAGTTCAAATAGCTTTGCAACTTTTCTTGTTATTTACTCTTGATTTTAAGTTTCTATAATGGAAAGTTTCAAACAAAATGAAATTAGACAAAATAGCATAATGAATCCAGACATACTCACAATACTATAATAGTAAAATGTACTTACAATACTCAGACTCAATATCCATTAATCCACGTACAATTATGCCCTTCACATATCTCATTCATATTGCCATCTACATTTTACCACTGTACGTGATAATCTCCTATTATCATTTTGAAGTAAAATCTGTAGTTATTTCCGTATATATTTCCAGAAGATAAGGATTATTTTTTGAAACAAAATATCATTATCATACATAAACATTTGGTAAAAATATTTTAATATCATAAGTATTTAAATATTCAACGAGTGACAATTTTAATTGCTTATTAAACGTCATAATTTTTGGAATTGAGGTTCAAAAATTAGATACATACTTTGTGACTACTTGCTAAGATGATTTATTTATTGGAGAAATTGGAATGTTTGCTTTCCACAGTATGAATTTTGCCAATGATCTCCTTAAAATATAATTTAACAGGTTTCTTTGAGCTCTGCATTTTCTAAACATTAGTAGGTATGTCTAAGGCTTGAGCAGAATTTGATTTGATTTTTTTTTTGACATTGCTACTTCATAGTTAGTGTTTTATTCATCCACCAGGATCCACAGTGTCTAATTATTTCACTTTTTGTGATGCTAGCGACTGCTGGTGTTCAAGACTTAGACCCATTATTTCATTATGAGTTGCAAAATGTTGATTTGGAGTTCTGCTTCCATGTAGAATACAGAAAACTGGAATAAAATGTCACTTTCACTTTAACAATAAGAAAAAAATGGGATAATATACAAAATTATAACTTTTCTTGCACCCATCAGCGATCTGAGTTTGCAGGATAACCAAGGAGAATGGACTGATTTTGAAAGGTTTCATAGAGTTTAATCATAAATAAAAAATTGGTCCAGCCTTGCTTTTAAAATTTGTGTATTTTATGGCATTAGTTATATTATAATACAAGAGAAGTCCATAACAAATATTTTATAGATAACAACTAATTGTTTATATAACAAAAGACCACATAAGTATTTTCAGTAAGAATACAATGAAATACCTAGAAATAAACTGAACAAGAAATATATATTTCCTACATGAAAACAAACTTTAAAATAACTTCAAACACACACAAAAAGACTTGCTTTTGAGACAGTTGGGTAGATTAAGTTATATTTGTGCTTCACTCCTGTATGGAATTGTATTATTTTTCTTAATTATTTACTGTTGTCCCTGTAAAAGAACTACATATTTCTGCAAATTGCCATGTGACTTGTGTGCCTGCCTGTGGGAGGAGTCATACCACCCTACTACTCACTACTAAGGCATTGAAGTCAGACCAGGTCGTGTGACTGCCAACAAAATGTAAATAGAATCGACATACATCTCATCTGAGCAGAAGTGTTGAGTCATTGATTGATTTAGTTATTTCTCTTTCCCTCTTCCAAGATAATGACTCATCCTACTTGAGGACAGTGACAATATATTATACTTCTTTTAAAATTTTTAAGTTCCTGACTCAGTGAATATTAACTGATAAATTTGTTCCATAGGTAGCTTCCACAATATATATCTTGGAGGAAATAAAGGTATAATTGTCACAACAGGATCTATTTCTTGGCTCTGGTTGAGATTGTTTAATTGTCCCAGTTTTTTCCCCCACCTGTCTCATAGTAATTGTAGACTTTGATAATTGCTGGCTTCAGATCTCTTACTGGGATGTCTTGCAGAACCGAGAAGGAAACACTTAGTGTCAGATTTGTCACCTAAAAGAAAAAGTAAGAGTAATCAAGAACCTAGAACTTCCATCCGGCTCACATAGCTGGATCTTTCAAGCTGAAGAAAATTAGGGAACTCAAAAAGTTGGGGAGCAGATATGAGAACAATGTGAGAGCTAGAGCAGATTGTAGTAAGAGATGAATGGTCACTCTTCAAACAGGGTGAAGGCTAAGATTCCTTCCAATTATGTTTTGGAGATAGGATTCAACAATGTGATGTCCTTACTGTAAGAAAATCATCTGGCTTTCTTTTAAGAGAAGGAAGCTAATTATTTTCAGGCCAGAAGTTCCTACCATTCTTCAATATTCAAGTAACATCGATCTTCTGGCATCTTCGACCATTCTAGTTCACACTGATTTTTTTCATTCTTAAATTTTTGGAATAGAACAAATTGTAATAAGGGATGAAAGATCATTCTTCAAGTAAGTGAGAGCTAGGATTTCTTTAAATTGTCTTCATGATTAAATGAGACTTGAAAAATAGTCTTTTTGGATCGTTATGCCCATGTCCATTAATTTTTAACTAGACTATGAGAGGCTTAAGGGTAGGGATGACCCATGTATTTATCTGGTATCACACATGCCCCATAGATTAGAGCTAAATAAATAATTTAATTTCCTGGGTTTGGGGAAAATATTTTTTTTTGAGGCAGGATGATATTGATGTGGCTTTGATATTGGTATAGTTTTAGTTTGGTGATACAGAGCATCTTTTTGTATGTGGTCCAGTAGACTTAAAACATTACACCTACTATTTTTACTGTTGGTTTCAGGGGAATAAAACCAGATACCATCTTTACATCAACGATCACCATATTGGAAACAGGACGGCTCCCTGTGTAACTGCAGTATCAAAGAAAAAAGAGAGAGGGTTTAATATGCGAAGAAAAGTCACATTTCCTTCTTCAAACCTCATCATAAACCTGTCCATCTCCATGAAAATGTTCCCTAACATTTTAACTATTAACTAAAAGCTTCTATATTTTTTTGGTTTTGCTTTCCCATGTTATTAAATACATTATCCACAGAGCTCTGTGTTCCTTGGAAATACAATATTGATGTTGGAATCCTAAATGTCCATCAGAGCTGCAGCTTGCCAAAATCACACATGTTCAAGACTTACCCCCAAACTATCACATCAGAGTCTCTTAGTGAATCTTCCTAATCTGTATTTTAAACATACTTACAGTTTTTGGACTCTCTAATTATACTGTTCATTTGCTACTTAGCATATATTTCTTTTATATTTTAGTTAACTCGTATGTGTCATGTTTCCCCAAAGAAGCTCCAAGATGTTGCACAGATACATCTCTTATGCTGTATACTTTGAATAATTTGATGTTTGATAATTGTGCTGGTTATCTGAAATATGGCTTGTTTTTTAATATTAATATCATTAATATTAGGTACATAACAATATTGTTCGCTTCTATGTTTTCTTAGGATTCCTAAGTTTTTGATGGGTTATGATAGGGTGACCTCTATATTTTATACTTAATTTATAGTTTATATTTAATATTAGCATTTATTATTTATCAATTTGATAAGAAAAAATAATTAAATAAGATTTAATTATTCAAAAGAAGTAAGAAGTACTTCAACTTAAAGCACAAATCCTTGAGAAAAATAATTGAATTTTTAGCAGTGAATTGGACAAAAACTAGTGCAAAATAAAAATAAAAAATTATTAGAGTATTTGAATAGTCCACATTTTTATTTAGCATATTTAATATCAGACTTTGCTTTTTAATGTTTTTAAAGCATTACTGAAACTTTAAAACAAAAAGACTTATTAAAGATCACTTTATAATGCAATAAGGCTAACTTCATTAATAGATATACCAATTCTAAATTATAGTCCTCTAATCACATTGCTTCTAAATGAACTATTAATTTCTGATAGTTCTGGTTAGCTTTTGGAGCCAGTAATTTGGTCAGAAGGTCTTACCTGATGTTCAGTGAAATCTGAAACCTTGTGTGGGCTTTGGGTCCATCACAAGTTTGGGGCAGTTTGTACTTTCAAAGCAAATGGGTAGTCCTCCTTCTCTGGAAGAATATTGTATTTCATGGATGTCTGTGGAACACCAAAGCTACCATCAGTTTCTCTCTTTTCTTGGAACCCCTCACTTTCTCATTATTTAACCTCTCCAGCCTTACCCTTTACTAGCCCAGGAAGGAAAGAGTAGAGCTTCCATTTCAACCAGAGAGTTTAAAGTTGACTCTCCCAATGTAACTTCAGAGTCCCACCTGAAGATAAACACGTCTTTCCCCAGTTACTGTTGTGATATACTCTCCAGGTGGCTCTGGCAATGAGATCTGCTGCAGTAACAGGAGGTTGCTGTTGTTTACGTGGAAATTTGTGGAAAAGATTTGTAAATCCTGAATAGTGACCTGTGCAGTTTTCCCAGTTCTGGTGAACGTTGCTGCCCCATATCTGGACAGGGCATGGAGAGCCACCACAGTGTCCTGGAAGAGATGAGTAAACACCACACCCAAAGAGTAAACTTTTGATAGCTGGAATTTTGCCCAAAAGTCTGTGTTAGCCACCACTGGGGAAGCCGGCTTTCTCCCCAGGGTATATCTTTACTAACTACTTTTTCTTTTTCTCTGTCTTCCTGGAATTATTAAAATCATGCTACAGTTTCTCCAAATAAAATAAAATAAAATGCTAATTAGACTCACAAATTATTTTCACCTGCACTTCTGTGGTCCTAGGGAACTATTCTATATATCTAGAGGCTGTGGTCTGCTCTTTCTTTTCAACAGTTCTCTTGGATGTATTATGCAAAGAATAGGTCAAAATTAATAAGTTAAGACAAAAATAATGACCATTGTTAACTAGATGATTGATGATAGGTGG
Organism: Cephalopachus bancanus; assembly: GCA_027257055.1. NCBI lineage: Eukaryota > Metazoa > Chordata > Mammalia > Primates > Tarsiidae > Cephalopachus > Cephalopachus bancanus. The sequence continues at coordinate 285,290 of JAPVLO010000394.1, forward strand.
AAGAGTGATAAAAATTGGTTGCAAATAAAAAGAACAGTATAAGGCAAGTTGCACTTTCTTAAGTTTCTTTTTCTCTTATCTAGCTTGTTTTTATTTCCCCTGCTTAATCTCTCTGAAAACGTTTTACAGTGTAGATCCTAAATATTGAACAAAGACATGTAAGAGGGAAAATCCAGACTTTCCAGATGTTTAACACAATCGTTTATACTTTTAATAAAGTATTTTTCAGAATTACAGTTTAAAAAAAGAAATTTCAAGAGCTTCAGCTTAAAGAAAACTTAAAATGGAAATGAGGCGAACATTCTCAGGGAAGGTAGAAAGGAGGGATGAAATTGAATTCCTGGGAGGGGTTTAGATGGAACTTCTCAATCATTCTAAAAATATCAAGGGGAACTCCACTTAGTCACGTTCCATGTAATCACACAATTTTTTGGTTTACCTTCAAGGATTTCATGTAGGATTCTGAAGATGTGGAAAGCAGTCTATAACACTGATTCTCAACTGGGGGAGATTTTGCCTTGTTTCCACTGGAGTGGGGCACTATTGGAATCTAGTAGGGAAGAGGTCAGGGATATTACTAAACCTCTCACAATGCCAAGAATAGCCCCTCACAACAATGATTACCTAACCCCAAATATCTATGTGCTGATGCTAAAAAAAAAACCCTGGTTTAGAATGTGTCCGATGACCACAGTACAGCTTTAGAGAGAAAAGCTGTTTGATATGGGTCATTATGTTGACAATATATTAACATAGATTTAGGGAATAATTTTTTGGGGGGAATGTCTTAGGTCTTTCCTTCATTTCCCCAATATCCTCAAATATCCCAAAATACCTCTTCTATCATTTAATAATTTTATTTTTTTCTTCGTAACTGTTCCATTTTCAAGCCTCCCAGTTGCCAAGTCCAGGTGAGCCTAGAAAAGAAGACATTTTAGGAATCACCAACCTGTGTGGCAGGAGAAACCGCCATGGGAATTCTGTTGCCTTGTGATCCGCCTTACAATGTGTGTTGCAGAAGTCAGGTCCTCTGAAGCTGGGACTGGCTGGGCTGTGAGGGAAGCAAGGAGCACGTAGGATGTCATCTCCACCTCAGCAGAGGGAGCCTGGGGTTGGTAAAAATGCACCACAGATGCCCGGGGTCGTTCCCAATGGACTGAGTTGTCTTAAGGGCAAGAAAAAGGAGAGGACTATAATTGATAAATAATAAATGAATGCATATTTATTTATTTATTTATTTATTTATTGTTATAAAGTGAGAAAGCAGGATTTATTGAGGACAGAAAAGCTTCCACAGTGGGAGGGTACCCGAAGGGGTTGCCTCTGAATGCACATTTATAATATACAGAGCTGAAAATAATACAGGGGATAAACAAGGTCCTTTCTGCTGCGAGCTCCTAAAACTAAGTCACACTTCCATGCTAACCTTGGTTTAGTCCTGTGGGACCAAGGTAGGGAAGATCGATGGAGGAAGAAGCATAGAGCAATCTCACCAGTCTCTTCAATGTTTATTTACTTGGACTGATGGAAGAGAAAAGTGGTAGAGAGAGTTTTTTTTTTTTAACTGTTTGTGATGTTTTCTGAGAATGGGAGTACACTTTAGAATATAAAATTTAACTATTAATCTCAAAAACTTTTGTGAATAGGAATAAAAATACTTTGAAAATGGAATTGCATTTCCTTTCTTATGACTCTTTATTGTACCTCTTTTTATCCAAATATGTAGGCAAACATTATATGAGCATGTATGCATTTATCTATCATATTGGTTTTAGCAGGTAGAAATAAAGTCTTATAATTTATCTGTGGCACTATTATGCTATATTCTGTATAACGCGCACTCCCAGAGGAGATATTTTTGCAAGTAGAACTCTGATCTTGCAACATATGACTTGAATAAAGAATTAAAGATAAAGCTTGTTGATTTCAGTGAAGAAGAATATATTCTTCTGCTTTTTATAGAATTAGTGTTAATAAATTTATTTAATAAATTACATAAGTCAGTGGAAGAGAAAAGTTTTAAAATTTGTTCTTACCTTCTTTCACAGCTTCCTTATGAAGTGAGTTCAGTATTTCTCTACTCCTGTTTTGGTTTCCCACTAGGGCAAAAGCATAGGCCAGCAATGCCTTGGTGTAGACGTGGCTTCTGTGTGTCTCCTCCTTTGCTGTGTTCCAGGCTGACTCCAGGCAGAACAGGGCATTGCGAACAACAGGGTGCTATACAGGCCAAAGAAGGAGTGGTGTCAAATGATGATGAGTAGAGGACTGAGCAAGCCATGAGCTGAATATTGCGAGGCAGGTGCCGTTCATGGTTTTCAGACAGTCAGAAGACAGCCAGGTGTTCATGATATATATATTTTTATACATTTTTTATTTTAAATACATGGGGTACAATAAAAGTGTTCATTATGCAGGTACCCTTGTTGATAAGGTGTGCCCTCTCTCCGGCAGATTCCCACTACTGCCAATCACCCCCCACCCAGTGATATTTAAATAGAAAAATATTTTAGATCTCTTAGCTGTATAGTTAAGTCCTAAATAATAAGACTAGAAAACGTGTGGTTTTAGGACTCGTTTTGGTACACAGTTGGAGGGCATTACGGGACAGATAGAAATCCCTCTGAAGGCATTGACTGAAGACTTATCAATCTGAGAAATACCTCAATCACTGAGCCAAAGAAACCTGAGACTTGGCTTTTGATGGAGTGGCATTCCAGACAGCAAGTTGACAGTTCTTATGGTGGGGAACTCATACTTACAGTGACTGGGAGAGGAATTTCTAGAAGGGCAATAGTGGCATAGGCGGAGAGACTCACTTCATCTTCTACTCCTCCTTGCGGATATGAGAGAGAGACAGAGAACAAGAGAGTGAGAGACACTGAGATGAATTTTGATTAATTTCAACTTCAAATTTTAGTTTTCTCTTGTTTGATAGAAACTCTCCTCGGGATCTCGTCTCTATCAGGTAAAGTAACATCCTCACACAAAAGAATTTCTTCCTTCTCTATAGAAGGGCTAATATTCTTTCCCTGGTGCCCTCCTACATTATCCAGGACTTCATCTTTGCAATTTCCCTGTGTCTCCTTCCTCCCCTCACCCTTGGAGGATGTTACATTGATAGATCAGGAGGTTCAGGAAAAGTTTGCAGAATAGTTCATCTTCATGGCATTGTTGAACAGTGATCCAGAGCTCCTGAAACAGCCATTGTCTTTCTGCTTTTGGGAGAGCCACCTGAGGGCTTGGGTGACGTGTGCTTCGTCGATGAAGATGTAGGTTTGAGCCTGAACAAAAGTCTTCGGTGCAAAGGCTGTGAGCCTTAGGGAGAGGAAGAATGCAGTGTTGAGGCTATTTGTTTTCATGTAGTACCTTAATACTTTGTTTTGCACACATAGTATTCCTCCTCACAATGCGCCCCCATGAGAGTCAATGAGCAGCTATAGAGAGTCTGGAGACTTTTTCTTTTAACCTAGAAGCTTCTATATTCTTTGGTTTTGCTTTCCCATGTTATTAAATACATTATCAACTTGTTCTTGCTTCCTAAAGCACTTCAATGTCATTATAGGGATTCAGAATCCTTCTTGCTTCCATGGGTGGTTAATGGAGGCATTTACTTTTACATTCTGGGCTTTATGTATTTATTTATTCTCATAGACTTCTTACTTTCTTTTCTGAAGCTTATATTGTACTCTAATGGGCTAACTTATAGTGTCCTGTTTTAATAAATACTTATTTTACCATCATACTTCTCCTTTACCACTTTCCTTTTCCTTGTTTGCCTGTGTGGTCAGACTATAGAGAGACAGAGAGAATGAGAGAGAGAGAGAGAGAGAGAGAGAGAGAGAGAGAGAGAGAGAGAGAGAGAGAGAGGAGAAGAGAGGAATGTCACTTAGTAGAAGGTAGTGAGGTATGCTCTGTGAGTAATGGTTACAGTTTTTCTAGCATATTTCTAATACTTTTCAATGCTGAGCAACTTAAGTGAACAAATCATAAACTTTTGATGTGCTCTTAGCAACATGAGAAGGAAGAAGGTCTTTGTATATTGAATAAAAAAATCAACTTCAAAGTATTCTCAGTTCTGCCACTTATCAAATGCTCATGACTGATTTATTTATTTATTTATCCAAACATAATATTAGTTTTCTTCTATGTAAGATGAAGGTAATAACTTTCATTTTACAGGGTTGCTGTAAGAATTAAATAGGGCAAAGCTATGATTTAGAAGTGGTTTGTTCGTTCTCACCAAAATTTATGTTGAATCTAAATTTCCAATGTGGCAGTGTTGAGAGTTCCATCAAGAGTGGATTAATTTATTCATGGATTAATCATTTATCATAGGAGTGGGACTGGTGACTTTATAAGAGCGGAAGAGAGACTGAGTGAACACACTCGACTCCCTTGCTATGTGATGCGCTGCCTACCTTGGGACTCTTTAGAGTGTCTCCACCAGCAAGAAGGCTCTCGACGGATGTAACATCTAGATCATTGACTTCTCAGCCTCCATAACTGTAGTAAATAAATTCCTTTTCTTTATAAATTACCCAGTTTCAGATGTTCTGTTATAAGCAACAGAAAATGGACTAAGAGAGGTCATATACTTGTGTGCTTTGAACTCATACTTGAAACGAATAGGTTTTCTTTTCTTCCAAATGTTGCCCTCATTCCTGCCATATTTTTCTCCAAAGGTGCTTTATGAGCCATCTTGGTGTTTGTAGTTCAGCTGTCTCTGGTAACCTGAAATGGAAAGCTTCAAATAGTTCATGAAGCATTCAAGAAAGGCAGGCCATCTCTATGTGCAGGCCGATCATCCATGAGCAATGGACATTTTATAATCCCCTGTGTGGAGGATCTGTCATAGTTTTGTGGATATTATAGACATATTAAAACATAACATCCTACTAGAATGTGGGAAGGTTTTTGTTTCCAAAAAAATCATCACCATGGGCTGATATTTCATGATATAACTTAAGCCTAGTTGGGAAAAGTCTCATTAGAGTAATAAAGTAAAAATTTCCCTCTCTTACCACTGACGAGATAGCCAATGGCCTTGACCTTAGTTTCCTGAGTCAGCTGTGGAGTTCCATTCAAATAATTTGAGACATAGATATTAGCAGCAAATAGGACCGTGTTCTGTTCTCCATAGCCATAGGGCATCTGTAGGAGATTTTGTATGTTTTCCATAGCAGAACCTAGTATGTCACCCGGGGAATGTGAAAGATTAAATATTGGAGTAATTTCAGTCCATAAGTAGCTAACATTATAAACAACAAGTTACTTTTATATTTAGAGTCATATACTCTTATCATTTAGGTACAGGAAATGTTATATTTACAGAGAGGACTTCCAGGACCCTAATAAAAATAGAAACAATAATAATCTGATAATTAGATACACATATATATAGACAAAATATACAGTGGTGACTCTTTTGACTCAAGTTTACTAAGTGCAAAGTGACTCACCCAAAACTGAGAAAGAGGCTCTGGCAGATTCTTTGACCACATTTGATGGGAGCTTCAGAGACAGCTGCTCAGACATATCAGCACCTTTAGAAACAAACAACCCTTATCAAAGAAGGGCATCCATGATTACAACATAATGTAGTGAGTATAATGTAGTGGGAGCTTCAGAGCCACATTGGATACGATTCTGGCCCTGCTCTGTGATGTTGGGTAAATTGTGATGATCTGATGAACACATGTAAAACATTCATTCAGAACAGTATCTGTAACACATTAAGTGTCAATAAATATTAGCAGTTATTATTATTGTTTTGTTATTATTATAGTTAGCAGTAGTATTATTGCATCTCCTTGAGGGAAACTGGATGCAAGTAATAAGAATTTGACTTGATGAAATTACCTTAAATAGTCCATTTCCTATGGGCACTTATGTGACTTGCAGAGTCCATTCCTTCTCCCTTAAGCATATTTTGCATCCTGTGTCCATCAGGTCTCTCAAAGAAGGCTAGAAGCTGGTATAGACCTATGGTTCTCTAATTTATTATATAATTATTAAGACTTATGCATGTTATTTCACTTCCTCCCATATTCTATGCAACATTTGAATGTCTTCTCATGTTTATAAATAAATAACATGAATACACCTTAAATTAATGCTTCTCAAATGACAAATATAGTGTTGTATACACTCTGGGCATAGAACTAATATGAATGTGGCAGGACTGCATAAAAGCTACAACTGTTTCTTAATAATATGATGAAGTCAAATGTAAATTTTTGCCATTTATAACATTTTTAGTGAGATGAGTACAAAGTGCCATATGTTTCATCAGCATCTGTTTCAGACGATCTCTTGTGATTCACACTTATCTTGCCTCTACTCTCTTTCCTCCTAGTCCTGGGACACTCTAGATGTTAAAGCCAAGCTTGTTAATGAGCTCCTGGGCTATTGACCTAAGAGTGTAAGTGTGGAATAAGAAAGCTCCAGCATTGTCTGTACCATCTAAGTTACCTTAGCTTACTCCTTTGAGCTCACTGTCTTCATCTATAAAATGTATATAAAGAAATATTTAGTATTTTGCAGATTTTAGTGAATCACTAAAAACTGGGAGATAATATATATGCATGTATACTGTCACTTGAAGTTTGTACCCTTGTGTAGCTTTGCTCCCACTATGACTGTGTGGATGGACTCTTACCTGAAGCTCAGGTCATGGAGTTGAAAGTTTTCTCTTGCTCAATCCCTTCAGGCTTGGGGGGGAAAAGAAAGAAAAGGAAAAAAGGCATAAATCTCCTGCTGACAGGAGGCAAATGTAGAATCTTTTCTTTGAAGGGCAGGGTTGACATGAAATGATATTTAACATCCTATTTATTATTAAATTATTACAACGCCATAAAAAGTGAAAGAACCAGGGAGGTTGGTAGACAGAAAATGAGAAGAAATAAGGGCAGTGAATCCAAGGTAATAGGTGTGGGAAATATTGTATCTTAGGAGAAAGGTGAAGGTAAAAAAAATGGAATCGTTCTCAAATAATTTATGGAAAACACTATTTACAATTGCAGTCAGTGTTTCCTGCAATACATTTAGGGTAGGAAATTTTATTAGTCTTATAGGATAGATTATTCCATATGATATTAATTTGTTGTCTCAAGAATGTCCACACTATGTTTTACTCATACAGTTAGTAACTCAGAAAAATGTTCAGTGGGCCATGCTGCCTTACCTCCACCAATAGGGTGTCTTTCCTCCCAATTTCAGGGGCCTCAATAACCTCATTTCCACACAATTCTAGGGACTGAATCACCTCTGCACTCACTGAGAAGTTCACATTTCCTAAAACAAAGAAAATGGAAAAAAATGAATATCCATTGAGAGCAGTCCAATCACCTTTAAGGGCTGCACTTTAACCTTACAACTGGCCAGAATAGAAAATAAACAGTTTAAAAAAAAAGGCTAATTGAACTGAGTACCCAAAGTCCAAAAATAATGACTTTGGGGACCAACTCAGAAGAATAGTTAGAAGCAGTCACTGTGGATAAAAATAAAAACAAAAGAAATTAACTTTATAGAATTGTATCTACAGGAAGCAAACAGAGTATGATGAAAGGAATGCTCAGATATCCACCATTCTTGCTGACTGATGGACACTTTTGAGGTCTGGCACTCACCCAGAGTTTTAGGAGTCACTGTCCAAGACAAGGTTTGTCGCTCATTTCCACAGATACAGTAGGATTCTTCTTTGTTTTCATTTTGGGAAGCTAGAAAGACCGGAGAGGCTTTCAGCTGCACATTGGCCTATCGCCCATAAGTGAGGCAAAGAGACAGAAATGATGAAAAGACATGAACAAGTAGAATTGGAGTCAAATGTGGTAAATCAGGAGTTATAAGAAAAATGTATGACACAGAAATTTATGCTTTAAGAAGCAAGAACTTGGCAGTAGTGGGAATCTACTGGAGTGGGGGCGGGTAAAGAGAGGCACACGTCATTAACAAGGGTACCTGCATAACGAACATTTGTATACCTAACCCTGAATTGTACCCCACATCTTCAAAATTAAAAATTTAAAAAAAAAAGAAGCAATCTGGGCTCGGTGGCTCAGCCTGTAATCCCGCGCTTTGGGAGGCTGAGGTGAGTGGATTGCCTGAGCCCGCGGGTTCGAGACCCGCCTGGGCAGCGAGACCTCATCTTGACAATAAATCAAAAAATCAGCTGGGCGTGGTAGCGCATTCCTGTAATTCTGGCTATTCGGAAGGCTGAGGCGGAAGGATCGCCAGAGCCCAGCAGGTCGAGGCTGCGGTGGCTGGCCACTGCACTCCAGTCTGGGCGACAGAGTGAGACTCCAACTCAAAAAAAAAAAAAAAAAAAAAAAAGCAAGAAAACGACAATGACACAAATCAAGATTGATGATCTATTAGGAGGAACTGGCATTTATATTAGAGTAGATTGGAGAAATCTACAGCTGTAACAGCAAAGGAAAGGGGAAAGTAGCAATTGTGTGTTGCCTTTGGGGGCACTACCTATTGGGTTCCTACTTGCTGTGTATATTTTCTTCCCGATTTTTCCTTCCTCCCTCTCTTCTCTGCCTCCTCCTTCATGTACTACATGTCTACTCTATACAGGGCATGGAACACTATGGTTGGTATATAAGAGGTTCCTGATCTTGAGGATATTGTTTTGCAAAAGAGATAATCGATACATGAAACTATTACATAATTTACAAAGAGATAAATACTATAACAGAAATTAAAACTATATACTGTGGAGATTTCAAGATGAGGACTTGGAAAAAGACACTTAATTTAGAAAGCTGAGCTTTGTGTTAGCTTCAAGAATCTTCCTGGCATAAAAACTAACTTGTAAGAACTAAGTGTCACATGTTCTCTCACTCATAAGCGGACCCTGAGCAATGATCATAGTACTGTAAGAAAGGAATTGGCAGTAGTGAGAAACTGCCAGAGTGGAGGGTGGGGCACACTTCATTAATAAGGGCACCTGATCTCAAACCATGTGAAGTGGGGACCAAAGTGAAGGCCAAACTTTACCTGTACAATGACCATCTGTGTACCTAACCCTGAATTGTACCCCGCGTCTTTAAAATAAGAATAACCGCCCCCCCAAACTAACTTATGGCAAAGGATTCTGCAAGCTTTAGAATTTTTTTTAAAGAGTATAGTTTAGAGAGCCATGGTTTAAGCACTTGGAACATATATATCGTTGTATTATTTCTGTGATCATGTCCTGCTTTGCTAAGGACTATTTATTTGCAGTGCCAACCCATAATTCCCTGAACTATCCTTAGTCCTGGAACAGAATCAGCTGACTGACCAAAGGAGTCTCTGGTTCTATCCACCCTTTTAATTTGCCCTCATTTTCCTTACCCAGATGCATTTGGGAAGGTAGTTTAAAACAGTGGCTTTGTGCGTGAAGCCTCTCCACGAACCATGGAGTCGGGCATTGTGAGCTCCCCAAAGAAGAGCTGGAAGGCCCCGAGAGAGGCAGTGGGAGAGAGGCCAAGTCCAGTGTCTTCCGACAGGCAGAGGGCCCCTGCCTTCCACTCAGTGATGGTGTCAGGGACTGTTACTCCTACCTCAGTCGCACCTGATGAGCTGGGGAGGGGGACAATGTGAAGAGCAGAAAGAAAGTAGGTGAGTCATCTTTTCTCATCAAGGGTCAATATGTGCAACGCTAATGTCAAGAACTGAGTCTACGTAAGGGTGCATGGGTATGAGCACACATGCATATCAGATTATGTGCTGGGAACTGAGTAGAGAAAAACGTACTAAATGATACCTCTTTTCCTTACCAATCTATGGTAATAACCTATACGTCTGTGCTTTAAAAAAAATATATTTAAATCATGATTCAGTTCGCTCCTCTACAATCCTATCAATAAGCATTTTTAAGAATCATGATCCAAGCGGCAAGATGGCGACGGGGCAACTCGGTCTGTGAAACCTTCTGCAAAGGAGATCTGCAGTGGGTCTCTGACTCTCACCCCAGGGGGCTGCGGACCCCAACATCGCAGCCTGCTCTTCACATGGAGCTCGGCTGTTGCCACTGCTGGGGAATCGCAACAGACTGGACAGTCACTGTGGTGCAAACGGTGCCACCGCCAACACAGCCACCCCCCACCCCCGCCACCGCCGCTGCCTCCGTGATGGAACCACCCAGGCCGAAGGCAATCCACTTCAAACCCCTTCAGGGAAGATCTGCTGGGATCGCTGCCACCTCTCCTGTGACCTAGATGTCCTGCCCGTCCACTGTAAGTCTCCTGTTGACTGCCCTGAGGCAGGCAGCCATCTTGTTCCTGTCCAGCCCCACCCCCTCTGGGGCGAGCAGCTGAGACAGCACCACCTGCTGGCGATTCAAGATAACAACACCGAAACGGGAGAAACAAGCTTGATAAAGACATAGGCCAGAGTGATGAACAGAGGGTGATCTGAACTGTCCTTCACAGCAGACCAGGGGCAACTGACCCTAACTGCGAACTAATTTACCAGCTTGAAAAGAAAACTAGAAACCAGACCTGAAAGGACACTGGACTTAAACAAAATGTCTCAGAGTGTGCTTCATTGATTCTATTAGTTTAATGACTTAATTCTATTCCTACTGTATTGTTCCCTTTTTTCTTTTTTCCTTTTCCTTTTCTTCTCTTTTCTTATCTCTGTAAACCATATCTTTGTATAGAGGAACAGCACACTAATAAGGTGGTTGGTTAGCTTGTATGCTAGCATCACTATATGTTTTATTTTTATTTTTTATTTTTTGTATGAGAGTTGTTCGTTTCTAGCTGTGGTCTATTGTTTTTATCAGTTTCAGTATAGGCCTCTCTATTTGTTTGCACACTCGTTTGTTTCCCCCTTACTCCTGTATCTCTCCACTCCCCTCTTCAACCCACTATCTGCTCCATTCTCTCCCCTCTGCTAACCACATTTTATTTCAGGGAGTAAACCTACAGCCCCTCTGCACGGACAGATTCCAGGGCAGTGGGAAGTGGGTTCCACATTATCCACACGCCTGTCAGTGAATACCAGGACCTGCAGATAGATTTTGAATCACAGCTCCCCCTGAAGTAAATCTCAAAACTGAAAAAAGGACCACCTCCAACCTACAGTGCAACTCCAGAATTGAACAAAGTAAGAGGGCATACACAAAGAATAGGAGACTGAACAAACAGGAGTAAAACCAATCCCTTTACACCTGAATAACAGAATTAAAGAAGATGGTGACGTGGAGGGAAGGAAAAAGTAGGGAGGGGGAAAAACCACACAAATGAAGAAAAACCAAAAGAAGAATATAAGTCTCACCCAGACCCCTGGGAAATCAGACACTGAGAAAACAGATTCTGGAACACAGACAATGAAGAGCCCCCAGAATGACTGGTTACATGCAACAAACCCAGACATCAAGACATTAATGGAGAGAATTAAAAAAATCGAGGAGAGACAAGAGGAAAATAGGAAGGAGCTGATGTCAGAAATGACAGCAGTAAAGAATACTGTGATGGAAATGAACAACAGACTAAGAAGCATGGAAAGCAGAATCAGCCAAGCAGAAGAAAGAATCTCAGAACTCAAAGACCAAAACACAGAACTAACCCAAACTGTCAAAAGCATAGAAAAGAAGCTCAAAAAGACAGAAAAAACCTGCAAGAGATGAATGATCACTTTAAGAGACCAAACCTAAGAGTAATTGGGCTTCCTGAGGCAGAGAGAGAAACAGAAGCCACATGGAACAAACATTTCATGAAATCATTCAAGAAAACTTCCCTCATCTCATTAAGGATGAAAAAATTCAAACACAAGAGATTCAGAGAACCCCTGCAAGACAAAAAATGAGAAGACTAACTCCCAGACACATAATAATTCGGCTAAACAAGTAGCTATAAAAGGAAAAATCCTAAAGGCAGCAAGAGAAAAAGGTCAGACTACCTACCAGGGAAAACCAATTAGAATAGCAGCAGATTTATCCACAGAAACCCTTCAGGCCAGGAGAGCCTGGAGCCCTATCTTCAAAGTTCTAAAAGAGAAACAATTTCAACCAAGAATAACCTACCCAGCCAAACTAAGCTTCATTAGTGAGGGAGAATTGAAATCTTTTCCAGATATCCAATCCCTAAGAACCTATGCTGCCACCAGACCACCTCTACAAGAAACACTTAAGAAAGCACTGAACACAGAAGAAAAAGAAAAAAGAACAACAGCATTCTTCACAAGAGTACAGGCAAAAGATTAAAAACACACATGAACCAACTCCAAAACCCAAAGAAAGACAACAAACAAACAGGAACAACTCTGTAAGAACCTTATGACAGGGATCAACTCTTGCATTTTAATTATTAGTCTAAATGTGAATGGACTAAATGCACCACTGAAAAGACATAGAATGGCAAAATGGACAAAAAATCATCAGGCAACTATCTATTGCCTTCAAGAGACTCAACTCACCTGAAAGGACACCCACAAACTCAAAGTAAGAGGATGGGAAACAAACTTTCAGGTGAGCGGAATACAAAAGAAAGGAGGAGTAGCGATCTTACTTTCAGACAACATACCCTTCAAGCTATTAAAAATAAAATAAGATACAGAAGGCTACTACATAATGATAAAAGGCTCAATCCATCAACAAGTAATATCTATCCTAAACATATATGCACCCAACATAGGTGCGCCAACTTTCATAAAGCAACTTCTTGGAATTAAAGAAAGATATTGACTCTAACATTATCATAACTGGGGACTTTAATACCCCACTCACAACCCTAGACAGATCATCAGGACAAAAAATCAGCAAGGAGATCTGGAACCTCAATGCAACTTTGGACCAAATGGACTTAATTGATACCTACAGAACATTCCATCCAAAGACCACAGAATACACATTCTACTCATCACCGCATGGAACATATTCTAAGATCGACCACATACTCGGCCATAAATCAAGCATAGGCAAATTTAAAAGGACCGAAATTCTACCATGCAACTTCTTGGACACAGTGCAATAAAAATAAACACTGACACCAACAAAATACCCCCCAAACCCACAAAGACATGGACGCTAAACAGCATGATGCTAAACAACTCCTGGGTCAATGATGAAATCAAAACAGGGATCAAAAGATACCTGGAAACAAATGAAAATGAAGAAACATCTTACCAAAATCTCTGGGATGCCCTGAAAGCTGTAGTAAGAGGGAAATTTATATCCCTACAAACACACATGAAGAAAATGGAAGGAACAGAAATTCACAACCTAACAAGCCACCTAAAGAAGCTGGAAAAGCAAGACCACAAAAACCCTAATTTCAGCAGAAGAATCCAGATCACCAAAATAAAAGCCCAAATCCAGGACATAGAAGACAAAAAGATAATACAAAAAAATCAATGAAAGAAAAAGCTGGTTCTTTGAAAGGATAAACAAGATCGATGGTCCCCTAGCTAGACTGACCAAGAAAAAATGAGAAAAAACCCAAATAAGCACAATCAGAAACACAAAAGATGAAGTCACATCTGACCCTGAAGAAATACAAAAGATCATTAGAAACTACTACGTACACTTGTATGGAAGCAAACTTGAAAACCTTAAGGAAATGGAGGACTTTCTGACATCACACAACCTACCTAGGTTGGAACAAGAAGAAATTGAGACTCTAAATAGACCAATAACAATCAAGGAGATCGACTACGTAATAAGCAAACTTTCTACAAAAAAAACCCCTGGTCCAGATGGCTTTCCAGCAGAATTCTACAAGACGTTTAAGGAGGAGCTGATACCAATCCTATTGAAGGTATTCCAGGCGATTGAAAAAGATGGAACTCTCCCCAAATCATTTTACGAAGTCAACATCACATTGATACCCAAGCCAGGTAAAGATCCAACAAAGAAAGAGAACTACAGGCCAATATCTTTGATGAACATAGATGCTAAAATTCTCAACAAGATCCTAGCAAACCGGATTCAGCAATACATCTCAAAAATCATCCATCATGACCAAGTAGGCTTCATTCCTGGGATGCAAGGCTGGTTCAACACTTGTAAAACCATAAATATAATTAAATACATCAACAGATGTCAAAACAAAAACCACATGATCATATGATTAGATGCAGAAAAAGCTTTTGATAAAATCCAGCACTGCTTCTTGATAAAAACCCTTGAACATCTAGGCCTACGGGGAACATACCTCAAAATAGTAAAAGTCATCTACGAGAAACTCACAGCCAGCATACTCCTAAATGGACAAAAATTGGAACCAATTCCTCTGAAAACTGGACCTAGACAATGATGTCCACTCTCATCCCTCCTGTTCAACATAGTATTGGAAGTCCTGGCTAGAGCAATCAGAGAAGAGAAAGCAATCAGAGGTATTCAAATAGGAAAAGAGGAAGTCAAGTTATCTCTCTATGCAGATGATATGCTTGTGTACCTTGAAAACCCAAGAGAATCTGTCAAAAGCCTTCTTACATTGATAAAGGCCTTTGGCAAAGTCTCAGGATACAAAATAAATGTACAAAAGACAATCGCATTTCTCTACACCAATAATAAACAAACAGAAACCCAAATAAAAAACATAATTCCATTCATAATAGCCACAAAGAAAATGAAATACCTTGGCATCTTCCTAACCAGAGACGTGAAAGACCTTTACAATGAAAATTACAAAACACTGCTCAAAGAAATCAAAGATGACACAAACAAGTGGAAAAATATCCCATGCTCATAGATTGGAAGAATCAACATTGTTAAGGTGTCCATCTTACCTAAGGCAATCTACAAATTCAATGCAATACCCATTAAATTACCAACAACATTCTTCTCAGACCTAGAAAAAACAACACAGGAATTCATATGGAAACACAAACGTCCAAGAATAGCCAGAACAATCCTCAGCAAAAAAAACCAAAGCAGGTGGTATCACAATACCAGACTTCCAACTTTACTATAAAGCTACAATCATCAAAACAAGCTTGGTATTGGTACAGGAACAGGCATATAGACCAATGGAATAGAATTGAGATTCCAGAAGCAAAACCTCAATTTCTCAACCAACTCATCTTTGACAAAGCCCCCACCACCTACTACTGGGGAGAGGAGAACTATTCAGTAAATGGTGCTGGGAAAACTGGCTGATCACATGCAGAAGATTGAAACACGACCCCTATCTATCCCATGCACAAAGGTTAACTCCAAATGGATCAGAGACCTGAATGTAAAACCTCAAACCATAAGAACCTTAGAAAAGGAAGGAAATACTCTCACGGAAATTGGAATTGGCATCCAATTCCTAAACAAAACCCAAAACCCACAGGTCATAAGAGAGAAGATAGACAAGTGGGACCTTATTAAACTGACAATCTTCTGCAAAGCCAAAGAAACCATCAAGAGAGCAGGGAGACAGCCTATAGACTGGGAAAAAGAATTTGCCAACTCTAGGTCTGACAAAGGCTTAACATCCTGGATCTACAAGGAACTGAAACGTACTGAAAAGAAGAAACCAAATAACCCTATTATAAAATGGGCAAAAGATATGAACAGACACTTCACAAAAGAAGACATCTGAGCAGCCAACAAACACATGAAGAAATGTTCAACCTCACTAATCATCAGGAAGATGCAAATCAAAACCACACTGAGATACCACCTAACTCCAGTCAGAATGGCAATTATCAACAACTCAAAAAATAACAGCTGCTGGAGAGGGTGTGGTGAAAAGGGAACACTTCTAACTGTTGGTGGGAGTGTAAACTAGTGCAACCTCTGTGGAAAGCAGTGTGGCGATTCCTAAATGCTCTAAAAATCAACCTTCCATATGACCCCGCAATCCCCCTACTGGGAATATACCCTGAAGAACTAAAATCACTCTATAAAAAAGATCCCTGCACACGTATGTTTATCGCAGTGTTGTTCACAATAGCAAGAACCTGGAAACAACCATGCTGCCCATCAAAAGAGGACTGGATTAAAAAAATATGGTACATATACACGATGGAATACTATGCAGCCATAAAAAAGAACAAAATCATGAATTTCGCAGCAACCTGGATGGAACTAGAGTCTATAATACTGAGTGACCTCTCACAGAAACAAAGATCCGAGTATCACATGTTCTCACTCATATAATGGACCTTGAACATCCACTGTAATACTATAAGAAAATGACTGTCGGTACTGGGAAACTATTGGTGGGGGATGGGATTAACAGGAGAAAATATCTGTCTGGGGATGGGAAAACACCTCTTATCAACAGGGTGCCTGAATGAAACATAATTGTACTCCTAACCCTTAACTGTACCCCACAAAACCATAATAAAAAATATTGATTAATAAAAAAAAAAGAATCATGATCCATCAATTAGACCATTGAATTAATGTACCCTGTAATGTTTATATGCTTATTCTAGTCTTACTGTTTATGGAAAGGTTCCTGAATGGCACGAGGCAGTATGTATGTCTCTTGGATATTTTAATTTTCATGACTACTTTCCTACAGTTTCAGAAAGAATTATTTCAGAATTGCTCAGCTCTCAGGCAATCATTCTAACGAATGTATACAATTATAGCATTTTACTTCACTCTCTCCTGAAAAAGTAAAAGGTTAACTTTTCCGAAATATCATCCTAAAATTGAAAGTACTGGAGGATCCACAATCCCGCCCACACAGTAAATGGAGGGGAGTGAAGTTACTTACTCCACCACGACCAATCCCCAGATCCAGGTCTCAGGGAAATAGCTCCGCACCGTTTCAGGGACTGGTTCCAGACTTTGTACACTATTTATCATAGAAGCTAAATGAGGATTATATATTGCTGCCATTCCTGCTGTGACTACAGTAAGAGACAACAACAGTCTAGTTAAGGAAAAAGCATTAATTGATTTCATGGAGCACATGTGAGACTTAGGAGAACACATTTTCAGTTTCCTTTCCCAGATTGTCTTCTAAGAATTGTAGAACTTTGAAAATAATTTGCGGTTCCTCATTCTCTGAGCAGAGAGGAGTCTTTGTCAAAGGTGAAAATTTCATGTATCCTAGATATAGCATTATTTTACATGAATGGAAGCTGAAAGAGCAAGATAACTTGGGGATGGCTTTATGGATTTTGTTGGGGAAGAGCCACTTTTCAAGGTGAGACAGTATTGCTTCATCCTTGGACAGACTGAGCAGGAATTGTAAAATGCTCTTTGGGTGATGTGAGTGGTAACTATACCGGAAATTGATGGAATTATCAATGGAGTGAACAGAATTGGACAGAATTTAATGATTTAAATTCTGTGTATTATATTGAAGTTTGCGTATTTGTTGCTCTCTAGACATTAACATTAGAGTATTAGATTAGATTCTATTTATCTTACAGAAAGAAGAAATGAACAAATCAACTGTCAAAAAGAGATATTTACATTTCAAATAGCCTTGTGGTTGATACAAAGAAATCATTTACAAACATGAGTGGGCAGAGAGCTAGATATGAAGGCTAACTGGTCCATGTTGTATCTGAAATCATGCTTATTAATTGAATTTGAGTAAGGATCTCCACCCAAGCATCCCATCTGATATTTCAGAAATACCTTGTGAAACAATACTTCTAAGGAAAAACATTTTCATTAATTTCCCCTCTATAGTTTTCTCAACTGGAAAAAAATATTAGTAGTAATTTCTTTGATGATTTCTTACTGATATTCTATTTTCTCTGTCTTCATGCTTATCTTTAATATTTAAGTATCTGAGTGGATAATACACCAAATTAACTAATTTCCACTTCCTTCCCCAGATGTCAAAGGCCCCTCAACTCCTCCAGCTATTGGAGCTAGCAAACCATGACCTTATGTGTTATTTTAACTCCATTTGTAGAATTCTGGCTATAATACTTCCTCCTCTGATATCAATCTGATTCTTTCATAGTCTCTATATCAAAGTCTTATTCTTCCTTATGACACGTCTAACAAACTCTACTGTAAATGACTCTAAATCTATTTCCCAAGACAAAAATCTTATCTCTTTTTTCTTTATTTTGCTTCTTTTTCCCACTTGACTTCATGAAAATGTGTTGATTTCAGGACTAAATCACTTATATTCTGTTTCATTGCTAATCAAAAAATACTTTCAACCGAATTTTCTGTTCATGACTTTAAAAAGGCTGCTGAACCCAGCTTCTTTAAAAAGAAAAACAAACTTTCAATTCCTTCAAGTAAAATAATAATAAAAACTTAAAACTTTGCTTTTTTTCAAGTTTAGTCTCTAGTGTGATTGAGACACATATTAGATCATGTCACTCCTCCTTTGAAAATTCCCTATTTTGCATAGAGTAAGACTCTTACTTTCCCTTCTCTTTTAGGACGCTATTAAAGTTTTCTTCTCCATGTATACTCTACCACCTTATCAAACTTTGAGTTTGTTTGACCCAGCTCCCCAAATAATTCTGGGAATAATTTCATGTTCTTTAATTTATTTTCATGAATTTTCACAAGATACTTTAATTTTCTTAGCGCTTTTATTTCCTCATACATCCAAGTCATTTATATCTACTCATTTCAATCTCATTTCTGTACTTATCACACATTTTAGAAGTTATAGTATATACCTAAAGTTCTATATTTAATGTATAGAACATTTCCTCCCCCTTCCCCAAACCTCCATGGCTAAAAATGTAAAGTCCTTTCTGTGTAACTCTCATGGCTAATCTACTTATTCTCTATTATTTATATAATATCTTAGTTACACATCATCAGTTATTTGTCATTAATGAGAAGCTGTTTGATATTTGTGCTAGCACTGAAGGCTATACCTAGAGAAAAACAGTCCATAGTCCTTTAAAAATGAGCCTATGGCATTATTTTTTTAATTAGTAAGGCTCTCTTAGAGATGGATGTTAACCTTAAGAGTAACCCTGATGTCAAGAAATAGAGAAAACAATATTTAAACAATCAAAATTATTAATTTATTTTGATACAATATATTGAGTTATTTTGCTGGAAATTTTGCACAGCCTTGAAGACACTTTAGTCAAAACTTTTCCGTTTATTAATGAAGGATTTGAGACTTTGAAAGGAGACCTTACACATTCACTTTACATGTAGGACCTCTGATTCCCAGTCTGAGCTCAGTGCATATAAATATTTATTAGTGGATGGGCATTATAAATATTTTGGAGAAAAGTGTAGTCCAAATTATGGGAGAGAAGGATAATGTTCAGGTGTCAAACAAATATTTTAATGAGAAGTTGGAGGATCTAAAAAAAAGGTAGTGTGGCAATTCCTAAAAGATCTAAAAATTGACCTTCCATATGACCCCGCAATCACCCTACTGGGAATATACCCGGAAGAACTCAAATCACTCTATAAAAAAGACATCCTCACACTTATATTTACCTCAGCATTGTTTACAGTAGCAAGGCCATGGATGCAACCGTGCTGCCCATTAAAAGAGGACTGGATAAGAAAAAAAGTGTTACATATACACGATGGACTATTACGCAGCCATACAGAAGAACAAAATCATGAACTTCACAGCAACTTGGATGGATTTAGAGTCTATAATACTGAGTGATCTTTCACAGAAACAAATAACTGAGTTTCACATGTTCTCACTCATAAGCGGATCTTGAACAATTATCTTAATACTCTAAGAAAAGGATTGGCAGTAGCAGGAAACTGCCAGGGAGGGGGCAGGGAAGCAGGATTGGCAGTAATGGGAATCTACCTGGGGAAGGAGGGCACACCTCATCAACAAGGGTACCTGCATAATGAACATTTGAGTACCTAACCCTGAAATGTACCTCACATCTTTAAAATAAAAAATTAAAAGTTAAAAAAGAGGCTGCTTTATTTGAATAGTGTTTTTGGCCATGGTCTTTGAGACATTTTTGTCATATTTATACTGCTTCTTTTCACTATTGAGGCATTTTGTCCTCTTTCTGCTTTTGAAGATACAGCATTTTTAAAGATGTCTTTCCTGATTCCATAATCAGAATTATTCTCTCCTTTTATTGTGAACATTTCCCTCTCTTATAGTATAGCAAAACTTTGTATCTCATCTGATTTTGTGCCCTGAAGAATCTTATTCATCTAAAAAAAAATTCCTCTGGTCAGTTCTGGTTAGACTATTTACCAGCTAAGTCATCTCAGCAAGAAACAACTAATGTGAATCTTGGTCTTTCATGTATATAAAATGGAGATGGTTTACATTATCGATCTCATTTTAGATTTTTTTAATGCAAAGTAATATAATTGCATCTGATTCAAAATTAAAAGCAAGTTGTTATTTTACCTCCATAAAATCTTTGCCTTTCTGCTTCTAATAGATGTAAAGGTGACGGAACATGACTTTGGTTTTCGAATTTTTGAGTTGGTGAACACCTTTAATCCCATGCCCTGGAAAAAACTGATGACTCAGTCAACTCGTAAGCTTGATTAGAATCTATAAGACATACTATCCTTAGAGATTGCCCTATGTAATTTCTGTAGCCTTATAATATAGTCATTCCATGGTGATACACAGTACTCAACACAAAGTATTAAAATTACTATACTTTTAGATTATTAAGATTTTATTTGTTATTCTATTTATTCTTCCTTAGTTTGCAAAAAAAAAGCCCTAAATATAACTAAAAATAACTGTAAGAATAGGCAGAGGAGGCCAGGTTTGGTGGCTCAGCCTGTAATCCCAGCATTTTGGGAGGCCGAGGCGTGTGGATTGCCTGAGCCTGTGGGTTCAAGACTCGCCTGGGCAACTCGGTGAGACCTCATCTCTACAATAAATCAAAAATTAGCCGGGTGTGGTAGCATGCGCCTGTAGTTCTGGCTACTTGGAAGGCTGAGGTGGAAGGATCGCCGAAGCCCAGCAGGGCAAGGCTGTGGTGGTCGGGAGTGTGCCACTGCACTCCAGCCACTGTACTCCAGTCTGAGTGACAGAGTGAGACTCCAACTCAAAAAAAAGAATAGGCAGAGGTTAGGTCTAGCCCTGGCTCTGACTTACAAACTGATATCTCATGTGATCTTAACAGAGACTTTAATCCTTTTATTGGCTTCATTTTTTTTCTCATCTGAAAAGGATAGTCAAGTCTAAACAATTACTAAAATTATTTATAGATATAGAATAGTACTAACATCCAAAAATCACACATCGGCATGCTAACAAGTAGTTATAATTTTACCTTGAGGAAGCTATACATATCTTCTTCATCATCACTTGGCAAGGGAACATAGTTCCTCTGTGAATGACATAAGAATGAGTACAACCTGCTTGTTCTTCCTGCTAGTCCACTTTGTCAGGAAAATCAGTGAGATCTTTTACAGTGAGCAGATTATATACCTATAAAAGTGGGAAGATCAAAGGTAGAACTCTTGCCTGCTTCTCTTAAAATAGTGAACAGACAGAAATATAATAATGATCATCAATCTTTTCTTGAGTATCTTCAAGTATTTGGTACCTTAAGAGAAGTTAAAAATATTGTTTATTTTTGACAGTGTGTCTTAGTTCTAAAGAATAAAACCTGGCCAGTTGTGGTGGCTCATGCCTGTAATTCCAACACTTTGGGAGGCCGGGGCTAGAGGACTGTCTGAGCCCAGGGGTTTGAGACCTTCCTGGGCCACTTGGTGAGACTTCATCTCTATGATAAATCAAAAAAATTAGCTGGGCATGGTGGTGCATACCTGTAGTTCCAGCTATTTGGAAGGCTGAAGTGGAAGGATCGTCTGAACCCAGCAGGTTGAGACTGCAGTGGCCATGAGTGTGCCACTGCACTCCAGCTTGGGCAACAAAGTGAGATTTCGATTAAAAAAAAAGAATAAAACCTACTTGGAAAAATGCTTCTGGAGATTAATAAAATATTAAATGATGAAGGATTAATTAAAACTTCATTGCAGAATTTAGAGATAAAACCAGAGACCAAATATAGAAAGGAGATCTAACTTGTCTCTGTGACTGATGAATAGTTAATGCCCTGAGGAATTTAGGTATAAATTATTATTGCCACCTGTGTCTACTCAGCTTTATTCTTGGATAGAAAAACCATATAGGCACACAAATGATCATATATGATCTATAGTGGAAAGACCAATGTCTATGCAATGACAAACACAGGACACTTCTTATGGAAAAAGGATGATTTAGCAAAACCAAGAACCCACAGAGTAGAGCTGAAGGCTAGGAAATTCATTCCTGGACTGGAGTATGATTGAGTCTTAATCGAAGAACTTCTGACATTTGTTTGACTTAGAATAACTACGGATCAGAAATAAGTGCTGTGTGCCTCCTGTTTCCCCTTTGTGAGCGAAAGTGTCGATAATGATTATTTCATGCCATTCCACCATCACATGTTGAATGTGTGGGGGGCAAATAACTCGAATTCACTTTAGTTCAAGGCCTTCATATCTACAGGCACTGTACCTGAGGAACTATACCTGAGATGCATGACCTGTACCTGGGCCTGATTTAGATGATGAAATTTAGCCTCTGAGCTGGTGCTAAATGAGAATTTTAGGGACCTCAGAGGACTGGGTGCATTTTACACGTGTAAGGGAGGTGAATCACTGGGGGTCAGAGGGCAGACTGTGAAGATAGCTTCTTTTTTTTTTTTGAGTTGGAGTCTTACTCTGTCGCCCAGACTGGAGTGCAGCAATCGCTTCTCCGCCTTTTGGCTAAGATCAAGTGTAAGATAGCTTCTAAAATTGTCCCCAATAATCTCTGCCTCCTGGTATTCATGCGCTACCATTGTTCCTCTCACAATAAATAGGGTTAACCTTGTATAGACAATAGAATATCGTGCAAATAATGGTATGGAAGTGTGACTTCCAAGGTTAGGTCATAAAAGGTATTGCAGCTTTAGCTCCCCTGTATAACTTACTCTGAAGGAAACTGTACCATGCTTTTTTTTCTTTTTTTTTTTTTTTGAGTTGGAGTCTCACTCGGTTGCCCAGACTGGAGTGCAGTGGCCGCTCCCGGCCACCGCAGCCTCGACCTGCTGGGCTCTTGGCGATCTTTCCGCCTCAGGCTTCCGAGTAGCCGGAATTATAGGTGCGCGCTACCACGCCCGGCTGATTTTTTGATTTATTGTAGAGATGAGGTCTCGCTGCCCAGGCGGGTCTCGAACCCGTGGGCTCAGGCAATCCACTCACCTCAGCCTCCCAAAGGCGCGGGATTACAGGCTGAGCCACTGAGCCCGGCTGAAAACTGTACCATGTTTTAAGGACAATCCAGCAGCCCTATGAAGACTGTGCGGTAAGAAACTGAGGCTCCTTGACAACAGCATGTGAGAAACCTGTCTTTGAAGCAGATCTTCCAACTTCAGTCAAGCCTTCAGGTGACTGCAGCCCCAGCCAACATGTTGGTTGCAGTCATGATGGATCACAAGCCAGAACCACCTAGCTAAGTTGCTTTGAATTCTTCACTCTCAGAAACTGCATGCTAAAATAAATGTTTGTTGTTTTAAACAACGAGATTTGGGGGAAATTGTTATGTAGTAGTAGATTGCTATCACAAACATCCTTTATACTTCATCTATTTTCCTTTGTTTTTGAGTAGAAGAGTCAAATAGTACTTAGATAAGCATGTACTATCTATTTTGGATGAACCAATGTTTTCTAAATTATTATTCAATGCAAATGAGCTTAAAGATTTTTATAACTTTAACAGCCAAAATCTCCACTTATGTTCATAACCCTTCTCACCTTCACAATACTCAGCTTTGTTATGCAGTCGAAGCAACTGTTAAATTTATATGACAAAACAGAATAGGATAAGATAGACATAATATATTGAAAAGCAGACTAAATTCTTCTAATACATGCTGAAAATAATAGCTTAGAATAGACTCATAAATAAAAAGTATAGGAAAAAAGGCATATTCCCAAAGAAAGCACCCAGAGTGAAAATTTTCTTGTTTCAGGTTAACTTCTTGATGCTGTCCTCTAATTAAAATAGAAAAATATAGTTATAATAATTATTATGGTATGAGGAGATATTCCGATTTATTAATAAATAGTAATAAGGTTGAGAAGAATTTTAATTACTGTAGACCCCCCCCTTATCTGTGGTTTTGATTTCCAAGGTTTCTGTTTCCAGTGGTCAACTGTGGTCCAAAAATATAAAATGGAAAATTCCAGAAATAAATAATACATAAGTTTTAAGGTGCTGCTGTCCTGAGCAGCCTGATGAAATCTCACACCATCCCATTTTGTCCCACTCGGAACATGAATCCTCTTCACTGTGGATGCTCACCACTTCTTAGTCACAAGCCCTTCTGCTTATCAGATGGAGCAGTACTTTTTGAGTCACCCTTATTTGACTTCACAATGGCCTCATTGCACAAGAGTAGTGGTGCCGGCAATTTGGATATGCCAAAGAGAGGCTGTAAAGTGCTTCCTTTAAGTGCAAAGGTGAAAGTTCTCCACTTAATAAGGAAAGAAGACAAACAAACAAACTTGTATGCTGAGGTTGCTAAGATCTATAGTAAGAACAAATCTTCTGTCCATGAAGTTGGGAAGAAGGAAAAATAAATTCATGTTAGTGTTGCTGCCACACCTCCAACTGTGCACCTCAAACTGCCACAGTATGTGACAAATGCTTAATTAAGATGAAAAAGGCACAATATTTGTGGATGGATGACATGAACAGAAGTGTTTTCTGGTTGACAGCAATTTGGTTCAGTACAATCTGTGGTGTCAGGCATTCACTGGGCGTCTTGGAATATGCACCTTGTGAAGAAGGCGAGCGATACTTTACACGCTCCAATCTGAAGAATATTAATTTTGATGATTTAAAATAGGACAGGGATCTCTGATATAAGTACCTCACAGCTTTAGAATTTAGTACACATAAAGTAGAAACTAGAACAAACTGAATAAACTTTAGTATTATTGATTTACCTTCCAACACTGAAAAGTAATAATACCTCCTAGACGGGAAGTTGATTGATCCTTTTAAATGTTGGGTCGTGCAGTTGTTAAAGCTAGAAAATTTGCCATAATTTTTAATAATGATCAAATTGCAACAAATACTTTTTCTTATAGTATATTGAAAGATTTCAAAATATGGATAATCTAGTTTTAAATAAGTTAGACAAGTCATTTCTGAAATTTTCCCTTCCTTCTGATAGCTTTTTCTTCAAAACCCCATATTAACCATTTTTTCATCCTTTATTTTGCCGAGTCACATATTGTAGTCTCTCTAGAATGAGAGTTCTATAAGGATGACGGTGACATATTTCTTCCTATTTCCTTGGCTCTTCCAATAGGTCCAGCACACATAATGATGATGATAATATTAATAATAAAATAAACCAGCATGACATGCCAAGTGTTACCACCATGGATAAATTTAACGACAGTAAAAAACAGAGAATTAGGATTTTAGTCCATGAATCAACATTACCAACTAAGGTGTAATAAGTCATTTATTAGAAATTGAAAATAGCCGGGTTTGGTGGCTCAGCCTGTAGTTCCGCGCCTTTGGGAGGCTGAGGTGAGTGGATTGCCTGAGCCCACGGGTTCGAGACCCGCCTGGGCAGCGAGACCTCATCTCTACAATAAATAAAAAAATCAGCCGGGCGTGGTAGCGCATGCCTGTAATTCCGGCTACTCGGAAGGCTGAGGGGGAAGGATCGCCGGAGCCCAGCTCCAACTCAAAAAAAAGAAAAAAAAAAAAAGAAATTGAAAATAATTTGTGACTCACTTATTACTACCTTTACTGATCCCAATAACTATAAAGACATAAATAGTTAGATCTATCAAAAGGCATATGACTTTCCTTATGCTTGTAAGTATGAACAAGTTTACTTACTCCAGTGACCAAAAGGGAGTTTAAATTTAGACAGGATTCATAGTATCGAATGCTTTCGGAAACCTATTAATTCATTCTCTGTTTTAAACATGGCTATCACATAAGTGAAGAATCTTAGCATTATGTAGCTTTCATTAAGATTATTATAAAACGTAGCAATTGAGACTGAGATTCTATTCCTTGTAGAAATAGTTGTTGTGTCACGGAAAGGATCAAACCTTGCATGCAGAGTTTCAGACACATCGCAGATTATGCCACTTCTTCCTGGGTTATCTTGCATAAATCTCTCAACTATTCTGAATCTTAATTTTCTCTCCTTAAAATAGGACTATTGCTCTCTGGAGTGTTGGGAGGATTAAGTGAGAACACCTAAATGACACATCTTAAGAAACTATCAAGGACTAGACAAATGGTAAGTATTTTTGTTTTTATATTTTATTTTCAATAGCGGCTTCTTGCCTTGGGCCCCTGGCAGGGCTCTTCCTGATCCCTGGGGCTGCTGGTAACTCACTGAGGATGGGGAGTGCTCAACCTCAGTTTTCATGAGCAGCACGCTTTGGTCCACAGCACGGAGGGCACAGAAGGACTGCGGAGCAGCTGTGACTCGCAGGTGGGTGTGTGAGGCCGGAAGACTTGCGTTGAACTGAAGCTCAAATCCACCTGTGAGAAATGAGAGACAAGTCATCCAGAATTATCCCTATTTCTGCGGTCTTGCAGACACCTGTGTTTCCTAACTCAGCGTTACATTTAGCTTTGTATGACTTTGTTGCTAGTTCAGCCAGGTACCTCTCTTCACATCTTTTCTTCACTTTACTGAAAAAAGTCTTATTCAGTCGCTCAATCTTGTCTTAGGGAGACAACTAAGACAGCATTGGGGTAGATAGCTTGTTTTGAGTTCTAAAGGCTCATCGCTACCTCTGATGCATGATAAGGTGTTTACACTTATTCTTCACTTATTCTGCACTTATTCTTACACTTATTCTTCAGGTTTTTGGAACTTTTGTGTCTTAGCATCTTATATACTCATACAATTGAATGGACACCAAACTGAATGACATTTTATGTTGTAGCAACTTAATGTAATTGAAAAAGCAGAGCCATTAACTTCTTGGGAACGTTAATTTTACTTTTCTGGATTTGGTTTTCTCTGGGGTGATCTAGATGGTGCCTACAGTATCATTTGTTTGCATTCTTACAATTTTATGTTCAATCATCTTGTTGGTTAAACAGTTCAAATGCTCAAAATGTTCAGAATCTCCAATAACTTCTCCATTTGGTAAAATGGTAAAGATGAACATTCGTGCAATGGGAGCAATGTCCGACTCCACAGGGAAGGACGAGGAAAAACTGCCTTTCACTGGAGCATGGACAAAATGAGATAAAACGGTCACGGTCAAGGCACGTTTCCAGTTTAGAACCGTGCCTATGCATTCAATGGCTTCGTTTCTTTATGTCATTATAGCTCTTTGGTGAAATTAATAGGCCGATGTCTCCCTTCATGACTTCAAGTGTAGAATAAGCTAATAAAATTCCTTTCATGCACATCGTTTTTTTTTTTGACTTGGACTCTCACTCTGTCACCCAGGCTGGAGTGCAGTGGTACACTCACGGCCACCGCAGCCTTGACCTGCTAGGCTCAGACAATCCTTCTGCCTCAACCTTCCAAGTAGCTGGAACTACAGGCACGCGCTACCATGCCTGGCTTATTTTTTGATTTATTGTAGTGACAAGGTCTCACCAAGTTGCCCAGGCTGGTCTCAAACTCCTGAGCTTAGGCAATCCTCTTGCCTCGCCTCCCAAAGTGCTAGGTTTACAGGCTTGAGCCACTGCACCTGGCCCATGCACATCTTTTTTTACCTGATTCTCCACTTAACTGATGCCTAAACAAATTTAAATATCAATAGCTCTAAGTAGTTCTGCATACATAAATATGACAACCATTTTATTTAGACTTTAAACTAGAAATGATTCTCAATTTAAATATAGAGATACAATTTATAAGATATTTATCACATAGTTTTTTTTTCAAATATGACTTATTACTATTTGAGTCCGAGTCTCACTCTGTCACCCAGGTTGGAGTCCAGTGGCACAGTCATGGCTCACCACAGCCTTCAGCTCCTGGGCTCAGGAGATCCTTCCTTCTGCCTCAGCCTCTGAGTGCCTGGTACTATAGGCACATGCCACCATGCCTGACTAAATTTTTGAATTTTGTAGGGATGAGGTCTTGTGATGTTGTCCATGTATGTCTCGAACTCCTGTGCTCAAGTAATATTCCCACCTCAGCATCCCAAAGTACTGGGATTACAGGCATAAACCACTGTGCCTGGCCAAATATGACTCACACACACACAAAAAAATCCTAACTGCTAGATGCTGTGGGATTAAATATATGACTTTTAAAAAGCTGTGTATGTGAAAAAAGTTCATAGTAATTGGACTTAAGAGAATAAGCAATTCTTGGGGTTTTCTCTGCATGTTTAAACTGTTTTAAGTACCATTAGTATATTTCTACCAGAAGTGTTAAATGGAACCAAGATTACACTTTGGAAAACACACAACATTTTAAAGTTAGCTGAGTGGCCACAAAAGGGCAACAACAAATGTTTTTATTTCTAAGCAATTTATTGGAAATTGAGTAGATGGTCCACATTCAGTTGAATAAAGATTAGGAATTATAAAACAGCTAGGTACTTGGTTTAATGACAGCAGTTTTTGAAATATTGATATATAATGGGAGGACAGATAAACATCTGGCATTGGTTCCAGATCTCTCTACCTGTTCTCTATGTCCCTCTTGTCCTGGATACCTATCTCTAAGGTTTTAAAATCCTGTCTTTCAAGTTTTTTTCCAGTAACATATTGTTGGTGCAATTAGATTATACATTGGATAATAGAATCTCTGGACATTGTTGAAACTCAACACAGGACAAGGTCAGTTAGAATTGTCCTACAATTATAGGGCATTTGTAACTGATTTCATTTTCTTCTTGACCCTAAATGTTCAAAAACTAAGTTTTTAATTTTAGAGATATTTTACAAAGTATAATATTATGATAAGCAAGTCTAGAGATTTAATATACAACAAGAGGACTACGGCTAATAAAATGTACTGTATTGGGAATTTCTGCTAAATGAGTAGATTTTAGTTGTTCTTGCCACACACACTCAATAATGGGTAAATAGGTGAGATGATGGGTATGCTAATTCGTATCAGTATATAACCATTTTACTATCTATACAAGGGGGACCCCAAAAAACCCAGAATTTATTTACAAAAAATTGTGCATTCTTGCATGTTGAAACCTCAAATAACTATTTGTTTAGTGTAATATTCCCATTGAGATGCTTTTTCCACTGCTCAAAACAGTTTTTGAACTTATAATTTTGATGCCTTTTAGTGCTTATGCCTGTTTTTTTTCTTTTTCTTTTTTATTTTTTCCGCATCGGCAAAAACTTTTCCCTTTGAGGACTTTTTTTTTTTTTTTGAATTGGAGTCTCACTCTGTCGCCCAGACTGGAGTGTAGTGGCCACTCCTGGCCACCGCAACCTTGACCTGCTGAGCTCCGGCGATCCTTCCGCCTCAGCCTTCCAAGTAGCTGGAACTACAGGTGCGCGCTACCACGCCCGGCTGATTTTTGATTTATTGTAGAGATGAGGTCTCGCCAAGTTGCCCAGGCGGGTCTTGAGCTCTCAGGCTCAGGTAATCCACTCACCTCAGCTTCCCAAAGGCACCGGATTACAGGCTGAGCCACCGAGCCGACTTTGAGGACTTTTTTGTTTGAGGAAACAAACAAACAAACAAATGGCTCCAGGGGAGATAGGTTGAATAGAGGGGTGGGGCACAGGGGTCAAGCCGTTTTTTGGTCAAAAACCGTTGAACATTCAGCCCAGTGTGGGCAGGTTGTTTGTGTAAAATCACTCATCATTAAATGGGCAAATGCATTGAAAGAATCTCCAAAAAAAAAAAAGAAAATCACTGAAGTCGAACACAGCCTCTCACAGCAACACTAGGTGGTACACATGCTGATGGGTTTTTAGAACACCTACATAGTAGGGGGAACCTGTACTAAAAGGGGCCCACCCTGCAAAAATAATTCCATTTTTGGGGGTCCCTTCTCATATGCACCCAACATACTGTGTTGTATACTTAAATATGCACAATAAAATTTATTTTAAAAAAGTTTAGAGCCCTGAGATTGGAGATACTAAATTAAAACTGTTTAACTCTATGCAGTACAGATAATTTTTCCGACTCCACCCAAATTTTACATTGTTTGCTATGAATTATGCAGCAAAATCCTAAGTTTGGAAGATAAAGGGGTTTAAAAGGTCACTTAGGGCATATCAGTTATATTTTATTTTTCTAGTTTGATAGGAAAATAAATGATAAAAACAAAAGAAAATGTTAAATGTGGAATAATTACTAATAGTATTAAGTTTAGCTCTGGGGGAGGTGGAGGTTGTTTAAATGTTTTAATTACAAGAATGTCTGTGGGTTCTTTTTTCAGGGACTTCACCTTTGACAGGTTGAATTAGAATAGAAAACAATCTTGTTTTATTTTCCCCAATGTATTCATGAAGTGAACCCAATTTCATGTATGAATTACTCAGAATCTGGCACAGAAAAAAATCTGTCACTTTTCTTTCTTCCCATTTCCCATGATAATTACTCTTTTGTTCTCTGAAATATTAAGATGATCAATGTGTATTTATTGTTAGGAGGAAAAAAGAAGAAATAATAGATTTTTAAAAGATTTTTTATTTCAGTGTCAAACAAAAGAGACAAACTAAAGTGAAAAAATAGTGTTCCTTGGTAAATTGTCTTATATATAATAGACAATCAAATGTATCTGTTGAATGCTGTTGAATTTAAAAATACCAGCATCATAAGCAGGATCTGTTTTCCTTTGTGTCCTCCTCATTGTGAAGGGATGATAGAAATAATTTCCTGATTTGTGAACTTTCACTGAGGGACAGAGATGGATGTATTAGGGAAGCAATAGAGAAATACATTTGAAGATATTCACTGTCTCCTGACTCTACGGGCAGAGCTTGAGCTCCTGATCTGATAATGCCTCCCTTAATGATCTGAAATTCAAAAATTGAAAAGAAAGAAACTTTTCTTGAGCCCAGTACAGTTGACAACATGTGCTTCCCCACATGACCCACTTTTGGTTGTCGAGTCTATGCTGGAGAGAAGCAACCTCATGAAAAGTTAAAGAATCAAGAAAACATGGAAGACAATTCAAAATGGTGGTGTGTAAATAATCTTTTTTAAAAAAAATATATCAATATTTTTTTTGATATTGTGTGGTCCAGTTAAGGGTTAGGTATACAAATTTGCTTCGTTCAGGCACCCTACATACTCACCTGTTGACTGAAGTTGTCACAGTACTCTGGCTCATGACAATCCCAAAAGTGAAGTAATTTTCTGCACATGCTCACTGCTGTAAGTCCTGGGACAGGCTTTCCATAGGTGTATCTGTCACATGAGAAATAAATCAGGAATTGAGGAATGCTCTCTGCATTTTTCACTTCCAACCCTCCACAGAAGTGTTATGCTCCGTAGTTCTCTATGCATCTTTATCATCTGGGCTCCTACTAAGTAGGAATACTATGTCTGGAAAATATCTCTCTCAAGAAATTTATCCATTGAAACATTTGAAACTTTACTACACTATGCAACTATATTCTTCTTGGGATTTAGAAAAATACTTCTTTTATTCTATTTGTTTCTTATTGCTCCTTTTGTTTTGTTATAATAAAATAAAAACTTGATTTCTGGCAAGATGACGATGGAACAGGTCGGACTGTGAGAGTCTCTACAAAAGTGAATGTCCATAAAGACTCTCTGTGTGAGTACGTATGTGCTGGTGGGTGAGTAAAAGTCTGTCTGAGGAGAGACTCAGGTTCATGCACCCAGGAATCTCCTCCAGAGGTGACTGCAATACCCCACTGCCCTGAGATTGGAGCCCCCAGGCATGTGGGATTGTCTGCTGTTCTTGGGGCTCTCCTGAGAAGAGGCAGCAGAACCTCACCACCTGGTGCCTGGCCCACACCATCACCTGTGACAGTAGAGTGGCACAATACCCAGGATCCATGGAGAGAGCAGGAGAAAGCTGGAAAGGAGCCCCACCATCAGAGAGGAAATGTTGACTGCACCATTTTCTCTGTTCTGGGACCAGGCAGAGACCTGCATTGCCCCACCCAGTTCTGCCCAGTCTCCAACCTGGGACCTAGAGGTTATTTCATCAAACTTGGAGTGACAGATGCCCTCCCCCAAGCTGGAACAGGCACACACACGTCAGATCTGAGTGGGAGACTTGACAGCAGTGGCAGCAAGCTGGGTGAGTTCAGATTTAATTCACCCTCCTCCCACAGTAGTCCAGGGGGCATCTGACCCATGCTGAGAACAACCCTATCAACCTGCTCTGACAGTAGAGGAAAGGGACTGGAGACCAGAGCTGAAAGGAAGTTGGAGTTATAGGAATGACCTCAGAGCAAGTTTTTCTTTGTTTGCTTTGTTTTTTTTTTTCTCTTCTCTCTTTCTGTTCTTGATTATGTTTTAATAATTGCTTTGTTTCTGTTATTTTAATACTTTTTTTTAGACTTCCTGTTTGTGTATGGGTATTTTTGAGGGAGAGTAGATCAATGGGTGGGAGAGGTTTTTTGGTTTGTGTGTTTGTATGATTGTCTGTATGTTTTTGTTTTTTTAATCTTTTCTGTCTTTGTTTGTGTCTCTCTTCATTTGTTACAAATGCCTTTCTGTTTTCCCTCTTCTTCTCTCTCTCCACCTTCCTCCCATCCTCCTCCTTCCTTTTTCCAACCTTTTCCTTTTTCTTACCTCATTTTGCTTTCAGGGGCAAACCTATGCTCCCACTGCATGGACAGATTGTAAGGTGGTGGGAAGTGGGTCCCAGGGGGCCCACATACCTGTCAGTGGATACTGGGATCTGCAGATAATTTCTAAATTACAACTTCCCCCTCATTAATTCTCAAAACTGCAAAAACTACAATCTTCCACTCACAGTCCAGGTTCAGAATTGGACAAAGCCAGAAGATCTACATGAGGAAGAATAGGAGATTGAGCAAACAAATAAAAGCTATCCCCCCCATCACTGAAAAATATAATTAAAGAAGAGGTAAAAAGGGGGGGGGGGTGGGAGGGAGAGCAAAATCTACACAAATGAAGAAAAATCAAAGGAAGAATATGGGTCTCATACTTCCCAGACCTGGGAGGTCAGACACTGAAAATACAGACTTCAGAATGCAAACAATGAAGAGCCCTCAGAATGACTGTTCTAAAACCACAAACCCAGATATCAAGATACTAATAAAGAGAATAAACAGAAATGAGGAGAGATAAGAGAAAAGAATGAAGGAATTGATAACTGAGAAAACAGAAATAAAGAATACAGTGAATGAAATAATAACAAACTGATAAACATGGAAAGCAGAATGAACTAAGCAGAAGAAAGAATCTCAGAGCTGGAGGACCAAAATATGAAACTAGCCCAAACTGTTAAAAATATAGAAAAGAAGCTTAAAAAGACAGAACAAAACCTCCAAGAGATGAGCAATTATTTCAAGAGGCCAAACTCAAGATTAATTGGAATCTCTGAGACAGATAGACAGAGACTGCCCTGGAACAAACATTCCATGAAATTATCCAAGAAAACTTCTCTTATCTCATCAGTGACACAACCATTCAAACACAAGAGATTCAGAGAACCCCTGCAAGACAACAAATGAGTAGACCAATTCCTAGACATATAGTAAGTTGTCTACACAAACTAGGTATCAAAGAAGAAATCCTAAAGGCAGCAAGAGAGAGAGGTCAGACTTTACTGGGGAAGATCAGTTAGAATCACAGAAGACTTATCTACAGAAACACTTCAGGCTAGGAGAGCTTGGAGCCCAATCTTCAAAGGTCTCAAAGATAAGCAATTTTAATGAAGAATTACCTACAGCTAAGTTAAGCTTCATCAGTGATGAAGAATTAAAATCATTCCCAGACATTCAATCCCTAAGAGTTTAACTGCCTCCAGACTAGCTCTAAAGAGGCACTTAAAAGTATTAAACACAGAAGAAAGTAATAAAAGAATGACAACACCCTTCCTAAGAATGCAGAAAAAAGATTGAAACACACATGATGGATAAACTAAAAAATCAAAAGAAAGACAATAAACAAATAAACAAATAGCAGCAACAACAACAAACTGTATAAGAACCTCATGACAGGGATAACCTCCCAAATCTCAATAATTAGCCTGAATGTGAATGGACTAAATATACCACTGAAAAGACATAGAATGGCAAAATGGATAAAATATCATGAGGCAAAGATATATTGTCTCCAAGAGACTCACCTCACCAGAAATGACTCTCACAGACTCAAAGTAAGAGAATGGGAAACAAAATTTCAGGTGCATGGAACACAAAAGAAAGCAGGAGTAGCAATCTTAATATCAGATAAAATACCCTTTAAACTATCAAAAATTTAAAAAGATATGGAAGGTCACTATATAATGCTAAAGTGTTCAATCCATCAGCAAGAAACATCCATCCTAAACATATATGCACTGAACATAGGAGCACCAACTTTCATAAAGCAGCTTCTAGGTAGACTTAAAAAAGATAATGACTCTAACACTGTCATAACTGGGGACTTAAATACTCCACTCACAACCCTAGACAGATCATCAAGACAAAAAATCAATAAGGAGATCTGGAACCTCCATATGATGCTTGACCAAATGGACTTAATGGATACCTACAGAACACTCCACCCAACAACCACGGAACATACATTCTATTCATTACTACATGGAATGTACTCTAAGATTGACCATATCCTCAGCCTTAAAACAAACATAAACAGATTCCATAAAATTGAAATGTTGCTGTGCACCTTCTTAGACCACTGTGGAATAAAAATAAACATCAACGCCAACACCTACAAAGTTTTCCCAGAACTCACAAAGACAGGGACGCTAAATAGCATGATGCTGAATAAATCCAGTATCAACACAGGAATCGAAACAGAAATTAAAAGATTCCTGGAAACAAATGAAAACAAAGAAACATCTTATCAATATCTCTGGGATTCCATGAAAACAGTTCTAAGAGGGAAATTCATATCTCTATGAACATAACATGAAGAAAATTGAAAGATCACAAGTTAACAACTTAACAAGCCACCTAAGGAAGCTGGAAAAGCAAGACAGCCAAAACCCTAACTTTAGTAGAAGAATCCAGATCACTAAAATAAAAGCCCAAATTCAGGACATAGAAGACAAAAATACAATACAAAAAAAATCAACAAAACAGAAAGCTGGTTCTTTGAAAGGCTAAACAAGATTGATGGACCCCTAGCTAGAATGACCAAGAAAAAGAGAGAAAAAGTCCAAATAAACACAATCAGAAATGCAAAAATTGAAGTCACAACTGACTTCGAAGAAATACAAAAAATTATCAGAGACTAATCTGTATACTTGTATGGACACAAACTTGAAAACTTAAAGGAAATGGAGGACTTTCTAATATTACACAACCTCCTCAGGTTGAAACAAGAAAGAAGAAATTGAGACCCCAAATAGACCAATAACAATCCAGGCAATTGACTATGTCATAAGAAATGTACCTACAAAAAAACCAAACAAACAAAACAAAACCAAAAACAAAAACATAAACCCTAGACCAGATGGCTTTCCAGCAGAATTCTACAAAACATACAAGGAGGAACTGATACCAATCCTATTGAAAGTATTCCAAGGCAGCTTCTTCAGGTCCCCTCCCACTGTGGGAACTTTTCTGTCCTCTCAGTAACTCCTGCTTTCTCACTTTCTGGCTGTCCATGTAAAAAAGAAAGAAAGAAAGAAAGTATTATTCCAGGCAATTGAGAAAGATGGAACTTTCCTCAAATCATTTTATGAAGCTAACAGCACATTGATACCCAAACTAAGTAAAGATCCAAAAAAGAAAGATAACTAGAGAACTAAGGCAAATATCCTTGATGAACACACATGCTAAAATTCTCAACAAGATCCTAGCAAACCGGATCCAACAACACATCTCAAAAATCATCTACCATGACCAAGTAGGCTTCATCCCTGATATGCAGGGCTGGTCCAACATTCGCAAGACCATAAATGTAATTAAATACATCAATAGATGTAAAAACAAAAACCACATGATTATATCATTTGATGCAGAAAAAGCTTTTGATAAAATCCAGCACCCCTTCCTGATAAAAACCCTCGAATATCTAGGCATTGATGGAACATACCTCAAAATAGAAAGAGCCATCTATGAGAAACCCACAGCCAACATACTGCTAAAAAGACAGAAATTGGAACCTCTTCCCCTGAAAACAGGAACAAGACGAGGATGTCCACTCTCACCCCTCCTTTTCAACATAGTTTTGGAGGCCCTAGTTAGAACAATCAGACAAGAGAAGGAGAACAGGGGTATCCAAATAGGAAAAGAGAAAGTCAAGTTATCCCTCCTTGCAGACAACATGATTCTATACTTCAAAAATCCAAGAAAATCTGTCAAAAACCTCCTTGCACTGATAAAGGACTTTGGAAAAGCCTCAGGGTAGAAAATAAATGTGCAAAAGACAATCGCATTTCTGTACATCAACAATAAATGAACAAAAACCTAAATGAAAAGCACGACCCCATTCACAATTGCCACACACATAAAAAATGAAATACCTTGACGTCTTCTTAACCAGAGTTGTGAAAAACTTTTACAGTGAAAACTACAAAACACTGCTCGGAGAAATCAAAGATGACACAAAAATTGGATAAATATTCCATGCTTATGGATTGGAAGAATCAACATTGTTAAGGTGTCCAACCCAAGGCAATCTACAGATTTAACACAATACCCATTAAATTACCAGCAGCATTCTTCTCAGACCTGAAAAGGGCAATACAGGAATTTGTATGGAACCATAAACAACCATGAATAGTGAAAACAATCATCAGTAAAAACAAACAAACACACAAACAGCAAACAAACACAATGTTGGAGGTATCGCAAGCTCCATACTTTAAGCTTTATTATAAGCCTACAATAATCAAAACAGCCTGGTATTGGTATAAGAACAGGCAATTAGACCAATGGAACAGGCTAGAGATTTCAGAAGCAAAATCTCAATTTCTCAATTTGTCTCCTTGACAAATCCTCCACCACCAAGCACTGGGGAGAGGAGAATCTATTCAGTAAATGATGCTGGGAAAACTGGCTGACTACTTGCAGATTAAAACAAGACCCCTACCTACCATCATACCCAAAAATCAACTCTAAATGGATCAAAGACCTAAACATAAAACTTAAGCTGTAAGAATCTTAGAAAATGTAGATTTTCATAAGATACCCTTATGAAAATTGGACCTGGCAACCAATTCCTGATCAAAATTCCGAGTTCCCATACCACAAGAGAAAAGATAGACAAGTAGGATTTCATCAAACTGACAAGCTTCTGCAAAGTCAAAGAAACCATCAAGAGAGCATGGAGACAGCCCATAGACTGGGAAAAAATATTTGCCAATGTCTGACAAAGGCCTAACATCTAGGATCTACAAGGAACTCAAATGTGTTGAAAAGAAAAAAAAAAAAACCAGCCCCATTACAAAGTGGGCAAAAGATGTATATAGACACTTTTCAAAAGAAGACATATGAGCAGCCAACAGATACATGAAAAAAGACTCAACCTCACTAGTCATCAAATAATACAAATTAAATCACACTGAGCTACCACCTAACTCCAATCAGGATGGTTATCATCAATAACTCAAAAAACAACAGATGCTGGAGAGGATGTGGTGGAAAGGGAGCACTTCTACAACGTTGGTGTGAGTGTAAACTAGTACAACCTCTGTGGAAAACAGCTTGGAAATTCCTAAAAGATCTAAAAATCGACCTTCCATATGACCCTCCAATCCCCCTACTGAGAATATAACAGAGGAACTCAAATCATTCTCTGAAAAAGATGCCTGAACATGTATGTTTATTGCAGCATTGTTCACAATAGCAAAAACATGGAATCACTGGTGCTGCCCTTCGAAAAAGGACTGGATAAAAAAAAATGGGGTATATATATACTATGTAATATTGCGCAGTCATAAAGAATGACAAAATTATGAACTTCACAGCAACTTGGATGAACTTAGAGTCTATAATACTGAGTGATCTATCACAGAAACAAAGAACTGAGTATCACATGTTCTCACTCGTAATTATTGTAATACTATAAGAAAAGGATTGGCAGTAGAGGGAAACTGCAGGTGGGGAGGGGGTGGGGCGGAATTGGCAGTAGTGGGAATCAGCCAGGGGTATAGGGGGCACACCTCAACAAGGTTACCTGTATAATGAGCATTTGTATACCTAACCCTGAATTGTACCCTGCATCTTTTTTTTTTTTTTTTTTGAGTTGGAGTCTCACTCTGTCACCCAGACTGGAGTGCAATGGCCGCATCGACCTGCTGGGCTCCCGCGATCCTTCCGCCTCAGCCTTCCAAGTAGCCAGAATTACAGGCATGCGCTACCACGCCCGGCTGATTTTTTGATTTATTGAAGAGATGAGGTCTTGCTGCCCAGGCGGGTCTCGAACCCGTGGGCTCAGGCAATCCACTCACCTCAGCCTCCCAAAGGTGCGGGATTACAGACTGAGCCACTGAGCCTGGTTTACCCCGCATCTTTAAAATAAAAAAAAAATAACATAAAAGCTTGCTCTGTATACTAAATGAGCAAATTTAGATGACAAATGGTGTAAAAATAATTATATAATGAACAAGCAAATCCAACATTATTATAACACACATGCATGCACATTCACTTACACATACAGACACACGCACAGAAAGAGAGAGACTCTAGGAATACCACGAGGCATATAAAAACAAAGTAAGACCAGGCACTGTGGCTCAAGCCTTGTAATCCTGGTGCTTTGGGAGGCCAAGGTGGATGGATTGCTTGAATCCAGGAGTTCAAGACCAGCCTGGGAAACAAAACAAGACCCTTTCTCTACAAAAATAAGAAATAAAAAAATTAAAGAATTAACTAGGTGTGGTAGTGTGCGCCTGTAGTTCCAGTTGCCCAGAAGATGAGGAGGGAGGATCGACTTGAGCCTAGGAATTCGAAGCTGTGGTGACCCATGATCGTGCCACTGTACTCCAGTATGGGTGACAGAATAAGATTTTGATTTACAAAAAAACCAAAACCAAAACAAAGTAATTCCTGAAGTCATGCATGTGTGCACACTCTATACTTAGTTCTTTCTCTTATTTAATAAAAATGGAATAATTAGATAATCACCTTTCTTTTGAACATTAGTTTTCTTTCCTATTTGCGAATGCCTCTGCTAACACTTCAAATGAAAAAAGATAGAAACAAAGTAACTTATTCTGAAACCCCTCTCCAAAATACAGATATCTGCACCAAGACACCATTAAGCTAGACAGATAATGCCGTGGCCATTACAGTGAGATGAAATTGAGGTAGAGGCCTAGGTATTTTAGTGTTTTCAGTATATAAATACTTAGGCTGGTACATTTCCTTACCCAGCATTCTCCCTCTGCTACTGTTCATTTATAGGAAATGAGTTCTAATTCTCAAGGTTAAAAGGAACTATGAGCGTGATGTGTCATCACGGAAGGAAAAAGTGGGAAAGAACCTCATAGGTCATGTCCATGTCCTCACTCTACTTCTTCAAAGATGGAGATGCAGAGGAGCAGAAGTATGCCTGAATAAAATTCTGAGTTCCTAGTAGGGCATGCATACTCACAACTGCCCATTCTGAGCTGAGTAACCTTTATCATCAAGATATCAGTCAACAGGTCATTCATGTTTTGCTTAAGTTGCTTCTATAAAATTCTAATTATTGGCTTTGTGTAACAATTTTGACCTGTTAGGCTTCCCTCTAACATTTTAAAACTAATCTTATTAGATTCTGCTCTCTTTTCAAGGACAAGATTGGTCTTTATGGTACACATACAAAGGAAAGAAGGACGTGAGATTGTCTAGAGTAGAAAATTCTAAGGGAGACGTTTTTTTTGTCCAGGTTGTTAAACAATTTGTTCTATCACTGCACCAAAAGGGATTTTGCAAAACTCTAAAAGTGAAATACGCTTGAAGTTGCCCAGAGGAAGGATTAAACGTAATTTGGTGTTCCATGAGGAAACACACTGGTAGATCCAGCAGGTGAGACATTTAGAGGCCAGATGACCTATTTTCTTCAGTAAGTTAATGTTATGGGGAAGAAGAGGAGGTTATAGATTAAAAATAAAAAACTTAAAGATATTTGTAAGTTCCTATGGCTTGCCTTCAAATATTAGAGCAAAGGAAAGATATTGATGGAGGGTACATGGAGCAAAAACCTGGCAAATTTTATAATTTTAAAATAGGTGATAGGTACATGAGGTTTTGTTTACTTTGCTATCTTTTGCACTTGGTTTAAAATTTCCATAGTAGAATGTTGGAGGGGGGAAACGCACTTAGGAGTCATAATAACCAAAACCAACTTAAGCATCCAGCTTAATGAGACACTTTTAGGACAACTAGGATACTTAACTGTAAACTTAAAACTAGTTTTGGAAAGTTGCTTTCAATATTGTTAAGTATGATAATGTTATCCTGGCAAGTGGAAACATGTCTATATTTTTTAGAGGTACTGCTGCATCTATGTGATAGTGTCATGACCTTTATAATTTATCCTAAAATGTTAAAACAAAACATATGAGGCAAATATGGAAAGATGTTCATTGTCAAATCATAATTAAGGGTGTTTCTATTATTTGTATATTTGTAAATTTTAGTAATGTCAGTCAAATAAAGAAAATTCAGTGGAATAATACTACAGAAGTGTTAAGAAAAGGTGCATTTATAATTCTGTACCTACCTAAATAAAACCTACCTAACTAAAAATTAAGGCAAAATATGAAAGTTTAGACAAAACAACTTAACTTACATCCCACATACTAATATGTTTACTTTTTCATCCAGTATACTGATTATCTTTGGCACTTGAACCTTGACCTCAAACTTGGGATGCACTGTTAATAGAGACAATGGAAATAAGGGGGGCTGGTTAACATTGACTGGAAATACATGTATATTCAACATATCTGTAATTTTCTCCAAAATGATGCCCTGAGATGTTGATGCATTTTTCAATGTAACAACTTTAAGATGATAAAATTTAAGAATTTATGCAGAACTTAACTTCGTGACCACAGTAGATTTCAATAATATTAACAAATGAAGATGGTTCTACTGAAACAAGAATTTTCATACTTGACAGAGTATAACTTGTTACTGAAAATCACCAAGCTCATATGAGCTTCGGTGTTCATACAGTCATAATGGTCTTGAAGAAGATATGGTTGACTCTACTTGAAGTTCTACATACCTATGGGAAATTCAGAGGACCTAAGTGAGCTCACATTTTATTAACTAAAAAGCCATGCTTTTGAAAAATCTTCCATAATCCATACCAAATTCTTCCACGGTGAAGGAGTGTTCTATCTTTCCATTTGATTCTTCTGTTCTACCATCTTGTAAGAGCCCTGAATAGGCTCTGATGAGAGGGGAAAGGACAATTGATCGAGGCCACTCTGTAACTTTAGACTTTGCCATTGTGCAATTCGATTTCTTCTTGGGTTCTAAAGGTAAGCAAGAAGCATGGAATAATCATTTAGTCATGATAGTCCTTGAACACCACAAATGACACTGAAGGTGATAATCGGCATTGCCTTTAGCAAGGTCAAATAAAGAATGAAGATAAAATACAATAAACTTAACACCTAAGAGTAGGAAAAATTCAGATTTGAAAATTTTCATGGTAGTTTGTCTGTCTGAAAAACTTTTATACCTCCCTACTCCCTAAGTATACAAATTTACTTATAAGATACTTTTCCTGATACTTACCTCAAGGTATATCAATGGAATCCATATGAAAAAAGGAAAGACAAAATATGATTAGAATTTCACCAAAGGCTACTATTTAAGATTTGTAATCAAACAGCTTATTGAGGAAAAATATCTGTAACTAAATTCAGCATAAAGCATCACAGAATTGGAAAAAATTTGTTTTGTAAAATTATTAAATAGTTTCAGGAAGACCATAAATAATAGAATTCAATGACAATTGTTGTGTGGTGCCATTTCCTTGGAAACTATTATTGGTGAATAATAGTATTAAATGTTTACTATTACTTGGATACTTAAACTATCCCAGTGAATAATATGAATATACTGCTTATTTTTATAAAGTAGGAAATAGGTTTTGATAGAGATGTATGTCATTATGATCTCGACCCAACAGAAAGAATTCTCAGAATTATTTGCTAATAGCAAACTAAGAATATTTCTTCTAGTCTTAACATTGTCTATACATTTCAAAAACAGCTTTGTTCCTTTGCATTAATATTGAAAGCAAGTTGGAAGAAGGAAAACTAAATTAGCATAAAATAAATCTTTATGTATAACATATTCTATACTATATGTATCAAATATATAATAAAGCTATAATACATTCTATTATATATATATAATATGTTCAGAAGAACAAACTCTTCAGTGCTTTTTAAATCATAAACTCACTGAGAGTGAATAGTATTTAACTTTTTTCTTCTGCCTCTTTATTAGTCTGTCTTCTTTTCTCTTTATTTTGTTATTGAGATTTGGGGAACGAGTCAAGATTAGGTACATAAGTAATCTATGTGCAGGAGAAGTTTAGGTCTTCAACTGGTCCTCACTTCCTTTGGTTTAGGATCAGGTACCCTTTGTGATTTCATGTATCTTCCTCCCTCCTTCTCTCACCTGTAGTGTCCTATGATGGCCAATCTCTTTATTATTCTTAATGCAGTATGTTCAGAGCAAAAGATGTAGCTAT
Source organism: Cephalopachus bancanus (assembly GCA_027257055.1). Lineage (NCBI taxonomy): Eukaryota > Metazoa > Chordata > Mammalia > Primates > Tarsiidae > Cephalopachus > Cephalopachus bancanus. Next base: position 327,929 of record JAPVLO010000394.1, read on the forward strand.
TGATAAATGGATTTACTACTGTTTTAAGAGAAAAGACTTCCTCATCTCTTGCTTCTCAATTTTGTCTTATATAAGACCTCTAGGTCTGTGGTGAGGCTGGAGCTAGGTTCTAATAGAAATGTCCTTTGTCTTCTGTTTTTTCTGGCTTTTTCTAGCATATTTTGGCTAAGAATTCCCACCCCATCCCTTACCTAAATTATAGATATTAGATGCTTACTAGTTCGTTCTGAGGGTGAAAATTTTCATCCACGGAGATCATACAGAATCTTACTGAAAAAGAAATTCTCTGATAAGATTCAGACATCATAGTAGGTAATTTGGATAACAAGACAGGAAGCAAAGGGCTTGGGATAATGAAGACTTTGGCAGGAAAACCTGCTGAGGAGTTTGCTCTACCTTCTCAGTGTTGCCCCAGCCACTGGGATTTCCCTACATACCTGTCTGTCCTGGTTTATAGATGGATTTGTCTGTCTGGACAAAGACCAGACTTTGAGAGTTCTTTGCCAGCACTGTGTTCCTCTTCCTGAAATCTTGTGTAGGTTCCTTATCTGAACAGTAAGGAATACCACCTCTGAAGAGGTTGAGATCCTTGAGAGCTAAAAACCAAAGAACTTTCATACTGCTGAGGAACTGTGCAGTCTTCTTTCTCTAAGTTCTTCATCCACTATTATTTACTATCTCTCCTTCAGCATCACCAAGGAGTTGGTAGGTATATAAATACTTCTCTAGACATAAAAGAGAAGATATTAATATAAGATACAGAAGAAATTTATCGGAAAGAGCAACCATATAGAACCCAAATCTCCGTGTAACATGCTTACGTCTCCAGCTATTAAATTATATTCATTTTAGTTGAGTAAATAGATTATGAAGGAATGGGAAAAAGTATCTCTTAAAAAATATGGGAGAATATAGAATCTAAATATTCCAAGTTGTGCAACTTTAAAGAAGTCCTGGATGTTTTCTTAGAGTATCCTGCACCATTTACACATTCAGAGGACCAAAGAAACCTAGCATTCTATGACAAGAAAAAAAATTGCTGCATGAAGAATGTTCTCATCATGAGGTTTTTATATAATTTAATTCTAGGCAATGTCCTTAAAGAGATGGTTATTATGAAAGGTAGGAAACTCCTCTAAGTAGTACAATTATTATGAGCAATGGAATTTTTATTTAGAAAGTAAATTAAACCTTGGCATTTAGAAAAATATTTCTCACTTATTCTGGTGAACAATGCTTTGCTCCTTAGTAGCTGAAAACTCACTGTCTTTAGTCTTTTCTGAAGTCCTAACAACATTCTGGAAGTTATCCCTTGGAACAGAACACCAGTTCTCCATTACCATGATCTCCATAGAACTCAATATAAAGGATCAAACAGGGACAGCCAGCTAGTTCTCTAGTACTCACAGTGAAGGAGAAGCAGTGGAATAAGTCCTTCTCTGCCACCAGGTCAGTGAAGAGGCTCCTGTTTCCCCTCAGAGACTCCAAGGAAGCACTTACAGTTACTGTCTCATTCAGGTAGCTCAGAAGGAGGCAGGCCTTCTCAGGAGTCGTATGCAGCAGGGACAGGACCAATACCATATACTGCCTAGGAAGAAAGAAAGTTAAATCAGATAAAAATTGATGATAGTAAAAATTTTCATACATAAATGTGTTTGTTGTAACAATATGTATTTATTATTGCAACCAGTTCTATATTTAGTCAATGGTCTAAGAATTATAAAAATATAGGGTCTGTCACTGATTGGCACAAGAATTACATCTTTTACTTATCAAATATGCCACACAATCTGGAGACACACAGTACTGGAAGTTGATTTCAAAGATGTTACAATTTCATAGGTTTTCCTTTGCTATAAAGAGCCTTAATATCTAAAGAGTTGAATATCTATAAAAGTACATATACATCGCAACAACAAACTTGAAAACACACACACACATCAACCCCAAAGCTAAAAGAAAACAAGCAAAGAAAAAACTTTATAGGTACCTCATGACAGGGATAAACAATCACATTCCAAATATCAGCCTGAATGTGAATGGACTAAATACACCACTGAAAAAACACAGAATGACAAACTGGATAAGAAACCATGACCCAATTATTTGCTGCATCCAGGAAACTCATCTCACCACAAGGGCTGCACACAGCCTTGGAAGCAAGCTTGCTAACTTAAACGAAATAGAGGATGAAAAAAGTTAAAGGATGGAAAATGAGTTTCCAGGCAAATGGATCACAAAAGAAGGCAGGAATCATGATCTTAATATCAGACAAAACAACCTTTAAACTATCAAAAATTTGAAAAGATACAAAGGACACCACATATTTGAAAAGATATAAAGGACACCACATAAGGTTCAATCCATCAATTAGAAATATCCATACTACATATATATGCACCCAACACAGGAGTACCAGCATTTATAAGCAACTACTAAGTAAACTAAAAAAAGTTATTGACTCTAACACTACTATAGCAGGGGACTTGAATACCCCACTAACAGTCCTAGATAGATCATCAAGGAAAAAAATCAACAAAGAGATCTGGAACCTAAACTTGACACTCAGCCAAATAGACTTCATAGAAACCTACAGACTATTCCTCCCAACAACCATAGATGGATAAATAAAATGTGGTACATATACACAATGGAATACTATGCAGCTATAAAGAAGGACAAACATTTGGACTTTGCAGCAACTTGGATGGTTTTAGAATCTATCATACTCAGTGATCTATCACAGAAACAATAAACAGAGTACCATATGTTCTCACTTATAAGTGGACCTTCAACAATTATCATAATACTATAAGAAAGGGATTGGGAGACTGCCAGGGAAGGAAGGGTGGTAGGACTGGCAGTTGAGGGAAACTGCCAGGGAAGAAAGGGTACACTTTATCAACAGGGGCAACTGAATAATGAACATTTGTATACCAAACCCTGAATTGTACCCCACATTTTTAAAATATAGAAAAGAAAAAAAGTACATATATATATGTGTGTATATATATACACACATATATATATATAAAAATTGGGAGTGATTATTCATTTTAAAAAGTACTTACATTAAAATCTGTCTAGATAAATGTCACATAGGAATGAACACTATGACTAGAACTATACAAATTCAACTGAGGAACTTCAATGAGCATATATCATTACACAAAGTAATACACCACACAAAATCATATCCTTAATAACAGCCACACTAAAAGATGTATTTTCTACTTCTCTTAGGTTCCTCAGATACAACTCTGTCAAAATCATTATTTTTTTTAACATTTAAAATTTTGTCAATTTACTTACTCCTTCTCCACACACTACACAAATAAACTCAGCATTTTATTATAATTTTCCCTCATACTTGACTTCTTGAGGTAATCAATAAGAATATCTTAATGTTCATATTTCTCTCTTCACAAATACATAATTTTTTCAAACCTATATGGGTGGGTCTTTTTTTTGTTTGTTTGAAAAACAGGTTTATATAATACATATTATTTTGCATAGTCTTTTCTTTTCTACCTAAATTGTTGCATGTTTTTATTATTCAGAGGAACAAGCCATTTTTTGTGTGTGAACTTTACATTCTTGTCTTGATTTTACTGATGAGTTTTTTTTGGTCTATAATACCCCCTTTCCCCATTTTTTTGGTCACAATTCTATCCATTCTTCAAGAATCATCCCAAGTGACACCTTTTTCACAAAACCTTTCTAGAAGCGTCTGACTTGATATAATCTCTCCATACTGTAAACTGCCATGGACCGAAAGAGAATGTGTGTGTGTGTGTGTGTGTGTGTGTGTGTGTGTGTGTGTGTATGTGTTAGCATCTACTACATGCTAGTAATTGTTAAGCTGTCTTTGTATTTAATCTTTTCAGCAATCCTGTAAGGTAGATACATGATACTCTTCACATTCATGAAAGCTAAAATTGAGATCCTCATCAATTCCCAAATTTTATTAAGTAACAGGAGAATAAAATTTCTGTCCCCATGCCAAATTGGCAAATCTACATAAAATGTGACTCCTCCAAACTATAGTATTTCAATGATTAATGATTCAATCAATGTCTGTAGATTTGAGCAATTTATAGAGTTAATTTGCAAGGAAGAACTATTATTTTCTTATGTTGCTTTACTACCCTTCCCTTTAATTACCAACATAAACTCTTGCCTTAAATTTTTTCTAATTAGGCAATTTGACACAAAAAACATAACTTTATTGCTCTACAAAGTTAATAGTGTGAGACTAGGAGAAGTGAATCTAAAGACAGTTGAGCTACGGGATCCCGAAGTTTCCTCATTCTCCGAGTGGTCCTCTCCAGCACATTAGTCTTGTCGTACTGTGTATGTTAAAGGTGCTCCAGGGCAAAACTATATGCCATGAATCTCTAGGGCCACTTTCAAATAACTAAAATTTCTTATTTTTAATAAATTATTTTTTATTTTAAAGATGTGTGGTACAATTGAGGATTAAGTAAACAAATGGTCATTGTACAGGTAAAGTTTGGGCCTCCCTTCGGTCCTCACTTCACCTGGTTGGAGAGCATGTATCCTTACTGAAATTTTGTGTCCCTTCCTCCCCTGGCAAGGTTCCGCTATTGCCAATCCCTTTCTTATGGTATTATGTTTAGGGTTTGCTTATGAATGAGAACATGTGATACAAAGTTCTGTGTTTCTGTGATAGATTACCTGGTGTTAGAGTCTCTAAACCCATCTAAGTAATTTCATATATATTTTTTAATCAATCAATATTTTTTATTATGGTGTTGTGGGGTACAGTTAAGGGTTAGGTATACAAGTACGCTTCATTCAGGCACCCTGTTGATAATAGGTGTTTCCCCATCCCCAGACAGATATTTGCTGCCATTGATCCCATCTCCCCCCCGCATAGTTTCCCACCACTGTAGGTCATTTTCTTATAGTATTATATTGGATGTTGAAGGTCCATTATATGAGTGAGAATATGTGATACTCAGATCTTTGTTTTTGTGAGAGGTCACTCAGTATTATAGACTCTAGTTCCATCCAGGCTTCTGCAGAATTCATGATTTTGTTCCTTTTTATGGCTGTGTAGTATTCCATCGTGTATATGTACCACATTTTTTAATCCAGTCCTCTTTTGATGGGCAGCATGGTTGCTTCCAGGTTCTTGCTATTGTGAACAATGCTGCAATAAACATATGTGTGCAGTTATCTTTTTTATAGAGTGATTTGAGTTCTTCAGGATATATTCCCTGTAGGGAGATTGTGGGGTCATATGGAAGGTTGATATTTAGAGCTTTTAGGAATCGCCACACTGTTTTCCACAGAGATTGCACTAGTTTACACTCCCACCAACAGTGTAGAAGTGTTCCCTTTTCGCCACACCCTCTCCAGCAGCTGTTATTTTTTGAGTTGTTGATAATTGCCATTCTGACTGGAGTTAGGTGGTATCTAAGTGTGGTTTTGATTTGCATCTCCCTGATGATTAGTGAGGTTGAACATTTCTTCACGTGTCTGTTGGCTGCTCGGATGCCTTCCTTTGTGAAGTGTCTGTTCATATCTTTTGCCCATTTGATAATAGGGTTGTTTGTTTTTTTCTTTTCAGCACGTTTGCATTCCATGTAGATCCAAGATGTTAAGCCTTTGTCAGATCTGGTGTTGGCAAATACTTTTCCCCAGTATGTAGGCTGTCTCCTTGCTATCTTGATGGTTTCTTTGGCTTTGCAGAAGCTTGTCAGTTTAATAAGGTCCCACTTGTCTATCTTCTCTCTTATGACCTGTGGGTTTCGGGTTTTGTTCAGAAACTGGATGCCAGTTCCGATTTCCATGAGGGCATGTCCTTCATTTTCTAAGGTTCTTATGGTTTGAGGTTTTACATTCAGGTCTCTGATCCATTTGGAGTTAACCTTTGTGCATGGGGATAGATAGGGGTCCTGTTTCAATCTTCTGCATGTGGTCAGCCAGTTTTCCCAGCACCATTTACTGAATAGGTTCTCCTCTCCCCAGTGGTACATGGTGGAGGCTTTGTCGAAGATGAGTTGGTTGAGAAATTGAGGTTTTGCTTATGGAATCTCAATTCTATTCCATTGATCTATATGCCTGTTCCTGTACCAATACAAAGCTTGTTTTGATGATTGTAGCTTTATAGTAAAGTTTGAAGTCTGGTAATGTGATACCACCTGCTTTGTCTTTTTGCTGAGGATTGTTCTGGCTATTCTTAGACGTTTGTGTTTCCATATGAATTCCTGTGTTGTTTTTTCTAGTTCTGAGAAGAATGTTGTTGGTAATTTGATGGGTATTGCATTGAATTTGTAGATTGCCTTAGGTAAGATGGACATCTTCACAATGTTGATTCTTCCAATCCATGAGCATGGGATATTTTTCCACTTGTTTGTGTCATCTTTGATTTTTTTGAGTAGTGTTTTGTAGTTTTCATTGTAAAGGTCTTTCATGTCTCTGGTTAGGAAGATGCCAAGGTATTTCATTTTTTTGTGGCTATTGTGAATGGAATTGTGTTTTTTTATTTGGGCTTCTGTTTGTTTATTATTGGTGTAAAGAAATGCGATTGTCTTTTGCACATTTATTTTGTATCCTGAGACTTTGCCAAAGGCCTTTATCAGTGTAAGATTTTTGACAGATTCTCTTGGGTTTTCAAGGTACACAATCATATCATCTGCAAAGAGAGATGACTTCCTCTTTTCCTATTTGGATACCCCTGATTGCCTTCTCTTCTCTGATTGCTCAAGCCAGTACTTCCAATACTATGTTGAACAGGAGGGGTGAGAGTGGGCATCCTTGTCTTGTTCCAGTTTTCAGGGGAAATGGTTCCAAATTTTTGTCCATTTAGGAGTATGTTGGCTGTCGGTTTCTCATAGGTGGCTTTACTATTTTGAGGTACATTCCCTGTATGCCTAGATGTTCAAGGGTTTTTATCAAGAAGGGGTGCTGGATTTTATCAAAAGCTTTTTCTGCATCTAATCATATAATCATGTGGTTTTTGTTTTGACATCTGTTGATGTATTTAATTACGTTTATGGTTTTAAGAATGTTGAACCAGCCTTGCATCCCAGGAATGAAGCCTACTTGGTCATGATGGATGATTTTTGAGATGTATTATTGAATTTGGTTTGCTAGGATCTTGTTGAAAATTTAGCATTTATGTTCATCAAAGATATTGGCCTGTAGTTCTCTTTCTTTGTTGGATCTTTACCTGACTTGGGTATCAATGTGATGTTGGCTTCGTAAAATGATTTGGGGAGAGTTCCATCTTTTTCAATCGCCTGGAATACCTTCAGTAGGATTGGTATCAGCTCCTCCTTAAATATCTTGTAGAATTCTGCTGGAAAGCCATCTGAACCAGGGCTTTTTTTTGTAGGTAGTTTTCTTATTACATAGTGGATCTCCTTGATTGTTATTGGTCTATTTAGAGTCTCAATTTCTTCTTGTTCCAACCTAGGTAGGTTGTGTGATGTCAGAAAGTCCTTCATTTCCTTAAGGTTTTCAAGTTTGTTTCCATACAAGTGTATGTAGTAGTCTCCAGTGATCTTTTGTATTTCTTTAGGGTCAGATGTTTCTTCATCTTTTGTGTTTCTGATTGTGCTTATTTGGGTTTTTTCTCATTTTTCTTGGTCAGTCTAGCTAGGGGACCATCGATCTTGTTTATCCTTTCGAAGAACCAGCTTTTTGTTTCATTGATTTTTTGTATTATCTTTTTGTCTTCTATGTCCTGGATTTGGGCTTTTATTTTGGTGATCTGGATTCTTCTGCTGAAATTAGGGTTTTTGTGGTCTTGCTTTTCCAGCTTCCTTAGGTGGCTTGTTAGGCTGTTAATTTGTGTTCCTTCCATTTTCTTCATGTGTGTATGTAGGGATATAAATTTCCCTCTTACTACAGCTTTTAAGGCATCCCAGAGATTTTGGTAAGATGTTTCTTCATTTTCATTTGTTTCCAGGTATCTTTTGATCTCTGTTTTGATTTCATCATTGACCCAGGAGTTGTTTAGCATCATGCTGTTTAGTGTCCATGTCTTTGTGGGTTTTGGGGGGGACCTTGTTGGTGTCAATGTTTATTTTTATTCCATTGTGGTCTGAGAAGGTGCATGGTAGAATTTTGGTCCTTTTAAATTTGCTTATGCTTGATTTATGGCCAGTTGTATGGTCGATCTTAGAATATGTTCCATGCGGTGATGAGTAGAATGTGTATTCTGTGGTCTTTGATGGAGTGTTCTGTAGGTATCAATTAAGTCCATTTGGTCCAAAGTCATACTGAGATTCCGGATGTCCTATCTGATTTTTTGTCCCGATGATCTGTCTAGGGTTGTGAGTGGGGTATTAAAGTCCCCAGTTATAATGGTGTTAGAGTCAATATCTTTCTTTAGTTTTCCTAGAAGTTGCTTTATGAAAGTTGGCACACCTATGTTGGGTGCATATATGTTTAGTATAGATATTTCTTGTTGATGGATTGAACCTTTTATCATTATGTAGTGGCCTTCTGTATCTTTTTTGATTTTAGTAGCTTGAAGGGTATTTTGTCTGAAATTAAGATCACTACTCCTCCTTTGTTTTGTATTCTGTTTGCCTGAAAGTTTGTTTCCCATCCTCTTACTTTGAGTTTGTGGGTGTCCTTTCTAGTGAGGTGAGTCTCTTGAAGGCAATAGATTGTTGCCTGATGATATTTTATCCATTTTGCCATTCTATGTCTTTTTAGTGGTGCATTTAGTCCATTCACATTTAGGTTAATAATTGAAATGCAAGAGTTGATCCCTGTCATAAGATTCTTACAGAGTTGTTGTTCCTGTTTAATTGTTGTCTTTCTTTGGGTTTTGGGGTTGGTTCATGTGTGTTTTTAATCTCTTGCCTGTACTCTTGTGAAGAATGTCGTTGTTCTTTTTTTTTTTTCTTCTGTGTTTAGTATTTTCTTAAGTGTTTCCTGTAGAGGTGGTCTGGTGGCAGTGTAGGTTCTTAGGGATTGGATATCTGGAAAAGATTTCAATTCTCCCTCACTAATGAAGCTTAGTTTGACTGGGTAGGTTATTCTTGGTTGAAATTATTTATCTTTTAGAACTTTGAAGATAGGGCTCCAGGCTCTCCTAGCCTGAAGGGTTTCTGTGGATAAATCTGCTGCTATTCTAATTGGTCTTCCCTGGTAGGTAGTCTAGCCTTTTTCTCTTGCTGTCTTTAGGATTTTTTCTTTTATAGCTACTTTGTTTAGGTGAATTATTATGTGTCTGGGAGTTGGTCTTCTCATTTGTTGTCTTGCAGGGGTTCTCTGAATCTCTTGTGTTTGAATTTTTCATCCTTGATGAGATGAGGGAAGTTTTCTTGAATGATTTCATGAAATGTTTGTTCCAATGTGGCTTCTATTTCTCTCTCTGCCTCAGGAAGCCCAATTACTCTTAGGTTTGGTCTCTCGAAGTGATCATTCATCTCTTGCAAATTTTGTTCTGTCTTTTTGAGCTTCTTTTCTATGCTTTTGACAGTTTGGGTTAGTTTTGTGTTTTGGTCTTTGAGCTCTGAGATTCTTTCTTCTGCTTGGCTAATTCTGCTTTCCATGCTTATTAGTCTGTTATTCATCTCCATCACAGTATTCTTTACTGCTGTTATTTCTGACATCAGCTCCTTCCTATTTTCCTCTTGTCTCTCCTCAATTTTTTAAATTCTCTCCAGTAATGTCTTGATGTCTTCATTTGTTGCATGTGGCCAGCCATTCTGGGGGCTCTTCATTGTTTGTGTTCCAGGATCTGTTTTCTCAGTATCTGATCTCCCAGGGATCTGTGTGTGACCTATAATCTTCTTTTGGTTTGTCTTCATTTGTGCGGTTTTTCCCCCCTCCCTACTTTTTCCTTCCCTCCACGTCACCGTCTTCTTTAATTCTGTTATTCAGGGGTAAAGGGATTGGTTTTACTTCTGTTTGTTCAATCTCCTATTCTTTATGTATGCCCTCTTGCTTTGTTCAATTCTGGAGTTGCGCTGTAGGTTGGGGGTGGCCCTTTTTGCAGTTTTGAGATTTACTTAAGGGGTAGCTGTGATTCAAAATCTATCAGCAGGTCCTGGTATTTGCTGACAGGTGTATGGATAATCTGAGACCCACTTCCCACTGCCTTGGAATCTGTCCATGCAGTGGGGCTGTAGGTTTACTCCCTGAAATAAAATGTGGTTAGCAGAGGGGGGAGAATGGAGCAGACAGTGGGTTGAAGAGGGGGTGTGGAGAGATAGAGGAGTAAGGGGGGGAAACAAATGAGTGTACCAACAAATGGAGAGAGAGACCTATACTGAAACTGATAAAAACAATAGACCACAACTATAGACTAACCAACTACCATACAAAAAAAAATAAAACTGCCGAGAGCTGCAATCACTAGTAAAAGTAAGGTAAAAGGGACCTGAAAACAAGAAAAGCGCCAACTGGGAGCAAGGCCCCAGTAAAATGCAGCCATGACGGAGGCAAAGCTCCATGGATCCTGTTGACGGACCTTCCCTAACTTTGAAGGATTGCGTGCATAGGCTTGAGAATATTCCCTCTTTAATTGAGATAATAGATACACAAATGGATGATGGCGTTTGACAGCAAAAATTATACATAGGCCTAATGGAGGTGAGATTGCAGCAAAAAGGGTGCCCCTTAGAATGTGCAATGATGTGGAATTAGCTATAAACCTATGTATAGAAATGTAAAAAGGGCTCAACAGCAAAAAATTTCCCCCCGAAGGGACAAGGGAATGCAAATTTTGCAACCTTTAGCTAAAAAGGAACAACAAGTACTTCCTCACACCCTTTATAAGTAACAACATTGACAGTTGTGATTGATGAGGGAGTGAGAAACAGAGACAGGGTATCTCCACAAACAGGTGTTTTTGGGAAAAACGAGTCACAGACATGCCTTTTGATTTAAGAAGTATTACAGTTTAATTAGAAAGAAGGTTAAAATTAAAGTAAGGATTAGAATTAAATAGATAGCCATTATAATTAAAAGATAAATGTTTATTATAGATGTAGGTATTAGTTAAATATAAGGAATAGGAAATAATTAAGTTTTAAGGTAAACTTAAAATTATATACACTTAGTGTAGGTTTAAAATTAAATATATTTAGGATTAGAAGTAAGATTAGTTTCATATATAAGTGTAGATTTAGACATGTTTCATTTAGAAATGTAAAATAGGTGATAAGAAAATAGCAAGTAATACAGATAAGGCAATTAGAATTAAGAAAGTTAAATTTTTAAATTAATAGTATTAAGAATTCATAGTAGGTAAGATAAGGGTGGTAATATAAAAGAAAAAACAAGTCAATATATTGCTGCTAAAAGTATATATAAGTGTAGAATTAAGAAAATAGATTAGTAAAGGGAAAGAAATAGAATAGCGAAGGGAAGAGATTCAGGTGACCTAGGGGTCACAGGACGTGGCTGATAAATTGGCAGCTGGTATTTTGTTACACCACCTGGTAGCAGGAAGAAACAAAATGAAACTTGTAAAGGTCAACTTCACCATAAACAAAAGAAAAAAACATGAGGTAAACATTTAATGTGTAACATGGGTTACATTTTGTGGGTAGAGGGGTCAGTAAAAAACTATATAAGCTTGTAAGAATTGAATAAAAATTGGCAGAGTCTTGAGCTCTCCCCAGGAAGAGGATTCCTGTCATCTTTGTCTTTTCTTTTTCGCTGCTTCCCGATTCTCCCCAGTCAGGCCCTGACTCTCTTGTTGGAGCTGGACTCCAGCATAAAACATACAATGATGATAACATACAAGCTAACCAACCACCTTATTGGTGTGCTGTTCCTCTATACAAAGATATAGTTTACAGAGAGAAGAAAAGAGAAGAAAAGGAAGAGGGAAAAAAAGGAACAAAACAGTAGGAATAGAATTAAGTCATTAGACTAACAGAATTACTTAAGCACACTCTGAGACTTTTTGTTTAAGTCCAATGTCCTTTCAGCTCTGATTTCTAGCTTTCTTTTCAAGCTGCTGTTTAGTTTGCAGTTAGGGTCAGTTGCCCCTGGCCTGCTGTGAAGGACAGTTCAGATCACCCTCCATTCACCACTCTGGCCTGTGTCTGTTTTTTCAAGCTTGTTTCTCCCGTTTTGGTGTTGTTACCTTGAATCGCCAGCAGGTGGTGCTATCTCAGCCTCTCGCCCCAGAGGGGGTGGGGCCAGACAGGAACGGCAGAGACTGGAGATGAAAGCCTGCCTCAGGGCACACACGAGGGGACCCAAGGCAGGCAGGACGCCTCGGTCACAGAAGAGGTGGCAGTGATCCCAGCAGATCTTGCTTGCAGGGGCTTCAAGGACTGAAGTCATGGATCGCCTCCGGCTTGAGTGGTGCGATGTGCTATGGCTGCCATGGAGGCCGTGGTGATGGTGGCAGTGGTGGTTGCTGTGTCTGCGCTGCAGTGGCTGTCCAGACTGCTGTGATGGCCCAGCGGTGGCAACGGTGGAGCTCCGTGTGAAGAGCAGCCTGCGATGTTGGGATCTGCAGCCCCTGGGGAGAGAGCCAGAGACCCACTGCAGTTCTTCTTTGCAGAGGTTTTCATAGACCAGGTTGCCCCCTCGCCATCTTGCTGTAAGTCCAGTTTCATATTTTTAATTGCACAAGGGCTAAGGTTTTGTTCTAAAGTGGAGAAGCCGGGCAGTTAAGTAACTTGTCCATGGTCATTCAGGTAGTCCCTTTCCGCTACTCCCTTTCTGGTATCTGGATGTTTCTGATCTCCTGAATGCTGCTCTTTCACAGGTGTGACAAATGAAAAAAATGCATCATTTTTTACCTCCCCATTCACATTTTCTTCCTCTAGGTCTCTGATCTTAATAGGAAAAACATCATCAATATATTTATAACTTATTCAATACACTTTAATTCTTGTCTATTAAAAGCTCAAATGATATCATAATTAAAAATTAATTTCATGTGTATCTGATATTTCAAACTACTATTTAAAAAATTTGGTTAATATACATTTAATAGATATTAAAATTGGGACTCATTGAAATTGAGTAATTTGCCTGAGATTTCACCCCTTGTAATGTTTTAATATATTACTCAATCATGGATGTTTGCCTGTAAATATTTGCGTTTGTAGCAGGGACTAAATTTTGCAAACATTACCCTGATAATTTTTGATTTCCTCTTTTTAATCTTGTTCCCCTGAAACCCCATCTCTCTGAAGCTTACTGCCCCAAGACAAGGAAGAATAGCTACTGGGTCTCTTGGGCATTCTCTCATTTATCACATCTCAGGCTGTTCTGGAGGGATAAAGTGAAGAGAAGATACTCCTTCTGTTTATGATAACTAGGCCATGAGACTCGTTATTTTTTGTTCAATGGTGAACATGATGCAAAGTAATGGTTTCCATGGCAGGATAGTCCTGTAGTGTTGGACTGCATTTGAAAACACAAACTACTGAACACTTTTGACCTCAGTACCTTCCACTTGCTCTATCCGTTCAGCCTGGTCTCAGAAAAACAAATAGCCTCCTCATACTTCCAAATGCTCTCTGGATAGGGTGCAGTGGGAAGTGGTACCATCTGCAGCTGTAGACGCGTCAGGGGAATGATGAGGGAGGAATGGTCCCTGACTGGTTGCTGGGGAATTGTGCAAGGAAAAAGCTTGAGGAAGGCAGGAAAGTTACTTGGTCAAGATTCCTGATTTCTACTTCTTATACTTTGGCCTGAAAAGGGCCAATTGTGTTAGGGGAATAAGGGTAATTCACAGGGCAGAGCTCCCCTTGTCCCCCTTTTTATCCCCCTTATTCCCCTTCTGATTTGGGACTCTGTAGGCTTTCCTGTGCCATTCTGGAAGGTAGAGACAGCAAAGGCATTTAGGAGTGCAGTGTGGGTAGGCAAGGAAGGGCTAGAACCCCCGACACCTCAGTGCCTATGTGTTGTGGACACAAGACTTCCCATGGTTCTCCAGATGAAATGTAAAGACAACTGGGTCAAGACCAGTGACCTCAAATGGGTGTGAATGGCAGAGGGGCAAGGTGAGCTTACAGCACATATTGTGTTGGGGACAACAGCCACAATATTGGATGCAGGATGCAGTGGAAAGGAAGGAGTTCTATGGGATGTGAAAGAACTGAAGTGAAACAGAGTCAGTAAAAGAGGACTGTTGGGTCTTGGCCACACTGAGAAAAAACAGCTTGCAAGGCATCACAGTACATACTAGCAGGGGTAGAGAAGCCACATGGACAGTGTCAAGAAGGATAGGGAACTTTCAGATCAAGGACTTTGACCCTTTTTTCCACTGGAGGTAATGAAGACCACAACCCTCTAGATGCTATATTAGAGAGAAACTGAGGAGAGGTGGAAAAGAAGTCTTACAATTATTGGATTTCACCAACTTTATAACTGGATAGGGTTAAAATTACTCCCACCCCCCATGACTAGTTATTGGGAGGCTCTTGAAGAAAACCTGATAAATAATTGAAAAATGAAGGGACTGTATTTTCTGTACACATGGGGCTTATGATGCAAGATATGAGAGAGATTGAGATGCACTTCTGAGGAAGGGATTTTGAGCGAGACTTACGATTCTGTAGAGACTGAGTCATTGACAGAAAGCAGGATGAGAAGTAGCACAAGATATAACTGAGGAAGTCTGTCATTCCCCATAGTAAAGGATAAATCTCAGTGTTGTGCCCAGCTTCCCTATCCCTGAGACTAGCCAGGTTTACCAGGCTTTATGCAGCTGCTATTTGCAAACAACCTTTACACCAACGCCTCCGCCTCAGAGTAGAGTTCAGAGTTGAGCACAGATTCCCTAAAAGGGTCATTGCTCTCAGTGATTGCCTCATTATTCTCAAGGCTAAAATCTGACAGTCTTTGTGCTAAATTCTGATAGGTTGTGCTAAATTCTGACATGTTTTGAGGCATTTCTGAAGGGTAAAATTCACAGTTTACCTAGAATGAACTTTGACAACCATGCTTCTGTTGAGAGACCTTCAACCCACCTTTTTCCACCTTCTTCAGATTCCTTATAATCATATGACAAAGGAAGCAGTATTTGTAGTTCATGAGATTTAGGATTTATCACTATGATTGTAGCTCATTCAATACAGATTCATTTCTGGGATTGAGTAAGGTATAAAGTTAGTGGGATTTTTTGACCAAAGATTGAGTATATGATCCTGGAAAAAATAATTCAAAATAGAGACTGGCGGTGGGGAAGAAAAAGATGTTAGAAAGGGTTTATCAAAGAACCCTTTGCTTGTCTCACAGGATTGATAGGATCAGACTCTAACTGCTCCTATCTGTTCTGCTATTGTCTGGACACTTTAAAATTTGAGTCCTTTAAATCATTTACTTTATTCACGAAAATTTTTTTGAGCCTTACTATGTGTTAAGTGCTACTCTGGTGATAGGAGTACGATATTGAACAGGATATTCAGTGTCCGGGATCTCATAGAACTTGTAGTCAGGGATGATTACAGACAGAGACCAACAGCAGATATGACACTACCTGCAAGACTGTATACATTGTTGTTTTTTTGCATATTGGTCAGCTTCAAACTTTTTTTTTTTTTTTGAGTTGGAGTCTCACTCTGTCGCCCAGACTGGGGTGCAGTGGCCGCTCCTGGCCACCGCAGCCTCGCCTGCTGGGCTCCGGCCATCCTTCCGCCTCAGCCTTCTGAGTAGCTGGAATTACAGGCGCGCGCTTACCACGCCCGGCTGATTTTTTTTTTATTTATTGTAGAGATGAGGTCTCGCTGCCCAGGCAGGTCTCGAACCTGCGGACTCAGGCAATCCACTCACATCAGCCTCCCAAAGGCGTGGGATTACAGGCTGAGCCACCGAGCCCGGCTTAAACTTTTTTTTTTAAAAAAACTACTTTCTCTTTTTATGTATTTTAGCCTATATATCTCTTCTCTGGAGAGCCTGTCTCTTGTTAAAGCAGATGCCTTCCTGTCAGTATTTATTTTAGACCTTTGTTTACTTTACCACATTAACATAGAATAAAATAATTCATTAAAAAATATGGAATATTTCATATATATATTCACAAATATAGAGAACAATATAGCAAACGCTTTAATGTATCACTCAAAAGTGTCTATCAAGAACTTCTCTCTTCCACAATTAGGTGAGCCTTGGACTGTAGATTTGGCACCTTTATTTACTACATTCTTCAAAAAGTATTTCTAAATCTCTCAGTCTAATATTCTGAAGTTGTCAAATACCCTAAGGGAAAAGTGCCCTCAAACACGAGATCACCTCTGAATTGCTGTTACCCCTGAATCTTGGATTCATAATTCTTCATTCTTAACTTTTCAATACCACCAGTGAGTATATATAACCAACCATTTCTAGTTTTTTAGTTGTTTCAAATGGGAAGTTTGACCTCATGACCATGTATGCCGTTACTGAGAAGGAAAGTTCTAAATTTGTATTTTTAACTCATATAAATAGTATTGTGACATAGACTTTGTCTGTTACTTACTCTTTTTAGTCACTGCTAGTTTGAAAAAATTATTTCATGTTTTTATACATATATTCTATTGAAGCATCTTATTATATACTACAGAACTCTTTGATGATTATTTACCACATTTAATATTTTTACTCTCCCAATGATAGAAATAAGATTGTATCCATTATTCTATTATCAAATACTGTTTTGCCAATCCCATCAAAAAGTAGGCAAAGGACATGAATAGACACTTCTCAAAAGAAGATGTACAAGCAGCCAACAGGTATATGAAAAAATGCTCACTAACCATCAGAGAAATGCAAATCAAAATCACAATGAGATATCACCTAACTCCAGTAAGGATGACCCTCATCAATAAATCAAAAAACGATAGATGCAGGTGAGGATACAGAGAAAAGGGAACACTTCTACACCATTTGTGGGAATGCAGGATAGTTCGACCTCTATGGAAAGAACTAAAAATTGACCTTCTGTCTGATCCAGCAATATCTCTTCTTGCAATATACTCAGAGATGTTCTGGGTACATAAATTGTTCTACAAAAAAGACACCTACATATGTATGTTTATAGCTGCACTATTCATGACAGCAAAAACAGGGAACCAATCCCACTGCCAATCAAAAGTAGACTGGATAAAGAAAATGCGATATCTATACACAATAGAGTATTACATAGTCATAAAGAAGAACAAAATCATGAACTTTGCAGCAAACTGGAAATCACATAATCATACTGGAAGTTGTACCATTATACTAAATGACTTATCACAGAAACAAAGAACTATATGTTCTCACTCATAAGTGAATCCTGAACACTAGTCACATTCGCACAAGGGAGTGAATGACAGTCACTGGGCACTTCCAGGGGAAGAAGAAGGGACACAATAACACAAAGGATACCTGGTCCCAAACTAGGAAATTTGATGGCCAGTTGGAGGCCCAGACTTCACTTGCACACAGCCTACTTGTGTCGTTAACCCTTACTTGTACCCTACATCTCTATAATAAAATTTTTAAAAAATGCTGTTTTGCTAAATATATGTTTACATATTTCCTTCGAGGCTTAGGTGAAACCTCTTGCTGTACACATACACAGGGACAGAATTGTTGGATCAGAAGCATTTACTTAACTGACGAATCACTCCCAAATTACACTCCAGAATGGCTATATCATACTGTAACTACATTAGTAGTGCATGAGGGTTTTTATATCTCCATATTGCCACCAAAACTTGGTTTTCTCTAGTTGTTACATTTTTCTGCCAGTATTTCTTTAAACTTTTGGTCTACTTTTTTTCTCCTTCTTGGACTCCTATAATTCATATATTCATACAGTTGATGGTATCCTATAGATCTCTTGTACTTTCTTCACTATTTCTCATTCTTTTTTTCTTTTTGAAGCTCTGAATTATTTAGTGACCTGTCTTCAAGTTGTGAATATTTTGCATGACTGAGTTTGCTGTTGGAGCATTCTATTAAAATTTTAAGTTCTATTATTGTATTATTTAGTTCTAGGATTTTTTTTTTAATGGCTCCTATTTCTTTATTAAGCTTCTCACTTTTGATGCATTGTTTTTCTAATTTTATTTGTCTATCTGTGTTTCCATGCTTCTTGATGAGTTTCTTTAAAATGATTATTTTGAATTCTTTTTCAGAAAATTTGTACATTTCTATTTTTGAGAGATTAGTTATTAGAACTTTGTTAGTTTCCTTTAGTGGTGTTATGCTTACCTTATTCATCACTATCTGAATGAAGAGCAAACAACTCTTTCAGTTTTTACAAGGTTTTCATTCACATGTAAATGCCTGCTGGCTCCCTAGACTAATGGGATTTCTCCAGAATTGTGGTCAGCTGGAGTTTGAGCCAGAGTGGCAGGGCTGTTACCAGAGACTCTAGCAGGCTTGGATCCTATCTGCTCTCTGGGTAGATTGGATTGCTTCCAGGACCTTGGTCAGTAGGGCTGGCACTGTTATGAGGGTCCACTTCAGCAACCATAGATAGTGGGCTGGTTACCAGATGCATGGATGAATATGGCTTTCTCCAGGTCTTTAAGAAGGCTCTCATTAGGTCACTGGGTAGATCCCTAGGCAGGCAGTACTGGCTCCAGACTATAACTGAGAGGGTGTAGGAACAAAGTAATAGAGCTGCCTCAGGCAACATTTGAGATTGAGGTCTGCAGGCTTGCTTGTAGGTTCATGGAGGGGCATGTCTCTTGACAGATCTCTGAGCAGGCAGGTCTGCTCTCAGAAATAGATGAGAGGGGCTGGAACTGACTTATAGGGCTGTTTTAAGACCCACAGTGGGACCAAAGTCAGCAGACCTGACTGCAAGGGCCCTTGCAGGTTCATGTGAGAGAAGGAATTCTCTTAGACTGCAGCTTAGAGGGACTGGAGATAAATTTCAGGGCCCTTTCAGGATCCAACTGATAGAAGAGAAAATTGTCAATGATCTGTTCCAGTTTTTTTTTCTGTTAAATTTGTTTTTGTACTAAAATTATAACTAATATATATAGCTGGGGCCACAGCATAAATAATAGTAACAAGGTCACAACTGTATATGCAAGGAAATGGGATAAGTATTTTGCAAAGGAAAAAAAAAATAGTAATTTTGCCTTAAAATGTCAGGTTTTTTTTTCCTGGAATTCAAAATGGAACAGTGAAATAAAAAGTTAAATAAATGTAGACTAAGGAAAGGGAAGGGACAAATTTTCTTTCATTTATAATATTGACTCTGGAAAAAAATTTAAAATCTTTATATCTGGCGAATTTTTTAATTGAGATATAATTCTCATAAAATTAACCATATTATGAACTATTCAGTGGTTGTTAGTAGTCTCATGGTGTTATGCAATTATCACCACTGCCTAATTATAGAACATTTTCTTTCTTTTTTTTTTGAGTTGGAGTCTCACTCTGTCACCCAGACTGGAGTGCAGTGGCCGCTCCCGGCCACCGCGGCCTCGACCTGCTGGGCTCCGGTGATCCTTCCGCCTCAGCCTTCCAAGTAGCCGGAATTACAGGCATGCGCTACCATGCCTGGCTGATTTTTTGATTTATTGTAGAGATGAGGTCTCGCTACCCAGGTGGGTCTCGAACCCGTGGGCTCAGGCAATCCACTCACCTCAGCCTCCCAAAGGCACGGGATTACAGGCTGAGTCACCAAACCCGGCTTATAGAACATTTTCATCATCCCTAAAAGACATTACAAGCCTGTTAGAGGTCACTTCCAATTTTCAATGAGTGGAAATGAGTGTTTCTCTCATTTTCTGGGAATCACTAATCTGCTTTCTATTCTTACAGATTTACCTATTCTGGATATTTTTATATACTTGGAATATAATATATGTGGCCCTTTGTGTGTAATTTCTTTTACATAGCATAGTGTTTTCAAAGTTCGTTCATGTTGTAGCATGTATTAGTACTTTATTTCCTTATACAAATGAAGAATAGTCCATTGTATGGATGTATTACATTTTGTTTATCCATTCAGCAGTTGAAAGACATTTGAGTTATTTTAATTTCTTAGCAATTGTGAATAATTTTGCTGTGAACATTTGTGTACAAGTTTTGTTCTTCAAAAATTTTAAAATTCTTTCTGAACTATATCTAGGAGTAAAGTTATAGATCATCTGTTGGCTTGATGTTTAACTTTTTTAGAAACTGGCAGAAACTGTTTTTTGGAAACTGTTTAAGAGACTGCTTTTTGCAAAGACTGAATTATTTTCAATTCTCGTCAACAATGTATGAGCATTCCATTTTTTCCTCATCCTGTCAACAGTTGTTATTCTATTTTTATTTTTTTATTGTATCAATTGTAGGGGTTTTTGATTCATTATGGTTTTGATTCACATTTTTCTAATAAGAAATATTGTTTAGAATCTCCTCATGTGCTTATTGCCCATTTGTGTATCTTCCTTAGAAAAATATCTGTTCATTATCTTTGCCCATATTTTAATTCAGTGGTTTGTCTTTTTATTGCTGAGTTGTAGAAGTTGTTTATATATTCTGGATCTTTAATCTTTATCAGATGCATGATTTGCAAATATTTTCTCTCATTCTAGAGTTGCCTTTTCACACTTGATATTGTCCTGCCGTGCACAAACATTTTTGGTTTTGATAAAGTGTCATTTTAGAATTTTTTGTTTGGTTGATTTTGGTTGATTACGTTTTTGGTGTTATAGTTAAGAAAGTATTGCCTAATTAGTTAGTACTGCCTGACATTGTCTTTGTTAAGCACTGGTCAGGCCATGTACTCATTGAGCTATGGCCATCATGTTTTCCTAAGCTTTGGCCCCCTCCCTACCTTGGGGAAGTGAATCTTCTCTCTCTTTCTCCAACTTACTTTCTAAATAAATTATATTTTCCAGTCTAAAAAAAAAAATTATTGCCTGATATAAAGTCTCAAAGACTTATACCTATGTTTTCTTCTCTGAATTTTATGATTTTAGCTCTTACATTTAGATTTGTAATTCATTTTGAGTTTATTTTTGTATGTGATGGGATCTAGGGGTCCAACTTCAGTCTTTTGCATGTGGATATCCAGTTGTTCCATCATCATATGTTGAAAAGATTATTATTTCTCCAACTGAATGTTCTTGGCACATTTTTCAAAAATCAGTTAACCAAAATGTATGAATTTATTTATGGATTATCTGTGCTATTCCTTTGACCAGTATGTCTATCCTTATGCTAGTATTACAGGGTCTTGACTGCTGTAGATATGTAGTAAGTTTTGCAATCAGGATGTGTGAATCCACTAACTTTGCTCTTTAAAATTTTTTTTCAACATTGTTGTGGCCAATCTGAGTCCTTTCCGTATCCAAATAAATTTTTGAATCAGTTCATACATTTCTATAAGAAAGATCATTCACATTTTGATAGGGATTATGTTGAATCTGTAGATCAATTTGGGGAGTATTATGTAGATAATATTAAATCTTACAATTAATGAGCATAAAGTACTTTGGAGTTCCTTACTCTGGTTGGTTTTTGTTGTTTTTGTTGTTGCTGTTAATGTCATTCTTGGCTCAATTTTGCTTGATTTATTAATAAAAAAGCTTATAAAAGTTTTACCACTCAATATTATATTAATACAAACTAAAATTTAACTTTCTTTTTGTAAAATGACATATTGGCTTAATAACTCCTAACAAGGGTTATGATATCATTACTTATCTTCTGTTGCAATGTGTAGAGATCAGTTATTTGTTATCCCACTAGAATATTTTTCCCTGCTTTGTGCTGACTTTACAATCATGTTGCCTTCTATGTTAATTTTAAAATATTTTATTATCATTTTGATTAAGTAAGTATAGTCAAGTATTGTTTCTCAGCCACATATAACCCTATTTAATTAAGTGACCAATGATAACTTTTTTTTTGCCTTTCAAAGATAAGATCTTAAATTTAAAACAAATTAAAAATCAGTTTTTAAATCAGGTTATTTGTTTTGTTTCCTGTTGAATTACAAGAGTTCCTTATATAGTTTAGAAATTATCTTTCTATCACATATATTGTGTGTCAATTTTATTTCCCATTCTGTAGATCACTTGTTCATTCTGTTGTTTGTGTGTGTGTGTGTTACAAAAGTCTTTTTAGCTTGATTCAATACTGCTTGTCTATTTTTTTCGTTTATGACCTATACTTTTGGTGTCATGTCAAAGAGATTGTTGCCAAAACCAGTATCAGGCAGATTTATCCCTATATTTTCTTCTAGGAGTTGTACTCATTTCAGGTCTTATGTTTAATTCTTTAATCTATTTTGAGTTAATTGTTGCGTATAATTTATGGGGTTTTTTTTGCATGTGGATATCCAGTTTTTGCAACATCATTTATTGAAGATACTGTCCTATCCTCATTTTGTATTCTTGGGGCCCTTGTCAAATATCAGTTTACCATATCTATGTAAATTTATTTTTCAGCTCTCTATTTTGTTCCATTGGTCTATGTGTCTGTCTTTATGCTGGTATCATGCTGTTTTGATTATGGTAACTTTGCAAAATATTTTGAAATCAGGAAATATGATGCCTTCCTTTGTTATTCTTTCTCAAGATCACTTCAGCTATTCATGGCCTTTTGTGATTCAATATAAATTTTAGGATTGCTTTTTTCTATTTCTGTAAAAAATACTGTTTCACGTGCAAATGATTGACAGGTGAATGAAAAGATGATCAACATAATTGGTTATTAGGAAAATGCAAATCAAGACGACAACTAGATATCACTTCACATCTGTTAGGTTGTTATTATAGAAAAACAAAAGGCAACAAGTGTTGGTGAAGATGTGAAGAAATTGGAATGCTCGTGCACTGTTGATGGGAATGTAAACTGGTGCAGCAGCTATGGAAAACAACAACAACAACAAAATAGAACTGTCATATGATCCAGCAATCTCACTGCTGGCTATATTTCTGAAAGAATTAAAATCAGGTTTCTAAAAGAGATATCTACAGATGTGTGTTTTTTTCACTGTTCACAATAACCAAGATACAAAACTTGGGTTTATTGATAGATGAATGGGTTTTTAAAATATGATATATACATACAATGGATTAATATTCTGCCTGAAAAAAAAAATCTTGTCTTTTGGAACAACATGGATGAACCTGGAGTACATTATGCTAAGTGAAATAAGCCAGTCACAGAAGGACAAATATTCATCTTTTTAGCTTTTAGCATGACAAAGAATTTGGAATGAAAAACTGGGAAACTGGAACAGAGTCTTGCTATGTTGTTGCCCAGGTTGGTCTTGACTTCCTGGACTCAAGTGATCTTCCCACAACAACCTCTCGAGCAGCTGGGACCACAGGTAAGCACGGCTAAAGAGATCTTTAATTTGCACAATGTAACAAAGGCATTTTCTTTTTCTTTTTAATATTTTAAATTCGTGCCTGCTACAAAAAAGCGATTTAATTTTACATTCAGCTGCTCTGTGCTGTTGGGAGAGCATTTTTGGGCATGGTGTTATTCAAGTGTACTGGTGATGAAAGTTTTTTGTACAGCTAATATATTAACAGACTTTTGGTAATCAAAGATTATTTACTGAACATGACAAGTTTCATTTTGTCAGATCAAGTACACATTACATCTTGGCACAGATATTTTCAGGCAAAGCTTTGTTCAACAATAACTTGCATCCACACAGAACCTTTGCCTTTAGTACCTTGAGTATTATTTGTGTTAATATAATCTCATTAATATTCATTCCTGAATTTTGCAAGAAAAGTGTCTGAGAATATTAAGTGAAAACACAAAGGTTTCTCACATGATGGCTATTTAAATAACAGTGATATTTTTCTGTTTAAAAATTAGTAAGAATAAAGGTCTTTAACAATACTTTCACTTTGAATTAAATACCAGCCAAGCATTTTTAAGGGCTGTACGAGAACAAATTAAAACCTACAATCAGTCCTTTCAACCAAATATGGATTGCAGTTCTGAAATATTAATGACTCATGGATTTTTAAAATTATGACTCACCTGTTTACTTATGACCATAGGAAAAATAAACAAGAAAAATCTTCCTGGGGAATCTTAACAACCAGAATTTTTTTTTTTTTTTTGAGGTAAGCTCTAAGTATGAAAGAGGGCTAGAAATGTAAAACTGGAATAGAGTTTCACTATGTTGAACAGGCTGGTCTTGAACTTCTGGGCTCAAATAATCCTCCCATCTCAGCTTCTCGAGTAGCTGGGGCTATAGATGCACAAACCATGCATGGCTATTTTTTTTTTTAAATAGAGATAAGTTCTCTCTATGTTGCTCAGGCTGGTCTTGCACTCCCAGACTCAAGCAATCCTCCTGCCTCAGCCTCCTACAGTTCTGAGATTACAGGTGTGAGCCACCACACCAGGCCTCCTTTTTGATGATTGTTGACAGTTTTGCAAGATGGAGGCAATGATTTCTCTCTTAAAACTCAATATATAAATGATACTTTTAAACAAGTTTAGCTCAGTCTTAATAAACAACCCAAATTCCTTTCCCCCTGCAATTATTTGACTTTGGAAGAACATCAAAATCTTATTCCTTGAAGTGTTTGTGAAACATTAAGCAATTCAAGCCAGGTTTGTCAAAATGATTTTTCTAAGCTCATTTTCCCTACTGGTATGTACTGACACTTTTGTGTTTTTCCATTTTTCCTCTGTCTAGCTACAGGAATAGCTCATTCAGGCACTGATTAACTCAATTACTCCCTTGTTTTACTAAGAACAACATTCCCAGCACTGTGTGGGGTGAACAGGCTGTGCAGACATGGGTAAGGTACAAGTCTGGCTTTCAAAGAGACCTGAATCTGGATGAGAGAAAAATAAACAAGCTTCTAAAGTGTTGAATTTATATAAGTGGAATAGAAGTATATGTCTACTCTACTGTTTGGCTAAGCATGGAGAAGAGAGCTCAGCTCTGCACAAATGGGCTGTGTGTCTGGGATCCAAAAAAAACTTGTTTTCTTCCTCCTGCCATTGCCTGGAAGATGATATATCCATAATGCAAATCTGAACTATTCTCTTGCTTGAAACCTAAATCAGTGATATAGGAATATTAAAAAGTGACAAGAAAAAAGTCAATTTAGACATCTGCTCACCAGTCAATGCATAATAAATAATTTGAGATAGAATTAAATGTAAAAATTTGAACCTGGACTTTTGCTTCCACACGTGCAGGATTTGATCATCACAAAGATCTCTCTAGTGCCATCTTTTTTTTTTTTTTTTTTGAGTTCGGGTCTCACTCTGTCGCCCAGGTTGGCGTGCAGTGGCACACTCACGGCCACCCCAGCATCAAGCTGCTGGGCTCTGGCGATCCTTCCACCTTAGTCTTCCAAGTAGCCAGAACTACAGGCATGCACAACCATGCCTGGCTAATTTTTTATTTTACTGTAGAGACGATGTCTCGCCAATTTGCCTGGGCTGGTCTTGAATCCGCGGACTCAGGCAATCCACTTGGCTTGGCCTCCCAAAGTGCTGGGATTACAGGCTGAGCCACTGAGCCGGCTAGTGCTACCTTTTTATAGTCACACACATCTCCCTCCTCCCACCAGCTGTAAACTCTGGTAACCACTAATTTGCTTTCCATCTCTATAATTTTTTTATTTAAAGAAGGTTGTGCCAAGGGATTCATGGTATATGACCTTTTGAGATTGGCTTTTTTTTTTTTTTTTCCAATCATAATATCATTATGTTTTTGAGATTCACCAAGTTGTTGGGTCAATTATTCCTTTTTATCGCCCAGTGGTTCTCCATGGCATGGATATACCACATTAAACCATTCACCTGATGATGAAGGTTTTGATTGTTTCCAATGTTTGGAAACATTGTATTCTTTTTCCTATCTTTTTGTGGGTTAATTGAACATTTTTTTGAATTCCACTTTGATTCATTCATGGTGTTTTCAAGTGTACCTCTTTGTATAGCTTCACTTGGTGATTTAAACAAATGCTCCAGCATATACAAAAATAAAAATGATATTGATAAAAAAACAAAAGAAAAGATATGAGTTGCAAATGTCATAGATTTATTCAACATATGAATTTTCTCTATTTTTAATCCTCTTCACTTCTTCCTCTCACTGTTCTCTCGCCTATTGTTCTTCATTTCTGGGGGCGTTCATCTGATGAGGTTCAAAAGTTTCCATTTTTAAGCATTTTCGTGTTCAGATTCTAAGCAGTAGAAGAAAAAGTAGAAATATCAGGGAAATTCTGTGACCTACTAAAGCAACAATTTTTATATTTGAACTTAGTAACTTTAAATTATTTTTAATAGGACTCTTCTTAGTTTTTTCATATTTTAAAATGGAGAGCTGAAGTTCTCACAGCAAATGTTATCTTGTTGAAGATGAACCCTGTCAACCAGCATAAAGGAAGGCCTTATAGATTCCACTTCTCATGCTGTGCTAGATGAATGATTACAGTGACAATTTCCTGACCTAATCTAGTGTACATTTAGAAATATGCAAGAAAGGCCATGGATAATAAATATAAGATATCATCACCGGGTATAGGCCATGGGTAATAAATAAAAGATATCATCACTGGATATAGAAGGTAAACTAAATATTAGATTATTTAGTTTTTACATATGGCAAATTCTTGGACTCATCTTCAAGCCAGCCATCCAAAACACCAGTAATTATTCTTAGTTTGCATTTTTTTCTATAACACATTTGACATAGTTCATAAATGATATATCTGATGTTTCCATAATAATATAGAAAGAATACACTCATCTTAAGAGGCAGACTTTTACAGAGAACTGAGGTGTTTATTTATTTTCTTTTAGTTGGCATTTGGTTGTACAGTTTATACTTTACCAGCACTGCAAGGGGCACTGTATTCTTCAATGGTGAATTCATCTGAAACATAGAAATGATCAGAAAGAAGGGTAAATACATTCAATTATAGGTACCTGAGATGTTAAGTGTAAAAGAAAAATGTAGCTATGAAAGAAGGATTAAGGCAATACCTATAGAACCAATATCAATGACTAAAGTCTATAGTCAGCTGCTTGGGATGCAGGGGGAGGGAACTAAAATAAAATTGTGGTTGGGTAGAGAGTTGAAGGCAGGTTAGTCAGGTGGTGTGACTGTGTACAACTATAGGACTCTGGAGAGTCCCTTTTCGCAGCCACATTTTTCCTGTTGGAGTTGTACTTTCCTCTCTGAAACTTTTCTTCATCAAAGAAGATAAGTTTTCACACTATAATCATGCTATATGCTGGTAAGTTTCTAGTTCAAAATAACAAGAAAATGTAAGGATTTCTTGATATATTACAAAACTTTCCAAATTTTATGAGACTATCCAAAGAACAAATTGAAAACATCAAAGTTAAGTCCACATCACACATCAGCCCTGAGATGTGGTCTTGTAGCTATTATAGTCTTATTTTTCTGGAATAATTTAGCCCAGACCAAACAGTCTCGTAGGGAAATTTAGATAGAATCGACACATTATTGATTTATAAGCAACTTATAAGGCTGACTTTAAAATTGGTTTATGGGGCACATGCCAGGTTAATACACAAGAACACGATTACCCAGTGCCATGAACTCACTTTTTCTTCCAGTGAAGGATTATGGAGTTTCATTTTAGCTAGGGCAATCTTAATCTTAATCTTGCTAGGTTAGTCTTTTTTTTTTTTCCTTTCAAAGCACAGCATGTCTAAACCTCCCTCACCTGTCTCATAGTAATCATAGGCTTTCACTGTAGCTGGTTTTAAGTTCTTGACTTGGATGTCTTGTTCCACCAGGAAGGAGAAATTCAGGGGTTGTCTGGTTAGCTGGAGAGACAGGAAAACTGAATTGGAATCAAAGATCAACTTAGTTACTAATTACTTTCCTCTCTACTTAAGATATTATAAAATCCTGTAGTCATGCTACACATCTTTACCAAAACCCATGGGGAAAATGGGCATTTTGTGACCTGCATAACATACTTAGCAGCAGATAAAAGAAGGACAAAAGAGACAATTATATGAACAGTCAAAAAGAATACAGCCTGTTGGCTAGTCGAGTCCTCAGTTTCCTTCATAGCTATTTTGTCCTCCCTTACCAGTGTGTGTGTGTGAACTATTTGAATCTGTTGTGGTTTGTGAGACTTCCAGATCTATCAGTGTCACAGAGAGACTTACCTTTTCAAAGTAAACTAGAACATGGTTGGTGCTCACTTCGGTCCTCTGAATCTGAGGCTGTTCTTGGAGCTGTTGACCAACAGGGTAAGCCAGAAATGTGAGATGAAGAAAACTTATACTGGGAGCAGTTTTCAAGTGTTTATGATCTAAACGGCTTCTCAGGAGCATCCAAACTGCTAATTTTGATTTCTTCAAAAATAATGATGATAATGATCATAATAATAATAGCGCTATTTATAAAATTCTCTCTCTCCATACCTGTATATACAAATGAATATATGTGTGATATATAAATATAAACACACACATATGTCCTTTATATGTGTACATATCCACATATATCCAACCATATATTTGGAAGGTAATTCAATGCTACTTCATATACTTAGATGTCTCAGAGCCTGCTAGAATGTTATTTATCATGTTTTGACATATTTCCTACTCAATATAACAATGATACCTACTATTAAAATGACAGAAACACACCCAAGAGAAACTAGTTTGAGGAAGTAAACCTCTTGAAAACTACATCAATAAAGTCAAATTGACAACCACAAATGTCAACAATTGTTACAACTTTGTTATTTGTAAGGGATTTAGGGTTTACCTTTTTCACTGATGGTTTCACAGGTATGAAACCTGATATCATCTTCACATCAACAATGACCATGTTGGAGCTGGGTTGGTCCCCAGTGTAACTAGAAGGTCAAGGCATAAAAATAAGGCATTTAAATAAAATGTCTTGGAATTTATTCAAGACAAACTCTCCCCTTTCCCCTTATTCCCATCACTCAGTTTCTCTGTCTACTGTATTTGCTTCTTCTTCTTTTTTTTTTTTTTTTTTTGAGTTTGAGTCTCACTGTTGCTCAGACTGGAGTGCAGTGGCACGCTCCTGGCCACCACAGCCTCAACCTGCTGGGCTTCAGTGATCCTTCCGCCTCGGCCTTCTAAGTAGCTGGAACTACAGGCATGCACTACCATGTTCGGCTAATTTTTTGATTTATTGTAGAGATGAGGTCTCGCCAAGTTGCCCAGGCACGTCTTGAACCTGTGGGCTCAGGCAATCCATGTATTTGCTTCTATTATGGTTGTTTGGGAAGCTCATCATTTCAAATTCATACTTTTCAGACATGACAATATTATATTCTCAATGTTAAGGTTTTTCAGTAAGAGTGAAGAAAATTTTCTTGTTAATAACTACTGCAAGAATTCCATATTTATTATGTGTGACTTTGGACAATGGAGTTCCCACACACAGGAAAATCAATTTCTTCATATTCTATGAAAGGTCTGCTCATGATTTAGAGATTACCTAATGTTGATGCGAATCTGGAATTTTCTGTGAGCATCTATTCCATCACAATTTTGGGGGAGAGTATCAACATGCAGAGCAAAGGGTGCTTTCTCTTCTTTCTTGGGAAGTATGTTATATCTCAGAGATGTCTAAAATAAATTGGAAGAATCCTTTATCTTTGCACTCAAATAGTCTCATAATCTGTTCCAGATGATTCATAACATCCTTTAGCATATTCTGAATTTAAAATTTAACTCTTGAAACATTCTTTCCCATTAGCAGCATCTGCTAAACCCTGGTCGTCTTACCTGGAGGTACACGCATCCTGACCCTGACACTGTTGTGCTGTACTCCCCTGGAATCTTTGGCAACCTGACCTCTTGCAGCAGTAGGCGGTTGGAATCAACTACGTGGAATTTTTCAGAGAAGGTGTCTGAAGATTTAACGGTGACCAAAGCTTCTTTCTCAATTTTAGTGAAAGTTGCTGCTCCATATTTGGAGAGGGCTTGAAGAGCTACCACTGTATCCTGAAAAAAGACGAGTACAGAAATCACAGGAGAGCAGGGCAGCAAAATCTCACTGGATGTAAACCATGACAACACTACTTTCTTTCAGAATTATTTAGTCATAAACTCAGTGCATTAATCCAATTTCAATTAGTTCATATCTGGTTGTTAATGATGAACTATTCTAGGTACATTAGGAGGAAAGTTTAAAAAGTCTCTTCACTCAAGTAGTTTATAATATACATATAAAAATAAGACGAATATTTGACATAAGCAGAAACTATTGCAATAATATATCAATTTATATAACAATATTTGATGCCAAAGTTGAGAAAAGACAGAAGAAAATATGGGTTAGAGCTGTAAGAAAAGACTGAAGAAGGTAAGAAATAAGATGGTCTCTTAATAACACGCAGGGTTTCTTTAGACAAAAAAAAGGCATCAGGAAGTACCAGGGTAGGAATGTTCTGTGTGAAGACATAGAAATGACATTGAGGAGTTCCTGGAAAAACAAAGGGATCTGCCTAATTAGATGGGTACATTCATGTTTACTGGAAATAGAAAATATTTTTGGTAAAATATTAAATAACTTTAGACTTTGGATGAAAAAATATTTATTTTCAAGGGAAGTAATCCCATGAAAACATTGCTTTGGGAAGATCAATCTACCCATATGGTTGAGGGGTCCACTAAGGAGAGAAAAATGTAAGAGTATAAATAGAACAGAGCAGTAATCTATATATAAAACAATAAGACTGGAACTGGTCTGGTAATGGGAGGATGAATAAGATGTGAATCAGAAATACTAACTATTCAGAATATGGTTGTGTCTACATAAGTGTTAATATGTTTATTTTTGCTCCTAGAGGCTCCTCACAGACCTGAGTGGAGGAGAAGCCTCCATTGGGGTTTTGCTGCCTGGTAATCCACTTCACAATACGTGATGCCACAGACAGGTCTTCTGGAGATGGGGCAGGCAGCACGGTAAGATAGGCAAGGAGCACATAAGATGTCATCTCCACTTCCACAGAGGGAGCCCGGGGTTGATAATGTAATGTCTTAGCTTCTTGATGTTTCCCAGGACGTTGCCAGTGGATTGAATCCTCTTTGAAATGGAAAAAGATAGAAACTTTCGCTTAGAGCGTGGTTTCAAAGTCCAATCCATGAATGCTGATTATAATTAGAACTCATGAATGAATGGCATAAATAGAATGAAAGTGTTCAATAGTCACCACTATGCAAGTCTTTGCCAAGAAAGTAAATTAAATTTTCAGCTAATTGCATTGAGTTTTTGTGTTTATTACACATACTTGAGTGATATTAGAAGGTGAAGCTATATAGAGTCTATAATGTGTGAACTGAAAAAAATTGTCCATGTTACCTAGAGAATTTAAGTATTAGATCAATGATAATTATTTCTATTGTCACTAAAATTAAGGGTGCATGATAAATAAAAGCTTAGTCAAGGCACATTCCTTTTCTTTGTTTTTGTTTTTTGAGTTGAGGTCTTATTCTGTTACCCAGACTGGAGTCCAGTGACACTTTAGGGCTCAACATAGCCTCCAGTTCCTGGGTTCAAGTGATCCTCCCACTTCAGCTTTCCAAGTTCCTGAATAACGGGGACTATAGGAACACACTACCACACTCAGCTAATTTTTTTATTTTGTAGAGAGCAAGTCTTGCTATGTTGCCCAGGTTGGTCTTAAACTTCTAGGCTCAAGCAATTCTCCCGCAATCCCTAAGCGCTAGGATTACAGGCATGAGCCACTGTGCTTGGCCATTCTCTTCTTTTGATCACTACTGATTGTTTGAAGTAAATTTTGCAATAGCAGCTCTTACCTTCTTTCACAGCCTCTTTGTCTAATGATTCAAGCAGCTCTCTTCGCTTGGCCTGATTACCTGCTAAGGCAAAGGCATAGGCCAATAATGCCTTGGTATAGACAAGACTTTCTTGGGCCTCTGATGTGGAGTTCCAGGCCGTTTCCAGGCAGAATAGAGCATTCCGGACAACTGTGTGCTATAAAGAAGATGAAAGGCTATCTTAAACCAGTAGAATCAAACCCATGAATTGTCTCCAGCATAACCTCAGATTAAAAAGTCCAATGCGTCTGTGAAATAACACAATTCTGACCAAAGAAGAGTTTCCCCTGTAGCTTCCAAAAGTATGTGATCCTTTACATCCAGTAAATAAACCAAAATTAAATCTCATGAAAACCGTAATTAATTTTCTCATGGACTCATAGTTTCATAATTTCTATTCTTTGCATCTGTGAAAGAGGTACAGGGAATATCCTTGTACATACAGTGACAGGCAGTGGCATCTCCAGCAGAGCAATGGCAATGTAGGCAGAGAGTGTCACCTCATCGTCCACTCCGCCCTGTAAGGATCAGAGGCAAAGAGATTCAAATACTCCTATAGACATTTACCAGGGTCTGCTAAGTCTCTTTTTGCTGTTGGCCTCTTCTCTAACTTCTTTTCTTGTGTCATATTGTTTATTTCCCCTCTTCATTTCCTACCCTATAGTTCTTGAGTCTGTCCCAAATCACTTTCCCTCACTTTTCATAATATACTGGACTTTGTGATTTTTTTTGAATACTGATTTTATTCAATAAAAGCTTACTAGCATATTGCTAGGTTTCAGGAGCTTTAGAGTCCATCATCTTTCCTTAACACTATGTCTACCAGGACTGGAGGACTCAACAGAAGCATCAGTCCCTCCTACATATCACTATCTTCAGGATCAGAACAAGATCAGAGAAGGCACCACCTTCATGGCCTTGTGCAGCAGTGATCCAGAGCGTTGGAAACAGCCATTTTCCTTTTGCTTCTGTGAGAGCCAGGAGAGGGCATCCATGATGTGTGAGTTCTCCACAAAGATGTGCAACTGGGCTTGAGCAAAGGACTTGAGCACAAATGCAGTCAGCCTGTCCAGCAAAAGAGAGAGTGAGGCATGATGAACACCTCACTTTTACAGCTCAGTTTGTGCACTTCCTTCAGACCTTGAACTTCACAATTCAGTGGAGGAAATTGTTGGGGAAATGATACTGGAGAGATGAATATTCTCTAGTTCAACAAAGATCTAAACTTCTTTTTTTAATCTCTCAATTTTATTGGTTTTCCCAGAATTAATGCTTTCCACTTTCTTTTTTCCTCACGAAATGTTTGCTTTAAGTCTCCTCATCATTGAAACCGCATTTCCTGAATGTTGCCCCCTGTTTTTATTTCATCAGAGCCTCTTTCTGTCCCCTCTCTCTCCTCTCCTCCCTCAATGCACAGTGTGGTGCTTCTTCCTTTGTCTTTTTGAATCTTTATTCTGCCTTAGATTTCCAGTTTGGAGGATCCTTATTTCACCACTGTGTGCTGTGCTGTCAGAGCAGATGAACTTTCAGAGATGAGATGGTGTGATTACCCAGAAGGAATGACACACACCTTATATGGATTTTTAAAGGCTAACGATGTTCTATAAAGAACTCTAGATATTAGAAGAGTAGCTATTTTTAGAATCTTAAAATTTCACGAATCTGTAGAGAGCTTATGGCAATAATTGTCTTACCAAGTGTTTCCCTGAGTTCTACCATCACGATTCCCAAAGGTGCTGTATGAGCCATCGCTGTGCTTATAATTCAACTGCCTTTGGTATCCTAAAGAGGAAATTTTCATGGATTTATGAAATAGCAGACACATTGGAGGATTACTTTTTTCTTAGTGCTGTTGAGAAATCATAGGGAAATTATTATTTTATTAAGATGTCTTCCAGGCTTGATGATACCATTGAATTTTCTAGTTTTATAGTGGGACATTTTATTGGAAGTCACAATGATTATCAAATCATAACCAAAGGGATGCCGATTTGAGTTCACAAAAAGACATTTAGGAGATCAATCAAGGTTCCTCCTTTTGAGATAATCTCTTACCACTGACAAGATGGCTGATGGCCTTGGCCTTGATCTTCTCTGTCAGCTGTCGTGTCTCATTCAGATAGTTGAGAACATAGATATTAGGAACAAAAAGGATCATATTCTGCTCTCCACAACCATGGGGCATCTGGAGAAGATTCTGAAGGTTTTGCACTACAGAGCCTAGTATATCCCCTGGGGAATAAAAGTTAAAAAGAAATTAGAGGACCACAGAGCTAGTTTATGTTGGGCTAGGAAAATAGATTACTAAGTAACAGAGAGGCTAAATTACTTATAAAAGGAAGGGTAAGAGAGTACAAAAAGCGAAGAAATAAGAATTAGAAAAAAAAGCAAAAGGCCAGGAAAATAAAGTAGTTAGTTTAAGGATGGAGAAAGCAGGGAAAAAACTGAATGGCAGGTGATGCATCGTATCTGATGGGCTGCCTGTCTGGTAAAACAGAACTACAACCATTTTCAAATCTACCAGGGAGCATTATCACCTAGGGAATTGCTTGAAGAATAGGGCACAGAAAGGTGAGCCTTCTTGCTTTTTAGAGAATATCAAGGCCTAATATGTAGCACAGCATCCATTCAACCACTTTCCAGCAAATACATAGTGTTACCCTTAGCTTAGTACTTTCTCTCAATCCAATGCCTTGTGTGAGGGGCTTCGTTGATCATGAATGGCAAGGTGAATTATATAGAATTATAGAGATGGACAGCTGCTTCCCTTGAGCCACGGGACTCACCTAAAACAGAATATGTTGCCCTGACAGATCCTTCAACCACATTTGAAGGGACATTCAGTGATAACTTTTCAGGTGTTCCGGTATCTGATGAAAGAAGACAGACACATTAAGGGAAAGGAAAATGAGAGAAATGTTCAATTTTTGCTATGAATTTCTTTTCTCAACATGATCTAGATCCAACCTTTCCCCCTAGTTATTATATAATCTCTTTACTGCAATGTTTCTCCTAAAACCATGACTAATCTCCCAGTTCATATCATCATATGTATTTGTGCTAAATTTCTGTGGCTTTCCTTATATGCATATGCTTATCTCATTCTTATTGCCTTCTCTTCATGATTTGCGCTAATTTCTCCTATTGCTAGTGTTTTCTAAGAATCACACCAATTCCATTAATATGTATCAAGTATCTGCTATATACCAGATTCTGTTTTAGGTGCAATAATACATAATTTTTCAAAACAAATTTTCTGACCTCCCAGAGTTTTCACTTTTATGGTAGGGATAGGATAAATAAGCAGGGATGTATCTAGAATGATAGATGCCAATAAGTGCTAAAGGCTCCCTAGTAGCACTTAGAGCAGAGACTCTAATCAAGTCATGGAGTAAGATTTACAGATACTTCCAAATGTAAAGACACCCTGTGACTGACACATCCTGGGTGTATTCTAAGAGGGGGAAAGCGGTCAGTGTGGCCAAATGGGACGAATGAGGAAGAAATTAATAGGATGTAAAGTCATGGGGATAGCAAGGGTTTGTAGGTGGCATTAAAAACTTAGGCTTTAACTTTGGGGGACATGGAAAATGAAGAGTTGCAGCACAAGAGGGACATGATCTGACACATACTTTAGAGGATCCCCCTTGTTGTAGGGAAGAGGAAGAGATGATCAGGACACCAGTTAGAAAGTTATGGAGATAGTCTGGGAGAGAAAGGGCTAGAGCAGTAGATGTGGTGAGAAGTGGGTTGGTTCTAGATATAATTTGAAGGCAGAGATGACTAAATTTGCAAGTGGGTTGGATGTAGAGTGTAAGAGAAAGAACAGGATAAAGAAGAACTTCAATTTTTTTTAGAAAGTAGGATTTATTATGAAGACAGGAAAATCTCCCACAGTGGGAAGGGACCTGAAAGAGGTTACCCGAACTTCAGAGTTTTTATCCCTGACAAGTACAAGAATGGAATTTCTATCAATCTGAGATGAAGAAAATTGTGGGAGGAGCAGGTTTGTGGGCACCAGCAGGGGTTCAGTTTTCAGCATGCTAGTTTTGAGGTGCCTAGTAGATCTACAAGCCTGTAAGTGAAGATGATGTGTGGGCAATTGAATACGTAAGTTTGAGTTCAGGAAAAAAGTGTGGGCTGAAGATACAAACTTTGTGTCCTCTAGTACATAGTTGTTATTAAAACCATGTAACCAGATGAGATATCAAGAAATGCTTACATAGAGAAGAGAGAGATCTGCAGACTGAGCATTGTTCTCGAGATGATTCTAGATAGCACAGCACTGAATTTTTTTTTTTTTTGGTGGGGTGTGTGGTGTACAATATGAAGGTGCATAAAAAAACATTAAATTTTTAATGGTAATTTTCTACTATTATATTAATGGTATTTGTAAAATATTAATGGTATTGTAAAATAAGGTATACTTGTCAGTGACCTGGAGTTTCTCTTGCAAGAACTTGTTTGAGTAATAACACAAGTACATTTAAACTAATTGATTAATAAATAACACTAGTGACACATAGATATTTCAATATTTTGAGCCCAATTTAGAAAGACATTTTGAAAACACAGCTATATTAGAAAGAATCTTGTCTCAGGACCAACAGCTTTAGTCTTCATTATTAGCTAAGAGCTATTGGACAAGTCTTTTGACTTCTCTATGCCTGTTTCTTTATCCTTAAAACACTTAATATATGACAATAATAATAATAATAATAATAATACCATCAATAGTATTTTCCATTTATTCCTTAAGAAAATTGTGCCTAGTTTTCAGTGATTTTTTTAAAATCAGGAAATATTATTCATTAAACGTCCTTTGATTTGCACGTGGAAGAGGATAAGAGACTTTTTTGGTCTTTTTTTTCCCCCAGAAAAAAGCATGCCCCAAAGGACATTCCACAGCTACATATTCTGGCAAGTAGCTTAACATGAAAATTTTATCTATTTTTTACACTTACCCGACGCACAGAGCAGTGTGTTGAAAGTTTCCTCCTTTTCTATTCCTTCAGGCTTTGTATTGACAGAAAAAAAAGAAAAGCAATAAAAAGGTAAAGCAATACAAAATGTATAGGAGAAAAAACACTTTGAAACAAAGGAGAAAATGTTAGTGAAAAATTGAGTTGTGGATATATCCGTATGCTTGGGAATGAAATGTCACTGTCATGTGCATATCAGATGATGCTATATTATATAATAAGACCTCTGTCCATGTACCTCAACTAGTAAGGGCTTGATTACAGTGTCCTTCTGTCCAAGTGTTGGGACTTGAGGCATCTCATTGTCACACAACTCCTGAGACTGCATGGCATCTGCAGTAGCAGTGAAATTCACTTTTCCTGAAAAATAAGGTTTTTAAGGAGTTAAACAGCAATTCTACATCAAATAGTTTCTTCTTTTCAAGTTTCCTCAATAAATCTATGAGTTTTATTTCTTTTGATCAATGATAAAGGAAGTGAAAAAGAATGTATTGGGGTCAGTGCAGAAAGTCACTCACCACAACAAACAAAGTGCAATTTGTGAATGCTGTTACCACTCACCCAGTGACATTGGAGTTACAGCCCAGGACACGGTTTTCCTCCCATTTCCACAGACACAGTGAGATTCTTCATTCTTCTCTGCTGGGACAGCCAGGAAAGCAGAAGAGTCCTCTAGCTGCACACTGACCTGTCAGGGGGATTGAAAAACTGAAAGGAATTAGGGTAAGTTCTTAGGATTTAGCCTTGTGCCAACACAAGAAAGAGATGCTTTCTTTAGTCAGAGTGAAAAAAGAACTAATCAGGTGAAAGTAATGTCTGAATATAGGAATACACAGATTAGAGGCATGAATGAATATAACCTTACCACCTCAGACCTGTCAATAGCTTTGCTCTTAGTACCTGTTCTGTTTCAAAATTGGTATACATCCTATTCAGTTTCGATTTCCTAGATTACTTAGGAGATCTAGGCCATGAATGGTGATTATGTTTCTTCTTTCCATTCTCACTCACTTCCAGAGAAGTATCCTTACCCGAATGCAGTGGGACAAGTAGTTGAACACAGTGGCTTTGAGTGTGAAGGCTTCTCCTCGCACCACAGAATAGGGGAGAGTGAGTTCTAGGAAGAAAGGCTGGAAGACTCGAAGAGACGCGATGGGAGAGAGGCCAAGTCCTGTGGTTTCAGACAAGCAGAATGCACTGGCTTTCCACTCCGTGATGGTGTCCGGGACCTTCATCGCCAGCTCACTTTCACCTGATGAACTACCAAAGGCAAAAAGGAGTGTGAACAAATATCTTTTCTTTTAGCACAAACCATCGCTGACTCTAGAACATGATAACTGAGTAAACCAGTGCGATAAATGCTAAACTTGACCTAAGGGTTGGTGCTTCCCTGGTGAGAACTTTGTCCATCCCTCCCCCTCTTCTTTGTGTTCTTTCTTTCATTCTCCTTTCCTTCACTTCCCTTCCTTTTATTTAAGAGGGATGAGAGCCTCCTACTTTCTACACTTTTAGTTATGTGAGGATCAGATTAGAAAAAAATTAGCATTGTTTAACTATGAGATAAACTGCGAACCTAAATATCTATCAGAAAAGAGTGGAGCAGAACTGAAAGGACCGAGAATCCAAGATAACACTCGAACCACAGAGGAGGATTCAAATCCTCTCCTAAACTGTATTCCAGAAAACACATAACATACTCGAGTACCACCAAGTCCCAGATCCAGGTCTCAGGGAAATACTTCCGGACTGTCTCTTTAACTTGCACAAGTTTTGGAAGGTTTTCGCTGACCCTCATTGGGAGAGCTATAGGTGCAGCAGCTGGTCCTCGAGGACTTCCTGTGGGAAGACAACACACAGACCTCATTGTGAACCTCATTTTTATCATTAATTTCTTATAATTGCCCTATTTTTCAAGTGGAATTAGGTCATTTGCTCAGGGAATGTTTATTATTGGAACAACTAAACCTACTAGCTTGTTGCTTTGTTTGTTTATCTATTTGTCCTATAGAAAGACTAATCCTATTATTTCTTTAAATTGAGTCTAGAGGGACAAGGTGGGGGGTCCAAGAAAAAATGAAATTATTTTTTAGAGAGTGGGCCCTTTGGAGTAGAAGCTGCTTCTGTAGGTAAGTGTCCTACAAACCTATTGGCATCAGTGTACTAGCTGGCATTGTTGTGACAGGCTGTGCTCCGTTGCAGTGAATTCGCTTTTTTAGAGATTCTTTCAGCGTATTTGCTCATTTCATGATGGGTGATTTGTGAGTGCACCTGCCCACACCATGCTGAGTGTCCAGCAGTTTTTGACCAAAAGTGGCATGACCCCTGTGCCCAACCTTCCTCTTTCATCCAGTGTCACCCCAAGCAACTTTTTTGTGTGTCCCCAAATGAAAAAAGTTCTCCAAGGGAAACGTTTTGCCAATGTGGAAGAGGTGAAAGAAAAATGGCAGAAGCACTAAAGGGCATCAGAATCGACGAGTTCAAAAGCTGCTTTGAGTAGTGGAAAAAACATATCGATAGGTGTATTGCATCAAACAGAGAGTACTTTGAAGGTGACTGAAGTTTAAACATGTAAGAATAATTACACAATATTTGTGAATAATACAATTTTTATAAATAAATAATTACAATTTTTGTAAATAAATTCCATTTTTGGGGTTCATCATATTATTCTTTATAAACAAGAGCAAATGTAGCTTTCTCTAACATGATTATTCAACTGGTGAAGGGAAGGATAATGAGTAATTTAATATACATAATATTACTTTTACACTGAAATGATGATCACATATTTATTTATCTATCTATCTATTTATTTATTTATTTTTGAGTTGGAGTCTCACTCTGTCACCCAGACTGGAGTGCAGTGGCCTCTCCCGGCCACCGCAGCCTCGACCTGCTGGGCTCCAGCGATCCTTCCGCCTCAGCCTTCCAAGTAGCCGGAACTACAGGCATGTGCTACCATGCCCGTCTAATTTTTTTGATTTATCATAGAGATGAGGTCTCGCTGCCCAGGTGGGTTTCGAACCCGCGGGCTCAGGCAATCCACTCACCTCCGCCTCCCAAAGGCGCGGGATTACAGGCTGAGCCACCGAGCCCGGCTGATCACATATTTCAATTGCAGTGAGAATCAAACAAGAGGAAAGGATATTGGCTGAGGAAGATAATTTCAAGTGTGATTATTTTAATAGTGAGTGAAATATGGAGACATAAATAATAGCATATAGTTACATATGTGTTATAAACAATGGGGACTCAAGGAAAAAAGAGAACCAGCAAAGACTTTACCAGCAACATTTAATTGACCAGCAAAGACTTTACCAGTGTGGACCTTAAGATGATCATTAATAGATAGGAAGCACAGGAGAAGGGGAAGGCATTCCTGCAAAAGATCTATACAGACATATTCACAGAGGTAGGAAAGAATGCTTCAGGGGATAATGCAAAACTTCGCTAGAGTAGGATGTCTGTTTTGAGGGTGTGTTTTAAATAATTGGGTGAATAGGAGGTGTAATTATATAATAAAACATCATGAAGGTTAAGACAAGTAAATAAGATCTGTTAAGGCAAGAGTTAGCTTGATAAAAAAGAAAATGATATTTCTCAAATCATAAAATACACACATATGTAATCTTTATATATCTTTAATATTACTTTAAATAACCGTATTAACATTATACCTTATATATCTTCTGATCTCTGGAGTATCACCTTCTAAAGATAATTGTATATAATATGTAACTATTGGAACATTTAGCCTATGCTAATATAATTATACATAAGTATATATAATTATAGAGTTGTACATTCTCTTTTAAAACCTTAACTACAGTAATTCTATGAATTTTGGAAGTAGTGCTTATGTCTGAGAAATAAGTGACATGAGAAAAGCAGTATTTAAGGGTAGGTAGGTTAGAGGGAGGTGGAGAAAGACTGGAGGTCAGGAAAGAGAATCTGGATGGTTTTCAGTAACCTAGTAATGAAGTAAAGAGGGACAGGACTCGGGTGATATAACTGAAACTGAGGAGGAGAAAATGGATTGCTGACAAATACCAAAAGAAAAGTCTGTACAGAATATTACAAAATATTTGGATAAGATGGTAATGATGACACTTAGTTTTCAGGTTTTCTGGATCCTTCTATTGACCTGTTTTGTCTTGGGGTTGGAAGGAAAATATACATTTGGTAAAAAATACAAAAATCAATTAATCATGCTTTTCAGTTTTTTAAAACAAAAACTTGCTATTACATTGAATCATAGTTAGATGTGCAAATTTTATGTTCACAATGCCTCAGGGAGTTTGGTGTTGTCATTCTGACTTCAGGTATACAGAAATCGAGTCTCCAAAAGGTTGAAATTGAGTCTCCAAAATTTTAAAAGTCACATAGATTAGATAGGGGTGTGATGAGAAATTTTCTTTTTGATCTTAAAACAGTGTTCTTTTGTTGGTGGTGGTGTTGTTGAGGTAATATTCTTAAACATTCTTTTGTTTTCAATTAGAACTTTACCCTTGTCTTCCCAGGAAAATTATCTACTATATTAAAATGTGTTTGTTTTTCAAAATTGAACCTTATGCTGCCACCCTAATTTTTCATTAGAAAGTATGTTTAGCAGACATTCAAGCATGCAGGGAGAAATTTCTCTAGCCCTGATAGCCATAGAAAAGAATACTCAGAGTTAGAATCCTTTCAACTTTTCTTCATTTCCAGGTACACTTGAAACACACAAAGAGACTACTTAGTCACACATCTGCCCAAAGTTGAATTATCCTATTTTTTTCAGAATTGCAAAAAATCACTGGGATTTCAAGAAAAACGTATGGCAGAGGCAGTTAATAACCATATGGCCCTTCCCTTTTCTCAGCCTCCCTTTCAGTTAGAGCAGGAATATGGGCAGAAGTGATCTATGCCATTCCCACTTCCGTCCGTAAAAATCACGTGCAGACAGGCTCTTTATTCCCCATGGTTATGAACCTGAAAGTCATGGTAGAGATGGTGGAGTCACCTGAGAAAAGCAGACTGTTTCTTCTTGACTTACTGTTTTACAAAGAGTTGTTCTGAAGAGGTACTGTAGCTTGTTATATAGCTGTGATATAACTTATACTGTATATATATGCACATTATATACTATGTACTATATAACTTATATCACAGTTGCATACTTAGCAACTGAGATGGGGAGGTTTGTTACTGCAATATACTCTATCTAATTCTGACTAATGTAAGTATTAAATCCACAGTGGATGAAGAGAGTCTGAAGAAGCAAGACTATTGAAGGCTAGGACAAAAAAGTAGTTTTCATTTTTATGTCAGAGAGAATAACAACAATTGCTTAAAAATCCTATTTTTGAGGAAGAAATGTTGTTTAAGAATAACTTAGCAAGAAGTTGCTGCAACATCACAAGATACAATACAGAAAAAAAATAACTTTTTACCTTAACCCCACCCAATAAAACACCATTTGTCTTCTATAATTCTGTTAGACAAATAAATCACACTCTTACCTCCTCTAAGGGCTACAGGCACTTCTAGATATGGTCGAGGCAGAGGGCAAAAAAATGGCTTATGAATTTTTGAGTTGGTAAAAACAGTTAATTCTGCAGACTGAAAGAAAAATAAATTATAGTAATTGTTAGAGCATAGTGGTCATCTGATCTTGAGGCTGGAATTTATTCATTTTTATTTGTATTGCACTTTCTTATTTTACACACAGCTCATAGGATTATCATAAACATTTCATACAATAAGGAGGAGAGCGATTTTATAAATATGAAAACAGAGTCACAGAAGGTCAAGATCATCCAGTTGGTAATTGGGCTTCAAATACATCTGATATACCTGATACTTCTTGAATTATGATCTTTTATCTGGAACACTGAGTATTTTAGCTTCAGATGTTTTCTTTTCTTATGAAACAAATATATGTACATATAGATAGAGCTCTTTATGGCTTTGTTGCAGCGAGTATTTTTTGTTGGCTTCTTGCTGTTTTAAATTGTAGGGTTGCATATGTGGGATTTCATTTACAATCCTAGCAAACTCTGTTTTGTTTGCTTTCTCAGCAGATTTCCCTTTCCCTGAATATCTGTGCTCAACTCATCCCTTTTGTGATGTGTCCTTTCCCCTTTTCTTTCTCAGTTTCTTTTAACTGCCTCGAATGTCTGCATCCCAAGCCCACTTGCAGATGCCTACGGGGTAGTCTGACTCCCAGAGACTATCTGTTTTCATTTTCTTCAATAGTATTCACAGATAAAT
Organism: Cephalopachus bancanus; assembly: GCA_027257055.1. Lineage (NCBI taxonomy): Eukaryota > Metazoa > Chordata > Mammalia > Primates > Tarsiidae > Cephalopachus > Cephalopachus bancanus. Next base: position 370,855 of record JAPVLO010000394.1, read on the forward strand.
ACTCCTTATCTTATTGCTGTCTTATCTCAGAGTTATGTGGGTCATGGTGAGACTCTTGAACACAGTTGTGAGTGGTGATTGTGACATGGGATAGGGAGAAGAAAGACATGAATGTTTAGAGATTAATTAGCTACTTAATTAACTTAATATATTTCAAGGGTCTCAGACCCTTGAAAAGGCGAGTACCTTGTTGGCAGCCATCCTCTCAGTCACTTGCACAATAAATACTTGTTGAATGAACAAATAATTGAATACATAAAGTGCAATACTTGAGCCCTCACTAATTTAACAGGGCAGTACAATTTCAAGAAATGTCCTTTCCAGCCTCCACCACTTGGTTTATGATTCTGGAGGCTCCAGAAGAAAGAAATCTAAGTTGCTCTCGGCTGAGCTGCACACCTCTATCAGAAGAATGATGTATGTGTTCCACAGAGTGTGATGAAAGTTTTAGTTCTTTTGATAGTGATAAGATTTAATTTCACAACCTTGATAAACTCCCCTTTTATGACTCTGTTCAGGCATAGTTCATCCTGAAGAGTCACATTTTTAAAACATCCTAGCATTTCTAATACAAATTTTATTAATCATTTCTTAATGAAAGGCTACTTTTAGTTTTCATGAAATTGTACTGCCCTGTAAAATTAGCGAGGGCTCATATATTGCACTTTATGGATTCTATTATGTGCTCATTCAACAAGTATTTATTGTGCAAATGACTGAGAGGATGCCAACAGGGTACTTACCTTTCCAAGGGTGTCAAACATACTATGAAAAAATATTTTTTCTCACATTTTAGAATCTCTGCAAGTCACTGAGAGTGAAATGTGGTGATGGTGAGTAGCTTTGGGATCAATTTGGTCAATGTTTTGGGACTAAAAGTAAACCATCTGCTACTTATAGTGCCAGATAAGTTCGTGTGTGACTATCTTTATGCACGCATAATTCTCTATACCTCTGAGGTCACAATATTTTCTACCACTCATTGTTTTATTGAGGGAAAGGGAAGATCATATCCTACAGGTTAGAAGCCCATTATTTCTCGATCTTAACAGAAGCTTAGAAATTAATTTTGGTTATGCTTTTAGGAATAATAATTACCTCAAAGATACTAGCAGCATCATCATCATTCAGGTTGTGCTTTGGTGCATAAACAAGTCCGTTGTGAGTTATGTCTTCTACACTGATGCATTTTTCACCATCTTCATTCATGTGACCTCCATATCTAACACTCAGGAGAGTCTTTACTGGTAGCAAATTATAGACCTGTAAAATCGAGAAAACAAGGAAAAACTCTTTTTCAAATAAAATTTAAAAGTGATAATGTCCAACAGGGGATTTAAAAGATCATGATGCTCATATAACAATCCAAATACTTACATGATAAAAAGACAGAGAATCATAGAGAAATATTAAAGATCATGGATCCTAATTCCCTTGTTGTATCAACGAAAGTAATATATATAGAGAGATATAAAATAAATTTATCAAAATCTCAGAATTCATTTTGGCTGAGTAAAAATAAAACCCAAGTCTTTGTCTCCTAAACCAAATGCCTACTTTTAAAAGGAAGCAGAAAATGTGGACATTACAGAGATGTGTAACGGAAGTCGTTCACAGTTTCATGACCTAGAAATAACCTCTGTAAATATTGGATTCATTTCCTTTCTCCATTTTTATATGATTAAGATCTTGCCAAGCTTTCTTTTTAGTCTACTATGTTAGAACCAAGTTTAGTTTGAGAAAAAACTAGGCACAGGGCGAACTGAGAAATAAATCAACTACAGTCCAGTTTTGCCCAGAGTCTAGTACAAGGGAACCTGCTCAGGTATGTAGTGTTCAGGCCATCAAACAGGCAAGGCTCTCTGCACACCTCCTAATCTGATGCAGTTGTCTCTCATCTGGGCTACTCTAATAACCGCTTAACTGTTCTTATGCTTTTATTCTTGCTCCCATACACTCAGCAGCACACACAGTCTTCTTAATAGGTCAATCTTTATTGTCCTCTCTCCTCCTTAAAGCTCCTCAGTGATCCAACACTGACTGGATTTGCGTCAACTCCAAACTCTACATCAAGAGATGAGAGTTTGTCATATCTTCCCAGTTTTCCATTCCACCTGTGGCCTCAACTTTCCTCCTCTCTTACCACTACATTATAGATTATTACCTTTTCCTTTCTAGAATACTCTAAACTCATCTGACCTCAAAACCTTTGGGTGTGCTGCTTCCATTCTTTGTAATGCCTGTCCCTGCCCTCTATTGCCCTCCAGTTGAAGAGGACTCCCTATAACCATGATTTCAAAAATTACTCAGCTTCTTTATTCTTGAAATCAATATCCTGTTTATTTTTTATAGTAGTTATCAAAATCAGGAATTATATGTTTTTGTTGCTTGCTTGTTTTGATAGCTCACAGAATTATAGGTTTAAATTGGTCCAATACCAAATTTGTTTGTTCATTATTAATTATCCTGTCCTGGTCTCAGTACAGTGTCTGTCCTGTAGTCAACATGCAATAAATAAATAAAGAAATAAGTGGATCATGAAGCTAGCAAACTATAGGACCTTTTTGTAAGACCTTTTTGTACTTCCCTGTAAGACACATTTTTGAAGACAAGTTTGAATGGAAGCCTTCTTTTATCCACACTTAAAACCAGTGGATTTTAGGGGAAGCATAAAAAAATATGTAAATTTGCCTAATAGCTTGAAATGAGGCAGGTTAGAAAATGGCATTGGAAGAAATTTGACTCAAATTCCACCTCTAAAATATATTTTTGGTATGCTGTCTCCACAGTTATTTAATATATCCTAGATGTGTTTTTTCATTCATAAAGTGAAGGTAATAAGATCCACTTCCAATAATTATTATTCATATATTGACTCAATAAAAATGTGTTGAGCACCTGTTATATAAGTTTCTGTGCTCGGCACGGGAATGTAGCGGCAAGCAAGATTCCTCCCTCATTGAGAATAAAACGAAGAATAAAATGAGATTATATGTGCAAAGTACTTTGTGTCATTTCTGTTTGTTGTGGAATCACACTATGTCTGTCACTCTGAAGAGTTTGTCCTTTGCAGTTATAACTTCTAATTTCCAAATATGGTCTTATCATGTGAGTATTTTTTGATTTCCAAGATTGAAATGAGACTCACTGACTGAGGCGACAGCTCAGCTTCAGGCTTCATTAGAAGCACACTCTGGTCTACCGCACGGAGGGCACAGAGGGAGAGAGGAGAGGCTGTGACTTGCAGGTGGTTGTCTGAGGCTGGCAGACTCTGGGCTGAGGAGAACCTCAAATGTACCTGTAAAAAAGGACATGATTACAGCAGCAACTTTTATAATTATTACAGATTCAAACCTCTCTACTCCAGGCTGAGACTAATCTTAATACTTCCTTTCTTTTTATCTATCTTAGAACAGGATTAAGAGGTGAACAGCCTAGGAACTACCAACTGAACGTCCCTAAATAACCTGGAAATGTGGTTTTGGTTAACTCAGGTCTTCCACCCTTATATAGTGGGTGAAACCTAAGTTGTTTTGATCACATTTAAATAGAATCCTAAATGGGATTGGAAATATACAAACAAGAAAGACTCATACCTTGTTGCAGCTGACCTATTTCTGTGTGGTGTTTTGTGATGACTGTGCATAGTTTGCATGATGCCATACGAAATCATACTCCACCCCTGAGACCAGCCAGCTGAAGTATCCTTCAGTTGTCAGTCTTAGTTATCTGAAATTCTAAAGCAGTGTGGTGCTATTTGGCATGATTGGGGATGTATTGGGTCATTTCAAAAATTAAACATCTCTTATGCATCCTAAGAGCTGAGAGTTGAAAAAATTCAAAGAATAATGAATAAAGAACAACAGAACAATGAAAAATTGTGCAGAATTTTTCAGAGATTTAATTCTTCTTTGACCAATAAAAAGTCATTGGTAAGTGTATCTATTCATTCCTTCTATTGATGTAGACTTTTCTTGAGTAGAATCTGAGCTATAAAGTTATACAGTAATAGTATCAGGTAACTTTATAGTTTCAGGGTTGAAAACTGATTTGGATTGGAACAAAGTATCAGCATGTTTATTTAAATAACATTTGACTTGAATTGCTGGATTTAGCTATGATAATCTTGTTTTGTGGTCTACTGAAATAATGCAGCAGTTTGGAATGATGTATCATTGTGTGTGTGTGTGTGTGTGTGTGTGTGTGTGTGTGTGTGTGTGTGTGTGTGTTTAATTAATTTATCCTCATGATGCAGTAGTGTTTATCTCTCTTATTCAACATATGATGAAAACACTGCTTACGGAGAATTCTATTTTAAACATGTTTGCTTTTATTTTCAGAAAATTTAAATTCATTAAAATATGTTTGAGAACAAGTAAGTTATTTGGAATTATAACCAACTAAAAATATTATTAACCACAATTAATACTATTAACATGAAGAGGACATATTAAAAAATATTAAATTTTCTCTCGTTATAAAAACTAAAACTGAACTTCAAGGCATATTTTGAAGGAGTCTGTACCTACCTATATTAATCAATGTTATTCTGAATGAATAAATATATCCAGTTGAATACCACAGACAAGTAATTTAAACCATTACATAATATTCAATGTGTACAAGGGATCTTTTATTTTAAAATTAAGAATTATATGAATTTTAAATATGAAACAGGTTTTCTTTCTCAAAAAAGATGGGAAAAATATTTAAAATGTATCTTTTTAAAGGGACGCATATCTTGAGCTGACTTGAGATCTTTCCTCACATCCTCAGAGCATATCTACTCTGTTTGCCCATCATCCTTTCAGGTTGCCTAACTTCTAGGATCCATAATTTGTGACTGTAATTGATCTACTTTTTTCTAATTTTTTGTGGTAGTATGTGTTCTTCTCAATCTTCTTATAAATCGAGGTTCATATTGTGTTTTATAAGTTATCTTGACCTCCACTCAGTGATAAGTTAAAAAGTGTTTGTCAGAAAGTGACTGAAAGTAATATCCATGGGCTTTTGCTTCTCTGATGAAGTTTTATGGTGTTACATAGGAAGCCATATGCTTTGCAGAATCAGAAGTGTTTTCAGATTGGACGGTGAGGAAAAAAAATTAGTCTTCTGCTAATTATGTTTCATAATACCTGTCATTTCCAGAGTATAAAGAAACTTCTGAACCACAAGAAAGAGAAAGCTATTCTGCTGCTAGGACAAATATGGTGTGTGCAAAGCTGTAGTGTGACACGGGCATTCCAAGATTTAAGAATAACTACCCATGGCTAACAGTAAGGGCACTGAAGCATGAAGCAGGGGTCTCTCCTCAGTCGATATGAAACACATAGACAATCCATGCAGAACAGACACTGTGCTCTTGGACATATCATCCAGGTTTAATAGCATTTTTTCATAAAATGAAATTGAAGATTTTTATCAGAATCATTGTGTATTTTTCTTATTTTATGATATACTTTAAAAAGATAATCTAAAAATATTTCTCGAGGCAGAAATCTTCACTTGCTATAAACAAACATTGTTGTAATCTCCATAAAGCCCATGTTAATGAATCTTTCTCAGTATATTTATTTTAAAAGAGCCATATGAAGTAGATGGATCTTATCTGATTATTAATGTTAAGATTATGCTGCCAGGGTAGTAAAAATCAGATAATCAGCATCAAATTCTGTTGAGATAAAACTTATTTCTATGTCAGTTCACATTGCAGTTTGTATTCCCAAGAAATAAAAAATATCCCACCTTCGCTTATTTTAGATTTTTTAAGAATGCTATAATCATTATTCGAAAGCCCAGCCTGTTTCTCAAAACAGGAGACATACATACACCCCTGAACTTAAACTCACGACAACTTATTGGTTTCTGCAGTGGTACACGGTGATGTGCCAGGGGTCTGATGGGATAGAGTTGACACAGCCTCGTGAAGCATCATTTTTAATTAAAAATTTTGGTAACAAAACATTTAAAAATTAAAACTACTAAAGGTTTAGAGTGGAATCGGTTTTGAAATTCATATGAACTTTATGATAAAACAAAAAAAATTGTGTTTGTGACCATCTGCTTTGGAGATCAGCACTAGGCCTCTTAGGGGATGACATCACCCTCTGCTTTTGAAGGTACGTGGGAGGGACGTTTCAGAAACACTGTGTAGCAGGTTATTGATGTAGATGACGTGTTCATTTTCCACACTTCAAAAGGGGAGAAGAATACAAGGAGTGGGTTTAAGCAAAACAACCTACCTTGTTGGCAAAACAGTTTTCAATCTTGAGTTTCTCAGTATCTGCGACAATTTCTCCATCAGGTAAAACAGTATAAACAAACAACTGAGCTGTAGGAGCGAAGTCTGATTTCACTTGAAGGGAGAAGGAAAATACCCCTTTCACTGGAGAATAGGAAAAAAGTTCGGAATGGTAGATTAGGGACAGAAATCTGAATTTTATAAAAAAAGGTGTGGGGAGCTCTTGGATTATTTAATTTATTTAAATTTGGAGCACACTGAAGTAAGAAAAGACTTACACTTTAAAGAAAAATTTGGGGATACATTTCACAGGGCTACAGGTGCAGTTTTGATACATGAAAATATTGCACACTGGTGAAGTCTGGGCTTTCAGTGTAATTGTGGTCAAATAATGTACGTAGGACCCATTAAGTAATTTCTTAGTCTTCATCTCGTCTCCCGCCCTCACACCCTTTTGAGTCTTCAATACGACTATGCACGAGGTAGTGTTCCATAAATATATACTTAGCTAATGACATTTCTTCATGAAGATATAGGTTGCTTATTTCTTCTGCTTAAGTAAGAAAAAAACATTTAGTGCATGTCCATGTTTCTAAATTTAAAAAAAAGGTTTATGAAGAAAGCAGTCGAGAGAGAAGCACTTCTAGACACCTTGAATTATTTCTCAGATCCAGACCAGCACAATTCTTGGTATGTGTGTAGTAGGGGCCATGCGAAGAATGCAACACCGTCTTTTCTTTCAGCCCATTTATAAGAGATCAGGGACACAGGTACAAGTAATCACGTATGAAGCATCGTGAGCCTCTGATTTTATGGGTATTTATCTTAGCGATTGCTTTCTGTGTGAACTACACAGCGCTAATTTAATATACCCATTTTATTTTATTTTTTATTTTTTTTGAGTTGGAGTTTCACTCTGTCGCCCAGACTGGAGTGCAGTGGCCGCTCCTGGCCACCGCAGCCTCGACCTGCTGGGCTCCGGCGATCCTTCCCCTCAGCCTTCCAAGTAGCCAGAATTACAGGCATGCGCTACCACGCCCGGCTGATTTTTTGATTTATTGTAGAGATGAGGTCTCGCTGCCCAGGCGGGTCTCAAACCCGCGGGCTCAGGCAATCCACTTGCCTCAGCCTCCCAAAGGCGCGGGATTACAGGCTGAGCCACCGAGCCCGGCCCCATTTTATTTTTTTCATAAATGTTCTAACTTTGATCTTTATAGAATAAAATTATCCTTTAAAAATATACCTTTTCTATATCTATAAAAGATTTAAGGGCAGCTTTAGCGAAAACAGACCCAAAAAGCAGAGTCAAAATAGATTTGAAACAGTAAGACAAACCTAGTGAACGTGGACTTCTGGAGCAGGGTTAAATATTGACAAAGGCTAATTTTATTAGGAAGCTGAAACAAAATGATTATTACACTGGAGTATTTAAATTTATCATTGATTTCCTGGCAGCCAAAATGAATAAAAAACAATAATATGCACAGTTATAATTAAATAAAATGAAGTATGGTCTTAAGACAGAGACACTTCCTTTCCCCCTTCCCACCTCTCAAGGTACTCAGTTCATACGGAATTTAAACTCTACTATGGAAACTAATTTTGAAGATATTACTTGATGAGGCAGTTTGTTTTTCATGATATTAAAAACAACCTTACCTGTTCTTAAAAATCACTATAATATCCAATCACGTAAAATTAATTATTCGATTGGAATTTAGAGTCAATGTTTTCTGTCTGAGTGAAAGTATTCAAATTGTGTGCTTTTTAAAGTAATACGAAAGCAACTAGTTAGAGATTTTGTAGAGCTAGAGATATTATAGATCAAGGAAGAAAGTAAGCTGAGCAGGGTTTTAGAGTGTGGCTTGCATCATTATAATGGCTTTGGAAACCTCATACTGGCTAAAAAAAGACTAAGAGAACAAAGTTTTTATCTGGAAGTTAAGTTACAAGAAATTTAATAGTAGGCTAATATTATATCCAAAGAGTTACAAGCAAATTCATTAATATTTTGAATTCAAAATAAATTTATGATTAAGTAAAAAGAATATTTTAATCCGTCTTTATATGACTAGGAAAAGTTATAAACAGTTGAGTTAGATGACTAACTGAAAATCAGTTTTCACTTAAAAAATTCTATAAGATGTTAGGGTGCAATGTCTGCTTGATGTTGTGTTGAATTTCCCAAGTGAAAAGAGGTAAAGATGAGCTAGCAAGGTATAATAGACTGAGAAGAAATGGTTTTTACATCAGCTTTTACTATGTTGAACAAGTTAAGATATGTTTCTAGGTATCAATTTTCCCAATTGCAAAGTAAAGCACCTTTAAGTTTTAATTTAGGTCTTTCATTCAGATTTTTAAGAAGAAATAAGATTTGTATAATTTTTAAGTATTTAAACAGAAAGACATCATCTAGTGTCTCCACTAGACTGTAGAAATTCAGATGCTAGTTTTCTAGCATCTAGAGAGGCTGCAATGTATTTTATTAATGTTTGTATCCCAAACTCCTGTTTCAAAGAAGGTAGACTCTCTTTGGATATAATTCTGATGGAAAAACTTTTTCACAATTTGGTTTTCATAAATTGTTAACAAAAAAGAAAATATCCTTGATTTATAAATTACTTTAAAAATATTTATCATGTACCCACTGTCTGCCATGTACTAATATCAGAAATAGTTTGAGATAAAAGACAAACACACTTCAAATGTTAGAATATATATTCTTCATTTTTTTCTGGATATATTAGCTTACCTTGGAGGCATGGGTATTTTGTCTTTCTAAATGTAGTCTGTTAACAAAAGTTACTAGTCAAACCATAAATATTTAAGTGAATGAAGAAAAGAAATTCTATTACTTTCTTATGATATTTAACTTGGAGATGATATGTAACAAATAAATAGTCCAGCAAATAAATAGTATATAGTTGCCAAAAAAATTTTTGAACATATCTTTTTATGAAAAGCTAATCATTTTTCCTAGAATAACAGGGATTAATGAATGTTTATGATTCAAGGAAAATGAGAAGGAAAGTATATATCTGAGATATAGACATTTTATCAACCAACTTGACTTAAGTAACATTTACAGAACACATCGTTTAACAGCAGCAGGATACACATTCTAATATTTAACAAGATAAGTAATATTCTGGGTTGTAAAATATGTTTTCATAAATTTAAAATAAAGTTATGCAACCACGATGAAGTCAAGTTAGAAAGCAGTAACTAGAAGATCTCTCTAAAAAAAAAAATCATGTTTAGGAACAAAATAACACACTTCTAAATAACCCATGGTCCAAAGTAAAAATCAAAATGGAAAGTAAAAAATATGTTGAATTAAATAAAAATGAAAGTATCACATGTGAATATTTATGGATGCAGCTAAAGCAATATAAAACACTAAACTCATAGTAGAAGAAAGATCTCAATCAAGATCTCTGCATTCTCATGAAGAAACTATAAAACGAACAGTAAATTAAACACAAAATAAGCAGAAGTAATTGATAATGATCAGTGGCTATCAATGACATAAAAATAAAAAAATTAATTAAAAATGAGTTGTTTGAAAAGATCAATATAATTGGTAAGCTTCTAGCTAAACTGATCAAGAGAAGACATAAATTACAAGTATCTTGAATGAAAGAGATGCTATTACAACAGATAGTACAGGTTTTTAGAAACTATAAAAATATAAACTATTTTATGTCAATAAATTAGACAATTTGAAAAAATAGACAAGGTTTTGAATGACACACACTACCAAAAATCACTCAAGGAGTAAAAAAACCACAAAAGAAAAAAGATCATCTTCACATATACAGAATAAAGCTGTTAAAAAGAATAAAGTAAAGAAGTGCAAGAAGAAAACCCCAAAGAAAGCATGGGTAGGCCAGGCTTGGTGGCTCAACCTGTAATCTTAGCACTTTGGGAGGCTGAGGTGAGTAGATTGCCTGAGTTCGCACGTTCGAGACCAGCCTGGGCAACTTGATGAGACCTCCTCTCTACAGTAATTAAAAAAAAAAATTAGCCGGGCATGGTAGTACATGCCTGTAGTTCCGGCTACTTGGAAGACTGAGGCTGAAGGCTCACCGGAGCCCAGCAGGCCGAGGCTGCAGTGGTCGTGAGCATGCCACTGCATTCCAGGCTGGGTGATGGAGTGAGACTCCAACTCAAACAAACAAACAAACAAAACATCCCGAAAGCATGAGTAAGCATTTATTTTAGGAGTGAAGCAAAGAGTTTATTGAGGTTTTAGTCATCATTTAATCTAGATATCCAAAGATAGTACACAGTGACGGGGACTACACTTATGAGTTAGAATTGATAGAACATTTTGCAGCAAATAAAACTGGGTTGTAGAAAAATTTTTGAAGTACTGATAATTCAATAAAAATTTGGGTGCAAAACATTATCAAACCAAGAGCCTAATTTTTAAATAATTTATGGAACCATGACTTGAAAACTAATACAGATTTTGGGACCTGGAAATGAAGTGCTGCTATAACAAACATCTGAAAATGTGGAAATGGTTTTGGAATTGGGCAATAAAAAGAGTCTGGAAGAATTTTGAAGAGTATGAAGAGAAAAAAATTAAATTGCTATCAACATACTGTTAGTAGAATTGAAGATGCTAAAAATTTGCTAGAAAGGACTCAAAGCGTGAAGCATGGTGAAGAAGGCATGTATTGTCATTATGACTGTTATAACACATGACTTAGCAAAAACAAAAACACTGAAAGTATTATTCTGTCATACTCAGTGATCTATCACAGAAACAAAGAATATAGTACCGCATGTTCTCACTCATAGTAAACCCTGAACATTTACCATAATACTGTAAGAAAGGGATTGGCAGTAGTGGGATACTGCCGGGGGGGGGTGGGGGGGCATAACCTCAGTAAGGGTACCTGCTCTCAAACCAGGCAAAGTGGGGACCAAAGGGAGGCCCAAACTTTACCTGTACGATGACCACTTGTATATCTAATCCTGAATTATGCCCCACATCTTTAAAATAAAAAATAATAATAAAGAAAATATTGTCAATGAGAGCTCTCGAGGGAACTGGAGGGAAGGAGATTTTTGATACATAATGGCAGAAAGTTTAGCTGAATTTTGTCCTGCAGTTATGTGGAAAGCAAATCTTGTAAACAATGAACTCAGATATTTAGTGAGAAGTTTTAAAAAGAAAGTATTAACAGTTCAGCCTGGTTTCTTCTTGCTGCTTATAGCAAAGGTGGAGAGGAAAAAGATAAATTGAAGGAAGAAGTGTTCATCAAAAATGAATCAGAATTTGTTAATTTAGAAAATTCTCAGATTATCCATAATGCAAGGCTGTACAATTAAGATAGTCACTGTCAGGAATGTGTACGCTAGAGAAAAAGCCAGAATGTAATTGGACAGCTTTTGCTAAAGGTTTATCATTCAGTCACCAAAAAAGACTCTGAAGAGATGAAGTGTATGACTTATAGATTCTCTTATCCATCTCAGCAAAATGCAAAATAGGAGATAGGATTATCCAAAAAAGATCTGTGGAAAACTTTGTGTTTAATGGAATAAATCTCTGTGATGTACAGGAAATCTGCATGGTTCTTGAAAATTTTATATTAACAGAGTCACTGTCAGCTTGGACCAAAAGGAGCAGAGAGACCATAAAGTGAAAGAAAAATGTCAGATCCCTCAAATTATACAGGTAGGAAACAAGCTTTGATAAAATAATTCAGTTGCAAACACTTTCTTTAAGAAAAAGAAAGGAAGATTTCAAGAGTGGAGACTTAAGGATCTTGAGATGTGAAGAATATCCCCTCGATTATTCAGGTGGGCCCAACGTAATCACAAGGATCTATGAGAGAGACAGGAAAGTGAGAAAAAATGACATACGACTGAATTTGAAGATAAAGGAATCACAAATCAAGGAATGCAAGAGGCCTTTAGATGCTGGAAAAGGAAAAGAAACAAGAATATCCCATAAAGCTCCTGAAAAAATGCATTCCTGCTGACACTTTGATTTTAGACGTCTAACTTACAGAACTGTAAGATAATAAATTTGTGTTGCTTTAAACGAGTAAATTTTATGATCATCTATTTAGTAGCAACAGGAAACAAATACACAAGCATACAAAGTAACATTTTTCTTTATTTTATGAAATTTTCAGTTTTTTTTCCTTTTAAGCACATTTAGTTATAAAATGAATATGTATTACTTTAGAAAAAAATTTAAAAGATAAAAATATTATTAAAAAAACAAATTAAACGGGCTAAAGTTAACCTAGTATACCATCCTATTACATCAGCTTCTTCATTTTTGTATTACAGAAGGTTAGTGACCATTTCCTCTAGTGTGAAAATAGCGCTAACTTGCTAAGTTGGTCAGAATTTGATAGGATGAACAGAGATAAAAGGAAAGTCTTAATAATACTTACTATTTCCTTGTTCAAGGGACAACACGTAGATTCCTGATTGGGAAATGCTTCCTCTTGCTTTGACCTGAAGCAGAGGGAAATATATTTATTATTGCTTTAACGTATACATACTAACCTTACTTAAAAATGTTCTTAATGTATAAATAAAAAATAATATTACTACTTCAACCCAGAGGTTATTTTTGATCACTAAATTTTTATTTCAATATTTTTATATATGTGTATTTACATGCTTTAAATAACAAATACATAATTTTACTAGTTTTATTCTATAACACTTATTATAGCTATTAAATATTACTATTTAAAATGTATATATTGTTTCAACAATATTTTAAGCATCATTATATGCAAGACATTATATAGTGAAAGCAGATGTAAAATATATATAATTATTCTCTATTGTTGCCTTGATTTAAAAAAAACCACTAAATATATTGAGCATTCTCTATGTGTTAGGCAGTATGGGCCATAATTTAATTTTAATTTCATTATTTAGCTTCCACTAAAATTTTTTAAAGTAGGTATTAATATTATCTTCAGGATTTAGGTGAGATAAATGACATTTCTTTTTTAGGTGAAATTAGGTAAATTACTCAAGGTCATGTAACTAGGATGCAATAAAACTGAAATTCTAATGTATTATTAATTTTTTAATTTTTTCATAGCACTAAGGAAATATTCTTTATAGTTAATACTCCTCTATATAATTTCTTACATTTGACTTTTTCTTCTCAAAATGATTATTTGTGTAACTACCAGGTTTGGACATTTTTAATTTAGGGACATGCATAAGTATATTTGCCTCAGAAATATCACACTGATGTATAGACTGCCTGTTAATATCCTGTTCTCCTGCAATTACATCAGTCATGAGCTTTGTAAATTACTTAGAACTGAATATTTTCCCAGAAGATTATTTTTTACCTTTAATTCCTTTTGAATAAGTTATTGGTTCTTATCTTTAGCTTGTTTATCTACTGAGCTCTAAGGAAAACATTTTCTTTGACTAACAAAGCTTTCATCATAGGTCTTTCCTCTCCCACTCAATTATTTGCCATTGGAACTCAGCAAGAAAATAAAAAACAAAAAACAAGAGTTTCAGAGGTAACCAGAGCATAAATGAGAAATTAAAACACTAATATTTGTTAGTATAATTTCTCTTCAAACATAGACACAACAAAAAATTATGTTACTATTGATATCTTTTTTTTCTTTATTTTATTATTTATTTATCAATATTTTGTATTATGCTATTGTGGGGTACAGTTAAGGGTTAGGTATACAAATATGCTTCATTCAGGCACCGTTGTTGATAAGAGGTGTCTTTTAAAAGGCATTAGTTAGACCAGAACCCAACAATTTTGGAGTCTATACAATTAGAAAGAGCTACAGTGGCTCTTAATCTTACCAAATAATAGAAGGTTAATTCCTTTTCATTCTTCAGAATCTGCTCATTCAGGATATAGTGTGCTTGGATCTCCTGGGTTTGCCCACAGGTCACAGTACCAGCAATAGGTTTGAGGTGAACATAACTGTTACTTGGGGAAAAAATGTGCGTTGCACTGTGATATGCTTCTGTATGAAATTCATCAAGCCACCAGGTATCATGGCAGAACTGATTATGCTTGTAAGTGACCTAGTGAAAGAATAAATAGACAATTTATTTACATATATGATAATATAGCAAGGCCATGTAAGAAGACTGTATTTTCTTAAATCAAAATAATCTATAAATAGCTTCTCCTTAAGATCGTTTAAACTTATGCTGTACTGATTTAGTAGACATTATTCATTCACAGACAAGATAAATTACTTTAAAAATTTTTCTTATGATTGTATATCACATAAGAACATTTGAATACTAAACACAAAACACAAGTGGTAATATGTCAAATAAACCAGGCAAAATCTTACTTGTGGTAGAATTATGAAAATATCAAATTTTTCGAGGGAATACCAAGATGACCTAATCAATGTTTCCTGAAACCAAACCATTTTGTCAACAGTCTATCTAAAAGTAAGAATATTCTGACAAAGAATTTTCTGTTTTTTATAATTTAGTTTTCCACATTGCTTTTACTCTTTATCATTTTAAAATCTTTACCATCGTTCTAGAGTTCATAAAATTATATATTCTTAAATTTCATGACCCCAGTGTTCTCTTTCAGTCCCAGCTGCCCCTTTCCACTTACTGTAACTCCAATGGCAGAAGATGTAAGGTTGGTGGTGTCGATGGAAATGTCTGCTAAACCATGCTCATTGGTAGTAACACTGGAATGGTACACAGCACCCACACTGATAACTAAAGTTTTGTTGGACATTGGCTGATCCTTCCCATCAACTAAAAGAACCTGGAAATATTAAAGTTGTATTTGGTTAAAATGACATACAGCCATAGGATCTTCTACTCTGTCATGTTCACTTTTTTATTTATCTCTAGGTCATTGCCTGTCATTTACTGAATCTTAGAATCTGAAAAAAAAGACATGTCTTCTGAGCTCTAATACATAATAGTTCTTTTCCATATTTCTTTTATAAATAATTTTGAAGCTTGAATAGCTACTTATTTACTTCCTATTGTTATTTTTAATTGAGAAATAAGAGTATACATTTCTGGGGTACAATGTGATATTCTGATATGTGTACATTATGTGGAATGATTAAATATAGATAATTAACATATCTGTCACCTTACTTGCATTTTTTTCTCATGAGACATACCTAAAATTATTTTGAAACATACATTATTATTGACTATAGTGACTCTGTGGTGCAATAGATCTCAACATCTTTTCTATATATGAGTATATATTGGATAACTTACGGGCACTCAAACTGGGAATACCCAAAAGTGAGATCATCGTGTCACCTTCCCAAATTTTCTTCATCTCTTGTGCTCTCTATTTCAATATATGGTTCTTCTATCTATCTTATAGTTGATGCACGAACACTGAAGTTTTTTTTTTTTAAGTCTGTTTCTCTCTTTCACTGCCTGTCTCTAAGTCATTGTCAAGTGCCATCTTTCTCCCACTCCCCACTCTCATTCCCTGTTAAATACATCTCAGTTCAATATACTTCTCTCCAAATTCACTGCTACTATTCTAGTTAACCAAATATTTCTTTTCCATTTGGTTTCCAATAGCTTGCTATTTAATTTTCTGCAGTCTGTTCTCTAGCTGCTTCACCCTTGTTCCAAGACTTTCTCTATGCAGTCTGAGCTAATCTGATCATTATTCTCCTCTAGTCACTTCTTAATACAAAATTATTACCATATCCTTAAAGACTCTTAGGAATTGCTCCAGCTTGCCTACAACTATTCAGTCAAATTAATTGTATCTTCTATCTTAGCTATCTCAGTTGCCATCATGCTGGCTACATTTTTATTTTTATTTTATTTTAGAGACAGGGTCTGA
Organism: Cephalopachus bancanus; assembly: GCA_027257055.1. Lineage (NCBI taxonomy): Eukaryota > Metazoa > Chordata > Mammalia > Primates > Tarsiidae > Cephalopachus > Cephalopachus bancanus. The sequence goes on from JAPVLO010000394.1 coordinate 386,931, forward strand.
CTCTGTTGCCTGGGCTGGCATGCCTTGGTGTGATTAAAAAGCTCACTGCAACCTTGTTACTATCGAATTCCTGGGCTCAACTGATTCTTTTGACCCTGCCTCTTGAGTAGCTGTTTTGTTTTTTTTTTTGATAGATCCTGGGGCTCACTACATTACCCAGGCTGGTCTCAAACTCCAAATGATTCACTTTGCCTCTCAGAGTGCTGGGATTACAGGCCTGTGCCACTGGTTCTTTGCTCTTGAAATATCTTAATTTTCTTGCAAATATCTTAATTTTCTTGCCAAGCCATACTCATCCTTTAAGTTACTGATTTTCTCATGATCAACTATATGAGATAGATAGAAGAACCATATACTGAAATAGAGAACACCAGAGATGAAGAAAATTTGGGAAGGTAGCATAATGATCTTACTTTTGGATATTCTCAATTTGAGTGCCCATAAGATATATATATATATATATATATATATATATATATATATATATATATGAAAGACGTTGAGATTGTCTCATGAGAAAAAAATGATAAGCAAGTAAGGTAACAGATATATTAATTATCTCCCTACCTGGAATGATCCTATTCCTACCTGAAATGGCTTTGCCAAACTAGATCTATATGTTTATTAATTTCTTGCCAATTTGATACGAAATAATGAAATAAACTACAAAATTCAAATATCAACTATAAAATGAAAATTTTGCCCACAAACTGCTAATTCCAAGATTAGTTACTTCACAAGAAAATTTAAAATGCCTTATACCTTATATGTTTATATCTTTTATATGAATACCTTCTATCTCTTATATGAAAGAAAATTGATAGTTGTACTATATTGAATTAACATTTCTAAAAATTTACCAATATTGATTTACCAATATTGAGCTTTGAAGCTAAAAAATCTTTTAAAAAACTATCAGTAATTAAAAAATCAACCAAGTAGATGAAATAGTATATTTTTGTTCTTTCCATAAAAATGATTTTAAAATATTATTATTTATAAAGAGGCAATAAAAAAGTATGCTGCCAAACCACACAGGAAAAATGTATTGTAGAGGTCTGTTAGGACATTAATGAATAAGAATTGTGCTTTCTTTTTCTGGATTTGGGGATTATATTTGCTCTTTACATTTCTAATTTGCTATAACTTTCCTTTCTTATTTGGAATATTTTTATAATAGGGTTTAATTTGGTGTTTTTAGAATTTTTCTTAAAAGCTCATGCCCTAAATTATGATTGTGTTGAAAAGATAGCTTACCTGCCCAAAAAGAGGGAGTCCACGTCTGTAATGTGAGTCTACTTTAGTAAATCGCACTTTGCTTAAGGTATTTGTGATAGAACTTGATCCACGTCCAGTTAATTCCAACCCTGAAAAAGAAAAAAAAAAAAAGCCATATGGTTCTATGTATTCAAAATTCACCTTTTAACTCCACCCCAGCTTTACTTCATCGTAACAAAATACTGTATACATCTGTTTTTGTATTCTTTCCAGAATTTCACACACTTGGAAGACAGAAGCTATTTGACAAACAATTTGACATTAGCCTCACCTTCATGTAAAAATATTTTTGGTATTCATAACCCCTGATTCTTCCAATTTTGCAAGTATCCTACTTTTCCACCTATGATCTTGATTAAGTACTCATCTCCTCTATGATCTTGCTCCATCTTTGATTCTGTCACTCTCACGTCCCTGTATACAATTAGATTCCTCACATTTACATTAGTCTGCAACTGTGCTTAAATTTCTGTTACAAACTACTTCCCGGCAAGACCTTCTTTTTCACTGTGTGACCTTTCTAAAGGATAGTCACATCCGGTGCTTTTCCATTCAGTAACGTGTAATCTGTATTTTGTTCTCGTCATCTAAAATACCACACTGTCAAAGTCTGAAAGATCCCTTCCTTGCCCTCCATGTGGAATTCTCATCTCAGACTTTATCATTTATGAGCCCTCAGTAGTACTTCATAGTTAAGTACCACTGAAACTCTTTCTTCCAGTGGCTTCTAAAAAATTGTACTCTTTTATTTTGCCTCTAGGCTTATGACTTCTAATTTTATTATGCTGACTTATTTGTTATTATCTATCTCCTAAATGTAGTTGTGTCTGTCCTGGGACCCCACTTTGTCATGTCTCTCTTTTAATTTTAGCAGTGTTTAATGAGCTCACTTTCAAAGCATTTGCATTCACTTTTTAAGAGGATGTAGACACAGTGGTAATGGCTTCAGATTTATATCTTTGGTTCTGATTTTCCTCTTACTCTCTTTTTAAATGATCTGCTGAATATATCTACTTTCATTCTAATATCCCAAGTTATAATTAATTATCTTTAACACATCTCATCACAATAGTTTTTTTAAATCTGCTTTTTATCTTAGTAAATGGCATTTTCATTTCCTAGGCTCCAAATGTAGAATATTTGGGGCCATCTTTGAATAATCACATTGTAACATGTTCTTCATCTAGTCTATCCTCTTCAAGTCTGCTAGAAGTATCTTTTCAGATATATTAATTTGTTTAGTCATTCTCCTCAAATATATCTGAAGATAGTCCATACTTTTCAGAATAAAATCTAAACTCAAATTTACTTTTCTCTGTACTTTAGCACTGGCCTACATTTTCAGATTCTTTTTTCCCTTTCCATCACTAATCTTTCAAAAAACTACTAAATCTAGGTAAATCAGTTGCAATGCTTCTTTATTTATAAGGTTTTTTTCTGGTTGTATTTTATAATTAATTACCTCTCCTCATACCCATTGGGCCCTTATTTGTACACTTCTTGCAGAAATCTTATTATGGTTACGTACACACACACATTTAATTTCTATTTTTAGACATTTAAGTCCTTGAGGACAGGGACCATGTTATTTTCACAATCCCCAGAAACTATAGAGTGTTATGTATGAAACGGATGTTCAATAAATGTGTATTGAATTTAAAATATTTAAAAATAATACAGACCTGTCCCCTCCTCTTTGACCTTGGCTTCCGCTTGTATTGCCATGTCAAACCCTCTTTGTCTCAGCTGAAACATGTTAGTCTTAACGACTTGTGTGAAACATCCGTTATTGTCTGCCTGAAGAGAAAGGAAGAAAATTCTCGGGTTCTCTGATTTGTTGCTGAAAAAGTCAATGATCAATCTATACAAATTTTTTATTTGTCGTGAAAATACATTTTGTAAGTGTTCTGGTGATTCTTCTTTTCCAAGCCCAAGAATTACATAGAGTTTCTTCATTAATTATCATCGAGTTATTCGTTGCCAACCTTTGCTTTCTCCTTTCTCTTCTGAAGATGGACTCCATTTCTGCCATATTAAACTTTCTAGAGTTGCCAAGTGTACCATGGTATTTTGTAATTCTATCTCTTTGCATATTTTGTTCCTCAAATGATAACTTTCTCCCATTCTTACCTTAGCCAACAGTTGCTGCTCCTGAAAACTTAACTCAGACATAATATCCCCTAAGAACTTTCACCTAAATATTGACTAAGGATTGTACATTCTTAACTTATGTTCCCAATGTCCAGGACATAAATAGAAACATACACATCTATTGGATAGATGAATCCTTGTTGTAATCAAGTTTCCAAATGAAATGTTGGGATCCATGTTTGAATAAAGATTTGTTTTCAATATGAACTTATCTACTGAAAATCTTTACTGCATAATAAAATGTAATCATAGTCAAGTTATTTATATACAAATACCATGACTCACTTAAAAATAAAAGTTAATCCTGGTCTCTCTGATATATTAAATATTTCGGCATCTGGATTCCTCTCATGTTTAATTTGCTTATCAGTGTTTATCTTGGTGTTCATTATATTAATCTCCCTAGCGTCTCATTTGTTTGCTCTCTGTGACTTTGATTAGTTACTTTTCCATACCCTTGCAGTGCCTGCTCACATTGCTACATCCTGTACTTCTTCCTACTCTTCCTAATATTCTTCATATATACTCTACATTCGTACATACATACTCTTTGACTATTCTACATACTCTTCCTCTGAAATCAGTACTTTTTGCATTACATTTTTAATACAACATATTCTATTTTCAGCTGTTTTCCTTAATTATCACACCTCTTCTTTGGTGTGACTTGGGCTTCCAATCCATTGTCCTTATAGGTCCTTCTCTCTTCAACCTGATGCTAGTTTAATATTCCCCCATGTGCAGCTTGGATTCTATGGTATGCATTTGATTCTTCCATTAGACAAATTCTTAACACCTGCCACCCACATTCTTCTACTATCTGATAGAAGTCAACTTTGGATACTTACACATCCTTTCTTTGCTCTTATACTTGCATGTTGACTACTGCTGGAAAGAAATTACAAAACTGACCAAACAAAGATCACTATAAATTTGTGAGCCCACTCTTCAGCTGGGCTTCTGACACTGCCAGGCAATCAATTTTTACCTCATGCCATAATTTTGCTAAAGATGACTATTTTAAACATCGCTTTCTGTTGTATTGTATTCACTACTTAATTTGTGAGAAAATAAGATCAGCTATTAGTGCCCTAAGGAGGATGGTTTCCACATACCTGTTGACTGAATTCATCACAGATACTTTGTGAAAATTTGCCATGGCAGGTAGAATGGTATCGTGAATATTTTCTGCACACATTAATTGTCACCAGGCCAGGGACAGGCTTTCCATATGTGTATCTACAGCAATAAAGAGGCCATAATGAGAGCTCTTTAATATAAAAGTGCAGATGTTTCTTCACCTGATTTGACCCACTTATATATCCACCTTACTTATCTCAAGCAATTACATTACCTTCTATAGCATTTTTTTTTTTACATTTTAGAATCATGGGATACATGTGAGGATTTGTTCCATAGGTATAAGTCCTTCCCCAGTGGTGAGTGTGATATGCAATGAGTGGTTTTTCATCCTTTATTCCCCCTCTCTCCTTTAGCAGTACCCAGTGTCTGTTGTTCTCATCCCTGTGACCATGTGTACCCTGTGTTTAGAACCCATTTATGAGAACATAAGGTATTCAGTAGCATTTGCATTTTAGAAGCACTTATTCTGAAGGACTGTGTTTTAACTATCTATAATTCCAAAAAAATTACTTAATTTTTTTGAAGCACCTCCAAATGGAAAGTTACCAATTCTCAGATATTTCCTCCCTCACAGTTGAGATTTTACTATGAGACTGTTCTATTTCCCTTTTTCTCTGCTGTTAGATTATCTAGGTTATGATTTTACTTTTGACAGAACCACCTAAATTGTTTGGGGCAAGTAATTAAGAATATACGGAGAATGTATTTCTAAGTCCTCTTTAATTGTTAAGTATTTTAAGAGAATAAATGAGAACCTAGATGGCAAAGCAGTAGCTATAAAACAAAAATGCTATATCATAATGATAGTTTTATTCTGCAAAATAAAATGGAAGGATATGATGCAAAGCCAGAATTAGTTTGTTGTTTCTCACAGTGTGCCTTATGGAAAACCTACATTGAAATTACCTGAGACACATGTTGAGTTACGGATTCCCACGACTTTCCCATAAATTTCCAATTTATCATTGAAATCTCTGGAGGTGGGGCCAGAGAATTACATTTTAACTAAGCACCTTCATAGACTTCAATGTACACTAAAGCTTAAGTGTGTGGTAGATAATAGCCTCAGACCACAAGGGTCCGCTTTTTATAGCATCCCCCCTACAATTTCCTGTAAGTGCTGATAAAGCAATATATCATTTACTAAACTTCAGTTACTTTTGGAATCTTATCTTTTAATCTGGATCAAAAGACTTCCCCTCTGATAAAAAGATTTAAGACATCAAGGTTGGTGAGAAGGATGAAATCATGTTTCTCATGCTGCTTTCCAAAGCAAGAGGGAACTTTTCTCTCCTCCATGAGTGTGGAGAGAAGAAATGACTATGCAGAACATATATTTTTAATTCTGTCACATATTTCTATGATTTAAAGTAAAGCATATGCCTAACTTCCCCCCAACAAATTACTGTGCCTTTCCATAGGTTAAGAAATTGGGAGCCATAAAGAAAATGGAGCTAATAGGACACAGAATAACACAGAAGACATGAGACTGAGCTCCCTAGTTGGATGGCGTAGGTTCAGTTTAGTAAAGGGATTGGGATAAATAAGTGCTTATAAAGTCATATTTTTTTAAAATTGCAGGAACAATATAGAATAATGGTGAAGAGTTTGGGGTCTGCAACCACACTATTGGATTTAAATTGCAGTCTAGCCGGGCTCGGTGGCTCAGCCTGTAATCCTGTGCCTTTGGGAGGCTGAGGTGAGTGGATTGCCTGGGTCCACGGGTTCGAGACCTGCCTGGGCAGCGAGACCTCATCTCTACAATAAATCAAAAAATCAGCCGGGCGTGGTAGCGCATGCCTGTAATTCCGGCTACTTGGAAGGCTGAGGCGGAAGGATCGCCAGAGTTCAGCAGGTCGAGGCTGCGGTGGCCGGGAGCGGCCACTGCTCTCCAGCCTGGGTGACAGAGTGAGACTCCGACTCAAAAAAAAAAATAAAAAATAAAAAATAAAAAAATAAATTGCAGTCTATCATTATCTATCTGCAGTAATTTGAGTAAAATTTAAAATCCTCTATATATTGCAGTTTCCTCATTGTAAACTGAAGAAAGTAATTATCTCTATCTCATAGGGATACCATAAGAATACACATATTGATAAGTGCAAGGCACTTGGAACATTGTCTGGCACATTTTAAATGTCCAGGAAATAATTTTATTATTAGCAGAAGTGTCATCTGCTACTTACTATCTCTGCATCCTAGTGGGAGCTTAGGCAAGTTGGAGAGCTATTTTTCCCTAATTAAAATAATTCTAAGTTTGGTAATTTTTATTTATAATACATCCCCTCAAACAGAGTATGGTAATAAAAATGAGATTGAAACAACAACAACAACAACTCACAAGCCACAGGCGGATACCACAAATTCTTCATCAAGAAAACCAATAGCCTTGGGCATTTTTACTTGGACTTCAAATTTGGGCAAAACTGTTTCCAACAGAAGAGAAAAAGAGATGAGAGTGGGCAGGAGATCTTGTCAGTATTAGTAATGATTCTATTACAGAACCCTGTAACATAAGATCATGTGAAATGACTTCAATTACAAAGGGAGCACAGGGACAATACTGACAAGGACTGCCATTCATTACCATGGGCAGTTTGTCCCATTAACTTAATTAAGCTGGTATTACATTTTCTAGACTCTCTGAATTTGTGTAAAATTTCAAAGGTGGAAGGGAAGCAGTATCATTCATCTCTGAAAGTATCACAGTTAGATGTGGTACTAGAGAAACCCGCAGGTTCTACTTTGTCCTTATTCTTTCCCTTCCTGTGTTCAACTTTTCATCCCAAATGCTAGTCCCACTATCTAACGGAGGTCCCAGGCCCACCACCAGACATTTGGCTATGGGCCTACTGAAGCAGTAGCTATGCAGAGAACACACAATAGTTGAAAATTAGCCTTTCACAGACTCTTCCATCAATTTCCTTGTATGGTCCACTTAGGCAGTTAAAGTGTCTCGCTTCCCAGATCTTAAAAAATTTGAATTTATCTATCTCCAAGAATGCTCAGAACTTGTTAGCAATCTTCTTTGATTCAAATTCTCCTGATGAACTCTTACTTTTCTAGCTGTAGTTGTGTAAGGTGTTATTCCTATAATATATCCCTATTCTGTGATTCTTATGACAGTTCTAGTGAGTTTTGGGAATAACATTTTGTGATAAGACTCCTCAGCCATGGCATAAAATATTTAAATCACTTTTTAAAATCCATATAATTGTAACTATACGATGCCTTCAATATCTGACTTAGTAATCAACTATGATTGAATTCTAAATCAACTATGTTACAGCTTATTTGGTTACTGTACATAGTTGAACTACAGTTTAGTTTATTACTAAATTACTGTGATTTAGAAATCAGTTGATTAGAGTAGTGTAGGTGTAGGTTACAGATAACCGTAAGATAATTCTGGGAAATATCTTCAGTTACAAGGTGCAGAAAACAGATACATAGTGTATGTAGAGGACACCATGTATTGGTTAACAATTTATGTTTGAATGGGTCAGAAGGATATAGACAACTCTCTCTTGCCTTTTATTGGCTCTGTGATTTTGATACGCTCATTTTAAAAGTAAGAACATAGTATCTGCCTCAGAGGGCTGCTATGAGGATTAAAGAAGGTAGTATGTGAAAAGTGCTTAGCAAATACCCAGTTAAATAAAAACATCCTAATTTCCGACTATTGTATGGTAGACTTTTGATTATTCCCTACATGCAAACATTATCCAATCTTATGCTGATGTAATAAATAACTTACACATGTAGCATTCTTACCATATTCGTTCACCTCAAAGGAGTGCTCGATTTTTTTCCCTGACTTTTTTTGCACCACAATCTTGTAGTGACCCAGAATGGGCTCCACTGAGAGTGGGAATGAGAGCTGGCTGAATCCCCCTTGCAATTTGAGACTTTCCCATTGGAAAATCCGGTTCTTCTTGGGATTCTATAGATAAAAGTATTATGAGTTCAGAGAAACAGTAGATATATATACTTTTGAGTAGGAGGCATCTTTTCAGGTAAGAACGACACCAGGAATTGTATCAAAGATGATTGGTAAATAGGCCCGAAGGTATTTGCGAAGTTTTCTAGGAATTCCAGGTGGGAAAAAAGGTCAATAAGTTACTAGCTGTGAGATATTATAGATGACATTTCATACTGATACTGCTTTTTGATTTTATGCATGTTTGTTTTGGTCAGAAATTTTGGAAGAGTCACTACATTGCATCATCTCAAGGAATTTTGTTCCTCATTTACCTTGTATCCACTCCAAAGAACTTAAGGTAGACAGGGAAAACAGTACTTGTTTAGTTTTGGTGAAATGAGTATGAGAGAAGGGAGAGAGGCAATTTAATGTAACTTGTAGGGAGTTCCCATTCCATTGAGATATTCAGTTTATTACTTACCTCAATATAAACTACCGGGAACTGAAAAGAAAGAAATAAATAGTATGAGCATGTGATAAACTTTAAAAAGCCAAAACCATGCATGACACCAGCACTGACAGAGTGTATGGACTAGAGGAAGTGAGTCTCTACATTTCTTGTTCAAACAATAAAGTGTTCCCTGTTTAGTTCACAACAAGTTATATGTGTAGCAGGACATATATTTTTTAAAAAGTCATGCTTTTCCTTATATGGACATACAACTGAGGAAACCTAATTAGATTTTTAAAAGGTCCAAATACCAAGTTTATTATTATTTTGCAGATATTTATTTAAGAGAGAAATCAAATGCACTTCTTTTATTCACCAAAAATAATTGGGATCATTAAGAAAACAGCTTCAGCTGAGTACTTAATTTATTTTAAGAATGCAGTTGATGAGCTTCCTTGATCCTGACCCTCTTATTATTCTAGCAGTGGTAGCTTTATGAGATCTTTCTGTGGCACAATTAAGTATCTTTTATATTGGCTTCAGGCTTTCCAAAAGACTAGGCATTATATTTTTCCCCAGCCTCACCCAGTTATGAGACTAACCGTTTCATTCAAAGGGTGGAAATTGATGTCCACAGAGACAACGCGGAATCTCACTGAAACACAGAGATTTTCCTTGTAAAACACTCAGCGAGAACCCAGGTTAGTAACAGCATGCCAGAACTCCCTTGACTACAGAATAAAATAATAAACTCCCCCCTCCCCTAAAGTTTCCCTCACTAATTTGGTTCCTCATACCTGTTTGTCCTGCTTTGTACATGGGTTTGTCTGTCTGGACAAAGACCGGGTTCTCTACATTGGTTATATGCATTGGTTTTCTCTTCATGAAATGCAGAGTTGGCCCATTTACCTGCACAGCAATGAAGGCCGAGGAAGATGGCAACTCTGGAATCTATAAAACAGAAATGAGCTGAAGAATCTGCCCAGACTCCTCACTTTTGAATGTTTCAGCCTTTATGAGTTTTTGTTTTCTTGGTTGGTCTCTGAGAATTAGTAAGGAGCAAAGTAAAGGATCATGCCCCTTATAGATGATTATATTTGTGTAACATGACAGTAACAGTTTGTTGATTTGATTGAAAGGGAAAATATCATTGCAAAAAAGTGAATTCTTTAATCCAGTCATGACAATAAAAGAAATGGAAAGCTTACATCGTCACAGCAATATGGTGTTATTAAATAATTATTAAAGTTTTATTTTTCAAAGGTCAGTAGAATATTGTGTTATTATTTTTAGTAAACCAGTATCATTAAACATTTAATACTTTAAGTGATAAAAGGTTAAAAGAACCGCACACTTTCACCTTCTGTGAAATCTCAGATAAATCATTTATCTGTATGAATCTTAGCGTTTTTATCTGTAATGGCATGAACATTATTTACGTCAGAAATTTACTTTAAGATCAGATGAAATCCTTTCCATAACCACTGTTACTTTTCTTTGTTTTTTTTTTGTTTTTTTTTTTTGAGTTGGAGTCTCACTCTGTCACCCAGACTGGAGTGCAGTGGCTGCTCCCGGCTACTGCAGCCTCGACCTGCTGGGCTCTGGCGATCCTTCCGCCTCAGCCTTCCAAGTAGCTGGGACTACAGGCGTGTGCTACCACGCCCGGCTGATTTTTTTATTTATTGTAGAGATGAGGTCTCGCTGCCCAGGCGAGTCTCGAACCCGCGGGCTCAGGCAATCCACTCACCTCAGCCTCCCAAGGGCGCGGGATTGCAGGCTGAGCCACCGAGCCTGGCTCAACTGTTACTTTTCTAACACTGCATTAGATCTGTCCGTAAATTTTATGTGGAGATACCCAATAGAACTTTCGTTCTTAGAGTCTAGTTTGAAATTCACTCTGAATTCTCCATTTTTCCTTTGTTCTACTTTTTAATTTTCTTGGGATCAGAACACAAGGTATCAACTAATATACTCTTTCTCTACCCATCTCCCTGATTTCAGGGAGTGATACTGACAATGAAGGGTCTGCAGTAGAAGGAGTTCTTCTTTGTCACCACGTCTGTGAGGAGGTTCCTGCTCTGCTGTCCATATTCCAGGGTTACGATCAGTGTCACCGTCTCATTCAGGTGATTTAGGAAGACACAGGCCTTTTCAGGTACTCCAATGTAGAGCTGTGACGGTACCAGCACCATGTACTGCCTGTGGAGAAGGGGCGGGAGCTGAGTCAACTATGGAGGGGTCAAAAACACAACATTTGTGTGGTTATTTTCTAGATTATCTTTGCTATTGTCACCAATCATGGAACACAGAAAGATTTCGGCAGCAGCAAACTCTTCAAAGGCCAACCCAAAGACCCGAGGGACTCAGAAAACCCCAAATGAAACATTAATATGCTTTCTTGTGTGATAATTCACCCTCAAAATACCAGAAAAATGATTAATAGCCATCGGTAAGCAATCCATGAATTATATATTTTGCATAGCAATTTCAAATTTACAGAATGTGAATTAATCAAAAACTCATCATTGAAAGCATTAAGAACCTGTCTGCATGTGGTTTTGGATTTCATATAGATAATAATCACAAATCTTTTTGTTTCAGGAAAGACTAAAAAAATAATATGTAATATGTAAGGAGAAGCTGAATTGTTTTTCACTATGATTTCAGAAGAAACCTTGTTTTTTGTTTCTTTAAGTCTTTGATAATGGGGGCCCAGCCACGCCAAACTAGCCTAATCATCAGACATATTACCATATACACCAAGAAGAAAATACCACTCGCTTGCTACTGTTTACCTTTCACCCAAGCACTCAAACACATTGTACTTTGTGATGTTGTATGTTTGCACACGCTTCTCTCCTTTCCTGAGTGTTCTTGTTGATCTGGAAAACTTCTATTTGCTTCATAGGACTTCTCTTAAAAGCAGCTTTCTCTATGAAGACTTGGGTGATGTCCCCTCCCTTACATCTGGTTCAAAGTAGATTTAGGTTTTCTTTGTGAATATCTCACCGAATCCTGCAATGTCCACTTCTGTTTTTGTGCTAGAGTTCATTCTCTGTGACCCATATTACTCCTTTACTATATTGTAAAGTAATGAGAACAGGGTCTGAAGTATGCTCAGCCCCAAGAACCATTGCCAGTCCCTAAAATTTACCATAGGATTGATTGAACTGACACAAATTCTGGCTTGCCTCTAGACCATACATTAACATTAGCAATTCTGAACTGAAAGAAAACATGGATACTGAGTCACTTCATAAGGGCCCAGACACTGCAGCAAATTTTATGATCCGGTACAAAATTTATCCTCTTTTGATAGGATTTCTTTTTTCCCTTCCCTTCCCTCTCCCTCTCCCCCTACTTTCTTCTCCCTCCCTCCCTCCCTTCCTATAGCTTTAGGCGGGTATGAGTAGTTTTGGTTACATGGATACATTGTATAGTGGTGAAGAAGTGTGAGCTTTAAGTGTGCCCACCCCCCTCACCTGTGTATATTGTACCCGATAAGGTGATTTTTTGGTTCCTCCACCTCTTCACACCCTCCCCCTTCTGAGTGGCCAATGCCCATTATATATGTAGTGAAAATTCTATATTTTTAGTTGGTAAATGTTCCACAAATGTTCTCGCCCTACCCTATATCTTTGAGTTTTCTTGAATTGGAGTATATCTCTTTCCACATGAGCAATTACAAATGAGTGACACTTCCAAGCCCTTTTTTGACAACAGATAATTGCTTGGGGAGTCAGGAAATAAAGATCAAGGAGTTGACACAACGAGGAAGAAGGAGGACAATGGAACTTTATGGAGATGTTGCTTACGGTTTTCCAGTAGCTGAAGCATCTCTGGGAAGGAGCAGGAAAAGTAGAATCAAGACTGGATTGGGCAGTTGATTTCCCCTCATGGTGTGGAGAGGAATCGGAAAGAATGGGAGTCCAAGCCCTTGATTCCTTGAACTCTGTTCTTGTTCCAGACTCACTGGTTTTTATTTCACCTGATGTGCAGTGAAAGCAAACTGCCAACCATTTATTTTTGTAACATATTAACTACTTCCAGTATTAAAAAATCAATTCCAGATTATTTCCATGACCATATGTATTCTGTCATTCATTTTACCCAATTTTTCAAATGCATGAAAGATAGTTCTTTGAGGCTACCACTAGCTCAGGTAATTAATCAGTTCTTTAAATATTTTAATAAAGATACAAAATAAATTATACAGTTTGATGAAATAAATCAATACTCTTGACTTTTAAAAAAGGGCTATTAAAGCAAATCCATATCCCAGATCTCTTCTTGGTAGTCCAGGGAACATCTCATATATTCACCCAATATTCATCCTAAATGGTTCTTTAATGAAACAAGGAAGTGAAATCTGTCATAGACTTTTAAACAAAATAAGTTTGGAGCAACCTCTCCATTGTTTGACAATTTAACTTTTGATTTTTACAGGTATCCTTACATTATAAAGAAAATGGCAGTTCATTTGGATATAACAACTCACATAATACATATTTACTATCTTTTGGTTCACTCAGCATCTATACTTTATTGATGAACATTCTTATTTAACTTTACCTTGAATTCTTTAAAATATAAAAACATCTTATCAGAAGTGATACATCATCCCATTTGCTTTCCAAGGGAAATTGGGATGTTTGAATCTATCTTTATGGAATCCTGAAAATAAGAAAGATCCCATTGTTACATTAATATAACTAGATCTACACAAAATTGAAGTTTGTATATTTTGGATAAAAAAGTGGTTTAACCTATAAAGTAAGATGTGAAGAGAAACAGACACTTCTGAGGATGGAGAATATTTTATATGTTTACCTCTAACTTGGGACTAGGCAAGCCTTGACACACATTTTTGTATGTGGTCTGAAAGAGTGATGGAAAAGTGAAGACAGTGTCTGTGATAGCCCTTAGTGAACCACAAAACTGCAGATATGTAAGCTATTAAAATTCAAATAATGATAAACTATGGGTAAAAAAAAATGCCAAGTCAAATGGGATGAACTGTATTAATACATTGTGCTAGCCTCCGGTAGTTGACAAATGCTTATAAATGAATGCAAATCTTCTGCTTTATTTTATTCTGCAAGCCTTGACACATATTTTTGTATGTGGTCTGAAAGAGCGATGGAAAAGTGAAGACAGTGTCTGTGATAGCCCTTAGTGAACCACAAAACTGCAGATATGTAAGCTATTAAAATTCAAATAATGATAAACTATGGGTAAAAAAAAATGCCAAGTCAAATGGGATGAACTGTATTAATACATTGTGCTAGCCTCCGGTAGTTGACAAATGCTTATAAATGAATGCAAATCTTCTGCTTTATTTTGGTGGTTCCATCTCTCATTATAACCAAGAGCTTTCTCCATATCCACTGATCTTTCCAGTTCTCTCTACGCCCCCACCTCAACCCTACATGGTCATACATAACTTTATTTTCTATCAGTTTAATATTGGATACATTAGTTTGCAATAAGCAATATATGACTTTTAAGAGGTCTCTATAATACTTTTCACAGGGATAATTACACTTTTTAGATAGGAACCAAACCTGTATCAGACCAAATGCTAAGTGACTAAGAATAAAAATCCTTTTTTTTTTTTTTTGTCTGAAGCAAAAATCATCATCATAATTGGAACTTCTGGAATGGAAGAACAAATCTGAAATGTTATCAAATTTTATCATTTTGATTTTTAATTAAAAGTTTTAGTTGATGCATTGTAAATATTCGACATTATAGGACAAAAATAATACTTGTGCTGCTTTGTCATTGTAGACTTTTACACTCTCGTGATCTTTAAACATTTTTCTTGTATTCCTCAAAATAAATTTTATTAAACATGCAATCCCTCATACATACTTAACATCTATAATTTTTTTTTTTTTTTTTTGAGTTGGAGTCTTAACTCCATTGCCCAGGCTGGAGTGCAGTGGCACACTCATGTCTACCCCAGCGTCGACCTGCTTGGGTTCCGGCTATCCTTCCGCCTGAGCCCTCCAAGTAGCCAGAACTACAGGCATGTGCTACCACGCCTGGCTAATTTTTGATTAATTGTAGAGACAGGTCTCTCCAAGTTGCCCAGGCTGGTCTCGAACCTGCCGGCTCAGGTAATCCACTCGCCTCAGCCTCCTATAGTGCTGGGATTACAGGCTGAGCCACTGAACCCTAACGTTTATAATTTCTTTTATGATGAGCAAGATGAGGAAAAGTTATAGTATAAACACTTACATTTAAAACATGAAATATAACTTTTTAAATGTATCCAATCGAATGTAAATACTGCAGTGATTTGTTGCCTACATTATTCATTTAAAACATACATGAACTCTTTTTTTTTTAACTCGTAGGAAATTTTACATCATTCTTGTTTCTTTTGGATCTTGTATTTTCATTCTACTTCTCCGGGTACTCTTATCCTAGTGTTTCACTTCAACATACTTTATTGATAACCCTATTATACATTTCTGCAACTAAAGATAACCAAAATTATTACAAAAGCATTCTTGTGCCTAAAAACTCTACTTAGTAATAATTTTTTCTAGATTAAGCTACCATTACAATTATTATCAACATATTATTTATAAAATTATCTACTATAAACCTAAACAATGTAAATATGAGAAAACTGTGTTTGAAAATAATTTCTTAATGAAGTAAATTATGTATTCCATGTGACTCTCTCAATGAGACTCATTCTTGGATGAATATTGCTTGTTGCTAGATTGAAGCAAGTTTCAACTATCTATTCTTTTCTTATTTTTTCTATTCTACTCTCTTTCAGCTCCAGATTATACCTATTCTATTGTATAGATGTAAGCACTAAGAAAACATGTTCACGTAAAGAAAGAGAAATAAGAAAAGCTCTGTTATAACAATGCCATTTAATTATTTAGACTTCTAAGTTATAAGTCAAAGGTCACATTATAAACAACATTAAAATTAATTTTAATTATATATAAGCGGATAAGCAAAATACATCTTCCTTAATTTTGTTGCAATCAGAGCACTGGAAACCAGGTCAATTGCAAAAGGATTTGGAAATAAGTCATTAAAATCATTCTCATTCTGAATTGTATCCCACATCTTTAAAATAAAAAATAAAAATAACAGTAAATCTTTCTCATTCTCAGTTCCTAGAAAGTATGCAAAAAAGGCTCACCAGGACTTACAAGTGGCCTCAATTGTTACTTTTTTTACTTAAAGAAACAATTTTTAACCCAATAAACTCAGACAATTTTGAACAATTAAAATATCATTAATTTAAATATACTTTTGTCAGTATAAAGCCTCACAAAAAGCTTTTATCTTATCAAAATCATGACCATACATTCAGCTCATTATATTTGTTGAAAGTGTGCACCAATAGACTAACGTGCAAAACCAATTGTCATTGTAAAAATCATCAGTCAAATAAGACTTATTTCTGACAGGAAAAACTATTGCCTCAATTAAAATTTATATAAGCTCACTAATATATATCCCTATGTTGACTCTTCCACTTTGGAACTCTAAGATAAGGTAAGGAGTCTTGCAGGGTTATTTGTTATCCAGATGAAATAAAACTTCTCCACTTTGATGTTTCTTTCCATGTTTTCTGCTTGATTCTTATGGAATGCTCAGGTGAAATATGAACATTGACAATAGAGAAAATAGAAGATTTTTTTTTTTTGAGTTGGAGTCTCACTCGGTCGCCCAGACTGGAGTGCAGTGGCCGCTCCCGGCCACCGCAGCCTTGACCTGCTGGGCTCCAGCGATCCTTCCGCCTCAGCCTTCCGAGTAGCCGGAATTACAGGTGCGCACTACCATGCCCGGCTGATTTTTTTTTGATTTTTTGTAGAGATGAGGTCTCGCTGCCCAGGCGGGTCTCGAACCTGCGGGCTCAGGCAATCCACTCACCTCAGCCTCCCAAAGGTGCGGGATTACAGGCTGAGCCACCGAGCCCGGCAAGGATTTTTTAAAAAATGAAAATATCATCATTTTCTGCCACTCACCTCTGCAATTTGTATAGTAAATAAAATTCCAAAATGGGCCAAAAGAACCCATTTTTAGTGTCATGATTTTCTTACCAAAAACAGCTATAAGACAGTTGAGGGTATGATGCCTAAAATGGCCTTATGATGCCTTAATTAAGAGAGTTTGTGCAAATATCAATATTTTGAATTATCTTTTTGTTAGAGACAAGAAATTTATCACCTGAAGATATATCTAAAATACATATTATAACTGAAAGAGAATACTTGTATATTAAAATAAACCCATAAATCATTCCTTGATTGTATTATCAGCATTATGATAGTGATTTTATGCAATGATTACCTATAACAATAATAGGATTGCTGAAAATGCACAATTTCAAGGATTCTAGAAAAGATGTTGAAATAAATTGAGGCCAAAGCTAAGTCTAAATGGCAGATTTTAGCCAAATGTCAAAGTCAAAGATAAATGTCACGTCATTCCAACAAATTACAAATTTATCGAGAGTGATAAATATGTTTTATCACAACATCAAAAACTAATGAACATACGTGACAAAAGTCAAGTTATGACTAATTATTACATGTTTACATAAACAAGGACTACAGGAGAAAAGCAAATGTAAAAAGAGTTGACTTTGGTGATAACTTTGTTAATTGTATAACATAAATTTCAAAAAAAAATTGTCAAAACAAAGCTATCTTTTTAAAAGAAACGCTATGAAAGACGTCATTACCTTTGGACATGTTTCTAAATCAACATTATTTCCAAAGAGAAATGTGTTTACAGAGCATTAAGCAACTTTGAGTGGGTTGAGAATGAAAATGTCCTTGCCACCTTCGTGTACATTGGGGGAGGCAGAGTTAGAATCACTGGCATAATTTAGAATAAGATTGATGGCCATATGAACACACAGAGGACATGAAGAACATTACTTTTCAGGAACAAAAGGCAGGAATCCTGTTTGTAGTATTTATCTACCATGAAAACTTGCTGATCAATCCTGTATGTTTGCTCTGCTCTACTTGGCCTGGTAGTGAGAAGGCTGGAAAAATCAGTGGGTTTCAAAATATTTCCAAGCTTCAAGTATTTCCCTGCACAAATTCTGAGAGGCAGGACAGATAAAAAGAATATAAGGAAATGTGCTATTTTTGGGGTCTTATTAGAAAGACTTGTGTTTAATACTACACCATATTAATATCTAGAGATCAGGCCAGTGAGCTTGTCAACTGACCTGTATTCCCTTCAGCCTACTTGGTTCAAGTCTGCAGTAGTACTTCCTCCAATACATGTCATTAAAAACTGACTGAGTGAAATAATAGTCTTCTACCCAGACCAGACTTCTTTCTTCCTCTAAGTCATCAATGGAGCTTTTGCCCAGAAGAATGAAATGTTCCATGCTTGCACACACAGACCCTGGGACCCCCAGTCTTTATACCCCCGACTTGCTGACTCTTCTACCTTCTCTGTCCCAGCCGTACTAAGTTCCTTGCTTCCCTCCAGCACTTAAGATTTTTTCTACTTAGAGACTCTGCTCCTTTTTATGCCTTCTACTGTATTACCTTTCTACAGATGTTCTCAAAGCTAGCCTCCTTACCTCCTTAAATCTTTGCTCGTTGATCAACTTCTCTATGAGATCTACCCTGACCACATCATCTAAAATTGTAAAGTCTAGCTTCCCATTTTGTGGCACACCTCATCTCCCTTGCTGTGACTTTTTTCTATGGCACTTGCCATTTTATGGCTTATTATATAATGCACTTCATTATTATATTTCTTGTTTACAGCCTGTCTCCCCTCACTAGAATATAAGGCAGAGATTTTGTCTTGTTTTTTGTTCTTTGTCATTAAGAACTATGTTCACAAATAACAAACGTTCAATCCTTATTTGTTGAATAAATGAATGAGAAAATCATGTGCTCACGAGACATGACGCTTGCTTTTTCTCTGTTAAAGGTATATAAAAGATAAATAAATGAATTGAATGAATATATTTAATACAGCACAAAATAACATTTCAAGGAGAATGAGTTAGGACTTACCTAAGATAATGTCAAATTAGTCTTTCTGCAAGTAATCATATACCAGATTCAATTACAGTTTTATGAGCAGATCACAGGACTTTCTTCCTCTTTTATTAATGACTCAGATGATGACATATACATGCTGTATGTGTACGAATGCTTTTAAATCATTAAAGGTATCGACTAAACGTCGGAAGGAATGCAGGTTCACATTCTTCTAGTTTATTATTATTTCCCAGAAGAATATTTCTACATAACTTTATTTTTGAGGTAGTATTAAAATAAATATTTTGCTGGGCATGGTGACTTATACCTGTAATCCCAGCACTTCGGGAGACTGAAGCAAGAGAATTGCTTGAGCCCAGGAGTTTGAGACCAACCTAAGCAACATAGTGAGATCTTGTCTCTACAAAAAAAAAATCCAAAAGCTAGCTAGACATGGTGGTGTGTGCCTATAGTTCTAGATGCCTGGGAGACTGAGGTGGAAAGATTGCCTGAGCCAAGAGGGTAGAAGCTATGGTGAGCTAGATTGTGCCACTGCACTCCAGTCTGAGTGACAGAGTTGGACCCTAACTCAAAAAATATATACATTTTGTAAGATTATAAAAATCTATTTTGAGTCCATGTATTATAGCTTATTTCATAGCCAGTGAATGACCAGAGAATGAAAGGCCAATTAAAAGTCATTCAAGGTAGTAAACAGGTTTATATAACTATGACTGAAAGAAGTAAAGTTTGTTATTTACCTTTCATAGTCGAAAAGGGGGCCGACACTCCATGGCGAGTGTGGTATGGCATCAGGAATATTTAAGGGCTCTAAAGCAAACCCCTAAAGCAAAGGGGCTTAAACCAGGAGGAGGTTTGGGCCAAAGGGAGTGTCCAAAATTGTATTCTTTGGTTTCTAGAGCAGTCACATAAATTACATATCTTGACATTGCCAGGCATCAGCTTTCCATGACCTCAGGTGGTGGGCTGAGGTAATCATGGTTGGGTAATAACAATGTATGGGTAAGCGTGGCTCCCAGTGGTGTGCTGGAGGTCGTCAGGGGCAGCTGATAACAAAGCATTAATACAAATGCCTAAAAAAATAAATTGTTAGCAAGCAGGACATGCTCAAGGGATTCCGTAAATCACTAATTTCTAAGACTAAAACATTCTTTTCATAAATGATTACCTGTTTCATACAGGGTGTGCAGGCTCTGTAGCAAGGGGATTTCAAAGAGTGAGGCCTAAGAAAAATGGCTGTGCTTTTTAAAAATGGCTACATTAAACTAAATAGACTCTAAAGATTCCCTCCTTTCAAATATAATAATAATTATTATTATTTGGGTTTTTGGGTTCCTTCTTGTGTATTTTGTTTCCGCAGAATTAGAAAAGATATTGAAATAGGGACTGAGTGCTTAATTCACAGACACCGATACCAAAAGTACACGTTATAAAAGGGAGAGGTTTATTAGCCAAGAGCTGGCTGGTGGCCACTTGCCTGCTGGACATGCCAGTTCCATAGCAAGGGCCCCCATTTGCTGTAGGGGCTTACTTAAATGGGGCAAAACCACACTGGGACTTTCCAAGTGGGGCAAACCGCAACATCCTGGAGGCCTAGGTACTTTTCAAGCAATGCTAGCGGGGTTCACAGAAGCAAAAAAAAAAAAAAGCTGTTAAATAGTTTAACCTAACCAATAGGTGCTGTTGCCAGTTTCCAGGAAGGGAACTTTTTTCACTGTGCAAAGGCTGAGTACATGCTTAACTGTGCAAAGGCTGAGTTTATGCTTAGCCTAATTTTTGACATTGTAGATGTCTTTTTAAGCCCCCTTCCACAATATGAACTATTTTAAAGGAAACAGTAAGGTTTCCTCAGACTTATGGAAGCAGTTAGCCTGTGCTGAATTAATCCCATATTTTAGGCTGGTGCCTAGCCCAGTCACAGAGGCAAGGGGGACTTGATTAGGTGAACTGACCTAAGCACTTCTGATCTCCCTCTAGGGTCTGAATCTCTTTTATTGTCAGTCCTCTCCTCCCTCCTCACCTCAATTATCTGACTGATACTCACCAAGGGAAAGAGCACAGTTAGTGGTTATTGAGATGCGCATTATTAGAAAAAAAATTTGGAAAAGAGATTAATAAAATATCTTGTTAAGTCTTTATTTCTTGCCAAACATTGTTCTATTTAAAAAATTTTTTATTTTTATTTTATTTTATTTTTTGAGTTGGACTCACTCTGTCGCCCAGACTGGAGTGCAGTGGCCGCTCCCCACCACCGCAGCCTCGACCTGCTGGGCTCTGGCGATCCTTCCGCCTCAGACTTCCTAGTAGTTGGAACTACAGGTGCGTGCAACCACACCTGGCTGATTTTTAATTTATTGTCGAGATGAGGTCTCGTCAAGTTGCCCAGGTGGTTCTCGAACCCACGGGCTCAGGCAATCCACTCACGTTGGCCTCCCAAGGCATGGAATTACAGGCTGAGCCACCGGGCCCGGCTATTTTTTTTTTTTTTTTGGTTTTAGCTTGGGAGCTGAAAATAGGAACGACTTTACAATTCCATTATTCAAAGATTGACTGAGGGGTATCTCAGTAATACTATAACAATGTACACATGTTTTGATTAAATAAGTAACATGTTTAGTCACTAAAAGAGATTGATTGTAAAATAAAATCAAAGGTTTTGAAGTTTTGTTTCATAAACTGTTTTCTAGAAGGAATCCTGTTCTAATAAAAAAGAGTGAAATCATTTACTTCCCAAGTAAGTGAAGATTAATGAACACATGGCTACTATTTTTAGTTACTGAGGTTTTTAAAAAAATGATGCTTTATGTTATAGTTTACTTTCTGCTTGTATGCCCTTTAAGAAAAAGTTAATGAAATTTACAGTCTCTGAAAGATGAGGAGTTATTAAGAATGAAAAAGTTTAATAAGTTTTGTATCTTTCCTTGGACAAATTGAAGTTTAATTTTCTTCATTCAAGAGGGGAGAAAATTTGAGGACACCAAGATACAAAAACCAGTCAAAGGATTTCACAAATCTTTATTTTGTCTTCTAAACAGAACACTCAAATAATATTTAATGTCGCTGAGATTGAAATGCCTTTTAACTCCACCTGAAAATGAAAAACTTTGAGTTTGTAGTGGACCCTGATGGAAACTTTCCCTCTGACCTCTGAAGTTTCACTGAAAAATCAACTCAAAAAGGCAGGTTAATTGGAGAAAAGGCATATAAATTGTAATAACACGCATACAAGAGACTTTAGAATGAAACCTGAAAATACAGGAGAAATTGTCCATTTTTATGATTAGGTTCAACTGTGGAGTAAATGCGGGGCATATGCCTCATTCTTCCTCTCCTGCTGATGACTGTTCCTTAATCGCGAAGAAGATCCTTGGCCAAGATTGTGTTGGGTCAAAATTCTCTTGGATACATGTGTACCTCCCTACTCAAGGCAGTTACTAAGAGAGTAAACATCTTTTATTTCTGCTTCTTTGCACATAATGCTACTGTTTGCGTCTTGCTCCCTTTCCCATGGTGGGGGTACATGATCTATTACCACATCTATTGGGGTGTAGAGAGTGTTATACCAACAGGTCACCATTGATTCCCCCCTGTAAGTAGTAATAGAACCATGTCTTTACCAACCTGTCCCTTGGATGATTTCTTTGGAGTAAGTAAACATCACAGGAGTGCCCTGTCTGATTTGGGTCAACGGTGTAGAAATATGACCGGACAAAAAGGGTATGATTGAATGCTAATAGACTGAATGGGGGAAACCCAACAAGCCTCTCTGTCTAGATTCTTCTCGGCCTCTCTGTGAAGCATTTCTTCTTTCTGAATATGGATTAGAACTGTCTGGAAAGGGAATCTTATGATCTATAGTCAAACAAGGTCGATCAGATAATTATGACCAGCTTTTACACAGTAAAGTAGAGGAAAAAAATTAGTGTGATAGTTTTAGGTTTTTACAGCTGGCATTGGGGGAAAAAGGGCTCTGAGTTCTATGACCTGTTTTAGGGAAGAGAGATTCTAGTTTCTACAGCTAACCTCTTGGAATATTGGGATTGAAGGGCAGGAGGTCAGGAGAATGTCAAAGAAAATCTTTTACTTCCAAGGCTGCTTCTGAGGCTTTCATCTTGGTGTATTACTTTCGGTGCCCTAACACATGCCTAAAGTGTTCAGTATAACCAGGAAACTTCTCATGCTGTTTGCTATGAGGACTCACACATTCCTCTACTCAAAGTACTAGTTTTCTAGTTTCTTGTTTCCTCCAAGATATAGTGTTCCCTCACAGTGTGACCCTGGACACAGTCTTCCCGTGTTTGATTAATTTAGGTTCCCTTTTCTATGGTTAGTCTCAGGGGAGAATGGGACTAAGAGACAGGAAAGAAGGTCACAGGAAAACTTTTGTTTCTGAGACTGATGCTGGGGCCTTCATTTTGGGGTATGTTTTCTGAATTCCAACATATTCAAGCAAACTTCAGGTGTGAGGTAGCAAGTCACTTTTTCACGTCAGGGTTTTCAGGAATGGTGTGGATGTGAGACAACATCTGCAAGTTCCAGGTTATACCTGTACTTGGATAATGACCAACTGACTATAAATTGGGGTTCCCAGGACTTCCTCCTTGGCTATGATTAGTTTGTTAGAGTGACTCACAGAGCTCGAATAAACACATTAACTAATTGATTATAAAGGATACTACAAAAATATAGATGAAGAGATGCTAGACAAAACATATGGGAAGGGATGTGCTACTCTTTAGGAACCTCAATGTGTCCAGCAATCTGGAAGCTCCCAGAACCTTGTTCTACTGAGTTTAATGTAGGCTTCACTACATAGACATGATGGATTAAATAATTGACTACTGGAGGTCAGCTACAACTTCAATTTCCCACCCAGGTTGGGGAAGGGGTAGAAAACCCCAGTCCTCTAATCTTGTCTTGGTCTTTCCAGTAACCAGACTCATCTTGAAGCTTCCTAGGGACTGTCAGCCACCAGTCAGCTCCTCAGCATACAAAAATACATCACTTTAAAGACTGTAAAGACTTTAAGAGTGGTATTCCAGGAATTGGGTCAAAGACAAAATGTATATTTCACAATATTACAGGCTACTAAATGGAAAATGAAGAAACAGGTGTTGAAAAAAAGCAAAAGTGAATAATAAGTGTAGGCGAATATTATGCAGTAATTTCACTATGAAAATTCATTTAATTCTCACCAAAACCCTGTGAGAGAAGTGCTACATATTTTACAGATAAGAAAACTGAAGCAAAATTTGTTAAATAATTTGCCCAGCTTGAAAGTGGTAGCTGAAATTTTAGTACAGGGTGTGTGGTTCCAGAGTCTGTGTTTTTACTACCATGATATGATGCTGTACAGCAAAGTAAATAAATAATTTACATGAAGTAAACCAAAAATAATGTCAAATATGTTGTTATTAAGCAAATAAACAGACTGAATTCTTTTCTTAAAACCGGATGATTGGATTGGGCTAAAAATACATTTAAAGCAAAATGTTAAAGAAGGTTAAAAGTTAAGGAATGGACAAAAATGAATGTAGATCTGGAAATTTACCCCCCAAAATTAGGAATTGTGATGTAAATGGTGTATAAGATGATATTTGATGCTAAAAACTATAAGTTGGATAATGAGAAACAGTAATTGTATATAGCAATAAAGGTATATTTTATAAAGAATATTTTATAACAGAGAAAGAAATATATTAACATCAGAAAGCATTTAAAATGTGGGACTTTATTAAAAATGGTTATAGCATTGAGAAAGCACATAAAAATGTCAGTAAGATGAGCAGTACGTTTGATTTTAAAAGTTGATTATAAACTCTCATATTCCTAGGCTAGAAAGTCTATATTTTCAAAAAATGATCACGTGCATGATCACAAGTAAGACTTTATAATATGTTTTATAAAGTATTGATTTTACTGTCCACATTCTCTTATCATAATCAGTATAATAAAAGAATGATCGAAGGATTTTATTTTGTGGTTCAGAAGCAAACAGTGAGCAATCACTTGCTATAGAGACTAAGAAATACATAGATAATTCTAGGAAAAATAATAATCAAAATTGAGTTGCAAAATATTTAAAATGCAAGGAAAATGACTAACATTTTATAACAAAATCCACAAAAAAAGAGAAAAAACTTGTACTCTAAGGAAATTTTATAATCTTAAATGTATATATCAAAAGAGATTTAATAAAGTTATTCACATAGAATTATTTAATGGAATAATTTTAAATTATTCAATTTTTAGAAATTAAGGATGCTAAACATGAAAGCTAAAATAAGTAGAATAGAAAATCAAATTAAACACAAAAGCAAAATTCACAACACAAAAACAATCCAATTAGAAATTGGACAAAGGATATATGTAGACATTTCTCTAAAGATGATATAAAAATGGTCAAAGAGACATGAAAGATGCTAAACATTACTAATCACTAGGGAAATGCAATTCAAAACCACACTAAGACACCACCTGGCACCCATTAAGATGACTACTATTAAACAAAGTCCAGAAACTAAGTGTGGTGTGGAAAAGTTGGAACTTGTGTGCACTGTTGATGAGAATAAACAATGGTGCAGCCATTACAGAAAGCAATATGACAACTTCTCAAAAAGTAAAAGTAGAATTTACATAAGGCCCAGCAATTTCACCAGTGGGCATATACCCAAAAGAGTTGAAAGCAGCGTCTTGAAGGGATATTTGTATGCTCATTTTCATTGATATATT
The DNA here is from genome assembly GCA_027257055.1 of Cephalopachus bancanus. Taxonomy (NCBI): domain Eukaryota; kingdom Metazoa; phylum Chordata; class Mammalia; order Primates; family Tarsiidae; genus Cephalopachus; species Cephalopachus bancanus. Next base: position 412,627 of record JAPVLO010000394.1, read on the forward strand.
ATTCACAATAGCCCCAAAGTGGAAGCATTCCAAGTCTCCATTGACAGATGAGTAAATAAACAAAATGTGGTATATATGTATGAAATAAAATAGTAGTATTCAACTTTAAAAAGGAAGGAATTTTTGACACATGTTATAACATGATTGGACTTGGAGATTATTATACTGAGCGAAAAAAGTCAATCAAAAGGGTCAAATATTGTATGATTCCACTTATATGAGGTGACTAGAGTAGTAAGATTCATAGAGAAAGTAAAATGATGATTGCCAGGGGCTGGGGAGTGGAGAATAGTGAGTTGTTTAGTCAGTACAGAGTTTTTGACGAATAGAGATGAGTGGTGGTGACAGTTGCACAATTATGTAAACGTGCTTAATGCTAGTGGAACTGCACACTTGTGAAACAAAGCAGCAAATATAAGATGCCATGTTTGCTCATTTCTGTTTGCCAACATAATTTCACAAAGCTCTTTGGAGGGATGCTTTGAAGACAAAACAAGATAGAGCACATCGCCCCCTATGTCTCTAACTGGAGTCACTGTATTCCTTAAAAGATGACCCTACGTCCTCACCCTTTCCTACATGTAAGATAACATCTAATGGAGTTAGTGATTATGCTTCTCTAATCTAAAACCAGATGTACTCTTATACACAAACCTTGATGTGATTCTGCTTTAATGTATCTTCTGAGCAAGTTTCATGAGATTTGGCACATACTGAGCCCTCACCACCTATACGTAAGCAGTGGACTGAAATACTGTGCTCTAGCTTCTGATAGAACCTCTTAAAGGGCTTCTCCAGGAGTATAGGTCCCAGTCTATAGGCCTCAGAAAGATTTCTGAGTCAAACTAACTTTAAGTCTGTAAAAGTTTAACTTTTTTTTCTTTAGTTGGTAATAGAGATGGTTAAGATGACAAAATGTAGGTCTTTTTTGGTCACAATTTAAGAAGGAGTAAGATTCAAAAGCTGTTTTTTAAACAAAAGATATTAAAAATATTTGTTTCATGAAAATTTATAATAAAGAGAAAGGAAAAAATATGACATTTGAATGGCATATAATTTATGTCTATGAAAACAGTGAAAAAATTTTATGAATGAAGCTAGCTTATGTCCTAGTTGGCTTGTCTATTACTGACTTACCCCAGTTCTCTTTGTTCAATTATTAAAAGTGCTCATTTGCTCTCTAAAGTATTAGGCTGGACAATGCATCTTAAGGTTACTATATTTACAAGGGACTATTACAATGAATATGAATATGGTACATTTAAAACCACAGAGAAAATCGATAGTTTTTCTATTGCAAGATAAATTACTACAGTTGACCCTGGAAGAACAGGAAAGTTTGAGAAAAAAAATCTAACAAAAAGATTAGAGAGGTTACTAAAATCTTATTATTAACTCCCCAAGATATATTTTCATAGTTGAGGCCTTTTTAGTCTATGGAGAACTAGAGTATTCCAACAGTATTTAAAATATTCTAAGACCCCTACCTGATTTTATGAACGCAGCTGTCAAAACTCAGAGAGCTATTTCCCCTCCAAAAAATAGTGAGTATTGATATAAAAATTATAAATAAAACATTAGCAAATGTAATATAACAATGCATTTAAAAACTTTTATTCACAGGATGCAAGAAGTACTTTAATATCCAGGCATCTTAATTTTCATTGAATTCTTCACATACCACATTTAAACTTTCTAAGAAAAAGGCATTTATTAAACTTAGATGTTGCTTTCTGATTTCTAACTGTGCTAACTATAAGTAAGCATAGGGCCCACTGTGTAAAGAATTAAAATACATTCAAAATATTTAAGCATTTTTGGAAGAAAAGTGAATATATTACTAATCTATAAATAATTGAATAAGACAAAAATTGCCAAAGTATCCACTGAATAATTTCTTGAAAGCTGCGGTTATTTCAGAGAGTGCAGCATTTTTGAAATAATTTCTTCCTGAAAGAAAATGACAAAGGTTCAAATCAACTGTACAATTTCAGTGTATTTATGGGAAGTTGGAGGTTTTGCTAAAATGCTTGTAAAAATATTTTATAGTCTGAAGAATCTGCTCTATTAACTCTTATAGTATTCTAAGGAACAACTCAATGTACTAAGATTAAGATTAGTGAGACGACTTTCCCGTCACAATACTAAGGGGTGTGTGTGAAAGAGAGAGGAGAGAGAGGAGGAGTGAAAGAGAGAGAAGAGAGAAGGAACAGGCAGAGCAGAAGGCTCAAGAGAACAAATAAAATGTGAAGAAAGGGTGAAGAGCTGCTTGTTTATCTTTGCTTCAAACTCAGGGGTGCCCGCTGACTTTGCTTTTGGTCAAATCTTCCTTAAATCCTTAACTTACATAATTCATAAGAGTACACTGGATCTCAGATAAATGTGAATCCGGAGAGGGTACTCTGTATTCACTGACAAGTTTATTGAGTAAAGAAAAACCTGTGTGATGAGGTTTTGACACCAGAGAATAAGGGCTAGTTGCATGTGCCTGGGTGGAACCAGGTAATATAAGATGACTAGCAAAGTGAAAAACTTAAGGGACCCAAAGCTGATGGCTGCCCTGAGCTAAGAAGACGTGAGCCAACTCAACCTCATCTACCGTGACTATATGTGTCCCAGATGCAGCATGACCTGGGATCTCCGAACATCATCCTAGGAGACTTCTGCTAGGCCGTTCTGAAAATCCTGTGTTTTTGCCTGTCTTGCATATTTTCTTAAAGAAAATAAATCTGAGTAGGCTGAAGCTTATTGTCTCACAAGTTTATTTTATTTTGTTTCAGTAGCTTTGGGGACAAAAGTGGTTTTTCATCACATGGATGAATCATGCAATAGTAAAGTCTGGGCCTTTAGGGTACCTGTCACCCAAATAGTGCACATTGTATCTGACAGATACTTTTTAGTTCTTCACCCTACTTGCACCCTCCTCCCCTCTGAATCTCCAGTGTCCATTATAACATTCTGTAATACTTTTCAGACCCATAGCTTAGCTCTCACTTGTATGTGAGTACTTGTGTATTTGGTTTTCTGTTCCTGTGTTACTTCATTTAGGATGATGGCCTCCAATTCAATCCAAGTTGCTACAAAAGACACTACTAATTTGTTCTTTATTATGACTGAATGGTATTCCATGGTGTGTGTATACACGTATGTATATATGCATGTATATATATGTATATACATGCACACAATGCATATATACATGCACTGGCACACACATGTACATGTAGACATATACATGCACATACATGCATACACACATATAGGTCTATATGTACACACACATGTCTATATGCATATGCGCACACACACACATATGTATATACAGACGTGCACACACACGTGTATATGTGTACACGCACATGCATATATGCACACACATGCATATGTGCACATACATGCATGCACACACATGTACATGCGAGTACACACACGTACACATATATGTATGCGTGTGCACATATATGTCTGTGTATTGTGTACACATGTATATACATGTGTATGCATATATACAAATATATACACACATATACGTATAGACATATACATGTATATGTGTGTATATACACACATAAGTACATATGTATACAACAGATACACAAACATACCACTGTCTCATGAGTTTTACTGTTAATCTGAACCTAAAACCAAACAAGCATTGCAAGGAAACAAATAGTGGTATTGAGAAAAGATAATTATTCAGTAATTATGGAGTCAGAATGGAAAAAAGTAGTACTCACACAGACCTTCACTTCTTTCAGTACTTTGTATAACATTTTATGACATTTTTTCTTCTTTCTATGATGCAGACTTGCCTTAATTAAAATATAATTAAATTATATTTATTACTTAATTATATTTAATGCAAGTAAATTTAGTGTTAATTTAATTTCGTTAGGAAATTATATTACTTCATTTTCCATTTTGTATCACTGTAACATTTTCCAGTTTGCTTACTCTCCAGATTACTAGAACTTGGGAAATCTCCAGTATTTTAAACTACTATCTTTTACTTTCCGTTTCCAAGTTGGAAGCAATTCTCCTTTCAAGGAGGTTTCTCCTCTGCCATACAGAGAGGTACCATTTTGGGAGATGACTGTGACTCACCAGTTATTGTTGCCTTACCTCTTTTCTAGTACGGTGGTAAATGTTCCTTAGTATCTTCTCTGATCTCAAATCACACACTCCATCCAGGTCACTCTCAGAAACCAAGGAATTCTTTTCTACTTCCTGATTACTTGGCTTGGCTTCAAGTTTGACCCTTTCAACAAATCAAGCCCTGTGGAGACAACGACAAGTATCAGTTTTTTCTGAATCAGTATTAGTGATATTGGTTCCAGTGTCCCCTGCATATAGGAATATATATATATACGAAGAAATTAATATATACACGAAAAATTCAATTGATAAAGGCTAGGAACCTGAAATAAGGCCTAGCAAGTACCGGACACCAAGAATAAACCGTTTTGACTCTCATCTCTCATAGCGATCTCTTTTCTCTTCCCCAACTATCCTGTAAAATCCCATGTCCAGACAAAACAATCTGGTGAAGCAGCTTAAGGCACACAATTTCTTCCTGCCATTTTTTCTCACCATCTGCTGACATTTCCAATAGCATTGGAATGTCTTCTTCCGTTTTGTAGTTTTGTAAAAACTTGTCTAGAAATTCATCACAAACAAGTTTATCTGATGAGAAAAATTGCTGAAAACTGGAACTCCCTAGGAAAGTATATTCCACCAAAGAGTATTCTTATTTAGCATACCATAATTTCCCTGCTTTTTGGATCAAAGTTATAGCACCAGTGGGTGGCATGAATACATAAGGGGGAGAGGGAAAGAGGAAGAGAGGGAGAGAGAGGAAAGAGAGAACACCGTAAATAAACAAAGAGAGAAAATGGCGCAAAATGACTGGATGTCAAAGTGAAACAGAAGTAGAAGGAATCTAAATTCATACATGACTTAAAAACCCTTAAAGTAGACAGATACAAACACATTCTTATTGTTTTCCCTTATTTTTTTTTCCTTAGGAAATTATTTTCCATCCTTTTCTAACTAGAATAGAATGTCATTGAAAAAGTTAGTGGTAAATATTAATGAAAACAGTTGGGTCAGTGTTGAGAAAAGTATACATCTATAAAAAAGGTACTTCCTGTAGGTTGTGTTTATAGAAAAATCCAATAAATTATTCTAGAAAGTTTTTCCTTTATTTATTTTTTTGAATTGGAGTCTCACACTGTTGCCCCAAACTGGGGTGCAGTGGCACAATCACACCTCACCATAGCCTTGACCTACTGGTCTCAGGTGATCCTTCTGCCTCAGCTTCCCAATTAGGTGCAGGCCACCAAGCCCAGCTAATTTTTAAATTTTGTGTAGAGACGAGTTCTCCCTATGTTGTCTAGGCTGGTTTTCAACTCCTGGGCTCAACCAGTCCTCTCACCTTGGCCTTCCAAATTGCTGGGATTACAGGTGTGAGCCTCCACACCTGGCCCTAATTCTGAAAACTTTAAAAAAATTATTGCGGTGAGATTTGTGCAAAATAGAGTGATGCTGCTTTTTGGAAATGATTGGTGCTTAAATATGTATTTGGGTGTGCCTTTTTGCTGCTTTATATTACTTCATGGAAGGTAAAGTGAAATTAAGCCAAGGATAGTTCCTCCAGGTTTAGAGGTGCCCAAAAGCTTTCAGCTGGAATATTCATAGCAAATAAGACACAACATCAAATCAAGGAGAGCTCCATGGCTCGTGGCTCTGTCGCAATGACTTTGGTGTTTTGGTTCTATATTTATTTGGCCATGTGCGAAATCCAGTAAGTCAATATAGCTTTAGTGAAATCAACACTACAGTCATTTACTACCACAATCTGCATAGGATCATTTATTGTTATATGTAATTTTCTAGAGTGCACAGAGCTGTTAAGGGATATAGCAGTTAAAACCACTGATGTTTCTTCATGCAACTTTTCCTCTTTCTGGAGAGTGCCTTCACAATTTCATGGAGAATTTCTCTACTAGTACTTCCACAAATTTGGTTTCTCCAAAAGAACAATGAATCCTTGGTAATATTTCTGTGTTATGACAACTTACCTCTTTCTCCTGGGGTTGAGCTGTAACTTGCCTTGGATGACAGGCACCCCATTTCCAAATTCACAGAAGAAAATTTTCACAAGGAGAACAAGTTTTTTAAGGAAAGTAAATTGAATCAATGTAAATCAACGGATTAAGTCAGGTTTGGCCACACTGCAAGTACCTGTGATAATCTTATGAAGACATCAGACTCTTTGTTTTTATATTTATCAGTTTTAGATTCAAGGGATAAGTGTGCAGATTTGTTACATGTGTGTATTGCAGGATGGTGAGGTTTGGGCTTCTATTATGCCTGTCACCCAAATGGTGTGCTTGGTACCCAACAGGTTTTTCAAATCTTGCTCCCCTCCCTCCTTTCAAAACTCTTCAGATTCTTTAATTATAAAGGTTAACATTCTCACTTCCATATGAATAGTTTTTAAAATTACCAGGGGTATCCACCTTAGAAAAAAACACCAAGTAAGAAACAGGGTAGAAATAATAGTATTTTTCTGAAACAGGGGTGGCCTTCTTTTCAGAGTCAAATTGCAGTTTAATTTTTTCATCTGAATGAAGAAGAAATTTGGAGACACTAAAAGACAAAAAACAGTCCAGAAATGTCACAAGTCCTTATTTTGCCTTTTATACACAACACCAAAACATTCAATATTACAGGAATTGCAATATTGATATTTTGAGAATGATTCAGCCTCAGGGCAAGATTAGCATTTAGGACAGTAAATCTAATCAATTTCTTCCTTCCTCAGAGATTAGGTTTGTACCAAGACTAAAATACAGAGTTAATTTGATCAGCACAAATCTTCTTAATTTTGAGAATATTTTAGTTTTTCCTTTAAATGTAGTTTAAATAATTTTTAAATCTTCAGAGTTAAAATTGTGTGTTGGTAAGACTAAATTTGTGTCTGGCAAGATGGTGACGGGGCAACCTGGTCCATGAAACCCTCCGCAAAGGAGAACTGCAGTGGGTCTCTGGCTCTCTCCCCCGGGGCTGCAGATCCCAATATCGCAGCCTGCTCTTCACACGGAGCTTGGCCGTTGCCACCACTGGGGCATCGCAGAGGTCTGGACAGCCACTGCAGCGCAGACACAGCAGCCACTGGTGCTGCCACTGCGGCCTCCGTGGCGGCCATAGCACATCGTGCCACACATGCTGGAGGCGATCCACTTCAGTCCTTGAAGTCCCTGCAGGGAAGGTCTGCTGGGATCACTGCCACCTCTCCTGTGACCGTGATATCCTGCCTGCCGTGAGTCTCCTCCCATGCGCCCTGGGGCAGGCTTCCATCTCCAGCTTCTGTCGGTTCCTGTCTGGCCCCACCCCCTCTGGGGAAAGCAGCTGAGATAGCACCACCTGCTGGTGATTCAAGATAACAACACCGAAATGGGAGAAACAAGCTTGGAAAAACAGACACAGGCCAGAGTGGTGAACGGAGGGTGATCTGAACTGTCCTTCACAGCAGGCCAGGGACAACTGACCCTAACTGCAAGCTAATTTACCAGCTTGAAAAGAAAGCTAGAAATCAGAGCTGAAAGGACATTGGACTTAAATGAAAAGTCTCAGAGTATGCTTGATTGATTCTGTTAGTTTAATGACTTAATTCTATTCCTACTGTATTGTTCCTTTTTTTTTCTTTTTTCCTCTTCCTTTTCTTCTCTTTTCTCCTCTCTGTAAACCATATCTTTGTATAGAGGAACAGCACACCAGTAAGGTTGTTGGTTAGCTTGTATGTTAGCATTATTATATGTTTCTTTTTTTGTATGGGAGTTGGTTAGTCTATAGCTGTGGTTTATTGTTTTTATCTGTTTCAATATAGGTCTATTTCTCCATTTGTTGGTACACTTGTTTGTTTCACCCCTTACTCCTCTATCTCTCCACCCCTCTCTTCAACACACTGCCTTCTCCATTCTCTTCCCTCTGCTAACCACATTTTATTTCAGGGAGTAAATCTACAGCTCCACTGCATGGACAGATTCCAAGGCAGTGGGAAGTGGGTTTCAGATTATCCATATACCTGTCAGCGAATACCAGGACCTGAAGATAGATTTTGAATCACAGCTCCCCCTTTAAGTAAATCTCAAAACTGCAAAAAGGACCACCCCCAACCTACAGTGCAACTCCAGAACTGAACAAAGTAAGAGGGCATACATAAAGAATAGGAGATTGAACAAACAGAAGTAAAACTAATCCCTCTACCCCTGAATAACAGAATTAAAGAAGATGGTGATGGGGAGGGAAGGAAAAAGTGGGGGGGGGAAGTGCACAAATGAAGAAAAACCAAAAGAAGAATATAGGTCTCACACAGACCCCTGGGAGATCAGACACCGAGAAAATAGATTCTGGAACACAAACAATAAAGAGCCCTCAGAATGACTGGTCACATGGAACAAACCCAGACATCAAGAACATTAATAGAGAGAATTAAAAAAATTGAGGAGAGACAAGAGGAAAATAGGAAGGAGCTGATGTCAGAAATAACAGCAGTGAAGAATACTGTGATGGAAATAAATAACAAATTAATAAGCATGGAAAGCAGAATTAGCCAGGCAGAAGAAAGAATCTCAGAGCTCGAACACCAAAACACAGAATTAACCCAAACTGTCAAAAGCATAGAAAAGAAGCTCAGAAAGACAGAACAAAACCTGCAAGAGATGAATGATCACTTCAAGAGACCAAACCTAAGAGTAATTTGGCTTCCTGAGACAGAGAGAAAAACAGAGGCCACACTGGAACAAACATTTCATGAAATCATTCAAGAAAACTTTCCTCATCTCATCAAGGACAAAAAAAAATCAAACACAAGAGATTCAGAGAACCCCTGCAAGACAACAAATGAGAAGACCAACTCCCAGACACATAATAATTCACCTAAACAAAGTAGCTATAAAAGAAAAAATCCTAAAGGCAGCAAGAGAAAAAGGCCAGATGACCTACCAGGGAAGACCAATTAGAATAGCAGCAGATTTATCCACAGAAACCCTTCAGGCTAGGAGAGCCTGGAGCCCTATCTTCAAAGTTCTAAAAGGTAAACAATTTCAAACAAGAATAACCTACCCAGCCAAACTAAGCTTCATTAGTGAGAGAGAATTGAAATCTTTTCCAGATATCCAATCCCTAAGAACCTATGCTGCCACCAGACCACCTCTACAAGAAACACTTAAGAAAGTACTGAACATAGAAGAAAAGGAAAAAAGAACAACAACATTCTTCACAAGAGTACAGGCAAAAGATTAAAAACACACATGAACCAACTCCAAAACCAAAAGAAAGACAACAAATAAACAGGAACAACAACTCTGTAAGAACCTTATGACAGGGATCAACTCTTGCATTTCAATTATTAACCTAAATGTGAATGGATTAAATGCACCACTGAAAAGACATAGAATGGCACAATGGATAAAATATCATCAGGCAACAATCTATTGCCTTCAAGAGACACACCTCACTAAAAGGACACTCACAGACTCAAAGTAAGAGGAAAAACTTTCAAACTTTCAGGCAAATGGAATACAAAAGAAAGGAGGAGTAGCGATCTTAATTTCAGACAAAATACCCTTCAAGCTATTAAAAACCAAAAAAGATACAGAAGGCCACTACATAATGATAAAAGGCTCAATTCATCAACAAGAAATATCTATCCTAAACATATATGCACCCAAAATAGGTGCTCCAACTTTCATAAAGCAACTTCTAGGAAAACTGAAGAAAGATATTGACTCTAACACCATCATAACTAGGGACTTTAATACCCCACTCACAACCCTAGACAGATCATCAGGACAAAAATCAACAAGGCGATCCGGAACCTCAGTGTGACTTTGAACCAAATGGACTTAATTGATACTTACAGAACACTCCATCCAAAGACCACAGAATACACATTCTACTCATCACCTCATGGAACGTATTCTAAGATCGACCACCTAATTGGCCATCGATCAAGCTTAAGCAAATTTAAAAGGACCGAAATTCTATCATGCACCTTCTCAGACCACAGTGGAATAAAAATAAACATTGACATCAACAAGGTCCCCCCAAAACCCACAAAGACATGGACGCTAAACAGCATGATGCTAAACAACTCCTGGGTCAATGATGAAATCAAAACAGAGATCAAAAGATACATGGAAACAAATGAAAATGAAGAAACATCTTACCAAAATCTCTGGGATGCCTTAAAAGCTGTAGTAAGAGGGAAATTTATATCCCTACAAACACAAACGAAGAAAAAAGGAACACAAATTAACAGCCCAATAAGCCACCTAAGGAAGCTGGAAAAGCAAGACCACAAAAACCCTAACATCAGCAGAAGAATCCAAATCACCAAAATAAAAGCCTCAATCCAGGACATAGAAGACAAAAAGATAATACAAAAAAATCAATGAAACAAAAAGGTGGTTCTTCGAAAGGATAACCAAGATTGATGGCCCCCTCGCTAGACTGACCAAGAAAAATGAGAAAAAAAACCCAAATAAGCACAATCAGAAACACAAAAGATGAAGTCACATCTGACCCTGAAGAAATACAAAAGATCAATGGAGACTACTACGTACACTTTATGGAAACAAACTTGAAAATCTTAAGGAAATGAAGGACTTTCTGACATCACACAAACTACCTAGGTTGGAACAAGAAGAAATTGACACCCTAAATACACCAATAACAATCAAGGAAATCGACTATGTAATAAGAAAACTTCCTACAAAAAAAGAGCCCTCGTCCAGATGGCTTTCCGGCAGAATTCTACAAGACATTTAAGGAGGAACTGATACCAATCCTACTGAAGGTATTCCAGGTGATTGAAAAAGGTGGAACTCTCCCCAAATCATTTTATGAAGCCAATATCACATTGATACCCAAGCCAGGTAAAGATCCAACAAAGAAAGAGAACTACAGGCCAATATCTTTGATGAACATTGATGCTAAAATCCTCAACAAGATCCTAGCAAACTGGATTCAACAACACATCTCAAAAATCATCCATCATGACCAAGTAGGCTTCATTCCAGGGATGCAAGGCTGGTTCAACATTCCTAAAACCATAAATGTAATTAAATACATCAACAGATGTAAAAACAAAAACCACATGATTATATCATTAGATGCAGAAAAAGGTTTTGATAAAATCCAGCACCCCTTCTTGATAAAAACCCTCGAACATCTAGGCATATGGGGAACATACCTCAAAATAGTAAAAGCCATCTATGAGAAACCCACAGCCAGCATACTCCTAAATGGACAAAAAATTGGAACCATTTCCCCTGAAAACTGGAAAAGACAAGCATGCCCACTCTCACCCCTCCTGTTCAACATAGTATTAGAAGTCCTGGCTCGAGCAATCAGAGAAGAGGAGGCAATCAGGGGTATTCAAATAGGAAAAGAGGAAGTCAAGTTATCTCTCTTTGCAGATGATATGATTGTGTACCTTGAAAACCCAGGAGAATCTGTCAAAAACCTCCTTACACTGATAAAGTCCTTTGGCAAAGTCTCAGGATACAAAATAAATGTACAAAAGACAATCGCATTTCTTTACACCAATAATAAACTAACAGAAACTCAAATAAAAAACACAATTCCCTTCACAATATTCACAAAAAAAATGAAATACCTTGGCATCTTCCTAACCAGAGATGTGAAAGATCTTTACAGTGAAAACTACAAAACACTACTCAAAGAAATTAAAGATGACAGAAACAAGTGGAAAAATATCCCATGCTCATGGATTGGAAGAATCAACATTGTGAAGATGTTCATCCTACCTAAAGCAATCTACAAATTCAATGCAATACCTATCAAATTACCAGCAACATTCTTCTCAGAACTGGAAAAAACAACACAGGAATTCATATGGAAACACAAATGTCCAGGAATAGCCAGAAAATCCTCAGCAAAAAAAACACAACAACAACAACAACAAAAAAAAGCAGGTGGTATCACATTACCAGACTTCAAACTTTACTATAAAGCTACAATCATCAAAACAGCTTGATATTGGTATAGGAATAGGCATATAGACCAATGGAATAGAATTGAGATTCCAGAAGCAAAACCTAAATTTCTCAACCAACTCATCTTTGACAAAGCCTCCACCACCTACCACTGGGGAGAGGAGAACCTATTCAGTAAATGGTGCTGGGAAAACTGGCTGACCACATGCAGAAGATTGAAACAGGACCCCTATCTATCCCCATGCACAAAGGTTAATTCCAAATGAACCAGAGACCTAAATGTAAAACCTCAAACCATAAGAACCTTAGAAAATGAAGGACATACCCTCATGGAAATCGGAACTGGCATCCAATTCCTGAACAAAACCCGAAACCCACAGGTCATAAGAGAGAAGATAGACAAGTGGGACCTTATTAAACTGACAAGCTTCTGCAAGGCCAAAGAAACCATCAAGAGAGCAGGGAGACAGCCTACAGACTGGGAAAAAGTATTTGCCAACACCAGGTCTGACAAAGACTTAACATCCTGGATTTACAAGGAACTAAAACATGCTGAAAAGAAAAAAAAACAAACAACCCCATTATCAAATGGGCAAAAGATATGAACAGACACTTCACAAAAGAAGACATCCGAGCAGCCAACAAACACATGAAGAAATGTTCAACCTCACTAATCATCAGGGAGATGCAAATCAAAACCACACTGAGATACCACCTAACTCCAGTCAGAATGGCAATTATCAACAACTCAAAAAGTAACAGCTGCTGGAGAGGGTGTGGCAAAAAGGGAACACTTCTACACTGTTGGTGGGAGTGTAAACTAGTGCAACCTCTGTGGTAAGCAGTGTGGTGATTCCTAAAAGCTCTAAATATCAACCTCCCATATGACCCCACAATCCCCCTACTGGGAATATACCCTGAAGGACTCAAATCACTCTATAAAAAAGATACCTTCACACGTATGTTTATGGCAGCATTGTTCACAATAGCAAGAATCTGGAAACAACCATGCTGCCCATCAAAAGAGGACTGGATTAAAAAAATGTGGTACACATACATGATGGAATACTACACAGTCATAAAAAGGAACAAAATCATGAATTTTGCAGCAACCTGGATGGAACTAGAGTCTTTAATACTGAGTGACCTCTCACAGAAACAAAGATCCGAGTATCACATGTTCTCACTCATATAATGGACCTTGAACATCCAATGTAATACTGTAAGAAAAGGACTGGCCGGGCTCGGTGGCTCAGCCTGTAATCCCGTGCCTTTGGGAGGCTGAGGTGAGTGGCTTGCCTGAGCCCGCGGGTTTGAGAATTGCCTGGGCGGCGAGACCTCATCTCTACAATAAATAAAAAAATCAGCCGGGCGTGGTAGCACATGCCTGTAATTCCGGCGACTTGGAAGGCTGAGGCGGAAGGATCGCTGGAGCCCAGCAGGTGGAGGCTGCGGTGGCCAGGAGCGGCCACTGCAGTCCAGTCTGGGCGGCAGAGTGAGACGCCAACTCAAAAAAAGAAAAAAAAAAAGAAAAGGACTGACAGTGGTGGAAAACTATGGGGGGGGGAGGGGAATGGGATTAACAGTAGCAAATATCTATCTGGGGATGGGAAAACACCTCTTATCAACAGGGTGCCTGAATGAAATGTAATTGTACACCTAACCCTTAACTGTACCCCACAAAACCATAATAAAAAACATTGATTTAAAAAAAAAAAGAAAAGCAAAGTGTGTCATCTTCATTTCTAGATTGTTCATTTGGGGAAATATAATGAAAAGTAAATTCTCCCAACCCAGAAATCCTTTCCATAAAGGCAGTAGAGAACAAAAATACTCTTATTATTAAACAATCATTAAAACAGAATGTGATGTGCATCACAGGAATCTGCTAAGAGTTTGCAAAGAGAGAGATCGCAGCTTTTATATTGTCAAACAGATATAACCCATTGCATCCTTGCTACACAATAAGTAACCTTCAAGTAAGAGGACTTGACAACACCACTTACTACTCATCCTAGATTCACCTGATGGCTAATGGGTGACCATTTACATTAGTTAATTGACTTTATCTGAAGGAAGGAAAAAATAAACTTCTCATGCCATCACAAGAGATAGTTTAACTTGGAGCAAGCTGTTCATGGTAGGCTCCTACTCTCCCACAGAAACTGGAGATAAAGATATTATCTCCCTTGTTGTTTACATTAGTGCTGAAGAAAACCTAACCAGTTTTCAAAAGGATTTATAGACATTTCAAAGAGGAGAAAAGGCTTAAAGTTACAAGTTTTCTAAGAAAACTCTAAAGAAAAAGAGGGAGAGTAGTCTTTTCCTTTACTTTCAACAGGGAGAATTAAGTCTCTTATTTTAATTTCTATTTGTCCTTACACTCAACCACAATGGATACTTTTTTGTTTATTGACAAATGAAGAAATGTCAGCAGCGATATCAGACAGGGTGGAATAGCATATTTGCTTGCAAATTTAGTCAATTAGATTTTTTGTAATGCATTTTTTCTATAATATGGTTTACTCTGTGGAATCATCTTTTATTTTGTTGAAAAATCATGGAAAGGTCAGTTGTGATGCTAGGGAGGATTAAGGAAAAACATTAAGAAGTTAGCCTATAAAGAAATGTTTAAAAGGCGCAATTTTTAGAAACTGAATTCAGAAGTTATATGCACTATTCAGGACAAAACAAACAAGGTAAGATTTATATAATGAATATTCCTTTATCATATGCTTATCCACTAATCCGTGTCAGGCATATCCACCTTTCTCTTACAAAGAACAAATCATGTCTCTTGTCCTCAGGGACTTTGTAGTAGTTACTTGTCACAGCAAGAGAGACACATGAATCAGACTTAAAACGAACCTTCAGTCTGGGTACAAGTTTAACCATTCCCAAATAAGTTCAACATAGTCACATCTGATCCATAGATTAATGAGAGAGAAATCAATATTTCTTATGGTAAGCTACTGAGTTTGGGGTTGGATTTTAAAATTTTGTTATTGCAGCAATAATAAAGGTACACTTAATATTTTTTTTCATAGACTTTATTTTTTAGAGCAGTTTAGGGTCACAGTGAAATGTAGTGAAAAGTAGAGTCCCCATGTGTACTTTTTTCCTCTACATGTACAAGCTCCCACACTAATTGTGGTTCTCCTAATCATTCCTCCCTCCCCACATCCCCTGGTCACCATTGATCTTTTTCTTGTCGCCATAGTTTTTCTTTTTGCTGATGTGATATAGTTTCCTCCCCTTGAGTATCACCAGAACTGAAAGAAGTCCTGGTGATTAGAGTGGGAAAGTGGAATAATATTTGAGGGGAAGGCAGGGGCTGTTTCATGCAAAACCTTGTACAGAGCCTTCATTACTATTTGTGGTGTAATGGGATGCTACTAAAGGAATTAAACAAATGAAAATAAGTTAAAAATATGCTCTCCTTTAGGATACAGATTTTTGAGGAACAAATGCAAGGTGTTACTGATGGGTGTAAAGTCTGAGTCAGGGAGAAATAAGTATAATACACAGGTCTAAGACCTGCACTGAAGCATCTGTGTGGGTGTTAGTACTGTTACTGAGATGACTGGGTGACTAGGTATGGACTGAGATTGATTGTGTCGGGCAGTAGTTGTAAATCATGAGTGACATTTGGAATTTTAAAGTTGGTTATGTTTGAGATGTTTGTGAGACAGTGCATTAGTCTTCCATTACTGCTGTGACAAATTACTCCACACCTTGTGGATTAAAACAACACAAATTTATTCTTTTATCTTAATAGTTACAAAAAAAATAAACACTTTAGGCATATGTTTACAAATAATTTTGAAAAACATAGGTGTGTCAAATAATAATACTAATGAATACTTGATCTTATGATTAATCAAGTATACAATATTTTGTTTTATTTTTATTTATTTTATTTATTTTATTTTTTTTTGACTTGGAGTCTTACTCGGTCGCCCAGACTGGAGTGCAGTGGCCGCTCCCAGCCACCACAGCCTCGCCTGCTGGGCTCTGGGTGATCCTTCCGCCTCAGCCTTCCAAGTAGCCGGAATTATAGGCATGTGCTACCATGCCCGGCTGAGTTTTTTGATTTATTGTAGAGATGAGGTCTCGCTGCCCAGGTGGGTCTTGAACCCGCGGGCTCAGGCAATCCACTCACCTCAGCCTCCCAAAGGCGCAGGATTACAGGCTGAGCCACCGAGCCCGGCTACAATATTTTATTTTTAAGAAAATTTTGTGAAAAGATCTTTAGAAGGGATCCTATGGGGAACGGAAGTAGGAAATCTTTTTTTCATGCTAAGCTTATCCTGAGAAAGAACATTTAATTGTTTAAATGTAAGTTAAAATACATAGATTTTTTTTCTCAAAAAATATGTAGATTCTTGTCAAGTTTTACTCAATAACTCTCAAAGAAAATAAACAGACATAATGAACTATCATGAAAATTCTATTTTTCTATAGTTCCTAGTGAAATTATTTGAAAACACATATCAGAACTAAGCCATCAACATGTTAGAATATTCCATATGTAATACAACATTTTATGTAGTTACAGTATTTAGTGATTGGTGTGGTATCCTGTCTTTGCTTGAGCTGTCCTGAAAGCAGAATTTGAGGCAAGAGCTGGGATGCAGGTAATTCATTTCAGAGGTGATTCTGAAACGCAGGAGTGAGAGAGCAGGGAGACTGGGACACAAAAAGGAAAAAAAGCTAATTTAAGGCTTTGTTATTGAGATTGCTTCCTGAGAATCTGGACCTATTCCAATGGGGCTTCATGAGAAGCATTTGGAATGCCCTCCAGAATGCCAGAGATGGGAGCGTTTGTCCACTGGCTCTGGACCCTTGTGGGCTGAAGCATTTGGGAGTGCCAGCTTAATGATCCAGGAGTAAACTTGAGATGTAGCCCAGCTCCAAAGTGACTTCTTTTCTATTGAATTTCCCTTGTCTTAGAAGGAAGAGGCTTCAAAAGACATCTGATTGCATGGTGTGTCATATTCTGCAAGTGCATATTCATCTGGAAGAGAGTAATTGTTATTAGAAACAGTTTTGTAAGATTGTTCAAGAAGAAAAGATCTTTATTTCTGTTCAAAAATAAACTCCCTTAAATCCATGCTACTAAAAGTTTGCTTAACAACTTCCAAATACACGTATTGTTATTCCCCTAAATTACATATCACGTTGCATACACACCTGTAATATCATTCCTGAGTGTTTCAGGTATAAACACTCTTTTTAAAACCTAACAGAAGTTAGGCTTTACCTTCTAGGAAAGAGAATTCATATTATCATGAGAGCTGGAGGGACAGTTAAATCTTAGTTCAATCATCTGGGTTTTTGGAAACAGGTGAAGATGTATTTACCAAGTGCTTAGTTATCCGAAGTTTGCAAATCACTATTTAGTGTGTAAACATTCCTTTGTTTGGCTAAAATATTTATCAAAATAGCATGTATAAAACAGGTAACTTTTAAAGACTAAAAGTCTGTGATGTGAGTCATTTATTGATTGAGATAATCTGAATTGAAAATAGTAGACTTGTCTTTTTCATTTTTTGATTGGTAAAGTTATTAGACTTACATGCTAATTTATTAATATACGTGATTTTTTATCTCAGGAAAACAAAGTGTTGTAGTACAGACAAGCTTCAATTTAATGTCAGAAGACCCAATTAAGAGCTTTTATTCTGCCACTGACTTGTTTTGTGAATTTGCCTTTTCCTGAGCCTTGGTTAAAACAACAGTACGCAATAAGAACTTGATGTAAAAGAAGTACCTCTGATTATAAATTTTTAAACAATTGTTTAAAAATTATTTTATTTTATTTTTAATTAACAAATAATTGTACATATTTATAGTGTTGTTTTGATATATATATGATGCCTTTAATGCATATATAATATATAGTGATGTTTTGATGCATATAATATATGATGATCTCTGGCCTAAGGTTGGAACAACAGACACCGGGGACTCCTAAATAAGGAAGGAAGGAAGGAAGACAAAGTTTGAAAAACTAGGTATAGGGTATCATGTTCATTATTTGGGTGATGGGTTCAATAGAAGCCCAACCCTCACCATCACACATGATACCTGTGTAACAAACCTGCATGTGTGCCCCCGAATCTAAAATAAAATATGGTAAAAGATTTATCATTTAAAATAAGTAAAATATGGTGATCAGATCAGGGTAATTACCATATCCATCATCTCAAACAATTGTTATTTCTTTGTGTTGGGAACATTCAATGTCCTCCTTTTAGCTATTTAAAACTATATAATACATTATTGTTAACTATAGTCACCCTGCAGTGGTGTAGAACCCTAGAGCATATTCCTTTTTTCACTGTACTGGAGAAATGTCTGAATAGATAGGTGATAACTAACGAAACAGATAGATAGATGCCCAGACCAGTCCGCTGAAGGCTGAGAAGCTCAAGTTCACTCAGCGAGCAGTCAGCGAGCCGGCTGTCAATCAAGAGTCTTTCAGTGCCAGACATTTGAATGAGGCCATCCTGGATCATATGCTCCTGACTCTGCAGGTGACCGCAGATTCAGAAGAAATTCAAAGGAAAAGCTGAGAAGCCCATACCACCAGTCAGCTTGACTGATGCAAAGAATTGTGAGGAATAATGAATGGTTGTGGTTTCAAAAATAGACTATATCAGAACATTTTCACTAACCTGTGTCTATCATCTCTAATTGTATGTTTCTTTTTCTAATAAAACACACACATAATTTCTGTGTCCTCTAATTCACACTAATGCCTAAAATGCATGCCAACACGCATAGCCATTAACTTTATTTTGTGTGAATCTATAATTTATCTAGCCAGATAGCCTACTTCCCATATATTCTCCAGTAATTTAAATGAATACTTTGAGAGAGAAGATTGGTTAAGAAAAATTATGCCAGTTGTGTTCATATAGATAGAAACATTTTTAAAAATTTTGCTATTAAAACTCCAAATCCCTTTGTATTAGGGGGAATGATAAGTTACAAAACATCAATTAAAGGAAGAATATTTCAAAAACAGAAACTATGACACCAGTAGAAAAAACAGAAACTGCTTTATGTGTAACTAAATGTAGATTATTGCTGGGCATGGTGGCTCATGTCTGTGTAATTCCAGTACTTTGAGAGGCCAAGGTGGGAAGATTGCTTGAACCCAGGAGTTCGAGACCAGCCTGGGCAGCATAGAGATACCTCATTTCTGCAAAAAATAAAAACAATACCAGGCATGGTAGCACATGCCTCCAGTCCCAGCTACTCTGTGGCTGAAGCAGAAGGATTGCTTGAGCCCAGGAGGTCAAGGCTGCAGTGAACTGTGATCCTGCTCCTGCACCCCAGTGTCACCCTGGGTGACAGAGTGAGACCCTCACTCAAAAAAAAAAATGTAGCATATAAACAATAATCAACTGAGTAAACTTCTTACCAGTTTCATAGTAATCATAGAGCTGAACAGATGCAGGCTTGATGTTGGATACAAGTGCCTCTTGTTCAATAGAGAATGAGAATTGAATTTCCTTTTGAGTAACCTGGGAATAAATCAATATTATTGTGCATATTAAAATATATTCCCTCCATTTCAAATATTCAGAATTATTTTAAAAATGCTATTTTGGTACTTAACGTTCTTAGAAAGTTTTTTTAAACATAAAAAAGACAAAAACAAAACCATATTGTGCCTCAGGCACATACACCAACCCACAGACCAAATTATAACAATAAACTTACATTCTCCAGATAAAAAAAGATATGGTTGGTTTTGATGTCTACTCGTTGGACTTTGCCAGCTTCCTGAAGCTAAAAATAAGGAGGAAAAATGTGCTGAAATTTCAGGGCACCAGTAATACAAACATCTAGTTAACCAAAGATAAAACTATTTAATTTCTTTTTTTTCTTTTATTTTAAAGATATGGGGTACAATTCAGGGTTAGGTATACAAATGTTGATTATGCAGGTACCCTTGTTGATGAACAACTATTTAATTTCAATTTGGTGGTTTTCCTGGACCTTTAGAAATGCTTGCAATGCTTCCATTAAGCCTCAACAACAACTATTAATTAGTCTTTGAGACTCATTTATTCAACATGTTATAAATATCTTTCTGTGTGGTATTAGCTTCTAATTTTCAATGAGTAGAATCGTAGACCAAAATAGAATAATAATATCTGAACATCAACTCATCCTCCTGTTTTTAAATGATTTATTATCTTGGCAATATAAGAATATAAATCAGTTTGAGAGTTTTAAACAATGTTGTACTAATACATATATATAAGATTCAAATTTCTTAAAAATAGATAATGCGTTCTTTTTTCATCAACTTGTGGCCAATGTGTAGCACAGGACTTAACACAATATATATATATCCTGAAGTTATTTCAGTTAACAACATTTAATACTTTACCTTTTTAATTGATGATTTATCAGGGATGAATCCTGAAAGCATCTTCACATCAATGATTGCCATGTTGGAAGATTTGCGTCTTCCAGAATATCTTTTATTAAAAGTAGAAAATTTAAAATTCAGAAAAACTTTCATCATTATTTAAAAAACAAATTACCAATAAAATACATTTTTAAACAAGAAAAGGTTATTTTACCATCCCTGTATAGTGTTTATTGTTCTGAGATTCTTTTTTTTTTTTTGGAGTTGGAATCTCACTCTGTCACTTAGACTGGAGTGCAGTGGCCACTCCTGGCCACCGCAGCCTCGACCTGCTGGGCTCCGACGATCCTTCCACTTCAGGCTTCCAAGTAGTTGGAACTATAAGTGCGTGCTACCACGCCTGGCTATTTATTGATTGATTGATTGATTGATTGATTGATTGTAGAGATGAGGTCTCACCAAGTTGCCAGGCAGGTCTCGAACCCATGGGCTCAGGCAATCCACTCACCTCAGCCTCCCAAAGCACAGGATTACAGGCTGAGCCACTGAGCCCGGTTTGTTCTGAGATTCTAATAATCTCATAATAAACTGAAATCAGTGGTGTTCCAAAATAAAGCAACATACATTTCAATCCACTACTAAGAAGATTAAGACAGTTGAACCTGGCTGATGCTCTTGATTTGGGATTCTGGATTCCCAAATTAAAGGACTGCATTATGTTGATTTACAAACTGGAAACTTTAAGAAAATATACCTCTTAAGGAGGAATTTATAGAATTTTTTCTACAACTTCCTTTTTTCTCTTCTATTCCATATTTTTAGAAAACACTTATTTTTCTGCCTCATGTCACTTTATATATTTAGGAAATTTAAAGAAGATAAAATAGTAGTTCCTTAAATAATTGAAAAAGGCCAATCGTTTACATAAAATAATAAGAGTGGTGGTTACACTTAGAGGCAGAGACACTGGACTACCTGAATTAGAACTAGAGATATATTTAAGTTTATTAAAAATTATTACCTGGCTGAAACAACAAGGTCAAACTTTGTATCAAATAATCCTCTGCAGAAAGCATTGACTGTATTCACAGAAAGGGAAAATCCTGATGACTTCTTGGGGAGCAGGATGTTATATCTTAGAGTTGTCTTAAATAAATACAACATATGTTATTTATTAACACAAAGATTATTTTAAAATGTATTACATCCACATTAACATTTCAGCTTAAAAGCTAGATTTTACCTCTGTGCTTCCCATTTTCCATACCATTGGTAACATTAATAACAATAGCTAATATTTATCACTCATATACTATGTACTTATTTTAAGTGCTTTTTTAACCTAATGACTTCTTTAATATTTCCAAGAACCCTGTGTGGTAGATGCCCTTTTTAGCCTCCATTTTATAGATGAGGGAAATGAATTACAGAGGGATGAGCAGCTTGTCCAAACTTATTCAGCTGAGGTGTAGCAGAGAGAGAATGTATCTGTGTTGGAAATAGCTTTGGTTAAAAAATTACCTTTATCTAATAATCCCACTTCTGGGAATACAGACTGAAGATACACCCCAAGTATGAAATAATATATGCATATTATTTATTATAGTGCTCTATATAATAGCCAAAGAAAGGAAATAATGCAAATATCCATCAACATTTGACTTCTTGAATATACTCTGGTATATCTAAATAGTATGGAAATACCAGTAAATAAAAGTAGAAGGTATCATAGAACTAGAAAATCACCACTTTTCAGTCATTAATGAAGTAGTTGACACAGTTAAAGATCATCAATGCATGTTAAGACTTTTAGGTGGGGTCCCGCACAGACCCCTGGGAGGTCAGCCACTGAGAATGCAGATTTGGAATGCAAACAATGAAGAGCCCCCAGAATGACTGGTTTCAAACTACAAACTGAGATATCAAGACATTAATAGAGAGAATAAATAGAATTGAGGAGAGACAAGGGGAAAGAATGAAAGAGTTGATAACAACAATAAAGAATACAGTGAATTAAAGAAATGACAAACTGATAAGCATGGAAAGCAGAATTAGCCAAGCAGAAGATAGAAAGAAGAAAGTAGCCGGGTTTGGTGGCTCAGCCTGTAATCCCGTGCCTTTGGGAGGCTGAGGTGAGTGGATTGCTTGAGCCCGTGGGTTCGAGACCCGCCTGGGCAGGTGAGACCTCATCTCTACAATAAATAAATAAATAAAAAAAATAGCTGGGCGTGGTAGCGTGTGCCTGTAGTTCCAGCTACTTGGAAGGCTGAGGTGGAAGGATCGCCAGAGCCCAGCAGGTTGAGGCTGTGGTGGCCGGGAGCACTGCACTCCAGTCTGGGTGACAGTGAGACTCCAACTCAGAAAAAAAAAGGAAAGAAAGAAGAAAGTTTGAGGACCAAAATATGGAACTAACTCAAACTGTCAAAAACATAGAAAAGAAGCTTTAAAAGACAGAGCAAAACCTTCAAGAGATGAGTGCTTATTTCAAGAGGCAGAACCTAAGATTAATTGGACTCCTTGAGGTAGAAAGAGAGACAGAGTTCACTCTGGAACAAACATTCCATGAAATTATACAAGAAAACTTCCCTCATCTCATCAGTGATGTGACCGTTCAAACACAAGAGATTCCGAGAACCCCTGCAAGATGACAATGAGTAGACCAACTCCTAGTCACAGCAATTCACCTACACAAAGTAGGTATAAAAGAAAAAATCCTAAAGGCAGCAAGAGAAAAATGTCAGACTGCCTACCAGGGAGGACCAACTAGAATAGCAGCAGATTTCTCTACAGAAACACTTCAGGCTAGGAGAGCTTGGAGCCCAGTCTTCAAAGTTCTCAAAGATAAACAATTTCAACCAAGAATTACCTACCCAGCTAAGCTAAGCTTCATCAGTGAGGGAGAATTAAAATCTTTCCCAGACGTTCATTCCCTAAGAGCTTACACTGCCTCCAGACCAGCTCTATAAGAACACTTAAAGTATTAAATACAGAAGAAAGGAAGACTTTTAGGTGAAAATTGATACTGAACTCTAGATTTTAATGACTCCCATGTAGTACTTTAAATATTGATTGTTAGGTGCAAAGAAGAAAAAAAAACCCACAGCATTTTTAATGGAGAAATATGACTGTTACCAACGTAATCCAGTGGTCAAATTTAACATGGCTGACAGTGATGTGCCTCTGTACATGATACAATATGAGTTTAGAGCTAACTGTCACTTATAGAAAACACAGGAAATGAGACAACAAATTAAATGAAGCAAAAAGAAAACAACCTGATAAATCTAGAATAAGGGAAATTCTACAACACAACTGGTCTGATTTCTTAAAAAAGTTAATGGCATTAAAAAATAAAGAATAAACCAGATGGATTTATTGGGTTAAAAGAGACTTAAGAGGCATAGCAAAACAATTGCAAAGCATGTTCCTTGACTGAATCCTTGTTTGAAAAAACAACTATGAAGTATATTTGGCAGACAAAGGGTTGATAATTAAGCTATATTACAAACTACCGTTAATTTATATTAGCTGTGATAATGGCATGGTAGATGGTAGTTACATAATGAATGTCGTAAAAATTTTTTTATTATAAAGATGTGGGGTTCAATTCAGGGTTGGGTATGCAAATGTTGATTAAGCAGGTACCCTTGTTGATGAGGTATGCCCTTCCTCTTTTTGGAGATGCACTATAGCATATTGAGGAGTGGAATGATATCTCAAATTTACTTTAAAATTCAGCAAAAAAGGCGAAACAAAAAGAACAAATTGCAAACAACTCTTGATTATACATATTTGTTATACTAATTCTAATTTCTATTATTTTAATTTTTTGATTAGTTAAGGGGGGAAATGTCCAAATTTACCTGTACATATACACAGCCATTGCCATTTACTTCTACCATATAGTTTTTAGTGGTTGTTGGCAATGGAATTTGTTGTAGCAGCAGACGGTTCTCATCATTCACTTGGAAGGCCATATTGAATGCGTGGTCAGAGAAAATCTGCACTGAATTTTTCTTATTCTTAGAGAAGGTGAGCCTTTGGAATTGAGTCAGAGCTTGGAGAGCCACAATGGTATCCTAAAATAATAATGGCAGAAATTGTATTAGAACATACCATGGCATTTAGAAATCACAGTCAAATACAGCTGTGATTAAAATAATTTAAAAGGTGATTACTTTATTGTGCACTTACTTTGTTTTATGAACTATGCTATATTGGTCAATGTATAATTTATAAAAAATAAATGAAGTTTATGGCAACATTTCTGTTAAATTTTTTAACACAGACAAAAAGCATCATCCAATAGAATAAAAATGTGAGAAGAGTCGAGGCATTTAAACATTCCTGAGTCAGGCTTTCTTCTACCAGATATTAAAACATACAATAAAGCCAAAGTCCAGTGGAAAAAATAGGAAGCCTAAAAAGATGAATACATATATAATTTTGTTTATCAAATTAAGAGCAGTATTTCAAATCATTGGGAAAATTAGCACAAAAATGTCATTGAGAAAACTAGCTGGTCATTAAAAACATGAGTTAATCCACCTGAGCCCACAGGTTCGAGACCCGCCTGGGCAGCGAGACCGCATCTGTACAATAAATCAAAAAATCAGCCGGGCATGGTAGCGCGCGCCTGTAGTTCCAGCTACGTGGAAGGCTGAGGCGGAAGGCTCGTGGGAGGCCAGCAGGTCGAGCCTGTGGTGGCTGGGAGCGGCCACTGCACTCCAGTCTGGGCGACAGAGTGAGATTCCAACTTTAAAAAACCCCCAAAACAACAACAACAAAAAACATGAGTTAGATATCTACCACAAATCTTTATCAAAATACTTCTTAGATGGATTTATAATTGAAATGTAATGATTTAATCCATAAAAGTATAGAAAGTCTAGTTATATCTCTATATATTTTTGAGTCAAAATCTCATTCTGTGCCCAGACTGGAGTGTAGTGGCACCTCACAGCTACTGCAGTCTCAACCTGCTGGGCTCAGGTAATCCTTTTGCCTCAGTCTTCCAAGTAGCTGGGATTACAGGTGTGTACCACCATGCCTGGCTATTTTTGATTTATTGTAGAGACGAAGTTTTGCTATATTGTCCAGACTGATCTTCAACTCGTGGGCTCAGGCAATTATCTGACCTCTGCCTCCCTAAGTGCTGGGATTACAGGTGTGAGCCACCATGCTCAGCCTGGTTATGTATTTACATAATATTTTTTGTGTTGAATGCTACCCTTAGCATATTCTTAATGTGAGAACTTTAAACAGAATGATTGATTAAGTGCAAATGAAAAAATCTGTATATTTAGAGTGGGATAAAAATGGAAAGGAAAGTGAAAACTTATAAGTATGTTACATGCACTAGTAAGGTTACTATCTTTATTGAATTCAGAAGTCTTCTATGTGATCAAAAAAGATTAATACTGGTAGGAAATGTGCAAATATATGACCAGACAATTCATAACATGAAATAAAAGAGGATTTTAAAAAAGTAAACCATAGTCTATCTAAGTAGAAACCATAGCGATTTATTTTTACACAGGATGAGTTACTACTCTCATTGAATCAGATCAAAATGGATTTTGCAAATGATTTTAAAGTTATATAGAGAATAGTACTCACTGCTGATAACAATGCAAATTAATATGATTTTTCTGATAAACTCATAGTCTATAATTTTACATAGAAAATTTAGTAGATTGGTATTAAAATTCTCATTTTAAAAATTAAAAGAAAAGTATCTTTTGAATATGTATTTACATATTGTTATTAGATAAACATACTACCCCTTCAACAAACCTGAAAGACAGCAAGTTAAAAAAAATAGCAAGTATAATAGTGACAATAAACTCATTTAATTGGATAAATGTGATACATAAATTCAAAGACCAACTCCACCAACGCAAAGCAGGTGCTCAATTTTCTTGTCTTAGAAATTTAAAAAAGATATAGAGTTACCTTTGTGGAGGAGAAACCTCCATAGGCATTTTGTTGCTTTGCCACCCATTGTACAATCTGAGAAGCATAGGACAGCTCTTCTGGAGTCAGCTGTGGCTTGGAAAGAATAGCCAACAGGCCATAAGAGGTCATCTCTATGTCTGCAGAAGAAGCCCGAGGGTAGTAGAAGGATGATCTTTCCATAGAAGATCTCTCATCCAGTTCCCAGAACACTGAGCCACCTGACATAAAAGTGAAAGGAATTTAATAGTGTCTGAGGAAGTCACGAACGTCAAAGCATGGGACATACAAGTGTGTGGTCAGATGGACGATATTTGAGGGAGTGCAAACCTGACATTTAGGAATGAAGAAACATGAGAACATGATAATCACACCACTGTTAATCATTCTACTAACTCAACATATGACTCCAGGTAAGGTCAAGGGCACTCACCTACTTTCTTTGCTTTCTTGCTCAGCTCAATGAGGAAGAATTCTCTTTTGTCTTCATAGCCTACTAAGCTGAAAGTGTAGGCCAAGAGAGCCTGCTCATAGGCAGTTGTAGCTCTTTCTTTAGATGCAGTCTTTAGGCACTGGAGACCCTTTTGAATTGCCACAAACTGCAAAAAACAAAACAAAACAATGTGCACACAAAAACATATGTGCAAACACAGATGTAGATATGATCAACATTAAAAAAAAATCAGGAATGAACCTTGCTTGTGCTGAAATGGTAAAGGGGCAAATGTAACACATTCATTTCAATTTTCACATAGTTTTACCGTCATGGTGTGATTTGACTATTAAGATATTAAGTTAGCATTCTTTTGTGGTAGCTACAAATATATAGTTCCAGTTCCTATTATATTGTTGGCATAAGATGTTTTAAGTCCATAAGAAGCAAGTTAGTGGGTATCACCAGAGGGTTACGTACCGAGACTGGGTGACCAGCTTCTAGCAGTGCATCAATAACATATGCAGTGAGAGAGATTTCATTGTCTTCTTCTCCCTGAATAAAACATGGGGTAACGTGTCAGTATCATGGAGTTCAGAGAAAGGAATATCTTTCTTTCTAGATATAATATATTGTGAAAACAGAGATTGGTTGTTTTCTTTCTACTTATTTTTTGGGTGGAATTTTTCATACCTTCAAAAGACTGCTTATAAAATTAGGAAATGTGAAGGCAAATGAGGAGAAGTTTTAAAAACAAAAAGATCATTTATATAAATAACTTGTGGGCCCAAGAGGGTATTTAAAATCAAGGGAGGCATAGATGTTCTGAAAAGTTCTAATTTAATCCTTATTCTCATCCTTATTCTAGAAATAACATTGATAGTATCATGAAAAATGTATGCAATAATACAATAATAATCAATATAATATAATATAATGTCAAATAGAAAAGTAAGTCAATCAATAGAACAAGTAGAGCAGAAAGAAACCCTAGCAAATATAGAAGGCAATGTAACAAAGTTGGCCTCAAAAATCAGTAGGGATAGAAAATATTAATTAGCAAGAGGTGACATGTTAAGTGGTGAGCTATTTAGAATATAGAAATAAAACATACAAAAATTATACAACTTACTGAACTAAACTCTAGTAGGTCAGTAATATTGATTATAAATATAATCAAAGTAGCCCCAAAAGATTAAAGAGCAATTACAAAGGAGAAAATATAAACCAAAAATAATCATATTAAAAATATGTGTCAGCCGGGCTTGATGGCTCATAGTTATAATCCCAGCACTTTGAGAGGCTGAGGTCCAAGAATTACTTGAGTCCAGGAGTTCAAGACCAGCCTGTGTAACATAGTGAAACCTTGTCTCTACAAAAAAATTTAAAAAATTAACCAGGTACGGTGGTGCTCACCTGCAGTCCTAGCTACTTGGGAGACTGAGGCAGAGAGATTGACTAAGCCCAGGAAATCGAAACTGTGATAAGCCACAATTGTGCCACTGCATTCTAGCCTGGGCAACAGTGAGACGCTGACTCAAAAAAAAAAAAAAAAAAAATATATATATATATATGAGTTTTTGTGTATGTGTGTGTGTATGTGTGTGTCTTCTGAATCAATTGACCTATACCCAAAAATAGATGTGAAGTGCCATCTTTTTTGCTTCTATAGTTTTGAAGATTTCTGTTTTCATATTTGTATTACTCAGTGATAGTGCTGTCAGATAGACACTCTATACATAAAGAAATACAAATTGGCGCAACTTTACTAAAAATCAATCTAGTGACATTATTTCAGAACCTTAAACAGTTATATTTCTAGATCTCTATTACAAGTCAATAATGACCTGGAGGCACAATTATGAATAAGAATGTTCATACAACATGATTTTGAGTTTGTTAAACATTATTGAAAGCTCAACAAGAGGAATAAACAAGTTATGATTATTCAAATGATGGAATAAATAAAGTTATTAATTTTGTTTTTAAGTTATTCTAATGACATGGCAAAACCATTACATATAATGTTAGTTTCCAAAAAAATATTAAAAACTCATACAGAGTAATTTCAATTATGTTTATAAAACATAGGAAAAAGATTGAAGGAAAATATTGTTAAAATATTAATGATTATCTCTTAGTTGACATATAGATGACATTTTAGCTAATTTCTTATATTAAATTTCTAAGCTACTTTCACTATATAAATAATACTATAACAATTATGAAGAAAATGTAAATTTTTTTAAAACTCAGAAATAAAAGGTAAATTAATTAATTAATACTTTGGAGATATTCATGGGTGTGAGCAAAACAAATTGATTTCTAATAATGAAATAATATTAATAAAGAATTTCTTAAATGATAAAGCATTAAACTATTAGTAATTATCTAGGTTCTGTTATTGTTCCTTTATTTATACTTTTACAAATAATCCTGTCACTGCCCACACCCATTTTACCACAAGCACTGTTAGGATATTCTAGAGTTTTAAATCTGACTGAAAGAAAATATTCCATCTATTAAAAAAGAAACACTTTATTGGTTTTCAATCATTGGATTTCAAGATGATTGATTTATGTTAGTAGAAATTCCAGTTCAATGATTTCTACCAATTTCTTCAATGGATCATTGGGATTTACTAAATGATCATGAAAGAATAAAAAGTTGTAAGGCAGCATTTCATTAATACCTTCAAAGCATTGTTGAAGATTTTGCCAGAATCTGAGAAGCAGCCATCTGATTTCTGAATATTTGAGAGCCAAATAAGTGTTTGGGACTGAACTTTGTCATCAATAAAAATGTAGCGTTTAGTCTGTGCAAATGACTTGTAAACAAAAGCAGTGAGCCTGGAAAAAAATGATATACAGTGCATATAACAGACATTGAGAGACAGATGAATTATCATTAAAATATGTGACTTGATACAATCCGATTTAAAAATTTCACATGGCCAAAATCCTATCCCAGATTACAGCCTAATGTGTCAACTCACCTATCCCTTTCAAACTTCCACCCATCTGGTTTATGTGCCTCCTTTGCTTTTCCTCCCCATTCATCTTTCATGTCCTAGATAAAGGGTTACTCCTCTATCCCATCTTCCAAGATTATTTTATCTCTCCACCAAACAAAAGTAGAATTCCTGTATTTGTCCTCTGCGGAGGTTAAAGAAACTCCATCTTGGATGCTAATTCACCATGTTGACTTCTGATTAACCCCAGCTCTGGAAATGCCTCTGAAGTTTCCACCTTAGCTACTGTCCCTTGAATAAGAGTACATATTATGAATCCTGCTTTTAGGTCAAAACAACCTTGCTGTTACCACACAAAATACAGGCTATGACATACATAGCTTTCTTGTCTTTCCTTGGAAGGTTGACTCCCTAAAGAGCACATATATCCTTGTATAGAATAAAAGTCCTGGGTCTGAGGAGTATCGGTATGAGGATCTGCCTGTCTTGCAGTTTCCCAAGACTATGCATCTGCTCATAAAGGCCCCAGTAAATCACCTTTTACCAACAAACTGGATTTATCTATTTCATTCTTTGGGTTTTCAACTCCTTCTGTGTTTGGGGACACTTTGCATATATGGTCCTTTCACAAAACATTCTTTCAATACCTAAAAGCTTATTGAGAACTTATGGAATATTGTAACTAGAAAAATATCTTAGAGGTCAAGATGATGCATATGTATCTCATTTTTCACTGATGAAAATCTGAGATTCAGAGGGTTTAAATGGGTCCAACAGATACATGAAAAAAATGCTAGCCTCACTAATCATCAAAGAAATGCAAATTAAAACCACAATGGGATACCATCTAACTCCAGTCAGGATGGCCATCATCAATAACTCAAAAAACAACAGATGCTGGAGCGGAGTTGAGGGAAAAGGGAACACTTCTATACTGTTGGTACAAGTGTAAACTATTACAACCTCTGTGGAAAACAGTGATATCACCTAAAAGACCTAAAAGATTTCTAAAAGATCTAGACTCAGCAATACTCCTTCTGGGAATATACACGGAGGAACCCAAATCATTCTATAAAAAAGAGTCCTGTATATGCATGTTTATTGCAGCATTATTCACAATAGCAAAAACATGGAACCAACTGTGCTACCCATTAGAAGTGGACTGGATAAAAAAATGTGGTACCTATACTATGCATGACGGAATATTATGCAGTCATGAAGGACAACATTATAAACTTCGCAGCAACTTGGATGGATTTAGAGTCTATCATACTCAGTGATCTATCACAAAAACAAAGATCTGAGTACCATATGTTCTCACTCATACGCGGACTCTGAACATTTACCATAATACTATGAGAAAGTGTTTGGCAGTAGCTGAGGTTGCCGGGAGTGGGGCACATAACATCAATAAGGGTACCTAATCTCAAGTCAGGTGAAGTGAAGACCAAGGCGAGGTCCAAACTTTACCTGTACAATGACCACTTATCTACGTAATCCTGAATTGTACCCAGTATCTTAAAAAAAAAAAAAGCCCATCCCCAGTCTTAAAAAAAAAAAAAATTTGTGTGCACAATAAACATTGTTTCATACTCCTTATGCTTCCCTATTGAGTTATGTTTTCTTTGCCTAATAATTTGTTTACTTAGCATCCATTTTTTTGTAAGTAAAATGTAGAAATACCATTACACATTTAAACCAAGGTCTAAGAATCCAGGTGGAAGGATTGCCTGAGCTTAGGAGGTCAAGGTTGCAGTGAGCCGTAATTGAGCCACTTCACTCCAGCTTGGGTAACAGAGTGAGACCCCCCTCCCCCCAAAAAAGCATGTGTATATGTGTGTGGAGGCTTGTACATAGTATGGGGAAGAAAGTCCATTGTTTTTATAAAAATCTCAAAAATCTGCTTGGAAAAGGCAGATTAAAAGTGATTAGAAACATCTAATAAACCCATGATCATAAATAATAAAAAAATTCAAACCAGGTGTTTCCATGTCGATCTTTTTGCCCGAAGGAGCTATATGATCCATCTGAGTGTTTATAAGACAGCTGCCTCTGATACCCTGAAACAAGAAAAGATATGTTATTTTTCAGATTAGAAGTAACAATCCAGGAAGAACATTGAATAAACAGAATATTCATATTAGCAATAAGTGGATCTCTCTCTATATAGACAAATACATTCAAGAAAAGCAACTGAGATGCAGGGATTTAACTGAGATTTTAAAAATAAGGTATTTAAGTGCTTTACCTTTGGTCAGGTATTTAATAGCTTTGGATTTGATTTCTTCTGTCAGTTGTTGAGTCTGATTCAGGTAGTCCAAGATGTAAATATTGGGAGTGAATAGGGCCATATTCTGTTCTCCACAACCAAAAGGCATTCGGAGAAGATTCTGTAAGTTTTGCATGGCAGAACCAAGAATATCGCCTGAAAGGTCAATCAAGTCAATATGATGGACTTTATACAGCTTGATACAATAAGTAGCATTAGTTTGCATTTGAGATCTCTATGTAATGAATATTTTAAATAATTTAAAAATATTATCTGGATTTTCCTCACTCTTCTACTTGTTGAGCTCATGTTATAGAAATAGCAAGACACCTCAGGTCCTTGTTTCCAGAACTGAGGTGGAGATATCTTTCCAAAGCAGCACAGCCAAGAGCAGAAGAACCGAAAAGTTTTTGGGAATCAAATTCCTGGAGAGCTCGCGGAAGTAGAAAACTCTCAGTCACTCATCAATTTTAAAAGGATAGATTTTGGGCCCCAAATAAAACATTTATAAAAAGCATACCATTGATCAGATACTGTCTGAGCACTCTGCTCATACTAATTTATTCAATCCTTATAACAATAATATAAATAGGTGTTATTATTCCCATCAAAAATAAAATTGAGGTATACAGAGGTTAAATATTTTCCCAACATCATCCAGAAATGATGCAGCAGTCAGGAATTGAACACAGACAATAGGGCTTTGGAGTGCCTAGACTTGACCACTTTCCTACACACTTTTTACCAATGCCTAATTCTTGTACATCACTTACTGTGTATCTGGAGGTGTCTAAACATCTTATTTCATTTAAATTTTATAACAATACTATAAAATAAGGAATATTATTACATTCATTAAAGAGATGAGGAAATGAAGCATACAGGGCTTCAGCAATTTGTTCAAAGTGTTACAGCAAATGGTGAATCTGAGGTTCAAATCCAAGGCAGTCTTTCGAAAGAGTCAGTTACCTTATCCACTATGCTTTGCCGCTGTAAAGAACTTCTATAATCTGAAGACTTAAGTCATATCAACATCTTTTCTAATTACAATGGTGTGAAACTAGAAAAGGTAACGGGGGAAAATTTACAAATATATGGAAATTGAACAGCACACACTCCTGAACAACCAATGGATTAAAGAAGAAATCAAAAGAGAAAGCAGACAATAACTGAGACAAAAGAAAATAGAACCACAACATACCAAAACTTATGAGATAGAGCAAAAACACTCTTGAGAGACAATTATACTGATAAACTACTATATCATAAAAGAAGAAAGATCACAAAAAATATATATATATAGATAGATTTTTTTTTGAGTTGGTCTCACTCTGTCTCTCAGGTTGAAGTGCAGTGGTACCATGGCTTTGATCTCCTGGACTCAGGTGATCCTTATGCCTCAGCCTCCCACTAAGGACTATAGACACAGGCCACCATGCCTGGCTAATTTTTTTATTTATTATTTTAATAGAGACAAGTTCTTGAACACCTAGGCTAAGGCAATCCTCCTGCCTCAGCCTCCCAAAGTGCTAGGATTATAGGCACGAGCCATGGAGCCCGGCCCAATACCCAATCTTATGTTACACTTTAAAGAACTAAAAAATGAACAAAAGAACTCAAAAATGAACAAACTAAGAAAGAAGGAAATAAAGATCAGAGTGTAACTGAGCATCTCCACTTTAAAATGTATTTTAGTTTTTTCCTCTCCTTTAATCTTAAGCCTTGGAACATGTTTCAGAAACTTCTTTTCACCAGTCATGTTTATCTGACCTTATGCTTACTTAGAGTTCCCAGGGACTAATCTTAATTTAAAGTCTTGTACTCAGTCTAAAAATCTAAAATGATTTCGTTGAGGCATGAGCTTGGCCATCTCCCCATCTTCTGACTTTTGGAATAATAAAGTCACTTTCCTTCTACTTCTCTTACCTCTTGAGTTTGACTTTGGATGACAAGTGGCCAAGCTTATGTCAGTAACAAGAGCAGAAATAAACAGAATAGAGACAAGAGAAACAAAATTTTAAAAAAGCAGTGAAACTGAGTTGGTCTTTTGAAAAGAGAAATAAAATCAACAAACCCTTACCTAGCATAGGAAAGAAGAGTTAAGACTAAAATTAAAAAGACCAGAAATGAAAGTTGAGACATTAGAACTGATACTCTAGGGATCATAAGAAACTGTTATGAGCAATTATCTGTCAACAAATTGGATAATCTAGAATACATGGATATATTCCTAGACACATAGAACCTACCAAGACTGAATCATAAAGAAATAGAAAATCTGAACAGACCAAAGCCAGGCAAGGATAGCACAAGGAAGGGAAACTACAGGCTATAATTCCTGATGAACATAGATGCAAAAATCCTCAACAAAATACTAGCAAACTGAATTCAACAGCTCATTTAATGGATTGAGATTCAACTATTTGCAAATAAGATCACAGAAAAATTAGAAGGGTTTAGGATATCTGTGATGAATATTATGGTATATGTGTGTGACATATTTCTTGGGTATCATTTTGATGATGAAACTGATTTGCTTAAAATCAAAGTTTAAGTAAGCCCAGGTCTTCTTTTGTTTTGATACTGGGAGTTGTTCTTCACATAGGTGCATTTTCTTCTCCTCATGAGCATGTTTATGGTCCATACTCTTTCTACTGAAATAATATAGGATTTAATTCTAATGCCCCATGGAGTGCAGAATACTTCCCACTGCGCAGTACTCTTTAGACCTCCATCTTAACTCTTTTCCCTGGGCTGTACATACATGGTAAAGGTAGGGTAGGACCTAAAAAGTTCGTTTTTTTTTTTAAATGGTAGAAACAAATCATGGAGATAACTATCTTTGGTATCTTCAGTGAGCTGGAAAGCATTCATCCCTTTTCAATGGGGAACAATGACAGGTACATATTATATTTAATTTTGGCATATATTTTATGTTTCTATGCCTGAGAGTTGTTCTCAATTATCCATAAGTTACGAGTAATAAGCTTTGAGTAATAGGCTTTGGTCATTAGCCCAGGACTACTATTACCTTTGTGAGGAAAGCTGTTAGCTCCTTTTTGAGAGTTACAATCCCAATGAAAAAGAGTGAAATATCAATGTTAATTGGTACAACAAAAATCACTGTTTTATGAGAAACTACTAGAATTTTTCTTTACTGAAGTGATTTTACATTAGATATCAGCCAGAATTGCTAGTAATGGAAATAATTTTTTTTTTTTTTTTTTTTGAGTTGGAGTCTCACTCTGTCGCCCAGACTGGAGTGCAGTGGCCGCTCCCGGCCACCGCAGCCTCGACCTGCTGGGCTCCGGCGATCCTTCCGCCTCAGCCTTCCGAGTAGCTGGAATTACAGGCATGCACTACCATGCCCGGCTGATTTTTTGATTTATTGTAGAGATGAGGTCTCGCTGCCCAGGCGGGTCTCGAACCCGCGGGCTCAGGCAATCCACTCACCTCAGCCTCCCAAAGGCGCGGGATTACAGGCTGAGCCACCGAGCCCGGCTCTGGAAATAAATTTTTATGAGCCAGAATAAAATGGCCTTTTAAAAGAGCAAGTGCCAGAAAGTATGTGTCTTGATTTCTTGGTGTGGTTGAGTATCTAGGCAGATGCAACAACCTCAATCATTAAATTCTGAGGACAAAAGTGGAATCCAAAACAGATGACAATACCAACAAATAGGACCATGGCAGAAATAGGTGTAATTTTTCTTTCCCTTCATGCCTGTGCATTACGTTGCTTTGCAAACTTACCAAGGACAGACCAATAAGCTCTAGGTGAATCTTTCACAATATTTTCTGGTAAAGTTATCACCACTGGTTGAGAAACTGTGGATCCTAGGAAACAGTAAAGTGAATTTATTAATTCAGAACCCTCATTTATTTTAAAAGCCATAATTTTTGACTTTCATAATTTTTTTATAATCCAAATTCTTAGATTATAGTTTATCTTCTTGATTAGCAAATCACTTGATGTCTACTTACAGACTGTTCTCAATTCTAAAATAATCAGAAAAAAAGGTGGAAGGGATTCCTATCATTATAACTAATCAGATTTACTTAAAATAGTCACAGTCTGTTGCAATTTAACATACAATGAAACATTAACTTTGGAGATCACATCACAATTTTCTATGCTTTCACACACATTATTTAATTGGCTTTTAAGAAAATAACTTATTGGATGCATAGGCCAGATATAATTTTCCTCTCTTGGTATCAGAGAATGCTCAGTGCTGGGCATAGTGTCTCACACCTGTACTCCCAGCTACTCAGGAGGCTGAGGTGCAAGGGTCACCTGAGCTCAGGAGTTCGAGGCTGCAGTGAGTTAGATTGTATCACTGCATTCCCACTTGGGAAACAGACAGGTTGAGATTCTGTCTCTAAAAAAAAAAAAAAAGAATTTTTAGGCCAAAAGAAAATAATAAATTTGGAACATCACATAATTATAAATAATAAAACACAAATTCTGGGCCCAGGCTTTTAAGTTAGGGTCAGTGATATTGAAATAGTCCACTACCTGAGCGTACTCCTTAAGGTGATAAAATATTGGAAAATAAAATGAGACCTCTGGCTTCTCTAACTATAGGAGTCTCTGGTACTTCTGACATTCAAACAAACTAAGAAACAAATAAGTAACAACACAAGTAAAATAAATTAGATAATAGACAAAAATTCTGTTGTGGTCTGGTACTATTTATAGGAAAATTTAATTGCTGCACTTTTGGGCAAAGAAAAATTTTTAGTAAATGGATATAAGTCAAAGCTCCAGATAGGTAATGGATCTCTGAAGATATGGCAACCAGAAGAAAAAACTTGTCAGAATTTGGCTCAGAGGCGGATGATAAGAGAAAGCCTTAGAATAACATAGATTAAGCAAAGAAATTTCTTCTCTTGTTGGGGGTCTCTTGGCAGAACTTTTAAAATCATCATAATCATTCTTTTCATTTTTTTGATGTGGGGGGGTCTCTCTATGTTGCCCAGGCTGGTCTAGAACTCCTGGACTCAAATGATCTTCTCATTTTGGTCTCCAGAGAAATTGAGACTATAGACATGAGCCACTATGCCTGGTCATCATAATTATTTTTAGTGACAAAATTAAGGCTTGGATGGGGAGAAACTAAGGGGTAAGAATAAGGGTTAAAATCAAGGATCCTTGGATTTATGAACTGGGTAGTAGAGAATAAGGAAGACCTAAAATTTTAAATTTCTTTGGCTCAAGGAATATTTACATTTTATTACTTGAAAGTAATTTAATATTTTCCAGTAGCCATGTTCCTAGGAAGATAGATAATGAAACAGTTAATTCCAAAACAAGACAAATAAAGGTTTCATTCAATGTTGCCATGTTAAGCAAAACTATGTGAAAGTGTCTACTTACCATTTGTACAAATAAGTGAGCCCTGTGTCACTTCCTTTTCAATACCTTCAGGCTAATTGTTGAAAGAAGAAAAGATAGTGATCATGATCTCTTTCATATATCAAGTAAATTCAGAATATTTGCAAATTAATAATAATGCTAGAACTAACTATATAAATTATACCAGACAGTCACTATATCAATTCTTAAACCCAAAATAAGGCAGAAATAGACCATTTGACTTTTGCATGCTATGAATAAACTCTTTCTTAAAGATAGAGGTAGGAGTTCCAGTAAGATGGCGACAGCATAGGTGGAACTGTGAGATTCTCCAAAAGTGAGTTCCCCAAAAAGACTCTTACTTTCCTTCCCCCACCTCCCTGCCCACCACCAGCTGCACCGGTCCGAGGCCCAGAAACCCTCAGTCCCATGCAAGGCTGGTTATTGTGGCCCCTCAGCTTCTACCGCTCCACCATAGGTAGCCCTGGGCCCTGGCTGTGAGGAGATCCCAGCTCCCTCCCCCACTACAACCTCTCACTTGACCCCAAGCCACCACCTGTGGAGACCCTTGGATACCACCTTGTGGAGATCTGGGTTCCCCTGCTGGTTACACTGATCTGCCTGGCACTCAGGGCAGCCAGCTACCTCCCTGACTGGGCTCCCAGCCCAGCAGGCTCAGTGCTTGCTCCTCAGAGTTCCAGCTCCCCACCTGGGGTTCTGGGCCCCTGCCCAGCCCTATTTCAAGCTGCTGTCACCCAGGGAAGCTTTAGGCGCCTGCCCCTCAGAGATACCAGCTCCATTCCTGGCTGAAGTGTCCTGTGCAGGGCCCAAAGGCGCTAGCACCACTCACCACCTGCCCTTTGGAACTCCAGTCCCTGCTCTGGCTGAGGCACCCAGCGTGGGACTCCATGGCTGTGTAAGGTAACAGTATATCTTAAGTAGGTACTGATTAGCTGCTTTCAGCTCTCAACTTCAGAAGAGGGAATTCCCAGCTCCCTCCTCCACCGCAGGCCACTGGTGGCACACCAGCTCCAGCACCCAGCTGTGTCACTGATCCCCAGTGCCTGACACGCTATCACAGCCTGTCGTGGTGGATTGCTCACGGACCCGGATGGGTGGAGAGAAAGGACAGGTGGAAAGAAAGGATCCACGAAAGAGGAGCTGTCCACCTTGGCCATTTTCCAGGCAGGGATTTGCACTGCCCCACCCATCTACAAGCAGCCTCCACCTTGGTTTCTAAGGTAGTTGCTAAACAGGAGACAAAAGACCCTCCCTTATGCTGAATCAGACACAGGCAACTCAGCCCTGTCACAGACCTCTCAGGCAGCAAGCCAAGGGAACCAACCCAAGCTTGGAGTAAATCTATTGTCTGCAATGAAAGCAAAGGGGGAGAGGCTAGGGATCAGAGCTGAAGAGTCCTTAGACACTCAGGAAAGATTCCAGAGCTAATCTGGTTTCTTATTTTGATTTAATCGTTTTGATTTTTTGTTTTGCTCACTCTTGTTTGAGTTTTGATTTAGACCTGTTTGTGTTGGGGAAAAATGCATCAGAAGGCATGATTTTATTGGATTGTCTTTGTGTGATTACCAGTATGCTTTAGGGAATTTTGTTTGTGTGTCTGTTTTTCACTCTTTTCTGGCCTTGTGTCTCTTTTCATTCGTTAGTTGGTATGT
This sequence comes from Cephalopachus bancanus, assembly GCA_027257055.1. NCBI lineage: Eukaryota > Metazoa > Chordata > Mammalia > Primates > Tarsiidae > Cephalopachus > Cephalopachus bancanus. The sequence goes on from JAPVLO010000394.1 coordinate 451,702, forward strand.
ATGTCTGTTTTCCCTCTCACTCTTCCCTCTCTCTAACTTTATCTTGACCCTCTCTTCTTCCATTATTTTCCTTCTTCATACCTCCTTTTGTTCCAGGGAGCAAACCTACACCTTGTTGCATGGACAGATTGCAAGGCAGTGGGAAAAGGGTTCTAGTGTACCCGTACACCTGTTGGTGGATACTGGGATTTGCAGATAGATTCTGAATCACAGCTTCCCCCTCAATTAAACCTCAAGACTGCAACAAGTACAGCCCCCAACCCACACTCCAACCTCAAAAGTGAACAAAGCCAGAGGACCCTCATAAGGTAGAATAGCAGATTGAACAAAAGAAGTAAAAGCAACCCCGTCTTCCTTGTAAAACAGAATTAAAGAAGGGGAGGGAAAGGGGGAGAGAGAGAAAAATCTACACAAATGAAGAAAAACCAAAAGAAGAACATGGGTCTCAACCAGACCCCTGGGAGGGCAGACACTGAGAAAACTAACTTTGGAATGCAAACAATGAAGAGCCCCAGAATGACTGGTCTCAAACTACAAACCTATATATCAAGACATTAATGGAGAGATTTAAAAGAATTGAGGAGAGACAAGAAGAAACTAGGAAGGAGTTGACAACTGAGTGAATAGTAATAAAGAATATGGTGAATGAAATAAATAACAAACTGATAAGCATGGAAAGCAGAATAAGCCAAGTAGAAGGAAGAATCTCAGAGCTTGAGGATCAAAATATAGAACTAACTCAAACTGTCAAAAATATAGAAAAGAATCTTAAAAAGACAGAACAAAACCTTTAAGAGATGAGCGATTACTTCAAGAGACCAAATCTAAGAGTAATTGGATTTCCTGAAACAGAAAGAGAGACAGATGCCACCTTGGAACAAACTTTACATGAAATTATTGAAGAAAACTTCACTCATCTCATCAGTAATGCAAAAATTCATACACAAGAGATTCAGAGAACCCCTGCAAGACAGCAAATGAGAAGACCAACTCCCAGACACATAATAACTCACCTAAACAAAGTAGGTATAAAAGAAAAATATCCTAAAGGCAGCAAGAGAAAAATGCCAGATCACTTACCATGGAAGACTAATTAGAATAGCAGCAGATTTATCTACAGAAATCCTGCAGGCTAGGAGAGCTTGGAGCCCTATCTTCAGAGGTCTAAAAGGTAAACAGTTTCAACCAAGAATCACCTACCCAGCCAAGCTAAGCTTCATCAGTGAGGGAGAATTAAAATCTTTCCCAGATACCCAATCCCTAGGAACTTACCCTGCCACCAGACCACCTCTACAAGAAACACTTAAGAAAGTACTAAACACAGAAGAAAAGGAAAAAAGAACAACATTCTTCACATGAGTACAGGAAAAAGAGTAAAACACACATGATCCAACCCCCAAACCAAAAGAAAGACAACAAACAAAGAGGAACAACAACAACAACAACTCTATATGAACCTTATGATAGGGATCAACTCTCACATTTCAATAAATTAGCCTGAATGTGAATGGACTAAATGCACCAAGGGAAAGCTATAGAATGGCAAAATGGATAAAATATCACCAGGCAACAATATATTGCCTTCAAGAGACCCATCTCACTAGATAGGACACCCACAGACTCAAAGTAAGAGGATGGGAAACAAATTTTTAGGTGAACAGAACACAAAGAAAGGAGTCGTGATCCTAATTTCAGACAAAATAGCATTTAAGCTATCAAAAATTAAAAAAGACACAGAAGGCCAGTACATAATAATAAAAGGTTCACTCCATCAACAAGAAATATCTATCCTAAACATATATGCACCCAACATAGGAGTGGCAACTTTCATAAAGCAGCTTCTAGGAAAACTCAAGAAAGATATTGACTCTAACACTTTCATAGCTGGGGACTTTAATACCCCACTCACAACCCTAGACAGATCATCAGGACAAAAAAATCAGCAACGAGATTCGGAACCTCAATGTGACTCTACCAAATGGACTTAATTGATACCTACAGAAGACTCCACCCAATGACCACAGAATATACATTCTACTCATCACTGCATGGAACGTACTTTAAGATCGACCACATACTTGGCCTTAAATCAAGCATAAACAAATTTCAAAAGATCGAAATTTTGTCATGCACCTTCTCGGACCACAGTGGAATAAAAATAAACATCAACACCAACAAAATTCCCCCCAAACCACCAAGACATGGACACTAAATAGCATGATGCTAAACCACACCTGGGTCAATGATGAAATCAAAACAGAGATTAAAAGATACCTAGAAGCAAATGAAAATGAATAGACATCTTACCAAAATCTCTGGGATGCCATGAAAGCTGTAGTAAGAGGGGAATTCATATTTCTACAAGTGCACAAGAAGGATCACAAATTAACAGCCTAACAAGTCACCTTAGGAAGCTGGAAAAGCAAGGCCATCAAAACCCTAACTTCAGCAGAAGAATCTAGATCACCAAAATAAAAGCCCCAATCCAGGACATAGAAGACAAAAAGATAATACAAAAAATCAATGAAGCAAAAAGCTGGTTCTTTGAAAGGATAAACAAGATCGATGGTACCCTAGCCTGACTGACCAAGAAAAAAAGAGAAAAAGCCCAAATGAATACAATCAGAAACACAAAAGATGACGTCACCTCTGACCCGGAAGAAATACAAAAAATCATTAGTGACTACTATGGACACTTTTATGGAAACAAACTTGAAATCCTTAAGGAAATGGAAGACTTTCTGACATCACACAACCTGCCTAGGTTGAAGCAAGAAGAAATCGAGACCCTAAATAGACCAATAACAATCAAGGAAATTGACTAAGTCATAAGAAAACTACCTACAAAAAAAAAAAAAACCCTGGACCAGATGGCTTCTCAGCAGAATTCTTTAAGACTTTTAAGGAGGAGCTGATACCAATCCTACTGAAAGCATTCCAGGCGATTGAGAAAGATGGAATCCTACCCAAATCATTTTATGAAGCTAACATCACATTGATACCCAAGCCAGGTAAAGACCCAACAAAGAAAGAGAACTACAGACCAATATCTTTGATGAACATAGATGCCAAAATTCTCAACAAGATCCTAGCAAACCAGATTCAACAACACATCTCAAAAATCATCCATCATGACCAAGTAGGCTTCATCTCTGGGACGCAAGGGTGGTTCAACATTTGCTAGACGATAAATGTAATTAAATACATCAACAGACGTCAGAACAAAAACCACATGATTGTATCATTAGATGCAGAAAAAACTTTTGATAAAATCCAGCACCCCTTCTTGATAAAAACCCTCAAACATCTAGGCATACATGGAACATACCTCAAAATAGTAAAAGCTATCTACGAGAAACCTACAGCTAGCCAACTCCTAAACAGACAAAAATTGGAACCATTTCCTCTGAAAACTGGAACAAGACAAGGATGTCTACTCTCACCCCTCCTGTTCAATATAGTATTGGAAGTCCTGGCTACAGCAATCAGAAAAGAGAAGGCAATCAGGGATATCCAAATAGGAAAAGAGGAAGCCAAGTTATCTCTCTTTGCAGATAACATGATTATATACCTTGAAAACCCAAGAGAATCTGTCAAAAGCCTCCTTGCACTGATAAAGGGCTTTGGGAAAGTCTCAGGGTATAAAATAAATGTGCAAAAGACAATTGTATTTCTTTACACCAATAATAAACAAACAGAAAGCATAATCCCATTCACAATAGCCACAAAAAAAAAAAAGAAATAGCTCGGCATCTTCCTAATCAGAGACGTGAAAGACCTTTACAATGAAAACTACAAAATACTGCTCAAAGAAATCAAAGATGACACAAACAAGTGGAAAAATATTCCATTTGATAATGTTGATTGGAAGAATCAACATTGTGAAGATGTCTATCTTACCTAAGGCAATGTACAGATTTAATGCAATACCCATCAAATTACCAGCAACATTTTTCTCAGAGCTGAAAAAACAATACAGGATTTCATATGGAAACACAAATGACCAAGAATAGCCTGAACAATCCTCAGCAAAACAAACAAACAAACAACCCCCCCCAAAAAAAAAACAAAGCAGGAGGTATCACATTACCAGACTTCAAACTTTACTATAAAGCTATAATAATCCAAACAGCTTGGTATTGGTACAGGAACAGGCATATAGACCAATGGAATAAAATTGAGATTCCAGAAGCAAAACCTCAATTTCTCAACCAACTCATCTTCGACAAAGCCTCTACCACCTACCACTGGGGAGAAGAGAAACTATTCAGTAAATGGTGCTGGGAAAACTGACTGACCACATGCAGAAGATTCAAACAAGACCCCTTTCTATCCCCATACACAAAAATTAACTCTAAATGGATCAGAGACCTAAATGTAAAACCTCAAACCATAAGAACCTTAGAAAATGCAGGACACATCCTTATGGAAATTGGAACTGGCATCTAATTTCTGAACAAAACCCGAAATGCATGGGCCATAAGAGATAAGATAGACAAGTAGGACCTTATTAAACTGACAAGCTTCTGAAAAGCCAAAGAAACCATCAAGAGAGCAGGGAGACAGCCCACAGACTGGGAAAAAGTATTTGCCAATTCCATGTCTGACAAAGGCCTAACATCTTGGATCTACAAGGAACTCAAACGTGCTGAAAAGAAGAAAACAAAAACCACATCATAAAATGGGCAAAAGATATGAACAGACACTTCTCAAAAGAAGACATCCGAGTGGCCAACAGACACATGAAGAAATGTTCAACCTCACTAATCATCAAGGAGATGCAAATTAAAACTACACTGAGATACCACCTAATTCCAGTCAGAATGGCCATTATCAATAACTCAAAAAATAACAGATGCTGGAGAGGATGTGGTAAAAAGTGAACACTCCTACACTGTTGGTGGGAGTGTAAACTAGTGCAACCTCTGTGGAAAACAGTGTGGTGATGCCTAAAAGCGCTAAATATCAACCTTCCATATGATCCCGCAATCCCCCTACTGGATTCAAAGCACTCTATAAAAAAGATACCTGAAGAACTCAAATCACTCTATAAAAAAGATACCTGCACATGTATGTTTATTGCAGCATTGTTCACCATAGCAAGAATCTGGAACCCACCATGCTGTCCATCAAAAGAGGACTGGTTTAAAAAAATGTGATACATATACACAATGTGGTACATATACTACACAGTCATAAAAAAAGAACAAAATCATGAATTTTGCAGCAACCTGAATTGAACTAGAGTCTATAATACTGAGTGACCTCTCACAGAAACAAAGATCAGAGTATCACATGTTCTCACTCATAAGTGGACCCTGAACATCTATTGTAATACTATAAGAAAAGAATTGACAGTGATGGAAAACTATGGGGGGGGGTAGGGAGGGGAAGGGAGGTGGGATTAACGGTAGTCAATATCTGTCTGGGGACGTGGAGACATCCCTTATCAACAAGGGTGCCTGAACGATGCATATTTGTATACCTAACCCTTAACTGTACCCCACAATTTTAAAATAAAAAATATGTTAAAAAAAAGATAGAGGTAAACTCTTTCTTAAGGATCCTTTAAGCTCCAAAATTCTGTCACTCAATTTCAAGAATATCATACATTTTGTTTTAAATATTCTTGCACAAGTGGACTAAATGTCTCTCCTCTGGTCTTCTTTTCCAAGTATTTGGTTGAAATATTGTGCTCTGTCATGAAAAAATGTTTCATTTCCATTTCCATGAACTCTGAAAGTTATACCTTATACTTCTAAGTGAAGATAAACATCGTTAAATACAAAGTTTTTTTTTTTCCTCAAGGCCTGTATGTTTTATTTTGAGGTCATACCTCTACCAGCAGCGGTTTGATCAGTGTATCCCTCCAGCCAATGTCCAGAGCCATGAATGACCCATTTCCACAGCCACCGTTTTTCAGGGTTTCAGCAGTCACAGTGAGGTTGACTGTTCCTTAAATGGCAGGAAATGTAAATGGCAGTTATTTGAATAGAGATTCAAGGAGGCAAAGATTATTTTGAACTCTAAATTGAGGTAAATTGTTAAAATAATTAAAATTTTATAGAAGAAAAAATAAATTATGACATAGAAAATAAGAACTCTTAAAGTCAGGACTTCATTCCAAAGTCCCACCTCTGTGCTCAGGATATATCTCTTGAGTAGTAAGAGAAAAGTACTGTCATAGGAATGGGAGAATAGATAAGTGGTAGTACCAAGTAATGGGTGAATTGGCTATCACATGGAAATAATTTGACAAAGGCTTTTAGGATAATTTACGAAGAAGTGCAAAAACATATATAACTTCAAATCTTACCCAGTGTTTGGGGAGTAACCAGCCAAGTAAAGGATTTTTTCTCATTGATACATGTACAAATATTTCCCTGTTCAGTTGAGAGAAGTCTGGCTTGGTAAGCACTTGATGCTTTCAGTACAGTATTAATCTGTAAGGGCCAGGTAAGACAAGAGAGAGAAAGATTATTTAATACTTTTCATACATAAAAATAATGCAGTCACGCAACTCTAAGCAGTTGGAAAGGAAATTCCACACCTTTTATATTTTCTTCTGTGGGAAGAATGGTTTTCAAACCATGGGAAAACCTTCAAAGTCTTGCTTACATAATTACAATAACTTGACCTTTGGCACTTATTGACTATTCTGAAAAAGCAGTACTTATGTTTTATACAATAATGTATTACTTTAAAAAACTACAGCAAAACAAGCAGGTGTTTTGATCAATTTGGGTTGACCAAGTTATCATAAGCTCTTCTGTGACTGTTTCCTTTTTCTTATCTGTAAATTGAGGCCACTGTCATCTACAGCACACAATTTGTCATATATGCTTGTAGCAAATACCTTATATAAAATATTTAGAACAGTGCATCCAAACTCAAGCTGAAAAATAAAATATTTATTAACAAAGAAGTGAACACAAACTTTCTTGAATGTGAATAATGCTTTAATACTATTCTTTTCTAAGAAATAGCTGCTATGAAATGTCACATTCTGATAAACTGAATAGGTTTGAATGCTTGATTTTTTTCAGGAAACACTACAACTTAAAGTAAGAATATGTTGGTGAGGTATATTACTTGGCATTTTGAACATGTCATTTTGTTACTACTGCTTATTGATGTTGATCAAATAATTGGATGTCATAAAGGGATAGATTTTGAGATTATACCATATTGAAAACCATACTGAAAGAGATGAGCCAATATAATAATCAAGGATCACATTATTATGTTACAACTGATATTGTTGAAATTTGTTATTTAGGTAAAAGATAAAGAGAAGAGAAACAAACCCAAATGTCTATTATTTGCAGTGCATTGTGTAAGACTCACATTTGCATAATCTATATATGTCAAACGCATATATATGTTACTAACACCATTTTACACACTGATAAACTGAGGCTTTTGGAGAGTAGTACCTTGATCAAATAAACAGAACTAGACAGTATAAAATCTAGCATAGGAACCCAAGTTTAAACGTCTGTGCTTTTTCTGGTATCAAATTATGTTTTTTCCCCCACAGTTTTTGCTCAGCTGTCAAGAGACCATAAAACCTCTAAGATTTCCTATGTTTTGCATCTCCTCAGGCAATCCAAAGGTGAAAGATAAACAAATTTAAAATCTAATTTAATAGCACCCAGCTTAATTATTTCATAAATCCTTTTGCTTCAGAAGTTTGCATAAAATTCTTGGATATGTTGAAGAATCAAAGGGGCCAGAGATCTCTTTATCCAATAATTTTCACCCACCCTCCCTTCACACAGAATGATAGAAGACAATATCCATCATAGAGCTTGTCTTAAGTTCTTTTATGCTCAGCCAGTTACCTAGATATACTAATTGATACTTTCATACTCCACACCGAATGGTTGGTAGAGCTGGTTAATGTCTTGAAAAAAACGTAGAAAAGGCAAGTTGTTACAAAGTCATTTTCATCATACAACTAAAATTTGAAGATAATTTACATAGGCAAGATGCTGCTCATTACTAAGACTTGAGTTGGTACCTGAGTACATTTGTTGAGATAGTTGAAGACATTGGCCTTCATAGTGAATGCTTCTCCTCGAACCACTGAATAGGGCAGAGTGAGTTCCACAAAGAAGGGTTGAAAAGTTGTCAGGGAGGCAGTTGCGGAAATGCCAAATCCAGCTTTGTCATTCATGCAGAATCCACTGGCCTTCCATTGTGTAATGGTATCGGGAACAGTAAGACTAAGGTTGGCTATACCTGAAGAGCTAAGAAAGGCGATTCACACAACACTGATGACAGGAGCTGTTACCATATAATATGCGTATAATTAGGTCATTCTACTTGCTCAAAGTTTTATATTCCTTCCTTTGACTGTTTGACACTCTGCTCAACTACAGTAGGCAAATTATCTTTGTTATCTCATTCTTCCTCTGTTTAGCTCCATGATATACCTCATCTTTAAGGAATTTCAAAATCAAGATTTTGTGTTCAGTGCACTAGCTTTTCATAGAGTTATCTTTCACCCTATTGCTTCTTAATTTTAAGATCTCATCTTTTTATTCTACTTTCAATTTTATTGATGCTATATCTTTTCTTATAATCTCTGTCAAATTGCAAATTATTGAAATAGCCATTAATCTTTCTTATAAAATACTGGGAACAAGACTTTCATCTCTATATTTCTGTTTTTCATTATTAGTAGACACTGTGAGTGATTTTTAACACTAAAGTATTCAGAAATGTTGGAGTAAGCAGGACACAAGAATTAATAACTCACTTAATTTACTTAGGATACACAAATTAGTAAATAGCTTAACTTACTTTTAACTTACTTATAAGCCATTTATACATTTACTCAACCTTACTGATAAGCACACATAGTCCTATAATACAGTTTTCAAGTTTGAAAGGTGACTTTTTAATGCACCTATTTGGCAACTTATTTTTCCCAACCTCCCTTCCTCCCCCTCTTCCCCCTTTTCATTCTTCCTTCCTTCTACTTTTCTTGCTTTCTCCATATTCCCTTTCCTCTTCTTTCTCTTTTCTTCCTTACATCCATATGTACTTGTTCAGTATTATGTTCTTCATGTCACCCAACAAAAACAACAATTTTATAGTCTCCTGTACAATTTTTCTTCCAAAAAAATCAAGTTTTTATAAAAATAAATGATAAAAAGTAACAGAGTAAGAAAAGGAATTAAGAGAAAATAAAAGAAAGGAGAAAGTGAAAAGAAAGAAAAGAAAGAACTTAGCAGAAACCTATCAGAGACTCTGAAGGATTTTTCATATTCTTTTAATTTTCAGTCTTTTGAACACATCTATTTTGATAAGGATGATAAATATTATGAATATTGCCTCTGATCAAGGTAAAAAGAAAAATTAAATAATGGAAACAAACAATCAAGAAAACTCACTCTGTTGTGATAAGATTCCAAACCCAAGTTTCAGGAAATGATTTTCTCAGAGTTTCAGTAAAACTATCAGCAGATTCACCACTGAGGCTTAAAGCTTCTGATTCCACTGTACCACCACCTATAAAAATGTTATCACCACAAAGTAGGTAAGTATTTGAGAAATATTAATTGAGAAATGTTAATTGCTTATTTGATCATTCCACAATGTTTTCATGTATTGAAACATCACACTCAACCTCCTAAATACAATTACTATCTGCCAATTAAAAATAAAATAAAAAAATAAAAGTATATCTGGCGGAAGGCAATTAGGCAATTATTTTTGATCCAGCATCAAAAATAATAATCTATTTCATATTTTAAAAGTCAAATTTTAGTTGGCAAATGAAGTTAGGTTTTGAAAACAAGATTTAAATAATAATAGCAGCCATCATTATGTCTCAGTCACTGTTGAAAATGCTTTTTACATATATGAACTCATTCAAACCTCATGATAATCTTTAACAAGTTTTACTATCCCACTTCTAGATATATCTTATGTTTGGTGAATAATCTATTAATATTTACAAATGCTTATTAAAAAGTTAAGATAATATTAATTATTCGTCCTTTAATAATCTATTGTTGAGTTTTGTCATATTGTGCTGAAAACTACATTACACAAGTAATATGAAAATACACTGTCCTATAAGATCTTTAAAAGTCTAATAATAAAATTAAAGTTCCCTTTGACCTCTTTCACCAATGTCTAATTAATTTCTCTGAACACCTTAATAATATAATGCTCATTTTAATATATATTTCTTATTACTCAATTTTCCGTTGACTTCCAATATAAATTCCTTGGGTTACTGTTTTGTTGTTCATCTGTCATAGTCTTTCAAAGTTTGAATATTGCTTGGGGGTCTATAATGCTTAGCTGTGAGATCACGTTCAATGGGAGATTCTGTGAGTGCACTTTAAAGTGTAACAGTTTTATAATGCTTTATTCCAAGATTTGGGTGTAGATGTGCCATATCCAGTCTGATTCCACAATTCCAGCCATTCATGTATAAATGGCATAATGGTATATTTCTGGTCTTGATCATAATTGGGTTGTGTAGTTCCAGCTGTTAGTGTTGGCCCTTTGGATAAGGTCAACCTCCTGTTCAGGACTACTGCAAATCAGTGAGGGCTAAAGCTATTAGTTATGGTCTGTGTTGATTTCTCTTTCTTTATTTTAGCCCATCTTTATATCTATCAATAAACAAAATAATTTACACTGATAATCGATATAATACATAAATATTTAAATATCAGTTCCCCCTTTCTTCCTGAATTTCCTCTCCCCTCCATTTTCCAGCACTCGATATATTTTGTATGTGTCCTAGATATGGCATATCTTCACCAATATGTAATTATTTTTAGTGTGTTTGTCTATTTTAACTCATGTAAGTAATATAATTCAGACAATACTGTTTCTTACCTTTCTCCCGCTTAAACCTTGTTCTTAAAATTTACTTATGTTGCTTCTTAGTGTTGCATAATATTCCACACTATGTATTCACCACATGTTATTTAATTCGTTTTTTAAATCATGGTTACCTAGGTTGTTGTCATTCTATGTTGGTACAAACAACAATACACTAAATGTTCCCTTACAGGCTTGAATCAATGCCTTCGTATTTGTGCCGATAAGTTTAATTTGCTGTTAGGAGGGATATGTGTATTCATCCAAGTACCATCAGATGCCACAAAAAGGCTGTACCACTTTATAGCTCCACTAGTAGTACATAGAGTGCTCTCATCTGCCCTATTTGAATAATAATCATTTAATGTTTCTTTCTTTTCACTACTGGCATATGTGTTAATTGGTTTCTTGATGTTCTTTTAATTATTCTTCTGATTACTAGTGAAGTCAAATTTCTCTCCACCCAGTTCTTAACTATTTGGTTTCTCTTCTTTGTATCATGCCTTTATATTTTTGGTCTATATTTAAATCTTCCAGACATTTCTTTGTATAGTTTTTGACATCATTCAAGTTTCTGGTCAAAGCTCACCTCTTCACAGAAATTTTCTCTGACTATTCTATTTAAAATAGTATCTGCATGTTCTGCTCTTTTCTTTTATCTTGTCTTATTTTTACAATAATTCTTTGAGAGATAATACAACATGATAGAGAAATAAATAGACTTTGAGATCAGAATGTCTGGATTATAATCCTATCTTTGTCATTTAGTATCTGTTGCATTGGACAAGTTACTTAACCTCTCTAAACTTTATTTTCTTCATTGATAAATTGAAGATAATAGTTTCTAATCTATAGGCTGTGATGAATCAATGGATTATTATACATAAAATGCTTAGAACATTGCTGGGCACATAGCAACCATTTGTCAAATATTAACTGCCAGAACACTCAGTACCATCTGAAATTATGTTATTTATATATAGCCTGCATCCCAAATTCAATATAACTTTATGAGTATAAGTATTCGCTGCCTTATTCTCACTATATTTCTAACATTTGATATGACAGGCACATTAATTGAATTAAAAAAACAAAACAACCTCCTTCCCTCTTTTCTCAAATCAGTTTGTAAGCACTAGGAGATTATAAACTATTAGCTACCCTTCACATTATACCATGACTTACTTAAATGTGCTTGTTCATAGTAGTCAGGATGGTTGGAATCTTTGCACAGTACTGGTTTCCGGAAATGAGAATTGGTAAAAATTTTTAATCCCATTGCCTTTCAAGATAAAAAATCAATTTTAGTTATTTGATTACATAATATATACGAGCAGTTTGGACCAATTTTTTGTTCTATGCATATTTTTATTTTTTATATTTATTATTCCATTTCTAATTGTCACATACTTAGAGAAATTTACTGACATTTCCTATATTCCATGTTTTCAATCTTTCTAGTTTTTAAAAAAATTCTAATGACTTTTGCTCTATTTCCTAATTAACAGCTGTTGATGAAAACCTTTAATTAAGAAAGGACAAAAATACACTTTATACCATACTCTACTGTGCATTCATCACTTTGAATTTGGCATATTTGTTGAACTAGGGATAATATCTCACTTGTAAGCACTTTAAATATTTATACAATTTAAATAGGAGAATCTAAATTTTGTGAGTAGTTGCAGAAGCAAAGTGTTTGGGAATTTACATTCATACTCAATATATAATGTATACAATAGTGTGTCAGAAAAATGGGCAATTCTCTCACCTATTAGTTTTTTCCCTAATATTATATTATTAGTTTGTGATATTATTATAATTTTATAGTAATGTTAATTTATAATAATAGTTATCTTGCTGATATATTATTTGAGATATTATATCTCAGATATTAGTACTAATTATAATTAGTACTCTGAAAATCCTTAGATTAAAAAGTCACAAAATGAATATTTCTTCGATATTTTTATTTCAATTTATTTACATATTGTCACACATATTCACCATTTTAAGCCACAGATGTCTTACCTTCACAAGGTCATAGGCGTCTTTTCCAAAGTCAGCCCATGCAGGTGTATAGTAAATTCCATTGTAAAGGACATGTTCATTTTCGAGACATGGCACTTGAGGGCCATCTTCTAAGTTAAGTCCTTTGAAATAATAGCCATATAGTTTCTTGTAATATAACTTATTATATACCTAAGTGGTACAAGATAATCAATTGTATTTTTTAATAGAAAAATTTATTTTCCCCCTCCAGCATATATGAATAACCTATACAATCCTATTGATATCCTATGCAAAATTGTCATCATATCTATACCAAATAAATAGTACCTGGGAAAGTATAGGATCTCAGATGTGGAAAGACTTTGAAATACTATTTAATCAGTTAACCAATTGCTTCTTTAATCACATTAAAACCAAAAAAACCAGATGAAACTCAATTGGATTTTTAATACATTTCAGATAAATACATTGCCAGTATTATTTGATGACTCATTCGAGGACACTGTTAGACAATACTTCTGGTTAATTTCCTAAATCTCCTTAAGTCTAAGATTATGCATTAGTCAAAATGGGAATACAACCTTAAGTCTATAGGGTTAATGTGAGAATAAAATTAAATCATTCATATCAGAAAACTCAGTAGAGTGCATATCATATAGTAGACATTCAAAAGGGATGTTTATTTTTAAGTGCTGTTGACTTTTACTATAGGATAATTAGTATAATCAGAATAAAGTTCATTTTATATGATTTCTAACTTAAGATACTGTTTATGCCTGGAACTCTGACGAATTTCTTTCTTCTTTAGTTTATGCAGGGTTTTCCATCCTTATTCAGAGGTAAAGACATATAACTATACTGTTAATGGTAAATAAAGATGGGTTGAATCACTCACACTTTGTGCTGACAGCTGGTCATAGTTGCTGAGGAGCAATATACTTTGATCTACAGCCCTAAGAGCACAAAGAGAGTTTGAAGCAGTGGAGACGTGAAGACCAACATTGGATCCTGGTAAACTTTTTTCTTTAGAAAAATTTAAGTTGACCTGAAAAATGACAATAAGCAAAAAGGCAAAGAGATAGCAAGCCATATGAGAAGAATAAGCTTTTAGACTACTGTTAACTTCTAAAAAAATACATTAAAAGGGTTTTCTGTGATTTTCCTGCCTAATGACATCTGTAATTTAAAGAAACAGGAACAAAATCCAAAGTGAATGCTGTAACCCTGCTATTTTTTAGTCATCCAACAAATTAACTTTACCATGATAGCATCCCCCCGCCCACTTTGCAACTCTTGAAAAAATTCTAGTTTTCCAGTTACTTGAACAGATCTGTGAATCTTTTTTTCCTCTCTCTTACCTTATTTTGGAAACATTTTTCAATTTGGAATTGGGTGCTGTCAATAACCATTTCTCCCGCAGGATGCAAACTGTAGACAAGCATATTTGCTGAGGGAGCAAACTCGGAGCTAATCTCTATAGGAATGGAAAATATGCCCTTCGTAGCTGTGAAAAGAAAAGATCAACAGAAAACATCTTGATGAAACAGTTGACTGTATCTTGCAGACAGCCTCTACTGAATTTCTAGCCACCCCATTCGCTGCCAATAAGTAAAACTACCCCAACCCAGCAAGTGTAATTCATGGAACATTTCTAGGATGAATTCATAAACTACTCCATAAATTATAAAAAAGGGAATAGTTGGACATCTCTCAAACTTCAAAATCTTATTTTGTTTCACTTTTAAATTTCTTCTTGTTTGAATGTAAAGTCATATAACTGTCTTTTTTGGAAGAAAAAGGGAAGGCCCAGTGGTCCTATCCCTTATAGGAGTGCTTTGAATATAATTACACTATCTTTATTAACTGATATTTTGTTTGGTATTGTGCCTATTCATGTGTCTTTTCATGTTCTCTAAGGACTTTTGAAGGGTAGTAAAGAGTCCTAAAGTGAGAGAGGGCTGTGACTTAAAAAAAATAACTCAAAACATTCTGTTTGCATTAAATTCTATGCTAAAATTAGAGGTCTCACCATCATCATTGATCTCAATTTTCTGTTGCCCATGAAGAACGATTACACCTTTTGCAATCACCTAGGAGAATGAAAAATGTAATGATAAAGTTTAGAGACTAGAAGCTAACTATGAATTTATGTGATTTGCCTCTTTCCCTGGTCTGAATAATACAATTGAACATGTTTAGCATTGAACTCAGAATACAATAACTCTAATAATTACATTCAAGAAAATTTAGGAGTCACGAATACATTTGCTATGAAGTGATTTTTTTTTTTTTTTTTTGAGTTGGAATCTCACTCTGTCGCCCAGACTGGAGTGCAGTGGCCACTCCCGGCCACCGCAGCCTCGACCTGCTGGGCTCCGGCGATCCTTCCGCCTCAGCCTTTCAAGTAGCTGGAATTATAGGCGCGTGCTACCACACCCAGCTAATTTTTTGATTTATTGTAGAGATGAGGTCTCACCAAGTTGCCCAGGCGGGTCTCGAACCTGTGGGCTCAGGCAATCCACTCACCTCAGCCTCCCAAGGCGCGGGATTACAGGCTGAGCCACCAAGCCCGGCTTATGAAGTGATTTAATGTTTCACATGCCAAAACAGTTTCCTATGACCAGTGAAAAAATTTTTACTTATGTTTGCAAATGTTGAATTACATCTAACTGTATTTACTTTAATGAAGCAAAGTTACACAAAGGCATCAAGAGTCTATCAGTATTTGAAGAGTTTTCTAAAAGATGAGTTTGTTTATCTGCAAGGTGTAAACAAGGCTTGCTCAGCTCATCCACCTACATCCAAAATTTCAAGAAACAAACAAACAAACAAACAAACAATAAAGTAGTGGGTAGGGAGTGTCTCAGAAAAATGTTTCTCTGGCTTCACCTTTATCAGCAAACCTTGTGCTAATTTACATGCGCATACTTCACTTATGATCTCTAAGGTACAACAGAGGCTAAAGACTTGAAATCTGTTTTAAAAATTATTGTATTTTTAAATTAAAATTTTCGAATACTATTTTAAGAGATGCTGAGACTTGGAGAAAATTTAAGACTTTCAAGTGATCATGCAGCCTGAAATTGCTGGAAGCTGTCATTCTTACTCTGGCTAATATTGACTGAACTCTAAAATTGTTTTAATTCTGGAGTGCCAAATTTGGGTAATTAATTCCTAAAAAAGAACTGAGTCTCTACTAGTTGCAAGATACTTCATTTGATACTACTACATTTACAAAGAGGTCTAAAGCTCAATGTTTAAATGAGCCTTTCAGGCACTGTTCTGATTACCATTGTTATATTAACTCACTGACTTCTCAAATCAGAAAAATAGCTCTTATAATAGACGAGTAAACTGAGGAGGCACACATAGATACTAATATTTGCTCAAAGTCACACAGTTATATTGTCTCTTAAAAACCTAACAATCAGATTCATGCAGCCTTCATTCGTTTATTCTAAAATGTACTGAAGGTCTCCTATGTGATGTGTACCTTGCTGGGCAGAGGTATACAATGATAGACAGACAGACAAACAGACTTTGAGGTCATAGAGTTTACAGAATAGTGGGGAGAGACAGGTGATTTTCAATCACGTAAATAAAGACATAAGCATAGACTTTTATAAGTGCCACGAGGAAAGGAGAGAGAAAGACCATTCAGCCTATTGTGAAAGGATACACACAAAGACTAAAATGGTCTGAGAGACTAGAAATTTTCATTTAAGTGAAGAGATGAAAGATGAGGCGGAATAAGTTAGGGAAATGGAATGCAGATGGTTGGGGAGCAGTGACAGCCAATGGGAAAGAAGATTGTTATGGGCAGAAGGAAAAGCCTTTGGGTGGTTCCTGAGACAGAAAAGAGCACAACTGGTCCAAGAAAATGAAAGCCCTCTGTGCCTGCAACAAAGGAGGCTGAAGTGTAGAATGATGCAAAATGAGCCTGGCGAGCTTTGCAGTCGCAGAGCGGATAAAGTCTTGCAAACAAAAGAAAGAAGATTTGTATTTATTTTAATAGAATTAGGAAGTCATTGAATGAACTTCCTTCTTGCTTTTGAAAAAAAAATGTCTAGATTTCCAAAATTAAGAAAGAAAGAAAGAAGGAAGGAAGGGAGGGAAGGGAAGGGAGGGAAGAAGGGAGAAAGACAAGCTCTTTAATTGTATCAAGAAACACAAGTAACCTGGAATCATCATTTAATATGAAAATCAGACAAAGTAATTGTAAAGTCCTCGTCAGAGAGGAGGATCAAATTTAAGCAGTCTCAAGAGAAAAGCTGATGACAAATTAATTCACCCTTCAGAACTGCAAAATGGCTCAGCTAAGCAGAGGAATATATTGGATACTAAGATGAGTGACAGTGTGGCTAGAAGGGAAGAGAGGGAAAGGTCAGGGAGATGTTGGAGTATCTTTATAAAGACTAGTTAAGAGATTCAGCATCTCACTCCAGGGATGCTAGATGTTCTTCACACACCAGCATGGCAATATTATTGTAAACATGTTGAAGAATTTCTGAGCTAGTTGATAAAGAGCCACTTTCTTGAGCTCCCAGAGACCCTTTCCCACTTCACTAGACCCTCTACAACCAGTCCACCCACAAAACTAAATAAGCCATACTTGGCTTAACAAAAGGCTTCAATGGAATTGTGTCTCACATCTATTCTGCTTGTTTGGCGCCCAAACTTTGCTGGCCTAAAATATATATATATATATATATATATATATATATATATATATATTTGAGTTGGAGTCTCTCTCTGTCGCCCAGACTGGAGTGCAGTGGCACGCTCCGGGCCACCGCAGTCTCAACCTGCTGGGCTCCAGCTATCCTTCTGCCTCAGCCTTCCAAGTAGGTGGAACTACAGGCGCGTGCTACCATGCCCGGCTAGTTTTGGATTTATTGTAGAGACGGGGTCTTGCCAGGTTGCCCAGGAGGGTCTTGAACCCACGGGCTCAGGCAATCTACTTGCCCTGGCCTCCCAAAATATTTTAATGTTTGCAGAAATGATGAAAGAAAGAAAAAAATGTGAGAGGTAATATAAAGAAAAGTTGATAGTAGTTTGTGATTCGTATATAGAATGAAAAAGAGTATCAAAAGATTATTCCAGGTTGGGTGTGGTGGCTCATGCCTGTGTTCCCAGAACTTTGGGAGGTGGAGTTGAGAGGATAGCATGAGCCCAGGGACTTTAGACCAGACTGGGCAACTTAGTGAGACCTTATCTCTACAATAAATTTTAATATGGTGGTGTGCGCTTGTAGTTAGCTATTTGGAAGGCTGAGACAGAAGGATTACCTGAGTCCAGCAGGTTGAGGTTGCAGTGGCTGTGATCATGCCACTGCACTCTAGCCTGAGCGACAGAATGAGACTCTGATTTAAAATCAGAAAAAAAGAAAAAAAAGATTATTCCAGAATTCGAAGTCTAAAAAAATGTGAGAAATTATGTTGTGCCACTTTCACACTTTCTGAAGATACACTCAAACACTTTTCTGATAACAGAACACTAAACTTCCGAGCTCTTTGACTTTTCATGTATCATTTTCTCTAATAAGCCTAAGTGTATTTTTCATAATCTCTACCACTGAAGGAAACTTCCTATTCATCTTACAAAACCCTATTTAAGCATATCCTTCTTCATACATATTTCCCCCCCCCAAACTGGAGGTTTTCAAGCCTTAATATATATCAGAATCACTTGGAAGACTTGTTTAAACAAGATTGCTGGCCCCAGTTCCAGAATTTCTAATTCACTAGGTCTAATTTACTAGGGGCAGAAAATGTGAATGTCTAACTCACTCCCAGGTGATGCTAATACTGCTAGTCTGAGGATTGTACTCTGAGAAAACAATGTCTTAAACTCTAGCTAGAGTTAATAATTTATTTTTCAGTATCATCTTAGTGGCCATGCATGTTTTATTTGTTGTGCTTATGTCATTATAGTTTATATTTTGTCTCTAGTTATAACTGTTTCTGTTTATTCCATTGTCATAATTTCTAATACAGTATCTGGAATATAAAATATTTCAATAAATGTTGGCCTATTCTATTAATTAATGTCTAATTAATTTTATATCATCTTCATCAACTTTAATGAAAAACCATGCAGCCATTTAGAGAATGTAAAATAATCTATAATAATAACAATTTATTGTAATAAAAAATGAATACTTAATGAATATCTTTGATGTGCCAAAAGGCTTTATATGTGTTACTACATTTAATTCTCTTAACAAGATTAGATGGCTCTCAAAAAGTAACACATAGCTAATAAGTATCAGAACCATTATTTGATCTCAGCTATATCCAAATGGAAATGAATGACTCTGAAAAAAATGGAAGTAAGAATGACAAAGTGGATAAGGCTTCTGGTGACATGGCCTGTCTTGTTATTCTCCTTTTTTTTTTTTTAAAAATGGAAACCCCAGTTATAGAAGATTTATTTTTTATGTTTACTTTGAACTTCCTTATGGTATATGGGTAAAGGATTTACATCAGGTTTAAAGAAGTTCAAAAGTCAAGCAACAATTTTGATTGTGGAAGAATTTTAGTTCATACCAAATAATTGAAGTTTGCTGGGTAGGTTTTGTCTTCTAAGTCTTCCGTATTGAGCAGGTAGTGCACCAGCACCTGCTTCCGCTGGTTGCATTTCAGGTCTTCCATCACTGGGACAATCTTTAGGAAGCTATTAGTCTTAGAGTAAAATCGGCCCACAAAGTACTCAGGCTGAGGGTATTGAGGCAACACCCAGCCATAACCATGGCAGTCTTCATTGTCCTTGTAAACTGCCTAGGAAAAAAAAATCAAATATATAGGCTTTTCAGAATAAAGAGAAAGGGTAAGTATAAGAATATTTGATAAGACAGTTTATCATCATGCTACTTTATCTCGACTGGAAAATTTTAAGACCATTGTTCACTAAGTCTAACCTAATTCCCCAAACTAACTTTCTAGTTATACTCTAGAGTGACCACCAGTTGATTTTTTACGATTTATTACATATTCCAGTCCTTGTAGAATAATATCACACTTTCTGGCTCACACCTGTAATTCTAGCTACTTGTGAGGCTGAGGCAAGAGTATAGTTTGCACCTAGAAGTTTGAGATCTCTCTGGGCAACATAGCAAGAATGTGTCTCAAAAAAAAAAATTACACTAAATGTTTTACTGTTCTGTACTACAATTATACTTTTTCTAGCATGAAGATTGACACATTTCTCTGACTATAATATGAGAAATCTGTGAATGCAGAAGTTGACTTTGATACTAATATCATCACATGGAGTTTTACTGAAAAATGGAAAAGTTTTATGTATATAGAACGTGAAGATTCCTCTAACCACAATCATTTGCCATTATCAATACAAAAGTCTGAGGAGTGGGTCCTTTAAAAATATATAAAGGATTAATATTTAATTATTATAGATAGTAATTTTTTTCTCTTTAATGTATCCATAGGAATTCTTGACGTGGCAATAGATTACAGAGTTTTTCCAAATATTTCCTTTTATGAAGATGCAGTTGCTTTTCTATTTATACAATGAAAGTGAAATGTTGCTATTTTCAGTTAATTCTCCTCTATACATTTAAGTATGTATGCTATCACTGGGTTTTTCCCAGGACTCATAAAACAGTTCTTTTATCTATTTTTCATGACCCACCTCCTTGATATTTAGCCATTTTGCAGTAGTCCAGATTCAGATCAAGATGTATATTTTTATTTCTATTCCATAAATATAACTTAGTATAGACCTAAACGTTCTCTAGCCAATTAGGCTTAAAAAAAATCTACTTGCCTTTGCTTAACTTACCTTCAAAGTGATATTTGGGTATGTAATCTGAGACGTGTCTAAGGAAAATTGAGCAATGCCATTTATATCTGTTGTGTAGTTGCCGACAATTTTGTCCTTCAGATGTAACTGGATAACTTCATTTGGAATGGGAGAGTTGTCTGGGTGAAGCAATTTGATCTGCACAAGAGGAAGAAAATAAATTTCTTAAGCTTTTAGTGAATTTGATAATTCATTTTGATAACATTTGACAAGATTTTATCATGGGCAGTTCTTTCTCCTTGGTGTCTATGCACGTCTTGGGTGGTTTTGTCTATTCCTGTTGAGTAAATGACATACACTGTTAATATACTGATGATGGCCATCCTGACTGGAGATAGGTGGTATTGCCCATAGTTCAGAAAAACCACAGATACTGGAGAGAATGCAGGGAAAAGGGAACACTTCTACACTATTGGTGGGAGTGTAAACTAATTCAACCTCTATGGAAAACAGTTTGGCAATTCCTAAAAGATCTAAAAATCGACCTCTCACATGACCCTGCAATCTCCCTACTGGGAATATACCTGGAAGAACTCACATTACTCTATGAAAAAGATACCTGCACACATATGTTTATTACAGTATTGTTCACAATAGCAAAAATATGGAACCAACCATGCTGCCCATCAAAAGAGGACTGGATAAAAAAATGGTACATTTACACAATGGAATATTATGCATCCATAAAGAAGGACAAAATTATGAACTTCACAGCAACTTGGATGGACTTAGAGTTTATAATACTGAGTGCTCTATCACAGAAACAAAGAACTGAGTATCACATGTTCTCACTCATAAGTGGACCTTGAACAATTATTGTAATACTGTAATAAAAGGATTGGCAGTAATGGGAAACTGCCGGCAGGACTGGGGGAGGCAGGATAGGCAGTAGTGGAAATCTGCCAGGGGAGGGGGGGCACACCTCATCAATAAGGGCACCTGCGTAATGAACATTTGTATACTTAACCCTGAATTGCACCCCACATATTTAAATTAAAATATTTTTAAAAAAACATACTGATGATCCTAAACTTGATTTTCCTCTGAAAACTCAGGTCCATATATTGAACTGTATCCTAAGTATTTTTATAATATAAATGCTACAGAAACCTTTAAAGTTGAATGATTTATTACTGTGTCCAAACTTCTTTTTCTTTCTCTTTTTTTCCCATATTTCTCATATTTTCTGGCCATTCTGTCTCGCCTGTATTGCTTCTGTCTATTCTTTCTCTACACTGGCATCAAACCATATTTCCTAAACTGCAAAACTTGTCATTTTTCTCCCCAAAATTTTTTAGTGTCTGCTCTAATAAGCCATTATTATTTGCTAGGTATCTCTTTCTAGTACAGGCAATGCCTGCCTTTAACTATCCCTTCTGAAACTGGCTTATTGTTGTACATACAATGCCTGAATCTGTATCTATGACAGTTGGGAACCTTTAAAGTACCCTTCTTAACATCTAAGGCCATGGTAACTGGAAGAAAAACAAACAAACAAACAAACTGTTTCAGACACCTTCTTCTCAGCTGAATTAGTTTCTGCAAAATACCTGCTTTAAACTTTTCATCTTGTTTCTGCCGCCGATCGTTTTACTATTGATTCAAGCAAACCCCAATCTTTATCTTAATTTGCATTTGCAGACTGATGCCTCATTTTGATCATCTTCATGGTTTTTAAACTTACTTTCATCCCAAGGTCTGATCTTGTAAAAAAATTTTAGCTTAACTCAGCAATCTTCAGGTCACGAATATGTGACATCCCGCCTTTATGAGTCACACAGATATGTTTTCTAATTTTAGTACATCTACATCAGAAAGAACTTTTGAACCTTTTCTAATCATAGAAGAAGGAACAAGTCATATGATTTCTGGGGACTTTCCTTTCATTTTTTTGTTCTCACACCCAAATGTTGGCACCAAGCTCACTACAGACTGTAGGAGCCAGGTATGCAACACTCCAATGGCAGATGTTTCTTGAAGCAGATGTGTTTGTCATAAGTCCTATACATTTAAGTACTATCTTTTCAGCCATCCACGGATGCAGTGACTGTCACTTGTGGAGAAATTATCTTGCTCACCCCACAGCCTTACAGTGCTTTCCATGTTGACTATGTTACTTTGGAGCCATTACCTCTGAAGTCTTGAAATTTGAAGGGGACACATGAAAAAGCCTCAGTTCTGAAAATAGGCTTACCCTTCAAAAGTTCCTCTAGCAATACTGAGCCATGTGTTTGATGATCTTATTTTACAAGGCATGGCCAGATGAATCATATGTAATTTCCAGTAATGCAGCTGCTATAGTGACCCACTACATCAAGTAGTCTTTTTTCCAAAAAAAAAAAAAAAAAAAAGTCACTTCCTACTACTGGCACATCTCCATGAAAATGATCAGAACATCTGCCACCATGAAATGAGCAAAAACCCAGAAGACACCACTCTATATGACCATATTTTTCAACTGAAACATTTCACTGTTTGAGACTCACTCACATCTGCCCATAGCTGCTATTTGTTCCCTAAAAGAGTTCTCATGTTAACTTTTAATAATGAACTCTTTCAAATGCTGATGAAGACAATATGTTCAGACTGGATATCTTCACTTGTATTTTGATAGAGTAGACTACTTTGTCCAAGAATGCCTGATTCATGTAGGTAACCACTATCCCTCACCTCTGTGATAAATTAGAGCTCATCTTGGTTGGCTTTAATCATTTTCCTCTATAGGGAGAGGTGTTCTGCAGTACCTAATCATAGGATAAGATAATACTGTACCTTGACGTGTTCAAGAAATTTTGAGAGGGAATGGAAAGGAGCTGGGTCTTAGTAACTAGGTTAGGGCGTAAGTTCACACATAGCACACACATTTCAAACACTAGCTTCTATGTTAGAGAAGATAGAAATAACAACTCTGAGTTAATTTAGAGCATGATGGATTGATAGATTTTAAAGGATTATTGCTACTTTAAAAAATCTAGGATAAGATAATTTAGACAATGTTTAAAAAAATTCAAAATTACTCTTCATGGAGAATCACTGTTGCAAGAGTTGCAAAATTATATTTTATCACTTCTTAATTTAGTAGCTAATAAATTTTGCCCTCCACTAGCTCTTTGCCAATGTTTGGAGACACTTTGGGCTGTTGCAAATGGGAAAGGGATGGGGCCACTTACATTTTGATGGTAGAGGCCAGGCATGTTGCTAATCACATGCGGGGCATAGGGAAGCTCCCACAGCAAGCATGATCCCCTCAAAAATTTCAGTAGTGCCAAGGCTAAGAAAGAATTGTCTAGAGAAACAATGTATCTAATTATTGTCAATGTCTACTAAAATTGCAGGAAACCAGAAAATACTTTCTGAGATAAGTGCATGATACCACCTGTGAAGTATTCTTGCCTACCCCACCCATGGAAGAAAAACAACAACAACAACAACAAAAAAACTTGAATCTGATCAAGTTACTAAGCCTAACTACCAGTTTGTAGGAAATGCAGGATACAGAGAAGTGTCTGTTAAAATAAGTCCAAGAAAGCACAAAATATAAAGTAAAAACTGAGGAATTTAGTTACAATCAAATTAAGGGTTTATTTTTAATGAGATATCATAGAAATGTCATCAGATACCTAATAAACAGAAAATAATATTTGTAATAACAAAATGGTCTAATATTTAGAATAAATAAAGGAATCCCTGCAAATGAATTCCTACAATAGAAACACTGGCAATTCCCAGAGGAGACAATTCAAATGAATAATATGTATATAAAGAGATGTCAAGCAATAGTAATAAGATAAATGCAAATGAAAGTAATAATGACAAATCACTGTATAGCCCATAGATCAATTAATCTATTATTGATGATGTCAATGTTATCATATGATGAGGTCAAAAGTTACTAGGACTGTTAGTATACAGGAACTTTTGTAGTTCCTTTTTGAGAACTCTGGAGAAGGTACAGCTATTATGGTGAACAATTTGGAAATATCTCATCAAATTTTGTATGCATAGTCACTGTGAACCAGAAATTCCACTCCAAAGAACATATGCCAGAGAAAATTTTACACAGTTAATTTTAAGCATAAAATCAAGTATAGTAGAGCAAGTAATTATGATGGGGTGAAAAAAAGAAAATATAGATAAAAACAGAATAAAATAAATAAATAAAATAAATAAATAAAATAAGTGACATGCACTAAAGTTGTTCTTCCTTGAATTATAATTTACTCAACCCTTTAAACATGGAGTCCAAAAAGAAAATGTGACCAAGGTGCTGCCATGGAAGATAATCCACAGTATTCCCCATGTCAGAAAGTTAAGAATAATTTGAAACGGTTTTAGAATAAGCAAGTGTAACATGTTCACAGAAACAAAGCAAGAAATTTTATCAATAAATTAAGTAGCAGTGATTATGAAGTAAGAACCATTAGATGTGAAAAAGTACTATATATTAATACCAAAATGAAAACATACAAGAACTGAAATATTAAAAACACTTACATTTTTAGGATAAAATAGACATACCTATGCTAAGCATTTAATGATTAACAGAAAATATTAAAAGAAAGCATAAGGAAAGTCTAACAATTTAACAGCAGAGGAATGAAAAAAGAGAAAAAGTTGTGAATGGAATACATAAAATAAGATGATGGGAGGAAATACACCTATATTAGCAGTAACAAACAAGGTAAATAAATTAAACTTAATTAATGAAAGAAAAAATTTCTACTGTATTTAAAGAGTTAACTGGATACTATTCTGGAGATATACATACAGATACATAAAAGGACAAAAACACAAGGTTGAAAAATGGTACTAAGAAGTGGATTCAACAAAATTCAAACACAATGGAAAAAGTGTAATGCACCAATAAGTATAAAGGGGAAATACATAATAACAGTTAGTATTTCAATGTTATGGGTGTGCATGCACCATTGACAGATTGCAAGGAGAAATGAGGAAATTCACAACGATTACAGAAATAGTTACTGCAATCTTCTAAAAATGATAAATCAACAATTTAAAAAAAGTAATACAGAAGATGTAACCATCTCAACATACCACCCATCTTTTCTCAGGAAGCTACTAAAGGACTTGCTTCAATAAAACAATGTAGAAGTTAAGGAAAGGTATGACAGGGAATTTAAGAAATAGAAAACTCAAAGCATGAAAAATTAATAGGGGTGGCAATGAACTTAATTTTGAGAATGATAGCGATGGAGCAAGCAGAGAGAGCAGTCTACAAGGATCAGGAAGAAAGACAAATGGAATAGATGTTTTTTGACCACTATTATAGATAATATTGGGAAGAATTTTCGTGGACACTAGCAGTGATGTATGATAATAGCAAAGGAAAACCAAATATTGTGCAAACTAGATGTAATCCTAGAATACTAATTGGCTAATCTGTGAAATATACATATATAGACACAACAAAGTTAACAATTGAATATTTAATTAGAAATATGCATTATATTATATTGGGGCATAGGTGTCAGAGTGATAGGAAAGGCATGAACAGGCTCAATTCTCATTTTCTGCTATTGTAAAGCAGCAGTTAATTAACACTATTGATGTTAATGAGGATTAATCTAGGGGGTATCTGAAAGACTTGAAATAGTTGCTTTTTGGAAGGTATTCAGATAATGAAAGAATTAGAGAGAAAGGGGCTGTTTGTTATTTTTTAATTTATACTATTTAAAAAAATGTATGTTATCTGTGATGAAAAACACTTATTTAAAAAAACATAAAACCACAACACATATGTTAAGGAAGAAAACTTGAAACACTAAGTAATTCTTGGATGAAAAGGAAAATGAGAATAAAAATATAAAAGCATCAGAAATGATCTTAACTGAATTTAAAAGTAATTGAAATGGTAAGTTTTATGCTATGTGCATTTTACTGGAATTAAAAATAATAAAAATGGACTTCCGGTAAGATGGCGATGGGGCAGGTTGCTCCATGAGACCTTCTGTGAAAGCAAGTGTCCATAAAAACCCTCACTCTCCTCTGGTGGCTACAGCTCTCACCATTGCCAGTCTGCTCTTAACGCACTGTTCTGCTACCACCTCCATGTACTTCTCTGCCACTGCCTCCACCTCTGCTGCCACCCTCCCTGCCCGGTACACCCTCGGCTCGCAGCCCTGTGGAGCTCCTCCCATGCACCGCACTACTGATGTGGCCACTGCTGCTACTGCCATGCCACCTTCACCTGGGGTGGCCCTTAGCTCCTGGCTCTGTGAAGCTCCTCCCATGCACTGCACTGCTGACGTGCTGGCTGCCACCACTACCACTGCTACCGCTTCCTCCAGCCCTCGGTGGTCCTTGGTGCTTGCCCAGTGGAGTTCTGGGCTCCTCTGCCCATCCCTGCCCTGCCCATCCCTGCCCTAGCTGCCTAGCTCTATGCTGCCTATCCCTGCCCTAGCTGCCCTAGCTGCCTAGCTCTATGCTGACCTGCATTGCCCAGCAGTCTTGCATTCTGCCTTTCCTAGCTCAGTGCCTGATGCAGTGGAAAAAGAGATCAGTTGGAGCCCTGTGACCAGACAGGGATTTGCATTGTCCTGCTCAGCTCCACCCAGTTCTGCCCAACCTCTAACCTGGGATCTAAGGTAATAGTTTCAAAATGGGATACACAGAAGCCCATCCTCTGTGCTAGATTGGCCACAGGTCAGATCATAGTGGCAGATTTGACAGGCAGTCCAGATCTGATCCACCCTCCACAGCAGGTCTGGGGCAACTGACCCTAGCTGTAAGCAACCCTACCAGCCTGTGATGAGAGCTAGAGATCAGAGTTGAAAGGACATTGGACTTAGAGGAAAAAATCTCAAAGCATGCTTAGTTCCCTTGTTTTTAATTTTATCTTTTATTCTTTGTCTGTTTGTTTTACTAATCTTTTTTTCCTCTTTTCTCTCTCTTCTTACTGTTATTGATAACATTTTCATACGTGCTTTGTTTCTGTTTGTTTACCAATTTTTTTCTTTAGACCTCATGTTTGTGTAGGGGAATAGTACACTAATAAGGAGGTTGGTTAACTTGCTTGCCTGTATGATTGTATGTTTTAGTTTTTTTGTTTTTGTTTTTTACTATTATCTGTCTTTGTGTCTCTCTTCATTTGTTAGTTGGTACGTTTGCCTGTTTTCCCTCTTACTCTTCTCTTCTCTCTCTCCACCTTCCTCTTCCTCTCACTCCTTGTTCCATTCTTTTCCTTTTTCTTACCTCATTTTGCTTTCAGGGAGCAAACCTATACCCCCACTGCATGGATGGATTGCAAGGCAGTGGGAAGTGGGTTCCAGAATATCCATACACGTGTCGGTGGATACTGGGACCTGCAGACAGATTTTGAATCACAGCTCCCCCCTCAATTAAATCTCAAAACTGCAAAAAAGTATAGTCCCCAACCTACAGTCCAGCTTCAGTATTGAGCAAAGCCGGAGGATTCACATAGGGAAGAATAGGAGATTGAGCAAACAGAAGTAAAGGCAACCCCACCACCTCTGAACAATAGAATTAAAGAAGATGGGGAAAAAGGGAAGAGTGGGGAGGAAAATCTACACAAATGAAGAAAAACCAAAAGAAGAATACAGGTCTCACACAGACCCCTGGGAGGTCAGATATTGAGAAAACAGACTTCAGTATGCAAACAATGAAGAGTCTCCAGAATGACTGGTCACATACTGCAAATCCAGACATCAAGACATCAATAGAGAGAATAAAAAGAATTGAGGAGAGACAAGAGGAAAATAGGAAGGAGTTGATAACTGAGAGAACAGCAGTAAAGAACACTGTGATGGAAACAAATAACAAACTAATATGCACAGAAAGCAGAATTAGCCAAGCAGAAGAAAGAATCTCAGAACTTGAAGACCAAAATATACAACTAACCCAAACTGTGAAAAACATAGAAAAGAAGCTTAAAAAGACAGAACAAAACCTTCAAGAGATGAGTGATTACTTCAAGAGACCGAACCTAAGAATAATTGAACTTCCTGAGGCAGAAAGAGAGACAGAGACCACTCTGGAACAAACATTCCATGAAATTATACAAGAAAACCTCCCTCATCTCATCAGGGGTATGATCATTCAAACACAAGAGATTCAGAGAACCCATGCAAGACAACAAATAGAAGACCAACTCCTACACACATAATAATTGCCTAAACAAAGTAGGTATAAAAGAAAAAATCCTAAAGACAGCAAGAGAAAAAGATCAGACTACCTATCAGGGAAGACCAATTAGAATAGCAGCAGATTTATCTACAGAAACACTCTAGGTTAGGAGAGCTTGGATCCTAATCTTCAAAGTTCTCAAAGATAAACAATTTCAACCAAGAATCACTTACTCGGCCAAGTTAAGCTTCTTGGATAGATATCCAATCCCTAAGAACTTATGCTGCCCCCAGACCACCTCTTCAAGAAACACTTAAGAAAGTATTAAACACAGAAGAAAAGGAAAAAAGAATGACAATGTTCTTCATGAAAGTACAGGAAAAATATTGAAAACACAAATGAATCAACCCCAAAGCCAAAAGAAAGACAGCAAACAAACAGGAACAACAACCCTATGAGAACTTCATGACAGGTATAAACCCTCACATTTCAATAATTAACCTGAATGTGAATGGACTAAATGCACCACTGAAAAGACATAGAATGGAAAAATGGATAAAATCATGAGGCAACAATATATTATCTCCGAAGATTCATTTTACCAGAAAGGACACTCACAGACTCAAAGTAAGAGAATGGGAAGCAAAATTTCAGGCAAACGGACCACAGAGGAAAGCAGGAGTTGCAATCTTAATTTCTGAAAAAATAAAAAAAGGATACATCATGATAAAAGGTTCAATCCATCAACAAGAAATATCCATCTTAAACATATATGCACCCAACAGAGGAGCACAAACTTTCATAAAGCAGCTTCTAGGAAAACTTAAAAAAAATATATATCGATTCTAACACTATCATAGCTGGGGTCTTTAAAACCCCACTCGTAACCCTAGACAGATCATCAGGATGAAAAACCAGCAAGGAGATCTGGAACCTCAATGTGACTCTTGACCAAATGGACCTAATTTATACCTACAGAACATTTCACCCAACGACCACAGAATATACCTTTTACTCATCACCACATGAAATGTACTCTAAGATCGACCACATCCTTGGCCAGAAATCAAGAATAAACAAATTTCAAAGGATTGAAATTTTGCCATGTACCTTCTCAGATCACAGTGGAATAAAAATAATTATCACCACCAACAAGGTGCCCCCAAAACACACAAAGATGTGGACACTAAACAGTATGATGCCGAACAACTCCTGGGTCAACGTCGAAATCAAAACAGAGATTAAAAGATACCTGAAAACAAATGAAAATGAAGAAACAGCTTACCAAAATCTCAGGGATACCATGAAAGCAGTAGTAAGAAGGGAATTCATATCTCTACAAATGCACATGAAGAAAATGGAAAGATCACAAGTTAACAGCCTAACAAGTCACCTTAGGAAGCTGGAAAAGCAAGACCATGAAAACCCTAACTTCAGAAGAATCCAGATCACTAAAATAAGCCCAAATCTGGGACATAGACAACAAAAAGATAATACAAAAAAATCAGTGGCACAAAAAGTGGGTTCTTTGAAAGGATAAACAAGATCAATGGTCACCTAGCTAAACTGACCAAGAAAAAGAGAGAAAAAACCCAAATAAACACAATCAGAAACACAAAAGATGAAGTCACATCTGACCCAGAAGAAATACAAAATATTATCAGAGACTACTATGTACACTTGTATGGAAACAAGCTTGAAAACCTAAAGAAGATGGAAGACTTTCTGACATCACACAACCTCCCTGGGTTGAAACAAGAAGATATTGAGACCCTAAATAGACCAATAACAATCCAGGAAATTAACTAAGTCATAAAAAAACTGCCTACAAGAAAAAAGCCCTGGACCAGACGGCTTTCCAGCAGAATTCTACAATACATACAAGGAGGAATTGATACCAATCCTACTGAAAGTATTCCAGGTGATTGAGAAAGATGGCACTCTCCCCAAATTATTTTATGAAGCTAACATCACATTGATATCCAAGCCAGGTAAAAACCCAACAAAGAAAGAGAACTACAGGTGAATATCTTTGATAAACACAGAAGCGACAATTCTCAACAAGATCCTAGCAAATCGGATTCAACAACACATCTCAACAATCATCCATCACAACCAAGTAGGCTCCATCCCTGGGATGCAAGGGTGGTTCAACATTCATAAGACCATAAACATGATTTAGATACATCAACAGATGTAAAAACAAAAACCACATGATTATATCATTAGATGCAGAAAAAGTTTTTGATAAGATCCAGCACTCCTTCTTTATAAAAACCCTAGAAAATCTAGGCATAAGTAGAACATACCTCAAAATAGTAAGAATCATCTATGAAAAACTCACAACGAGCATAGTCCTAAACAGATAAAAATTGGAACCCATTTCCCCTGAAAACTGGAACAAGACAAGGATGCCCACTCTCACCCCTCCTGTTCAACATAGTTTTGGAAATCCTAGCTAGAGCAGTCAGGGAAGAGAAGGTGATCAGGGGTATCCAAATAGGAAAAGAGGAAGTCAAGTTATCTCTTTGCAGACAACTTGATTATATACCTTGAAAACCCAAGAGAATCTGTCAAAAACCTCCTTGCACTGATAAAGGACTTTGGCAAAGTCTCAGGGTATAAAGTAAATGTGCAAAAGACTATTGCATTTCTATACACCAATAATAAACAAACAGAAACCCACATAAAAAGCACAATTCCATTCACAATAGCCACAAAATAAATGAAATACCTTGGCCTCTTCCTAACCAGAGATGAGGAAGACCTTTACAATGAAAAACTACAAAACACTGCTCAAAGAAATCAAAGATGACACAAACAAGTGGAAAAATATTCCATGCTCATGTACTGGAAGAATCAACATTGTTAAGATGTCCATTCTACCTAAGGCAATCTACAGATTTAATGCAATACCCATCAAATTATCAGCAACATTCTTCTCAGACCTAGAAAAAACAATACAGGAATTCTTATGGAAACATAAACGACCAAGAATAGTCAAAACAATCCTCAGCAAAAAACACAAAGCAGGAGGCATCACACTCCCAGACTTTAAACTTTATTATAAAGCTACAATAACCAAAACAGCCTGGTATTGGTACAAGAACAGGCATATAGACCAATGGAATAGAATTGAGATTCCAGAAGCAAAACCTCAATTTCTCAACCAAATCATCTTCGACAAAGCCTCCACCACCCACTACTGGAGAGAGGAAAACCTATTCAGTAAATGTGTGGAAAAACTGGCTGACCACATGCAGAAAATTGAAGTAGGACCCCTACTTATCTCCAGACACAAACTATTAACTCTAAATGGATCAGAAACCTAAATGTAAAACCTCAAGCTGTAAGAACCTTAGAAAATGCAGGAGACACCCTTATGGAAGTTGGAATTGGCAACCAATTCCTGATCAAAACCCAAAGTGCCCAGGCCATAAGAAATAAGATAGACAAGTGGGATCTCATTAAACTGACAAGCTTCTGCAAAGCCAAAGATACCATCAAGAGAGCAGGGAGACAGCCCACAGACAGGGAAAAAATATTTGCCAACTCCATTCTGACAAAGGTCTAACATCAAGGATCTACAAGGAACTCAAAAATGCTGAAAAGAAAAAAACAAACAACCCTATTACAAAGCGGACTAAAGATATGAATAGAAACTTCTCAAAAGAAGAAATAGGAGTAGCCAACAGATCCATGAAAAAATGTTCAGCCTCACTAGTCGTCAAGGAGATGCAAATTAAAACTACACTGAGATACCACCTAACTCCATTCAGAATGGTCGTCGATACCTCAAAAAAATAACAGATGCTAGAGAGGATGTGGCGAAAAGGGAACAGTTCCACACTGTTAGTGGGAGTGTAAACTAGTACAGCCTCTGTGGAAATCAGTGTGGCAATTCCTAAAAGTTCTAAAAATTGACCTTCCATATGATCCGCAATCTCCCTACTGGGAATATACCCAGAAGAACACAAATCACTCTATAAAAAAGATACCTGCACATATATGTTTATTGCAGCATTGTTCACAATAGCAAGAACATGGAACCCACCAGGCTGCCCATCAAAAGAGGACTGGATTAAAAAAAAGTGATACATATACACGATGGACTATTACGCAACCATAAAGAAGAACAAAATCATGAACTTCGCAGCAACCTGGATAGAATTAGAGTTTATAATACTGAGTGATCTTTCACAGAAACAAAGATCTGAGTGTCACATGTTCTCACTCATAAGTGGACCTTGAGCAAATTCCGTAGTACTATAAGAAAAGGATTAACAGTAGCAGGAAACTGGGGGGGGGGCGGGGAGGGTGGAGAGGTGGAATCGACAGCAATCGATATCTGCCTGGGGAAGGGGGACACACCTCATCAACAAGGATACCTACATAATGTATATTTATATACCTAACCCAGAATTGCACCCCACAATTTTAAAATAAAAATTAGAAAATAAGTAAAGATAACCACCGGTGAAAAGTAAAGTAGTATTTAGAAAGAAATGGATCAATCTAAATTACAAAAGTTTAAAATAAGCCTTCATAGCAAGATGCTAGGAAAAAACCAAAAGAGATAGAAGAAAGTGTCTAATAAAAACAAACAATGGAATAAAAGTCATTTAAAATAACATCAAAAATAAACATAATCAGCAAAACCAAAAATTAATGGAAAAAATCTTAAGAGAAAAAAAGGGAAAGCACATTTTAATATATTAATTTTTTTCAAATAATAAATAAACATAAATATTTTATGTCACTTACTTAAAAACCTAAACCTAATGGGAAAAATATCTGTATATATACACTAACACATTTACTTATGAAGAAATAGACTATCTAAGGACAAAACTATTATGGAAAATTCTCATTGAACTAGAAAAGGGAAATTCCTTGACTTAATAAAGTTTATCTCACTAAATTCTATAGTAATTTAGCAGGCTTACAGATTAAGCTTGACAAATAATTTTCTAAAATATACAAAATATGACAGAAAGTGTACTATCATCTCTAATATTCAACCTGGAGACGTTAACCAATTGGATAAAACAAACAAATGAATATGCAAAAACCTCAGAAACTTAAGTTCACAGGGGAAATTGAAACATATTTCCATACAAAAGGTTTTTCACACAGGATACAGTTTTAAATGGCACAGAAAAGATACAAGAGGCAAATAGTAAACCAGGAAATATCTGGGGTAATAACAGTACAAGAGGGGAGAAATGCAGAATTCTCAAGTCTGGAAAAATTATTTCATACTCAAAAAAAGAATTAAATTCCTTGAAGATATAATATTCCTCAACCTTATGTACTAGATAAAACAACACAGAAATACATAAAGAAAAACTGTACAAAGCAAAGCGAAAGGTTAAAAAAATTATTAGCACTAACAATTACTTAGTAAGTGTAATTATCACACATCTATGTATCTACTTGCCAAAGTTGTACTTCAATTTAAATTTATTCATAAAATGACCTTTACTGAAATTTGTTTCTGCAAGTCCTCTAGGTAATTCTGATGCAGAGACAAGTTTGCAACGACTGTTCTACAAAATCTAGTCCAGGCTATCCACTTTTGTAATTCTTTATTAGTGTTATTGTCTCAAACTAAATATTACTTCCTCAGGGAAACTTCCAATCCAAAGTTCAGCAAATTTTGTTTTGTAAAGGGCCAGATAGTATTTTAGACTTTGTGGGGCTGCACACAATCTCTGCTCATATCCTTTGATTTCTTTTTGTAATCTTTAAAAATCTTAAAACCCCTCCTATCTCAATGGCTTACAAAGGCAGGCGGGCAGGCTGCTACTGGATTTTGCCTGTGTAGTTTCCAAGCCCTGATGTAGAGTAGTTAAATGGTCAGCATTTCACTGACATAGCACCTTTCACAATTATACTTAAATAATTATTTGTAAAATTCTTTAACATCTGTTTTCTCTAGTAGATTATAAACTTTGTGAGTGCAGGGATAGTGGTGCCCGTCTATTGAGAGTGAAATGGGACACTATTAATAGTTACAATTTGACAAAAGGCATATAGCAGGACAGACCTGTGAAAACTAACAGTATAGATCACCCTACCATGCTTAGCACCGTGCTTTCTACATAGCAATTTATCAGGAAAATAGCTGTTGGATAGAATAAATCAACAAATTAACAAATGAATGAAACAGAAAAAAAAAAGAATTAATAAGGTGTGTAAAGATATTATTGCTTCTCTTACCTGACCAGAATAAGGAAGTCCCTGTTTGTAGACCTTATCCATATTCTCAAAATGAATCTTCACCAATGATGAGTCTATGCCTATGTACTTGAAGTCTGTAAGCTGGACACCTGCAGTCAATTAAGTACTATTAAAAAAACAGACACCTCAAGAGATGACACACAAGCAGCCAACAGACACATGAAAAACTGCTCAGCTCCATTAATCATCAGAGAAAAGCAAATCAAAACTACAATGAGATATCACCTAACTCTGGCAAGGATGGCTATTATTGGAAAGTCATTAATAAGTCAAAAAACCACCGATGCTGATAATAATAAGTAAAAAAACCCACAGATGCTGTTATGGGTGTGGATAAAATTGAGCACTTCTACACTGTTTGTAGGCGGGCAAGCTAGTTCAGTCTTTTTGGAAAGCAGTGTGGTGACTCCTAAGAGAACTAGAAATTGATCTTTCATATGATCCAGAAAGCCCTCTCCTGGGAATATATACCTGGAGGAACATAAATCACTCTACCAAATAGACACCTGCACAGGCGTGTTTATTGTCACACTATTCACAATAGCAAAAACCTGGAACCAAGCCTACTACCCACTGAAAGTGACTGGCTAAAGAAAATGTGGTATATATACATGTTGGAGTATTATGCAGCCATAAAGAGAATACAATCATGGACTTTGCAACAAATTGGATGGAGTTGGAGACCATGATATTAAGTGAACGATCACAGAAACAAGGAACTAAATACCATGTGTTCTCACTCATAAGTGGGCTCCAACATCAGTCACAGTAGGACAAGGGAGGAATTGGCAGCCTCTGGGCACTGCTAGAGGGTGTGGGGCACATGACAGCACAAAGGGTACCTGGTCTACTACCAGGGGGAGTGAGGACAAGTTAGAAGCCCAAACATATTGCATGCAGTCTACTTATGTAGTTAATCTTCACTGGTACCCTACAACTCAATAATATAATAAAATAAAAATGAAAACAGAAAAGTCACCCACAAAAATAGCGAAACAGAGCTCCAGGAAAATAACTCATAAGACCTCAGCATTCTCTTCAATCATTTTTTTTCCCAAGAAATTTTAATGCATAGATACTTCTTCAGATGTCTTTTATAAAGACAGCTAATGAAGATGGAAAAAAAATTCCAGAAGCTTATTACTTGCAACTGGTGTTGCTGTTCTTTATAAGTTTTCCAACTCACTTATATTCCTTTATGATGGATTACTGACCTTGCTGATTTCTCATTATTCTGAAGAAATTGTTTAATAATTATTATACTCCCTGCCTGCTTAAAATATAAACCGTAATCTTTTTCTAGTGAGAATTGTGATATGTATTATTAGGAACTGAAAAATTTAAAGAAGAAAATAAAAATTGTCAAATGTTAGATATCTCAAAGATAACCAAAATGAACATTATAGGCTGTTTCCTACCAGTTATTTTTAACCTTTATATGTATCATTCATATTAATATAGTTGGGATTATGTGTGTGTGTACACATACATAGACTTATTAATATATATAAGTGTACAAGTAGTTTTATATTATGTTTTTAAACATTACATTATGAGGTTTTGGTACCTTTCTAAAAACTTAGATTTTTTTTTTTTGAGTTGGATTCTCATTTTGTCACCCAGGCTGGAAGGCAGTGGCATATTTCTGGCCACTGCAGTCTCAACCTGCTGGGTTCAGGTGATCCTTCTGCCTCAGTCTTCCAAGTAGCTGGAGCTACAGGCATGCACCACCATGCCTGGCTAATTTTTTGATTTATTGTAGAGATGAAGTCTCACCAATTGCCCAGGCTGGTCTTGAACCAGCAGGCTCAGACAATCCTCTCACCTCAACCTCCCAGAGTGCTGGGATTATAGGTATGAGCCACCACACTCAGCTTAACTTAGATTTTTTTAATGGTTGCATAATATTCCTCATGTACATATATATTATCATTTAGTAAGCTATTTTTCTTTATTTAGTTCACAGAGTTGTATTGGGAAGGATACTGGAGTTTCCTTGAAGTGCAATCAATTAATGATCAATTAAATGTTTATTTAATACTCAAATTTCCTCTAGATGTGACAGATGTGTCTAAAACTTTGAATACTGATATAAAAACATTTATATTTAATAACTTAAGAACAAAAATGTTGCTGAAATGTCAGTCATATATGCATAGGTTAAACTGTTTCAAGGAATAAAATGTATCATTCTGCACTTTTAAGGGAGAAAAAGAGGTATTAAGTCAAGGAAACACACACACACACACACACACACACACACACACACACACACACAAATAGTCATTAGAAATATTTTTCTGGTTGTGGAATAAATATATTTCATTGGTTTTATTTTCAAAGACTGTATAAAGTATGTTCCCAAAGTATTCTACTTCCCTTTTTCTGATTCTATGCTCAGTAAAAAATTTTTATAATCACCAACTATAATTCTTAATTATATTTAAACAGAATAATTAAGGAACACAAATATACTTTCATTATACATCAATAAATTGTCATTCTAACTTTGAGTTTAGTCTCATTTGAATTTAATATTTGACCATCTGTCAATAGGTGTCTAATAGATTCTGTTGATAATTGAAACATTCAGAGTTTGGGTATGGTTACTCAGTGGCAAATTCCTGAGAAGAAAAAATGACTAAGGTTACAATTTGATGTCCACTGGGGACTGACTGCTTAGAAATAATTACCTGTTCCAGCTTCTGTGACAAGGGCATGCACTTCAAGGGAACTCCAGTATCCTTCCCGATATAACTCAAAACTATCTGTGTTAATAAATTGGGAGACACAGCCATCTTTTCCTAACTGAAAAGTTAATGAATACAACAATAAAGGAAAAATTAAATTTTATAAAAGTGCTATAGAAATAACAGTCTAAGGGAAAATGTGTGAATTCTGGGAAGCAATTTTAAGAGTACTGTGTTATTCAAATTCTAATTTTAGGAAACAATTCATTGTGTTTCTATAATTTATGTTTTAAATTTGTGTATTTACCTATAACTCCATTCGAATTTTTTAAACAAATAATAACTATTACATACTAAGGTTTAAAAAAAACACCTATAGACACTAGAACACCCATAGACACTTATATCCAGTGAGAGAAAAATCGTCACTTATTTAATAATCTTGAATAGACATAAACATTTTCATATCTCCTTGACTAAATTCACAAAGTACAAAATGAAGAGCAGGACATTTTGCTTTTCTAGTAAATTGATAGAGTATAGGTTTGGGTATAAAACAGAATCTATTTTTAATTAAGAATCTAAATTTGCTACTAAATTTCAAACACTATAATTTGCTTTTTGTCAATCAATAGAAAATGAAAAATTAACACGACAAAAGAATAATAGAAAATTTCCACATGGCAACAGAAATATAGAATAAAAGTATAATTTTTAATTGTGAAGAAGGAAACAAGAAGAGAGGAAAGTAAATGAAAGGTGAGAGTAAAAGGTTAATGCAAACTTATTTATAATTTTTCAAATATATCTCTTACCTGAGTAGTAAAATTTTTACACAGTGAATTGAGAAGATGTTCACAAGTACCATAAGCAGTAGATTTCCTGCACACACTAAGTTGAGCTTTCCCTTCCACAGGTTTGCCATACGTATATCTAACAGAAGAATATAATAACATTAAAATCACAGAGGTCAACGTCATTATTAATTGGTATAGGCTGCTTTGAAACCTTTGTTTAGTGGCTGAAACCAGCACTGCAACACAATTTAAATATCCAGTTACCTTAAACTTTATTTTCTGGAAAAAAAATCTAACACAATGGTACTGACTAAAATTGAATGCTTTAGGCAAAGAAATAGTTTAATTAAAAAAGATGAAAAGGACATTAT
Organism: Cephalopachus bancanus; assembly: GCA_027257055.1. Classification (NCBI taxonomy): domain Eukaryota; kingdom Metazoa; phylum Chordata; class Mammalia; order Primates; family Tarsiidae; genus Cephalopachus; species Cephalopachus bancanus. The sequence goes on from JAPVLO010000394.1 coordinate 490,591, forward strand.
GTAGAAGTCCTTTTTAAAATAGTGAAGCTACTAAAACACAATGTAAACAAAAAATATTAGTAATAAAAGAAATACAATAGTCATTATGTTTGTACCCCAGCTGTCATTGCTGGTCAGTTAAGTTTCATAGATGCTGCTTAACTTATTGACAAGGAGAGAGGAAACAGCTTGATCTGTCTGGTTGCTGCTCCTGCCATGCACCAACTGAATTCCTTGTCATTTTTTCCAAAGTCCCTTTCTGCCCTTGGCATCCTCCACACAGTGCACCAGAATTACCCTGAAACCATTTCCAGTTCCTACAGCAATTTTCTCTAAGATACATCCTGAAGGACATTTTCCTTCTATAATCATGTAATAAGAAAGATTGAATCAAGAAGTCAGAGCGAACACTTGATACTGTCCCATAGCTCTTCCTGGAAGACAGGAATGTTCTATGTTCTGTGTCTATGCTTTCTAATTCAGTAGCTGCTAGTTACATGTGACTTCTTGAAGGGTGGCTAGCTCATCTGAGGGATTGTATATTTAATTTTAATAAGTTAAAATTTAAAATTTAAGTAGCCACCTGTGGCCAGTGGCTATTGTATTGGATGATGCAAAACAATATGTTATGATGCAAGAAAGACAGTTATCTAAAACCATGTCATAACATGTATTCAAATAGTTACTGATGCATGACAAGAGTTCATAAATCACCAAAATAATTTGAAAACTTCCCTTTCCATTTTACTTATTTAGCCATCTATTCCATTCTCATATATTTCTATAAATACATAATTTTATTGTGTGCAATTTCAACTTACAAGGCACAGACATTAACTTGGAATTCAGTGTTCACAACTAAGATATCTTCTGGTGCATCCACAGTCATTTGAAATTTGGGTAACACTGTCAGTAAAAAGAAAAAAAATCTTATTAACATAAATAAATTCACATAAAGTAATAGTTTTCCCCTTTATAAACTATGGACCTTTGTTTATATTTTCCAATAATAAGAGATGTGAAGAGGACACTACAGTACATAAAAGCTGGATTTTCGAATTGGAATGAAAATTGTGTATTTGCATTCCAAATCCATAGCTTCTCAGGTATTAAATTGGGCAAGGGTGCATCAATATCTTCATCTGTAAAATGGGAATAATGATACCACAATATAAATTTTATGAGAAAAATATAAAGGAAGCACCTCCTTATATGATTAATGTTAATTCCATTCCTATTATAAAAAGTACTTTACATCTCGGAAACTATCTTATAGTTTGGATTCTGGATATCTCAAAAAATGTCAGAATAGATATCCTAGGTTAACAGAGAATTGCACAAAGATATAGGATGAATGAGCGAATAAAAATCAGAATAGATGGAGAATCCTGAAATAGTAACAGATGATAAGGAAAGAGTAGAGGAAGAGATATGCAATTAGGAATATGTTATTTAATAATCATGTATTTGCAAGACTGAAAAGATTTTATAGTTTTTCTTGTCAATAGGTAGTATCTTTATAGCTATTACTTACCATATTCTTCCACAGAGAAGGATTGATATGCTTTCTTTTCAGAGAGTGTCTCCACGATGATTTGATACCATCCAAGGATGGGCTCTGAGATTAACTGAAAGGAGAGTTCTACAATACCTCTCACAGACTCTTCCTTCACCCACTGTTGTATTTGATTACCATGTGGATCCTGAGAATAAAGAAAGTGCATTTTGTTGCAGACTGGATTTTTTTTTCAGACATCATAACACTTTGGCAAGGAGCTGCTTAGTTATTAGGATTCTAACCTACTGATTCACAATATGAGTGTATCCTCAGATTTCCTGAGGAAAATTTATTATTCTCTCATCTGCGTTCATCTGGCTATATATCGTAGCACTTAATGTATTTTAGAGATAGCTGTGATTTTTTACATCGATTTTCTCTGTAAATATCTGATTTCTTAAGGATGAACCATATTTTATCTGCAGTGCATAAAACATTAAGTGTATATTTATATACATTTAATAAATAAGTATTAAATTAAATAAATCCTACTTGCCTATTGCCTGTATGAATGGGTGAATGCCAATACATGGGGGTAAAAAACGATTTCTATCTGCTTGAGGATGCTTACATAAAATAAATAATTTTGTGACAATTTAAATAAACAGTCTTCCTCTGTAAACTGCCTTTGACTTTGAGGATTGGTTAGATGTTAAAAAAAAATCTTCAACTAGCAGTTATCTTACCATTAGGGTGATCACTGGATACTGAAATACAAATAAAAATAATGTTAATATATGAATTTAAATTTTTTCTTCCATGAGTAAAAGTTAATTTTAAATCTATTATTGAACAAAAGAACATAAGCAAATTTAAGGCAACCCAAACAAATATTAATTTCTGATTGAAAGTTTGAATATCTGTTGATTATATTGAAACACATCTGCTTAGTTTTCAAGAATTTTAATTTACTTTTTTCTTTTTTGCAACACATACCCTGCAGTCTCTGTAACTAACTCTGCCCTTAAGTTTGTTCAACATAATACAGATACTCTGTAACACAAGTAGTAACTTCCTTATTGACAAATTCCATGATTAGTCTTCAATCTGACAGCTACAATGTTTTACACTGCTGGCTGCCCCTCTTTGAAATACTTCTGTTTTGATTTCTGTATGCAGCACTAATTATTTTTAGACTATTCATGTACCCCACTATTTCCTTATCAAACAAGGAAGTAAACCGAGGCATTTGCCCAAGCTCTTTTTGGCTCGAATCTTCTCTCCTTCTTCTTTGTCCTGCCACCTCTTCTTGTCATCCTCCCAGTTTTCTTTAGTGTTTACTGCTCTTCTCCCTTCTAAACCTACAGAGTCAACAGTTTGCTTTTCATCTTTTTGTTTTTTGGGGTTTTTGTTTTTGTTTTTTTTAGTTGGAGTCTCACTTTGTTACCCAGATTATTACGTTCTTGCAAGACCTTAAGAATCAACATGTCTTGAATCAAAGAATCCTAGCCCAGAAGCCCTCATGTGAAGAGGCTGATGAGACTTTAAAACATGGCTACCTAGGGCTCTTTGCCCACTCTCCAAGTTGCTAAGTGCTCCTTTCCACTAACTGTAACATTCATCCACTGATAAAACATACATGTATACAAATAGAAACAGGACTCATAACTCTTGTCCAGAATTCTTGCAACTGAAAATACTCAGCTGAATTAAGGGCTCTGTTTTTTATTCTAAATTTATGAAATGGTATCTCCTTGATGAAATGTTGAGATATATTAACTCAAGCATTAAGAGGGGTAGAGCTTCTCATGAGAGTCTCTCATAGAAGGGAAATAAAGAATATGTTATCCAAAGGTGTCAAGAGAAGATGTTGATCACTTGGATAAAATTCTAATAATGAGAAAGTTAGAGTACTGTCCCTTTGTTATCTATTTCTGATACTTCCAATGCAGGTGGCTTCCACTGAGTTCAACAAATGGAGTTTTTATTACCTAATTGGTCTAGTTTTTTGCTGCGCTTGGCCTGTTTAAAAAAAAACAACTAGTTTACAAGAGCCTAGTAAAATTAACTTTTCATTGTTCTAAGTGGCTTGATTTTCTCCAAAAGATATGATTTAGATGGGGCTGATTCTGGTCTAGTCACTAATGACTGCCTGTATTGAATCTTGCATTACATGCTAAGAATCAATAAAACACCTTTATGTCCCCTTCTTTCCTTCTGCAGTTTGGTTTATACCATCTCTCCTTGACTGTATCCAGGACCTCTTTTCAGAGGAAAGGTAGTTCTAGATCTTAATATAAGTTTAAGGAAAGATCTGAAACTTTCTGATGCAAATGAAGTTGCCTAGAAAAAGAATGTTTTAATATGTCTACAAAATGCCAACTTAAAGGAACAAAAAAGACAAGGCAACATCAGAGAAGAAATTACAGAAAATAAAAGAAAAGAAACATTTATAATTTGTGCAGGAGAAACTAGGTATAGGCTTTATAGCTTGGCTCACTTGATAAAGAATTGCATCATTACTATATTTTGATTATGTAGTTGAATTTACTATGATGCCCGGATCTCACAGTTCAGTTACATACATCAAACCGTTTATTTAAATAAAATATTAAACTGAATAATGGCCGGCAGTTAGAAATGCTGGCTTAGAAATATATACTCATATACTCTCTTAGTTGCTATCATTTTTGGAAGTGCAACATCAATTTCAGTCTTTACACATAAGCAGATACAGTTGTTGTGCCATTAAGAATTTTTCCCAGAAGGATTTGACACAAATAATCTTACTTATGAGCCATGTTTGAAGAAACACTTCCTTAATCCGGTTGTCCTCATGCAAATACATACATTACTAAATCTGGGAGTTGGGTAATCATATTTTGTCTTATTGACAATTAAAATAATCAACAATGGGAGGGATGGGAACTAACAACGGAATTATGAAGACATTGCAGCTGCTTTGATTATCAAGAAGCCCAACACTTTCCCATGGTTCTTCCAATCAAGGAGATTATCAAAGGATTACAGTAAAACTGTTTTTTGCTTTGATTAACTAGGGGAGATGCATTCTTAGAAATCAGGGAAGTTACAACCTTGAACCAAGGAGAATAGAAAGCATGTGTTATCTTATAGAAGAAATTTAGGATTTAGGTTAATAAAAGGGCTTTTGGCACCAAAATTAGTTTCCAGCTTTAGGAATGAAAAGTAAGCGACATTCCAACAACTGGGTGACTACAGAAGTGGGGGAAGGAAGTAAGTTAAAAGTAATGATTCCTTGAATATTTGAGAATGATGGGCAATTTGGAGGGAGCAAAGGGCAGTTGTAGCTTTTGTAAAGCTTAACAAGCTTTTATGTAACTGCACTCAGTTGATAGACGAACATGGGAGACCACAAAAGAATGCTCAGTTTTAACATGTCATTAAACCACAGGAAATGAAATATGGCAGATATCCTGTTACAGAGGCTTCTGTCTCCTCTCTCCTCAGAAATGATCCAGTGTCTTTTGACTATTTTTATTATGATTGTTGTTCTCAGATCATCTCTAGTGGGACTGCAGTATCCTGCTGCAACACTATCTTTAGAGTACCACAGTCATATTCTTGCTATTTTTACTTAGTCTCTAGTAATCTATGAAGTAACTTCTCTATATTTCTGTGAGGCAAGACACTTTTCCTAATGGGTAACAGCACTTCCCCCTCTTACTGACCTGGTGTAAAAAGTAATAGCAGAATACGGTGACTATATTTAACAGAAATGTATTATACTCAGGTGATTGACACCCTCAATATCTGATCTGATTATTATGAATTATATACAGGTAACAAAATTTCACATATACCCATAAACTTGTACAAATAAAAAAAAGAATAATTTCTGAAGAAATTGGAAGAGGCCCTGGAACACATCCTCAATCACTTTATTCTCCTCTTCTGCACATAAACTGCTCCTTATGACTAACTGTAGGTACGTGACACTAATCCTCATTTCTAAATTTTTTTCATCTGACTTCCTAGGTTTGTCATCGATTTCAGCATAGCTGGGTTATTACGCTTCTCTAAGTCTTCTTGATTCTCACATGCCTTGACTAACATTTTTTCTCTGCTTCTAGTATCTTCTTAGGCATAAGTTAAATATTTGATCATCTCTGTTCTTTGTGGAGTCCCTTGATTTCACCCACTTCATTGCACTGACAGCAGACATAGCCAGTGCTCCACCCTTAGATCTATCCCTTTTCTGGTTCTTGGCAACCACCCCAAATCCATTGTGTTTTGCTTCTAACAGCTTTCAACTGTGCACTTTTTGAGAGGTCTGTTTGGGGGCCTTTTGGCATGCTCCTGGGAGTTTACTTCTACATTGGTGGCTGCCCATAAACAGTGACTGCCTGGTGCTGGGGTACAAAGCCCCACTTCATTTCCAAAATATGGAACAAACTCTGAAGTGTAATTTATACTCTGAAGCTTCCCACCAGTTAGGCTGAAGACTTTGCCCCAGATCATTTGCACCCATGTGGGGCTCATGTCCTGCTTCCTTCTACTCTCTTATTATTTCCTCTTGAAAGCACTTTCTTAGTAATTCACTTGTTCATTTTTCCCTGTCTCAGAATCTGATTCTGAGGAAGTTGGTTTAGGATAATATCTCTTTTGATAACTCCAAACATGAAGCAGTCACAATGCTTTCATTCACTCATGACATTCATTCATTATAAAATATTATTTACTTTCACTCTATGTAATATTTACTCAGTATATAACTTAACGACTGTGTAATACAAAGCGCCTGCCATCTGCCACATCTTGTTATTCTAGATATCAAAAATACATGATGTATTTTGCTTATACTTTTTGAATATCAACTTTACTATCTCATTTATGTTCGTCCCTAGTCACTTCTGTTCTAACACAAGCATCTTGGGGGTAGGAAGAGAGTCTTCTTTATTCTTGGATCTCCCCTTACCTAGCACAGTGCTTTTAAGTGGTAGGGGCTCATTCAATTACAGACTTTTACTTGTAACTGGGAAATAAGTTTAACTGTGCTGACCAAAGAGAGAGAAAAGGGAGGAAGAAAGGAAAAGGCTTGATTTTAGGTAAGAAACATAATGGGTTATCGGCTGATAGGACCATGTAACAAATAACTGATCTGCCTTTTTTTATGGACTCATTTTAAGAATCAAAACCACACCTGAATGCCTACATATTTCAATCACTTACCATTTCATCAACAGGCTTTAAATGATCATCCAGAGACACAACTCGAAACATCACTGAAGAAAGGAATAAAGATAATGTCAAGAAGGTACTTAACTTTTCTGACTTCATAGCTTTCTTACTTAATTGATTAACTTAGGTGAAATCAAAAGTGTTAGATTATGGAAATCTATGAGGAACAGTTACACACATATCTGTTGTAACACACATCAGATTCTGGGGTTAACATGTTGAATCTGTTGAGTTATACTGAGTTATACTGCTAAGAAACAGTTTAGTAAAGGAACTTCTTATTTCTTTTATACTATCAACCTCACTTTTTTTCTCCTCCCAGGTATCAACATAAACAATGCTCAAGCTGACTAGTTACTTCATCAAGGAAACACAAGGAAGACAGAAGAGGTAGGTTAGATAATTTAACTCAGTATGATTCCTTACCAAAGCATTGTGCACACAACTCAATGTATGTCTTTTCTTTGTAACCCTCATCAACCAATTCCCTATTCCCTTAAAGCACAGTGTAAGCATCTGTAGTCAATCATCTCTGTTCTCCACTCTCATATCCTTATCCAGCTATGTCCTATGTTTGAGTCAAGCCCAGCTTGTAGATCCTTGTCAAATCCACGTTATTATGTCATTAGTAAAATCCATTCTCTCTTTTAAAAAATTTTTATTATAAAGATGTGGGGTAAATTTCAGGGTTAGGTCTATCAACATTGATCATGCAGGTACCCTTGCTGATGAGGTATGCCCCTCCCTCAACTGCCAGTCCCACCCCACCTCCCCTGATAGTTTTCCACTACGGTCAGTAGCTTTCTTATAGCACTGTAATTGTTCAAGGTCAGCTTATGAGTGAGAACATATTGAACTCAGTTTTATGTTTCTGTGATAAATCACTGAGTATGATTGACTCCAAATTCATCCAAGTTGCTGCAAAATCCATATATTTGTCCTTCTTTATGGCTGCATAATATTCCATTGTGTACATGTACCACATTTTAAAAATCCAGTCCAGCTTTGATGGGCAACACGGTTGGTTCCATGTTTTTGCATGAATAGAGCTGCAACAAACATACATGCACAGGTATCTTTTTTTGTAGAATAATTTGAGTTCCTTTGGGTATATTTTCAATAGGGGGATTGCAGGGTCATATGGAAAGTCAATTTCTAGTTCTTTCAGAAATCGGCACACTATCTTCCAAAGAGGTTGTACTAGTCTGCATTCCCACCAGCAATGTAGAAGCATTCCTTTTTCTCCACATCCTTGCCAGCACCTGTTGTTGTTTGTTTTATTAATGATGGCCATTCTTACTGGGGTTAGGTAGTATCTCCATGTGGTTTTGATCTGCATTTCTCTGATGATGAGTGAGGTTGAGCACTTTTTCATGTGTCTGTTGGCTGCCTGTAAATCTTCTTTTGAGAAATGTCTATTCATGTCTTTTGCCCACTTTTTAAAGGAGCTGTTTGTTTTTTTCCTTTTGGCCCATTTGAGTTCCTTGTAGATCCTAGATGTTAGGCCTTTGTTGTTTATACAGTTGGCAAATATTTTTTCCCATTCTGTGAGCTTGCTCTCTTGATGGTTTCTTTTGCTTTGCAGAAGCTCGTTAATTTGATGAGGTCCCACTTGTCTATCTTATTTCTTAAGGTATTGGCCTTTAGGGTTCTGAATAGGAATTGGTTTCCAGTTCCAATTTCCATAAGGGTATCTCCTGCGCTTTCCAAGATTCTTATAGTTTGAGGTTTTACGTTTAGGTCTTGATCCATTTAGAGTTAATTTTTGTGTATGGTGATAGGTAGGGGTCCTGTTTCAATCTTCTGCATGTGATCAAACAGTTTTCCCAGCACCATTTACTGAATAAGTTCTCCTCTTCCCAGTGGTTGTTGTTGGAGGCTTTGTCAAAGATGAGTTGGTTGAGGAATTGAGACTTTGCTTCCGGAATCTCTATCCTGTTCCATTGGTCTATGTGCCTATTCTTGTATCAAGACCTGGCTGTTTTGATTACTGTAACCTTATAGTCAAGTTTGAGGTCTGAAAGTATGATACCTCCTGCTTTGTTTCCATTCTCTTCCGAAGATGTTTCCCTATTCCCCTATTTTCCTCACAGAACACTCCATCTTTTTTCTGCTCTGAAGTTACATCTCTCCATCTATGTTTTTATAGTGGAGACCTCTCATCTTTTACCTGGCTCAAAAGAGGAATAAGCAACTTCTTAAATTCACAACTCCAACAAAATAATTTGTCTTGCACTTTATTTTTAAAAAGATAAATAATTATTTGAGATATCATTAGCTTCAGAAAACTTTTTTTCTTGTTTATGTCGTCTAATGAATTTCTGGTTGCTGTCTTACATTATGTATAGAATGTCTTCTGGCTAATGGTCCTTTGCACCAGCCAGGATGTCATGGCAATGTTAACATGCTCCATATAATAGGGTGTTTGATTTTTCCCTTTAAGGAAAATGAAGATTCATGTTGAAATCAGTATCAGTTATCACAGCAGAACTGGTACACTGTAGAATCTTAGGTGCCATCATAACTCACACACAGAGGGACTGCTTTCCTTTCTACCTTGCCATTGGAAGCTTGGGACAGCTTTTAAAAAATTTTCCTAAACATAACTGGAATTTGCTTTCCAGAAGAATTTGTGTATCAGTTAATTACCTTATGCTTCATTATTCCAAATGTATTTTTATATATTCCCATTGGTATACTTCTGTTTTAATACCTGAAAAATTAGTCGTTGTTTCCTTATCTTTTTACTGCCCTTTTTCACCATATTTTTGTCAATGCCACCATATGGCAGTTAATACATTGCATTATTAATATGTTTATGTCCGTCTCCTTGATTAGTTTCCTATTAATATATTTTGTCTTGTTGTTCATCTTTATACTGACACAGTATATCAGATTACTCAGCACAAAAAAGTGTTCAATAAATTTGTGAATTAAATGGACTTTTTAACCATATTAAAATATGAAGATTCTACCAGGTATTTTACTGCAATATAATGCACCATTGATTTGAAGAACAAATTTTCATGGGATTGAGAGTAGTCTCTTAAATTGCCAAATAGTTTAGGTGATATTTTAATTTTATGGTAAAGAGTTTAATGTAAAATGATTTGAACTCATTAAAGAAAATTAAGAAAAATCCCCTAAGGTAGAAATAAGTTGAACTATAAATCAATTACAGAAACAATATACAAAAACACTCTGTGTGTGGCTTATTGTGCTTACATCTGTATGTGTTTTTTTCCATGTAGACTGTTCTTAATAATAAAGTATTTTTCCCTGTTTTTAAAAATTAACACAAGCTACAATTGGTATTTTAGAATTATGTCAATCCCCAGAAAATATTTGTGATAGCTGCACAATATTAGATCACATACTGCTGACTTTTTTTTTTTTTTTTTTTGAGTTGGAGTCTCACTCTGTAGCCCAGACTGGAGTGCAGTGGCTGCTCCCAGCCACCGCAGCCTCGACTCACTGGGCTCTGGCGATCCTTCCACCTCAGTCTTCCAAGTAGCTGGAACTACCACGCCCAGCTAATTTTTGATTTATTGTAGAGATGAGATCTCGCCAAGTTGCCCAGGCGGGTCTTGAACCCGTGGGCTCAGGCAATCCACTCACCTCAGCCTTTCAAAGGCACAGGATTACGGGCTGAGCCACCGAGCCCGGCTACTGCTGACTTTTATTATTATTTCTCTTATAGAGAGGATACCCTTATAGTGCACAAAATATTCTTGAAAATCTCAATTTAAGACTCATTTGCTTAGGAGTTATCCTGTTAGAAGATGGCATATGTTTCTGTGTACCATAAAATTATAGCTGTCATATAATCATAGCTAAACAGCTGGTAACACACTCAGCTTTAAAATGATAAAAACTGTACATTTTCTGTCAGTTTAAATATTTGGGGCCAGGCACAGTGGCTTATGCCTGTAACCTCAGCAGTTTGGGAGGCTGGGGTTGCAGGATTGCTTGAAACATGGAGTTCAAGACCATGCAACATAATGAGACTTCACTACAAAAAAATCCAAAAAATTAGCTGGGCATGGTGGCATGCACCTGTAGTCCCGGCTACGTGGGAGGCTGAGGTGGAAGGGTTGCCTGAGCCCAGGAGGTCTAACCTGGGTGACAGAGTGAAACCTCAACTCAAAAAAGAAAAATTGGGAAAATATTTTCATTAAATAAAATTATATACAATAGTGAGAGTAAAAAAATATATTTTCACATCATACACTTTCAAAGTAATATAATTTAAATGTACATAATTCACAAATATTTCTAGTGAACTAATTGACAAAATAGCTAAAAATTGTCAAAACAAGGCAATACTTTATTCATAGAATGACTGTGGCTGTCAGTGTAAACACAATACACAATTCTCTTTTCTAGGCAATGGTAGTGTTATTGTTTTTTCTGCCTCAGTAGGTAAATTAAAACAACCCCCCCTTTATAATTTCTTGAAGCTTAAGAGTTTGGTTTCGAATTTAAAAAATATTTTAGATTTTTCGTGATTTTTTTTTCTCTATTCAGGAGCCTGGTATCTTTTGTAGATTTACCTGTAATGGCATATTTTCAAGAAAGATACTAAAAATGTATTGAGTTTAATGTTTAAATAAAGAAAATATCTTACTTCCTAAGTCTTGTTTAAGCAGGGATATTATTTCTAATTTCTGAGTTAAATTTTATCATTCGCTTTTTCTTTGATCTTGGGCAAGTTTGGGCAGAAGTGCTGACAACACCCAGGAAGAGCCAGTCAAACAAGTATCCAGTCTTCAGCCAAGCAGATAGTTCTGGTCAAACCAGAATTTATTCTTGCAAATGTAAGATACTTCTATGTATGGTAAAGGCCAATGTGAAGCTGAACAACAAAAAGTTTAAAAAAAATGTATCTCAATTTGTGGGTCCTCTTTTTAGAGTTTTATGTGGCTAAGTTGACAATAACTTGGCCATCAATAGCTTCCTGTAACATTTTTAGTCTGCATTAATGTTATATCCCTCCAATTTCTCTTGAGAGGAGGAGAGATGGATATACAAACGTCAAAATGCAGACAGTGGTCATCATATGAAGCTACAGAAAAGTAAATATGCATTGAGACTATAGCATAAAGTCATGGTTAATATCCCAATATACTTTTTATAAAAAAGAAGTAGCACGATGTTGGGTAAACTATGAATACCTATAGCATTATATCTCAGACTATAATGCTCAATTTTTTTGCAATTAAATATCACTCAATTGAATAAGACTCATGATTTAATTTCTGTGCTATGTTAAAAACTTAAGGATAAATTTTCCATAAAAAGAGAGACTTATCTTTAATTAAATTTTGATGCTTCTGTGCTGTTTGAAGAAGTAGCATCCTTATCAACCTCTGTCTCCTCGGACATTCTCTTATATTAACTGCATATGATCTTCCTGCTTCTGAGTACTCACAACGTTTGTCAAATGATTGTTGGTGCTAGCCCAAACTCTATGGCCATGCCCTGGTTTTCTTGTTCAGTTTTTTGATTCCCCTCTGGGACCTCAGTACTGACCTGAATGCCCTGGTTTTGAAGTGAGGGGGTGAGGTAAAGGACCAGGGAAAGAAGAGTGGAAGGGTGGGGACAGCATGTAATACCGCATAGTTTCTCCAGCTCTAGCACATACTGGTCACCTCTCTTTCCGTTGTTCCAAGATCACAGTGTATGGGTGATCAGGCAGGCTCTGATTGTAATTATCCCCAACTCACCCCACCTGCTCCACTCGTGCAGAGCTCTGTAACACAGTGTACACATGATCATTTTTTTCTTATGTATATTAGAACTTCTCAAAACATGTCTGCTGACTATCAGAATCAGAACTGCCTGGGAAAATTATTTTTAAAATACAGATTTGGGGTACTTACCCTCAGAGTAATTTGAACTTTTTTTTTTTTTTTTGAGTTAGAGTCTCAATCTGTCACCCAGGCTGGAGTGCAGGGGCACAGTCACCACCACCCCAACGTCGACCTGCTGGGCTCAGGTGATCCTTCCACCTCAGCCTTCCAAGAAGCCGGAACTACAGGGCGCGCTTCCACACCCAGCTAATTTTTGATATATTGTAGAGACAAGGTCTCACCAAGTTACCCAGGCTGGTCTCGAACCCGTAGGCTCAGGCAATCCTCTCGCCTCGGCCTTCCCGAATTGCACGCCTGGCCATAATTTGGACTTTTAACAAGCTTCTTAAGTAATTAAATAAGTTTGAGAACCGCTATTGGTAGCCTTTCAAATCCTAATGATATTAGATGAAAATAATTGGACATAAATAGTTATGAGAGTATGTGTTTATTTTTGAAGAGCATTTATCACTTTAAAAATGTATTCTTATTTATGCTTCATAATTATAGCTAATAGTTCTGGAAAAGTATTTAGAGAGGAATAAATATGTCCCAGGGGACAATAATGTTATGTTATTATTTTTCTTAGTATTTTTAAGACAACTAGTAAGTTTTAAAGAAGCTAGAGTATAAATATTACTAATACTTTCTTCATTTAAGCAATGAAGAAATATGTTTATAAACTGACATGAGACTAGGTTAATAGCATTTTTTTAAAGCTTTAAATGCATGAGTGTATGGGATTTTTTTCAAGAGGTATCTCAAAAGTAAGCTGTGTCACCACATATTGTTTTACACATAAATAAATATTTACATATCAACTTATTAGCCAGTGTGAACATTCTTATATTTCATATGTTGCTAGGAATCTGTGAATGCCATTTTAAGTTGAATGAAAGAAAATGGGTCATGTCATATATCAAAAGAAGCAATATTTTTTATTTTGTTCCCTTTCTTTTTTGTGAAAGAATTCTGTTCGAATAGAAGCATAGAAAGATACTCAATCTATATTCTTTTTCAAGAATTTTCTCCTTGTTTTCATGCCCACTCTCCTTGTCCAAGCACATTTAGTTACTCATCATAAGTATTGCCAAAAACTACTAATGGGTTTAGAAACTCCCTTTGTGCTTTAACAATATGCACAGATTGCGCCAAATAAACTTCCTCAGACTGTTTCATCAAGGCATAATCTCCAAAGCTGTGGTGACTTCTCACGGACATTGCTTAATTGCATGGAAATGCCTCTTCAGCTCCACGTTCAGGGCTTTCTTTGAACTCTTATTCACTGCAATTTGTTTTCCTTCCTTTCACTTATTTTCTCCATTCCAAGTAAGTCTATCTTCTTCTCATTTGAAAGCATGGTTTTTGAAAAAATTCTGCCTATGTGCTTTTCCATCTGCCATTCATCTCATTAGCAATGTCCTTCTTTTGACCATTATAATCTGTGTTCATTAACTCCTTCTGGAACTAAAATATGAGAGGAAGTTCTATAGCTTAATTCAGTGTCATGCTGGTCATTCTTTTACTGAGCAACTCTCTGGTTTCTAGGTGTATCTCTTCACATGTTCTTTAAAAATGTTTTTATATATAAGCATTATAATATATAGACATATATATATATATATATTTTTTTTTTTTAAGAGATGGGGTTTAGTTATGGGGCCAGAGGGCAGTGGCTTGATCATAGCTCACTGCAGCCTGGAACTCCTGGGCTCAGGCAATTCTTCCATCTCACTTCTCTCCGCCCCACACCCCTAGCCCCCTGAGTGGCTGAGACTTCAGGCATGCACCACCATGCCTGGCTAATTTCTTTTGAATTTATTGTAAAGATGGGGGTCTTACTAGGTCACCCAGGTTACTTCACATGTTCTTAACACATTTTTTTCATTGTTTTACTTCTAATTTCTAAGTTCATAAGTTTACATAAACTAAAACGTAATGATTCCCAAACATGTATGTTATTAGAATGTTATTAGAATAATATAGGTATTATTAGAATATTAGAATAAGGAGCTCTTTAAAAATACAGTTTCTGAGGATCTCTACCCAGACTCTTGGAAAAGAAATCTGTAGCATTTAGGCAATATAATCTATATTTTTAAGTAAGTTTTCCAATAAATTTTAACACAACAAATTTTCAAGCTTGTGTACCATCAATTTAAATATCCTATGAATGAAATTGCTGATGACAACTGATTTGGGTACACTCACCTTTCTGTTCAGGCTTGTAGATGGGCTTATCTGTCTGTACCAAGATCACATTTTCCCTGGACCTGATTGCTACAGATCTTCTCTCTCCCAAGTTGAGAGTGGCTCCTTTAGCAGAAAATGTAATGAAAGCCAGTGGGTCAGATCTGGCCTGAGGAACCTAGGGAGCAAATAAATATTCAATGAGGCTGGTGTTTTGTCAAGAAATTTCTGTCACTAGCTGTGTGTCAATATTACTAAAAGTTTTAACTCATAATGTCATGTTTATTTCTTGGTATAATCAACCATTTTCTTATTTTGAATTCTCCTTCAACTTTCTTAAAATTTTCCTTTTTTGCACAGGATACATTTATTTTTATATGTCTTATCCCTCCAACAGATTTCTGTCAATAAATCAAATGGTTTGACTTTTCCTCTTGTTGCCATTTATGACTGGATTTACACCATCTCAGACTGAGGGCTATATTATTCTTTTAACAGCTAAAGTAACTTTACACACACAAATAGTCTGACCTCTGTTCCTAGAAAGTCAACTATGTGGATGGTTTTCATGTACCTATAATATTCTTTTTTATATTACACAGAATGAAGTATTTACCTCAAAGCTGATGCATTTGAAGAAATTTTCTCCTGTAACATCCTCCTCAAATATTTTGGTCTGGACTTCACCATAGTTGAGGGAGACAGTTAAAACAACAGATTCAGTAAGATTAAAAAGCTGGGCACATGCTTTGTCCAAAGAGCCTTCTTGTAGAACTGAAGGTACCAGCAGAACATACTGCCTGTAAAATCCAAGCAACAACCTTAAAATTGAATGTGTCAAAGCAGTGATTAGCTACTTAGCAATTATTTTATTAACTGAAGAATTTTAGAAATTAAGAAAATATGTTATTTTAAAATATTGTTCTAACATACATCAAAATACTAAATCTGAGAACTTAAAATGCTTGAAACAGAGAGATTATGGCCTATGAATTGGATTTTATAGACCAAGTAAAGAAAATCTCAGTTATAAAGCAGCCATTAATCTTAAGTCATTAGTTCTGTAAAAGTTAACATTGTCAGTCTCCTCATATAATTCTTTCCCCCCTGAACTGATGCTGCACGTTTCATTTCATATTTGCTAGTTTATCCAGCACTTTCCCCACCAGCTGTCTGATGCCTCTTTCTCAGCACAGGTATAGCACTGTTGTGATTCTTAATCGGGATTTTGGATAGCTACCAGGCAGAGATAATGGAACCATTCACATTTGGAATTTATTATTAAAATTATAATATTTTGGATTATATTGTGTAATAGTAATATTACTCAAAATAAAATCACTGCAGTAAAAACGCAATACGTTTAAATTCTTAATACCAAGCTCTATTTAGCTTCCATATGTAATAATAAATCCTACATAATCACTTACACTTGTAGAGACTGCAAAAGAGACAAATGAAAAAGAAAAACACCCAGAAGTATTCTCGTCCACATCATGATCCAAATAGATGAAGTCAGCAGACTGTGCCCACGAAATCCAGGCACAGTTCAATGCGCTGGGAGCCCGGACATTCTCACTGGTTAAAAAAGCCAACTGGGAAACTATATATTTGTGAAGGAGTTTTTGCCATTATTTCCTGAGTCATTCTTAAAGTGCAATGCATGTAACCTAATTAAATGCATTCTTTGGATTTTAGCCACCTCCCAGTATTTATGCTTGCTACATGCCATGAAGTGTGTCATTTGAATATCACCAGCTCATTTACAAAAAATCTTGCATCAGCACTTCCTAGACTTAATGTATGATGCCTGTGAGAAATTCTTTCAAGCACAAATTAAATATAATTTTAATAAATTCAACTATTGTAAGTGAATTTGTATCTTACTATACTATTTTTTCTTGGTTTAGAGCTAAATGGTGAAATTTTCAATACAGATTTACCTCTAAACTAAATCTCAGTACCAAGCAAAATATCAACACCAAATTTTTAGTTGGCAACAGGTCCATATAGTTATTGCAATGGAAGCAATTTTAAAAATAATAAAAAAAATTTTTAAGAAAAAAAGATTAAAATGTGTATTTTTTGCTACTAATTGATGTTTTTCACATATTTTAGTATGTGAAATATATACTTATAATAATTCTAAATCAAAAGAAAATAATTAATTCTAGACCTTAAATTTTAATATAATGATAATTTTTAAAAGATAAAAACAGAAAATATATCATTGTAAGCATTACCTTTTATTGTTCTAAATGGTTTACAAATGTAGCAAGATACATAAGTGGTACTTATTTATTAATTTATTAAGACAAATTGTCATATTAAAGATACACTTAGATGGTTACCTTGAAATAGAGATAGAGAATCACCAGTGTAAACATAAGGCAAGCTGGCATCCATGCTCCTTGGAAAGAATACAACAAAATGTTCTTTAGTCATTTTTGTACCGCCTACCCTTACCCCTCCCCATATTACTTTGCTGAGATTGCATCTCTTATTCTTTATAAACAGAGTCAAAGAAGTAGTCAGACAATTTGCCATAGGAGCTCAAGGAGATTTCTGGGAGACAAAGGGATCACCTTAACATTTGCAGTTAGGGAAGTTTGTTAAGATGTGTTAGGTCTGTCAAGGTCTAGGTGTCTATGGTTTAAAGGTATCTTGGCAGGAAAGTTTATTGAGGCATTTTTTTTTTTTGCATTTCATTTTCTTCTTTACATTTCCAAAATTATTTTCAAGTATTTATTTCTTTGTCGCGAGAATTTTGATGAAATATGAAACTCTTCAAAGATAATCTCATTAATGTTGTGATTTCATTGTGTATTGCAAAATAGTCTTCTGTTTGGTCTCACCTCTAATATTATCCTTTTATGTAAGACAGCAAGATATCTATTTTACACTGTCAATATACCAACTTTTTTTTTTTTACTAAAAGGCAAATTAATTGTATCGTGTCCTCTTTAAAAATCTTTTAATGGTCCACTTTTAACTGTAGTATAAATCCTCAACTCTTTAGAAAGTTTTTTAAAGAAGGTTCTTATCTACCTTTAACACCTACCACTTACCCACAGATATTCTGCTTTCTTCCATGAAAATACTAGCATTTTAAAATTTTTAATTAATTATAGATTCAAGGGGTTAATATGCAGGTTTGTTACATAGATATATTGCGTGATGATGAGGTTTGGACTTCTATTGAGCCTTTCATCACCCAGTGGGTAGTTTTTCAACACTTATCTCCCCCTCTCTCATTCTTGTGCCCATGTGTATTGTTTGCTCCTGCTTATTAGGGAGAACGTGCAATATTCAGTTTTCTGTTTCTGTGATAATTTGCTTAAGATGATGGTCTCTACCTGCATCCATGTTGCTGCAAAGGATGTGATTTTGTCCTTTTTAATGGCTGTGTAGTAGTCCTTGGTGTATATGTACCACACTTTCTCTATCCTGTTCAGCTTTATTGGGTACCTAGGTTGGTTCTCTGCTTTTGCTATTGTGGATACATATGAGTGCAGATGTCTTTTTTGGTAGAGTGATTCATGCCCCTTCAGGTAGTAGGGAGATTGCTGTGTTGAATGATAAATCTATTTTTAGTTCTTTGAGAAATCTTCAAACTTTCTCAAAGGTTAAACTAACTTACATTCTCACCAACAGTGTAGAAGAGGTCCCTTTTCTCTATAATCTTTTCAACATCTGTTGTTTTTATACTTTTTAATAATAGCCATCCTGACTGGTGTAAAATGGAATTTCATTGTGGTTTTGATTTGCATTTTTTGATGATTAGTGATTTTAAACATTTTTTCATATATTTGTTGACTACTTGTGTGTCTTCCTTTAAGAAATGTCCTTTGCCCACTTTTTAAAATGGGATCATTAGGTGTTTTTTTCCCCCTGTCAATTTGTTTGAGTTCTTTGTTGATTCTGAATATTTGTCCTTTTTAGATGCATACTTTGAAAATATTTTCTCCTATTCCGTGGGTTGTCTGTTAACTTGGTTGATGGCTTCTTTTGCTGTGCAAAAGCTCTTTAGTTTGACTAGGTCCCACTTGTAGTTTTGTTTTTTGCTGTTTTTGCTTTTGAGATCTTGGCAATGAATTCATTGCCTAGGCTGATGTCCAAAAGAGGGTTTCCTTGGCTTTCTTCCAGGATTTTTATAGATTGAGGTCTAATACTTAAGTCATTAAATCATCCTAAGTTAATTTTTGTACATGGTAAGAAAAAAGGGGTCTAGCGTCATTCATCTGTTTATGGTTAGCCAGTTTTCCTAGTACCATTTGTTAAATAGTATGCCCTTTCCCCAGTGTCTGTTTCTGTCGACTTTGTCAAAGATAAGATGATTGTGAGACAGCAATTTTATTGGGTCCTCAATTCTGTTTCATTGGTTTGTGTGTCTATTTTTTGTACCAGCACTGTGCTGCTTTGGTTACTGTAACGTTGTAGCAAAGTTTGAAGTCTGGCAATGTGATGCCTCCAACTTTGCTCTTTTTGCTTAGAATTGTTTTGGTTATTCAGGCTCTTTTTTGCTTCCATATGCATTTAAGTATTATTTTTCCCCTAGATCTGTAAAAAATTATACCAGTAATTTGATAGGAATTGCCTAGAATCTGCAGATTGCTTTAGGTAGTATAGACATTTAAACAGTATTATTCCAATCCATGAGTATGAACTATTTTTCTATTTGTTTGTGTCATCTTTGATTTATTTCAGCAGTGTTTTATAATCTTTTTGTAGAGTAGAGATCATTCACCTCTTTGGTTATTCCAAAGTATTCCAAAGTATTTGTGTGTGTGTGTGTGTGTGTGTGTGTGTGTGTGTGTGTGTGTGTGTGTGTGCGCGCGCGCGCGCATGCACGCGTGTGTGGCTGTTATAAATAGGATTGCATTCTTGATTTGATTCTCACCTTCAGTATTCCTAATATATAGAAAAGCAACTGATTTTAGTGTTTATTTTGTAACCCAAGACTTTACTGAAGTTGCTGAGTGCTAAACGTCTTTTGGTGGAACCTTGAGGTTTTCTATACAATCATATAATCTGCAAAGTGAGATAACTTCCTCTTTTTCTTTTTCTGTTTGGATAACTTGTATTTCTTTTACTTGCCTAATTGTTCTGGTGAGGGCTTCCAGAACTATGTTGAATAGGAATAGTAACACTAGCAATTTTTTTTACAGGTGCCACACTCCTTCATCTGTGTATATCTATCTGCTAAATCCTCTGTCTAGAACATTTCTGTCTATGACTTTCTTTCTACTAGGTATATATCTCCTCATCATTCTTTATGATTCAGTTCAAACATTCATGCCTCTCAAGATTAAATTAGTTGTTGTTGCTTTAAACTCCCATAACTCAGGCACATATCTCTATTATAGGATGTCATGTTACACTTCATAAATTTTTTAAATGTAATATATGCCACATGGCTGTAAGAATCTCAAAGTCACACACACACCTACACACACACATACACACAAGTGTTTTAGGATAAATGCAATGACGATGTTATTTGCATAGAGAATGCAGAGCAGTTGCTTCTGATTGTCAGTCTATTGCATTATTGCATGGGGGAAATCCCCTTCTTTCGTGGGAAAAGATTTCATCGCTTACTAATACCATTAGTAAAGGTAAAGGTATGTAGAAAGTAGGAAAAATGATGGTGTGCCTGTTAGGCAAACTAGGAATACTATTTCCAGCATATGGAAAATCCCTCTTTTTCTAGTCATATACATTCCAACGTCCATTCCTCATCTTGTAAAGCAGAGATGTTTTTCGTTGTAACCAAAAAAAAAGCAATGTTGGAATGAGGCTTCTTTTCAATCTCTACAAAAAGAGTTCCAAACAAAATCTAAATCAATATCCCTAATTTTAAAAAATCATCGAGCTACCAAAAAATGCATTTGGGATGATTTTTATTGAATTTTTTTTAAAAAGAGCAGCAGTTTTCTTTATGAATTAAAAATAATGAGCTCAGTAATTATCAAAATAAATATAAATAGGCATAAATTCAAGTCTGAGTATCTTGTGACTACATTGCAATAATTTTATTAATAGATACGTATGGTTTTATTTTAGTGAAAATACATATATTCACTATAAGAAAACATTTTATATTCAGACACCTTTGTTTACAATGTAAAAGTATTGAAAAGCTTTTGGTAACATACACTCTTGAAAAGTAAATAGCTAATATATACTAAAAGTAAAAATAAATATTTTATATAAGTAAAAATAAAAAGAAGAAAAAGTTTTTGCTTCTAATCTTAGTGAAAATATATTCTCTCTTTCAAAGTTAATTTCAGAACATAACTTCTCTTCTCTCCTACATTTCCCCATCATTCCAGTGTCACTTTCTTTACAGTATGAATTCTTAGGTAACATTTATAATTTTAAATATTAAGAAAATATAAAACTTCTGGGAAGAATCCTAATCATTTTGCAACCTTTGCCTGTCATCACTCTGCATAACATTCTTTCTTCTGAGGCAGGGAACTTTGCCAGGAACTCGCCATGAGTCATGCGGCAAATGGGAACTTGTTCTTCTCTCTGCAGAATGTGTTCTTGACAAGCGATCTGTCCAGAGCCTCAGCAGGCAGCTATGCCATGCAGTGGATGGCAAGCAACGCTCACTGTCTTCCCTCTTAAACATCTCTTTGTGTAAATGGAGCTATGTTAGGAGAGCAGCTTACAGTGTTCTCTTCTGAATTACCATTACCCAACATAATAAGAGTCTGTAAACTTGTTTGATTTGTCATTAAAGTTGTCACAGAAAGTTATCAACATTTCCAGAAGCTTTTTGCCAACGAAGGAGGTAGAGGTAGTCTTCTGGGCAGAGTGTGTTTGGCAATGAGTGCACTGTTCTGGAAAAGGTTTGAAGTACATGCAATACCTTTGCACAAAAAGTGATACTTTTATTGTAGCTATCAGGAAACTACAAATACTTACCCAGACCTTAAAATATTAACATAATAGAAACTTGGTTTGTGTGTAATTTCCTTCCTTTGCTTGCAAGGCAGTTACAGAGAAGGGCGACAGCCCCAGGGCCTCACAGCCAGTGTTTGGGTTCTTGTTTTATCACTTAACAGAGGAATGACTTTGGATGAGTTACTTAAATGTCTTGTGCTTCTCTCTTTGTCTATAAATGGGAATAATAATAATATACCTTATAAGCTTGCTGTGGGGGCTAAATAAATAATATATTTGAAGTGATTGGAACAGTGACTGACACATAGTAAACACTGGGTAAGTCTTATCAGAGACTAAATTTTACGCATATATACACCTCCCCCCACAAATTTTAGTCATAAAGAGCATTGTTGTGAACAATGAGTGATTAATGTCATCTAAGCCCTCTCCAAAATAATTTACCTGAAATTAGTTGTTTAAAAAGAACTAAAAAAAAAATGAGATTTCACAAGTTCTATACAATGAGGATATAGGAAAAAAGAGGAAAGGATTTGAAAAAAAAGAATAACAACATCTTTATCAGCCACAAGTAACAAAATATCTAATAGAGATTTCAAAAAATTAAACGCTTATTATCTCATTTGGCATACATTCTGAGAATTGTGAGCTAGGACTGGTTTAGCAGCTCCAGAATACCATCAAGAAGGTTCCTACATTCTTACAGTATTATTTGCCTTTTTGGTCACAGTTTGGTTTCAGAAGTACCAAAGATTTTTTCTTCCCAACAATATCCAAACCTAGAAGAAAAGTGTCAGCAGTAAAATAATTTTCTTCTCGTTTGATTGCCAGAGTGCCTGAAGAAAAAAAAAAAATGCTAGAAGAAAATGTAGGAAACCCTCTGCTGGACATGGTCTAGGCAAAGAATGTGTAAGACCTCAAAAGCGTAGGCAACAAAACCGAAACATAACAAATGAGACTTAAACTAAAAAGCTTCAGCGCAGTGGAAAAAAATGATCAACAAAGTGAAGAGAAAACTTGTTCAATGGGAGAAAATATTTGCAAAATTTTTGTTCAACAGGAGAATGATATCCAGAATATACAAAAAATTCAAATAACCCAACAGAGGAAAAAACCTAAATAACAAACATAAAATAATTCATTAAAAAATGGGCAAAGGGTCATCCCCCCACCTTGGGTCTCCTCCCACTGTGGGAGCTTTCTGTCCTCTCAATAAATCCTGCTTTCTTAAAAAAAAATTAAAAATTAAAAAATGACCAAAGACATGAACAGACACATGCAAATTACCACCCACAAGTATATGAAAAACTGCTCAACATTTCTCACCATCAAGGAAATGTAAATCAAAAACACAATGAGGTATCATCTTTCCCTAGTTTGAATGTCTATTATTAAAAAAACAAAAAGTAACAGATTTTGAAGATGCAGAGAAAAGGGAACTCATATACACTGTTGGTAGGAATATTGTTAGAAATGTAGTGTCGTTTCTATGGAAAAACAGTGTGAAACATTCTTAAAAAACTAAAAACAGAATTACCACTCAATTTAGTAACTCTACTACAGGCTATCTACCTGAAGGAAAATAGATAAAATATCAAGGAAATACCTGCACTCATATGTTTATTGTAGCCCTATTCACAAAAGCAAAACTATAGAATCAACCTGTGTCCATCAGCGAATAAATGGGTAAAGAAAATGTGGTATATATACACAATGGAATGTCACTTGGCAATGCAAAAATAAAATCATGTAATTTGCAGCAACATGGATGGAACTCTCTTGACCATTATCTTAAATGAAATAAAGCAGGCAAAAAAGGACAAAAAAAACTAAAAACAAAACAAAAACAAATTTTCTTCTCTTACATCACTTTCCTCTTGGCTTTTTCCTTCGCCACTTCCTCCTCCTCCTTCTCCTCCTCCTCCTCTCTCTCTCTACTCTTTTGCTGTCTCTGTCTCTGTCTCCGTCTCTGTCCCCCTCCCATATCTCTCTTTCTCTTTCCCCTGCCTCTTTTAACCAAGGAGAAAAGTCATTGCAGGTGCTGTACCAGGGAACATTCCTAACTTTTTATCTTGGTCTGGTTTATAGCTTTCATTGCTAAGCCAAAGTAGTGGACATGGTTCTGTACTCCCTTCTCGGTCGAGGTACTCATATCCCTAGTTGTTGAGAATGTTTGTGGTTATTGGCTTGTAGATGAATTCAGAATGTTTGTGGCTATCGGCTCGTAGATGAGTTTCTGTGAGAATGTTCTTCAGCATCAGAGAGACACTTCCTCCAGGGTCCTCCTCCTCCCTAGGGCAACACAGTGTGCAAAAATGGGTGCTGTGTTGGTATAAGGCCTAGCTCCCTCTCCTTTATTGGAACAACTCTGGACGACCATTCCAACATCATGGCTCTCCATGGTATGTACTGAGCCCTTTACTGGAACTGCAATGACCAGCTGCTTTTCCTGTATGATCTTACTTCCTTCATGCTCCACAGGTGTTGATCTTTAATTTTCTTTCCAATAAGCCCTTTACCCACAAATCTTCTAAGAGTGTGTGTTCCCTGGGACCTGACCTGTGGATTCCAATTACTTTTGGGCAGATGATGTGATTAACTTAAAAATCATGATTTGTCCAAAGAGCACTTGAGACCTGAGCAAAACACACGTTCTCTAAATTAAAAAGAAGTGAGAAAAAGTCTCTTGGGTGAGTAACCACACACATAGGATGGTATATTGTTCAAGGTGCTTTATTTTGACTGTTCTATTGTATCAGAGGGATGGTGAGAAGAGAACAGAACATTGTGAGTGAGATTAAAATGAAGGAAAGTTATTCTTTGGAGCAGTAAAAAGAAAAGTGAGAGCCGTCAACGATCAGGGACCAGCAAGAGCAATTGTCATACCAGCATAGTGTTCCCTAACGGGAGAATTCAGAGATGGTGTAAGCAGTGCTTCTCAAACTTTTATATGTAGACACCTCATCTGAAAATCTAACTAACATATGCGTAGGTAGGATCTGACATTTTGCATTTCCAGCAGGAATGCCAATGCTGCCTGCTCTTCTGGCTCTGGTCTGGAGGCTTTGAAACCCAATTCTACATTAGAAATGCCAGGGGGGCTTTTAATAACCTTGATTGATGCCCAAGCTATGACCTTAGAACAGGAGTTTTCAATTATTGTCCTGAGCCCAGTAGTCCCAGCTTTACCTGGAAAACTGTTAAAAACACAAGTTCTTATGTTTCACCCATACCTACTGAGTTCCAGAATCCTTGGAGTAAGCCTCTGCAATCTCACGATCTGGGTGATTCTGATACACACTGAGTTTGAGAACCACTGCTTCAGCAATTCGATTTAATTGGTCTAGGTGAGACATCAGCATCCACATCATTAAAAAAAAAAAAAAAAAAGGAACACTCAGGCTCTTAGGAATTTCAGGGAAACTCAACCCAAGGAAAATGCGACTCTGCTAGCACAGATGTCCCTTATGGGACAAAATAAATGGGTACAATTTTTTTCTGCCTAAGTAAGTAAATGATCAATTTGCAGTCTTTACTTTCATTTCATCTGCAGCACTTTTCACTGGTGATTGATTGCTCCTTTTTCCTTGATATGTTTTTCACTTGCCTTCCAGGAGACCATATTGTTTTTGTTTTCCTCTTACTTTAGCTGATTCCTTCTCAACTTGCTCCCCTACCGACCCCACCTCCTCATGTTTGAGAACCACACAGCAAAGTCCTCAGCTCTTCTCTCTCTCCAAACTCACTGCCTGAGTGATTCCTTCCCATCCCATTGTCTATGTGCTAACAACTCCCCAATTGATATTTTAACTCATAGCTACCTTGCTCACATGGATTCTTGCTCTCTCTCTCTCAAACTCCTTTACTGATTGTTCATCTTCTAACTTGATATATCAAAAGCTCAGAGGTAAATTCTTAATCTTTCAGTGCAAACCCGCCTTAACGATGGCCAGCTGAGGTGATGGCAATTCTTTTTTTTTTTTTGAGTTGGAGTCTCACTCGGTCGCCCAGACTGGAGTGCAGTGGCCGCTCCGATGGCAATTCTAATAGCTCAGGCCCAAAGTATTGGAATAATTAATTATCAGTCCTCATTTTACTAATGTAAATTTATTTGCATTCAGAGTTGACAATTTAGTAAATTAGTTGAGTTGCTTCAAACAACACCCTGAGTTTTCTAGAATGAAAACTATGATTGGAATATTAGAAGAAAAGAAAATCACAGACTCTGGTGTAAAATGACAGCATTTAATGGAATAACAAAGAAATAAAATCTGACAAGAAGTCACAACAGATTGCAGACTCTTCAGGATGTGAAGCGGTTCGTGATTTTCTCCCAAGTTTGAAACAGAAGAATGAGTTTGTTCAAAGAAACAGTTTTGCACCTAGTATTTAAAATATTTTAAACAATAAATAAAATATGTTTATGTATATAGAGACAGATATAGATATGAAAACATACATATATACATGTAGACAAATATACACATATGACATATGTTCATGCATACAAATATATGTACATATTTTTAGTGACCGGTTAATTTGTAAAAGCAAAAATGAAAGATTTATAAAAGGTGCACATATAGTTGTGAATTCCTTAAAGCTTTTTAAAGAAATTAATAAAATCTTAACTACTTCAGAATATTCATCCAGTATATACAGCTATACAAGTCTTAGGAAGAACCAGAGACTTCTCTTTGCTCCATCCATTGTTCTGCCTTATTTAGACTTTCAATTTCTTATGAGATGTGTCTTAAATGGTCTGTAATGTATGTAATTTATTTACCTTTTCCTGAGCTTTGGTTTGCCTCACTGGGAGACTGAAATACTATTGATGTTGTAAAACGCAAGGGCATATTCATCTGGAAAATAAAGGGATATGCGTCTGTATTAAATCTCCAACTGTGCATAACCAGACTATCTTAGACAATATAAACACATTTGATCTAATTTTTCTATAGCTTTGCAAGAGAAGCAATCACTTCCATATTTTGTAAACCCAGAAACATCCTAATAATGTTTAAGTCATTTGATGAAATACATTTCATTAGTAAATGACACAGACAGAAGTCAAATACTGTACTCCTTGACAAAGTTTGTATTCCATTCAATAAGAAACAAATGCCACCCATTTTCTAGGAAAAATTCCATAATCTCTACTATATATTTAGTTATTGTTTTGGAACATAATCTATCAAAATTTTAAAATAATATTTCAGAATATTGCTCACTGTCCTTTTTAAGTCAAAGTCCAATGAGGTAGCATGGAATGGTTAGTCTTGCCATAAACAATAAGAACAACAGACAGGCCTGTAAGCCTAACATGCTTTGTATTTGAAGTTCGAGGGAAGCCCTTTCACATTATATCAAAAGATTTTGAGTATTGGAATAAAGAAAATCAGTACAAAAAAATGAAACCATCTATTAGGTACTCTTTGAAGACAGAGGACGATTTTGGAGAATTTAGTAGCTGGGGGAATGTTAGGTAGAGATATCATGTTCAATAGCATTAGGGCATGTTGTTCGCCTACCTTGTTCATAACTATCATAGGCCATGACTGGTGCTGGCTGAATGTTGGATACAAGGTTGCTCTGCTCAACAGAAAAAGTGAAACTGTTCACTGCACCAAAAACCTATAAAGGCACAAATGATAAAACATCATAGCTGGTCTAAGAAAAAAAATTAAGAAAATTATCTCCAGAAATTTAGGATCTACTTAATTAAATAGACCTAACATATCATTATCATACATTATGGCAAAATAACAAATTAGTTAACATTGAATCATACAAAATTTTAAGTTCCATTATTTATATTGAGGTGTATGGAATTTAGTTGAAAGTGTTAAGGAAATGTAAGCGTTTGAGTGGTATAAATGTATACATTAAAAAGATGGCTCAAAAACTCGTGCTACAATTTATGAGTTTCTTCAAAAAATTAAAAATAAAACTACCAGTAATCTCATTTCTGGGTACGTATTCAAAGGAAATGAAATCAGTATCTCAAAGAGATAGCTACACTGTCATGTTCATTGCAGCATTATTGACAATAGTCAAGATATGGAAATAACCTAAGTCTCAGTAGACAGATGAGTGGGTAATGAAATTGTGTTATTTATACATATAATATATAAAACAATATATTTATATATAATATAAAATCTAATACAATATGTTATACATACAAAATATATAAGTAAATTATTCAGCTTTAAAAAAGGGAAAATTCTGTCATTTGCAACAATATTGATAAGCCTGGAAGACATTATATTAAGTGAAATAAACGAGACACAAAAAAGAAAAATACTGCATGATCTCATTTATAAGTGGAATCTTAAAAAGTTGAATTCATAGATGCTGAGAGTGGAATGGTAGTTACCAGGGGTAGGGCAATAGGGAGATGTTGGTCAAATAGTATAAAAGTTTCAGTTATGTAGAATGAATAAATTCTAGAAATCCTATGTACAGAATGAAGTTTATAGTTAATAAGACTGCACTGTATACATAAAATTTTCTATGAGAGTAAATCTTTATTGTTTTCCCCACAAAAAAGAACAGGCAACTGTGAGAAGAGATGGATTGTTAATTAGCTATATACATCAAATTATCATGCTATATACATGAAAATATCATAATGTGTACTTGCAATATAAGATTTTAATAAACAATTAAACCATGACAAACTTTACTGGAGTTTAAGTCAAATTATAAAAACAATTATACATCCTCTCTGTGAGGAGACTATATTCTCTGACATGAGGAATGAAAAATGAGAGATGATGTTTCTCTACTTGAGAACTATCTAGTCAGGTAGACAAGACATATAAGAAATAAACTTAGAGCTAACAAGGAGTAGGTGATCAGTGGGGCAGATCACTGATACTCCTTAGTGTCATTCATATATATACTTATATTCTATTTACAAACTTTGTCACACATATCTATAAGAAATGGGGGTATCTAATCACCCTCAGAAGAAAAAATAAAGACATGAATGAAAAATAAACATTGCTAAACTTACTTTTTCCAAGTAGAAAAGAACATGGTTATTCTTGATTTCAGTTTTCGTCACTAGGCCCTTATTTTCAAGCTTTGAAAAAAATTGACAAGGAAGGATGGGGAATATATATTAGAACAAACGAGAGCACTGTTCCAGAATTGACTGCTCATGCTTTTCATTTTGTTGGGTTCTATCTTGTGGAATGTTCCTTTGTGCCATGATGTTTTTATAAACACCAGGAGGAGCTCAGTAAAGAAATATATTATGATTTATGGGAAATATAGATTGCTAATGGCTACAAATTAAGAACACCATCCCTCCAGTGTTACAGCAAAAATATAAATGTAAAATTTGAAAAAGTACATTTAAACGAAGAATGATTTTGCTTTGCTAACCAATTATTTATTTTATATTCTTTTATCTATATACCTATTGCTCTCTGTGCTGATAGTTTGAGTTTCTATCATTTACCTCCTCAATGGATGACAAGACTGGAGTAAATCCTGATAGCATTTTTACATCAGTAAGAACCATATTGGAGTTATTGTGAATTCCAGTATATCTGAACATTTTTAAAGAAGAAAAAAAAACAACAACACTAGTTTAGACATTAATTTAGAAAATTTAGAAAAGTAACACATCATAGTAAATATGGCAGGTAAGTAAATGGTAATTGGTGAGAAGTCTGGGGAACAGGAAATACCTAAAGAAAGCCATTCTCAAACATCTGCAAATAGGCACAACAGTAGTGATAATCGAAGAGATGATACAAAGCAACATAAATTGGAGCAAATAATAAATTATGTGGATCTAAAATGTCTCCAGACCCTGCTGTCAAGCTTACCTGAAGTCTCAGAGTCAGAACTTAAAAAGTTTATAGATGTATATTACATATACTTAAGCTAGTCTTAGATTTGCATAACACAGAGGAAAGTTTTGCTTAAAAGTCAGTATATTGGCAGAGTTATAGAATAGACATATCCTCAAAAACTCTTCTAGCTCATTTTCCTGCCTCTGGATGGGATTTTCTGGGTATGAAATTGAGAGTTCCACAATGCATTTAGTTCTTAGCTCTGGTATTCAAGAAATTTTAATTTAGAAATCTTAAAAAAAACTTCTAAACTAATTTTACTCAGTCTTTCCCTGCACATTAACTAGGGCTAAAACACTTTGTCATTTATAATCATGTTTGAATTTAAGAGGATTATGTTTTTCTATTATGAAAAGTAAATCTAAAATTTTGCTCTTTATAGTTATAAAATAAACCTTTGTGGGTTTTTTATTACACAGCCACCTATGCTCTGTAGTAGAAAGGTTAGTCATCATTCGATCATGAACTATAAATTAAAATGTTTATGCTTATCTTTAGAAGGAGATATAGTATCTCTATTGCCCCAAATTGGGAAGACTTCCTTATAAGAGAATAAAAGTCTCACTGGGATATCAGGGCAGCTAAATCCTTTAAATTATGCTTGCATAGAAGATATATTGTAGTTGCACAATTCTAGCTTTGATTTAGCTAAAGATGTATTAAGTTGTGTGCAAAGGACTATGTTGTTGAAATATTACACCAACATGGGAACTCGTCACATTGCTATCATTCGTATTTTATCAGTTAAAATTATTTTTGGATATATAACCATTTTTCTAACATGGGAATTGATATAAAAATTTGACACTTACTTGAGGGTCACTGTAAGGTCAAAATTAGTCTGGAATTTATCTGAAGAGTTATTCTTTACTATTTCCAAGGAAAGGAAAAATCCAGATGCCTTCCTAGGTAGTAAAACATTATACCTAAGAGTGGCCTAGAAAAGACAGAAAATTATAAGAAAATTCATTCTGTACTAAGAATTAAATACTCGATTATTTCTCTATTTATATTATGAATGCACTTTATATCTTTACAATCAGAGAATCGGGATAAATTAAATTTAGTTTGCAGGCTGGGCTTGGTGGCTCAGCCTGTAATCCCGTGCCTTTGGGAGGCTGAGGTGAGTGGATTGCCTGAGCCTGTGGGTTTGAGACCCGCCTGGGCAGTGAGACCTCATCTCTACAATAAATCAAAAAATCAGCCGGGCATGGTAGCACATGCCTGTAATTCCGGCTACTCGGAAGGCTGAGGCAGAAGGATCGCCGGAGCCCAGCAGGACGAGGCTGCGGTGGCCGGGAGCGGCCACTGCACTCCAGTCTGGGTGACAGAGTGAGACTCCAACTCAAAAAAAAAAAAAAAAAAAAATTAGTTTGCAGAACATAGAATCTTTACTAACATAATGTAATGAAGATTACTTTCTAACAGCAATAGTCCTCAAAAAACTTCTGTTAGCTAGCTATTCATAGGAGTGAGTACTTCATAAAATAACTTGCATTTTCTGCTATTAATTTTAAAACATAAATGAATGAAAGAGTAATCAAGGAAATATACAAAATGGCAACATAACACTTCATATATAATAGAAGAGTTACTGCCACTCTTTTATTAGCAAACATTCACCTTCCCCTTAGGTAGATTTCTATTACCTGGATAAATGCACAACCATGTCCTTCCACATCTACTGTATATTCTCCATGTGCTTTTGTTAGTTCTGAATGTTGAACCAGAAAGCGGTTATTATTGTTAACCTGGAAAATCTCACTGGATCCTTCACTGCTAAAGGTGACAGTGTTTTGATAACTAGAGACAGTTAACTTCATGTAGCGGGTTAAGGCAAGAAGACAAACTTCAGTGTCCTGCACAGGAAAGTACAAGCAATGATCCAAGCTTAGTTATGATGCAATGTTGTGATTATCTTTGCTATCCAGCTTATGATAGAGCTACATCTTCTGCATAACATATTGTTATGAATGTCAGGGACACATCAGTCACCTGGGTGGAAAAGAAGCCTCCATGGGAATTCATCTGTTGGGCAAGCCACTGAACAATCTTACTAGCATAGGTGAGGTCACGAATTTTCCGGGAAATGACAGCCAACAGTACATAGCATGTCTTCTCAGTCTCAGCAGAAGATGTCCAAGGAATAAAGGATGGGAATTTTTCTGTCTTGGGTTTCTTTTCTTTTTCCCAGTATACAATATTATCTTAGGGGGAAAAAAAGGGAAGAATTTTCACATGGTCCCTATAAAAAGCATAGGTTACAAAAAGGAAGGATGCAAATTCCATTCTTGACTTCTGATTGATTCCATTCTTGACTTCTAAAATTCATGTGTTAGCCTTAACCCATGTTACCTCAGAATGTGAGGAGACAGAAGCTTTAAAGAGGTGATTATATTAAAGTGTGGCTTGTGGTCCACCATCCAGTCTGACTGGTGTCCTTACAAGAAAATATTTGGACACACAAAATGGAAACCAAGGATGTGTACACAGAAGAAAAATCATGTGAGGACACAGAAGGTGGCCATCTGCAAGTGAAGAAACCACACTTACTGACACCTTGATCTTGGACTCTTAGACTGTAGAACCGTGAAAAAATAAATTTCACAAGTAGTTATTATTTTCTATGGCATGGTCACTATGTTTGGTTTCTTTTACATCATTCATTTGAGAAGAAACCAGCATAGAAGAGAAAGAGGGAAATCACACACACACACACACACACACACACACACACACACACACACACAATTCTTTAAAGACAAAGGGCCACTGATAAATTCTGTAAGAACAGAAACATTCTGGGGAACAGAGGGTTTCTATATGTTTGCTAAACAGATTTCATTACGTCGTTTTCAAAATCGTCTCCATTAGCAACCATGGATAATAATACTTACTTATTTTTGTAGCAGATTGATCCAGGGTCTGGAGTAAGGATTCCACTTGCTCCTCTCTTCCAGCTAATGCAAAAGTGTGAGCTAGAATTGCTTGAGCGTAGCCATTAGTGACACCACTGTCCAACATTGCCTCTAGGCAAAAGAGCGCATTTCGTAGAGCAGGAAACTAATCAGGAAAAAGAATAACATATCATCAAATGATAGCTGAACATTCTATAAACTTATTGAATATTTAAACTGATACTTGTTTATAATGTATTCTTGAAATATATTTACATATGAATCTATTTGTGTATATACATAGGTATTAAGCTTCAAAAATATCATTAAAATAAATTCAGAATGCCATTATTAGTGTGTGAGAAGTATAAGTAGTAAGAAAATGGCAGTTTTTATATCTGATCAATAGCATTTTAGTTATACATTTCTTCTATGTGGCAAAGCACATGAACTTATTTTTAGAGCTAAGATATTTTACTTGATAACTAAAATAGGAGCTTACATTTCTGATGATGATTTTTAAGATATTCTCAGACCCTGAAAATTCCTAGCATCTAAGTTTAGGAATAGATTTTGGAACCAGGTAATCTAGCATATGGATTGGGAGAAGGCCAGAATGAGCTATACTAAAACTAAAAATGTTTACTTACTGATTGTTTAGAGCAGAGGTCCCCAACCTTTTTGACATGAAGGACCATTTTCAAGGAAGACAATTTTTCCATGGACAAGAGGAGAGGGATCATCAAATC
Source organism: Cephalopachus bancanus (assembly GCA_027257055.1). NCBI lineage: Eukaryota > Metazoa > Chordata > Mammalia > Primates > Tarsiidae > Cephalopachus > Cephalopachus bancanus. The sequence continues at coordinate 523,762 of JAPVLO010000394.1, forward strand.
ATCAGGCATTAGATTCTCATAAGGAGCACGCAACCTAGATTCCTCACATGCATGTGCAGTTCATAATAGGGCTTGTGCTCCTATAAGAATCTAATGCTGCAGTTGATTGATCTGACAGAAGGCAGAGCTCATCTCCTACTGTGCTGTGCACTTTCTAACAGGCCAGGAACTGGTACTGGTCTCGGCCTGGGGACTGGGGACCCCTGGTTAGAAGAAATAATACTAGGTTATGGGCTTACTTGGAGCAGAAGTTCTAGATCTGAAACTCGTAGCTGAAATTCAGGAAAGATATAAACATTCGACAATGTATGAATAACTTGTGTATGTGTGTATATGTATATTCTTTCCAGGGAAAAACCCAACAGTGTTCATCAACACTGAATCAAAACAAGTTTGAGCAGTATCAATTTAAAGGTCATCATGAATTAAATGTTCCCTTGATGTTTCATCCAGTCTGAGAATTTCCAGCCACTCTAAACCTAGTCTATTTAAAGTGCATACAACAGAGAGAAACTAGAAGAGGATGGGAATCCATACGGTGAAATTGAACCCAGCTTCCAGGAACGCCCCAGCAATATATGCAGTGAGTACAATGTCCTCTTCACCTCCACCCTAAAAACAAAGGAACAGTGAGTCATATGTGACAGTAGAGCACAAATGAACAGGTATTCTTCTGATGAAACTAGGTGTGAAAGAAAAACTGGAACAAATACCATTCATTGTTCATTAAAAAACCCAGAATATGTAATTTTTAAATTATATGTTTAATAGTCATACCATCTGAGCAAAAGCCCATTCAGACTCTATGAAACAATTAAGTAAAACATAACACACTTAATTTCAAGTATATTAAATGGTATATATAATCATATTTATGTAACCTGGTGTTAAGCACGATTCTAAGTAATTCATTTGACTTTATTTGACTCTACTTGGTGTTCTTTTGAAAAAAAGTCAAGAATTTCTGATGAGATAAAATAGAAAGTTGTTGTGACATTTTCTGAAAATTCCTCAAAAAGTTTCCTAGTAAGGTTATAATTGATCGCAGATTCTTACAGTGTAAAATTAGAAAAATATGTATAGGTCATATGGTTTGCAAACTGCATAAAAATTCCCTAGATAACTTAAAAATTAAGTAAACCAGCATTCACACAAGGGATTGTGATTCAAAAACTCAAGAATAAGACGAGGAATTGGATTTTAATGGGTACTCTGGTGATTCTAATGCAAATAGCATTCAGACTGGCATTTAGTATCTACTAATCTAGTACAAACCTCCAATTTTATCTTTTTAAGCAAAAGGCAAACTTTCTCTTCTTCAGAAAAGAAATATTTCTGAGTAGCAAAGTTTTCAAGGTGCTAAGAACTACCAATGGCAGTCACTAAAATAACACACCGAGAACTAAAGCACATTTAGACTATGGCAGGTGGTATCACCATTCCTCTGCAGTGTTTTTGTTTTTCTTTTGCTTCTTTCTTTTTCTCAACTCAGCACACATATCAGGGGATATCAGGGCATGCTAAAATATCATGATGGGGATTTTGAGCATCCAGCAAAAAGAAAGGTTGCAGGGAAAAAGGAGATAGGAAATGGAGTGGAGATGGATGAATATTTGCAAAGAAAAGAAGTCAGAAGAGAAGAAAGAATGCCTGGTGATCTACCTAAATATGAACAGGAAAAGGAAGGGGGTAGATTCTGCCAAAGACATACTTGGTTTCATTTGTACTTTGGCCTAGGGCAAGGTTGGCCTTTGTGCTTTTCCCTGAGAGGATACTGGATACACTCACGGCCCTCTCTCTTAATATATTGTCTGTCTCCAAATGTGTTTCTGTTTCATCTGGATTCCTCTTCTCTTCCCTATCTCTTATTTCCAGTTTATTTACTCAAGAGGACTGACTTCAGGGAAGAGCTAAAGACTAAGGCAAACAAAAGATTTATGAGGAGTCACATGCAGCTGTGGTTAAACATGCCAGCGGCAGGAAAGATGCTCTTGACCAATCCACCACAGGTCTATGACTACAGCAGATTCAGAAGGCATAATAGTCACAAGAAAAATATTCACATTCCAGATTAGAGGAGGACAGGCAATGCAAAGCAGCAAGGCAAGCCTCGTTCTGTTAGTCTTTTACCTCCCTGGCATTGGTGAAAATTTCGCTATCACTTTTAAAGCAGCCATCCCTTCTCTGTTTGCTTGAAAGCCAGATTAAGGTCTGTTTTTGAACATCTTCATCAATGAATACATATTTTTTCATTCCCTCGAAGGTCTTAAAAGTAAAGGCACTGAACCTGTAATGCAAATCACCAGAGGGAAAGTCAGATAAGAAAGAAATAATGATGCCACTTATCCCACAGATTCATTCATCCCTGCTGTTCCCTTTGGGTAATGGTAAACAATTTTTATGGATAGTGACTTTTCCCTTTGAGTCAGTAAAATATTATGAGTAACAGTAAGTGGAAAATATAGTAGGTAATTTCCAGCTTGTTTATACCAAAAGATCTTACTATATAGTTTATTAGATTACTCATACATGAAGACAGAATTAGTGTATTAGAAGCTCTGGGGTAGTCTAGTTCTACTTTCCTGAATTTATATGAGACTCAGAGCATGCAGAGTAAGATGTTCTATTTTCCACGAAATTAGCAAGTTTTACAAATATGGGGGGGCATGATTAAATGATCAGACTACTAAGCAAACCGCTGTAAGACTGTAGGTATAAAAAATCAAATATTTTAGTTTTATCTGATTTTCCTCTGTAAATGCACTTTGTATCCAAATCTCACTGGACTCAACCTCCTCTCATCTCCTTAAAAGCCTTCCTCATATCATTTCTATACTATTTAAAATAAAATTTTTATCTCTCACCGTAGGCTTCCTTCCTGATTCCTCTGCCAAAATTCACTATATGAACCATCAGAGTTTTTGAAAGACAACTGCTTTTGGTAACCTAAAATACAACATTGCAGAAAATTATTTTCTATTCTAAGAAAGTTAGAAGAAAAAGAATGCAAACCCTGCATTTCAGTGTTAGACAAAAATGACTACGAGGGCCATTTCAATTCGAATTTCTGAAATTGAGTTTCTCTATCTTTAAGGGAAGAAACTCTTACCTTCTAAGGTCTTGACAAATAGATGTACATATGAATACAAGGAAGGATCCCCCCAAAATGAAATGTATGTATAAAAAATTGTGTATTTATTCTTACATGTTTAAACTTCAGTCACCTTCAAAGTACTCTCAGTTTGATGCAATACATCTATGGCGAAACTTTTTCCACAGTTTAAAACAGTTTTTGAACTTGTCAATTTTGATGCCTTTTAATGCTTCTGCTGTTTTTTGTTTTACCTCTTCCACATCGGCAAAATGTTTCCCTTTGAGGAATTTTTTCTTCCCATGGAAACAAAAAAAAAGTAGCTTGTGGGGAGAGCAGGTGAATAGAGAGTGTGGAGCGTGGGAGTCATGCAGTTTTTGGTAAAAAACTGCTGAACACTTAGCATGGTGTGGGCAGGTTCACTGTCATGGTGGAAGAACCAGTCACCTGCTTGCCCTGACTCAGGAATTTTCTTCGACAAATGGTGCCACAACCTTCTCAGAACTTCCAAATAAAAACTTAGGTTGACCTTTGATCCGGAGGAACAAATTCTGAATGTACTACAAGGTGCCCGCCCTCCAAAAAATAATTCCAGGGTTGTTTTTGAGTCCCCTCTTGTATGCCTAGCTCAATAACTGGATTACCATTGGTGTTTACGAATTGTTTAATATCGTTTCCCTCTGGTTATTTTACTTCAGGGTTATCTTTCTGAGAAGAATATCCAAGACATTATACCCTTGGACTTTTTCTTAATATCTCATTCTGCAAGGTTTATGTACCTTCTACATAGAAATCTAATTGCTTCTAACTGTAGTGAAATACAGCTGAGCAAACAAAAGCAGAAGGTAATCAATGACCCATTTACAGCTACTGTTAAAAACAACAAACAACAACAAAATAGCTAGGCACTAACAAAAACAAACTTGCAATTTGAAAACTTTACAGTTATACATTATGAAGCGATTAGATTTTTGAAGTCAAAAGAAAACATAACTAGGACCCAAAGTTCCTTAGTTTAGGTTCACTTTTTTTTCATCGCAGAACCTACTAAAAACAACTTTATGACATCTTGGTAATATTAGTAACTGATTTCAGGTATTACGAGCAGAAATTACTTAAATTTTCTCACCATTAGATAATAGAAAGAAAGCCTTAGATTTAACATCCTCTGTCAGTTGTTCAGTAGATTTCAGATAATCAAGGACATAGGTACTGGATGCTAGTATGGCAATATTGTGCTCTCCCCATCCATAGGGCATTTGGAGAAGATTCTCCAGATTCTGCATTGTAAGTCCTAGAATATCCCCTAAAAACAGAAAAAGCAGGAAGTCGTATTGCTTATAGCTGCCATCTCAGCCTTGATAACCATAGATCACAGAGGCATAGTGAGAGTAGGTAACATGTAAAATTGAGTCTGAAAGGTGGAAACAACGTTTTATTCAAAAAAGGAGATAGTCAAGAAGGGTGAAGTTAATGTGATATTAAAAATGCTTCTGAAAATCTTATTACCAGAGAAGGGAGGAAATTAGAAAACTGTGTTTGTTTGCCTATTGTTTTTTCAAACTGACTTTATGAATGATAAAGTGTAATTCATCCCTTCTAAGAGGTGTTAGTGTTGACAGCAGACAAAGAAGTTTGCTTTTTTTTTTTTTTTAAAGAAATTTCTTTTTTGGCCGGCCTCAGTGGCTCAGCCTGTAATCCCACGCCTTGGGAGGCGGAGGTGAGTGGATTGCCTGAGACCGCGGATTCGAGACCCACCTGGGCAACTTGGTGAGACCTCATCTCTACAATAAATCAAAAAGAAAAATTAGCTGGGCGTGGTAGCGCGCCCTGTAGTTTCAGCTACTTGGAAGGCTGAGGCAGAAGGATCGCCGGAGCCCAGGAGCCTAGGAGCCCAGCAGGTCGAGGCTGCGGTGGCCGGGAGCGGCCACTGCACTCCATTCTGGGCGACAGAGTGAGACTCCAACTAAAAAAAAAAAAGAAAGAAATTTCTTTTCTACTGAGAAAATTTCCAACATCTTTATCAGGGAAAGTTAATTTTGATTATTTAATAGGTGAATTTAATATTTCTGACTCGTGGGTTATGATGGAATCTTTTGTCTTCTGAGCAGCAATTATCATCTACCAGAATAATGTGTTCTAGAAACATAGATTTGGAAAAGGTACTCTAATCCCTTCAGAAACCATAGAGAAATAACCATAGAGGATGATGTAAACAATAATTTCCTCCAACTGAGAGCTTGAGAAAATCTCTCCATGCTATTATTTTAAGAATTTTCAAGATTTTATTCAATCAAAATTTTCAAATAATTGTGAAACACAAATTTAATCAATTTACCCACAACCGTGAAAAAACCTCTGGCTGATCCTTCTACTACATCTTTTGGCAAGTTCAAAAGTACCTGCTTGGATGCTTTGGTACCTGGAAAGAAAATATTGATTAAAAAAAGTGATAATTTCATTTTATAAACAATAGCAGCAGATTTTGGGAACAAACATACTAGAAATCAGATTTTATAATTTTATTTTACAAGTTGCTTATTAGAAGAGAAGAAATTGAGGGTTTGATCTAGTTTAGAATAATAATGCATTCAGAAAATGGTATATAAATCTGTGTTAGTGGCCCTGTTCTTCACTGTTTTTTACATTTTTCTACGTATGGAAAAATCTAAAAACAAATGAAACAACAACAGATGCTGGCAAGGATGAGGAGAAAAAGTAAATTTCTATATTGCTGGTGGAAATGCAAACTAGTGCAACTCCTTTGGAAGATAGTGTGATGATTTCAGAAAGAACTAGAAATTTACCCTTCCTATGACCCAGCAATCTCCCTATTGGGAATATACCCAGAGGAACTCAAATCATTCTACCAAAAAGATACCTGCACATGCATGTTCATTGCAGCACTATTCACAATGGCAAAAACATGGAACCAACTGTGCTGCCCATTGAAACTGGACTGGATAAAAAAAATGTGGTACATATACACAATGGAGTATTGTGCAGCTATAAAGAAGGACAAACATATGAACTTTGCAGCAACTTGAATGAACTTAGAGACTATCATACTCAATGATCTATCACAGAAACAAAGAACAGAGTACCATATGTGAACCTTGAACAATTATCATAATACTATAAGAAAGAGACGGCAGTAGTGGGAAACTGCCAAGGGAGGGGAAGTGGGATTGGTATTTGAAGGAAACTGCCAGAGGACGGGAGGCACACCTCATCAACAAGGGTAACTGCATAATGAGCATTTGTATACCTAACCCTGAATTGTATTCCACATCTTAAAAAAAAATTAAAAGTTAAAAAACAAAACAAAGCAAAAGCAAAACTAGTGACTGTGACATATAGAATAGCACGAAAAAGGTAAAAAGCTTGAAGACTCTTATTAGGCATTAACATCAGATCATCACCAATCAGGTAAAATAATACTTATAATGACCATTCTCGTAAAATAGGAGACTGAGGAGCAATGATGGTATCAATGGGTTATTTTATCCTAAGAGTACAAAAGAAAAGATTATAGTATATGCTATTTGAGCATAATATTGATTTCCTATTGTTCAACATTGACAGGAGCCAAGAATATACAAGATGGAAAAAAGTAGGTTGAAGCAGACCAATGTCATAGGTGAACTAAGAAAAAAATACTCATAAATATACTTTTTGTATGCCAAAATTATATAATGGTGATAAATCATAAAATTAATCCTACATGAAGTATTTAAAATGAAATCACATGTCAAGTGGACTAATGTGAAAGGAGAGAAAATTAATTGACCCTGCTCATGAATTTTCTTTAGGATTAATTTGACCACCTAAAATACTTCTTACCTTCTGTACAGATAAGGAAACTCTGGGTGATTTCTTTTTCAATACCTTCAGGCTGTCAAAGAGTAAACAAAAACAAGCAAAACAATGAGTCTAAATGAGCTTTCCACGAAGGAAATCAAGGATCAGTTCACATAAGCATGGCTGGTACAAGTTTGTCTCTGAAAGAAGATTCATTCATCATCTCCCTCTGTTCATATCGGAAGTGACAGTACATTACCAACACCCATTTTAGGCTTTGTGTTCTCGTGGGTTGGACAGGGATAACCTCGATGTCATTCACTGTGGGACACTCTCAACTCCTCTTATCCTGTCTAGAATCTTCAGTAGACAAATAAGTGTTCTGTAGAGTAGGGATCTGCTCAGAGGCAAAGCAAGACAGCTCCTCTAACAATGTTGATTCTTACTGGGGATGATGGGAAATAGATAGGAGTGTAAGACAAGTAGTATTTGCTTCTTGAATTTGAGAATCAGTTAAAAAAGAGTGAGAAGAAGAAAAGGGGTACAGAAAACATCATGAGTCAGGAGCAAGCAAAAAATTGTGAAGCCTGTTTCAAGTGTTAAGTTTTACTACCCTGGGTAAGGTATTAATTTAAAAAAGGATGATCTTTATGCTTTTCAAATTCATTTAAAATGGTATGTTGTGTCAAAGTAATAGTGGCCAGTTAATTCTCTTCAAGGATAATGTCTGTCAGTATTTAACTCTTAGGTGCTGCCAAATTCTCATCAGGAAAAGTTTGATATTTTTGTACATACATACCTCTACCAATAAGCTTTTGACCACCGTGTCTTTCCAGTTTAGATTTTGTTGCCCTCTTGCTTCATTTGGGCAAGCACTACTTTGTTTGGATTCAGCAACTACAGTGATATTCAGTTTACCTGGAAAACATCCCCAAATATAAGTTAAAATGGCCACTGGCCTCTTCTGTACTGACTAGAGTCTTTGAATCATATCTTGGATTGGATGAACCAAATTCCATCTTCACATTAATGCTTGAACCAAAATAGTTTTCTTCCTCTCCTGCCTTGATATAATATGGTATGATCTGGCTAAGCCTGTAATCCCGCGCCTTTGGGAAGCTGAGGTGAGTGGATTGCCTGAGCCCGCGTGTTCAAGACCCGCCTGGGCAGTGAGACCTCATCTCTACAATAAATAAAAAAATCAGCTGGGCGTGGTAGCGCAAGCCTGTAATTCCGGCTACTTGGAAGACTGAGGCGGAAGGATCGCCGGAGCCCAGCAGGCAAGGCTGCAGTGGCAGGGAGCGGCCACTGCACTCCAGTCTGGGTGACCGAGTGAGACTCCAACTCAAAAAAACAACAAAAAAAATTCCTATTATTAAGAAAGTAGTTAATTTTCTTAATTGGAACTCAAGAAATTGGGGGAAAGTGATATTCTACAAGGCCATCTGAGTTAATTCCTTGATATTATTTTTTATAAAGGTTACATTTGACAATATAGGCATAATAACATCAGATAGCTAGGGCTTCACACTTTCCCCCAGGTCAAACAAACAAAAATAATGCAATACTACATTGTAGAAAGGGCACTGTATTAAAATCAAGTACTAGCAAGGAATTCATTTTTTAAACTTCCTGCTATTTCATTATATAATTACAATTGATTTCTAGTTTCCTTGCTTGTATAAATTAGAGGATCAAAAAATTCTTTAAATTTTATATTACTTATGTACCTATATACCTATATATAAAACCAATATATTGTTCTTGTTTTTGTTGTTGGTGGTGGTGTGATTTATTTGTTTTATTTATTTATTTATTTTTTAAGTTGGAGTCTCACTCTGTCGCCCAGACTGGAGCAGTGGCCGCTCCCGGCCACCGCAGCCTCGACCTGCTGGGCTCCGGCGATCCTTCCGCCTCAGCCTTCCGAGTAGCGGGAATTACAAGCGCGTGCTACCACCCCGGCTAATTTTTTGATTTATTGTGGAGATGAGGTCTCGCTTGCCCAGGCAAGTATCGAACCCGTGGGCTCAAGCAATCCACTCACCTCAGCCTCCCAAAGGCACGGGATTACAGGCTGAGCCACCGAGCCTGGCTGATTTATTTGTTTTTAAAAGCTTGCTACTAAACTCTTAGAACTGTGTCCTCTGTTTAATGTCATACAGCCATACAAGTTTGTAAATTATTCTATCTCAATTGCCAGGGTCAGATTTTTGAAATCCTTGTGTAATAGAATAATTGAGAAACTTAAAATCTAACAGAAAAATAGTCTGAAGCAGATCAACATCAAATGCAAACTAAAATCTCATAAATATACTCTTTGCTGCTAATATAATACAGTGACTATGGTACACAAAATAAAGAAAATTTGAATGGCATTACATCTAGCATCCCTTGTTTACTAAGGTGTTTAGCTTTTTCATCCCCTATATTTTCAATAAAATATTTACAGATTTATTTTTCTATCTTGTAGATAGCATATGCATTAAGACAATATCCTCAGTATTTGATTTTAATTTAAGTGTTTAGTGGTTTTGGTGTCTCATAATACATTTTTAGTAAATTTACATATCTTAGCATTATGATTGAGTATTGTGATTGAGCATTGTGATTGAGGAGCAATTTTTATACAGGTGGCATGGGTCCCTGATAGAAGATGAAGGAACTAATGAGAAGTGAAATAATTTAAGTAGTGTTAATGACAATATGGCCTTTATTGGGGATGCAATATATTCCTAACATGTGGGACTTGATAGGTCATGCAAGTTGGTGTTTATATTGTATTCTAATTACATTATACTTTTGTACAAATGAGTGGTAGTTTTTTGTTCTACATAGCATTAGTAACCAGAAATTAGATTATCATAGATTAGAATTTTAATGGAGAGTAAAGGAAAGAAGAATTAAAAATTTGAGGGAGAGAAACATGTTTGTATAGAGAATTTAAGGAGAATAAATGGAAACAATAAAAATGGACTGGTTTTCCATGAGAGATTGGTGTAGACTTATAGCTGCTTACCCAACTTCTTAGGTATAACAATCCAGACATATGTTTTTCTCTCTCCAGCTTGGATAATCTCACTGCCATTGTTTTTCAGAGTGTTGCTATTTGCTTCATAATTCTGAGATGCTTCCAATTGAACAAAAATCTAAAAACAAAAATTAAAAAAACAATTATGACAATGAAGGTGGCACATGAATGTACATCATTATGAAATGCCACTCCCAAACAGTATTTAAATCACTGCTGTGAATTAAAGCAATTATTTTTGTTTAAAGAATATGAAGACAAGTCTTATCCATTTATAGTACCATCTTGCATTTGAAAATAAAGAGAATATGGCAATATTCAAGGAAAATATTAAGGAATCCCTTAGCTTTGTTTGATTTTTGCCTCTAGATCAAAGAGAACAACTTACCTCTACACATGCATTCAGGTAGCTGAAGACATTGACAATCAAATCAAATTGTTCATTTTGAGCAACCGAAAAAGGTGAGGCTATTTCAACAAAGAAAGATTGGGAGACATCCAGGGTGATTGTTGATGAAATACCAAATCCAGCATCAGCATTCACACAGAAGCCATTTGCCTTCCATTGGGTTATTGTATCAGGAATGAGGAATGAAAGATTTGCTGAACCGGAGGAACTGCAAGGAACGGATATTGATAAAACACATTCTTCGTATAAACCAAGAACCTAAATTTAGTATAAAGTAAGCCACTCCGTGGCTCATGCCTGTAATTCCAGCACTTTGGGAGTCCAAGGTAGGAGTACTGCTTGAGCCCAGGAGTTTGAGATCAGCCTGGGCAACACAGAAGACCTCTTCTCTACCAAAAAAAAAAAAAAAAAAAAATAGCCGGTCATGATGTGGTCCCAGCTATTCCAGAGACTGAGGCAAAAGGATCATCTGAGCCCAGGATGTTGAGGCTGCAGTGAGCTGTGATTGTGCCACTATGTTCCAGCCTGGGTGACAGAGTGAGACCCCCCAACTCAAAAAAAAAAAAAAAAGTTAGTAAAGGTTAAAAACTGAGTTACAGTGTTTGAACAGGACATTAGATACAAATCTTGCCAGCTGAATGTCCATAAAATTTAACCTTAGAAAGGTCACACTTTTAAAAATACATTATTTTCTTAAAAATCGAAGCAGCTCCAGTCTGTCTGCATGAAATGAATAGAAGAGAAACTTTTGGTGATGGGAAAACAATAATCAAGAAAAAAGTAAAATCAGTGTGTGATCAGTATATGCAAATAAATGGTACTGTATATTTTACAAATATGGTAACTATTTTATTAAACCAGAAATAAAAGTCACGAAATGAAAAGATAAATAAAATAGAAATAAAGACACACAGGAGAGAAGACTGTTAAAAACTCACTCAACACTGACGAAGTCCCATAGCCACGTCTCCGGGAAATTTGTTCTTACTGTTTCCACTGTAGCCTGTTCTACGTAGTCAACATTTCCTCCCATGACTTCACTAACTAAAAGAAAAGAGAAATTGAGTATTTATCTTTTTAGAGAGATTAAAAGTATATGTTTCAGTATTACGTACCTGAAAGCTAGCTAGGTCTTTACACATGTTTAGTGGGCCTTCGTAGGAAGCACGAAGGAATTTGCTCCTGAGCTCGTCAATCATTGAAAATTTCGACATAAGCATTAGCATTTTGATGCTCAAATTTCTGTGATTATTAAAAGCAACAGCAAATACATGAGCAAAAATAACATGTTAGACACATTTAGAGAAAGTATTTCCCTTTACTGACTCAGGCTTCTCATCTGACATTCAGGACCAATGCCACTAGCTAATATTACTTTGTTAAAGTGTTTAATAATATAAAATTTCAGAAGATTTTCTTTCACTTGCTTGTCCTCTAGAATGCATTTGGCATTCTTAGTCACTGTGTCCTTTTAAAAATAGTATTGTTAACTTTATAATACCACATCCTTCTAGTTTTCTTATTTTTGCCACACTCAAGTCTCTTCCTATGCGAACGCTTCATCCTTGACTTGTTGCTAAGAGCTCTGCTTTAGGTCCTCTTCTTCCCACATGCTGTCTTTTCATTAATATTCTCACACTTGCCCTCCTGCAATATTTATGCTGATGCCTCCTCAAGCTGCGTCTTCCACTGGGATCTGTCTCCTGAGGTCCCAACTTGTGCATCCAGCACCCTTGCATACATTTCTTGTGGATGATCAACAGGCATTTCAAATATAACTGTTTCAAAAGTAAGCTCATTATATAATATCTTCCTCTTTTCTCTCTCCAGTATTTTCATATCCACAAAAGGTACCAAAATCCACCCCCTTACTCAAGGCAGAAATTTAAGAATTGTCTTTGACCCTTCCCAATCTTGCATCTCTCATGGTTTACTCACCTACGAATGTTGTCTATTATTACTTGAAAATAGCACACAAATCTATCCATCCATGTTTATCTATTTCCACTAAGTCTCAGTATAAATGTTACTTCCTCCAGGAGTACATAATAGGCCTTTGAAAAACGTAGGCCTCTTCTATTCATATATTTTCATTTAGTACACTCTTCTCAGTTTCTTGGAATTACCTGTTTCACTGTAATGCTTCCCTCTTGGACTAAAAGTTTCAAAAGAGCAGGGATTAAGCAACTGTCTTTACATTGTACAACACACTTTCTGGCCTCAATAAATGTTTGTTTAATGAATTAATAAATGGATGAATGAAGGAGGAACAGATTAAAGTAAATGACTGGGTTTCAGTACTTTCTATTTTGAGATACAAGACAGTGTAGATGTTTCTGATAGAGCTCACTAAATATGGTAGAATATAGCAGTAGAAAATTCAGTAGCTTTAACCTCTTAACCAGAGGAACTTCTAAGTGAGTTAGACTTCTGAACTTTATAGAGCCTCTTGAATACTCATTGAGTCTATTTTTGTATAAAGTTGTCAGGTTTCTCATTTTTCTCAAAGTGGAACTTCCAACACCCATCTCCAGGATCAATCCTACTTCAATCACTGGACTAATCTCAATGACAGGCCAGAGGGATTTAAACAATGCCATTCAAGTACTCTCAAATGCATCTGGAATACAACTTTGCTTTGGGTTCTGTTATGTTGACTTTGTTTTATTTTGTTCCTTGACCAAATTTCTTTGTTGGAAATTTGCTCATTTACCTTATTTGTGTAGGATAAGGGCCCAATTTTGTGCTTAAAGTTTTTACAAATGGAAATAAACAGGTACTTAAACATATTTCTCTGACTCTAGCTGTCTGGCTTTCAGGTCATCAAAATACCTTCAGCCCTGGACTCTGTGTATTTTAGTCTATATATAAGAAGGGTATAAAGGACCCATAGGAACACCTCATTGTCCTGTGCTATCCTCACTTACAATGGTTGTCCTTCCACGTCACCATACATTGCCTGTTCCTATGTATATTCATGAACTGCATAAGAATGTTTTGGTCAACAACAGACCACTTATACCATGATGGTCTTATAAGATTATAATAGAGCTGAAAAATTTCTATTGCCTGGTGATGTTGTAGCTGTCATAATGTGGTAAAGCAACACATTACTTACATGTTTGTAAACAAACCTGCTACACTGTCAGTCATGCAAAAAGTGCAGCGTCTACAATTATGTACAGTGTGTTATATTTGTTAATGACAATACATGTTACTGGTTTATATATTTCCTATGCTATGCTTTGTATTGTTATTTTATAGTGTACTTCTTTTACTAATTAAAAAAAGGTTAACTGCCAAATAGCCTCAGGCAGGTCCTTTGGGAGGTATTCTAGAAGAAGACATTATTATCACAAGAGACGACGGTTCTAGGCACGTTATTGCCCTAAAGACCTTCCAGTGGGATGAGATGTGGATGTGGAAGACAGTGATATTGACCCTTGCCCTGTGTAGACTTAGGCTAATGTGTGTATTTGTATCTTCATTTTTAACAAAAATGTTTAAAAAGTAAAAAAAAAAATTAATAGGAAAAGGTTTATAGAATAAGGATATATGCCAAAAATAATTTGTATAGTTGTGCAATATGTTTGTGTTTTAAGCTAAGTGTTATTACAAAAGAGTCACAAAGTTTATTAAAAATTAAAAAAATTAGAAAGTAAAAAATTTATAGTAAGCGGAAGTTAATTTAATATTAAATAACATTTTGAAATAAATTTAGTGTACACTAAATATGAAGAGTTTATAAAGTCTACAGTAGTGTACAGTAGTGTTCTAAACTTTCACATTCATTCACTTACTGACTCACTCAAAGTAACTTCCAGTCCTGTAAGCTCCACTCATGGTAAGAGCCCTATATAAGTGTATCATCTAAAAAAACTTTTATATCATATTTTATTGTACTTTTTCTATGTTTATATATAAATACTTACCATTGTGCTATAATTGCCTATAGTATTGAATACAGTAACATACTGTACAGGTTTGTAGCCTAGGAGCAATAGACTGTACCATATAGGCTAGGTGTGTAGGAGGCTGCACCAGCTAGGTTAGTGTGAATATATTCTTTCACATTCACACAAAGTCAAACTAGTCTAAGGAGGCATTTATCAGAGCGCGTCCTTGTCAGTATATAACACATGACTGTACTTCTGATACTGTGTTCTACCAATAAAAATAAACTTTTCACATCTGAAGTTAATTCTTCCTTGTAGCCAAAACATTTCCAGACTCTGTTTTCTGCTTTATGCAATAGCAGAATGTCTAGCTGTAGGAAAAACCATGGCATTATTTGCATATAAAATCCTAATATTTTAATAATTTTATCTCAAATACATCCATTTCTATAAATGATTTTGGCCACACCCTCCTCTCTGACACAAAATTCAAGAATACTCACATGCAATTCTAGATGGGGCGCTATGCATCAGTTCATAACTTCCTGTTCCTAGAGGTACTGGCCGAAGGAATGGTAGCCTCCTCTCCATTGAACAGACTTCTGGTTTTCGGTAATGGAGATTGGTAAAAGCTTTCAGACCCATAACCTTTAAAGAAACAAATAGCAAAAAAGTTGATTATTCCTTTCATGCAAGAACTAGAAAAGACCTACTAAGATATCATGATAAACTACAAAGGCCTATATAAGTACATTGTAATGACAAATACATAAAAATATACACATTTTGTGTGCTAGCAAGCCTGAGAGCTTAGAAATTATCACCTCTATTCAACTTACAAAAAAACTCCTCAAAAAACGTAGAGAAAATATGATAATCACTATGATTTATCTAGCACTTATTATGTGCTAGCATTTTGCTAAATATTTTACATCTTTCTCCAGTTAGTCTTAAATAAGAATACTAATGAAATTGGCACTATCATTGCCCTAATTAACATCAAACTCATGCACATACACACACTCATTAAACATAACGCAGGCCAGGATTGGTGGCTCAGCCTGTAATCCCAGCACTTTGGGAGGTGGAGGCAAGTGGATTGCCTGAGCCCAAGGGTTTGAGAACAGCCCAGTCAACTTGGCAAGATCTCATCTCTACAATAAATAAAAATTAGCCAAATGTGGTGGCACGTGCCCGTAGTTCTGGCTACTTGGAAGGCTTAGGCAGAAGGATTGCTGGAACCCAGTAGGTTGATCCTGGGGTGGCCGTGAAGGTGCCACTGCACTCCAGTCTGACACAGAGACTCCAATTCAGAACAAAACAAAACAAAAAACAAAAAAACCCATAATGCACACTCAGTAAATTGAAGAGCTGAGACTTGAACTGCAGTTGGCCTGATTCAATGCCCCTTTTCTTATATACCTGTGCCTCTGGTTATAAAAATCCTTTCATGAAGCCTCAGCATATCTAATGAACAACCAAAGTATATATGGAGTCCAGACTCTATTTTAACCTCTTGATTTAACTATTTCTTAATAACATTTATTGCAATAAGTTGGAGACAATCTTATCATTTCTAACAAGATATTTTATAATTTCAACCATATAATTTATTTTCAACCAAAGGAGAAAATCGACAAAAATTAACATCTCATTTTTATTAGACAATTTATGTGTACCCTATTAGCAAATTGCATACACCAGTCTCAAAGTATAGGAAGAAAATTGTATAATAAAACATCATGATACATTATAAAAACTCAAATTAAAATTGAGATGGAAAATAGTTTATGAAATCTTTAGTGTTCTTACTCTGATAATATCATAGATGTCTCCATCCCCAAAGTTGCTGACAGGTATATAATATAAGCCATTGTAAAACATATCCTTCTGAGGAATGCAAGGGTCTACCTTGCCATCATCAAGATCCAGACCGTGGTAGAAATAACCATATAGTTCTATATTTGGAAGTAAATTGTACACCTATGAGAAAAATCACATAATTAGCAATGATCGTAAGCATTTCTTTTACAATTACAAAATGGGAAAGCTTTGTGTCATAACCATTTATTCTTGTTTTTTTTCTTTATGAATATGACCATAAATTTAAACCAACATTTTTGTATCAATCATGTTTATAAAAGGTTTCATCTTTGGTAAAAGTTAAAAGGGGATGTAAGAAAGAGATGCTGGAGATCTACAGATTAATCCAAGGCCTAGTTTATAGGTAATTCATTGAAATTATAAAGCTAGAACTGCCAGGTCTGTAGAGTAAGAATATAGATGACTAATATTTTTAACATTACTAAGATATGGAGAATACCATGACCTTTGAATTATTTGTTAGTAGAGAAAAAGACACCAAATTCCAGAGCTCCCACAGCTGCTAAAAATCCAAGAATGTGTAAAGCTGTAGAGGAAAGTCTTAAGAGACTAACAGACACCACAACAACTTCAGATAAAAGAAAGTCCAATATTATGTCAACATATAAACAGTCTTTGGATTAATAGTTCTCAGCACAGGCTCTGTGGGAAAGACTTGAAATACAAGGGCCTGAAAGTGACAACTTCAAAAAACCATGGCTAGTGGAAAATAATCAAATCAAAAGGAGAGGCATGCTGACCAATGGAGACAAGGCACTTGAAGGAAGGATGTAATATGGTAAAATGAAGAACACGAAGAAGAAAAAGGAGAAGGAGAAGAAGGGGAAGAGGACGAGGAGAAAGAAGAAGAATGAAAGCATGCTATCCTCTCCATTTCCATTTCCGTTACCAACATTTATTTTAAAAATTGCATTTTATTAAAATAACAGAAAAGCACACTCTTCACCTATACACACTGTCCACAAAATACCAGGAAATAGAAAAAAAATTAACTCTTTACAAAGCTGCTATAAAATAGAAAACGTAAATTAAAGCATTTCAGCTAATAAAACTTCTCTATAAAGTAATTAACTAACTAAATAGAGAAAAGATGCCAAAACACTTCAATATAAATTAAATATTCTCAGACATGCATTTGTGGTATTTTAAAAGCACTATAAATCAAAAACTCAATAAAGAGAAAATATAAAAAAATCAAATAGAGATAAAATAAAAATTTATTGAAAAAATAGACAAAACCATATTAGAAATAAACTCTAAAGTGTAAGGACCTCAAAAGAAATCAATTGAAGGAAAACCTTAAAAGTAGCACACAGGAAAAACAGAGAATAAAAAGTGTGAGGAAAAAATGAAAACAGGTCACAGGCAAAGTAGTTGAATTTGGAAAGCAGGCAAAGAAGACCCAACATATGAATAGAGCTTTTTAAGAAATGATAAAAATGGAAAGACTAATATTTAAAATTATAATTGAAGACACATCTTTGGGAAATTAAAGAATATCTGAGTTTACATATTGCATGGGTCCATTGAATATCTGGCAAAACTTTCATCAAACAATAAATTGTTAGAGGTATTTTACTAATGTTATTAGACTATACTTTTTGGAAAATATTCTTCAAGGCCTTTAGATATAAAAATAAAATAACTCACAATGGAAAATTAATTAAATGAATGTCAGAATTCTCAAAAGCAATATTTAAAGCATCAATGGTGGAGCAGCATTTTCAAGAAACTTAAAGAAAGTGTGAACCAAGGATTTAATATACAAATAACCTGGTCTGCGTGTATAAAGGTTTTAGAATAACAATTTTCATATGAAAATTTCAGGAAATTCTATACCAGTTTAATCTTCTGAGGTATCTAGTAGAGAATGAGCTTTCTATAAACCAAAAGATGAATGAGGAAACTGGCAAAACTTCGTGAATATGAGGGAAAAGACAGGATATAAGCAGTATATATTCTGACAAAGAAGGAAAAACACAACTATAAAATGAGGAAAGGGGGAGAAAAAAGTAGAAACTAAAGTAAGGTTATAAACTATTGTTTAGGTAAAAATTAGATTTTTAAGAATACCACTTTAAAATAATGAACTAGATATAAAGGCTAAGTGAGAAAAAAGTGAGATTCGGATATATAACAATGTTCACTATCTGGGGAATGGGCCACCTGAGACCCATCCTCACCGCTACTATACTTTCTGAATCTAAACTTTAAAAACGTGCCGGGCTCAGTGGCTCAGCCTGTAATCCCACGACTTTGGGAGGCTGAGGTGAGTGGATTGCCTGAGCCCGCGGGTTTGAGACCCGCCTGGGCAGGGAGACCTCATCTCTACAATAAATCAAAAAAATCAGGCGTGGTAGCGCGTGCCTGTAATTCCGGCTACTTGGAAGGCTGAGGCGGAAGGATCGCCGGAGCCCAGCAGGTCGAGGCTGCGGTGGCCGGGAGCAGCCACTGCACTCCAGTCTGGGCTACAGAGTGAGACTCCAACTCAAAAAAAAAAAAATAAATAAATAAAAATGTATATATGTACACAAGTGTAACCAGTAAAATAAAATTCAGCTTAACCTAAATACCTGAAAAAAAAACTTTAAAAATCTTTAGCAAAGTAACGTACTCCAAAAACTAAGTAAATAAAGTAATTTAAAACACAGTAATTACAAGAAAAATAATACAATAAAGTTGAGACCTAACATATAAATCATGTCAATACAAGTGAGTGGACTTAATTATTCTTTAAAAGAAAATATGTGTCTATATTTAAAAACAATAGCCAATACTATACTTTTTCCAAAAATAATTGTTTCAAAAGGTTAAATCTAAAGAGCAGATAAATAAAATAATAAGAAAGCAGAGGCTGTAGTCCTGATATAAGAGAAAATAGAATTAAGGTCAAAAGGCACCAAATAAGAAAGACGAGAAAACTGATACTCTTAAAAGTTGCAATTCATAATAAAGACCTTTTCTGTGTTAGTCCATTTTGTGTTGCTATGAAGGAATACCTAAGGCTGAGTGATTTATAAAGAAAAGAGGTTTATTTTTCTCATGGTTCTGCAGGCTGTGCAAGAAGTGTGGCATATTGCACATTTGGTGAGGACTGCAGAAAGCTCAAAACCATGGAGAAAGATGAAGGGTGAGCAGGTCGTCCCACAGAGAGAGAATGAGCAAGAGAGACAGGAGGAGGCGCCAGACTCTTTCAGACCACTAGCTCTTGCATGAATTAATAGATCAAAAGTTTACTCATTACCTGGTGGAGATCATCAAGTCATATATGAGACATCTACACCCATGACCCAAACATCTACTCAGTCCCACCTCCAACACTGGAGATCAAATTTCAATATGAAATTTGAAAGGGATGAATATTCAAACTATATCAAACAGTTATAAATATCTATGTACCAAACAATAAAGTAGAGACTACAGAAGATACAAGGAGAAACAAAAACACAATTAATAAGACATTTTAACATGTTACTCAATACAAGAAAGGTTAAGCAGATTTTAAGAAATAAGAATTCAAAAGATCTAAGTAATCAGATCTTATGATACAAAACAAACTGATAAGAGAGACTATATCTTCTTGACACATGCTGCATTCTCAAAAATGCTAAATACATTTGGGCACAAAAAGTATATCAGTAGGCTCTGTAAAATAGAAATACTACTGATCGTGAAGCAATATAACTAGAAATTAAATAGAAAACTCTAAAATAAAAAGACACTTCTAGATATAAATTATAAAATGTTCTAGTAAGTCAATTTTCAGTGAAAGGGTAAATACAGACAAATTATACAATTTCTGAAAAATAATGTATCGGGATATATGGGGTACTGTAGGGATATATGGGGTACTGTAGGGATAATGTATCGGGATATATGGGGTACTGTAGAAGTAGGGATCAGAGAAAAATTCAGAAACTTGATACCTAACTGCTAAGATATATTTATGAAAATGATGTAAATTTCTAAATAAAAAAGTTAAAAATAAAAACAAAAAGATGAGGCACTAGTAAGGAAATAAGAAAGATAAAAGTAGAGATTGATGTGGTAGAGTACAAGAAAACCCTTATTGCATCAAATTAATAAATTAAAATCATATTTTTGAAAACTTGGCAAACTAGAGAAGCCACTAAATGATCAAATCAGAAAAAAAGAAAATACAAATTAAAAAACAAAAATTGCATAATAAGGAATAAAAAATAAGAATGAGAGATGTAACTACTGATGCAAGGAACACAGTTTTTAAAAATTATATTTCTTTATACCTTTCAATAAAAAATTTGAAAAAGCAATGTAAAAGTCTTAATTTCTTAGGCATATATAATATGCCAAAACTGACAAGAGTAGGGAGAGAGTACTTTAACAAACGAATTTTCAAGAAAGAAACAGAGAAAGTTATCAAAAACGATCATACACAAATGCGCCGGCATAGATAGTCTTCCAGTTATTCTAATGTAAAGAACAAGACAAGAATTCCATTCCCTCTGCAATTTATCACTGTACTGAAATAGGGCAAAAGAAAAAAAACAGAGGCATACACATTAAAAAAAGAAAAAAATTATATCATACACTGATAATGTGGCAGCATATGCAGAAACCAATGAAAAAAGGAATTGCATATATAAATTAATCCAGTAGGTTAACAAAATATAAAATAACTATAAAAAAGCTCCCAGTATATAAACAATAATATTAGAATGCATAATAGAAGACAAAACTTCATTTATAGTAGCAACAAAAAAATTAAATTCTACAAATTAAGCTTAACAGAAAGAATAGAAGAAAATTATTCAAAATTAAAATTTATGAATGACAATAAAGTGCACTTTGGTTAATAAAAAGGCATTTCTTATGCTTAGGTAAGACATCTCACCATCAGGATAAGGTTCCTTTATAAATTCAGTGCAGACATAATAAAAATATCAGTAAGCTTTTTTCCTGGAGTTAGACAAGTTGAAAATAAATTATGTGAAATCAAATGAAAGAAGAGCTAGGGAAACGCTGAAATTAAAGAGCTGGGGCAAGAAGAGCTGAGGCGGGTGAAGAAATCGATGCCTATCAACAATTAACATGTACTACAAAGGCTCTGTAATTAAAACACTGGTGCTGGCACACGAAAAGACAGTCAGATGAATGGAATAGAAATATAAAGTCCAGAAATAATAAGTTATGCAGAAATAAGCATAACTATAAATAGAAATATGATATGTGACAGCCGGGCTCGGTGGCTCAGCCTGTAATCCCATGCTTTGGGAGGCTGAGGTGTGTGGATTGCCTGAGCCCGCGGGTTCGAGACCCGCCTGGACAACTTGGCGAGACCTCATAACTACAATAAATAAACAACAACAACAAAAAATCAGCCGGGCGTGGTAGCGCACGCCTGTAATTCCGGCTACGCGGAAGGCTGAGGCGGAAGGATCACCGGAGCCCAGCAGGTCGAGGCTGCGGTGGCCGGGAGCGGCCACTGCACTCCAGTCTGGGCGACACAGTGAGACTCCAACTCAAAAAACAAAACAAAACAAAACAAAAAAGAAATATGATATGTGATAAGAGAAGTATCTCAAATCACCAGAACAAAGATGACGTTGTGTCAACTGGCTAGTCATTAATTAAAGAAAAATAAATTAGATAAATACGATTTCATATTCTAGATAAATACTATTCTATACTCCCTGGAAAAAAATGATTGCTTTCAAGGATACTGTGAAGTTACAAGATAGGACTGGAATATCTTCTGCTGGGAAATTGGTAAGTGCTGAAAATATTATCTGGGTATATCACAAGAACATAGGGAACAACCTGAAGATGCTCCCACTGGTAAACTTGGGACAATTTTTTTTTTTGAGTTGGAGTCTCACTCGGTCGCCCAGACTGGAGTGCAGTGGCCGCTCCTGGCCCCCGCGGCCTCGACCTGCTGGGCTCCGGCGATCCTTCCGCCTCGGCCTTCCGAGTAGCTGGAATTACAGGCGCGCGCTACCACGCCCGGCTGATTTTTTGATTTGTTGTAGAGATGAGGTCTCACCAAGTTGCCCAGGCGGGTCTAGAACCTGCGGGCTCAGGCAATCCACTCACCTCGGCCTCCCAAGGCGCGGAATTACAGACTGAGCCATCGAGCCCGGCTACTTGGGACAATTTGAGCCTACAAATAATTAAGAACAGTGATGAATTATAAACTATTGAGAAATAGAAATTCTCACATTCATAAGTCAAAAAAAAGACATAAAACTGAAAAATTACTAATGTTCCAACTTTGACTTAGGCAAAAATCATCAGTGAATGCTAAACCCAAGTTCTGATGAGGAGCAGGATATTTGTATACACATAGTCTTGTTAAGCACAAAACGTTTATGAATTCAAGAGGGAAAATAATCAGTCATACAGAAAAACACCTTTATTACAAGGATCAAAGTTAACATCACCAATGATGGGAAATGGATCTTTAGTATCTTTGATCTTTTGTATCTTTTGTATCTTTGTATCTCTGTGGGCCAGGCTTGGTGGCTCAGCCAGTAATCCCAGCACTTTGGGAGGTGGAGGCGAGTGGATTGCCTGAGCCCGCGGGTTCGAGATCAGCCTGGGCAACTTGGCTACATTATCTATGTGGTATTCTGGCCAGGGATGTATAATCTTCACCTAATCAGGAGAAATATCAAACAAACCTAAAAAGAGGAACATTCAATTAAAAAACAAACACCTGGCTTGCATTCTTCCAAAATATCAAATTTATCAAAGAAAAGTTATCTTCCAGATTAAAGAAAACTGAAGAGACATGATTACCAAACATAGTGTGTGATTCTGTCCTGGGTCTCATACTAAAGGGGAAAAAATGTAGTAAACAAGAAGACTGATAAAAATTGAACACAATAGGCAGATTAAATCCTAAGTATTGAATCAATGTTAAATGTTCTAAATTTGGTATTATAGTTATGTGGGAGAATATATTTGCTTTGAGACAACGAATACTGACACATTAAAAAATAGCATAGCATGTTGTATTTTCAAATGATTCAGAAAAAAAATTTTTTTGAGTCTCATTCCTTTGCCCAGGCTGGAGTGCAGTGGCACGCAGGCTCACGGCCACACCAGCGTCGACTTGCTGGACTCCAGTGATCCTTTCGCCTCAGCCTTCCAAGTAGCTGGAACTGCAGACACAAATTACCACGCCCAGCTATTTTTTATTTTATTGTAGAGACGCGGTCAAGTTGCCCAGGTTGGCCTCGAACCCTCAGGCTCAGGCAATCCACCTGTCTTGGCCTCCCAAAGTACTGGGATTACAGGCTGAGTCACCGAGCCCGGCCCAGAAAAATTTTTTTTTTTTTTTTTTGAGTTGGAGTCTCACTCTGTCACCCAGACTGGAGTGCAGTGGCTGCTTCCGGCCACCGCAGCCTCGACCTGCTGGGCTCCGGCGATCCTTCTGCCTCAGCCTTCCAAGCAGCCGGAACTACAGGCATGCGCCACCACGGCTGATTTTTTGATTTATTGTAGAGATGAGGTCTCGCTGCCCAGGCGGGTCTCGAACCCGCGGGCTCAGGCAATCCACTCACCTCAGCCTCAGAAAAAATTTTAAATGCTATATACGTGTGTGTGGTGGGGTGTGTGTGTGTGTGCGTGCATGCTTGCGTGTCTAGGGGTGAAGAGAGTAAGAAGGAAAAAAACAAATGTGGCACAATTTTAAAGATCAGTGACTTTGGTAAAGAGTACATGAGAGTTCTCTGTATAATTCTTGTACCCTTAATAATTATTTACAACTAAAAATGAAGCTTATATAAGAATATAAAAATAATATAAACTTATATAATATGTGTTGGAATTCACTCTTATGAGGAAGGACCAAAGAAAAACCCTCCAGAATTTATTTATTAAAAAGTTGTGTCTTTATTCATACATGCTTAAACTTCAATCACCTTCAAAGTGCTCTTCATTTGATGTAATATCTATTGAGATGCTTTTTTAACTGCTCAAAACATTTTTGACCTCATCAGTTTTGATGCCTTTTAGTACTTCTGCCGTTTTTTTTTTTGTTGTTGCTGTTTCACTTCTTTCAAAATTACAAATCTTTCCCTTTGAGGACTTTTTTAAATCCAGGAAAGCAACAACAACAAAAAATGTTGCTCTGGGTGAGATCTGGTGAATAAGAAGGGTGGGGCAGGAGATCCATGCCATTTTTGGTAAAAGACCTGTGTTCACTCAGCGTAGTATGTGCAAGTACATTAGTAAATTACCCATCATAAAATGGGCAAATACACCAAAAAATCTCCAAAAAAAAATCACTAAAGCCAAATGAACGTAGTATTTCACAACAATGCTAGGTGGCAGACCGATGCCAATGGGCTCCTAGAACACTTACCTAGAGGGTGTAGCCTGTCCTAGAAAGGGTCTGCCTTCCAAAAAGATAATTATAGTTTTTTAGTCCTCCCTTGGTTTATAACTTCACTTGACTCATACTATTAATAAAACTATCAATAATAAACAAAGGCAACACTTTTGTTTCTGATATATGAGACTCCTGAAAATGTCTCTAGAATTTATTTTTGAGATTCCTTGATGACTTTTCCTTAAGGCAGTTTTCCTAAGATCTTGCTATCTCTGATTGTAGAAAGAATGAGTAGAAGGTATTTACTTTGGATTCATGAAACTCTTAGGTAAAAAATTATACATATACATAATATTTTTGAGGCATAAAATAAATACTTTATTTATGCTGTTACATTTGGGTATATTTACTCAATATTTATGGATTAATTTGTCTTTTATTTGTTGATGCTTCCCAAAATTCTGAAAGCTGCTAACCAGAAGTTTCTTCACTTAACTAGATTTACTGTAGACTCTTGAAAGCAGAATACAAAACTTTATTTTTCAGTGAGGTCTCAAGTTTATAAAATAGTAATGGTTTCAAAAAATATATTTTTAAAATAACAAAATATAAGCATGTCTAAGTGTTATTATTTTGAGTGATTTTAAAGATTTATTTTTGCCGCCTTCAAGAGACCCACTTAACTCACAAAGACTCCTGTAGCTCAAGGTAAAAGGGGCGGGGGAAAATATTGCATGCAAATGGAAACCAAATACAAGCAGAAGTAGCCATTCTTATATCAGATAAAACAGACTTTAAATTAACAACAGTAAAAGAAGACAATGATGTCTATTTTATAATGATAAAGTGATCAATCCAATGAGAAGACATAACAACTTTAAATATATATGTGCCTAACACTAGAGCTCCCAGCTTTATAAAATAAGTTGTATTAGACCTAAAAAAAAAAAAGAGAGAGAGACAGACAGCAATAAACTAATAGTGGGCAACTTCAACATTCTACTGACAGCAGTAGTTATACCATCGAAAATCAACAGAGAAACATTGGAGTTAAACAAGACTCTAGAGGAAGTGGAGCTAACAGGCGTCTACAGAACATTCCATTCCAAAACAATAGAACACACAATTTTCTCATCAACATATGGAACATTCTCCAAGATAGACCATACAATAGACCACAATCAAGTCTCCACAAATTCAAAAAAATCAAAATTATATAAAACACTATTTTGGACCACAGTGAATTAAAACTAGAAATTAACCCCAAGAAGAACTCACAGAATCAAAAAAAAGGTATGGAAGTTAAACAATTTCATCCTGAATAACCTTTGGGTCAACAATGAAATCAAGATGGAAATTTTAAAAATCCTTAAAATGAATGATAACAATGAAACAAGTTATTAAAACCTCCGAGACACAGTCAAAGCTGTGCTCAGAGGAGAATTTATAGTGCTTAAGGCCTCCATTAATGAGACTGAAAGATCGCATATCGATAACCTAACATTACAGCTCAAAGAAACACGAACAAACCAAACCTGAAGCTAGCAGAAAAGAAATAATGACTGTCAGAGCAGAACTAAATGAAATTGAATTTTTTAAAAAAGTACAAAGGATTAATGAGACAAAAAGTTTGTTCTTCAAAAAGAAAAAGTAAAATTGATAGACTACTAGCTAGATTAATAAAGAAATAAAGAGAGAAGATTCAAATTAGCTCAATCAGAAATGAAAAAGGAGACATTACAATTGATGAGAAGGAAATTCAAAAGGTTGTCCAAGACTATTATGAACACCTCTATGCAAATAAACTAGGCAATCTAGAGAAAATGGATACATTTTTGGAAACATACAACACCCCAGCCTTGAATCAGGAAGTAGAAATCCTGAACAGTCCAATTAAGAATAGCAAAATTGAAACAGTAATTAGAAGTCTCCCAACCAATAAAAGTGTAGGACTGATGAATTCTCAGCTGAATTCTACAGACCTTCAAAGAAGAACTGGTACCAATTTTATTGAAGCTATTTTCACAAGATTGAAGAGGAAGGAATCTCCCTATCTCATTCTGGGAGGCCAGAAGCACTCTGATATCAAAGCCAGGAAAAGAGATAATGAAAAAAGAAAACTACAAACCAATATCCCTTATGAACATAGCCATAAAATCCTCAACAAAATATTAGCAAACTAAATTCAACAACACATTAAAAAAAAATATCCCACAACCAAATGGGTTTTATCCCAGGGAAGCAAGGGTGGTTCAACATATATGTAAGTCAATAAACATGTTCCACTAAGTAAACAGAATTAGAAACAAAAAAAGTATGATCATTTTAATAGATGCAGAAAAATCATCTGATAAAATCCAGCATCCCTTCATGATAAAAAATCCTCAGTAAAATAGGCATCAAGGAAACAATCCTCAAAATAATAAAAGCTATATACAACAAACCCACAGTCAAAATATGTCATCCTGAACTGAGAAAACTTGAATACATTTTCCCTCAGAACTGGAACAAGGAAAGGATGCCCACTTTTGTCACTATTCAACAACATATGGAAAGTCTTAGACAAAACAATCAGGCAAGAAAAATAAATAAAGTGTATCTGAATTGGAAAAGAAGAAATCAAACTATCTCTGTATGCCAATAATATGATCTTATACCCAGAGAACCCCAAAGACTCTTTCAAAAGACTGCTTAACTTGATAAATGAATTTGGTAAAGTTATAGGATACAAAAATCAGCACACACATATCAGTAACACTGCTATACACCAATAGCGACCAAGCTGAGAATTAAATCAAGAACAATTCCATTTACAATAGTAACCAAAAAGCTAAAATACCTAGGAATATATTTAACTAAGGAAGTGAAAGATCTCTACAATGAGAACTACGAAACTCTGATGAAAGAAATTGCAGAGGACACAAACAGATGGAGTAACATCCCGTGCTCACGGATTGGAAGAATCAACATTATAAAAATTACCATATTACCCAAAGTAACCTATTGATTCAAAGCGGTTCCTATCAAATTACCAATGTCATTTTTCACAGAATTGAAAGAAATAATCCTAAAATTCACATAGAACCAAAAAAAGAGCCAGAATTGCCAAAGCAATCCTAAGCAAAAGAACAAAGCTGGAGGCATCATATCACCTGACTTCAAATTATACCACATGGCTGTAGTAATCAAAACAATATGGTACTGGTACAAGAGCAGATACATCGACCAATGGAACAGATAGAGTATCCAGAAATAAACTCAAATACCTACAACCAATTGATCTTTGACAAAGCAGACAAAAACATACACTGGGAAAGGAACTATGTATTCAGCAAATGGTGCTGAGAAAGTGGGATAGCTACCTGGAGAAAAATGAAACTTGATCCCCATCTCTCCCTATATATAAAAATTAACTCAAGATGGATTAAAATCTTAAATGTCAGACCTGGAATCATAAATATCCTAGAAGAAGACCTAGGAAAAACTTTTATGGACATCAGCCTAGGCAAAGAATTTATGGCTAAAATCCCAAAAGCAAATGCTACTAAAACAAAAATAAATAAGTGGGACTTAATTAAAATAAAATCTTCGGCACAACAAAAGATATAATCAATAGAGCAAACAGACAACAGAATGGGAGAAGATATTCGCAAACTATACATTCTGACTAATATTCAGAATCTATAAATAATTCAAAGAAATTAGCAAGAAAAAAGCAAAAGACTTCATTGAAAAGTGGGCAAATGCCATGAATAGATATCTTTCAAAAGAAGATATACAAATGGCCCACAAACACATAAAAAATTCTTAACATCATTCACCATCAGGGAAATGCAAATTAAAACCACAATAGGATACCATCTCATACTGTAAAAATGACCATTATTAAAATTTTTTAAAAAGATTCTGACATGGTTGTGGAGAAAAGGGAACACACACATTGTTGGTGAGAGTGCAAGTTAGTACAAGCTCTATGAAAAGTGGTGTGGAGATTACTCAAATAACTAAAAGTAGGTACACTATTTGATCCAGCAATCCTACTACTATGTATCTATCCTAAGGGACAGAGATCATTATGTAACAAAGACACCTGCACCTGCATGTTCACTGCAGCACAATTCACAATTGCAAATCAACCTAAATGCCCATCAACCACTCAATGGATAATGAAAATGTACACTACGCAATCATAAAAAGAATGAAATGATGTCCTTTGCAGCAATATGGTTGGAGCTGGAGATCATCATCCTAAGTCAACTGACTAAGAAACAGAAAACCAAATAGCACATATTCTCACACATATGTGGGAGCTAAGTGGTCACAAAGATAGAAATAATCGACACTGGAGACACCAATGAGGCGTTAGAGTTCAGGAACTGCCTGTGAGGCACAACGTTCCCGATCTGGGGAACAGGCCACCTGAGACCCAATCCCCACGACTATACAATATGTCCATGTAGCAAGTGTACATGTATACTCCATGAATTTGAAATTAAAATTAAATGAAAAAATAAATAGATTTTTTTCTTTATGCTTTTGTGTGTTTTCTACAATACATTGGCATAATCTTAAAAATCAGAAAAAATTATTAGATTAGACTTAAATATGATCATAAATTCCAATAGTTATATACATGTATTTGTGTTAAAAATAAAGGGAAATTTCCAACAATTGTCAGCTGAAATCATTTTTATGTGATCCTCTCTAATTTCTGGTCTGGGAATGTTTTAAAAAAATAAGATCCATTGATAGATAATAACTTTAAACTGAATCCAAGCATATCCTTGATCATAGAGATTTATTTTTAATTCTAGGTTTTTACTTCTAAGATTATATCTACAGTTTTACAAAAAATCACAGTGTTGTAAAATTCCTAACCTGTTGTAATTATCTATAGAATTACATATTATGATAAGTTCTCTTGTGTCATCAAGACAATTAAGTAAGTATCCCATGATGGAACAAAGGAAGAAAAAATTTAATATTGTTAACGTGTTCCATCTCAAATGAAAACATTATCTGAAGATTAAGACTATGGGAGACCCCTAAAAATGAGGAACGTGAGGAAATCAGAGAGCTTACACTTTCAGCTGACAGCTGTTGTTCCGATTTCAGTAGGACACTTTTATCCACAGCCTGGAGGGCGCAGAATGATTCAGGAGCCGCTTGAAGATAGAGACTAGCATTGGAACCAGGTAGCCCCTGGTCCTTTGAGAACTTTATGCTAACCTGAAATGGAGAGAGAAAAGGAATGAGAGTAGAAATAATTTCATCTGAAGATAATTTTAATAATTCAGTCTTATTTAAATAAATCCTTATGGATTCCTATACCTATATTTCTCCTGCTCATCTCACCCTCAACTCTCTTGGTGGGGACATCCCCTTAACTACCCTCCTGTCATCTCAGGATTAGCACTGCTACACTGCTACCAGAGTATGCATTCTGTGTGGTGATTCTGTCATACTCTAATAATTATACCAACACTAAACCATGTAAAGGTTAAAGGAGTCAGATAAGAAGACTACAACAGGAAGCAAACTGTTCACACTTTTCACTTTGGACAGATCAGACACAGAAGAAACATCACCTTGTTTTTAAAGCACTTGTCAACCTGGAATCTGACACTGTCAGCCACAATTTCCCCACTGGGGTGAAGGGTGTAGACAAACATGACAGCCACAGGAGCCAGATCAGCACTGATGTTGATCGGGAATGAGAAGTTTCCATTCCAGGCTGGGTAAATAGGAAATCAACACATACAATGCCAAAAGTTTCCTGGATCACTGGGTACACTTAGATAGATAAAAGAGAATAAAGCTCATAAATAGAAAGAGTAAAGTGGGTTTTGTTTTAAAGGCAAGTAAATTAAATAATGGGAAGTACATATACAAATAAAGAATATTGTGTAATTTAGGTGATAACAATTCTGGGATTTGGGATATCTCTTTTCTGTAATGTATTTTGATAACTTGGCAATAATAGAAGTAGATCGAAACCTCCTTTATCAAAATATGTAGTAGCTTACCTTGGGCCATGCTATTATCCTTCATCTACAGATTGAAATAAGAGCTCTTCCTAACTTTTTTACTCTATCACTATATTTTCTTAAAAAGAAAAAGAATGAAGGTAGAGTACATAATTTAAAAAAGAATGTAATATATATATATATATATATATATACCTTTGTTTCTGATTTCCTTTTGTCCACTGAGGAAGATAGCTCCTTTAACCATCATCTGTGTAGGACAACAACAACAAAAAAACACAATACATATTATCTAATATCACATCATATTATCAATACAATTATCATTAGGTAATGAATTGTCTGAT
Source organism: Cephalopachus bancanus (assembly GCA_027257055.1). Taxonomy (NCBI): domain Eukaryota; kingdom Metazoa; phylum Chordata; class Mammalia; order Primates; family Tarsiidae; genus Cephalopachus; species Cephalopachus bancanus. The sequence continues at coordinate 554,519 of JAPVLO010000394.1, forward strand.
AATAATTCTACTCCGCAAGATAAGGCAGCTTCCACAAACAATATTAAAAATGGATTTGCATAAGTTGGAAAAGAGCAGAGAAAATGACTATAATCAATTGAGAGCCTATTCTATACTAGAAATTTTGTGAACAATGTGCAATGCACGGTGCAAGGTGATAGATACATAAAGTTCTGAAATTGTTGAGACTGTCTGACTTCCAGTATGTCTTCGTTACTCATTAACTTTGTGACTTAAGTTGTTTAGCATTTTTGCCTTGTTCCCTTATCTGCAAAATGAAGATAACCATAAGACTGATTAAACAAGTTAACTTATAAAGTCCTTATAACAATGTCTGGCACTTAATACTTACCCTAGGCACTCAGATGACCATGACATGACTGATGTATTGAGCTGTATTGTGCTGAACAGACTTGCGATTAGACAGGATTCCAAGAATCCACTAGCTAAGACTCACCAAATAGAAGAAGTTTACATTTGAGTCATCCTTATATGCTTCACTGTTTAGAGAGTAATGCACAGTAACTATCTTCTGTTGATTACATCTAAGCTGCTTTGGTTCAGGAACAATCTTCAGAAAGCTGTTGGTTCGGGAGTAAAAGCGTGAGACTGAGAAATGAGCATCTGCATACTCAGGCGTCAACCAGCTGGGAAGATAGCAGCTCTTGGGTCGGATATATGTAGCCTAATATGACAAAAGAAAGTGAAGGTGGTTAAAGCATAAAGACACTTCATTAGGTTGATAAATAATTATTTTGTTTTTACTCTATTGCTGAAGTCAGAGAATTGGGTTTAAGCCTTGTTTCTTTCAGCTACATTTAAACACTGAGAAATTTATTTAACTGCAAAATTCTGTTTAAGCAGCAGGAAAAAAAGAAATCATAGTATCCCCCTACCTATGTATGAAATGGTCGGAGAAAGAAAGTAAAACTATCCTCAAGATGTTTATAGTTTCTCAGATAATAATTCTAATTATTAGAGATTTTCTAACAATTGTAATAGACTGTTAGCTTGTCTTCCTCTTGAACGTGTGTTCTTATATACCATTTAATGAGCAAGCAAATCATGTGAAATAAACTAAAATTTGAAACTTTATTAAAACATTTTCAATCAAGTTATATTTTAAAGAGATTCCCAATGTTTAAAATTTCTTTTGTTAAAAAATTGTATTTTAAAAAGTGGGGTACAATTCAGGTTAACATGGATTTAAACATGGATACAAGCATGTTCAAAATTTCTAACACCCAAATCCTCTGTGAGATATCAGTTTTCATCTAATCTTTGATATCTTACCTTCAGGCTGAACTCTGGATCAAGGATGTCTGAAGTGTCAATGGAAAACTGAGCTTCACCATTTTTATCTGTGGTGTAATTTCCTATAAATTTATTATTGAGCTCCAGTTGCAACAACTTGCTCACCATAGGAACATTGTTGGGACCAGAAAATTTAAGCTGTACAAAAAAATAAGAGTTAATACAACTTAAAATATAAAATTTTTACATTTTTACAGAGTACATTTTTATTCATAAATGTGATCATTTACCTATAATTTTTAAAAATTCCAAAAGGCAGCAAGATACTCTATTAAATATAAGTGTGTGTGTATATATATATATATATATATATATATATATATATAGAGAGAGAGAGAGAGAGAGAGAGAGAGAGAGAGAGACAGAGACGGAGACAGAGTATATACAATATAGAAGCAGCTATAATTTTATGTATTGCTTTCTTTCAGACTATGACTTTTTCTAGTGTATCAGACACAGTAATGCCATCAATGTATTATGAAAGGAGAAAAAAGTGACCAGAAATTTGCAAAGGGAAAAAACTGTGACCTAAGAAAATGAAATGAGAATGTGTATTTTTTTTCCTCTTTTAATGTTTATTTAAAATTGTGGGGTACAATTCAGAGCTAGGTATACAAATATTCACTGTGCAGGTAACCTTATCAATGATGTGTGTCCCCCTTCCTCAGGCAGATATCGATCAAACTTACAGTTCCAAAATAAGAAAGCCCTCTTCTGTAGAAAGGGTCCATGTTCTCAAAAGTCACACTTCCAAGCAATTGAGTGATAAAAATCAAACTCTTTTCACTCATCTGTACACCTGTAAGAAATAATTAACACAATGTTAGGGAGAGTTTAATTGATCAAAAAATTCAAAAGAACAAATAGCTTAGGTCACATGTAAGAACTTTCTATACACAGAATTATATTCTCGCTTTATATTGAAAGAGAGGAGTGGATGCTTTGAAATATGTTCCAGCACACTATGCATTATGTGATTATCATATACATGAACTTGAATAATAAAATTAATATGAAAATGTTTTAATCAGAAGCAGGAGACAAAACACTTATGTTTCATCCTCCTGCTTGTCTATTTAGTTCTGGCTTGTAGACAGGGAATATCATAGACATCTCAGATATAAGGCTTTCACTTTCTGAAATCTTTTTCGCACCTGCAAGATAACTATGCATTTTGAATTTTACCATATTTGAAAAATATCTGAGAGTACAATAAATAAAAATGCCAAAGCAAGTGATTAAACAGAGAAAAACGTACCTAGCTAACTTACTATTAACAACAATATAATTGTGACAAATTTACCCATTGTTAATATCGCCAAAATATTGATCAAATATATTTATATAAAGCACTGCATAAATTAATTCCATACACTTTTCTAAGTTACAAGAAATAATTAGTAATTAAATCTGGTTTCCCCACCCTAAATTAAATTATTAAGTTTGAGTTACCCTTTTAAAATTCTAACAAATATTTATTGCATACTCACTATGTACAATCTTGTAAATGTCTCACTAATAATTTTTGCACTTGCCAATGCAAATAAGCTGCCATATATTCCCTGATCATCCATTAAATACAATCATTACCTGTCCCAAATTCTGTAACAATTACAGTGACATGAAATGTCATGAAAAATCCAGAACGATAGAGTTGGAAGACTTTTGTATTTACAATTTGAGAAATACAACCATTTTTCAACTGAAAAATAAAAGAAAACGTGATGAAAAAATTAGGGATCCAAGAGTTTTTAAAATATATCTTTAAGATACATAATTTTAGCATAGATATATAATAGCACTCTCCCTATGGTTTCACCTCATAAACTTGATATGACCAAAGAATTAAAGAAGGAAGATGAGAAGGAGGAGGAAAATATTTACATCAGCATTTCAAACAAGGTAGGAAGGTAACCTATGTTTTAGATTTCAAGGAAATTCTTCCGGAAACATCGTAGACAGAAAGAGATAAAAGGATTAAATGAAGCTGAATGATATTTTAATAGTGAGAATTTATCATTATCTTGAGAGGCACTAAAAACTAATGGAACAGAATAACTCATCAAATGTGTAACACCAAAACAAACACTTTTTGAGGTAAAGTGCTCACCAGAATAAGAAAAATCTATAGATAATCTTTCATTAGTAATATCAATAATTACAGAAATATGGATTTAGTTATATTTTATAATGAAAAGTGTTTATTTACATTAAAATTGTTAGGAGGTTATATCAATTTATTTGATCCTCAAGACTCTCTTAAGAGCTGAGCACTATAATTATCCTCATTATATAGATGAATAAACTGAAACAGGTACATTTTATAGCATGTTCAAGGTCAAAAAGCTGAAAGACAATGGAGCTAACTAGGGATTCTAGTTCTAAAGTATTGCTCCTCAAACCATCAGCTATTGCATCAACAACTACAGAAAAAGCTACTTTACTTTGCCTAATTATAACATAGTCAAATTCAAATGAAATAACAAAAAGTGACCAGAAGAACCTTAATTGCTTTGAAATTAAGAAGAAAAATATTTTCAGTAATCCTTGTATCAAAGAAAAAAATAAGATAAGTCAATAAGAATCTAGATATTAGGGTAAAGGAAAAAAATGCTTTTCATCAAAATCAATGGCATGAGACTGTAGTAAAAGAAAAATGTGAAGTAAGAAATGTGTTTATTACTGAAAGAAACAGCTAACATATATTTTAAAAAATCCAACACAATCAATTAAAATATTAGAAAAAGGAATTAATAAGGTGAAAGCTAAAAGAAATAATTTAGAAAAACAAAAAATATAGGAAAGAAAATAATAAAAATAAGGATGAAGCATGAACCTTTTATAAGCATGATCTTGAATAAAAAGAATAAAATTGTTTAAGATAGGTGATGACCCAACTCAGTATATATCTGGAAGAAAACATTTTTAATTTTAGAACATAATCAAAGATTAAGAATTTTAGCCGGGCTCGGTGGCTCAGCCTGTAATCCCGCGCCTTTGGGAGGCTGAAGTGAGTGGATTGCCTGAGCCTGCGGGTTCGAGACCCGCCTGGGCAACTTAGCGAGACCTCATCTCTACAATAAATCAAAAAATCAACCGGGCGTGGTAGCGCATGCCAGTAATTCCAGCTACTTGGAAGACTGAGGCGGAAGGATTGCCGGAGTCCAGTAGGTAGAGGCTGCAGTGGCCGGGAGTGGCCACTGTGCTCCAGTCTGGGCTACATAGTGAGACTCCAACTCAAAAATAAATAATAATAATAATAATAATTTTAGAAAAAATTAAGCATTTTTTAAAAAGAAGTCTTGCAATCCTCAGAAAGATAGGTAGAGTTGTTCACTTAAGGTTAAAATGCTGTCGATGGAGAAAACAAATGGTGGCTTCATTGTAACTATAAATCTGGAGCAATAAATGAGGATGCTCTGAATTGCAGATGCCTGCAAAGAAGAACATCTATTCTGTTTTCATGAGAACAATTCTAGGTTGTGTGGTAATATCATGGGCTCATTTATTTAAAGGATAACTAATGATTCTGTAAAGAAAAATCAGGGAAGACACCAAGACATTGAAATTCTAAAAATCCTTAAAATATCTAGATGGATAACAATTCACATGGCCTAAAGAAAAAGAGACTCTTCCTAAGCACTGTATTTTCTCATTCTTTACCTTAGTTAGCTACAACCTCCACTATACACAAAATGAGAATAGTACTGTTAAGCACCTTTCATAAATAAAATCAAAGATGAATAGTAATAAAAATAAGCGAAAACTTTTGTTTGGAGTAAAAATTATGGTCTGTACCTCTGCAACAAATTGCTCACATATTTCATTGTTGTTCTCACAATTGCTTGAAGTAAAAAATTCTCTGCACACTCGGATTTGGGCTTTTCCTTGTACAGGTTGGCCATACGTATACCTAATGGGAGAAGGTGTACTTGCGGTTATAGGTAAATAATATCATAGCAATATCTTATGTTCCTCTTTGGAAATTATGTGTGAAATCTCTAAACTATGAGTAAACCAGATTAACCAGATTCATTTAGGAATTCTCTTTGGATTCCTCATAGATTTTAGGTTAAGTTGGACATTTGCTCTGTAAGGAAAATTTGACTGCCTTTTTAAAACTCAAATTCAAGGTGATATAGAATCTAAAATAATCTAAAATCTCACTGAATACAATTTTATAATTAAATCGAGTTTATAAAATTTATATATATATATTTTTATTTTCTTAGAACTATTTTAATAACATAATAAGGAGGTAGCAAAAAAAAAACAAAACAAAATATGACCAACATCTACCATCTATTAAACATCTTCTTGGTATCAAATGCTATAAAAGGCACTTTTTATATTTTAATTTGACAGAAATATAAAAGTTGGCTGCGGTATTTTCTTTAGCAGAAAATATATATGTAAATAAATCATTCTTGGATGATTCAGGATCTTGAAATATTTTCAGATCAACATTTTAAATGGGGTTGGCATAAAATAAACTAGTTATGCTTTGACCAAAAGTCAAGGGGCTAAGTAAGTGTCTTATTTTCTCCTAAGAGACACACAAAAATACTGCAATACAAGTTTTTTTAAAAGTTTCAACCAAACTCCAATCCAGTCAATTCAAGTTTTTATTTTGTTACTTGAGGATACTTTCTACTGATATTTAGAAAAACAGATAACAAACGTAAAACTGGTATATAATAAAACTGAATATTATTAAATTTATAGATTATAAAACATTTTTTTCTATTTGTCGAACTGATATATATGAAGTGTTTACATACATTAGCTCATTTATTTTTCTTAGTGACCCCAGTTAGTAAATTGAGATCAACTAACTCATTTTTCATATTGCAATTGATGAAACTGAAATTCATATTCAGATCTGCCTCAGGCTACAGTTTGTGCTCTTTGTATTCCATGTTTTACTTTTCTGTTTCTTAAAAATTCTTTTTTTAAAAAAATTAGAGACATAGCTTTATTTGAAGCACAGGCACAACTGAGTTCTCCTCCCCCTGCGGTCCTGGCGGAGTTGGTGTAAGGCAGGAGTGACCCGTGTCCTTGGCGACTTTGACAGCCAGGCAGGTCTGAAGTCACGAGAGGTTTAAAAATTCTTAATGCTTCAGAGTTTTTGAATCAATCCTAATGCTTAAAATCATCTGGTCAGTTCTGATTATCAAGTAGAGGCCAGACTATGATCCAGTCACAGAAGTTATACCTGAACATTTCTTATTATTTATTAACGTCCTTTATTTATAAAATAAAACTGTTATCATAGTGTTAGCTATACTTAGTGTTATCTATACATATAGGTTAACGCATACTCATGAGACTTATAGCTTAAATCTTCACACAGGACAGAATAAGCATTGTCCCTTTGTAATTTGAAAAGCTTTTGAAAGATACTAACGCCGTTTATTAAAATGTATTTGCCTATAGGTAAATTTTCTTCCCTCTTAAAAACCTAATTCATCTCTGAGATTGTTTACGAAGATATCTAAGTTACCATTGGTTTCTCAATCCATTCCAAGACAAATCCCAGGAAATACTAAAGATGCAATGCTCAGCCCATATCATACAGCTTGTTCTTCATTGTTATTAACTTATAGACTAGTGCTCTCATAGCCTGCCCAGAGATAATTTTGTAGCAAGCATAGTTCCCCTCTAGCTGCCTGGCCATGTTGCATTATCACAGCTGATCCTCACTTATCACTTAATGTCAAGTCTGTCTAGATTATAATGTTAAAGAAGTTTCAAGAAGTCAGAATAATGAGTTATAACCCAACATAATATCAAAGAACAACAAGTTCCCTGCTGGCATTTGGTTAGCAAGTCTTTTTTAAAGACCATGCTTGAGAAGCATTTTGACTTTCCCTTCTAGGTATTGCACCTTTTTAGCACATCGTTGATCAGATAGATAAATTATACGTGCTAATGCTATTGAAAGTCCTGACTTTGTGTAGGGTTGTTCTAGTGAGGCCAGTTTAGGATCCTGGATTTCTCCAAACTTATATTATCTCATTTATTTTAACATTGATAGCCTACAATTTCTCATCTATTACGTAATTAAATTTTGGCACATGTTCAACTACTCTTTATTGAATCTCAGAAAAGTTTTATGATTTTTCTAGGACCCAAAGAAGATTTTAAATATTACTAACCCTCCCCCCAAAACCCAGCTCAAAATGGGTTCCCAAGTTTCTTTGGGACATCCTTAAGAACTACCTTTACATGCTGATTAGACAGCACTTTACCCACTGTATCTTTAGTACACTGCTGAAAACATTCAAAACCAAATAATTTTCATGTCATCAATTAGTTAAAAAAATGTTTAGTAAGTATGGCAAATATTAATATTTCTAACTTTATATTATATAAAGTATGACAGTTATTGATTAGGAGATTAGCTCTGAAACCAAACAACCTAAGTCTAAGTCTTAGTTCTGCCATCAGAAAGCTCCATTAATATTGATGTTATTTCAATACTCTGTGCCATATAACTTTCTTTATAAAATAGAGATAATAATAACTCCTTTCTCATAGAATTGTAATGCTTAACAAACTAATTGGCACTAAAAAATATTAGTTGTTTTTTATTATTATTAGAAATTGGAGAAAAGACGTTACACTAAAAAAGGACAAAAGGCACTAAAAATAATTTCCCAAAAAGAAAATACAAATTTCTCAAACCATATAAAAATTTTTGACAGTAAGAGGATTCAAATTAATTCAAATTAAATTGATAAGATGTCTTATCTTCATTATGACATTCTGATAGCTTATTTTTTGTACTGAAAAAAATGGAGTTTCAATGAAAAAAGTGAAGATTCAATAAGGCAGATACTTTGAGACCAGCTGCTGGTATTTCACATTTGCACAACACGATTTATGAGCAATATAGCATAAAAAAAACTAAAGAAAGTTACATATTTTGTCTTGGTAATTCCACTTATAGTAATCTTTCTTAAGTAGATAATTTTTAATTCAAAATCTACTTATTATATATTTATAGGCCAAGACACATACTATGAAATTATTAATTACTAAGGGAACAAAATAGTACAGCCTACATGTTATGTATAATAAGACAAAAATTAAATAAATTTGGTATAGCCACATATGTTTATATACCAAAAAACTGAAATTTATGAAAACATTGGCATATTATGACGACATATTTTTAAAATTACTATGAAAAGGAAAAGTATGATTGCAGTCATGGAAAATATTCATTAAAAATTAGGGGAAAATAAATCACGATATTTATGGCAGTTGGTAGAATTAATTACAGGTAATTCCTCATGTTTTTCTCCACATTTCAAAAAGATTTTACAATGATAATTTATTACTTCTCTAATCATATTAATGCAAGCATGTAAATAATTAAAGTTACATAGTTAATCTGATTTCTCATTCTCTCTGAGTTTCTTGTTTACCTGTGAAGGCAAAGCAAATCTCCTGAATAAACACTTACTTAGCACATGCATCTACTTGGAATTCATCATCTGAAATGGTTACTGTCTGTGGTACACTAATTGTAACTTCAAACTTGGGTAGCTCTGGAAACAAACAGAAATATACTTCAGCCCCTGCAATCACTGGTGAGCAACAAGAGTTACATCGTGTAGCTCAGTGCACTCCCATACACAAGTCTTCCCTTTATGTACATCTGAACAGACCATGTTTCAATTGCCCTAAAATTCTGTATGGCAGCAGTCTACCACGGTATGTGATGGTGTCTCACTCATGATTAATTCTTTCCCTTTCTTTTTTCTTCCCTAGCCTCAGCATTTCACTTTTTTTCTATTGTAATCTCTCAGCTTTTTCCTAAGATTGTCTGAATTCTAGAAAATGGGATATTTTCTAGGAAAAAAAAAAGGAAAGGATCAGAATAAGGATATAGGGAAAGAAGTGAGGAGCAAGAAAGTATTTATGATACAGAAGACAAAGTCAAGAAAGAAAGATCACCAAAAAAACACATTTGCCTAAGTCTAACATAAAAGTTGTGTTGTTCAGTACTTTAAGCTCTATTTACAGGGACAACTACCAATTACAACTACAAAGTTACCGTATCTCTTAACAGTAAATTGGTGTGTCAGTATCTTTCCTGATTTTCTTTCCACAACAATCAAGTAATCTCCAAGCATTGGTTCTGAAATCAGTTTGAATGAAAGTTGGGTAATATATCGAAAAGATGTCACATTTTGCCATTGAAAAATCCTATTGTTTTGAGGATCCTAGAAAATAATGAACAAATAAAAAAACAGAAGTTTTATGGGAGTATTATCCTTTTCTTCTGTATTTTGGATACTTTCTATAGTTATTGGAAGAAAAAAGGTCATACCATTTTATTAAGCTGATTATCTCAACTGGCAAAAACAACATAACTTTGTCAATGTATACAAATTCAGACTTAAAGTATGTCCTTTTTTAAGCCCCAAAACATTAATGATATTTTATTACTAATGATTTTTATTTTGATCTTTCTGAACCAGAGTTACATAATTAAAAAATTAAAAACTTTATGTGCATGCTCCAAAATAGAGTGGACTCACACCAATAGGTGCACAAAAGGGTGATAATGCCACTCTTTCTCCTTTACTTTCAGGATATTGCAGTTTACATAAGTCTGGCACTAAAAATAAAATCACACACATAGGATGGCAGAAGTTAAGTAGAAACCTGGGTTGTTGGTAATATTGTTGTTCTAACCCTGAAGTGCCTACACTCAGACGTAGTGGTTTGTGAAAACAAATCTTTACTCGTTTACGTTAATGATTGTTAAGCTTCTGTTACTTTCAATATAACACAATACTATTTGAATCAGGATGTAAAGCTAATACCATATATAGATTACTAATAATGTGCAAAACATGAAAATAACTAGCTGGCATAATATTTATCCTACTGTAAAGATGAGCTATTTTTCACCCAAATAAGAAAATCAAAAGCGTGTGAATTATGAAAAAGACTGTCTGAAGTATATATTTACACACATAATGATGAACGTAGGTCTCTGTGCATTAATCATCAGAATTAGTTAACAATAATGGCATATGTTATATGATGTAGAGATTAAAACATATATGTTGGAATTGTTTGATATAATTTATTTACTGATAAGCATACAACTTCAAATAAGTTTGAAGACTGTACTACTCCAGAGACTGGAACTGGTAGGAGGAGACTCTATTTTTTGAAAGCAAAAAGTCCATTTTACAATTTCACCTTTTTGCATTTCATAATTTTTAGATGTTTGCGTTTTCTATTTCCTTAATACAAGATGTGACTAAATTAAGACTGAGAAGTACCAGAAGCCAAAATTAAGCAATTTCAAACATAAAACATCCCTTAGAGAGAGCTCAGTCTTTTATTTTCTGAAAAATCAAGATATTGCATTTGCTACACAGCCTACACTAAAAACCACAGCCCTTTAAATCTTCATTAATGCATTATACTGTTTATGCACATAAAGACTCCTTCTAATTTTGGTCATCTTAATTTCCAGGTATGAAAAATAAAAAATAAAAACACAACATCTTCATCTAGTAGTATAAGAAATGAATGTGGAAAGCAAATCTCTTACCTGAATTGTGATTAAAGGATACTGAAAGAGGAAAAAAAATGCAGATTAATACTGTAATAGTACATTCTTTTTTTCACCAAAAATTGAATTATAATATTTTTTCTCTCTTTCCTTTTTTTTTTTTTGAGTTGGAGTCTCTCTCTGTCGTCCAGACTGGAGTGCAGTGGCCGCTCCTGGCCACCGCAGCCTCAACCTGCTGGGCTCTGGCATTCCTTCCGCCTCAGCCTTCCAAGTAGCTGGAACTACAGGTGTGCACTACCACGCTCGGCTAATTTTTGATTTATTTGTAGAGATGAGGTGTCACCAAGTTTCCCAGGCGGGTCTCACCTCAGCCTCCCAAGGCGCGGGATTACAGGCAGTATTATTATAATATTTGAAACTTAGCTCTCACTCTCAGAAAACAAAGCTTCTCCAGCTGAAGATGTCAAGAAAACCTCAAATATGAAATAAATCCCACATTTTTTCTGGGAAGTAGGAAGCAGGTTCCATGCAACCTATGTTTCCTTTAAATAATTGAAAAGACCTGAAAAATGTATAACCAACTCACTATAAATGAAATGTTTACATGTAAATGTGAGGTCAGCTTTGAAGCTATACCTATATATTCTTCATGTTGAAATCTTATTTTCATTCATATGGAAGGCTTCCTGAAGACACTTTGTATAGCAGTAGGTTTAATTAATGTAAAGCTCATTGCACCATTAGAAAATATTAAACTCACCAAATCTTCAATAGGCTTGAACTTAGTATCCAGTGTCACAATGCGAAATTGAACTAAAAAAATAATAAAGAAGAGGATATATATAGATATAGACATAATATATTTATTTGTTATTTTCCTCCCAGGTATGATTGCTTATAAATAGACATAGAAATTAATTGCCTTGCTACCATGAAATATCATGCTCCCTTCTCACCTGACTCTGACTTTATCCTTTACACATTATTGCACATTTGTGATTTCTCTATTTATGATGCTCTGCTGTGACTAAGGCTGACACTAACAGATACCACCACTGGAAACTTTTACCCTAACAGTCCATAGTGATATCTTCAGTATTGGTGGCAGAATTAGTCATAGAAAAACAAATGTGAAATACGTATGGTAGGACACAAATATAATTTTCCTGGAAAAATATATTGATGCTAGCAAACATTACGTTAATTTTTGCATAACTCCAGAAACTGTTTAAGCTACTTTTCTATACATAACTGTCATTATAGCATTTTAGTAAATCCAGAAAAGAGAATATAATTCAGTAAAAATCTCACTATAAGAATTCTGACTTTAGTTATTTTATTTATTTTTAATAAATTATAGAAACATATTATATTAATTAGAACAAAATGGATAGATGCTTTCACCAAACCCTTTAATTATACAAATGAGAAAACTAAGTACCAAAGATTAGAACTTACTTGGCAAAAGTCAATAATTTATTGATAGAACTGAGACCAAACTAAGGTCTCTGAATCCTGGTTTGATGTTCTTTCTGTTACCTTTTACTTACAGCAGTAATAAACAAAATGGAAGGACTTCCTATGTAATCAGATTTATGATTACTTCAACTAGTATGAATAATAATGATAACATGAATCATATACAGGGTCATTACTATGAACTTGGCTCAAGTTTACATTGGCTATCTTATTTTATTCTCACAACAATTTTTATAAGATGAAATAATTAGCCTAAAAAAGAGTGTTAATTAGCTTGCCCAATTGGTAAATTATTGAGCAACGATTCAAATCAAACAATTGTCCTCCACATCCCACGCTTGTAGCAATTGTATTATATTTGCCAGTACTAGAACGTGTAAACAATGAAGATGGCATGCAAAATTTTATGAAGCAAAACATCCAGTTACTGGAATTGGAGGGTACTATTTCATAATTGATCTGGACAACCAATAAGAATTCTAGAAATTCACAATCCCATGATGTTAAGGATAAATTTAAGACTAAAATTCACGTGTTTGAATTGGAGAATGCATCTTTGAAGTTAATGATACAAGTGAAACACAAATATTAACTTACCATTCTCTCCAGATTTATAAATGGGCTTATCTGTCTGTATGAAGGTTACTGTCTCCTCTGAAGTGATTGCTACAGATCTTCTCTCAGAGATTTCAAGAGTGTCTCCCTTAGCCAACAAGGTCACAAATGCCAGTTGTTCAGAGGACTTCTGAGAGACCTGTTTATGTGAAAGAGCAGAGAATGGGAAAATTATTCTTAGATGTTAGGATGGTGAACAAAGTCTTCATTTGGTTTCTGAGACTAAAAGAGACTTGTAAACCCATTATTTCCTAATAAGAGGGTGATCACTTGTTACAATTCTTTTATTTGGCATGAGGATGATTTCTACTAAACTTATTTTTATGCCTTCTTGCCTTTTATTTTTGTTTTTTGTTGCCCTGAGTCCCAACCCTTATTCCTTTTACATTCTCTTCCCTTTCCCCACACTGTGGAACAATTTTGTTGTCTAAAAAGCAGTGATTATCTCATTATTACGCTTTATAATAGAAGAGTTTTTGTTGCATGTTCAAACTTTCCTTTTATTTCTTTCCTCTCAAGAATTCTCAATTTTTCCTCCTTACCTTCCACAATTCATCCAAAATCAAGATTTGTTATTTCTCTAAAAATAATGTTTAAAAATTAGTTTTATCCCTCCATGTGAAGTTCTGAAATGTCAAGTTTAGTGCCTCACCTTGAAATTTGCACAAGCATAGAAGATATCCTCTTCCACAAACTGGTCAAAAATAGTGGTATTGGATCCATCATATTCTAAGACAACACTCAAGGATACAGATTCATTAAGGTTTAAGAGGTGGAGACAAGCTTTTTCTGTAAAATGACTCTGCATCACAGAGGAGACCCACAGGATATATTGCCTATGCAAAGAAAGTAAGCAACACTCTTAACAAGTAGGGGGAAAATAGAGAATCTCTACAAAAATCAATTTTAACTAATTGAAATACTCCTGAAACACACATTTTTCATAGACAGTAGTACAATAAATGGGTAAACAGAGAGAAGTATCTTAAGAAAAAGACATCAATTTCCTTCTTAATTCTTAAAATGTATAGGGAAAACCAGCACTCAGTCTCAGAAGTTGAAATGGTAAAACATAGTCAAATTTTAACATGAAACATATTTAGTAAGGGTTAGGGTTACTTTGATATAAATAGAGAGTATAACACTTCCTTACGGTTCTGAAGCCACAGCAGCAGCAAAATGAAGCAAAAAGGTGCTCAGCAGAATAATAGGCACCATTTTATCTCAATGCCTGAACGCTAAAAATGTTTTTCTCTCTTTATCTCAATCTCTCTGTCACTGGAAATCAACTGTCTTGGCTTTTTTACTTTCTTTCCTTCCTTCTGCTCTGCATCTGTCTGTAGTTTCTTTTATAGGCATACACAATGGGAGATCAATTACTTTTTGGGACGAGTACCATGGGATCCACCAATCACATTATCACCTCTCCTATTACTTCTCCAGAAGGTATCACTTTATATAAAACTTCCTGCTTAAGTTCACCGGACACTGCTCTGTTTTTGGAATCAGCAGCACAGGCTGGACAGGAAGAAAGAGAAGAACAAAGAAAGTAGTTGTGTGACACTTAGGAGCTTATTAGTTTACTCTAGTACTTCACTCACAAAGTTGACCACAGTATCATAAGTATTTATTACTGCATAGGAATTAGCACTTGGAAGCAAAATACCTCTCCACAAAGCTGTTACCATACCAATTTCCCCTAAAGTAATTTTTTCAGGCCTCGGAGAGAAGTAGTCTTATTGATGTTGCCAAAACATGGATGCAAACATATCTCAATCTAGGCTTACTCTGCAGATAACTGAAACTGTTAAATTATTCTCTTATAATTTCATAATACAGAATTCAGATTAAAACACTGATCTGTGTTTAACATTCAATGTGATTTTCTGAGTGAGGTGTTTTTGCAATGTTCAATGTCTTTTTTCCTACCCTAAATATAAAAAGGAAAAAAAAAATGAAAGAAAAGAGCTACACACACACACACACACACACACACACACACACACACACACACACACACACCACTTCTTGGCAAAAAAAGAGAAAGGTCTTTATCATAATTTTGATTGCAAAACATTTCTGAAAGCACATGAACCATGTCGAAGAAACTGGCAGATTCTTGATAAAGGCCCCAGTGTTTTAGTTCTCCCATTTGTTTTGTCTTTCCTTCTTCTTCTTCTTCTTTTTTTTTTTTTTTGTAGACTTCCTTCTTATGTGAAGTATTGATGGAGATAATGCATATGGCTTAAAGAAAGTTACACTGGGTAAGGAAAGACAGAAACTGACTTTAGTCTTTTAGAAATAGTCCTGCAACAACAAATAAATACAAAGGAAAGAACAATAAAACCAATTATGATGTAATAGCTGAGTAGCTGTAATGGGAGTGGTAAAATACAGGCAACCATGAGGTCCAGGGAAGGTGAAGAATAGAGGTTCCTCATTGACCACACTTCAGATTCCAGTGCAGAATTGTGTTCACGAGATTTGAGACATTGCTCTCTTTCTTGTTCCCACTTAGGTCTTTTGTTTTTGTCTGTCTTTCCTCTAACCCTGCATAAAAGCCAACTCTCTTAAAAGCTAATCTTTAATTGTTTGCCTGCTCTGCCAGTTTTAAGGTTTAATTTCTTTCCATTGGAACCTCAAACTGTTAGTCTCTGTTTTTGACCAGATAGCCGATAGACACTTTCAGAACTACTATGCAACTTCCCTCTTCATACTCATAAGATAAATTCCCCAGCTCTCACTCTCCAACATGAAAACAAACAGCACCACAGGCAGATTGCTTATAAATCAAAGGAACCAATTCTTTATCCTCAATTCTGAAAAATCTAAAGTAATGAAACTTCTCTAAAGTATTTTTATTTTTCCAAATGGAAAACTTTTATGCTGAGTAAATGACTATTGATCTTCGTTAAGGCAGTTTATTGTTAACAAAAATGTATGTTGTACACCCTTCTTTTAAATTATTTTGGAAATAGGCATATTTTCACGATAGCTCTCTCTTCAAATATTGAATTCCCCTAAATAATTTTATTTAATTAACATGGTCCTTAGATTAATGGACCCTATTATCCGAAAATTCAGATATGAATCCAACAATATCTAGTGAGTATTTAACATACATCAGCAAAAACACTAGATTCCAGAGATAATAAGATGAATAAAACACAATTCTTTAAAAATATTTATCTTGGCCAGGCTCGGTGGCTCAGCCTGTAATCCCAGCATTTTGGGGAGGCCAAAGTAAGTGAATTGCCCGAGCCCGTGGGTTTGAGACCACTCCGGGCAACTTGGAGAGACAGCATCTCTACTATAAATAAAAAAATAGCCGACTGGGCGTGGTTGCGCGTGCCTGTAGTTCTGGCTACTTGGAAGGCTGAGGTGGACAGACCTGCAGAGCCCAGCAGGTAGACACTGGGGTGGCTGTGAGTGTGCCGCTGCACTCCAGTCTGGGCGACAAAGTGAGATTCCAACTCCAACTCCAAGAAAAAAGAAAAAATATTTATATTTATCTTCTGGCCGGGAGCGATGGCTCAGCCTGTAATCCCAGCACTTTGGGAGGCCGAGGCGAATGTATTGCCTGAGCCCGGGAGTTCGAGATCAGCCTGGGCAACTTGGTGAGACCTCGTCTCTGCAGTAAATCACAAAAACTAGTCTGGCGTGGTGGCGTGCACCTGTAGTTCCAGTTAACTGGAAGGCTGAGGTGGAAGGATCGCCTGAGCCCAGCAGGCCTTGGCCTTGACTACTGTGGCCGTGAGGGTGCCTCTGCACTCCAGCCTGGGCAACATAAGTGAGACTCCAACTCAAAAAAAAAAAAAATCTTCTATTAGGTAAGAGAAAAAAGGAAGAAAAGAACAGGTGAAAAGAAGGAAAGAAAGGAAAAAAGCAAGGAAGGAAAGAATGAAGGAGGGAAGGAAGGAAGCAAGCAAAGAAGGCCTAAAGGAGAGAAGAGAGGGAGAGAAAGAATGAAGGAATGGAGGTAATATAGAGGAGGGAGAAAATTTACCGATTATTTAATATGCAGCACTCAATCTGGGCAACTTGGAGAGACTGCGTCTGGTATTTACAGTGTCTCATTTAATCCTCAGAAAATGCCATTTGGAATTTGTTATTTATCATTACTTTATAGATAGGAAAAATACAGTATCAGGAAAAGTCATTAATTTTCATGGGTCACTCAGTAAGTGGTTGCAAAGAATTTCTTTTAACAACCATAAATTAAATGAAAACAAAGACTTGCCGGGTTCAGTGGCTCAGCCTGTAATTCCGCGCTTTTGGGAGGCTGAGGTGAGTGGATTGCCTGAGCCCGGGGGTTCGAGACCCGCCTGGGCAGCGAGACCTCATCTCTACAATAAATCAAAAAATCAGCCGGGCGTGGTAGCGCGCGCCTGTAATTCCTGCTACTCGGAAGGCTGAGGCGGAAGGATCGCTGGAGCCCAGCAGGTCAAGGCTCCCGACCACCGTGCTCCAGTCTGGGAGACAGAGTGAGACTCCAACTCAAAAAAAAAAAAAAAGAAAGAAAGAAAAAAAGAAAACAAAGAATATCTTCATATATGAGAAACAAGGACATGGATTAAGGTACTGTGATTATATATTCTCAACAGGCTTTTTCTGAGCAGAGAGACATACGAGAGAAAACCGATGTGATATCATCATCACTTGACAGGTTCAATACTATCTAGGTTATTGGTGTTCACTGCTATAGGAATACCTCTATTTGCTCAAACATTTAGGACGTTTATATTGGTACCTGTTATCTGCCAACATTGTTGTAGATGGTGAGCATGAAAAGGTGAATGCAAATTGTTACGTTATCATTCTATCAGGAAAGACAGAGATTAACTGCAGTTAATTATTTCATTACAGTCATGATAAGTGTTACAGAGGGAGGAACTGTAGAGTACCATGAGAATGCATGTTGAAGGAGACTTAGTGTAGAATGACATCCCGGTGATAAACAGATAAATAAGACCATTTCTTTCCCAAGAATATTTCACCATCCACTCAGCAGGATATGTAAACATAAACTGCAATGCCAGTTGATACCAAGAAGATTCTGTATTGAAATTATGGCCATGCTTTATGGAATCACATTGAAACTATAAATGAGAAAGTTGGAAAGAATTTAATCAAGAAGTCGCCTTATAATTTGAAATATTAACGTGATTAGGAACTTTCCAATTAAAGTAGAAATCCAAGGAACTATTATTGAATAAGAGCTATATAAAGGACGCTATAGAATTATAACAAAATATTGTATGTTTTAAAAATAACAGTGGATTCTGTTTTGTTAGAGAAAAGAGTATTCAGTGAGCCTACCAGAAAAGGTTGTGGTTGCCTTTGAGAGGTCTTTTCTTGTGTCAAGAAGTATAAATGTAATAGTTAAAAAGTAATGAGTATAATATTTTTTAAACTTTATGGACAAATAAAAGATTGAAAATAGAATAGTGGTAATAAAACCATATGAGTTTGCTCAAAGACTATTCTACGTTATAGAGCTAAGTCCTGAACAGTGGTGATTTCTCTTCAAGAGACATGTTTTTATTCCAATTCTTAGAACTTGAGGTTGTTTTCTATGGGACTGAAGAAGAGGGGTGAGGTTGACATTGATGGTGAATGTTGGTGCAGTTAGAGAAGGCAGGGAAGACAAAATAAATATGTAGATAAAGTAATGGTTAAAGTTTGGAATATGCTAAGTTTGAGGGGACTGCAGGACAACCAAGAGGTGGTATCCAGTAGACAGTTAAAATAATAAATCTGGCACTCTGGAAAACAGTTAGAGATGTGAGTATAGATTTTGGAATCATTATACCACATAGATAATATTTAACATTGTGGAGGGAACCCATTCATAAGAGGAAAGAAAATGGCCGGTGGCATAGAAAGACTGGTGAAGACCTACCTACCCTGCTGTTTCAGCAGACTGATATCCTCAGACGTGGAGCAATATTGGTTTATTTCCCTAGCAACGCAAAGTTGATCCCAAGTCAATGTCTTGAAAAGGAGTTTTGACATTATGTCTTACACATTTTTAAACAACAAAAAACCCTTTTGCTGATTTTTCCCAGCTGTATAATTAGTCATAGTACATTTTAAGAATCAAAATCAAATAAAAAGTTTATTTTAGTTTTTGAGAACATCTTGAACTTCTAGATCACTCTTATGAAGTGTTTGAGTAAACACTACAAGCAAGCATATTTCCCAAGATTAGTAACGTATAGGCACTTAATTAGGCAGGAAAATAAACAAAACTATTTAATTCTTGATGTTGCAATGCAGTGAAAGGGAAATCACCTTTTCCTCATAAAGAAATAAGCTGCTCAACTAGTGAAATTGCTCCTTTTGTTCTCAGATGTTTATCTCTTGTATCAAGGATTGATTGTTGAGTTGCCAAGAAATTTCTAGTGACAACACCCACCTGTAGATGGGTATTTAAAAAAGTAATGGAGGAGAAACAGGTGGATAATGAAGAGTCAGGTAAATACTTATAATGTGACTGAAGCACTTTTTTCAACTCTGCAAAGTAGTTAGTGTCAAAGATATGATTTTATCCAAGGTCATTTAGGATCAGCTTTTATTCCTCCATTTACCTAAGGGGCCACTAATCCTGAAGAGTATACATGATACACAAACAGACTGACAGACATAAATAAACAGAGAAATGTCAAACTGAGTTTTACTAAATGCTACCACCAATATGGTAGTTCAGACATCTTTAATTCTACAACTGTTTTCTTTACTAAAGAAAATATTAAAAACTTGAGGTGGTGGGTGGATAGACTGGGGAAAGGATGCATAATAATAATAATAATTTAGTATTCATAATTACAAATTTTAGTACCCAAACCACAATTCTTCTGGAAATTTGTCTACCTTACTAGGAAATTAACAAAACAGCCTTCGACTAGTATTATCTATTTATAACAGAGTCTTAGTCATTGGATCGAGAAATATTTATTGTTACTTATTTTAGGTGTTGTGACTGGATAGAAACTAAAAAAATGATATACAGTTTCGTCAAGGATATGGTGATATGATTGGTGAGATACGCAAACAAACAAACAAAAACAACTCCAGACTACATAAAATGATAGGGAAACACACATTTTAGAATATTTTTTACCTGGAGGAGGGCAGGGTCAAAGAGGATTTCACAAAAGAGGTACCACTTGAGAATTCTCAGGTTTTTACATTTTTTTTTTTTTTTACCTACCTCAGAGGTCTTTATCTGATGCTGCATTTTTTTTTTCTTTTTTTAGGTTGGAAAACACAGTTTATTTAAAAAGTAAATTAGAGAGAGAGAGAGAGAGAGAGAGAGAGAGAGAGAGAGAGAGAGAGAGAGAGAAGGGAAGGGGGGCAAAGCCAGGAAACATGGCTACGGCCATAGCTCAAAGAGCAAATGGCCACACCAGAGTCTAGTAAGGCCATGACCCTGATGTTGCATTCTATAGTCAGAATTGTTGCTATACTTTAACTCAAATAAGCTTGATGGTGCAGCAATAAATAAACATCAAACTTGGATTATGAAACTCTAGGGGCATAGAAAAATTTGAATTTGGATGATAGGTGTGAGGGATAATTTATAATTTTTCCTTTTCTCCCTAGTGTAAAAAGTGGTAAAAGTTAGCTAACCTGGCATTCTGGGTTCCTCTGAACTGGTGGATTCTCCCTCTAAAGGTAGCATTTCTTTGAAGAACAAGAAAGGCACTGGGAGGTTGTATTTTTATTTTCTTTGTATTTTTTCCTTTTTTTTTTTGCTACATGAAGAAATAGTAAAATGAAGTAAAATTTTTAGGTGAGGGGTCTGACCTAGCTTGCTGCAATTTAGGCAATCCTTAAACCACTCCAAATCACAGTGGACACCTCGCTCGCTGTGATTACTGGTGATACATAACTCTTGTCACATTATTTCACAGAACAGTAAGTATCAATCATATCAAGCTGAATTGCTGTTATTACACTCACAGAACAAGGTATGACATAATTCAATTTGGCTCAATTTCTATTCTACAATCTGTGAATCTATTCATGGTTGATCATGAATTTTTAAGAAAACCTCTAAAGTAATTACCAAATTGCTTAACTATGCATAATACATGAGATTTTATAATTTCCTTCTTTTCTTTGGCCTCTTGTCAATGCCTGTTAACCTAAGTATTGCTTGAAAAGGCCTTCACATAATTAACTGGGCAAGGATTTAAAGCCAGAATAATTTGTGTAACATAATTTGTCACGTACTTAACAAATAATTACTGGACTCATTATATATTAAGAATTGAAAAGGATACTGGGAATCCAAGAATTAAATAACAAGACCTATGTGATTCTCAGTCTCAGAGTTTTTACAACCTAATGAGAGAGACATTTAAAAAACAAATTATAATAAAATAGGACAAGCACCCTGATAGGAGCATTGTTAGGCTTGAGCAGTGAGTGGGAAAGGCTACCTTTATAAAAGTATGATATCTTCTATAAAAAATAGGTCTACTTTTGTAGGGAGAGATATGTCTGTTGTTGGGAAAAGTAGTAAGTCCTTGCGCTGGTTTGAATGTGTTCCCCTAAAAGAGTGTATTGGAAACTTAATCTGCAATGCAACATTATTGGGAGATGGGGCTTAATGGGAGGAGATGTTTAGGTCATGAGAGCTCCACCGTTATGAATGGATTCATGCGTATTATAAAAGAGCTTGAGACTGAGTTTGAGGTATGTCTGTCTCTCACCCTCTCTTTGCTCTTCTGCCATGAAATGATGCAGGAAGAACCTTGCCAGATGCCAGATGCCAGATCTTGGCCTTCTCAACCTCCAGAATTGCGACCCAATGAATTTCTGATTTCTGTTCATTATAACTTACCCAATCTCAAGTATTCTGTTGTAGCACCACACAAGAAAGACAGTTCCAAATGAAGATAAAAACTATGCCATAACTTATATAGAAAAGAGAATCTGTCAAGTACAAGAATTCATAGTAGTCAAAGTTGCTAGAATGCAGAAAGACAGAGTAGAATGTAGTGAGACTTGAGGCAACAAGAAAATTGAAGTGTCAGATTGCAAGTCCATTTTGTTTTCACTTTATCCAAATAGCAATTGTAATACATTAAAGTGTTTTATGTATAATATTGACAGGAACAGCTTTTTGATTGGGAGCTGCAATCAGAAAGAAAGTTCCAATAGGTATTATTTATTCAACTTAGCTAACTAAAATTCTTTTTTAAAAATGTATTTTAGAATTGTATGGTACATGCGAGGATTTGCTACATAAGTAAGTTTTGTGCAGAGGAGGTCTGGGCTTCTAGTGAGCCTTCTTCTGGTGGTGAACCTGGTATTCAATGGGTATTATGTGCTCCTTGTCAACCCTCTTTCCTTCTCCCCATGAGCAGTGCCAGCATCAGTTGTTCCTGCATTTGTGCTTGCATGCTCAATGTTTAGGGTCCACTTATGAGGGAGAACATATGGTGTTCAATTTTATGTTTCTGTGATAGTTCACTTAGAATGATAATCTCCAACTACATCCATGTTGCTGCAAAAAACATGATTTTGTTCTTCTTTATGGCTGCATAGTATTCCCTCATGTATATGTATCACATTTTCTTTATCCAGTCCACTTTTAATGGACATCTTGGTTGCTTGCATGTTTTTGCTACTGTGAATAAACATACTTGTGAAGATGTCTTTCTGGTAGAGAGATTTATGTTCTTCTCAGTATATTCCCCGAAATGAGATTGCTAAATCATATAGTTCAATGTTTAGCTCGTTGAGAAAACAACACACTACTTTCCATAGAGATTAAACTAGTTTATTTTCCCACCAACAGTGTAGAAGCATTCTCTCTTCTCTTTGACCTCACCAACACCTGTGTTTTTGTTACTTTTTAATGATAGCCATCCTAACTGGTGTGAGGTGGTATATCATTGTAGTTTTGATTTGCATTTCTTTGATGATTAGTGAAGGCTGGCATTTTTTCATATAACTAAAATTCTCAGAAAGTCTAGGATAAGTTTGCTTTTTTATGTCTTCTAGTCCAACTAGCATCTCTTCAGCATGTAAGATTCCCACTTTTTTTTTTGAGGGAATTTTTGGTGAATTGTTTAATATGCCTTGTTAAGTTCAGTAATGAATTTATACTTGGAAAAATATTTGTTAGACAAAAGATTTAGAAGGAGAAACAAGGAAAACAACATTTGTCGAGCATTTAATCATATGCCAAACACTGCCAAGTATGTACTTTCACATACATTTTATCATACAAGTTTAGACAGAGAAAAGGGAAATATTAAGGAAATATTAATAATAAGGAATGTGTTGGATTAAATGGCAATTAACACTGCACCTTGTAGCTTTATGGGTTAAAGTCTCTAACTGGAGTTGTAAAACAGAAAACAAGGTAGTGATGTTACTTTTAGGAAGAGTTGCCCTGTAATACTAACAATATTATTATCATCATTCATGGGAATGGTCCTGTGCATTGTAGAACGTTTAGCAACACTCCTGGCCTCCACTCACTAGATGTCAGTGTTACCTCCTTCAGTTGTGACCACAAGTAATGTCTCCAGGCATTGTCAGATGTCCCTGGGTGGAAAATTATCCTCATTTGAGAACCACTAAAATAATACCTCTTAAACAGCGATGTGAGAATACCTGGGAAAAAGATATTGCTGTTGGTGACAAAGTTTGTATTAATCCTTGAGGATATAAGGAAATCTGACAATGCATTACATTTGTCACTCTGAGATTATATTCTTCTCATATGCTTAGTATAAAATGTTCTTTCTTTCAATAGAATAATAGTAAAAATAGACAGTTGTATTCTTTAATTTTGAATTTTTATGTGACAAAATAAATAGCCACATTTTGTTAATTTCCTAATTTTATTTTATATTATTTCATTGGTCTATAGGATAAAAATACTGGGTAACTCCATCTGCAGAGGAAATTTCACAGCTACTTCATCAAAAGAGAAATATTCTTACATTTGGGGAAAGAATATCTGGGCACATTCAGATTAAACAGGAAAAAACAGAGTTTATATTAGAACCCCATTCATATATCTCCTCCTGAAAAATCTCATTTTATCAGTTATAAATTAATTCTGATAATAATCCTAAAGCTGTTAACTATTCCAGAGTATGTGTATTTTAATATAAAATGAGTGAATTTTGAAAAATACTTTAAGACGAAAAGAAAAGTCTCTCTAATGGTAGAATTTCAGGCACGGGAAACTGGAGATATTTAAAGGCAGAAGAACTAGTTTAAATGACTAATTTTGCTTTTAAGGTGAGTCTTAAGAAGTGATATAATTTTTATTAGAAATCACAAAAGAAGAAAAATAAGCAGTTTTTCTTTTTCATAGCATTCGAAATTAACTTTTGTTTGCAAGTTACAAGTGCTGCTTTTAATAGTTTTCAAAACAATTTGAAACAAAGTTCATAGGACATGATATTCTCTCAAGATGCTGTTGTTCTTCAGGGTACTACAGGGACAATGTGATTTCTCTACGTGAAGTGAGCAAATCGTTGGCTTTTCCTCTCCATGAGTGGACCTACACTCAGATCTGTGCTATTGCAGGTTTTTTGACAAAGCACCAAAGTACTGTATTGGATTTGGTTGTAGAATCACACGTTTCGCTATCCATGAATCTTTTGCTTGGTTACTTACCCTTTTCTTTTTTCTTTTTCGAATGTACAAAGGGCTGCTTATTCCCTCCATTGCTAACTTGGAAAGTTGTTATAGGCTCATCAAGGAGTACTTGAATGAGAGAGAACAGACATTGTACCCAGACCTCTCCTGAGAGCCCCTCACGGTCCTGGGGTTATTTTGTGAGACTGATCTGAATAGGCTTTAAAGTTGCAGTGGGTATTTTGGCAAATGGAAGAAAATGCTGTCTTTGACTGAGAAGAAGGAATCTTTGTCCTAATAATTTAGAAAAGTCCTGAAAGTGATCCTCAGAAGCCCAGGAACACTTCTTCAGAACACTGAGTAAAGAATTACTTGGGACTCTCGGATTTTTAAAATCAGGGCTGCTACCACTCTGTATAGCATCTTTGTGTGAAGAAAAATGAACCTCTTCTTCTTCCAAGTGGGTGCAGATAGGTGCCAAAACATATCGCTGTTCAGCCTAGCATAGGGTGAGTTTCTGGGCATTCAAGTCAGTTTATTTTAAATCAACAATAAACACAAGGGGCACTTTGAATTATCTATTACTGGTGTTATAAATGGTCTATTGACTTTAATTTGAATTTCCATATTTTTCTGTAATTAAAACTTGGATTACCTTTCCAATGAAAGTTCCAGCATCCAGTGTTTTGTAATATTGCATTTGGGTTTTCAAATTCAGTGTTTTCTGATTGAGTTTTCTCAATAGAAGTGGATGGGTGTCCTTCCCTGAACTTTTACACTTATCCATGCTATAATATATGATTTTTTCATTTACACATGTTGTGTTATATGATTTTTTAAAAATAAATCTCCATGAGAAACAAATTTCAAAGTGAATATTGGTGTAGTTGTTATTTAATCTATATTTTATTGATCAATGCTGAAGACAACTAGTTAGAGCCACTTAAAGCTAAGATAATTTCTAGTATTATTTAGTTTGCACTAACTGATATTGGTCTGAATAGTTTATAGTCTTTCTACTCAAACTGTGTGCCAAACCAGCAGTATTGGAGGCTTGTAAGAAATTCAGCATCTCAGTTTCCATCCCAGATCTATTGAACTAGAATCTGCATTTTACTAAGATTCTCGGGAGATCTGTATTCACATAAAGAGAACTGATTGATAATTAGGTTATTTAAGTTCTATTCTCTTGCTTCACCACTTGTTAATAAAATTACTCAAATTTCTGGATTTTGATTCTTTTATTAAACAAGATAATCTCTAAATTACCTTGAAGTTTTAAAATTTGTTGCCAATTGGGTAGTAAATTTACATATATTTCAAGAGGATAATTATAACTTAAATATTTTTTCTTTAACATTCAAAAGTAATTTAAGAAATGATTTCACTTTGTTTGAAGGAAATTATGCTTGAAATTATTTGAAAATATTTTCATATGAAATGCTTCACCACATACTTTACACAATTCAAATATTTTATCTTGCTTAATCTCTTTTAGCTTAATATGTGTGGCTATTATGCTTTTCTTTCTTCAGAAGTATATGCTTTCTTCAGAAGTTGATCTCAGAGGTTTTTTTTCCTTCTAATGATGTGAGATACTTGCTTGTCTTGTTTGGACAATGTCTAAACAAGAAAAGCAAGAGACAAACTCTGAGCTTTGAGTCTAGCTCATTTGGCTGGGACATTTTAAATTACTATTAGTATTTTATCTTCAATGCTTGTACTACCAAACATATACTTGGCTTTAGAGAAGAAATGGATATTCCTATTGAAGTACAGTTATTTGGTAAATATTTATTGTGCTGTGCTTTCCCTGTGAGTGAAATCTGGCGGTTCACAAGGGTATTATTACAGAGAAGAGCACAGTGCCTGAAACAATAAATGTTTGGGAATTAAAATGGTAAAAAAAATGAGATGTACAGGCTTCAAGAACTTTTCACTTGCTTTTCAGTTTCCTCCACATAGAATGTACATCTCCCACAAATCTTCAAAGCTCACACCGTCATCAGCTTCAAGTCTTTTTCAAATGTCAATTTCCCCGTGAGGTATTCCCATACTAATATTTTTTAAATTACATCATTCCTGAACATACCCTATTTCTGTTCATTGTTTTTCCATGGCATCTATACAAACAGATGTTATACATATATATATAAAATATACACACGTGTATATATGTGTATATATATATATGGGAGAGAGAGAGGGGATATTATATATAGTTTATTTGTGAGATTTAAGCACCAATTAAGGCTTCATTCCAGGCAAAAATTATGTCTTCTCAAGCCTTAAAACAATGCCTGGTACTGAATATGTGCTCAATTAATAATTATTAAGTTAGTAAACTTAGAATCTCATCTTTTACCTTCCCTGCCTTAGCCTTAGAATCAGCCATTTATTTAATGAGTTCTTTTAAGAGGAGGACAGCATTTGGAAGTCAAGATCCGAATGCTCTATTTGCTCATTACTACCAGAGTATCTTGTTTCTAGTCCCTTTCAGTGGGCAAGAAATAGATAGATAGATAGATAGGTAGATAGATAGATAGATAGATGCATTTATAACCATTAGTTTATACTTGTACTTCAAATCTAATACAACAGAGTTATTTTGGCTTTCTAACCCTTTTCATGTTTGTAAGAACATTGCAATTAAGAAAAACCTGTCTCTCATCATCTATAATGCCTTTATTTATTTGCTCAATTAAAGTATTTATTTGCTCAATATAATGAATTTCCAAAGCACTCCTAGACATATTCTCTACCTGTCAGTTCCTCACCTACTTTGATGTGCTTCTGCCTGGCTTTTCTCTGCCTGAGTGCCCTGTATGTTTCCAAGAAGCCTCCGTAAGTAACTTGCCCTCCACAGACAAATCATGGCAGCTCCATACCAGAGATAAGAGAAGAAAAGGAAAATTGGAAGAGAAAATAGGGCGGAAAATGGGAAAGAAAAGGACAGTGGGAAAGTGTAAATTGTATTGTTTATAATTTAGTCAAGAGTTTTATGAATTACTTTTGTAAACTCAGTTTTGTTTCTTTGCTTTTTCTCTTTGTAAAAAGTATCCATGGTTTTCCAAGCTTCTTATTTGGATCACAGTGCTAGTTACACATACAGAAGCATCAAACGTTGAACACTTGCAGGAAGATGGTAAAGAAAAGTGGTTGGCTTGTATTGTACAAGTCAATCAAGGTTTATAGAAGCAGAAAATGAAACAATGTCTTGACCTATGAGGGCCTATAAGACTGGGCATTGCCTGCCTCAGTAGTTAAACAATAAAAGTTTCATTCAAGCAACTTGTTTTAATTCTACCTCTTACCTTGCTGCCTCTAAACATTCATTTATAGGTAGGACAGTGGGGGACTTATATTCCCCTTCACTAATCTACTACTTGGATGAAAGCATTCGCCCTCAGTTCCCAGGAAGTCTTGTATTCCCTAACACAGCTCATGAGAACTCTTGTCCTTTCTCTTCCAGAAAGCCATACTTCTGTTGGCATTTCATCTGCATTCTCTAAACTGTCAAGAATTGAATAATTTGAGATTTTTATATCCTATTTGCAAGCTAGCAAGTTAGCCTGTCTAAATGCTGCCAGAAAACATGACTCCTAGGGTCAGAGAAAAAGGAACTTTATTGTTCATGCATAGTTGGAAGTGTCAATTGCATTTGTGCTTTGGTTCCCATTTGTCTATCCAATTACTGAATATTCATTTTATATTTCACTGTTTTGTGTGGAACGTTTTGAGGTACCCTTTGGAATTTAACTACTATCTTCAAATAATAACAGCTCCTGATACATATTTTTCACTTTCATTTAGGGGGAATATTTTCCAGATTGTAATTGCAGAAGAGGAAACTCAGATTCTACTATTGTGCACGAATTATTCCTTCCCATTGATTCATCACATTTACTGAGTGTGTTCTCTGTGTGAGAGACTGGGAATCATTATTTTAAAAAGCAGAGGAAAGAAAGAAGCTGGGGTTTTGTTCATGTCTCGGGAAAAAAAATGCATTATTTATCGTAAAATGCATACTGCTTGTATTTACTCACTAGAAAAGGACATATGTTTTTGAAGCATAAAATTTTTAAAGAAATATCTGCTGCTTATTTTTGAGGAATATTTAATGAGTTTAGTGTTGAACTACTTGCTACATTTCTTTTTATTACTTACTATTTATTTATTTTTTTGTATTTTTGTACATATTTTATTTTAAAGATGTGAGGTACAAGTCAGGATTGGGTATATATGTGGTCTAGGTACAGGTGAATTTGGGGCCTCCCATTGAACCTCACTTTGTCTGGATTAGGATCAGGCACTCTTATTGATGTTATGCATCCCCCCCCAAAAAAATCTCCCCTGGCAGTGTCCTGCTATTGCCAATCCCTTTCTTGCAGTGTTATGATAGGTGTTCAGGGTCCACTTCCTAGTGAGAACATGTGGCACTCAGTTCTTTGTTTCTGTGATAGATCACAGAGTATGACAGACTCTAAATCCATCCAAGTTGCTATGAAGTCCATAATTTTGTCCCATTTTTTGGCTAAGTAATATTCCATCTTGTACATGTACCACATTTTTTTTCTATCCAGTCCACTTTCAATAGACAGAATGGGTTGGTTCCATGATTTGGCTTTTGTGAATAGTGCTGCAAAAAATCGCGCTCAGGCAACTTTTTTGTCGAATGATTTGAGTTCCTCCAGACATATTCCCAGAAGAGAGTTTGCTGGGTCATACGGAAGACCAATTTCCAGTTCTTTTAGAAATCGCCACTGTTTTCCATAGAGCTTGAACTAGTTTGCACTCTCACCAACAGTGTAGAAGCATTTGATTTTCTCTGCATCCTCTTCAGCATCTGTCTTTTGTTTTATTAATGACGGTCATTCTTACTGGAGTTAGATGGTATTTAAATGTGGTTTTGATTTGCATTTCTCTGATGATTAGTGAGCCTGAGCATTTTTTCATGTGTCTCTTGGCTGCTTATATATCTTCTTTTTGAGAAGTGTCTATTCATTTCTTGAGCCTATTATTTATTTATTTATTTTATTATTGCAATTTTAATTTTTATTACATTTCACGAGATGCCAGCTGAGCAGAAAGAAATGGCCTGGTTGGAATCAGGTTGGGTCCCAAAATTTTATGTACCCAGAGAAGACAGGACTTCTATGAGGTTCCCATCAGCTGCCTCAGAGACTGCTCCAAGCCAACCAAACCCAGCAAAGAAGAGTTAGGAAGCAAGGGCGTGCATGGAAGGGAGGCAGTGTATGTGGGCATCTGCCCTTTGCACAGGACAGGAGGGAGGACCACCATGGCTGAGCAGCATCTCTCCTGTCCCTCTTGACTCTCAAGTCAGGTTCTGCAAGGAAAAGGGCATCGGGCAGGCCAGGAGGGCACTTCTTTGTTCACTTTACATGTGTGCATATACTTATATTATGTCATCGCTTTAAAATGTTTATCTAAGATAAATGACTATTTTAGAAATATAGATTACAGTAATTACCAAACAGTCTGTTTGGCATTAATTCTATTACTGTACAGATACCACTCTATGTAATTTCATAGGACACAAAAATGATGAAAATAAAAATGTGTCAGGAAAAATGAGCATGGTATACAAATAATTTTTAAAAAGCATAAGCTGCAACTGTGACTTGTTAGAACTGATGTTGTCACCGTTGAGAAAAAAACTAGCTATTTATAAAATACTATTTGTTATTGAAATTAAATTAACAATATTAAAATTTGAAAATACATACAATTTATTTCATTACCCTGTCAATGTTGGTATTATTAGGTAAATATAATTAGGAAAGTTAATTTACAAATATTACAATAAAAAGTATTAATATTGAAAAAATAGAAGAGTAGTTATTTTACTGTCATTTTATAATCGATATCAATGACATCTGTCATCACTTTAGATAATCAAATAAGTAAATCTAACACTAGGAGTCTGGAGACTTGTTTTGTCTTCACATAAGATAGATAACCTCTAAGAGCCGAGATTTTAGCCCATTTTTTAAAATGGGGCTGTTGGTTTTTTTTTTCCTTTTGGCACATTTGAGTTCCTTGTAGATCCTGGATGTTAGGCCTTTGTCAAATATATAGCTGGCAAATATTTTTTTCCCATTCTGTGGCCTGTCTTCCCACTCTCTTGGTTTCTTTTGCTTTGCAGAAACTTTTTAGTTTGATGAGTTCTCACTTGTCTATCTTATGGGCATCTGGGGTTTTGAGCAGGAATTGGTTGCCTATTCCAGTTTCTGTAAGGGTATCTCCTGAGTTTTCTTGGATTCTTATAGATTGAGGTTTTATATTTAGGTTGATCCATTTGGAGTTGATATTTGTGTATGGTGATAGGTAGGGGTCCTCTTTCAATCTTCAGCATGTGATCAGCCAGTTTTCCCAGCACCATTTACTGAATAGGTTCTCCTCTCCACTGCAGTTGTTGGTGGAGGATTTGTCCAAGATGAGTTGGTTGAGAAACTGAGGTTTTGTTTCTGGAATCTCTTTTCTGTTCCATTGGTCTATATGCTTGTTCTTGTACCAATACTAGACTGTTTTGATTATTATAGCCTTATAGTAATGTTTAAAGTCTGGGAATGTGATACCTCCTGCTTTGTTTCTTTTGCTGAATATTGTTTTGGATATTAGTGGTCATTTATGTTTCCATATGAATTTTTGCATTGTTGTTTCCAGGCGTGAGAAGAATGATGATGGTAATTTAACGAGTGTCAGGTTGAATACGTAGATTGCTATGGGTAGGATGGGCATCTCAACAATGTTGATTCTTCCAATCCATGAACGTGGAATATTTTTCCATTTGTTTGTGTCTTTGATTTCTTTGATCATCGTTTTGTAGTTTTAGTTGTAAAGGTCTTTCACTTCTCTGGTTAGGAAGATGCCAAGGTATTTCTTTTCTTTTCTTTTTTTTTTTTTTTTTTTGCGACTGTTGTGAATGGGGTTGTACTTTTTATTTGGTTCTCGGACTGTTTGTGGTTGGTGTTTAAAAGTGTGACTGTCTTTTGGATGTTGATTTTATACCCTGACACTTTGACAAAATTCTTTATCAGTGTAAGGAGGTTTTTGACAGATTCCCATGTTCTTTTCAGGTGTAAGATTATATCGTCCACATAGAGGGATAACTTATCTCCTCTTTTTCTATTTGGATACCCCTGATAGCCTTCTCTTGTCTGATTGCTCTAGCTAGGACTTCCAACATCGTGTTGAATGCTTGCTACTTTTCACAAAAACATCAGTGATGAGCACAGACATACAAAAGAGACTCATTATTGTCTAAACTTATATATACAATTTTATTATACTCAATTAAATAATGTTGTTAATGTTTAAATTATGTTGTTAATGTTAAAAATAAGATATTTAAAGCATGACTATTATATTGATATAATATTAAAAATATTTGTTTATAGTTTAACCCATTTGTGCAAGTTGGTGGGCAGCATTGCTAGTTATAAAGCATTAGAGAAGCAAAATATATTGTGTTTAAAGTGTGAGATCTAAAGTCTGAGAGGGCTCAAATCTAGACTATTGTACTTACAAACGGATTGACGTTGAACAAGTTGAAATCTCCTGGAAAATAATTTCCTCATCTGTGAAATGAGAAAAATAATAGTACCTATCTCATGGGGTTATTTTAAGAATTAAAGGAGTTACTGAAGAAAAAGTGCTTAGAACAATGGTGTGCATATAGTAAAAAGTCATTGAATGCTAGGACATATAGGGTGATGTGAGAATTGAATTTCAGCAAAGTAAGTCTTTGGCCTCATTTCTGCTTTTGTAGAATGTGGCCATTGTACAAAATACAATCTCTATGGTTCCATCTATGTTTGTACAGCCTACTTCTATGGCTAGATTAATTGATATTCCAAGCCAGAAACAGGATCAATTGCTTAAAAAAAAAACAAGAGTCATTTTCTTTTTGCCAGGATAGTGTTTTGCATTGTTCCAGGAAGGAGGAAGGAGCATAAATATTTTGCTATGAACTGGACTCTGCCTAATTGACCTGGCATTGTGCAAATTACTAAAAAAATTTTGGTTAATGTAGTCCAACACAAACATGGGGAAATTGCCTCTTTATCTATGTTCTCCTCCAGGACTCAAAAAACAACAAAAAGCCAAATGTTACAGAACTTTTATAAAGGTCAGGCATCTATGATTGTATAAATAGAAAGTACTTATGAGTATTAGAGATTAGAAAATATTATAGTTGACATAATACTAAGGCCTTTGTTAAAAACCTTTTAAAGACCTGAACTGTGTGTTTTTCCTTTTGCCCACTGACCTGTTATGTCTTTAAAGATGGAGAGGAGCTACCGATGCTGTTATTTCACATCAAAGAAAGAAAGAGAAAAATATGGAGCATTTTTTGGTAAATTCTTTATTATTCAAGATATCCCTGACCAAGAATAGTATACTTTTATTTTTAATCATGACCTTGTTTTGGAGAAATAACACAACCTTACAAATTAACGCCTTGCAGAACAAGACTTCTGGTAGCTCAGCTAGGCAAGTCACTCAGCATCACCTGCAAAGGTGTTTACTTTTCTAAGGTTTATCTTATTACATCAATAAAATTGAGAACATATGATATCCCTCCACTACCTCTTACAAATTTTCAAATATATTTAAATTAAGTTTTTCTAAATTTTTTAAAAACTATGGTCAGAACACAACATGAGATCTACCCTCTTAATACGTGCACAACAGAGTATTATCAACTATAAGTATAATGTTGTACATCAGATTTCTAGATCTTATTCATCTTGTACAAATGAAACTTGCTGAACAGCAACTCCCATTTACCGCTTCCCTCAACCCACTCCCTAAGTACTCTCTGTTTCTGTGAGTTTCACTATTTTGTATAAATTGTATAAGGGGAATCATACAGTATTTGTCCTTAAGATTCAGTTCTCCTTCTCCATTTAAGGTCAGTTCTTCCACTTGCATTTTAGATTTCATTCTGTCCATGTCTTTCATAAATAATTGATCCATGGGTGAGATAATCTCTTGTTTTGAATCAATTAGTTTTTGCATCATCAGACCTATACAAATGCCTGTTTTTTTTTTTAAATTCAGGGAGTACATTTACAGGTTTGTTATATGGGTATATTGTATGATTGTGAGGTTTGGACTTTTATTGAACTTGTCACCCAAATAATGAACGTGGCATCCAATAGATAGTTTTTCAACTCTTGTGCCCACCGAACGTCCCCCCTTTAAAATTTCCCCATGTCTGTTGTTTTTAGCTTTAAGTTAGTGTATACCCAGTATTCAGCTTTTACTCATAAATGAGAATATGTGGTATTTTGTTTTCTGTCTCTGGGTTAATTAGCTTAGAATAATGACCTCCAGGCCTTGCATCTGGTTGCTGTAAAAGACATAAGTTTGTTCTTTTTTATGATTGCATAGTATTCCATGGTGTATATCTACCACATTTTCTTTATACAATCCATCATTGATAGACATCCAGGTTAGCAATGTCTTTGCTATTGTGAATAATGGTACAATAAAAATACCTTTTGGTAGAACAATTTATGTTTCTTTGTGTATATACTCACTAATGGGATTGCTGGGCTGAGTGGTAATTTTATTTTTAGCTCTTTGAAAAACCTCCACATTTCTACAGGGGCTGAACTAGTTTACATTCCCACCAACAGTGTATAAGCATTTTCTTTTCTCTGTAACCATACCAATATCTGTTGTTTTTTGACCTATTAATAGTTGCCATTCTGACTGATGTGAGATGGCATATCATTGTGGTTTTGATTTGGATTTCTCTAATGATTAGTGATGTTGAGAATTTTTCATGTTTGTTGACCACTTATATGCCTTCTTTTCAGAAGTGTCTGTGCATATCCTTTGCCCACTTTTTAATGGAGTTATTTGTTTTTATCTTGTCGATTTGCTTAAACTCCTCAGAGATTCTAGATAATAGTTCTTTGTCAGATGCATGGTTTGCAAATATGTTCTCCCATTCTGTAGGTTTTCTGCTTACTCTATGGAAAGTGGTATGTGTATATGTGTGCTGCTCTTTAATTTAATTAGGTCCCAATTGTCAATTTTTATTTTTGCTTTTAAGGACTTACTCATACATTCATCATCTAAGCCAATGTCCAGACAAATGTTTCCTAGGGTTTTTTTTTAGGATTTTTAAATAATTTTAGGTCTTACATTTAAGTCATTAATCCACCTTGAGTTAACTTTTGTATATAATAAAAAAAGGAGTCCAGCTTCATTCTTCTGCATATGGCAAGCCAATTTTCCCAGCACTATTCATCTAATAGGATGTCCTTTCCCCATTGTTTATTTTTGTCAAAGATGAATTGTTTGTAGGTAAGCAGCTTTATTTATAAGTTCTTTATTCTGATCCATTGGTCTATATATCTATTTTTGTACCACTACCATGTTGTTTTGGTTACTGTAGGCTTGAAGAAAATTTGGAAGTGGAGAATTCCCAATCTTGATATTATCTTTGCAACTTACAATTGAATGTTAAAAAAAGGCTACCCAAAAATAGATGAACATGATGTCTGTTTCAATATGTAAGTCAGATCATATGTACTTTCCACTATATTGCAGTATTAAGACTACTGACTTTAGTCTACTTTATGAATAATCAACATTAAGACCGAAGCTGGTGGGGCTGACCAGGAGGGGCTGACCTTGTATGGAGCTTGTGGAATTGATGCAGGTCAAGATATGATAAGAAAAGGGGGCCATTTTGCTGTTGTGGAGAACTAGTATTCTTTGATTTATAAGGATTTTATATATACAAAATTTAAAGTAACAATAACGTCTTATTTAGAACTTGCTTTCATTTTTCAAGTCCTAATTTAGAATAACAAAATCTGAACCCAACAAGTCCTGTAACAAAACAAATTTTTTTTTAATTTGTTCCACTTCCGACCTAGTGGACTTTCAATTTCTCAAATACAAAAAGTTTTCTCATCACAAGACTTTCACCTATGCTATGATCTATGACTAAGATGCTTTTATTCTATATTCCCTAGAATCCCTACACTTAGCCTAAGATGCAAGATAATATATTGTTAAACCAAATTTGCAAACCAGCATAATTCTCCTCTATAAGAACTTTAAAAATTCTCCTTGGCACTATTTTTAAAATTCTTTTTAAAATTATTATTTTAAAGATGTAGGGTACAATTCAGGGTTAGGTATACAAATGTTCATTATGCAGGTACCCCTGTTGATGAGATGTGCTCCTCCCTCCCGTGGCAGTTTCCCTCAAGTGCCAGTCCCAACCCCCTTTCCCTGGCAGTTTCCCACTACTGTCAATCCTTTCTTATAGTATTATGATAATTGTTCAAGGTCCACTTATGAGTGAGAACATATGGTAATCTGTTCTTTGTTTCTGCAATAGATCACTAAGTATGATGGACTCTAAATTCATCTAAGTTGCTGCAAAGACCATATGTTTGTCCTTTACAGCTACATAATATTTCATTGTGCATATGTACTACATTTTTTTAATCCAGTCCAGCCTCAATGCACAACATGGTTGGCTCCATGTTTTTGCTATTGTGAACAGAGCTGCAACAAACGTGTGTGCAGGTATCTTTATGCAGAATGCTTTGAGTTCCTCTGGGTATAATCCCAATAGAGGGATTGCTGGGTCATATGGAAGGTCAATTTCTAGTTCTTTCAGAAATTGCCACACTGTCTTCCAAAGAGCTTGGACTAGTTTGCATTCCCACCAGCAGTATATAAACATTCTTTTTTCTCCGCATGCTTTCCAGCATTTGTTGTTGTTTGTTTTATTAATGATGGCCATTCTTACTTGAGTTTGGTGGTTTCTCAGTGTGGTTTTGATTTGCATTTCTCTGATGATTAGTGTGTCTGTTGGCTGCCTGTTTATCTTCTTTTGAGAAGTGTCTATTCATGTTTTATGCCCACTTTTTGATGGGGCTGTTAGTTTTTTTTCTTTTCGACGTGTTTCAGTTCCTTGTAGCTCCTAGATGTTAGGCCTTTCTCAGATATTGGCAAATATTTTTTCCTATTCTGTGGGCTGTCTTCCTGCTCTCTTGATGGTTTATTTAATTTGCAGAAGTTCATCAGTTTCACTTGTCTATCTTATTTCTTATGGTGTGGGCACTTAGGGTTTTGATCAGGAATTGGTTGCCAGTCCCAATTTCCATAAGGATGTCTCCTGCATTTTCTAAGATTCTTTTATTTATTTATTTATCTATTTATTTATTATAAAGATGTGGGGTACAATTCATGGTTAGGTATACAAACATTGATCATGCAGGTACCCTTATTGACGAGGCATGCCCCTCCCTCCCCTAGCAGTTTCCCCGAACTGCCAGTCCCGCCCCCCCTTCCCCTGACAGTTTTCTGCTACTGCCAATCGCTTTCTTATAGCATTATAATTGTTCAAGGCCACCTTATGAGTGAGAACAGATGAAACTCAGTTCTTTGTTTCTGTGAACAATCACTGAGTATGATCGACTCCAAATCCATCCAATTTGCTGCAAAGTCCATATATTTGTCCTTCTTTATGGCTGCATAATATTCCATTGTATATATGCAGCACATTTTTAAAATCCAGTACAGCTTCAATGGGCAGCACGGTTGGTTCCGTGTTTTTGCTATTGTGAATAGAGCTGCAACAAACATACGTGTGCAAGTATCTTTTTTGTAGAACGATTTGAGTTCCTCCGGGTATATTCCCAATAGGGGAATTGCTGGGTCATATGGAAGGTCAATTTCTAGTTCCTTCAGAAATTGCCACACTGTCTTCCAAAGAGGTGGTACTAGTCTGCATTCCCACCAGCAGTGTAGAAGTGTTCCTTTTTCTCCACATCCTCGCCAGCATCTGTTGGTGTTTGTTTTATTAATGATGACCATTCTTACTGGGGTTAGAAGGTATCTCAATGTGGTTTTGATTTGTATTTCTCTAATGATGAGTGAGGCTGAGCATTTTTTCATGTGTCTGTTGGTCGTTTTGATTAAACACAATACCCGTTAAGTTACCAACATCATTCCTCTCAGACCTGGAAATGACAATACAGAAATTTATATGGAAACTTAAATGACTACAAATAGCCAAAAAAATCCTTAGCAAAAGAAACAAAGCAGGAAGCATCACACTTCCATATTTCAAATTTTACTGTAAGACTACAGTAATCAAAACAGTCTGGTATTGGTACAAGAATAGGCACATAGACCAGTGGAACAGGATAGAGATTCCGGAAGCAAAACCTCAATTCCTCAATCAACTCATCTTTGACAAAGCCTCCAATAACAACCACTGGGGAGAGGAGAACCTTTTCAGTAAATGGTGCTGGGAAAACTGACTGAACACATACAAGAATTGAAACAGAACCCCTACCTATCACCATACACAAAAATTAACTCTAAATGGATCAAGACCTAAATGTAAAACCTCAAACTGTAAGAACCTTTAGAAAATGCAGGAAACACCCTTATGGAAGTTGGAACTGGCAACCGATTCCTGATCAAAACCCGAAGTGCCCAGGCCATAAGAGATAAGATAGACAAGTGGGACCTCATCAAACTGACAGTCTTCTGCAAAGCCAAAGAAACCATCAAGAAAGCAGGGAGACAGCCCACAGAATGGGAAAAAATATTTGCCAACTGTGTATCTGACAAAAGTCTAACTAACATCTAGGATCTATAAGGAACTCAAATGCGCCAAAAGGAAAAAAACCCCAAACAAACAGCCTCTTTAAAAAGTGGTCAAAAGACATGAATAGACACTTCTCTAAGATTCTTATAGTTTGAGATTTTACTTTTAGGTCTTTGATTCATTTAGAGTTAATTTTTGTGTATGGTGATAGGTAGGTGTCCTGTTTCAATTTTCTGCATGTGGTCAGTCAGCTTCCCCAGCACCATTTACTGAACAGGTTCTCCTCTCCCCAGTGGTTGTTGTTGGAGGTTTTATCAAAGATGAGTTGGTTGAGAAATTGAGGCTTTGCTTCCAGAATCTCTATCCTGTTCCATCGGTCTATGTGCCTCTTCCTGTACCGATACCAGGCTCTTTTGATTACTGTAGTCTTATAGTAAAGTTTGAAGTCTGGAAGTGTGGTACCCCTTGCTTTGTTTCTTTTGCTAAGGATTGTTTTGGCTCTTGGTCGTTTAAGTTTCCGTATAAATTTCTGTATTGTCATTTCCAGGTCTGAGAAGAATGATGTTGGTAATTTAATGGGTATTGAATTGAATCTGTAGATTACCTTTGGTAAGATGGGCATCTTTTTTAAAAAAAAAATTATTTTAAAGATGTGAGGTACAATTCAGGGTTAGATATACAAACACTGATTATGCAAGTACCCTTGTTGATGGGATGTGCTCTTCCCTCCCCTAGCAGTTTCCCTCAACTGCTAATTCCCTCCCCACTCTCCAAGCAGTTTCCCTCTATTGCCAACACCTTTCTTATAGTATTATGATAATTGTTCAAGGTCCGCTTACGTGTGAGAACATATGGTATTCTCTTCTTTGTTTCTGTGATAAATTACTAAGTACGATCGACTCTATATCCATCCAAGTTGCTGTGAAGTCCATATGTTTGTCATTCTTTACAACTGCATAATATTCCATTGTGTATATGTACCACCTTTTTAAAATCCAGTATAGTTTCGATGGGAAGTATGATTGGTTCCATGTTTTTCCTATTGTGAATAGAGCTGCAATAAACATATGTGTGCAGGTATATCTTTTTTGTAGAATGATTTGAGTTCCTCTGGGTATATTCCCAATAGGGGAATTGCTGGGTCATATGGGAGGTCAATTTCTAGTTCTTTCAGAAATTGCCACACTGGCTTCCAAAGAGGTTGCACTAGTTTGCGTTCCCACCAGCAGTGTAGAAGCATTCCTTTTTCTTCACATCCTCACCAGTAACTGTTTTGTTTTTTTTTTAATTAATGATGGCCATTCTTAATGGGGTTAGATGGTATCTCAATGTGGTTTTGATTTGGATTTCTCTGGTGATGAGTGAGGTTGACCACTTTTTCATGAGTCTGTTGGCTGCCCGTATATATATATATATTTTTTTCATGTCTTTTGTCTACTTTTTGATGGGCCTGTTTGTTTTTTTCCTTTTAGCACGTTTGAGTTCCTTGTAGATGTTAGGCATTGTCAGATATATAGTTGGCAAATATTTTTTCCCATTCTGTGGGCTATCTCTTGCTTACTTGAAGATTTCTTTTGCTTTGCATAAGCTCATCAGTTTGATGAGGTCCCACTTGTCTATCTTATTTCTTATGGTATGAGGACTTAGGGTTCTGATCAGGAATTGGTTGCCAGTTCCAATTTCCATAAGGGTGTCTCCCGCATTTTCTAAGGTTCTTATATTTAACGTTTTATGTTTAGGTCTTTGAGGATGGACATCTTAACAATGTTGATTCTTCCTATCCATGAGCATGGAGTATTTTTCCATTTGTTTGTGTCTTCTTGAATTTCTCTGAGCAGTGTTTTGTAGCTCTCATTGTAAAGGTCTTCCTTTCTCTGGTTAGGAAGATGACAAGGTATTTTGTGTGTGTGTGTGTGGCATTTGTGAATGGGATCGTGCTTTTTATTTGGTTCTCTGCCTGCTTGTTTTTGGTGTATAAGAATGCAACTGTTGGCTGGGCTCGGTGGCTCAGCCTGTAATCCCGTGCCTTTGGGAGTCTGAGGTGAGTGAATTGCCTGAGCCCGCGGGTTCGAGACCCACCTGGGCAGCGAGACCTCATCTCTACAATCAATCAAAAAATCAGCCGGGCGTGGTAGCGCATGCCTGTAATTCCGGCTACTTGGAAGGCTGAGGCGGAAGGATCGCCGGAGCCCAGCGGGTCGAGGCTGCGGTGGCCGGGAGCAGCCACTGCACTCCAGTCTGGGTGACAGAGTGAGACTCCAACTCAAAAAAAAAAAAGAATGCAACTGTCTTTTGCACATTTATTTTGTACTTCAAGACTTTGCTGAAGTCTTTTATCAGTGCAAACAAGTTTTGACAGATTCTTTTAGATTTTCGAAGTATAGGATCATATCATCAGCAAAGAGGAATAACTTGACTTCCTCTTTTTCTATTTGGATACTCCTGATTTCCTTCTCTTGTCTAATTGCTCTAGCTAGGATTTCCAACACAGTGTTGAACAAGAGGGGTGAGAGTGGGCAGCCTTGTCTTGTTCTAGTTTTCAGGGGAAATGTTTCCAGTTTCTTTCCATTTAGCAATATGATAACTGTTTATCATAGATGGCACTTACTATTTTGAGGTATGTTCCTTCTATACCTAGGTGTTTGAGTGTTTTTAACAAGAAGGGATGCTGGATTTTATCAAAAGCTTTTTCTGCGTCTAATAAGGTAATCATGTGTTTCTTTTTCTTTTTTTTTTTTGTTTTTACATCTGTTGATGTATTTAATTACATTTATGATCTTGCAAATGTTGAACCAGCCCTGCACCCTGGGGATGAAGCCTACTTGGTCATGGTGGATAATTTTTGAGATGTGCTTTTGGATCTGAAATGCTAGAATCTTGCTGAGGAATTTTGCATCCTTGTTCATAGGGATATTGGCCTGTAGTTCTCTTTTTTGTTGGATCTTTAACCGGTGTGGGTATCAGTGTGATGTTAGCGTTGTAAAATCATTTTGGGAGAATTGCATCTTTCTCAATTGCCTGGAATACTTTCAATAGGATTGGTATCAGTTCCTCCTTGTATATTTTGTAGTATTCTGTTGGAAAGTTATCTAGTCCAGGGCTTTTTTTTTTTTTGTAGGTAGTTTTCTTATGACAGAGTCAATTTCCTGGATTGTTATTGGTCTATTTAGAGTCTCAATGTCATCTTGTTTCAACCTGGGGAGGTTGTGTGATGTTGGAAACTCCTCCATTTCATTTAGGTTATCAAGTTTGTTTTCACATAGGTGTACATAGTAATCTCTGATAATCTTTTGTATTTCTTTGGGGTCAGTTGTGATTTGATTTTTTGTATTACAGATTATGTTTATTTGGGCTTTTTCTCTCTTTTTCTTGGTCATTCTGGCTAGGGATCTTTCAATCTTGTTAATTTTTTCTAAGAACCAGCTTTTTGTTTTGTTGATATTTTCTATGATATTTTTGTCTTCTATGTTCAAATTTGGATTCTTCTTTTAGTGGTTTGGATTTTTCTGCTAAAGTTAGGGTTTCGGTGGTCTTCTCTTTCTTGCTCCCTTAGGTGATTTTTTTTTAGGTTCTCAACTTGTGATCTTCCCATTTTCTTGAGTGGGAAATAAACTGATGATGATAAGGGAAATTAATTCCCCTTAGAACTGATTTCATGACATCCTTGAGGGTTTCATAAGATGTTTCTTCATTTTCATTTTTTCCCAGAAATTTTTAATTTCTGCTTTGATTTCAGTGTTGACCCGGTCATTGTTCAGCATCATGCTGCTTAGTGTCCTTGTTTTTGTGGGTTTGGGGGAAATTTTGCTGTTGTTGATATTTATTTTTATTCCACTGTGGTCTGTGAAGGTTCATGGCCATATTTAAACCTTATAGAATTTATTTATGCTTGATTTATGGCCAAGGATGTGATCAGTCTTGGAGCATGTTCCATGTGGTGATGAGTAGAATGTATATTCTATGGTTGTTGGGTGGAATAATCTGTAGGTATCTGTTAAGTTCATTTGGTTGAGTGTCAAGTTTAGGTTCTGGATCTCCTTGTTGATTTTTTGCCTCAATGTTCTATCTAGGGTTGTTATTGGGGTATTCAAGTCCCCTGCTATAATAGTGTTAGAGTCAATATCTTTTTTCAGTTTACTTAGTAGTTGCTTTATGAATGCTGGTGCTCTTATGTAGGGTACATATGTGTTTAGGATGGATATTTCTTGTTGAAGGATTGAAACTTTTATCATCATCATTTTTAAATTTTTTATAGCTTAAAGGTTGTTTTGTCTGATATTAAGATTGCAACTTCTTCCTTCTTTTGTGATTCATTTGCCCGGAAACTCATTTTCCATCCTTTAACTTTGAATTGGTGTGCGTCCCTTGTGGTGAGATGATTTCCTGGGTTCAGCAAATAATTGGGTCATGGTTTCTTATCCAGTTTGCCATTCTGTGTCTTTTTAGTGATGCATTTAGTTCATTCACAATCAAACTGATTATTGAAATGTGATTGTGTAATCCTGTCATTAGGTTCTTATAAAGTTTTTGTTTGTTTGCTTACTTTCTTTTGGCTTTGGAGTTGATGTATGTGTGTTTTTAAGTTTGTTTTTGCACTGTATTCTCTGTTGATTCTGTTTCTGCTATTCTCTTGGGAAGTATGTATTCATTCTTTTTTTTTCTTCTGTGTTTAATACCTTTTTAAGTGTCTCCTGTAGAGGTGGTCTGAAAACTGCATAATCTCTTAAGGATTGGATGTGTGGGAAGGATTTTAATTCTCCATTATTGATGAAGTTGACTTTGGCTGGGTAGGAAATTCTTTATTGAAATTGTTAATCTTTGAGGACTTTGAATATTGGACTCTAGTA
This sequence comes from Cephalopachus bancanus, assembly GCA_027257055.1. Taxonomy (NCBI): domain Eukaryota; kingdom Metazoa; phylum Chordata; class Mammalia; order Primates; family Tarsiidae; genus Cephalopachus; species Cephalopachus bancanus. The sequence continues at coordinate 597,552 of JAPVLO010000394.1, forward strand.
TCTTCTTGTTTGTAGTGTTTCTGCTGCTATTCTGATATTCAGTAGTTAGTTTGACCTTTCTCTCTTACTGCCTTTAGGATTTTTTCTTTTGTGCCTACTCTGTGTAGGCAAATTACTATGTGTCTAGGGGTTGGTCTTCTCATTTGATGTCTTGTGGAGGTTCTCTGTATCTGGTGAGATGAGGAAAGTTTTTTTGGATTATTTTCCCCAATACTCCCCAATTGCTCTAATGTGTTCTCCATTTCCCTTTCTTTTCTGGGATACCCATTAGGCATAGGTTCAGTCTCTTGATATAATTGCACATCTTTTGTAGGCTTTGTTCTTTCTTTCTGAGTTTTCCTTCTGTGTTTTTTACAGATTGGGTTAATTCCATGTTCTGGTCTTCAAGTTCTGAGATTCTTTCTTTGGCTAGATTAATTCTGTTTTCCATGCTTGTCATCTTGTTATTTATTTCCTGGATGAAATTTTTTATTGCCAAAATCTCTATTACAAGTTTTCTCAGTATTGCATCTTGTCTTTCTTGGGTCTTATTCACTCTTTTCATCCATTCCCTAATCCCTGCCGTGTTCTGGGACCAGTCATTGGTGACTTCCATTGTTTGGGCTCCCAGGTCTAATTTTTAAGGAGTTTTCTCTTTGTTACACTTGAAATTACCTGTTGTCTTCTTTTGGTTTTCCTCATTTGTAACAGATCTCTTGCTTTTCCCTATAGTTTTGTTATTGAGTGTTAATCGGAGTAGCTTTCTCCCCTGATGCTTGCTCAGTCCTCTATTCTTCCCTGATCTGGTCTCTGGATTTGTTCTATTTTGAAACAGGACTGTGGATAGGAATCTTGCTGTGTCTTGTAGTTTTGAAAGTTGAATAAGGTAGGGGATGGGGAGCTAGGATTCAGAGGCTACTTGCAAATTACAATGTTCACTGATTATGGTATGCATTCCCCAAGACACCCTCCTCACCACCACTCTATATAATGATGCAATGGGTATGTGTGTGTACCTCCTGAGCCCAAGATACAGTGACAGCAACGAGGAACACAGAGAAAAATGGAATGAGATATGATGGGTAAGAATTTTAAAAAAAGAGAGGAAGAAATAAAAAAAACACAGAACAATGAAAGCAGAAAGCAAAAGACAATTGAACACACACACACACACACACACACACACACACACACACACGCTCATACATACCCCCAAACAAACTGCAATAACCACAAAGTAAAACAAAACAAAACAACAACAACAAAAAACCCAGGAAAACTAAACTCACACACACATATGCCTAGCACAAAATAAATGGAGAAGCAAAACAGAAAGATGGAAAAAACAAAAAAAAGGAATTCAGATCGAACCTTCACACATGTGTTGACACACACCTTAAACAAAAAAAAACTAAAATAAAAAAGAGAAGAACAAAATAGCAATAACAAACCAACAACAACAAAAAACAGAAAGGTGAACACTCAGTCATTCACATACACACATAAACAGAAAACTAAAAACAAAAGAAGAAAAAGAAAGAAAAAAAGAAAAAGAATATGGGGGAATGCAGTTCAAACCCTCACATACACAATCATGCAAAAATGAAAATTATTTTAAAAATAGATGAACTAACAAACAGGTCAAAAATTTCTAAAAATTAAAAAAAGTTAAAAAAAAAGAAAGAGAGAGAGAAAAAAAAAGCCCTGCTCTCTTCTGGCAGGCTCTGTAATTTTTCCTGTCATTTGTTCTCTCCTGCAGAACTTCCACCTCTTTCTCTCTCTCCAGTGTCCAGAGCAGGGAAGGAGGAGAGTGGGCAGGGTTGCATTCTCCCCTCCTACTCTGTATGGCCAGGGAGATTGCCTCCAATGGGGAGGCACAGGATTGTCTCTTTTCAAGTTCAAGTATATACTCATGGGGACTTCTCCAGCCAGGCCTATCCTGAAATGGAGTTCTATTGCAACTGACCTCCAGGTTTTGTCTCTCTCAGTCATGGTCCAGCTGTGTGGGTCTGATGTTCAGAGGATTGCTGGGGAGGAGGGGGTTTGGGTTAGCCCCAGACTTGCCACTGATCTCTTTGGAGTCCTTCCTTGTCCTTTTCTGACCACACCCTTTGTCTCACGACTGGATCAGGGCAGAGGGTGGGGTTCCTGGGACTCAGCACTCATCAGGTCCCTTTGAGGTTTGTGCTTTTAGGATATTCCCTCTGGGTCATGATCCATCAATGCCTGAGTTGTTGATCTGCCAGTCACAGAGATTGGGTCTGTTGCTCTGTGGTGGGCAAGTGGGAGCACTTTCCTGCCCTGCTTTCAAGATGGTGGCAGGGTATATCTGTTGTCCTCTCCGCTGGGACTCTGCCTCTGGGTTCCCACTGCAGCCTCTGCTGTCAGTGTCTGGCCAGGTGATGAAGTGGTGAGGCAAAGCCTAGAGCTGGCAGTCTCTCTTGCTGCATTTGTGAGGCAGAGCCTGGAGCTAATAGTCTCTCCCCACTGCTTCTTCACAGGAAAACTTTGTTCATTAAGAAAAGTTGATGCTTGGCTTCTGCGACCTGGGAAGCTCCAGGGACCAAGCAGAGAAGCTGTAGCACCAGCTGCTGCACCTGGAAGGCCCTGGTCACTTGCTCACGAGCCCCCACTTAGTCAGTCTTCCAGGTTTTTCTTCCCAGGAAGGGTTTTGTGATTTTAAAAAAATGGCACTCAGCTCCTGCATCCCAGGAATCACTAGAGTCCAAGCCCAGCAGCTGCGGCACCAGTCGCTGTACCAGGAGAGCTCTGGCTGCTAGCTCTCTAACCCTCACTCAGTCAACCACTCACACGCCCACTTGCTTACCAGCACATACACAAAATTTTCCATACACTCACTCACTCACTCACACGGGGACTCACGTATTCTGACTGGCTCGGCTGCCATCTTCCCCCCATCTGACAGCAATTTTTATTAGCTCATTTTTATCTGATGAGAGAAATGATACTAGAAATCCACACTTTGGTTTTCAGACTCATAGATTCCATTTCTAAAAGAAACAGAAACAAGTCCTTCAATGCAATTCATTCTTAAATCTCTTTGCAATTAATCCTCTAATATATATTCTTTTAAAGTTCTGATCATCTTGCCACATATTTGTTAAGGCTTATAAAATGGTGTAGATCCTTACCTCAGGCCATTTGATGGATGTGTTGTATAATTTGATAATTTTCCAACATTTGTTTTACTTCCAGGAAAGAAATTGGAAGACTTCATACTGAGATTCCCTTGAAACCAGGAAACAGGTAAGTGAAATAGACTCTAAATCAGAAATGGTGTTGTGACACTGGGAATCAGAAATGAGGAAAATTAAGTGACAGTGAGGAGTCAATCTTCAGAAAAGTGAGAGCAGCAACTTCTAGTTCATTGAGGATAAGATAGGCAGGACATTTTTGCGTCTACTTCAATTTGTGTGTTCCACAATCAAGAAGCCAAAGTGGTGATTCTGATCATTGCTAGACATATCAATCACCACACCATTAGAAATGGATAAATAGCTAGGGGATGGTTCCAGTCTCTGCTAGTCCTACCATGAAGCCATTTGGGTCAAAGTTCTAGTTGTCCTTGATAGTCATAATTTTACTATCTTACCCTGGGAGTTATTAGCAAGGTAATATTCAATATTTTATGAAATATTTGCATTTTTCTCATTCTCAGAGCTCATGTGCTTTCATAACCAGACTGCATATCTTTGAGAAAGATAAACAAGAACTTTGGGATGGGTATCTGCCCTAACTTTAGTGGACATCAATGGATATTGTGTAAATATTAATGCTTAAAAATTCAACAGACCATATCATACACTCGTGAAAGAGATAATCAATCTCCTGCTCACCCTTAATGAAGTGCCCATTGGTAGAAAGTGTTTGAGGACCACAGATTTCCACTGATACTGAATAATACTGGCTTACCACTTCTAAAAATATTGGAAATTTTTTTAAAAAGGGAATGACAAGCTTAGAACTCTAAATCAAACTTTCTCATCCAGATTTCTGTAGTAGAATTAATTCCCAAACCTCCCAATGCACCCGTAGGATGCAGTGAATTAAAGTTCCTCTTATGCACCCAGGATGGTACTATGCATGCACCACCCTTGAAAGTATTTAGAAAATAGTCATTTACATCACTCTTTATGAGGTTTAATCCCCTCGTATAACCTAGTTGAGAAAGACTGCTCTAAGTTCTTGGCTGAAGACACACATTGAACACCAAGGAATTCTGATTATTGTGTTAAAACTCCCACTTACTGAAGAACAATCCTGAAATCAAAGTGCCCCATTGTTTCATGTGACTAAACAGAGGCTGAATAATTTATTTGTAGGGGAATTTTTAAAATTGTTGACTGTGGTTAAAGGGTGGAAAATATTTTCTCTAAGATATTTCCTAAAACAAATTTCTGTAATAATTAAAGTTATTACTTATTGAATAAATGCTTAAGTGTGCCAGACACTTGTAAGTGACTTACATAACGTCCTCATTTTAAGGTCATTACCAGTCTTAGGGGATTATCATTGTTGTTATTATACTCATTTTACAAGTAGAGAGAGATTAGTTAACTTGTTCAAGGTTACTTAGCTAATAAGTAGCAAATCCAGGATAAGAATGCTGGCTCCAGAGATCATACCATTTAAACACTAAGGAATACTGGTTTTTTGGTTGGCATATGCCACATGGCCTGCCCTAAAACTCAAATATCTGGATTCTAGTCCTCAAATTTTCAATACTTCTGTGATACCTACACATTACTTTACCTCCCAAGCCTTATTTTCTTTAACCAAGTTAGTCTCTTTATGGTTAGCATCTGAGTGTTATTTCCAGTTTGAGCTCCTTAGAATTTAATTAACATAAAAATCTGTGCACATGGTTGGACTCATGTTTCAGGTAGAAAGGGGTTCCTTGGGGAATGGAAAGAAAACTGTAATATAAACTTTTTTCTTCCATAAGCTATTTGTGTTGAAATTATGCGCAGACGAGAGCTGTATTTTATATATCTTTGCATCTTATATATGTTATATATCTGTGAACATACTCTGTAACCCACTGAGAGCTTGCAATGCACCTTCCCAATTGTAAGTATTTGATATTTACTTCTTGATAAAGAATAATTGGGTGGATTTGTTAATCAGTTGATGAAAATCTGATCTTTAGGAAAGTGAAAATAACCCTGCATTCTTTAATTTCTGATTCTTCCAAATGATCACAGTGAAAGTGTTGTCTTCAGAGAGTAAAGAATGAGAGGTATTCATGCAATGATGTAACAGATCTGCCTAGTCAGTGCTCCCCATAAAAACTCTTGCTATGGTACCAGGAATTTTAAGTAAGAAACTATATCTATGTAGGCAAAATTTTAGATTTTATCCAGAAGACCATTTACTTGCCAAGGTTTAAATATTATTACCTTTTGCAGATATTGGTGACAATTATCTAGGTGATCCCTGGAGAACTAAATAAAACAATGTTGAAGACATTCTGCTTGTATTATATCCCACATCTTTAAAATAAATAAATAAAAAATAAAAAGATGCTCTGTATATTTATTTTCTTAAAATTCTTTTTATCCTTGGTTTTAACTAGAATTGCAATATTTAGTGTGAAGATATGTGCATTTAATTTTGATTTTTCAGGCAGGCTTGGGACATATAGGTTGTGATTTAAAAAAAAAATTGAGCATGCTTTGTAATATAGACTTTTTTACATTCAAACCTGAGAAAATATATTGACAATGCCGGATGCAATCATATCGAATTAGTACTAAATTAATCTGGTGCTTGTATTAGCCAGGGTCCAGTCACGAGAATAAAATCATACCAATAATTGAATAGGAATATTTATATAAAGAATTATCAGTGAGGTGAGGGGATTGCCTGAGTCCAAAGGTTCAAGAACAGCCCAGGGAACTTGGCAAGACTTCATCTCTACAATAATAATTTAAAAAAACCAATTAGCTGGGCATGGTAACGCGCACCTGTAGTTCCGGCTACTTGGAAGGCTGAGGAGAAGGATGGCCTGAGTCCAGCAGGTCAATGCTGGGTTGGCCGTGAGCATGCCATTGCACTCCAGTCTGAGTGACAGAGTGAGACTTCAACTCAAGAAAAATAAAAAATAAAAAAAAATAAAGAATTATCAGCATGGCTGAACATGGTAATTAATATAAATGATTGAACATTTTGGTTTAATGCTTACAGAGTAACATGAATATATACAAAATAACTATTATTATTTGTTCATTAAGGAAATTTTAATACTTTATTAGGTTCTATTTAATGTACTTATATGTTAATTATACTTTAAGGCTTTACTTAAATTTATCATCTATTTGTATATTTATGTATCTTTATATATATAAATGTATACATAGAAACATAGTAAATTCTTTACTGCAATTTTTCACATCAGTCATACACATTAATAAATTAGAATGTCCCTTTTTATGTAAATTGACTATGTTACTCTGTACTCAGATAAGAGATAATCATTTCGTTTTCCAGTAATCTATTCTATTCTGTTAACCTTGTTCTTGATGCATTTTAGCATTTTTTTTTTCTTTTTTCTTTTTTACTCAGGATCTCACAGTGTTGCTCAGGATGGAGTGCAGTGGCACAATCACAGCTCACTGCATCCTAGACCTCTTGGGCTCAGGTGAACTACGGCCATACACCACCACCCCCAGCTACATTTTAAAGTTTTGTTTTGGAGACAAAGTCTTATTGTGTTGCCAAGTCTAGTCTGGAACTCCTGGGCTTAAGTTATTCGTCCTCATTAGCCCCCCGAAATGTTAGAATTACAGGTGTGAGCCACCACACGGATCCAAATTTTGTTATTTTTTTAATGTTATAAGTTCCTTTTAGTCTTTGGTACTTGTTGTGATATGTTTACAAAAACACAGTTATTGTATTTAGATGTTGTTTCTTCTGGCAGTATTCAATTTTGCCTTTCTCAAATTTAGGTCCCAATTTGGAAGTAATAGAACTGTTAAGATATTGTTTTATGTGTAATCAACTTTTGGTTTCCTGGAAAGGCTTCCAAGTAATTGCTACTTGGTTTTATTCAAAAAATGAGGAGAGAATAATAAAAATAATCATTGGTTTGTCAATATGCAAAATTTGATTATTTTATTGTGAAATACTTTTGTTTAATAAGTTTAAGCCAAAACATCTAGAAGAAAGTACATCTTTCTAAGTTTATTGCACCTAAGTTAAAAATATAATGTAAATACATTTCAACAATTGTATGCTTTTCAGATTAAAAGCATACTCATGTTTAAGCACAAAAACTGGTATAATAGTTTTTTACAAAAAGATTTTTGCTTTTAACAGTCTAAATTTCAAGCCAATTGGGATAACTCACTACATTTTATGGACAAATTAATAACCTTAGAGTTGGCTCGGCAAAGTGGTTCACACCTGTAATCCAAGCACTTTAGGAAGCAGAAGTGGGAGGATTTCTTCAGGCAACTTAAGCAACACAGAAAGACCTCAACTCTACAAAAAAAGAAAAACAGAAATTATCCAGGGGAGGTGGCACACAATTGTAGTTCCCAGCTACTAGGGAGTCTGAGGTGGGAGGATTGCCTGAGCCTAGGAGGTCGAGCTGCAGTGAGCCATGAGGGTGCCATTGCACTCTAGCCTGGGTGGCAGAGTGAGAGCACAACTCAAAAAATAAAAATAATAGAAAGTTCCCATACTATTCTGCTCTTCTTCACTTATCACCATCCAACACTGTAATGTGCTGAACCTACGATCACTCCTTTATCTAATAAAGAAAAAAAATATCCATTGTGTAATCTCTGTAGAAAATTATCTAGAGTCTACACAGACATTTTGTGGATTTCCTTAGATAATCCTGATTTAATTTTGTTTTATAATGGTTTACTCTTAAAAAAAACTAGAACTTACCAAGGAGGCTATGCAATTACATATTTTATCTAAGTCTTGGAACATGAGACTTTTCCTGAATTTAAACCAGCTCATCTGACTAAGTTAATTCTCCTCTTCTGAGCCTCCGGTAAAAAATAAAGATTAACATTTATACAAATAATAGGCATGTTTTAGTATGCTTGGCCATTGCTTATTTTGAGAACTACTGTTCACTGAGAATGTTGTTAAATACTTTAAGGCTTTACTTTGTACTCAAAAACTTCATTGTTCCTACTCCCAACCCTCAATAAGAAGTAGAAAAAATTGAATTCAAAAATCAAATATTGGCAAAGCTCTGATACTCGTACTTTCATGGTCTAAGGCATTGATTGCCATAAGCCTTGATGGCATACCTTCCTTATGGATTAAATAACAGACTCCCTCATGCATTTAGGCACTTCTCTACTGTAAACAGATATGACTAGCTATAACAGTTTTATCAATAAACAGGTACAAACAACTTTTCTAATTATTAATTCCCTGAGTATGGAAATTTAAAAAATCCACCCTTGCCATTTTAAGGAAAGGACCTTATCAGGCACTGTAATAACCAGGAGAGCAGTAAAATCCCAAGGTGTTGACCCTCAGATTTATGTTTCTTTTTTTTTTTTTTTTTTTTATAATCAGTATTTTTTATTATCGTTTTGTAGGGTACAGTTAAGGGTTAGGTGTACAATTACGTTTCATTCAGGCACCCTATTGATAAGAGGTGTTTTCCAAGTCCCAGATAGATATTAGCTACTGTTAATCCCATCCCCCCCCATAATTTCCCAGTACCATCAGTCATTTTCTTATAGTATTACATTGGATGTTCAAGGTCCATTATATGAGTGAAAACATGTGATATTCTGATTTTTGTTTCTGTGAGAGGTCACTCAGTATTATAGACTCTAGTTCCATCCAGGTAGCTGCGAAATCCATGATTTTGTTCTTTTTCATGGCTGCGTAGTATTCCATCGTGTATATGTACCACATTTTTTTAATCCAGTCCTCTTTTGATGGGCAGCATGGTTGTTTCCAGGTTCTTGCTATTGTGAATAACGCTGCGATAAACATACGTGTACAGGTATCTTTTTTATAGAGTGATTTGTGTTCTTCAGGGTATATTCCTTAGAGGACATACATCACCTTCTTTTGACCTTTGGATATCATCTTCTTTAGACTATTGGATAACATCTTCTTTATTGGGAGACTTTAAATTGAGGGTTTTTAAGTGTTTTCTAAAAACAGAAAGCTGCAGGGAGTAGAAAACTTTCACTCAGTTCGCTAGAACAAAATTAATTTTCTGACTCCCTATCACCTTATTCCTTTCTATTTGCGTTTCTCTAATTATGCCTACTATTTTACTCTAACACCATATTGATGACTGATTTCTCAACATGCTTCCTCTTAACTTCATCTTATTACTAGAAACCCTATGGTCAATTCTTCCAGAAAAACAAAATACTCCTGTGCATTTTCTTCAGATCATATCTACCACTTTGAGTTAACTGATTGGTGGGTCCATCATCCTCCATCTGATCTGCTAGGATGCATTTAGTAACTGTTCCTGCGAAACATGCATTCTCACAGGAATGACATCACCCCTAAAGGGGAAAATATATGTTCTTATGAATTGAATTCATTTTATTCTTTTTATGTATATATATGGTTCTACACATGGTACATAAACAGGTATATATCTGAATGGTATTACCACTTATTGGATATGGTAGTTAGAAACAAAATGTCTAAAAAAGTTCTTTAGGGACTGATATTGACAAAATGTTGACAAATGTTACTTAAATATTTCAGAAGGTAGATTTTCTTTTAGAGATTCTGTTTGGTTCTTAACTTATCTTCACATTAATTTCAGCCCTCAATCTTATAAATATTAGACCTTAACCCCCCCAATCAAATGTTTCTATTGAGATCATTATATCCGTATCAACTAAACCCAGCTCATCAGAAGTGGGTACTAATTTTAAGACTATCATTACTATAATAGCCTGTCTTCTTTCAGAAACATTCCAGACTGCTTTGTACAAATTATTTAACTCTGGTGAGAAAATCTGACCATCTTAAATTGTCAGTGATTTATTACACCTGTTAAAGTTAAGTCTAAGCCGGGCTCAGTGGCTCAGCTTGTAATCCCGCACTTTAGGAGGTTGAGATGAGTGAATTGCCTGAGCCCGCGGGTTCAAGACCTGCCTGGGCAACTTGGCGAGACCTCATCTCTACGATAAATAAAAAATTAGCTGGGTGTGGTAGTGCACGCCTGTAGTTTCAGCTACTTGGAAGGCTGAGGCGGAAGGATCGCCGGAGCCCAGCAAGTCGAGGCTGTGGTGGCTGGGAGCGGCCAGTGCACTCCAATCTGGGTGACAGAGTGAGACTCCAATTAAAAAATAATAATAATAATAATTAAGTCTATTTTACCAATGGAGGTTGTGCCCATCTAGGATATTGCTTCTTATGTGGACATCACTTCCACTCTGAAGATTCAGCAAACCATATATAACTTATTATCCTTTGGAGGAACTCCAAGGAAGTGTTTATGCTACATCAAATGCTTCTCTCTACATTTTCTAAATATAAACAGTCAAATAAATGATCCATGACTAAGCCAGAAAAAAACAAACAAATAATCTGGCTCTTTGAAACAGACCCAGAAATATATTGGATGTTATAATGGTTCGGATTTAGTTCTAAGCTCCAGGCTTCATGGTCTGAAGGACTAAAACAATTTTGCTGGTAGTTTTCTTGGCTCTTTGCATCCTATCCAACATTTTAGGTGCTGTTGCACAGCCATTGTCATATCACGTGATTCAACAACTTATCTGGTAACAAAACCAGCATGAAGGACTAACTCTAGTCCAGTCATACACAGTATTCTCTGGAAAATTTCCCGATTCTCAGAGTTGCAGCAATCGTGAAGATCTGGGTATCATAGATTAACATCTATGGCTTGATTAATTTGCCTTTAGCTGAAAGTAGGAGACTTGAGATGGAAAACAACATACCTCAGAGCTCCTAGCTGGTGTGTCCTGCTGAACATAACAATTCCACAGAATACAAAAATTACACGAGGTCACTCTGGGACCATGATGGAATGAAACAAAAACCAGGCCACTCCTTGATTGTATTTCAGCATGGACAAAAATCAGAACCCTGTCAAACCCTGTCAAAAAATAACCAAGTATCTCCCTCTTCAGTGACTACTACCTACTTCTTTCCCAATTACAGATTTAGTGCTGTTATGTTTTTCCTGCCTCCTAGATCAAAACTGTTAAGGAATCTTTAGCATTGCATAGTCTCATACAAGTGAAAGGGAGGAGAAAAAGAAAACTCCACAAAGTATGCCTAAGGTAAGTTTTAATAAAGACAAATGATCTAATACCACAGAAGAAAGAAAATAGAGACACATATTTGAAATGTCCATGCACATCTTTTAGGGTCCTGTTCTCTTTCAGTCACACAGGTCATTCTTTGTCTCTGAACCTGAAACACCAAGATGTGTGTGAAATAGCTCAGACTCAGGGAAGTCAAGGCACAAGTTTGTTGAGAGATATTTGACATCTTGCTGGTCATGCAGCTAAAACCTTCATGTGTACCAGATAAACTTGGTACAGAACATCAATCTATAGATTTTCTTTTAAAAATTTTGTTAGCTTTTAATTTTTTTATTTTAAAGATGCGGGGTACAATTCAGCGTTAGGTACACAAATGTTCATTATGCAGGTACCCTTGTTGATGAGGTGCGCCCCCCTTCCCCAGGAAGTTTCCCGCTATAGCCAATCCTTTTCTTATAGTATTGTGATAAATGTTCAAGATCCACTTATGAGTGAGAACCTGTGATACTCAGTTCTTTGTTTCTGTGAATGATCACTCAGTATTATAGACTCTAAGTCCATTCAGGTTGTTGTGAAGTTCATGATTTTGTTCTTCTTTATGGTTGTGTAATATTCCATCGAGTATATTTACAACATTTAAAAAAATCCAGTCCTCTTTTGATGGGCAACAGGGTTGGTTTCATGTTCTTGCTACTGTGAACAATGCTGCGATAAACATACAAGTGCAGGGACTGTGGGGCCATATGAAAGGTCGATTACTAAGAAGGGAATTCATATCTCTACAAACATACATGAAGAAAATGGAAAGATTACCAGTTAACAGCCTAACATATCTCCTCAGGGAGCTGGAAAAGCATGACCGTCAAAACCCTAACTTCAGCAGAAGAATCCAGATCATCAAAATAAAAGTCCAAATTTGGGACACAGAAGACAAAAAGATAATACAAAAAATCGACAAAACAAAAAGCTTGTTCTTTGAAAGGATAAACAAGATTGGTGGTCCCCTAGCTAGACCAAGAAAAAGCCCAAATAAACACAATCAGAAATGCAAAAGATCAAGTCACAACTAATCCTGAAAAAATACAAAAGATTATCAGAGACTACTATGTACACCTATATGGAAACAAGCTTGAAAACTTAAAGGAAATGGGGGACTTTCTGACATCACACAAACTCCCCAAGTTGAAACAAGATGAAATCGAGATCCTAAATAGACCAATAACAATTTAGGAAATCGACTACGTCATAAGAAAACTACCAACAAAAAAAAAGCCTTTCCAGCAGAATTCTAGATTCTCAATAAGAAATGTTCATTTAGCCTTTCCGTAAATGTGAAATTTTCCTCCTTAGCCCTGCACTTTTTAAAGTTGCAGTTATGCAATATAGTCACAAGGTGGCGATATACTCAATTATTCACTTCTAAATTTCTGTAAGATCACACCTCCTGCGAAAGAAGCATCCAGAAGTGAATTTCATAACATAACGTCTTCAATTTCTAGTTCCAGAAGGAGAAATATGTAAAAATCTCAGACAGTAGGAACTACTGAGAAAATTCACAATACAAACGAATAATGGACATTCAAATGAGCATCTTGGAAATGGAAGAAACACTGAAACGGGAAAAAGCAGACTTGATAGTTTGGGAGAAATTTGGATTCTAGTCCTGGCTCTGTGACTCATTAACGTTGTGACCTTACTCAAGTCATCTATGAGTAATGCTCACATGTAAAAAGAAGAACATCCATCTGGGAATGTTTGGCTTTCTTTCAGGTTGTGAAAAAACTTGCTTCTCTTGGTTCTTCTTGCATACAGCAGTGCTCTAATAACGTACTTTCTGGGTATTTAGTCCTGAGAAGCAACGGCACTAGAAGAAGATGACTGATAGACTCAATAACATTCAGTTGCTGTGAGTAGATTGCTATGGAGAAAGAAACATAGTGCCTCTTAAAATATGTATGTATGTAGGCCAGGCATGTTGGCTTACACCTATAATCCCAGCACTTTGGGAAGCCGAGATGAGAGGATTGCCTGAGTCCAGGGGTTTGAGACCAGCTTGGGCAACTTGGCAAGACCTCATCTCTACAATAAATCAAAAAAAAGTACAGGCACATGCCTGTAGTTTCAGCTACTTGGAAGGATGAGGCAGAAGGATCACCTGAGCCCTGCAGGTCAAGACTGCGGTGGTCATGACTGTGCCACTGCACTCTAGCCTCAGTGACAGAGTGGGATGCCTACTCAAAAAAAAAAAGTATATATGTAATTATAGATGCCATTAAAATATCTCTGTGTAGTATATGTCTGCTCTACACGGGAAGGTGTTTCTGAAAACACACACACCCGGATTTCTGTAATTTTCACTGTACAGCCAGCTGATTAGAGCCAGTTACTCCTCCTTCTGCTTCTATGTTTTCTAGTGCCTTAAGAAAGTGGATTGTGTCAGCAAGCAGGGAAGAGTAAACCAACAAGACAAGAGGAAGAGGCAGTGGGAAATAGGACAGATCTTGAGGAACTGGCACAATTGAAATAATAAGTGTCTTTAAAAGTTCTTTTAATTTTAGTTTTTATTGATAAATAATATTTGTACATCTTTGGGAGTACATGTATTATCTTGTTATGTGCATAGAATGTGTAATGATCAAGTCAGGGTATTTAGGATATTAATCACCTTGTGTATTTATTATTTCTATGTATTAGGAACATCACGAGTCCTCTTTTCTGACTATTTTGAAATATACAATACATTGCTGTTAACTATGGTCCTCCCATTCTCCTGTCAGACATTAGAACTTATTTCTTCTCTCTAATCAGATGTTTGTACCCATTAGCCAACCTCTTCATACCCCCACCACAACCTGCATATCCTTCCCAGTCTCTAGTATCTATCATTCTATTCTCTGCCTCCATGATATAAAGTATTTTAGCTCCTACATATGAGTGAGTACATGCATTATTTGCCTTTCTGTGTCTGGTATATTTCACTTAACATAATGACTCCCAGTTCTATCAATGTTCCTACAAAAGACATAATTTCATTCTTTCTTATGGCTACATAGTTTTTCAGTGTGCATATATGGCACATATGTTTTACCTGTGTATTGATTCCATATTTTTGCTATTGTGAATTGTGCTGAGACGAGCAGGGGAGTTGCCTGATTATTGTAGCTCTACTTTTTGTGTTTGACAAATCTCCATACTGTTTTCCATCGTGGACGTACTAATTTACATTCCCACTAATCGTATATGAGTTTCCTTTTCTCTGCATCCTCATTAGCATTTGTTGTTTTTTGTCTTTTTAATAATAGCCATTCTAACTGGGGTAAGACAATATCTCATTGTGGTTTTCATTAGTATTTTTCTGATGATTAGTGTTATTGAACATTTTTCATATACCTGTTGGCCATTTGTATGTCTTCTTTTGAGAAACATCTATTCATGTTCTTTGCCCACTTTTTAATGGAATTTTTAAAAACGTTAAGTTGTTTGAGTTTCTTGTACATTCTGGATATCAGTTCCTTGTCAGATGAAAAATGTGCAAATATTACGTCCCATTCTGTAGGCTTTCACTTCGTACTGTTGATGGTTTCCTTTGCTGTGCAGAAGCTTTTTAGTTTAATATAGTCCCATTTTTCTGTTTTTGTTTTCATTGCCTATGCTTTTAAGGCCTTAGACATCAAACCTCTGCTTAAACCAATGTTCTAAAGTGTCTCCTTTACTTCTAGTAATTTTATAGTTTGGGGTCTTATGTTTAAGTCTTTAATCCACCTTCAGTTGGTTTTTGTATATATTCCATCCAGGTTACTGCAAAATTCATGATTTTGTTCTTTTTTATGACTGCGTAATATTCCATTGTGTATATGTACCACATTTTCTTAATCCGGTCCTCTTTTGATGGACAGCATGGTTGGTTCCATGATCTTGCTATTGTGAACAATACTGCGATAAAATACATGTGCAGGTATTTTTTTTATAGAGTGGTTTGAGTTCTTCAGGGTATATTCCCAGTAGGGGGATTATGGGGTCATATGGGAGGTGGATATTTAGAGCTTTTAGGAACCATCACACTGATTTCCACAGAGGCTGTGCTAGTTTACACTCCCACCAACAGTGTAGAAGTGTTCCCTTTTCGCCACATCCTCTCCAGCATCTGTTATTTTTTGAGTTATTGATAATGGTCATTCTGACTGGAGTTAGGTGGTATCTTAGTGTAGTTTTAATTTGCATCTCCTTGATGACTAGTGAGTGAGGTTGAACTTTTCTTCATGTATCTGTTGGTCGCTCATATGTCTTATTTTGAGAAGTGTCCGTTCATAGCTTTTGCCCACCTTATAATGGGGTTGTTTGTTTTTTTCTTTTCAGCACATTTGAGTTCCTTATAGATCCTTGATGTTAGGCCCTTATCAGACGTGGTGTTGGCAAATACTTTTTCCCAGTCTGTGGGCTGTCTCCCTGCTCTCTTGAAGGTTTCTTTGGCTTTGCAGAAGCTTGTCAGTTTAATGAGGTCCCACTTGTCTATCTTATCTCTTATGGCCTGTGGGTTTCGGGTTTTGTTTAGGAATTGGATGCCAGTTCCAATTTCCATAAGGGCATGTCCCGCATTTTCTAAGGTTCTTATGGTTTGAGGTTTTACATTTAGGTCTCTGATCCATTTGGAGTTAATTTTTATGTATGGGGATGGATAGGGGTCTTGTTTGAGTCTTCTGCATGTGGTCAGCCAGTTTTCCTAGCACCCTTTACTGAATAGGTTCTCCTCTCCCCAGTGGTGAGTGGTGGAGGATTTGTTGAAGATGAGTTGGTTGAGAAATTGAAGTTTTGCTTCTGGAATCTCAATTCTATTCCATTGGTCTGTATGTCTGTTCTTGTACCAATACTAGGCTGTTTTGATTATTGTCACTTTATAGCTAAGTTTAAAGTCTGGTAGTGTGATACCTCCTGCTTTGTTGTTTTTGTTGTTGTTGTTGTTGAGGATTGTTCTGGCTATTCTTGGTCATTTGTGTTTCCATATGAATTCCTGTATTGTTTTTTCTAGATCTGAGAAGAATGTTGCTGGTAATTTGATGGGTATTGCATTAAATCTGTAGATTGCCTTAGGTAAGATGGACATCTTCACAATGTTGATTCTTTCAATCCACGAGCATGGGATATTTTTCCACTTGTTTGTTCATCTTTGATTTCTTTGGGTAGTGTTTTGTAGTTTCATAAAAAGCACAATCCCATTCATAATAGCCACACAAAAAAATGAAATACCTTGGCATCTTTCTAACCAGAGATGTACCACATTTTAAAAAATCCCATCCTCTTTCAATGGGCAGCACTGTTGGTTCCATATTTTTGCTACTGTAAATAATGCTGCAATAAATATGCGTGTATAGGTATCTTTTTCATAGAGTGATTTGAGTTCCTTTGGGTATATTCCCAGCAGGGGGATTGTAGGGGCATATGGAAGGTCAATTTTTAGATCTTTTAGGAATTGCCACACTGTTTTCCACAGAGGTTGTACTAGTTTACACTCCCACCAAAAGTGTAGAAGTGTTCCCTTTACACCACATCCTCTCTGGCATCTGTTGATTTTTGAGTTATTGATGTTGGCCATCCTGATTGGAGTTAGGTGGTATCTCAGTGTGGTTTTAATTTGCATTTCTTTGATGACTAGTGAGGCTGAGCATTTTTTCATGTATCTGTTGGCTGCTCATATGTCTTCTTTTGAAAAGTGTCCATTCATATCTTTTGACCACTTTGCAATGGGCTTTTTTTTTGTGGCACATTTGAGTTCCTTGTAGATCCTAGATGTTAGGTCTTTGTCAGATATACAGTTGAAAAATATTTTTTCTTAGTCTGTGGGCTGTCTCCCCACTCTCTCGATGGTTTCTTTGACTTTGCAGAAGCTTGCCAGTTTGCTGAGATCCCACTTGTCTGTCTTATCTCTTATGGCCTGGGCACTTGAGGTTTTGATCACTAATTGGTTGCCAGTTCCAATTTTCGTAAGGAGGTCTCCTGCATTTTCTAAGGTTCTTATAGTTTGATGTCTTGCATTTAGGTCTTTTATCCATTTAGAGTCGATTTTTGTGTATGGTGGTCAGTGGGGTCTTGTTTTAATCTTCTGTGTGTGGTCAACCAGTTTTCCCAGCACCATTTACTGAATATGTTCTCCTCTCCCCAGTGGTTGATTTGAATAACTTAGAAGACTGCTGTGATTGATCCAGAAATGTGGGAATGTACATTGGCCATCATGGGGATATTGTCATCAGATTTCTGTTCAACTAGTGTCATTACACGTCTTTCCCTAAAAGTGTCAAGCACTTCAGCATCTCCCTTTAATTATATATTATTTTGTAATAATGGATTTATCTAAAAGGTTTTCCTAAGTAATGGATTTTCTAAGTAATTGGCATAAAACAAATTATACTCTGATTTTTGATCTGTTCAAAAGTAATTAACAGGTATTGTAAATATTCATTCATGGAATACAGCAATTGAAATGTTGATCGTTATCATGTGCACTTGAATTTATAGAATCCAATTTGGTATTGAATTATTAGAGCAAGCAGATGCTTATTTTTCAAAAATTGTATTATAAGTCTCTTTATTAGCTAATTCACTATTTTCATGTATTTGATTTCCATGGAAAATCTGGTGTATTTTTAGAAAAGAGGACTTTTGAGAGATGTATCATAATAAACACTTCTGTGTTTTGTTTTTTTTTTTAGTTTCCCCACAGCAGAGTTAAAAAGATATCACATATTTTCCATTAGAATAATGAAGGATTAACTACATAGTTCCTACAGTTTATGCATGAGACATAGGAAGAAGGAAATGGGGGGGTGTAATGAGAACATTAAAATGCAAAGGACTATGGGATGACTGGAAGAGTTAGGGTCCCTTCCCAAACTCCGTTAGCTAGAGGTCTCGGATGTGAAAGTTAAGGGAATGGGCTTTATTTAGTGCTCTGTCACAATTCTGGTGTATGGTGGTACAAAAAATGATAGAGGCACAGGACTTTATAAATAATTTACTACAATTTATCTAGAGACAAGCCATGACATGGAGGAGACAAGTGGAGGCCACACATACAAACCAGGATTGGAATCCAATTCCCCTTGGCAAGTCTGGGCTTCTTTCTGTTGTAGGGGAGTCAGAGATCACCTCCACCCCCCTTTTTGCTCTTAGTGGGCTCTTCAGCTGGATACGGAAACCAAATTGGCACCAGAAATATTAATGAGATAAAAGTATACAACGGCATTGGTTTTACATGTACATGGGGATCTTCATAAGTATGAAATCTGAGGAAGTGACCAAAGCAAGATGCTTTCATAGTTTTTAGACAAAGAACAGTAAATTTGAAATGAAATGACAGGACAAAGAAAAGCTGGCTAGGGCAGTAAACATATTCTAAGGGACTCACTAGGAGATATAAGAGAGGGCGAAATATAAGAATTACTTCATTAAGTATATTTATTCAGGTGCATTGCAGCCTCCAATTCCAAGTCTCTTTAGATAAGGGCTATTTTCTTGCCTTAGTTTGGTGAGAGTACCTCTCCAGCTTGCTGCATACAGGAAGAGAAGGGCCAGCTCATCTTTTCTGAAACAACAATTTCTCCAATGTTTTCCACTCGAAATAGTCAATATACCAATCTGGCATATTTGGGCTTGGAATGTCCTTCACTTCTTCATTAGAGAAGTCACTGTCTCTTCAATGATACATGCTTTCTCTATGTCTCTGTTTTCTCATTTATAAAATAAATACAATGGACATGAACTTCTGTGAGGTTCATAACAGTTGCAGAATTTTCTGCATTTGTTCACTTTGTGCCACTAAATGTACATTATATAGCATCAATAGCTCATGCAGTTAAAAGTATAGAGATCTGTAATGCGAAGTGAAGAAATTGAGATGGGATTCATCGTTAGGAGTCAGGACACACTTTATTTCTGACAGGCTTTTGTTCTTTTTGGCAGATCCATCCAATTTCTGAATCACATTTCTCAGAATAAATATATTTTTGTGAAATGTAAACACAATAGTTTTCTTCAACTTTACCTTTAATTTTGAATCTGGGGAGCAAAAGAAAAGTTTCTTTCAGTGTTTAGGGTTTTCTCAGAATTATGCTCATATAGCCACTATTTTCTAGGACTTTCATAAAATAGTGAAATGCTGATTATTAAGCATAGTAAGCACACAGTCACAAATATAACAGTATAAACTTTTAGGAGAAAGCTTATTTAGATCTCTGGAACTTTCAAGTTCAAATTCATCTTCATTGGAAATAAATCCTTCTAACAAGAAATTCATAATGATAATTTTTTTTTTAAAGAGAAGCTTTGGAAACGGGATTAAATCTTCTTATTCTACTACTAACAGATCATATGAAAAGTTTCTTATCTTCACTGAGCCTCCATTTAAAAAATATGTAGATTACAGCCACACCTTGGGAAGGCATTGAAGTGATACATATGAAATGAGACAACACTTAAACAAAGTATGTACTCAGTAAATGTGATAAATACTTAGAGGCATGGTGGATATGCAGGGTCTATAAAATTTAGAAGCAGTGAGGAAAAGAAGCTCAGTTCATGGGTTATGTAACCAGAGGTTCCTTTTATTCCCACTCCAAGCAGAGGACAGTAGGTGTCTCTGTCAATATAATAATAGCTTCAGACAATCATAAATCCTGTGACTCACTGCAGGTGTATGTGGGGGAACAAAATTCATACAATGGGCTAGGCAATATTAGGGCTGGATTGCAAGGATAAGGTGAGCTGGTGGAAGTGGGCAGGACTCCATCACAGCTGCTTTTCTTTGTTCCTTTGTTCTAATTTTTCATGCAGCCTTTGGGTTTGAGCTGCATGTCTGACTTTTTCCACTGCCCTACATTCTTGTCAAACCATGAACTTCTTTTAATTGGACTATTGCAAGAGTTTCCTATAGCCTACCTCTTCTACTCTTCTAATTCTTTCTTCAATTTTCAGGATAATTTTGTAATGTTAATCTGGCTACATCAATGACTTCCTTTCCAAAGGTCCCTCAGTGGTCTCCCAGATATTCCTTGATGAGATATCTGACTAGTTCTCTAACATTATGTTGTTTAATCTCCAAAACAATCCTGTGAAAAAAATTATTCTTCCTCACTTTTTTTTTTCTTGCCTGAAAACCAGGGTTCAGAGAGTTCAAATGAAAGCAGAGTCTAACAGATGTTCTTTCCACTATAAGATGATACCTTCCAGGTTTACCTGATCACTACCATCTTGATCAAAGCAGTGTTTTACTTCTCAGAATAAAATGGAAGGTGTGACTGGGTCTCATCCAACTACTTCACATATATTTCTGTTCATATGTTAATGTTTTTTAATTTTATCTTTAATGCGAACCACAACGGAATAAACATTTTATGTTATGGTCCAAATAAGAAACACACACACATACAAGTATATTTACTAAATCAAAACTAACACTTACTATGTAGAAAAAAATAAAAAATCAGATAATAGCAAGCATACTTTCATTTATTTGTAAATAAAATAGAAAACAATCCCCAGAAAGCATTATAAAAAATGAGGAGAGATGTTATTAAACAGAATGGGCATATTTGCCTTTTCCCAAGTTTATTCTAGTTCAGAACATTTATTTTTAAATAATCTTCATTTTAAAGTCTCACATTTTAAAATGTGGCTCAAATGATGTCAAAATTTGGCAAATAAGCCAACATTTCTTTCAGTGTTTGATACTTTCCATATCTAATAAGTTATCACCATATTTTAGATAGACTTGAACATGCCCTTGTGTTTTAAATTTCAACCCTTTTTATAAGAATAAAAAAGATATTTTGTTGAAAATTATGCAAAAGTGATTAAGTAATTCACAGACTCATTAAATATAATTCTCAATATAATCTGTTTTGAAAAATTATTTGGAAGATCTTAATAGAAACTCAGTTGAATATCTACACACTTTTGTTTGTCAGGAGAAAAAATATCCTGCCCTTGTTATACAATTACAGCAATTGAGTTCTGCTATAATATGAAGTTTAACTGTGTAGCATCAGCCCTTTTATTCCATTGATGGTTATCTTGATCATCTTACACAAGAAACAATAATGAAACAACAAAGAAAAAAACAGCACATGACTGTTTTGTGCCTTATACATACACACCTTAAAAAATATCTGTCTTTTTCACACCACTGGTTAAAATACACCACAATATTTGTAATAGTGTGGGTAGTTCCTCATAAGTATCTGGGTTCCACACTCTGATATTTACTTTTTCTCCTTTTATAATTATTCTTTCAATGTTGACTGTAACCCACTAAATTGGTCTCATGATCCACTAAGGTATATTTTCCCATAGTTTGAAAAACACTTCTTAAAAAATTCTGTGTGCCAATAGCTTCCAGTTAGACATTATTTTTAACTTAATGTGCCCCTCCAAAATGAGTTAGTCTGGTCTTTGTTCCTTAAAACTCCATTGCAGACAATATATATTCTTATAAAGGTCTGACGTCTTTTTATATATGAAACTTTTTAACCAATTTCAGAATCATCCATCTTCTCAGCCTATTCTAAACCTCTTGAATTTCTAAAACAAATTAAAATGATAAAACTCAATATCCAACAACTTTACTACCTTACAATGCAAGTCTCATTTAATACTCACATATTAGAATTTAAAAAGGAGCCATTTATCCACTTCCAGTTTTTCTCTGATAATGCAAAATTCAATCCAATCCAAAACAGAAATTCTTTGTTTATCTGATTCTGTATGAGTGTCTATACATGGAACAGAAGAAATTACTGAATATTGAATCAGTTTATCTATTCATGGTTTGTACCTTCTATTTGTCTCCTAAAGCCTAATATAAGCATTACTCCCTCTCTGAAATCTTCTCCAACTCCTCATCAGTGTTAATTATTTTTTATATTTCTACATATTTTTATTTCTACTGTTGTATTTATTACCTTAAATACAATTATTTTCTTATATGTCTTTGTTTAGTTTCTCAAACTGTAAGTTTCTTGAAGTCAAAGTCATTTCCAGTGTATAAAACCTTTGGGCTAATGCCCAGAGATCTTGATATGGGTTAAAGAAAGTGCTAAATTTTGTTAAGGTATTTTATGTAATGATTTACCAATTCTTCCTGGTCTTGAATAAGCAGCAAACTGGATTCTTTTGTGGAACAGTCAGTTAGACTATTTTTCCAAGAGGATGAAGTGAATGAAAAAAACAAACATTTCTCTTGGAGTTGGTGCCATTGTTTTGGGCACTTTAACTGATTTGGTCTCTCTAAGAAACAGAAAGAAGGAATAAATAAGTACTATATTTCTAAACTGTCCTTACCACATCACACCAATCACATGCACTCAAGACAGTATAAATGCTCAGAAGCCTTTCATTATTTCTGTGAGAACAATATATGTATTATAATTTTGAGGTTTTCAGTCCTACTGTTCATTCTGGTATCAAGAATTGAGAATTAGTGACCTGTTATGTTGAGCATAATTGGAGTCATAGCATATTGAAATAGGAAGTACTATTAAAATAATTTAAACAGCTACATCCTACATTTTAAGATGCTGAGAGACAGAAAAACTTGTTCAAGTTCATCCAACTAGATGTGGTAGAGTCAAGACTATTTCTCAGTTTCCTTAAATTCACCACCAGTGCTTATTCCATTACATAGACAACAATCTCAAACTCATCTAAAAAGTGCTGGCATTAAGTAACATTCAAAGTGCGAAGAAAATAGCAATTCATTTCACTAAATTAATGAGAAATGCCATGGAGAATAAATTGCAAGAAAATTTCTAATTGCTAAATGATATATTTGCCTACTTCATGCAATCTATTAAACGCATTTTTCAGAAGAGTTTTTCAGGTTTCTTAAAATTTCTGTTCTGTGAGAATGAGCTCACAGATCACATTCTGGTTACAGTCACTTAATAGTGGTTGCCCTATTAACACACATTTTTATTAACATACACACAAGCAAGATTAAGATTGCTACATATTAAAAATTTAATAAATAGTAAAGAATTCATTCTATGTTTTGATGTATATTATCTTCAGACTAAACTTAGCTGTTCATTAAAATAATCAAATATTTTACTTAAAGGCGTATTTTACTTTTTAACTTGATATTTTGCTATTAATATTGAATATCCTAGCAGAGGCTTCATAAGACAGCATGTCCTGGTGGTTAACATCACAGACTCTGAAGTCACACGACCCAAGTACAATTCCTGGCATCATCACTTACCATTTGCGTCACCCTTAGCAAGTTACTTAATGTTTCTATGCCTCAGTTCTCTCAAACACAAAACAACAGGGTTATAAGAGTATTTTAAAATATGGATTGTTGTCTTAACTAAGGTCATACATGGTGTATATCAAACATTAACTGTTAATTCTTAGAAAATTCAAGTCACAAAATTACCTGTTGTTTCGCTCCTGTTCTGTTGAACACTCTGAGCACTTTTTTCAATTGATAATTTTTGCATTAAGGATATCACTAGTAAATAAGAAAAAAACCATTAAAAGGATTAAATACTGAAATGTGTGGTGGAATTGGATGTGTTATATTTATCACTTTGGGAAACTGTGTTATCTCAACAAGCTTGATTATGGACAGATGATAAAGGCATTAGCACTGGTAGCAAAGGGTCTAGTTTCAAGACTGCATACATGAACAAACAAGAAAAAAACATTTCAAGTGGACTCACGTAGAGAGTAGCTTACCTGTTAATTACTATATAAGTCAATCTAAGGACATTAAACTTTTAAATTGCTTACACTCTCTGCTGAACTTTCTCATCTTCAGAATGAGTATAATTATTCCTATTTCAAGTGATAGATTGTCTACTTCAACCTGGAATTTAGTAGGCACTTAAAGTAAATAATTGAAATTTTTACTTTTCCTTCTCTTTCTTTCTTGGAAAGCATGTGTAACACCTAATGATAACTCTCAGAGCAATTAAGAAAATGTTAAAGGCTGAAGTTTTTACTGTGAATATGACTGAATATTAGGAGCATTGTTTTCTAATTTTTCATTTCATTGGTCTTTCACTAAGTTTGGCGTCGCCAAATTATGTTAAGATGCTCTGATGCTTATGATGGAAGTAGAGTAAATGTTCTGAAACATGATCGTGCCTTACTTACCTAAAACACTCAATCCAATCACAGTCAAGACAAGAAGAACAATCCCAGCACAGACAAGTTTCAGAGCAAACTGATGCCAAGGTGGACCCTGACAGGCATCTGAGAAGTTAAATATATGTACTTGGTTAAATCAGTTGACTATATCTGGTACAAAAGGCAAATGTGGTTTTGATAACATATGAACAACTAGATTCAGCTTGGGGGCTGAGAGCAAGTAAGAACCTCTATCAACCATCCTCAAAGTAGAGTTCCACAAGATGTTTTCTCTAAGAGTTTGCTCAGTAATAAATTGGAACTACTTGTGCATATCTTGTGTATAAAGGACTAGTATGAAAATCAAATGAGATAGATGGGAAGATGTTTTGAAAATTGCCACATGCCCTACAAAAATGAAGTTCATGTCCTGATGTAGGAAGTAAGTCAAAGCAGTTTTTCTAAGAAGATAGACCTGTTCACAATCTATTTTGAGACTCTCTTTTGTGCCAAGCACCATGTTAGGTGCTGGTGATAGGCAAAAAATTCTGCTTTTGAGCATGGAATACTCTGCTTTATTGTTGTTTAGAACAATTATCTTCAACTTGGATGAAATGTATGGCATTCAAGAAAGAATGTTTTGTGAGATTGCATATTATTTTTTAGTATTACAACTAATGTAATATAACATGGTCTTTTGTCTACAATATTGCATAGTCTAAACAAAATGTCAGGTATCTTTGCTTTTCTCTATAATCATAACAATTATTATATAATGTATATCTAGCTTAAGTTCACCAGTAGATTTGGTAGTGTTAATTAATAAAAATGTTACCACAAATGAATCACAACTTTATCAATTTATTTTCATTTTAGTCATCTTTAATACATGAATTTTATAGGGAAAAATAATAAAAATAAACTTTTTTATCAATATTTTTTATTATGATGTTGTGGGGTACAGTTAAGGTTTAGGTATACAATTACGTTTCATTCAGGCACCCTGTTGATAAGAGGTGTTTCCCCGTCCCCAGACAGATATTTGCTACTGTTAATCCCATCTCCCTCCCGCCCCATAGTTTCCCAGTACCGTCAGTCATTTTCTTATAGTATTACATTGGATGTTCAAGGACCATTATGTGAGTGAGAACATGTGATACTTGGATCTTTGTTTCTGTGAGAGGTCACTCAGTATTATAGACTCTAGTTCCATCCAGGTTGCTGCGAAATTCATGATTTTGTTCTTTTTTATGGCTGCGTAGTATTCCATCATGTATATGTACCACATTTTTTTAATCCAGTCCTCTTTTGATGGGCAGCATGGTTGTTTCCAGGTTCTTGCTATTGTGAACAACGCTGCGATAAACATATGTATGCAGGTATCTTTTTTTTTTGAGTGATTTGAGTTCTTCAGGATATATTCCCAGTAGGGGGATTGTGGGTCATATGGGAGATTGATATTTAGAGCTTTTAGGAATCGCCACACTGCTTTCCACAGGGGTTGCACTAGTTTACACTCCCACCAACAGTGTAGAAGTAATAAACTTGTTTTTAAATAATATTTTGAAAAAAAGCTAGGCTATAGCTTCCAAAATTAAATCAGCTCTGTCAAGGAATGATTCTGGTAGTATATGCCTCAGTTTCACTGCTCAAAATTGTGCTTACATAGTTCCTATAGCTCTGATTTAATTACAAGACTCATTTTGCTCCTATTTAGCTTGTAACATGCTAGATATGTTATAATTATAAAGTATTTTCTAAATTATATTACTCGAGCCAAGAGCTTTTATAAGTAAAACTTTTCTGATTTACCTGCAGCTACTGTTTTTGGTTTATTTACATTATACAGAGGGTACCAAAAATGCATACACATTTTAAGAAAGAAAAAAAAATATTAAAATTGTAATAATCAGTAAGATGAATACAAGTCACATTTTACTTCTGCAATTACAAGAGGTGCTCAAAGTGGTTATCATCAGAGTCCAGACACTTCTGATTACTGCGAACATCTCTTAATATCTCTTAAAATGTATGTACATTTTTGGCACACCCAGTATATTCCTTTTTCTGTTTTTTTCTAATATTCCTCAATGTAGATGAAAACTTGTCTTGAGTTACATGTTAAACATGTTAGAATCAGATAGGCTACGTATTGTCTTTCATTCTTATGATATGTTCCAGAATGGCCTATAGAGCTTTTTCTACTTTTTACATTTTGTATATTACCCCTGAAGATTAAGTTTTGCAACCCAGTTTGCACACCTAATTGATTCTCACACAAAGATGCTGACATTCATATAAGGAATCTCTCTAATATGTTCTAAGGAGATTGTATGTGATCAAAGATTATGGAAGGAAACAGAAATACATTAGAGTCAAGGTAGTGCCATGTGTGTTATCATCTGGTACTAGTTAGGATATGTTGTATCAGTGGAAGCAAAGGGAGGAGTAGATATCCAGAGACGACCCCAGGGCCCCAGGTATATATATCTGAATATGAGGAAATCAGCTTTGGTAATGCTGGACCAGAGCTTCTAATGAGAGCTAGTGTTACTGAAGATTGGCTAAACCCAGTCAGTGAGCCCAAGACAGCACTAAGATGTTTTTCCTTCTGGTTTTACATATGTACATTGTTTCACCTTTTTGTCTTTTCTCTTCCTTACACTTTCCTTTTTTAAAATTTCAAGTTTGTTGCAAAGTAGAGAAAGCTCCATTTATACACTGTTTTAATTACTAAAGTAATTTATTATTAAAATCAGTTCAGTAATTTCTATTAGTAAAGTCTAACATTGATTAAGAACAGAGTCTTCGCCTAAGAACAAAACACTGTGAAATAGCAGGCTTGTGGTCTTGATGGTGGTCTGCTTGATCCTTAGAATGCATGCCTAAAGACCATGACATCCTTAGAATGCATGCTTAGAAACCATGACAGTTAATGGGGGGTTGTGGAGACAGAAGAAAACAGATCTCTGAACAGATTTCAGCTTGTGTCTGTGAATATGAGTTGAAGTTTTTGGTATCTCTTAATGTTATTGATTAAACCATACTGCTTTTATGTATCCAGGATATTAATTTATGCTTAAAATTCTTCTTTTAAATATAGATTTTCTTACCTTAAAAAAAAAGAACAGAGTCTTAAAATCTAGCAGATAGATCTGAATTTGAATATGTTATTTGGGCAATATGTCCAACATTCAAAAACCATAAATCTCCCCATCTGTAAAATGTGGAATAATATCAACATTCCAAGATTTTGTAGAGAATTATATGAAACAATTTTTTAAAATGCTGGGCATAGTGTCTGGTATGTGGTAACTACTCAATAAACAATGGTTTTTGTTGTTATGAAAGTTTTTTTGGCTATAAGTAAAAGGCAATTTGATGGCTTTTAAAAGCTATTATTCATGCATGCTAAAACCTAAGAAATTGAGTGGAGCGTCACGTGCCTGGGAGGAATGCTCTCCTGTACTGTTTCTGTTGCATGGCATGAGATTAGAGTTAACAGAGTTACAATAGATTACTGAACTTTAGTTACCTGGAAAACACCTACTAAGGGCTGTTCCTTGATTGGGTAAAAATAACATGTTAAGTCATATCACTTCATTGTTCTAACATCTTCAGTGGTTTTTAATCAAGCAGCTCTGAGTCAACAAAATAGCTCAGACATCCCTGTTCAACTTGGATCCTGTTCTTTGCCTTCTTCTCCATCTGATCTTTGTACATACACTCTGCATGCATACTCCTACAGCATGACCTGCATGTTCTCAAGGTTTTTGCACTTGTTGGTCCTACCTCCTAGAAGGTTCTTCTCTCAGAGACTATGCCTTTGTCTCTCACTTCTATGCTTTTTTTTAGAGCTGGAGTCTCACTCCGTCGCCAGACTGGAGTGCAGTGGCCGCTCCTGGCCACCGCAACCTCGACCTGCTGGGCTCCAGCGATCCTTCCGCCTCAGTCTTCCAAGTAGCTGGAACTACAGGCGCGCGCTACCACGCCTGGCTGATTTTTGACTTATTGTAGAGATGAGGTCTCGCCAAGTTGCCTAGGCGGGTCTTGAACCTGCGGGCTCAGGCAATCCACTCACCTCAGCCTCCCAAAGCACGGGATTACAGGCTGAGCCACCGAGCCTGGCTGTCTCTCACTTCTTTGACATTCAGTTGTCATCTTCTCAGGGTACCTTCCATGATTATTCTATTTGATGTGGCATCCTCTCCAAAAGCTAAATCCCTAATTCCATTAATTTTTTTTTCAGTAGCAGATACCACTCTATATTTCATACATACTTAGTCATTTGTTTATTTTATTGATTGTGTGCTTTATGATAATATAGACTCTGTGAAGAAAAAGATCTTTATTTTATTCACTGCAGTATTCTTAGCATACCTGACACATACTAGGTGCTTATTTTTAAATAAATGAGCAAATTCTAGATTCATTTTGCAAATACTTTACTTTTATAGCAGGACAAACTTTTGGCCATTTGATCATAAAAAAATAGGTTATCACTCACTCACATCTCTCTTTCTAATTTTGCTGACTACCTTAAATACAATCACTGTGCTACACAGTCACGGTGGCCTGAGCCGTTTAGCCAGAGTCCAGTAGTGGCTTATAATCACTGTAATACCAGATCAGTGTTTTGTAGCCACACATTTTGCTCTGGCTTTAATCTATTATTATTTTTTCTTTAAGATTTACTTTCAGGATGATATTTTGTAGGGCAATAATTACAATCGTAGTAGACAAATTTTTGGACCCATTTGAATTGGGGTTATAGTTGCATTTGGGGAAAGTCTCACTATCTTACTCTGTATTCATTTTCTGACACTTGCTTTCAGCATTGCCTCTCCCCTACTTTTGCTAGATCTGACTAGAGAAAAAGAAAAATTTGCTATTTTCCATTAAAAAAATAACTAGCACAACTAGATCCTCCCTGTAGTTATCAAAATTCTCAAATTTCCTCTTACCCTTATATGAAGACTATAGAGAAAAATATTTGATGCCCTTAATTAAGACTTTATACTTGACTTAATACTTTGATAATTTAATAGTTGCAAACTTATAACAAACAGTCCCAAAAAACAGGTACAGTTCACATACTTGGCACACGTGAAATGAAATATCAGACTGGAAAGCAATTGTTATATTATCAATGTCAGTAAATTCAGTTAGATTTTAGAAGATAATACTGTATCATACTAAATTTATACTTATTTTCTGCACACAAATTGGCACACAGAAAAGTACCAATTTCAACACATGTCAAATAGATCCATTGCTTATATGTTCCAGTGCCTTATGGCTTATCTTCTTCTAAGTTGTGATACTTTCAAATTAAAAACTATCAAGTTGTAATGATATCCAAGTCTTTTATCCTGAAAATTATTTTCTCTCAGAAAATTTCCCCATACCTTTGGAGAGTGGATTAATGGAGAGCTCACATTAAGCCTGCACTTTGTATTGTGAAAGGAATGTTATGGAAACAAAAGCACTGGTACTTAATCAGAGATTGATGTTTTGCAAAGGGATTTAGAATAAGGCAAGCTGCTATTACAGCAAGTTTGCGATGTGTCTTTTAAAATATTCCTTAGCTCATATATATAAAATATTGTATTTCAGGGTCTTACTAAGTTCAGTAGGAGAGGTGATGTTTACTTTTTATACTGTCTTAATAAGAAATAAATTTATGAGGTTTCTAATTTTTTCCAAAGTTGTGATTATCTACAGGCAAACTAGACTCTACCTATTAAACACTGGTGTAAAGTTGCTGCTCATCTTCAAAGCAGTAACCTAAAGCTGTAAGTGAAAGAGGAACATGTAAGTCACAAATGCCAAAAGGAAAATTAAAGTCACTTACCCTGAGGATGAGATGGAGGTGATGAACTGTCAAGGCCTGAATCTCTGGATAACTTTAAATCAGCGTATACCACTTGTCTGTCCATTGCAGATGGGAGAACGTGGCACTAAACTTGTGTATAAGAGCAAACTCCCAATTCTACCAGGTGAAATCAGTAAAAGGAAGTGTCTGCCTGAAAAACTTTGTTGTACCACCCACATTTCTAGTTGTGGGTTTTCTCCATAAATTATAGAGAAAACACACTTATTGTGTGTTCATTAACTTAGATACCTTATTTCTACTTTCCTTAATTAATTGGTCTGTTTTTTGCCAAAATTCTGGTGAAGGCTGGTTTGCTCTTGTTCCTCTAACTATGCTTTTTTACTTCCTCTCTCAGGGCCTGGACTAGGGTGAGGCTATGATACACTCACCTAGGATTCAAATTTAAGGTGGCCCCAAGAAACCCCGGTGATTAAGATATGTAGGCTGCACTTGGTGGCTCATGCCTGCAGTCCCAGCACTTTGGGAGCTGGAGGTGAGAGGATTGCCTGAACCCAGGGGTTCAAGTCCAGCCTGGGCAACTTGGCGAACCTTGTCTCTTTAAAAAAAATTTATCTGTGTGTGATGGTGTGCACCTGTGGTTCCAGTTACTTGGAAGGTTGAGGTGGAAGGATTCCAGCTACATGGAAGGCTGGGGTGGAAGGATAACCTGAGCCCAGGAGGCCGAGGCTGCAGTGGCTGTGAGCATGTCACTATACTTACGACTCAAAAAATGAAAAATTGAAAACTGCTAGAATTACAGAAAGTAAGTGAAGTTTATGAAATTTCTATCTTTTTCAAGGATTTTCAAGCATAGAACCTTAGAGCCAAACTTTAGATGCCATCAAGTCTTACATTCTCATTTTACAGATGAAAAAGAGCAAAATCTGAGATTTCCTAAAAGTCGCTTTCTATGATTGGAGCAGAATTGTATCAAGTGCTCAAAATTACTTGACAGTGGAAGCAGTCTCTTGATTTGGAATTCAGAATATAGGAGATGTTTATTCATAAAAAAAATTTCATTATTTGTCTTTCGTGGGGGCAAATACTTAAGCCCTAATGGTCACTGATAATTATAATTATAAAGTGAGATGTGTGCATGAGAGTTTTGCAGTCTACTTCTTAGTGATTCCAATAAAATGTTTGTCAATTGTCTGACTATATAATGGCTAATAATCATTTTATTGGTCCCAAGATATTTGGTTCTGCCATATGCTTAATCTAAATTTTTAGAATACACACAATCTGTCAGAATTATGAAAGTGTATCCCAAGTCATCTGAATAGAATTATTATTTATATTTATAGAACTATTCATATGCTTTAGTATATATAAACTTCAGTGTAGATGAGGATCTCAAGTTATAGTGTATGTATAAGAATCACTTGAAAACTTGTTATCAACACACATTGCTGCCACATACACCCTCTCTCTTCCAAAAATACAGTTAGCTTAAGGTTTGGAATGTGCTAAAAATTACCCCAGATGTTTCAGGTGGTTGATGGGCAACACGTAAATAAACAATCATGTATTAAGTGAAAAGTGTGGGGACGTATTAGAATAGTCAAGAGAGTGAACATAGTTCTGATGATGTAATCAGGAGGTTGTGATAGTGCTTTAGTGAAGTTAACTTCAAGTTCGAAAGCATGACTGTGGCTACGAGGAATCCACAATGACAATATAAAAAATAATTAATTTAAGATAAGGTGTTCCCTTCAAGCATTTGCAAAAGTATAAACTAGCTACAAATATCAACCAAAAAAAGAGTCTTCATTTGTCCATATGCAGTGTGAAATATAGTTGTAGATCATTTTGCTTGTTACAGCACATGGAGAGCAGCAACCAACCAACAGCACAATTAGCTTGTATCACACAAGATTCTTGTTATACAATTATTAAGTGTATGTATGTGTATATCAATATATACACATATGTGTATACACGCATGTACGTATATATACGCATGTACGTATGTGTATCTATATATACACATATGTGTGTATATAGATATAATAAAACCCTCATAAAAATTCACACCTGATAACTTTTTCTATTTGTGCTGGTACATTCATTTGATCAGCTAATCACCTAAATAACATTTTTATAGCAAAATGTATCAGAATCCAAGAATATCTTACCATTATAAAATATAAATTTAGGGAAGTATTGACATATTGACTACACACACACATACACACACACAATATGATTTGCAAGCTAAAAATTTCAAAGGGTGAATGATTATGAGTAACCCTGAGATTTAAAATGCAGCATTAGTGGAGGTAATGTTGAGTGGCTCAGGGAAAAATAAAGATGGATTTTTTTTCTAGATCATCTACTTTTGACATTGAACTTTGCCAGGTTAATAGTAGGAATTGAAGTGGACAGGAAAATAGATAAATTAAAAAACAATGTTACTCTTGAATGGTGAAGATGCAAAATAAAGGTCAGGAGATGGCCACAACAAGAAATGACAAGAGAGTAATTTTGCTCAAGAAGTCAAAAATGCAAGAGTCAGAAAATGCTAATCATGAGCTAAGAGAATCCATTCTAGGCTTACAAATCCAGAAAAGGGGAGAGTGGGTGGAGTGTGACATCAACAAGATGGCAGAATAGGAAACTACAAGACCTCCTTCCCCCACAGAGACACTGCCTTAATAAATTACAGACCAGAATACCTCTGTGACAACTCTAGAGACTGGTTGAGAAACTGTAGTACCAGCCCGTTGTAAAACCAAGAAAGGATTCCAAAGAAAGGGGTAGAAACATTGTGACATTTTGCATGTCCATTCATGCCCTTCCCTTATGCATCATACTGCGAAGCACTCTATACAGGATGTCCTCCTCCTGATGAAAGCAAAAGAGTGAACCATGTAGCCAAAGTTCTGGCTTGTCTTAGGGCTGCCTGAGGAAATGGTCTTGCCTGACTCAGAATGCTGATGGTGCTAGAGTTTGAAGCCACTGAAAGCAGAGGCAAGCAGCCTGTTAGAGTTGCAGTTTCATAGACTCTTCTGAAAAGAAGCCACACAAATAGCCACCAAATATAGAAAAAAATGTTCAACACTACTAATCATCAAATAAATGCAAACCAAACCACAATGAGTTACCATCTCACACCAACCAGAATGGCCTTTATTAAAAGGTCAAAAAACAACGGATGTTAGTGAGGCAGTGGAGAGACAGGAATGCTCATATACTGTTGGTTGGAAAGTAAACTAGTTCATTTCCTGTGGAAAGCAATTGGGAGATTTCTCAAAGAACTAAAAATAGATCTGCCATTTGACCCATCATTCCCACTACTAGGTATATACACAAAGGAGCATAAGCCATTCTACCAAAAAGATTCCTGTGCTTGTATATCATAGTATTTGCAATAGCGAAGACATGGAACTAACCCATCAACACCAGTGCCCATCAACAGTGGACTGGATTGAGAATATGTGGTACATATACAACATGGAGTACTAGGCAGCCATAAAAAGAATGAAATCGTGTCATTTGCAGCAACATGGATGCAGTCAGAGGCCATCATTTTAAGTGAATTATCACAGAAACAGAAAACTAAATACTGCATCTTCTCACCCAAGTGGGAACTAAACACTGGGCACACACGACCACAGGATGGGAAAAACAGCCACTGGGACTACCAATGGGGAAAAGGGGAAAGTGAGAATAAGGGGTGATAAATCAATGATTGAGTGTCAAGTTCACGACTGGAGAGTGGAGGCTGGGGCGGGAGTGGGGTCATCAGGAGCCCATATCTTGCCATCATGCAATATACTTATGTAACAAATCTTCACGTATACCCCTTCCTTCTAAAATAAAATAAGACAAATGTAAAAAAATATTCTTAAGGAACAAATGGATCAAAAAGTAAGCCATGATGGAAATTTAAAAATACCTTGAACATGAAAATGAAAACACAGCATACCAAAACTTGTGGGATGCAGCACAAACAGTGCTAAGGGAATTTTATAGTTGTAAATGCATAATATAAAATAGAAGAAAAATATCAATGAATGACCTAACTTTACATCCCCAAACTGGAAAAGAACAAAACAAAACTCGAACTCAGCAGAAGCAAATTCAGCAGAAGCAAATATTAGAGCAGAGATAAAATAGAAGATAAAAATAATGGGAAAAATCAGTAAAATTGGTAAATCCTTAGATAAATTAACTAAGAAAACAATACAGAAGTTTCAAATAATGGAAATTAGAAATAAAAAAAGAGATATTACACATGATACCACAGAAATAAAAAGGATTATAAGATTACTATGAACAAAGTATGCCAACACATTGGATAACCTAAAAGAAAGGTACAAATTCCTGGAAATACACAACCTACAGAGACTGACTCATGAAGATATTGAAAATCTGAAGAGATCAATAACTAGTATGGAGATTGAATCAGTACTAAAGACTCCCTAAAAAGAAAGCCCTGGACCCTGGATCAAATGGCTTTTGGAGAATCCTACTAAGCATTTTTTTTTAAATGAACACCAAATTTCCTGAAACTCTTCTACAAAACTGAAGGGGAAGGAGCACTTCCAAGTTTATTCTATCAGTTCAAACTTATCCTTATACCAAGCTAGGCACAGATACTGCAAGGAAGGAAAACTACAGTTCAATATTTCTGATGAATGTGAATGCAAAAATTCTCAAAATAATACTAGCAAAACAAATTAAATAACATATTAAAAGGACCACATATTATGATCAAATGGAATTTACTCCTTGAGTGCAAGGATGGGTCCGTATATGAAAATCAGTGTAATACACCACATTAACAGAACAAAGGATAAAAATCACATGATCATCTCAATCGATGCAGACCATGTGACAAGACTAAACACCCTCTCATGATAAAACATTCAACAAACTAGGAAAAGAAGGACACTCCATTGACATAATGAAGATCATTTATGAAAAGTCCACAGATAACATTGTATACAATGATAAAAGACTGAAAGTTTTTTTCTTTAAAATTAGAGACAAGACAAGGGTGCCCAATCTCACTACTTCTATTCAACTTCTGTACTAAAAGTTGAATCCAAAACAATTAGGCAAAACAACAGCAACAACAAAATAAAAAAAGTCATCCACATTGGAAAGGAAGAAATAAAATGATCTCTGTTCACAGAGGATATAATCTTATGTGTTGAAAATCCTAAAGATTTCCACATATAATAAAACCTGTTAGTACTAATAAATGAATTCCACAATGTTGCAGTATACAAAATCAACACATAGAAATGGTTGCATTTCTACACATTAACAATGAACAATCAGAAAAGGAAGTTAAGAAAACAATTTCATTTATAATGTCATTGAAAATAAAAAAATGCTTAGAAATAAACCTAACCAGAAAATGACAGACTTGAACACTGAAAAATATAAAGCATTACTGAATGAAATTAAAACATATTAATAAATAAAAGACTTCCCATGTTTACACATTGCACAATTTGATATTGCTGAGTCGTCATTCTACCCAAAGCAATCTGTAGATTGAATCTCTATCAAAATACTTATGACAACTTTTGAAGAAATAAAAAATCCTAAAAATTATGTGAAATATCAAGAGAATCTGAATATTCAAAATAATTTTGACAAATAACGAAGTTGGAGGACTCATACTTTCTGATTTCAAAACATATTGCAAACTTACAATAATCAAAATGGTGTGGTACTTGCTTAATAGGTCAATTGAATAGAATACAGAGCCCATAAATAAATTTTCACACAGGTGGTCAAATGATCTTTGAGTGCCAAGACCACTCAATGGGAAAGAAGGATTTCTTCAACAAATGGTATTGAAAAAAACTGGATATCTACATATAAGAATGAAGTTGGCTCTTTGTCTTACATCATATACAAAATTTAACCAAAAATAAATTAAAGACCTAAACACAGGACCTAGAATTATAAAATTCCTATAAGAAAACATATAGGGAAAACTTCATGACATTGGATTTGGCAATGATTTCTTGAATACAACACCAAAAGTACAGGCAACAAAAGCAAAAACATATAAATAATACTAAATGAATCTTAGACACAATTAACAGAGTAAAACGCAACCTGTGGAACAGAAGAAAAGATTTTCTTGCCTAAAATCTGATTAGATTAATATCCAGAATATGTAAAGAACTCCAGTAACTGAACAACAAAAATCAAATAATTTTAAAAATGGGCAAAGGACTTGTATAGACATTTTTTTCACTGATAATATACATATAGCCAGTAAGCATATGAAAAGTTGCTCAACATCACTGATCATCATAAAATTCAAATCAAAACCACAATAAGAAAAGACTTACAGTTTTCAGTTTTGCATGTAAGGAACTTGGATGTTGCCACTTCATCTGAACAAGTAAAAAGCTGAATAAGCAGAAAAAAATAAACAACTCTTCTAGATATGTGAGAGAGGTAAAGAAATAGGGATAACTGTTGTGTCCAAGATTGAAGAGACAGACTAGCAAACATAGAGACTCAGGAAAAGAAACCACTGGAGCCAGTGCCAGGATAGGGAAATCTGAATTGTAATTGATGAGGTGTGAGAAGGTCAGTGTGAACAACTTTGAGGGTTAAAAACTCCAGGGATTAGGTCATAAGAAGGCTCCCATAATTTTGTGAGATTTACCTATAGGAGCTTGACCAGATTCTCACATTAAATATCAGAGAAGAATCCTCTCATACTTCCCCCTGGGGGAGAGGAAAAGTGAATAGTTTTGAAGTATACTGGAGCGCTCTGTTCTTAGTAAGGTCTGCCCTTTGAAGAAACTAGTATACCAGGACCTAATTTGCTGGGGTATTATTAGAGTCCAGCTGACCTACCAGCTATAGTCAGCTCTACCCTTCTAAATGGAAGAAGAAAATTACTACTAAACTTCAGCCCACTCTGGCCTTAAATGTTGGTGAAGGGAGATACCCAGCTTCAGCCCACTGTGGCCAACCTCCCTCACCTAAGGCAGAAGAAAAAAAAAATTGAGAAATACTTGTGAAGTTCACGGTCCAGAGGCACAGACTCAGAAAACAAAGCAAAACAAAATAAAACAGAGATACAATCATACTTCCCCTCTCCACCACATTGCTAAAGGTCTAGGTACAGAAGTTCCTCTTATCTTGGTATATCATGTTTGAATGTCAAGAAAAAAAATTAGGGCATTTCAAAATGCAAAAAATAAGTTGGAAAGGATAGAGCAAGCATCAGAACCAGACATGGAAATAATGTTAGAATTAAAACCACAATGAGTAGTTACCAACAAGCAAAACAGAAAATGTTTTGGTAAGGATGTGGAGAAATTGGAAAACTTGTGCATTGTTGGTGGGATTGTTAAATAGTACCACTATTATGGAAAACAGTATAGCAGTTCATCAAAAAACTAAAAATATAATGTCCATATGATCAGATAATTCCACTTCTGGGTATATATATCCCAAAAAACTGGAAAGCAGGGTCTCTGCTACAGTTTGAATGTGTCACCTCCAAATTCATTTTGAAACTTAATCCACATCATGGTGGTATTAAGAGGTGAGGACTTTAAAGAAGTGATTGAGTCATGAGGGTTCCATCTTCATGGATGGATTATCACCTCATGTAAATGCTGGAGAAAACTAGCTTAGACACCTTTGCCCTTCTGCCTTCCACTACATGAGGACAAAGCATTGATTCCTTTTGCTCTTTTCACCTCTTTCACCATGTCAGGATGTAGCAAGGAGGTCCTCACCAGTTGCTAAATACCAGCACCTTGATCTTGTACTTTTCTGCCTCCAGAACTATAAGAAATAAATTTCTGTTCTTTATGAATTACCTAATCTCAAGTATTTTGTTATAGTAGCACAAAGTAAGCCAGTTTCAGAGATATATTCATAGCAGTACTCTTCTCAAGAGTCAAAAGGTAAAAGCTGCCCAAGTTTCCATCAGCAGGTGAAAGACTAAAACATGGCATTTACGAGGGAAGACCCAAAAAATCCTGGAATTTATCTGTAAAAACATCGTGTGCTTATTCTTATATGTTTAAACTTCAGTTACCTTAAAAGTACTTTCCATTTAATGCAATATACCTATCAAGATGCTTTTTTCACTGCTCGAAACAGTTTTGATGCCTTTTAGGGCTTCTGTCATTTTTTGTTTCTTCTCTTCTGCATTGGCAAAATGTTTCCCTTTGAGGACTTTATTCATCTGGGGAAACAAACAAACAAAAAATTTGCTTGAGACAAGATCAGGTGAATAGGGAGTGTGGGGCTCGGGGGTCATGCCGTTTTTGTTAAAAAAAAGTCAGCACACTTAGTGCGGTGTGGGCAGATGCGTTGACATGGTGGAAGAACCAGTCACTAGTTTACTGCAACTCTATATGTTTCTTCCACAAATCATGTTGCAAACTTCCAGATAAAAACTTTGTTTGACCACTTGATCTAGAGGAACAATTTCCAAGTAGACTACAAGGAGCCCACCCTCCAAAAGATAGTTCTCAGTTTGTTTTTTGGGGGAATCTTCCTTGTATGTACAATGGAATATTATTCAGCATTTGAAAAGGAAAGAAATTCTGACACAAGTTACAATATAAATGAACCTTGAGAATATTATGTCTAGTGAAATAAGCCAATTACAAAAGACAAGTACTGTATGATTCTACTTATATGAAGTACCTAGAGAAGTCAAATTCATAGAGACAAAATATACAATGGTGGTTTCCAGAGATTAGAAGGAGGGAGAATGGGGTGGTATTGTTCAAAGGGTACACAGATTCAGTTTTGTGAGGTGAAAAGAGTTGTGGAGATCTGTTTTATGATAATGTCAATATGCTTAAAATGAATGAATTGTACATTTAAAAACAGTTAAGCTGGTGCATTTTATTCTATATATTTTTACCACAATAAAGATATGCAAAAGAAAAGTTGTGTAAGGCCTAATGTTCAGTGGTGACAATAAGAAAAGAGAGGCATAGTCACTGAAAAGATTGAAGATGATAAAACTGTTCTCAATGAAATATCTTCTCTCCTCCCATGCACAGAATTGGAAAATGGTCACTCACTGGAGACTTGAAGTAGGACAATGAAGATGGGAGAGCGAGTGAAATTTTCTAAGGAGCAAAGGATGCACAGCGGTATCACTCCACTTGTGCTCTACTGCATCTGCCATTGACACATGAGCCTGTGTGCGACATAACTAGCTTATACGAATATAGTTTTATAAACAAAATTATTCCTGCTGCATCTAGATGAAAACTTTTATTACTTACTAAGAACATTTTTAAAAAATTAATTTATTTATTATAAAGATGTGGGGTACAATTCAGGGTTAGGTATACAAACATCGATCATGCAGTTACCCTTGTTGAGGAGGTATGCCCTTCTCTCCCCTAGCAGTTTCTCTCAACTGCCAATCCCACCTCCCCATCCCCCACTAACAGTTTCCCATTACTGCCAATCACTTTCTTTTAGCATTATAATTGTTCAAGGTCACCTTATGAGTGAGGATATATGGAACTCAGTTCTTTGTTTCCGTGATAAATCACTGAGTATGATAGACTCCAAATCCATCCAATTTGCTGCAAAGTCCATATATTTGCTCTTCTTTATGGCTGCATAATATTCCATTGTGTATATGTACCCTATTTTTTTTATACAGTTCAGCTTTGATGGGCAACATGATTGGTTCCATGTTTTGCTATTGTGAATAGAGCTGCAACAAGCATATGTGTGCAGGTATCTTTTTCGTAGAATAATTTGAGTTCGCCCGGGTATATTCGCAATAGGGGAATTGCTGGGTCATATGGAAGGTCAATTTCTAGTTCTTTCAGAAATCCCCAGACTGTTTTCCCGAGTGGTTGTACAAGCTTGCATTCCCACCAGCAGTGTAGAAGCGTCCCTTTTTCTCCACATCCCCGCCAGTATCTGTTGTTGTTGTTTTTATTAATGATGGTCATTCTTACAGGGGTTAGGTGGTATCTCAATGTGGTTTTGATTTGCATTTCCCTAATGATGAATGAGGCTGAGCACTTTTTCATGTGTCTGTTGGCTGCCTGTATATCTTCTTTTGAGAAGTGTCTATTCATGTCTTTTGCCCACTTTTTAAAGGGGATGTTTGTTTTTTTCCCTTCAGTGCATTTGAGTTCCTTGTAGATCCTAGATGTTAGGCCTTTGTCAGATATACAGTTGACAAATATTTTTTCCCATTCTGTGGGCTGTCTCCCTGCTCTCTTGATGGTTTCTTTTGCTTTGCAGAAGCCGTTAATTTGATGAGGTCCCACTTGTCTATCTTATTTCTTAAGGTATTGGCCTTTAGGGTTCTGGATAGGAATTTGTTGCCAGTTCTAATATCCATAAGGGTGTCTCCTGCGTTTTCTAAGATTCTTATAGTTTGAGGTTTTATGTTTAGATCTTTGATCCATTTAGAGTTAATTTTTGTGTATGGCGATAGGTAGGGGTCCTGTTTCAGTCTTCTGCATGTGGTCAGTTAGTTTTCCCAGCACCATTTACTGAATAGATTTTCCTCTCC
Organism: Cephalopachus bancanus; assembly: GCA_027257055.1. Taxonomy (NCBI): domain Eukaryota; kingdom Metazoa; phylum Chordata; class Mammalia; order Primates; family Tarsiidae; genus Cephalopachus; species Cephalopachus bancanus. The sequence continues at coordinate 638,296 of JAPVLO010000394.1, forward strand.
CCAGTAGTTTTTGTTGGAAGCTTTGTCAAAGATGAGTTGGTTGAGGAATTGAAGCTTTGCTTCCGGAATCTCCATCCTGTTCCATTGGTCTATGTGCCTGTTTTTATACCAATACCAAGCTGTTTTGATTACTGTATCTTTATAGTAGATTTTGAAGTCCAGAAGTGAGATAACTCCTGCTTTGTTTCTCTTGCTAAGAATTGTTTTGGCTATTCATGGTCATTTATGTTTCCATATGAATTTCTGTATTGTCTTTTCCAGATCTGAGAAGAATGATGTTGGTAACTTAATGGGTATTGCATTGAATCTGTAGATTGCCTTTAGTAGGATGGACATCTTAACAATGTTGATTCTTCCTATCCAGGAGCATGGTATATTTTTCCATTTGTTTGTGTCTTCTTGGATTTCTTTTGGCAGTGTTTTGTAATTCTCATTGTAAAGGTCTTTCACTTCTCTGGTTAGAAAGATGCCGAGGTATTTCTTTTTTTGTGTGTGGTTATTGTGAATGGGATTGTGCTTTTTATTTGGGTCTCTGCCTGCTTGTTGTTGCTATATAGAAATGCAACTGACTTTTGCACATTTATTTTGTACCCTGAGACTTTGCCAAAGTCTTTTATCAGTGTCAGCAGGTTTTTGATAGATTCTCCTGGATTTTCAAGGTATAGGATCATATCATCAGCAAAGAGGGATAACTTGACTTCCTCTTTTCCTATTTGGATACCCCTGATTTTCTTCTCTTGTCTAATTGCCTGGGCTAGGACTTCCAACACAATATTGAACAAGAGGGGTGAGAGTGGGCAGCCTTGTCTTGTTCCAGTTTTCAGGGGAAATGTTTCTTTTTTCTGTTCATTTAGCAATATGTTAGCTGTGGGTTTGTCATAGATGGCACTTACTATTTTGCGGTATGTTCCTTCATTGCCTTGGTGTTTGAGGATTTTTATCAAGAAGGGATGCTGAATTTTATCAAAAGTTTTTTCTGCATCTAATGAGATTATCACGTGGTTCCTGTTTTTACATCTGTTGATGTATTTAATTACATTTATGGTTTTGTTAATGTTGAACCAGCCCTGCATCCTAGGGATGAAGCCTACTTGGTCATGGTGGATGATTTTTGAGAAGTGCTTTTGGATCTGATTTGCTAGAATTTTGTTGAGGATTTTTGCATCTATGTTCATAAGGGATATTGGCGTGTAGTTCTCTTTCTTTGTTGCATCTTTACCCGATTTGGGTATCAGTGTAATGTTAGTTTTGTAAAATGATTTGGGGAGAATTCAATCTTTCTCAATTGCCTGGAACACTTTCAATAGGATTGGTATCAGCTCTTCCTTGTATGTTTTGTAGAATTCTGCTGGAAAGCCATCTGGTCCAGGGCTTTTTTTTTGTAGGTAGTTTTTGTATGACAGAATCAATTTCCTGCATTGTTATTGGTCTATTCAGTGTCTCGATGTCTTCTTGTTTCAATTTGGGTAGGTTGTGTGATGTCAGAAAGTTTTACATTTCGTCCAGGTTATCAAGTTTATTTCCATATAGGTGTACATAGTAATCTCTAATAATCTTTTGTACTTCTTTGGGGTGAGTTGCAATTTGATCTTTTGTATTTCTGATTGTGTTTATTTGGGCTTTTTCTCTCTTTTTCTTGGTCATTCTGGCTAGAGGCCCATCAATCTTGTTAATTCTTTCAAAGAACAAGCTTTTTGTTTCGTTGATATTTTCTATGATATTTTTGTCTTCTGTGTCCTGTATTTGTGCTCTTATTTTTGTGATTTGGATTCTTCTGCTAAAATTGGGGTTTTGGTGGTCTTCTCTTTCCAACTTCCTTAAGTGGTTTGTTGGACTCTCCACTTGTGATCTTTCCATTTTCTTGATGTGTGCTTGTAGAGATATAAATTCTCCTCCTAAAACTGATTTCATGGCATCCCAGAGGTTTTGGTAAGATTTTTCTTCATTTTCATTTGTTTCCAAGAATATTTCAATTTCTTCTTTGATTTCAGTGTTGATACAGCTGTTGTTCAGCATCGTGCTGTTTAGTGACCATGTCTTTGCAGGTTTGGGGGAAATTTTGTTAGTGTTGATATTTATTTTTATTCCACTATGCTCTGAAAAGGTGCGTGGCAAGATTTTAATCTTATGGAATTTATTTATGTTTGATTTATGACCAATGATGTGGTCGATCTTGGAGTACATTCCATGTGGTGGTGAGTAGAATGTATATTCTGTGGTCTTTGGGCGGAGTGTTCTGTAAGTATTAATTAAGTCCATTTGTTCAAGAGTCTCATTGAGGTTCTGGATGTATTTGCTGATTTTTTGTCTTGATGATCTGTCCAGGGTTGTGAGTGGGGTATTGAAGTTCCCTGCTATGATGGTGTTAGAGTCAATCTCTTTTTTTTTTTTGAGATGGAGTCTCACTCTGTCACCCAGACTGGAGTGCAGTGGCCGCTTCTGGCCACCGCAGCCTCGGCCTGTTGGGCTCCAGCGATTCTTCCGCCTCAGCCTTCCAAGTAGCCGGAATTACAGGCATGTGCTACTACACCTGGCTGATTTTTTGATTTATTGTAGAGATGAGGTCTTGCTGCCCAGGTGGGTCTCGAACCCGTGGGCTCAGGCAATCCACTCACCTCAGCCTCCCAAAGGCACGGGATTACAGGCTGAGCCACCGAGCCTGGCCAATCTCTTTTTTAAGTTTGTGTAGAAGCTGCGTTATGAACATTGGTGCTCCTATATTAGGCACATATATGTATAGGATGAATACTTCTTATTGATGGATTGAAACTTTTATCATTATATAGTGACCTTCTTCATCTTTTTTGATTTTTGATAGCTTAAACGGTATTTTGTCTGAGATTAAGATTGCAATTTCAGCTTTCTTTTGTGCTCCATTCACCTGAAAATTTGTTTCCCATCCTCTTACTTTGAGTCTGTGAGTGTCCTTTCTGGTGAGATGAGTCTCTTGGAGACAATATATTGTTACCTCATGATCTTTTATCCATTTTACCATTCTGTGTCTTTTCAGTGGTGTATTTAGTCCATTCACATTCGGGCTAACTACTGAAATCTGAGGATTTATTTTTGTCATAATGTTCTTACAGAGTTGTTGTTGTATTTGTTTATTGTCTTTCTTTTGGTTTTTTGGGTTGGTTCATGTGTGTTTTCAATCTTTTTCCTGCACTCTTGTGAAGAACATTGTTGCTCTTTCCCCCTTTTCTTCTGTATTTCATACTTTCTTAAGAGTTTCTTGTAGGGTGGTCTGGAGGGAGCATAAGTTTTTAGGGATTGGATGTCTGGGAAAGATTGTAATTCTCCCTCACTGATGAAGCTTAACTTGGCTGGGTAGGTTATTCTTGGTTGAAATTGTTTATCTTTGAGAACTTTGAATATTGGACTCCAAGCTCTCCTAGCCTGAAGTGTTTCAGTAGATAAATCTTCTGCTATTCTGATTGGTCTTCCCTGGTAGGTAGTCTGACCTTTTTCTCTTGCTGCTTTTAGGATTTTTTCTTTTATACTTACTTTGTTCAGGCAGATTATTATGTGCCTAAGAATTAGTCTTCTCATTTGCTGTCTTGCTGGGGTTCTCTGAATTTCTTGTGTTTGAATTTTCACATCATTAATGAGGTGAGGGAAGTTTTCTTGAATAATTCCATGGAATGTTTGTTCCAGGGTGGTCTCTGTCTCTCTTTCTGCCTCAGGAAGGCCAGTTACTCTTAGGTTCATTCTCTTTAAGTAATTGCTCATCTCTTGAAGGGTTTGTTCCATCTTTTTAAGCTTCTTTTCTATGTTTTTGACAGTTTGGTTTAATTCTATATTTTGGTCTTCAAGTTCTGAGATTCTGTCTTCTGCTTGGCTAAGTCTGCTTTCCATGCTTATTGGTTTGTTGTTTATTTCAGTCACAGTATTCTTTACTGCCGTTTTCTCATTTATCAACTCCTTCCTATTTTCCTCTTGTCTTCTCTCCTCAATTCTTTTTATTCTCTCTATTAATGTCTTGATGTCTGGGTTTGTAGTATGTGACCAGTCATTCTGGGGGCTCTTCATTGTTTGCATGCTGAAGTCTCTTTTCTCAATATCTGATCTCCCAGGGGTCTGTGTGAGACCTGTATTCTTCTTTTGGTTTTTCTTCATTTTGTGTAGATTTTCCTCCCCACTTTTTCCTTTTTATTTTTTTCTCCCTCTGTCTTCTTTAAATCTGTTGTTCAGGGATGGCAAGGTTGTTTTTTGCTTCTGTTTGCTCAATCTCCTATTCTTCCTTATGTGAATCTTCTGGCTTTGTTCGATTCTGAGGCTGGACTGTAGGTTGAGGGTTATACCTTTTCCAGCTTTGAGATTTATTTGAGGGAGGATCTGTAATTCAAAATTTATCTGCAGATCTCAATATCCACTGACAGGTGTATGGATATGTTGGATCCTGCTTTCCACTGCCTTATAATCTGTTCATGAAGTGGGTGTATTGGTTTGCTTCCAGGAAGTAAAATGATATAAGAAAAGGGAAAGAAATGGAACAGGGAGAGGGGGGAGTGGAAGGTGGAAACAGAGGAGTAAAAGGGAGAACAAACAGAGGTACTCAATAAATGAAAATAGACCTGAAGACATATAAGAGTAAGAGAAAACAAAAATAAAAACAGACAATCAATCAAACAAACAAACAAGCAACAACAACAAACAAACTGGGACATATAATCATACAGACACACAAGCTGTCCAACCTCCTTAAGATGTACTGCTCCCTTACACAACTATGAGGTCTTAGATCCCAAGTTGGAGGTTAGGCAGAGCTGGGTGGGTGAGTCACTTCCAGTTTCTGACTGGTCACAGGGCTCCAGCTGTTCTCTGGTCCCACTGCAGTCAGGGGCAAGTTGGAGGAAGTGGAGTGCAAGATGCTGGGGGTTGCTGGTCAGCGTAGTGGTCAGGGTGGCTAGGAGGCAGGGTGGTGTGGCCACCAAGGGAGTCCAGAGCTCCACTGGGAAGGAGCCTTGGACCTCCCTGGGCAGTGGAGGCATGGGCACTGGGGGCCTCTGCGGGGTGGTGGCTCAAGGCGGGGGTGGGTACTTCAACCTGGGTGGGGGTGCAGAGTTCCTTTGGGCCTGGTGGGGTGCCCCAGGAAGGGATGGGACCCCACAGCTCCGAGGGACAGGCACCATAGCCACCTTGGGGAACAGTGGCTTGAGTTGGGGTTGGGCACCTCAGTCAGAGCAGGGACCCACAGCTCCAAGGGTGGGTGGTGGGCAGCGGCAGCTGCCTTGGGCACTTCAGCCAGGAATGGAGCTGGTATCTCTGAGGGGTGGGCATCTAGAGCCTCCCTGGGCAATGGCGGCTTGAGATGGGGCTGGGCGGGGACCTGGAACTCCAAGGGGTGAGCACCGGCCATGGCTTTGGGTTCTTCAGCCTGGGCAGGGGCGCAGAGTTCCACGGCGTTGGTGCTGGGGGCCTGCGTGGGCAGCGGTGTCTGTGGGCCTGGTGGGGCACCCCAGGAAGGAATGGAGCCTGTAGTTCTGAGGGGCAGGTGTGGAGGGCCTCCATGGGCTGCCACGCCTGAGACTGGGCTGGGCGCCCAGCCAGGGAGGGAGTGGCAGCAGCTGAATGCCCAGCAGATCAGTGTGGCCAACAAGGGAACCCAGATGTCCACAAGGCCGTATCCGAGGGCCTCCACAGGTGGTGGGCGGCTTGGGGCCAGGTGAGATGGTGTAGCCAAGGAGGGAGCTGGGAGCTCCATGCAGCCAGGGCCTGGGGCTGCCTGGGGTGGAGCAGCAGTGGCAGAGGGGCCACAGGAGCCGGTGGTGCATGGGACCGAGGGTCTCCAGGTCTCGGACCGCTGTGGCTGGTGGTGGGTGGGGGAGTGGGGGAAGGAAAGCAAGAGTCTTTAAGATAACTCACTTTTGGAGAATCTCACAGTTACACCTGTGCTGTCACCATCTTACCGGAACTCTCACTAAGAACATTTTTATCTATTAAGAAGATTGGATGTGGTTTTAGAGTATTAAGACAAAAGTTCCATCCATAGAAGAAACTCATCATTTGGTTATGACTTGTCTCTTTGCTTCAGCTCCCCACTCATTAGAGAGCAGCTGAACCACTTAAACTTTATATTGTTGTTCAAGTCTCAGTTCTTCAGTGTTCTATAAAACTGGATACATGGCATGCCTTCTGTGTTCCTACAGATTTTGCACATAAAACAAGTTCAGAAAGTATTTGTGATGTGGTAGTATCGTTTTTGCTATGAAATGAAAATTTTCCTTCTAGCAGTCACAGTTTTCTAATACCTGAAAATGATTACATGAATGTATATTGAAGGAAGAATGAATAGGTGATGAACTTGTTGGGTTTATCCTGTGCTGAAGCACTGGGTAAATTGCACTGGGGAGTAGGTACAGAATGCCTCTTGTATGAGGTTGCCAGGGCTGCTGTAATTAAATGCCACAGACCGGGTGACTTAAAAAAAAATTAATTTTTCTCAGAGTTCTAGATGCTAGAAATCTAAGAACAGGGTGTTGGTTTCTTTTGAGGTCACCTTCCTTGGCTTGTAGGTGGCCATCTTTCTTTGTCTTTACCTGGTCTTCCCTCTGTACGTGTCAGTGCCCAGATATTCTCTTCTTATAAGGATGCCAGTCATATTGGATTAGGCCTCAGCCTATCACACTTAACTTAATTCCTATTTAAGACCCTATCTCCAATATAGACACATTCTGAGACACTGTGGGCTAGGATTTAAGATATGAATTCCAAGGGGTGGGACACAATTCAGTCCATAACACCTCCTAATAAATTTTCCACATTTAATGCAGGCTAATAGCTGTATTTATCTGCAAAGAAAGATTGTGTGTGTGTGTGTATGTGTGGTGTGGTGGTGGTGGTAGTGGTGGTGGTGGTGGTGGTGTGTGTGTGTGTGTGTGTGTGTGTGTGTGTGTGTGTGTGTGAGACCCGGCATTATAACTGAATTTACAATTATAAATATAAGCAAATCATAGAGCAAAAAAATTCATGATTTATACAAGACTTCAAATAAGATTCTTTGAAATAATAAATATACTTTCTATAGGTTGCTTCATAATAGATTATACCTATATTCAGAACATTTAAACATTATGATGAAAAAAATTTTTTGTCTTCAATGCTCAGAAATTTCCACTGCAAACAAAATTAGGTCAGTTGAGCAGGAAATACTTACCACAAAAGTCTCCACAGAAACAAATTTGTAGAAATTATGGTCAATCAGTATGCCAACTTCATGTTTCTTAGCATGTGTCTAGAACACATCCACTAAAATGGGGATGAACATTGTGAAAACTCACTTTTATAACCTGAGAACTGTGTTTGGTTTTAGAATAGCACAGTTCTTTGATCATTTTTGTTTTATCAGATACAAAGTTTGAGGATGGGGATAATGCAAGACTGGAAGTCAGATTCTCAAAGTATAAAGCAATATGATCTTCTAATTATGAGATTACTCCAATTGAGTCTTTCAGTTAAGATTTGTAAAGCATCTACTAAATTACATTCCACATTATTTGTTAGTAGGGTTATGTAAGAAAAGTTAACTATAAAATACAAATATATAATACAAACTTAGCAACAACAAATGTAAAGTGCAAGTTGAGTCTTCAGGAAAGAAAGGGGAGGTGATAAACTCCAGTTGGTATTATGTGGATGGTTGTGGCTTTGCTGATGGTGGTGAAGAGAAGATAATTTGTCTGAAGCAAAAAATAAAAAATAACAAAAAATCCTAAAACAGGTGGCCAAGAGGCTTGAGTTTTGAAAACCTTGTATGGTAAAAAAAGTTGCATAGAACAATTCTGCCATTTAGCAATAAATATTTATAGTAAATGCATAGAAAGCTCACATGCAAATAATATGTATCAATTTAGATTAGCTTTCTCTGAGAGAAAGTAAAGGGAAAGACACCTTTAGTTGTGTTTGTAAATTTTATTTGTTCGTTTTTAAAAAACCAATATGAAGGAAATATTAATAAATGCATTAATACATGTTACATATGGTTGTCATATTACTTTAAACTACTTATTTATCTGTAGTTCTTTTTCCTTTAGGTTTCAAATATATCCTTGGTTATAATTGTATTTTCAATATCTTTAGACATTTTGCTTGTATGCATTTTGCAAGCATCAATTTCAACTAATATATGATTTTATTTCATTTAGTTTTGTTGATGTGACAGATTATCCATAATTTTAGTACCTCATTTTGCATGAGAGATTGTGTGTGTTTGTGCATATTATCTTTTTATTTGATCTGACCCCTGTTTTCTTCGTGTATGTAGTTTGTAAGTCCACATCTTCCTTTTGGAAATTTAAAAAGTTCTGTGTCTTTAATAAGGTCTTTTAGTGGTAGCTTTTATAACTTAATGTATAATCTTGTTTTTTTGGCTGAGCAAAAAAGACTACCAAGTGAATTGCTACCTTTGTCAGAAGAAGAACGTAGCCACATTTAAATTTCTTCTTCTTACATTATTTTTAAAATTAATGATAATTTCAGTTGTGGGTTGGTGTTAGTTCTATACTCATCAAGACAGTGCAATATTAGTTATGTACTATTTAGTTTAAACTTCAATATCAAGGATAATCAGAAGTCCTAACAGAGAATCTAGTGTTCTTCTCCTAAGATACATACCTTCAATTATCCATTGGTTCACTGGATTTCTTCATCAAAAAGTTTATTGGCAGTAAGAGTCTGTTTATGTTGTATTCAATAAGTTTCTTACATTAAGTTTTGATTTTACATTTGCCTGAGGAATGGATGGGTATAAGAACTTGGCTTAGTTTTCCTTACACACTATAGACATTGCTCTTTTATTTCCAGTCATTGATCTGTCTGTGGTAGAGATTGAGACGATGCTGATGTTTTCCATTGTAAGCAACGTACTCTTTCTGTATACTGAAAACAAGAAGCTCCTAGATATGCTTTCTTCCTGGATTGCTCAAATTTGGTTGTCCTGTTATTTCACAAAGTTTTCTTCTATTAATGCTTAACTTTTTAAAAAATTTGGTCTAGTCATCAGGAATAGCAATTTTATACACATCAGATCTTCTTGGTCCCTCCTCCTTAACAATTAAATTGCTTTTACTTGGTAGGCAGGATGAATTTTACATCATACTATTTCTAACATAATTTTACATTCTTTAATCTTTGTTACCTTCCATCCCTCTGCTGGGTGCTGCCAGTTTATTTTTTAAAATATCTCTATCATGTATTATCATTTTAATTTTATCTGTAGTAAGAATTATTTTATCAGTGTAAGTTGTTCATAATTTCTTAGAGTATGAAGAAGTGTTTATATAAAATTATCATATTTCTCTTGAATATTTACTCTAATACAAATTCTTTATCCACTTTTAGTTTTGTTTTCTCCTACTTTTGGTAGAGATCATTGTAAAATAATGTGAGGACAATATCTATGCAAAAGTACTCTGTAAGATATTTCTGGAAACTCCTCTTTGGGCATAGAAACAGCAGTCTAGGCCAGTGATTTGTTCAAAGATCATTTTGGGAAGAATAAGTATAGTAATATGAATGACCCACAAATTTTCAGTTTCATACAGGTGTTATTATGTAACACCATCAACCCCTGCACTCCAGCCTGATGACAGAGTGAGACTCCAATTAAAAAAACAAACAAACAAACAAACAAACAAAACTAAAAACCATCCAAGGGTTTTAAGAGGTAAACATCTCTACAAAATGTAAATAGAATTTGGGTAAAATGTAAAAAGAAATGATATAATTTAATACCATGTTCAAACCACCAATGAAAATAAAAAATCATTTTATGCCCCTAAACACCCATGCAGAACTCTTTAATATTAGCCACTTTCCAGAAAATGCTTTTATGACGGTATTCAAACCATCACCTTCCAGATTTCTGGGTAAACTGTTTAACATCAGATATGCTACTTATGAGAAATATACTTTATTAATAATACTATTCTAATTCTATCAAACTGGTTCTATATTGTATACATTTAACCCTCTCCTAACCATACTCCATACTTGATTTATTTTTTATTGATGTATTGCCTTGTCATTGCTGTTTAACAAATTACCCTAAGTTGGCAGCTTAACACAACGATTGTTTACTATATCATAGGCTGTGTAGGTCCGGAATATGGGTATAATTCAGTTGGATGTTCTGACTCAAAGCTTCTAAGAAAGCTTCAATCAAGATACTGGCAAGGGCTGAAGTCATCTCACATGAAAGCTGGCAGCTTAAGGTGTCAAAGGAATCAATTTCTTGTCCATATAGTGCTAGTCAAAATATAGAAGCTTGCTTCTCCCAGAGTGAGGCCCCCTAGAATGTTATAGGTTGAATTTTCTACACCAAAAAGATATCTTAAAGTTTCACCCCATAGTACCTTGAAATATGATTCTATTCAGGACTGATGCCATTTCAGATATAATTTGTTAAGATGAGCTCATATTGGTATGGGATGGAGCCTAATTCAATATGACTATTGTCCTTAAAAGAATAGAGAAACTTGGACACTGACACAGACACAGAACGAATAATTTCATGTGACGATTAAGGCAGAAGTTGGGGTAAGGCAGGTATAAACCAAGGAATGTCAAGAATGGCAGGTGACAACCCAAAGCCCTGGTTCCTTGGAGAAGCATGATTATTTCCACACCTGGAAGACTAGAAGATTTCCAACTTCTAGCCTCCAAAACTGTGAGGCAATAAAATTTTGTTGTTTTAAGCCTCATAGTTTGTGGTAATTTTTTTATGGCAGCCTTAGGGATCGCACACAGAGAGACAGAGAGAAAGAGAGAGAGAAAGAGAGAGAGAGAGAGAGAGAGAGAGAGAGAGAGACTGTAACAGGATTTTAGAAGTGACATTCATCATTTTTGCCCACAGTCAAGGGGAAGATATTACACAAAGGTGTAAATACTAGGAGACTGAGACCATACCAGATTATATTAGATTCTTCCATTGGATTTTTGAGGATAGGAATCAGGTTTATTTAACTATACATTCATCATAGCCTAAAACAGTGGATAGCGTATATGCTATATGCTCAGTGATCTTCTGATGTTTGCTAACTAAACACAATTAAATTTGAAAAATTAAATATTTAACCACTTTCATAATCAGAATAATATTCAATACTGACCTAAAAACTCCTTTTATCAGTAAGGACAGACTAAATTATGCTGCAACTCTGTGGTTTCTTAGAGCTGAGAATCATGCTATATTTAGACATTTTTTTCATATTGCAGGTATTGTGAAAGTACGTCATCAATATAAAAAGGTGCTAAATTTTTTTTCACAGATTTTAAGACCACTTTCAGATATTCTCAGACCATGAGAAATAGATGTTTCTTTGGTTGAGATGTTTATCTCATAGACAAACAAGCAATAGAAGCATTTCTTTTTCTTTTTCTTTTTTTTTTTTGAGTTGGAGTCTCACTCTTGTCGCCCAGGTTGGAGTGCTGTGGCATGCTCACAGCCACTGCAGCCCCGACCTGCTGTGCTTAGGTGATCCTTCCGCCTCAGCCTTCCAATTAGCTGGAACTATAGACACACACCATCATGCCCAGATAGTTTTTTGTTTGTTTGTTTGTGATTTATTGTAGAGACGAGGTCTCACCAAGTTGCCCAGGCTGGTCTCAAACCCCCAGGCTCAGGCAATCCTCTCACCTCGGTCTCGCAAAATGCTGGGATTACAGGCTGAGTCACTATACCCGGCAAGAATCACTTCAATGGTTGAATCAGGCAACAACTGATAATCCCCAAATTTCAAATGTTTTTCACTTTATGCTTCATGTCCATTGAGGTTTAACTAGAGGCTCCACTACTTCACTACAGGATCCAGGAACACACAGAAGGTACCAAGGGGAAGGTTGTTGTCTGCCATTGTATGGGAAAAGAGAATGTGGCACACTGCACTGCATCCAAAAATAACGTGTTGATGTACTCTCATGCCAATTATTTATGACAGTGCTAATTTTTTCTATTTATTTTATTGTGTTAAAAACCCAAGATTGCCTTAGTTATAAATGTTTCAGTACAATATATTATACATTGGTAATATGTTATATATTGGCTAGTAAGGCTCTCTTCCCTTTTCCCTCATTCCCTAGCAACCACCATTACATGCTTTGATTATGTAAATTTGACTAGGTTAGATAACTCACATAAGTGAAATAGTGCAGCATTTGTCTTTCTGCATTCCATTGATTGATTTATTTCATTTGGTATAAGATTTTCCTTTTTTTTTTTAATAAACATGTAGGGTACAATTCAGGGTTAGGTATACAAACGTTGATTCCGCAGGTATCCTTGTTCATGAGGTCTGCCCCTCCCTTCCCTGATAGTTTCCCTCAACTGCCAATCCCAACCCCCCTCCCCTGACAATTTCCCACTACTGCCAATCCCTTTCTTATAATATTATAATTGTTCGGTTTTCCTGGTTTATCAATGTTGTTCCACGTTGCAGAATTCCCTTTTTTAAACTATTGTCACAATTTACATCTATTCACATTGTGTACCTTTTAGCATATTTTTATATTTATTTTAAATAGTTTTATCTTTTAACTTTTTTTTAAGTTGGGGTCTCACTCTGTTGCCCAGACTGGAGTGCAGTGGTATCATCATGCCTCACTGCCGCCTATGCCTCTTAGGCTCAAGCAATCCTTCCTCTTTAGGCTCCTGAATAGCTGGGACTACATGCATGTACCACCATGCCTGGCTAATTTTTTTTTTTTTTTTTTTTTGTAGAGATGAGGTCTCATTCTGGTGCCTATGGTAGTCTTGAACTCCTGGCCTTAGCTTCCTAAAATGATAGGATTATAGTTGTGAGTCACCACACCCAGCTCTTTTAACTTTTATATTAGAATTAAAAAATAACTTGTTTACCACCCGTACAGCATTCTGTATTTGCCTGTATATTTACCCTTGCCAATGAGTTTCTTACTTTTATATGCCATTGTGTGGCTCTTTAGTGTCCTTCAGTTTCAACTTGAATAACTCACTTTAGTTTTTTTTGTAACACGGGTCTAGTAGTGATTCACTCCCTAATTTTTTTGTGGGGTGGGGGGAGGTTCTGGGAACATCTTTATGGCTCCTTCATTTCTCCATTTTCTTCCCTAGATTCTATAACTTTTTATTCATCATTTCATTATTTCTCTGAATAAGCTTTCTGGTCCTTTCTGTCTTCTCCTTCTGGGACTCTGACAATGTTATGTTATTCTGTCTCGTGGCTCCTGTAATTCCCTTAAGCTTTCTTCTATCCTTTTCATTCTTTTTTTCCCACCTCTGACTAAATTATTTTCAGTGACCTCTCTTCAAGGTCAGTGATCCTTTCTTTTTCTGGATTTAGGCTGATCTTGAACTTCTTTATTAATTTTCCAATTTGGTTATTGTAGTGTTTTTCAGCTCCATAATTTGTTTGTAGCTTTTTTGTGTTTTTTAAATATTACTTGATTTTTTTTCACTTTACTCATTCATTATTTTCTTGATCTTTGTGAGCATCTTTATGACATTTCATTTTTCGTCTCAGGTAAGTCATGTAACTCTGTTTCACTAGGGATAGTTTCTGAAAATATATCTTTTTCTTTCTACAAAACATCTTTGCCTGGTTTATTTTTCTTGATTGTCTGTGCTGGTGTCTGTCTACATATTAGACAGAGAAGGTACCTCTCCTAGTCTTCACAGTCTGTCTTTGTATAGGAGAAGACCCCTAACAATGAACCCAGCCACAGATTCTGGGCTTTCTACCAACTCTTTTTATCTCCAGGAAAAAGAAGGCTACTGTGGTTTTTCTCCACTCACTCTTTGCCAAGCTAGGATGGGCAGAGGAGCTATAATGTCTATTAGGCCAAGCTGCCACTTTCATTTTTTTCCCAGGTGACTAATATGTTCTGGACTGGTCAGAGCTCTGGGACTGATGAGGCAGATACTTATTTGACAGGGAATTTTTCATCTGCTTTCTCTGTACTGATCAGGGGGAAGAATCAGTGGTATCTATCAGCCCAAGTCATCATCTCTGTTCTCTCCAGAGAGCTTGATGATGCTGGAAACTTCAGAGCTCCAAGTATGCCAAGACAGAAGTCAGTTCTCTGGTGGCACACCTCAAAAAAAGATGAAGCACTATGCACAAATCAACACCTTCTCTTCCCTGGGTGAAGCTGGAGGCTAAGGTTCTTCCTGATGAAATGCCATTGAACCCTGAGCAGAGTTTCTGGTTATAGTCGGTTCTGAATTTCCCTACAGGTTTTGGTGAGTGTGGTTCTGCATTCTCCCAAAGTGCAGGAGCCATTCAGTTTGTTTCTGATTTCTCAAAAAGGGAATTTATCCATGAATTGTCACTAAATAGCTGTGTTTGGGAGGAGTGGTGTCCAGGACTTCTTATTCCACCATATTGCTAATGTCACTTATTCTTAATTTTCCCAAATATTATCTTTTTTCTCAAATATTTGCTAACTTAATCGGTGAAAATAGTATTTACTTACTTTTGCGTTTTATGCTATTTAATTATTTAGTCTTTTTGATGTCATTGTTCCAGGTCTAATTCATAGATACTTTTGACCTGAGTGTACTTAGCCAACCCAGGAAAAACAGGGAGCAGAGTTTTGGACTTAGATGCAAGTGTGATTGAATTCGTTGGAACTGACAAAATGATACCCCAAAGTTTGACACTTTGGCGTGCTGAGTACTTCGAACCGAAAAAAACACTGGAAGGACATCAGAAGCGAAGTTTCTCTTTCAGGTTCTCCTGCTCCCTTCTGTCCCCTAAGTCAGGCTACAGGTACTGGAATTCCTCTTCCCCAAGGCGAATTACGGAAACTAAAAATATCATTCTAACCTTACTCTACCTTTCTGAGTAAGAACTGGCCCAAAAGAAATATTCTTACTTACCTTGGCTTGATTGTAGATCAAAATAAGACCCTAATTCCAGAAATGGTCTTGCACTATGCATGGGAGGAAGAAATACTACAGAGAGTGGCTAAGAAGAGTATAAACAAACAGGCCATGCTGCCACCCCCTCTTCCCAACCCATTACTAATAGATCATACCTCTTTTGTCCAATTACGTTTCTACACAGCTCTTCGTTCTCCATTAACTCTAAACATAAAAATGGGTTGGATCTTCAGGTCTTTATTTCTGAAGTTTCCTGTGTCACATAAAACTTTGATTCAGGAAATGCATTATGCTTTTCTCCTGTTAACCTGTCTTTTGCTCTAAGAGTGTCACTTGATACTCATATGACGGGTGAGGGAAATTATTATGCCCTTCCACATCTACAAATGGCACCTGTTCCTTAGTAGTCTTATCATATTTGTTCCTCCAACTGTCAGTTTCCATAGATTCTAGAATCAGATTACATGTATTCTGGTATGAGTTTTCCCGCTTATGTATTCTGCCACCTTGGACAAGATATTTAAACTCTTTAAACCTATTTCTTAACCAGAATAATGTGGAGATAGTAGTGTTCTCTGAGACTGACTGAGACTATATACATAGTAGGCTTAAGAAAGGTTCTGGGTCATGATAGGCTCAATGTAGGTTGGCTACACTACCTATCTTGGACAGTCACCACACAATAAAAAACAAATTACGAGTACAACATACATATGGCACATATTTATTCACTGTTTAATTATTCAAAAACTGTCATTTTATTTAAGTAGTTTGTGAAGTAGAGTGGAACGTCCTTACTCCAAATATTAGGTTTGTTTTATTTTTTAATCCTGGAAGGGGTTCTTATTTTCAGTTTTGCATGGAAAGCACTAAAGTTTATCATAGGACGTAAGGTCTGATCTAAATTGTAACAACTGAATTTCTGTGTGTATGATATGGAGGCAGATAATAAAATAGACACATTACCCTGGCCACTAAAACTCCTACCTTCCTGTAAACTTCTCTCAGGAGATTCCATCCATTGAACGCGTTCCATGGACTGCTAATTCCCTCTACCTACTTTTGAAGTGAATTCTCCTTTATCCACCTTCCAGCTCTCCCAGAGGCAGAAGGGAAATATCCAGAACAGCTAACCATCCCTTCTCATCTAACATACTTTCCTAAAAAAAGTATTTCCAAATCAGAAAAGTTCCTTCCCGTGTTTCCTTCACCTTTAAAGACATCCAGTTTCTCCTTCAGATGAAAAATTCCTTGGGTTTTAAGGATGCCTGAGCAGAGAATCTTAAACTTGTCCCAGGTCTGTGATCTGACACTCTTCTTATGCCTGAGTCTGTCGTAGTCATGAGCTCCAGAGCATGGCATGTTGGGAAGGCGAATGGGACCTGCAAATATGAGCTTCCCTCTCCTCGGAGTGGGTTTCCTCCTTTATGCTGTGCTGAAGACCCTTCCTTACCCAAAGCAAATGTCTGCCGATCCCCTCACCCTCTCCTGTGCTGAAAAGTGACTCTCCTAAGGACTGTAGGAACCAGCCCCTTTACCAACCTGGCAGACAGTGTTTCTTATCTGCGTGTCAGGACTGGACATTTCTGGAAGGTCATTCCTAAAGTAGTGTAGGCTTTGCCTGAGAGATTTTAGAAATTTAAGATTCTAGATTCGGTGAATATGAATCTGCAGTTTAACAAGATCTCCATATGATCTGTAGGTGCATTAAGGTTTTATGACCACTACTGGTTTTTATTCTGAGACACAGGTTTTTATTCTGAGGTACCCTGGCTGCCTACATGGGCGCAAGGATGGGTGAGGGGAGGAGGGATGAGATGAACGTTGGTGTTGCTTCTCAAGAATTTGCATTGGATATTTGTTAGCACATTTGGAGGTATTTGTATGTAGGGAAATAAAGGAGTTATTCCTAGACTGAAAGTTCTTTTATAGACATTCCCCCCCCCAAAAAATCCATATATTCATCTACCCACGTTAATTTACCCATAGTTCCCAGCAGAGGGCACTGCAATATCTTTCTTTTGCCCTCCTACAAAACTTGTTTCCTAACTCCTTTTACAGTCTATACTACCACTGGTTGCTGTTATAATACCAGAAATAACAAGACAGATGGAAATGGAGAACTAAAGAAAAATATTGCCTACCTCACAGTTTTAGCCAAGGCTGAGATTAATTATTTAAAAGGTACATCTGCTCTTAGTTAAGTGGTCTGGCTAAATTCGAGCTGCTTAAACCAGTATTTGTTGTGTTGCTTTGCTAAGAGTCTTTTAGCTGTCTTCAGCACAAAATTTTATCCATATTGTTCAGACTTTGCAAGCTTAGATAAAATATCCTATTATGTGTTTTGCTAGAAAATTTGAGGGTGCATTTATGTCAAGGTCCTTCTGAATAAGATTTTATACACATATAGGATGATAAGGATGTATTTAATGTTACTCTTAGCTTGACTAAACTTTAGATAGTTTTCTTTCTGACTGTAGGCCCTTTATTTCTTTTTTCTTTAGATCATTTGCTTTAGGAAAGTTACCATTTTAAGTTCTTTCCTCTTTCTCTTTGAGATTTAAATCTTTCTCTAGCACTGTATCAGTTTTACAATCCAGGAATATTTTTCTCAAGGACCTGGGAGCCATCTCTTTAAAATATAATCTTCAGAAAGACAGTTTCCTTATCTCCCCTTTCTGTGGAAGGTAGGAGTCTAAATTCTATAAGTGCCAATTAGCAAACACAGATGGCCCTCTTCTCTGAATGGCAGGCTAGGAGTCTAACTTCCTTAAGTGCCAATTAGCAAACACAGATGACCTAATCTGGTTGACCTACCTCTCTGGTAACATTCTCCAGGACATATCCACTAGCACACTCCAGCGTTTACATAAAGTCTCCTGCCTTTTATTCAGTTGAATTGAATTAATCTCTCTCACCTACCAGAATAGTTTTGACCCCTGCTGCAACAATTTTGAATAAAGTATTCCTTTTTAATTTAACTTTCCTGTGCAATTTTTCTTTGGGAATGTCTGCAGGGGTACAGATACAATAAAATTACTGTATTAGCTACTTGCATACTGCTGGCATTATTTATGGCTCATTATTAGAAAATAAGTTTAATTAAGGAATATGGGTATTTTCCCCTACACTTGCAACTATGGAAGGAGAATCCTATAAACAATGTAAACCGTGTTTAATGTCTTTCCTTGTGTCTTTCCAAAGCACCACATTACTCTACTGTTTGTCACACTTTAAGGACCCGTGTCTCATTTGTAGACTTTTTTCTAAATGCTAAAGTATTTTAAGATTTTATTTTTGACTGTCTTCATTTCTATATTTACATACTTATCCAAGATTAATAGTTCTCACTGTGGCTTCCACCATTACCCTTCTACAAACCATTTCTGTTTAGCAGCCAGAGTTATCCTCTAAAATATAAAAATGGAAAAGCATCTTTCCTCTGCTTAAAATCCTTCAATACTTCTCCATTGAAGTTAGAGAGGAAAAAAACAAAACAAAACAAAACTCAAATCCTCTTCACTGTTTTGCCAAGTCCAACAGGATCCGGCACCTTTATATCTCCAACTTCAACCCTCACCACTCATCCCTTTCCACCCACCTCTGCTATCATGCTGATTGTATTAGATCTGCAAAACCTTCTTTCTGTCCCTCGCACATACCAGCTTCTTCTTCAGTCCCTTTACATTTGCTAGTCCCCAGGTGGGCATGCTCTTTCCTCAGATCGTCACATTCTTTAGGAAGCTGGCCCTGATCGTTCAATCCAATGTAGCTTCCCAGATAGGCTATCACACCAACCTTCATAATGCTTAACACTATCTGAAATCTCTTTCCTTTTACTGCTTATTTATTTATTGCCTTTCTTAAAGTGAGGGGTCTAACACAGCCAACACTATTTCTGTCTTGTTCACACCTTTTTAGCGCCAGTGCCTAGCAGGCATAACATAGGTACTTACTGAATAAAATACTGCATATATTTCCAATCAGTGTTATAATGTAGTATATTAATACTTTGTTCTATGAATGTTTGACATGTTTCAGTTTAGTAATTTAATTATTGTAGATATCTACACTTTATTAGCAAGAGTTGAAGTTCCTAATGATTTATGTTGTTAAACAGAGAGTATTTTGTTCTGCAAATGCTCCAAAGTTTCCAGGGAGCCCCACTCTCCCTGAACTCATTTGAAATCTATTAGACTAGACTGAAACTAAAGGGAAAATATAAAATTCCATCTGTTATATTGTCAGTGAATCATACAGTATAGTGACAAATGTATATGCTTTGGAGTCAAATAGATCTAACTGGGAGTCATAGTTCTGCCATGTTGTGTCTATATAAGAATCAGAAAGTTATTAACCTTACCAAGCCCCAGTTTCTCTTTAATAAAATAAGAATAATGTCTACTTCATTTCATTGTTGTGAGAATTAAATGAAAGATAAGAATGTTATGATGAGCATTTGATGAAGTACAATTACACTTCAATGTGTAGTGAAATACCAGTTTCCCCCAATCTATCACAGGCTGATACTTTTGTAAAATACAATAAAAAATAATTGCTACAGAAGTGTTGTTTTATAGAAGATATACAAAATGCACATTTTAAAATTAGATTCCACAGTCATAAAATTACATATCAATTAATGTAATCAGAATGAACATAAAATAGAAAAAAACAAATTATAAAAACTGTGTGCTTATAGATAACTATCATAGAGAATTGCTATTGCATTCTGAACTTTGACATTCTAAAATTATATCTGAGTGACATCAGCAAGATGGCTAACTAGAGATGCTTGACATTCATTGCTCCCACAAGAAAGGACCAAGACAATGAATAAATACTAAGATTTGACAGGAGTGTTGAAGGATGAGCACTAGAGTGCAATGGGAGAGCAGAGGAACATCTGTGGTGATTGCAAGTCCAGGACAGCAGTGTAGAGGACCCAGCCTATACAACCCTGTCTCTCCTACCCAGATTGGATCTGCCTAGAGTCAGGAGGGATTTCCTGACATGAGGAAAATGTAAGCAGAAGATCTCTACCGGCCTCATTGCCACCACAAACACCTACAGTCCTTACAACAGGAGAATCTCACAGTTCCTGCAAGCCCTGAGGCCCAGTTGGAGAGCAGCTAGGAATTCATGCAGCTGTACTACCCCAGATTTGGAGTGACAAGTGTCCACTCTGCATCCCTGACCCTAGCCAAGCTGTTGCAACAAGGTGCCATCTTGAGACCAGAGCCACCTCTGAAGTGTGCCCCACTCTAGGGGCTGGTAGTCATTGCACATCTCCAGCACTGAGGCTCCATGTTTATTATGCTAAGCCCACCCCAGAGCTGAATGTCACAAACGTAGCTGTATGAAGGCTAAACCCAAGATTAGCTATGACTCTGGTCCTGCATAGCCGGGAAACAACTCCCCCACCACTGTACTTCCAGCTAGAGAAACATTCTGCTAGATCTTACAGATCCCACCAGGCAGACATGACCCCAGACCAGCCAAGCAACTATGTGCTTATATTCTTGTCTGAGTAGCAGCCTCATGGCCCCAACCCCAGTGAGTGAGACCTCAAATTGGCTAACCAGCCATGTGCATGCACATACATCTGACATAAGAAACTGACTTGGTGAGTCCATCCCCAGCAAAATTGCACCATTGTCACCACAGACTCTCTCAAACAAGGCCACTGAGAAACTCATAAATGTAACTAATATGAATTACAACTGAAGAAATTACATGGAGACTACACTACTGAGACAACTTAGAACCAAAGCCAATGTACTCCACAGAACCAACACCCCAAGATCCTTTCATATGAGTAAGACTCTTCTTACAATGCCTACGCCATGAAATTGGAAGAGGTGGCATTTCCACTAGATGAGCAGAAATTAGTATAGGAAAACATCAAACATCAAAAGGCAAGAAAACATAATATCTACCAAAAGAAAAATTCTTCAGTTACAGACCCAATCACATATAAAATACCAGAGAAAGAATTCAAACAATAATCGTAAGAAAATTCAATGAGATAGAAGAAAATACTGATAGAAAATTCAATAAAATAAAAAATCAATTCATGATTTGAATGAGCAATTCAGCAAAGAGATTGATCATTAAAAAAATTCCCACAGTTGAAAAATTCAATTAATATGAGTAAAATTTTAAAAACGCAATCAAGGACTTCAACAAAAGACTAAACAAATAGAAGAAAATTTCTGAGCTTAAAGACAGGTCTTATGAAAAGCAAGCAGAAAAAATAATAAAGAAAAATAAAAAGAATGAAGAATGCCTATAGAATTTATGGGACACAATTAAACAAACAATACATGAAACATTATCCAGGAATGGCCATATATTAAGACATAAAAAAGCTCAAAAAATTTTAAAAAACTGAAATCACAACAAGTGCCTTGTCTAACTACAGTGGAATAAAGCTGGACATCAATAAACAGATAAATATTTGAAACTATGCAAATAGATGGAAATTAAACAACATGCACCTGAATGGCAATGGGTAAAGGAAGAAATTAAGAATGAAATTTTAAAATTTCTTGAAACAAATGAAAATAGAAACACAACATACCAAAAGCAATATTAAAAGGGACATTTATACCAGTGGATGCCTGCATTAGGAAAAAAACTGGAAAGATTTTTTTTTTTTTTTTGAGTTGGAGTCTCACTCTGTCACGCAGACTGGAGTGCAGTGGCCGCTCCCGGCCACCGCAGCCTCCACCTGCTGGGCTCTGGCGATCCTTCTGCCTCAGCTTTCCAAGTAGCCGGAATTACAGGCATGCGCCACCACGCCCGGCTGATTTTTTGATTTATTGTAGAGATGAGGTCTCGCTGCCAGTCGGGTCTCGAACCCATGGGCTCAGGCAATCCACTCACCTCAGCCTCCCAAAGGTGCGGGATTACAGGCTGAGCCACCGAGCCCAGCTCTAGAAAGATTTTTGAGTAAAAACACCAATGATTCAACTCACGAAGCTAGAACAAACCAAAGCCCAAATTGGGAAAACAAAAGAAATAAGAAAGATCAGAGCAGAAATAAACAAAGTTGGACTTAAACAAACAAAAAATTGAAACAAATATTGTTTTTTGAAAAAGATAAACAAAATCAACAAAGAATTAGACTATACACAAAGAAGAGAGGACCAAAATTTATATAGTAAATCAGAACTGAAAAAAGAGATGTCATAATTTATATTACAAAAATACAAAGGATCACTACTATGAGCAACACATACTAACAAATATAAAACCATGAGAAAATGGATAAATTCCTGGACATATACAACCTGCTATGGTCAAGCCAAAAAGGAATAGAAAACCTGAACAGACCAATAACAAGTAATAAGATTAAATCAATAATCAAAAGTATCTCAACAAAGAAAAATCCTTGAACAGATGGCTTCACAGCTAATTTCTATCATACCTTTAAAGAAGAATTAGTACCAATTCTTTTCAAGTCATTCCAAAAAAATTAAAGAGGAGAAAATTCTTCCTAACTTTTTCTACAGGGTCAACATTTCATGATACCAAAAACAAGGACGGAACAGAAAAAGAAAATTACAGACCAATATTCCTATTAAACATGAACACAACATTTTCAACAAGATACTAGTAAACTATATCCAGCAAAACATCAAAAGGCAATGTTCCATGATCAAGTTGGATTTATCCTAGGAATTCAAGGATGGTTTAACATATTCAAATCAATAAATGAGATGCATCACATTAATAGAAGAAAGGACAAAAACTATATGATCATCTCAATACATGTGGAAAAAGTATTTGACATAATTCTGTACACCTTTATGATAATAACACTTAATAAATGAGAGATAGATGGAAAGTATGTAAACATAATAAAGGTCATATATGACTCACACAAAGCTAACATCTTACTGAATGCTTACTGAAAGCTTTTCCTTTAAGAACTGGAACAAGACAAGGATGCATCCTTTCACCACTCTATTAAACATAGTACTATAAGTCCTAGCTAAAGCAATTAGGCAAGAGAAAAAAATAAAGAGCACCCAAACCAGAAAAGAGGAAGTCAAATTATCTCTGTTTTTGCAGCAACATTATCTATCTATCTATCTATCGATCTATCGATCTATCGATCTATCGATCTATCTATCTATCTATGTAAGTTGCAGTCTCTGTCACCCAAGCTGGAGTGCAGTAGTACTATCAAAGCTACTGTAGCCTCAACCTGCTGGGCTCAAGTGATCCTTCCAACATAATCTTGTGTTTAGAAAAACCTAAAGACTGCACCAAAAAGCACTTTAAACTAATAAAGAAACTAAGCAAATTTGCAAAATATAAAACTAAGAAACAAAAAATCAGTACCATTTATATACATGCACAACTAACTAGCTGAAAAATCAAGAAGGTAATCTTATTTACAAAAGCCACAAAAAATAAAATAAATAGTAATAAATTTAATTAAGGAGATGAAAGACTTTTATGAGGAAATCTACAAAACACCAATGAAAGGAACCGAAGAGGACACAAATAAATGGAAAGACATCCCATGCTCATGGATTGGAAGAATTAATATTGTTCAAATGATAATACTATTAAAGGAATCTACAGATTTAATGCAATTTTTAGAAATATACCAATGTTGTTCTTCATAGAAATAGAAAAAAAATTAAAAAATTTGTATAGAAACAAAAAACTTGAATAGCATAAGCAATCTTTTTCTGATTTAAAATTCATGTTTAATGTACTGTCAATATTTAGAAATAAATATGCATAGAGATGAAAACTGTTGGGAGCCAGCCTTGGAGGCCCACCTGATTGACAGGGTCCGGGTGGGCCGAAGACCCTGGGCCGCAGGGCGAGCCCACAAGCTGAGGCCCTTCTGTCAGGGTTAAACTCTGAAGCACATCAGAAATGCTTTCTTTCACTTGGTTATAAGTTACTAGATATTGCTTAAGTAATAAATGATATAAGTATATCCACTCCTTATTTGATTTAAGATTATGTAGTTTAGTGTTTAGACATAAGGGTTTTTAAAAACACAAGTTTATAATAAGTTCATTATAAATTCATTATAAGTTCTAACACTTATCTAGGAGTTATGTAGGTGATTTATAACACTATTTCCCACTGACTTTGGATAAAGATTAATGTTAAGGTTTTTACTTAATTCTATTGTTAAAACTCTAAGTTAACATTTATAGAGTAGGTTTTCACTAAACTCATAATATAATAATCAGACACTTTTATGACAGATCAGCTAAAACAGAA
Source organism: Cephalopachus bancanus (assembly GCA_027257055.1). Lineage (NCBI taxonomy): Eukaryota > Metazoa > Chordata > Mammalia > Primates > Tarsiidae > Cephalopachus > Cephalopachus bancanus. Next base: position 662,411 of record JAPVLO010000394.1, read on the forward strand.
AGTAACCTTGAGGGGCCTGGAAAACATTACTAAAAACTTCTTTTAAATTCTCTTTAAAAACAAGCACTACAAGATAAGAGAAAAGTAACGAGGACATCTGGACAAGAGAGGCAATCACAAGACTCTGAAGAACATAAGAGCCTAAGATGAGAATATTCCTGACACATAAAAAAAATACACTTAAAAAAACTTTTTTTTAATCACTAGCTGATAACTTTAAAAAGATATGAATGTGAAATAGTTTTCTTTGTCTTGCTCCTTCAAAAATGGTATAAAAACTTTGTATTAACTAGCATTAAATTGTCATCTGATCAAAAGACAGGTGTCCGTGTATATGATCTTTGTCCGTCGCCTATCCGTCTCTCCTTCAACACTTCCCACGACCCTTGCGGGGCGGGCCTCTGCAAGTGGCGCCCAACCAGAGGGGCATCTTCAAATTCATTATCAAACAAAATTGGAAAACACCGGGCGTGGTGGCGTGTGCCTGTAGTCCCAGCTACCGGGGAGGCTGAGGTTGGAGGATCGCTTGAGTCCAGGAGTTCTGGGCTGCTGTGCGCTATGCCAATCGGGTGTCCGCACTAAGTTCGGCATCAATATGGTGACCTCCCTGGAGCGGGGGACCACCAGGTTGCCTAAGGAGGGGTGAACTGGCCCAGGTCGGAAAAGGAGCAGGTCAAAACTCCCGTGCTGATCAGTAGTGGGATCGCACCTGTGAATAGCCACTGTACTCCAGCCTGGGCAACATAGCGAGACCCTGTCTCTAGGGAATTTGTGGAGGAATAATCTTGCTACTATTATGCTTACTTCCAGAGCTCACCAAACCTTAAAAAATCAAATCATTAAATTACAAGAGGGAGAATTTAAATATAGTTCCCCTCATCACATTGTAAGCCATGCTTTATTTGTACTCAATCACCTGAATTTGGACTCTTTGGGTCGCTTGACTATGGATAGACACTGGAACCCGGAAGAAACTATTAAGCCTATGGTTAAATGGAAAGATCTCCTTACAGGTCAATGGAGAGGGCCCGATGTGTTGTTAACTTGCAGGAGAGGCTATGCATATATCTTTCCCCAGAATTCCTCATTGCCCATTTGGATACCGAACCGACTTATTCGATATGTCCAATCTGACACCTCGGCCAAGACAGAGAGATCCAGGGTGGAGAGATGCCAGACGGGAGCCCAGCCCACATCAGAATAATTCAGAATCAGAAGAAGAAGGAGTCTTGGTCCCTGGGATGAGACGCCTCACCCTTCGCATGCATCGGCGGTCTCGTCCCTGCCCCCATTTTTCTTCTTTTGTTTCGCATCCTCCTCCCCTCCATTTCTTTATAGTCCAGAGCGATTGGCTTCTTCTACTCGCCGTCAGCGCCTCCCCATACGGGGACAGCTCAAGGCTTTAACTATTGAAGCACGTAAATTAGTTCGTTCACAGAACATCTCTCCAACACCATCTACTGTTTTTGTTGCTATGATGGCTATTCTCACCTTTCAGGTAAGTCATATTAATGCTGATGATAGTGCAAACAGAACCTATTGGGCTTATATGCCTAACCCTCCAGTTTTTCAACCTGTTACTTGGGATAATGAAATAAAACGACTTTCACTAACACTGCTTCTTTGGTAGGTGGCCCCACTATTTTTCCCTCCCAAGTTAAAACTGTTATTAATCATAATTTTTCCTTCTCAGGGAGTTCCAGCTCACCTCCAATTTGTTTTAGTTTACCAAATGGTTCAGAACGCTCTCCTCTCATACCAAAATGTTTGCCTTCTCATATTAAGGGGATGATAACTGACAGCCCCTCTGGTCAAAAGGAGACTCGAAACATCTGGTCCCTTATCCTATTAATGCCTGGAGATTTTGAACCCAATAAAAAAAATAGAGGAGCAGCACTCCTCTGAATTTCCTACTTGCACAACTCACAGGAACATCAAACTTCAAATACCGAAAATGATTGGCTTACGGTGCACCCTGAATTTGTATTCCCTCCTTGGAAAGAATGTATGTATTCCTCCAAGGTGACTCTCCCTATTTCTAATACTAATGTATCCATAAGTGACTGGAGTTGTCATGACCCGACTACAGATCTCCATCCTTATGTGGAACACAGTCCTAATTTCTTGTGGAAGAACTCCATACCTAAACCTATACCCATTATTAGATGGAACATGAATGGCTGGGTCCCCCCAATATTAGTAATGAATGATGGTAATAAACAATCCATACAACCTAATATTTGGAGAGACTTAGCTGCTACTAAACCCATAGTTTTACATCGTCCACAGGGACAAACTATATATAATATAAGAGCTTGTTTGCAATCTCCTTATGCCTTTTTAGTAACCACTGATTATAAATCTTTAGTAATTTCTTTTGATGGGCAGAAATACCAAATTTCTTGTGAAAACTGCAAATTAACTAATTGTCTTACTTTCTCTAATTCATATAAAGGATTTATTATTCTCCACCGACCTCCTTATTTGATGGTTCCTGTAAAACTTCCATCTCTTTGGTATGACGAATATAGTTTAAAAACATTGTATGAGCTTAACTCACTGCTGTCATGACCAAAAAGATTTATAGCAACTTTAATTTTGGAATTACAGCTTTGATAGCCATTGCTACATCAGTTTCAGTTTCAGCCATAACCTTAACTAAAGAAGTACATACTGCTACATTTACAGATCAGTTATCCAAAAATGTCTCATTAGCTTTAGCAGCTCAAGAAATTATTGACCAAAAATTAGAAAGTAAAGTTAATGCATTAGAAGAGGCAATTTTGATTATAGGACAGGAACTTGTAGCCTTGAAAATTAAATTGGCTTTGAGATGTCATTCAGAGTTTAAATGGATTTGTGTCACACCTCTTCAAGTGAACAAGTTTATTCATACCTGGGATAGGATTAAAAATCATATCTCTGGAATTTGGAACCATTCCAACATAAGTTTGGATCTTTCCAAACTTCATCAGGAAGTACAAGACATTAGTTCTGCTAAAAAACAATTTGAATTCACCCAATTGGCTCAGTCAATCTATAACAATTTTTCTTCATTTGTCAATCAAAAATCATTATTATCTATAGTAATCAATGTGGGAATTTGTGGAGGAATAATCTTGCTACTATTACGCTTACTTCCAGTACTCTTCAAATCATTGAAAAATAACATCTCTCGACTAAGCATGGAATTTCACGGCTTCATATTAAAAAACAAAAAAGGGAGATATATTGGGAGCCAGCCTTGGAGGCCCACCTGATCGACAGGGTCCGGGTGGGCCGAAGACCCCAGGCCGCAGGGCGAGCCAAGGAAGCTGAGGCCCTTCTGTCTTTCACCTTTGCTGTTTGATACCACCGAAGAATTCTGTGCAGTTGTGGAAGAAGAAAATGGCATGTTTATGCGAAGTACTCACAGTTAACCTGGAAATATCATGGTTTATTTTTCCATTTTTCCCACTATGCCACTTGGCCTTTTCTAACATATGCAAGGTTTAAACTCTGAAGCACATCAAGAATGCTTTCTTTCACTTGGTTATAAGTTACTAGATATTGCTTAAGTAATAAATGATATAAGTACATTCACTCCTTATTTGATTTAGGACTATGCAGTTTAGTGTTTAGACATAAGGATTTTTAGAAGCACAAGTTTATAGTAGTTCATTATGAATTCATTATAAGTTCTAACACTTATCTAGGAGTTATGTAGGTGATTTATAACACTGTTTTCACTGACTTCGGATAAAGATTATCTTTAAGGTTTTTACTTAATTCAATAGTTAAAACTCTAAGTTAACATTTATAGAGTAGGTTTTCACTGAACTCATAATAGAATAATCAGACACTTTTATGACAGATCAGCTAAAACAGAAAGTAACCTTGAGGGGCCTGGGAAACATTACTAAAAGCTTCTTTTGAGTTCTCTTTAGAAACAAGCGCTGCAAGATAAGAGAAAAGTAACAGGACATCTGGACAAGGGAGGTGATCACAGGACTCTGAAGAACATAAGAGCCTAAGATGAGAATATTCCTGACACATAAAGAAATATACACTTAAAGAAACTTTCTTGAAACATTTGTAATTTGAGACATTGGACTGAGAGTGTCATTGTTGGCTTTATGAATAAGACGTTGTCTGGAGGCCTATGGGAATCTTGGTTTGTTTGCTACTAAGACCTATGGGAATCTTGGTTTGTTCGCTACTAAGACCACTAGCTGGTAACTTTTAAAAGATATGTATGTGAAAGAATTTTCTTTGTCTTGCCCCTTCATGAATGATATAAAAGCTCTGTATTAACTAGCATTAAATTGTCATCTGATCAAGAGGCAGGTGTCCGTGTATATGATCTTCATCCATCGCCTATCCATCTCTCCTTCAACACTTCCCACGACCCTTGCGGGGTGGGCCCCCACAGAAAACAAAATAATTCATAATCTTGTTACTCTGAGATAATATTGTTGGCACACTACATGTTTACTATTTTTTCATATTATGCTTTTTTAATAAGCAACATTTTCATTTAGCAATGCCTCATAGTTTTCTACTATTTTGCAATGTTTTGTTTTTTATATTCTCAATATCCCTGCATTGCTTTATTGAATAAAGTAATAAGTATACCTATTGATAAAAAATGGTATGCCTTCACAAATATTATATATTTTTATTTTAAAGATGTGGGGTACAATTCAGGATTAGGTATACAAGTAGACATTGTACAGGTAAAGTTTAGGCCTCCCTTTTGTCCACACTTTGCCTTGTCTGAGATCAGGTATCCTTACTGATGTGCAATCTTGAGTAAAAAGAACAAAGCTTAAGGTATCACAGAACTTAAAATATACTGCAAAGCTGTAATAAATGAAAAAGCATGGTACTGGCATAAAAACAAACATGTAGACAAAAGGAATAGAATAGAGAACCTATAAGTTAATCCACATATCTACAGTCAACTAATTTTTGACAGAGGTGCTGAGAACACTCATTGGGGGAAAGGACAGGTCCTTTAATAAATTGTGTTAGAAACACAGGATATTATATGCAGAAGAATGCTGCAAGATACCCACCTCTTACCCTATATAAAATTCACTCAAAATGGATCAAAGCCTAAATATAAGACTCAAACTAAAAACTACTGAAAGAGAACACAGAGAAAATGTTTTAGGAGATTGATCTAAGAAAAGATTTTATGGATAAGACTTCAAAAGCATAGGCAACAAAAGAAAAAATAAACAAATGTGATCATATCAAATGAAAAAGCTTCTGCACAGTGAAGGAAACAATAAACATAGTAAAAAGATAACCTTCAGAATGGGACATAATATTTGCAAAATCTTCATCTGATCAGGAATTTATATCTAGATATACATGGAGCTGAAACATCTCAAAAGGAAAAAAAATTTAGGTAGGCAAATGACCTAAACAGACATTTCTCAAGAAAGATAGACAAGTGACCAACAAATATATGCAAAAATGCTCAACACCACTAGGCCACAAAGAAATACAAATCAGAGAGGGAGGCAAGATGGAGACAGTACAGGTCAGAGTGTGAGAGTCTCCACAAAAGTGAGTGTCCATAAAGACTATCTGCATGAATGGGTGTGTGCTGGTGGGTGAGTGAAAGTCCATCTGAGGAGTGACCAGTTGGCAACCGGCCCACACCATCAGCTGTGGAAGCAGGTTGGACACTAGCAGCAGGAACCATGAAGAAGGCAGGGCATGGAATTCTAAACAGAGCCCCACTGCCGGAGAGGAGACACTGACCGGTGCCATCTTCTCTGACCCAGGATTGAGTAGAGACCTGCATTGTCATGCCCAGCTCTGTCCAGCCTCCAATCTGGGACCCAGAGGCTATCCCTGCCTACAACCCTCTGAGATTGATCATCAGATTTGGAGAGACAGATGCTCTTTTCCCATGCTGGAACAGGGACAGACACGTCGGATCTGAGTTGGAGACTTGACAGCAGTGTCAGCACCAGATAAGCAGCGTGAATCCAGATATGATACATCCTTCTCCCACAGTAGTCCATGGGACATCTGACCCACAGTGAAAGCAACCCTATCAGCCTGTGGTGAGAGCAGAGGGGATAGGCTGGAGACTGGAGACACTACACAACATGGTGGCCGTCAAAAGTAGCAGCAGTAACCAAAAGCAGCAGCAGAGGCCAAAAGCAGCAGCAGTGCTTGGGACAGGAACCTGGAGTTACAGAAATGACCACAGAGGGAGTTTTTTGTTTTTTTCTCTTTCTTTCTGTTTTTGTACTTGTTTTGTTTCTGTTATTTTAACGTTTTTTTTTCCTTTTTAGATTTTATGTTTGTTTATGGGTATTTTTGAGGGCGAGTACATCAACAGGGTGTGCTTTGATTGTCTGCTTGTATGATTATCTGTATTTTTTTGTTTTTTTCTATCTATGTTGTTTCTCCATTTATTTGTTAGTTGGTTTTCTTGTTTGACTTCTTCTTCTCTCTTGTCACCTTCCTTTCATCTTCCTCCTTCCTTTTTCCATTCTTTTCCTTTTTCTAATCTCATTTTGCTGTCAGGTGGTAAACATAAACCCCCACTGCATGGACAGATAGTAAGGCACTGGACAGTGGATTCCAGGGGCCCCACAAATTTATCAGCAGATACTTGGATCTGCAGATAGCTTCTGAATCACAGCTCCCCCCTTAGTCAAATCTCAAAATGGCAAAAAACACAGCTCCCACCCCCAGTCCTGCATCAAAATTGAACAAAGTCAGAGGATTTACATAAGGAAGAGTAGGAGATTGAGCAAATAGAAGTAAAATCTATCCTCCTATCACTGAACAACAGAATAAAGAAGAGGTTAAAAAAAAGGTGGGGGGGTGAGGAAAACCTGCACAAATGGAGAGAAACCAAGGAAGAATATGGGTTTCATACAGACCCCTGGGAGGACAATAACTGAGAGTACAGACTTTGGAACTCAAACAATGAAGAATCCCCAGAATAACTGGTCTCAAAACACAAACCCAGATATCAAGACATTAATATAGAGAATAAATTAAGAAATGAGGAGAGACAAGAGGAAGAAATGAAGGAATTGATAACTGAGATAACAGCAATAAAGAATACAGTGAGCCGGGCTCGGTGGCTCAGCCTGTAATCCCGCGCCTTTGGGAGGCTGAGGTGAGTGGATTGCCTGAGCCCGCGGGTTCGAGACCCGCCTGGGCAGCGAGACCTCATCTCTACAATAAATCAAAAAAATCAGCCGGGCGTGGTAGCGCATGCCTGTAATTCCGGCTACTCGGAAGGCGGAGGCGGAAGGATCGCCGGAGCCCAGCAGGCGAGGCTGCGGTGGCCGGAAGCGGCCACTGCACTCCAGTCTGGGCGACAGAGTGAGACTCCAACTCAAAAAAAAAAAAAAAAAAAAAGAATACAGTGAATAAAAATAATAACAAACAGGCAAGCATGGAAAACAGAATAAACCAAGCAGAAGAAAGAATCTCAAAGCTTGAGGACCAAAATATGGAACTAACCCAAACTGCCAAAAACATAGAATGGAAGTTTTAAAAGACAGAACAAAGTCTCCAAGAGATAAGCAATTATATCAAGAGGCCAAACTTAAGATTAATTGGAATTCCTGAGGCAGATAGACAGAGACCACCCTGAAACAAACATTCCATGAAATTATTCAAGAAAACTTCACTCATCTCATCAAAGATGTGACCATTCAAACACAAGAGTTTCAGAGAACCCTGCAAGAAAATAGATGAGAAGACATTCTCCAGACACATAGTAATTTGCTTGCACAAAGTAGGTATAAAAAAAAATCTTAAAGGCAGCAAGAGAGAAAGATCAGAGACTACCTACTGGGGAAGATCAATTAGAACAGCAGCAGACTTATCTACAGAAACATTTCTGCTAGGAGAGACTGGGGTTTAATCTTCAAAGTTCTCAAAGATAAATAATTTCAACCAAGAATTACCTACCCAACTAAGCTAAGTTTCATCAGCAATGAAGATTAAAATCCTTCCCAGACATTCAATCCCTAAGAGTTTACACTGCCTCCACACCAGCTCTACAAGAAACACTTTAAAAAGTATTAAACACAGAAGAAAGAAAAAAATGAATGAGCACACCCTTCCCAAGAATACAGGAAAAAGATTGAAAACACACATAAAGCAACCCCAAAATCAAAAGAAAGACAACAAACAAACAAACAAACAGCAATAACAACAACAAACTCTGTAAGAACATCATGATGGGGATAAACTCACTTCTCAATAATTAGCCTGAATGTGAATGGAGTAAATGCACCACTGAAAAGATGTACAATAGAAAATTGGATAAAATATCATGATGCCACAATATGTTGTCTCCAGGAGACTCATGTCAAGTGTCAAAGCAGACTCAAAGCAAGTGTCTCAAATTTTCAGGTGAAGGGAACACAAAAGAAAGCAGGAGTTGTGATCTTAATATGAGACAAAATATGCTTTAAGCTATCAAAATTCTAAAAGATATGGAAAGTCACTATATAGTGATAAAAGGTTCAATCCAACAACAAGAAATATGCACCCTAAACATATATGCACCCAACATAGGAGCACCCACTTTCATAAAGCAGCTTTAAGATAAACTATAAAAAGGTATTGACTCTGACACTATCATAGCAGCTTTAAGATAAACTAAAAAAAGATATTGACTCTGACACTATCATAGCTTAAATTCCCCACTAATAATGCTAGATGGATCAGCAAGTCAAAAAAATCAACAAGGAGATTTGGAACCTCAATATGACACTTGACCAAATGGACTTAATTGATACCTACAGAACATTCCACCCAACAGTCACAAAATATACATTCTACTCATCACCCTATGGAATGTACTCTAAGATTAACCACATCTTAGGCCATAAATCAGGCATAAACAAATTTCATAAGATTGAAATACTGACATGCACCTTCCCTGACCACAGTGGAATAAAAATATCAACACTAACAAAGTTCTCCTAAAACCCACAAAGATATGGACATTAAACAGCATGATGCTGAATAACTCCTGGATCAACACAGAAATCAAAACAAATTAAAAGATTCCTGAAAACAAAGAAACATCTTACCAGAATCTCTGGGATGCCATGAAAATAGTACCAAGAGGGGGAATTCATATCTCTATGAACACACAGGAAGAAAATGGAAACATCACAAGGTAACAGCCTAAAAAAATCACCTAAGGAAGCTGGAAAAGCAAAAATACCAAAACTGTAACTTCAGCAGAAGAATCTACATCACCAAAATAAAAGCCCAAATATGGAACATAGAAGACAAAAATATAATACAAAAAAATCAACAAAACAAAAAGTTGGTTCTTTGAAATGATAAATAAGATTGATGGACCCCTATACAGAATGACCAAGAAAAAGAGAGAAAACATCCAAATAAACATAATCAGAAATGCAAAAGATCAAGTCACAACTGATCCTGAAGTAATCCAAAAGATTATCAGAGATTACTATGTATACTTGTACGGAAACAAACTTGAAAAGCTAAATGAAATGGAGGACTTTCTGACATCACACAACCTCTCCAGGTTGAAACATGAAGAAAATGAAACCCTAAAAAGACCAATAATAACCCAGAAAATCAACGATGTCATAAGAAAACTACCTACCAAAAAAAAAAAACCCTGGATCAAATGACTTCCCAGCAGAATTCTACAAAATATATAAAGGAGGAGCTGATACCAATCCTATTGAAAGTATTTCAGACAATTGAGAAAAATGGAACTCTCCCCAAATCATTTTATGAAGCTAACATCACATTGATATGCAAACTGGGTACAGCTCCAACAAAGAAAGAGAACTACAGGACAATATCCTTGATGAACATAGATGTTAAAATTCTCAAGAAGATTCTGGCAAACCGAATCCAACAACACATCTCAAAATCATCCACCATGACCAAATAGGCTTCATCTCCAGGATGCAGGGCTGGTTCAACTTCTGTAAGACCATATATGTAATGAAAAACATCAACAGATTAAAAAAAACAAACAAACAACCCCACATGATTATCTCATTAGATGCAGAAAAAGCTTTCAATAAAATCCAACATTCCTTCTTGATAAAAAACCCTTGAACATCTAGGCATAGATGGAACATACCTCAAAATAGTAAGAGCCATCTAGGAGAAGCTCATAACAAACATACTGCTAAATAGACAGAAATTGGAACCATTTTCCTGAAAACTGGAACAAGACAAGGATGCCTGCTCTCACCCCTCCTATTCAACATAGTATTAGAACTCCTAGCTAGAGCAATTAGACAAGAGAAGGAAATCAGAGGTATTCAAGTAGGAAAAGAGGAAGTTAAGTTATCCCTCTTTGCAGATGACATGATCCTATACCTTGATAAAGTGCTTTGGCAAAGTCTTAAGGAATAAAAATAAATGTCCAAAAGACAGTCACATTCCTATACACCAACAATAAGCAAACAGAAACCCAAATGACAAGCACAATTCCATTCCCAATAGCCACACACACAAAAAAGAAATACTTTGGCATCTTCCTAACCAGAGAAGTGAAAGACCTTTACAATGAAAACTAGAACACTGCTCAAAGAAATCAAAGATGACACAAAGAAATGATAAAATAATCCATGCTCATGATTTGGAAAAATCGACTTTGTTAAGATGTCCATATTACCCAAGGCAATCTACAGATTTAACTCAAAACCCATTAAATAATCTGCATCATTCTTCTCAGATCCGGAAATGACAATACAGGAATTCATATGGAAACATAAACGACCACAAATAGCAAAACAATCCTCAGCAAAAACAACAACAAAAATGGGAGGTATCACTTTAAACTTCATTATAAGGCTACAATAATCAAAATAACCTGGTATTGATACAAGACAGGCATATAGACCAGTGGAACAGGACAGAGATTCTGGAAGCTAATCCTCAATTTCTCAATCAACTCATCTTCAACAAAGCCTCCATCAACCACTTGGGTAGGAGAACCTATTCAGTAAATGTGCTGGGAAAATTGGCTAACTATTTGCGGAAGATTAAAACAAGACTCCTACCTATCACCATTCACAAAAATCAACTCTAAATGAATCAAAGACCTAAACATAAAACCTCAAACTATAAGAGCCTTAGAAAATGCAAGAGACACTGTTATGGAAATTGGAACTGGCAAACAATTTCTGATCAAAACCCCAAGTGCCCATGCCATAAGAGATAAGATAGACAAGTGAGAACTCATCAAACTGACAAGTTTGTGCAAAGCCAAAGAAACTATCAAGAGAGCAGGGAGACAGCCCACAAATTGGGAACAAATACTTGCCAACTGTATGTTTGACAAAGGTCTAACATCTAGGATCAATAAGAAACTCAAACATGCTGAAAAGAAAATAACAGACAGACCCATTACAAAGTAGGAAAAAGATTTGAATCGACACTTCTCAAAAGAAGACATACAAGCAGCCAACAGATACATGAAAAAATATTCAACCTCACTAGTCACCAAAGATAAGCAAATTAAAACTACACTGGGATACCACCTAACTATAGTCAGGTTGGCCACCATCAATAACTCAAAAACAACAGATGCTGGAGAGGATGTGGGGAAGAGGAAACACTTCTACACTGTTGGTGGGAGTGTGAACAAATACAACCTCTGTGGAAAACAGTGTGGCAATTCCTAAAAGATCTAAAAATTGACCTTCCATATGATCTCACAATCACCCTATTGGGAATATACTGGAGGAACTAACATCACTCTATGGAAAAGATACCTACACACATAGGTTTATTGCAGCATTGTTCACAATAGTAAAAACATGGAGCCAACCGTGCTTCCCACCAAAAGAGGACTGGATAAAAAAAAAATGTGGCACATATACATGATGTAATATTACACAGCCATAAAGAATGATAAAATTGTGAACTTCATAGCAACTTGGATGGACTTAGAGTCTACAATACTGACCTGCCGGAGTCCTGCTCCTACCGGGTGTGAGGTTTCCTGAAGGAGATATGGAGTAGGTGACGAAATAATACACTTGGACACCTGCTTGCAGGACAGATGCCATTTATTGTTAGTTAACAGAAAGTTTTTATATCATTCTTAAAGGGGCAAGACAAAGAAAATTCCTTCATGTACATTATCTTTTAGAAGTTACCACCATCTAGTGGTCTTAGAAGCAACAAACAAGCCAAGAACACTACTTTCAGTCAATGAGTCTTATTCTTAAAGCCAAAAATGATAGTTTTAGTCCAAAGTCCCAAATTACAGTCCTTGAAATGTCTCAAGAAAGTTTCCAAGTGCACATTCCTCCATGTGTCAGGAATTTTCTCTGGGTCTTCTAGGACCTTCAAAGCTTCGTAATCACTTTTCTTGTCTATGTGCCTTCATTACTTTTCTCTTATCCTGCAGTGTTTATTTCTAAAGAAAACTCAAAAGAAGCTTTTAGTGATGTTTCCCAGGCCCCCAAGTATGTTCTCTGTATTTAGTTAATTTATAATAAAAGTATCCAATTAGTATGTTATGAATTCAGTGAAAATTAGTATATTATGAATTCAGTGAAAACCCACTCTTATATGTTAACTTAAAATTTTAACTATTGAATTAAGTAAAAACCTTAAGGATTAATCTTCATCCTAAATCTGTGAAAAGTGTTATAAATCACCTACATAACTCCTAGATAAGTGTTAGAACTTATAATGAATTCATAATGAACTTACTATAAACTTGTGCTTCTAAAAAATCTTATGTCTAAACACTAAACTACATAATCCTAAATCAAATAAGGAGTGAATATACTCATATCATTTTTTACTCAAGCAATATTTAGTAACTTATAACCAAGTGCAAGAAAGCATTCTTGATGTGCTTCAGAGTTTAACCCTTGCATATGTTAGAAAAGGCCAAACGGCATAGTGGGAAATGGAAAAATGAACCATGACATTCCCCAGTGAGCTGTGAGTACTTCACATAAACATGTTGGTTTCTTCTTCCACGACTGTGCAGAATTCTTCAGCTGTATCAACAGCAAAGACGGAAGACAGAAGGGCCTCAGCTGCCCAGACTCGCTTTGCGGCCAGAGTCCTCAGCGCACCTGGACTTTGTCAATCAGGCGGGCCTCCAAGGCTGGCTCCCAACACTGACCTATCACCGAAAGAACTGTATATCACATGTTCTCACTCATAAGTGGACCTTGAACAATTATAATACTATAAAAAAGTATTGGCCGTAGTGGGAAACTGCCAGAGGGTGGGGGGCAGGAGATGGGATTGGCAGTAGTGGGAATCTGCCAGGGTAGGGAGGTACACCTCATCAATGGGGGTGCCTGCATAATGAACATTTGTATACCTAACCCTGAATTGTACCCCACATCTTTACAATAAAAAAATAATTTAAAAAATATGACAAGCTTCTTCAAAGCCAAAGAAACAATCAAGTGAGCAGGGATAGAGCCCACAGACTGGGGAAAAAATTTGCCAAATGTTTATCCGACAAAGGCCTAAACTCTAGGATGTATAAGGAATTCAACTGTGCCGAAAAACAAAACAAAACAACAACAACGACAAAAACCAGCTCCATTACAAAGTTGGCAAAAGACACTTCTCAAAAGAAGACATATGAGAAGTCAACAGATACATGAAAAACTTCAGTCTGACTAGTCATCAGTGAAATGCAAATTAAAACAACACTGAAATACTACCTAACTCCAGTCAGGATGGTCATCGTCAATAACTCAAAAAGCAACAGAAGCTGGAGAGTATGCAGGGGAAAGGGAAAACTTCTACGCTGTTGGAGGGTATGGAAACTAGTACAACTTCTGTGGAAAACAGCTTGACTTTTCTTAAAAGATCTAAAAATCAGCCTCCCATATGACCCTGCAATCCCTCTTCTGGGAATATTCCTGGAAGAACTCAAATAACTCTATGAAAAAGATACCCCGCAGACTGAGAAAAAATATTTGCCAATTGTATGTCTGACAAAGGCCTAACATATAGGATCTACAAGGAACTCAAACATGCCAAAAAGAAAAAAACAAACAGTCCCATTACAAAGTGGGCAAAAGACATGAATAGACACTTCTCAAAAGAAGATATACGGGCAGCCAACAGACACATGAAAAAGTGCTCAGCCTCACTCATCAGCAGAGAAATGCAAATCAAAACCACATTGCGGTACCACCTAACCTCAATAAAAATGGCCTTCATTAATAAAACCAACAACAGATGTTGGCAAGGATGTGGAGAAAAAGGAACATTTCTATACTACTGGTGAGAATGCAAACTAATGCAACCTCTTTGGAAGACAGTGTGGTGATTTCTGAAAGAATTAGAAATTGACCTTCCATATGACCCAGCAATTCCCCTATTGGGAATATACCCAGAGGAACTCAAATCATTCTCCAAAAAAGATACCTGCACACATATGTTTGTTGCTGCTCTGTTCATAGTAGCAAAAACATGGAACCAACCATGTTGCCCATCGAAGTTGAACTGTATAAAAAAATGTGGTACATATACACAATGGAACATTATGTAGTCATAAAGAAGGACAAACATATGGACTTCACAGCAACTTGGATGGATTTAGAGTTGATCATACTCAGTAATCTATCACAGAAACAAAGAAAAGAGTACCATATGTTCTCACTCGTAAGTGGTCCTTGAACAATTATAATACTATAAGAAAGGGATTGGAGGTAGTGGGCAACTGTCAGAGGATGGGGGTGGGGGTGGGATTGGCAGTTGAGGGAAATTGCTAAGTGAGGGAGGGACACACCTCATCAACAAGGGTACTTGCATAATCAATGTTTGTATACCTAACCCTGAATTGTACCCCACAACTTTATAATTAAAAAAAAGAAAAAAGTGTGGTACATATACACAATGGAATATTACACAGCCATAAAGAAGGGCAAAATTATGAACTTCGCAGCAACTTGGATAGACTTAGAATCTATAATACTGAGTGATCTATCACAGAAACAAGGAACTGATTACCACATGCTCTTACTCATAATCAGACTTTAACAATTATCATAATTATCATAAGAAAAAGATTGGCAGTAGTGGGAAACTCCCGGGAGAAGGGGAGGACACACCTCACCAACAAGGTTACCTGCATAATGAACATTTGTATACATAACCCTGAATTGTGCCCCACATTTTTAAAATAAAATTTTTTTTAAAAGTAATGCAAATCAAAACCACAATGCAATATTTTCTCACCCTAGTGAGGATGGCTATATTCAAAATGACAAAAAGTAAATGCTAGTGAGGATATGAAGAGGGAACTCTTATACACTATTAGCAGAACTGTAAAGTAGTAGACACTATGGAATACAGTATGAAGTTTCCTTAAAATTAAAAATATAACTATGAAGCCAGGCTTGGTGGCTCAGCCTGTAATCCTGTGCTTTGGGAGGCTGAGGTGAGTGGATTGCCTGAGTCCGCGAGTTTGAGACCCGCTGGGCAACTTGGCGAGAGACCTCATCTCTACAATAAATCAAAAAATTAGCTGGGTGTGGTAGCGCACGTCTGTAGTTCCAGCTACTTGGAAGGCTGAGGTGGAAGGATCGCTGGAGCCCAGCAGGTCAAGGCTGCGGTGGCCAGGAGCGGCCACTATACTGCAGTCTGGGCGACGGAGTGAGACTCCAACTCAAAAATAAATAAATAAATAAATAAATAAAAATAAAAATATAACTATGATATCATCTAGAAAATCCCACTCCTTGGCATTTATCCAAAGAAAAGAAAATTATTATATCTAGAGACATCAGCACCTCTATGTTTATTGCAGCACTATTGACAATAGCCAAGTAATGGAATCAACTATGTGCCCCAAGACAGATAAATAGATAAAGAAAATGTGGTATATGTATACAATGAAATACCATTCAGCCCTAATAATGAAATACTGTCATTCATGGCAACATAGATTGTACTGGCGGACATATCTTAAGTGAAAGTAATCAAGAAAAAAAACTAAATACGACATGGTCTCACTCACATGTGGAAGCTAAAAAACATGACCTTATACGAGCAAGATGTAGAACATGGAATACTAGAGGCTGGGAAAGCTTGGGAAAAGGGGGAATAGGAAGAGATTTGTTTAAAAATATACAATTATGAGTAGAGTTGGATAGGAGGAAAAAGTTCCAGTGTTCTATACAATTGTAGGATTACTACAGTTAACAACAATATGCTAATTTCAAAAAGCTGTAAGAGTGTATTTAATCTTCCTAACAAATGATAAATGTTTGAGATGACAGATATGTTAATTACCATGCTCTGATCACTATACATTATATGTTTGTAACATCACTACATACCCCTTGATTATGCAAAGCGATTATTTGTAAATTTAAAAAATGAAATAAAATTGTAACTACTCCGAAGTTTAAGCATGAGATCTTATTCCCCATATTCAATTCCTACTTCCACACTTCAAATGAATTTTATTTAGATTAATATGTAAAGTTGTAATGTGACAAATGTGCTTGCACTGATGCCAACATTTTGTCCATAGAAGATAAATAGTACCTCAACTATTTCTATTTACCATTCATGGTAGATGAACCAGTTTCAAAGATACATATTCAAGAGAACCGAGGAAGAGATGTTAAGATAATTTCAGTAAGCTGGAGTTATTTCTTTTAAATCTTAGGCAAAATGATACAAATTATGCCGTATTGTCAAACTTCACCTTCATTTATTCATCAATAACCATTTCCAAGTCATCCTGTAAGTTTTATAATTGTTATTTTGAAAAAAATGTAATAAATGAATTTCAGATTCACAGTTAAATTTCAGTTGAGAAAATAATGTTAATATATCACTTTTAATGTGGTCCAACTGCCCATGACTCACACACCTCACATGAGAAGTGACCCACCACTGAGTCTGATGACACCATACTAGTCCAAACCCTGTTGTACAAGATGGATACCCTTACTTAGTTATTAACGAAATGTCAAGTGGCTATACAAGTTTTTAAATGCCTACTCTCAATGTCTGTATTTACCTCACCATCGACTGGTAACACAGAGTTATGGACTCCCATTGATCTATGATGCACACTTTGAGTAACATTACTCTAAGGCAAAATAAGAGAGAGAAATTGTAACTGCTATGATGATGATGTTATCGGAGATATTCTGGATATGTTACTACAGGCAGATCAAAAAAATCTAATAAAGGTTTTCTCATTTCAATACAAAATCTCTACTAGGTCTTTTTATTAAAATGTCACCAACTAGCACTTTACATATCACTTTTCACACAAATGTTTGCAATTTGTTTACTTCACTAGGTTATTAGGTTATAATAAAGAATAAAGATTAGAGCCAGACTCGGTAAGGGTTTCTAACAGCAACAGACTTTGCAAATAATCATTTTACTCAAAAGTCAAGTAACTTACATTTCATATGTGTGTCCTAAAAGCATCCTGAGCTGTGTACTTAATTACATAACCTCACTCTTACATGCAAAGGACAATTCATGAAGTAAAATATTGCCTTTTTTCTAAGGACAGGGGAGTTCTCAATGCAGTTCCAGGAATTAATAGTTCTGTGCTTATATATTATTTCTCTCTCTCTGTCTATATATCAATATCTGTATCTGTATATATAAAAAGAGTGCAAGACATAGATTGTCATGACTTTAATTATGTGAATACAACTGAGAAACATGATAAAAATGCAAGGTCCTGCAATCAGATTCTTTTATGCCTATCTTTTGGAGTTTGAGAAAAGAAAGAAAAAAAATTTTAAACTACTGTGATGCATTCAAACTCATTCATTTTCAACACTTTTTAAAATAAGGAGTATATTAGAATAGGTATAGATATTCAGTATTATTTTTAAAGAAAAATGTATGGGTTTTTCTTTTATTTTTTTTAAAAAAATTTTCTTAAACTAAAAGCTGAGAAGTTCTCAACAAGTAATAATGAAACACTACTACAGTTGCTTATATTAGAGAATAGGGAAGGTATCTTTTGACTTTCAAAAAGTAATTTAGATAAAAATGAATAATTAAGTTGTAGGTTTTTTAAAATAACAAAATCCTATGGCCCAAATATATTAGTTAAGCTATTCAATAAAGTTAATATTATTCACATGTATATATAGAAAAACAATCATTACACAAGCAATAAACTTGGAAATTAGCATCATATCTGCTTTCCAACACTTCCTCAGAGAGACAGCCAAAACGCGGAGGAACTTAAGCTTCTGATTCTGAAACGTGGAGGCCATTTCATTACTACTTAAGAAAATAATAATCTTACTGTATCCTGTGGGCTTATAAGATTTAAAAATCTTATAAAATTTTTAATTATAAGCAGCAGCAAATTATAAGTTAAAATGGAGGATGATTATAAGTTTCTGTGTCACTGAGCTAAAAACAATCATAATGCTGACTAAAAGTCATCTGATTTTAAAAAACATGAATAGACTTTATTTTAGACTAGTTTGAGGATTGTGGAAAAATTGAGTGTTAGGTACAGAGTTCCCATTTACTCCTTCTTCCTCCCACACAATTTCCCCTATTATTAACATTTTTCCTTAGTGTAGTGCAATTGTTACAATTGAACAAATACTGATACATTATTATTGACTAAAGTCCATGCTCAGTGGTCATCTGCTGTTGCATATCCCACGGTTTAGACAAATGTATGATGAGTCCTGATCCTGCCAAAGGCGTGAGGTCTCCTGAAGGAGAGACGGATAGGCAAAAGACAAAAATAATATATTCGGACACCTGCTTGCTGAGCAGATGACACCCTTTATTAGTTAACACAAAGCTTTTATACTATTCGTAAAGGGGCAAGACAAAGAAAATTCCTTTACGTACATATCCTTTAAAAGTTACCACCATCTAGCAGTCTTAGAAGAAACGAACAAGCCAAGAACACTATCTATTTTCAGTTAATGAGTCTTGAGATAAGTTTAAAAAGAGTTTTACTTAAACTAAACATAATGCATACTTTGATTTCTGTTCCACATCACTTGTCTAATTAAAAAAGCCTTAAAATCACCAAAACAAAACTACAGATTGTACCTAGTGATAGTAGGAATATGAAGCCCATTAACCTGACCAAACAACAGTGGCTAGCATTAAAGAATAACTATGAAAGTGACTTACTGTGAAAATACATACACTAGTCTTTACTCTGAATAAACATATAAAGTGAACTAAACATAATGAAATAAAACTAACACAACTAAAATTATTATGGTTGTATAACTGCTAATGAGCTTTTAAGTTTAGAATAATGGTGATTTGGCTGTTTTCCCTTATGCTTGGCAACCTCCTATATCTTTGTCTTAAGATAGGCACTTCAGCAATTATTATTATCTTTAAGGCACCAATTTTATCATTATGTGAACTTAAACTTATGAACTTAAAACAATCTTCAAAGTAACTATAAAACACTAAAACTACAGCAATAAAACTTAATGACTCAAAGTAAAAACCTTGTTAAACACAACCAGAACCTAATAATTTTTGTCAACCCTCATATATATGTATATTGATTACATAAACTTGCATATTACATTTACCAATTATGTTTAATACATGGATAAAACAATTATCATGTCTAGAATAGCACTACCAGCTAACTCTTTTCAAAACAGTCCCAAATTACAGTCCTGAAGTGCTTCAAGAAAGTTTCCAGGTGCACAGTTCTTCATGTAGCAGGACTTTTTCTCTTTTGGGCTTTTATGACCTTCAAAACTTTGTAATCACCTTTCTTGTCCAGGTGTCTTCATTACTTTTCTCTTCTCCTGCAGTGTTTATTTCTAAAGAAAACTCAAAAGAAGCTTTAAATGATGTTTCCCAGACCCTCAAGGTTGCTTTCTGTATTTAGTTAATTATCATAAAAGTATCTAATTAGTATATTATGAATTCAGTGAAACCCCACTCTATAAATGTTTACTTAAAATTTTAATTATAGGATTAACTAAAAACCTTAATGATTAATCTTTGTCCTAAGTCTGTGAAAAGTGTTATAAATCACCTACATAACTCCTAGATAAGTGTTAGAACTTATAATGAATTCATAATGAACTTACTATATACGTGTGCTTCTAAAAAACCTTATGTCTAAACACTAAACTGCATAGTTCAAAATCAAATAAGGAATGAATATACTTATATTTTTTACTCAAGCAATATCTAGTAACTTATAACCAAGTGAAAGAAAGAATTCTTGATGTGCTTCAGAGTTTAACCCTTGCATATGTTAGAAAAGGCCAAGCGGCATAGTGAGAAGTGGAAAAATGAGCCATGACATTCTCAGGTTAGCTGTGAGTACTTTGCATAAACATGCCATTTTCTTCTTCCATGACTGCACAGAAATTCTTCAGCCTTACCAACAGCAAAGACAGAAGACAGAAGGGCCTCAGCTGTGCGGGATCGCTTTGAGGCCAGGGGTCCTCAGCCTGGACTTTGTCAATCAGGCGGGCCTCCAAGGCTGGCTCCCAAGAAGCCATGACAGTACTTATAGAACTGTCTCACTGCCTAGAAATCTCCTATGCTCCATCTATTCACATCTTCCCTCCCGCCCCCAGTTGGGGAGACTGGCCTGAGTCTTGGCTTCCACCTGGTTCCCCTGAAGCCCGGGGTTCTGCCCTAGAAGGGGGGGATACACAACAAGGTGTGCTTTCGGTGCTTATCACAGGATAAGGGGTTCATTGATGCTCCACAGGTGCAGCTGGGTAGAAGGGTCTTGAGGCCCTGCTGGACTTGGAAGGAAGCCAACAGATGATCTCCACCAATAGCTGATCCCCACCTGGTTCACAAGCCTTGGGCATCCCGCTCTCCCGCGGATGGTGCCAGTCAAGGCGTCCAACCGCAGGGCCACTCCCGGGCAGGCGCAGTGCGGGGCGGGCTGCGGGGCGCAGGCTCGGCCTCCAGTCCCTCTCCGGCTGCGGCGCGCGGCCGCTTCTTCGGAGGGTTCAGCGAGAGGTGGAGGCCTGGAGCCTGCGGGGACTGGGGGAGGGGCAGCCGGTGGGGGGTCAGCGGGACCCGCAGGGCGCTCGGCCGATGGGGGCTGGGAGGGCGTCTGCAGATGGAGGGCCGGCAGGAGTTCGGCGCTGGAGCCGGGACCGGCGCCGGGCAGCCCAGGGAGGCCGCGGGCGGAGGGAAGGGAGGTGAGTCCTGCGGCTGCGACACCCGTGGTCTGCGCTCCTCCGCTTTGCCTCCGGCGCCGCCCAGTTAGGGTGCACCAGGAACCATCACCAGGAAGGCCGAAAGCGCGGAAGGAGACGCCTCCCCGGAATTCGCCCACAGTGTGATCTCCCAGGGCCTTCCCAGCGGGTGAGCCTCTGCCCCAAGCAGGCTGTTGGAAAGAAAAATCCGCCCTGGTGTCTCCCTAAAATCTGCAGGGCTCTGTACTATCCTCTTTTTCAGAGTTTGCAGAGCTCTATGGGACGCACGAGTTTGCAGAATTTTAGGGGGTACAAAGGGAGAGTCCTCCGGATAGGCCACGAGGTCTGTGACTTAAGAGATTTTTGGAAAGGCCAGGAGGAGGGAAGCAGACGGTTTCGGGGCCGGTTAGGGCCACCCACTCTCCTCCTGCCAATCCCTCCTATCCAACTAATTTGCCCTACCCGAGGTGGAAACTTGTGAAAGCAATGGCCTCAAGAAGCCTTGGTATTTTAATTGGAAGATAGGAGTCCCTTTGAAACTGGCCTGAGTCAGAAAAATCTGAGGCACAATCAAATGTTTAAAAGTTTGTGTTAGAGGCAATTCATGAACTGGGAAACTCAAACCCCAAAGAAATTAAAGTTCCTTTTTTCAGGGGCAAGTATTTATGGGGTTAATGAAGAAGCAAAAGAAACATTATTTGATTGGTTGCAGTTATATAGTTGCCTTATTTGATCTGTTCTACTGGAAAGTCCCGTTTTGTAAATTTGTTGGCTACTTCTGATTGGAGGAGCTTAAGTTCTGTTTTCCTTTAATGTAGGCAGTTACAAGAAGTAAGTTAAGTTTCAGTTATGTTTTCTACTAAGATAAGGTTAAGGCCACTTCTGAGGCCTAACAAATTTTGTGAGCTCAAGGGTTCTTCAGGTCAGGTCTTCTTTTTAATTGACTTTAACAACCTTTATGCATAAGTAAATTAAATTCTAAAGCTCTTCTCAGGCTTCTAGGGGAAAAAATATTGTGCAGTCAGAAGATAAATGTATCAAAGTGTGATAATTATCAAGTAAGCGATTATAGTGCTGTCTTTTACAGGACAAAGTGACAATTTCTGATGTCTAGGTGTCTTAGAAGACCCGTTTTGTGTCAATCACATTACTAGGACGTTATATAGCTGAACACAAAACAAGCTTTTATGTATCTGCAGTTAATCAGGAAAGTAATACTGGCACTTTTGCGAATGTTATACATTTACTACTTTATAAGAACTGGATTTTAGGATTTCAGCTTTTGGGAGAAAGGGGGGAATTTCTGTCTTCTCTTTCTGACACACTTTCTGCTAGGTGTTTTTAATAGAAGCTCCAGCATTTTAAATGTAGACACCAAGAATGGATTTGAGAAGTTTAATACTCAAAATGCGGGAAAAGAAAAAAGCATGAGAGAAACTTTTACAAATGTAGTGTGCTTTCATTAATTCATAATTAGCTTCTTCCATCTTTATTCTGCTTCGCCACACTGAATTTTCTAAAAGTATAATTTTGATTATTGATATCACGTTGCATAACTACTCTTCATGGATCCCCAATGGCTGTATCCTTGGTGATACACTGTCTCTAATCTACCTTAGGACCATTTTGTACAGGCCCTTTTATGTATATATACATGTTTGGGGGAAAATATACTTATGCTTATAACTAAAGTCAGATTTGGTGCTCTATGCTCAAAAGCCAAACTTGAGAGACAAGAATTGGTGTAAGGAAAGCAGTTTTATTCAGCAGTCAGCAATGCTAAGGAGATGGTAGTCTTGAGTTGCAAAGACCATCTCATGGTCCTCAGGCTCCTTGGAGAGTTTTTAAAGGGAAAAGGGCTTGGGAAAAACTACAGGCCGGAGTTAGGAGGCTTCTTTGTCCTTGACTGGGTCACAATGTTATTTAAATCTTCAACAAAACTTATTATACACACCTCTTTCCCCCCAAAATTAGCCTGACAGCTTCATACTTGTTATTTCTGTTGTCTTTGGTGTTTCAAAATTATTCTAGCCTAAATGCAAGCATGGACACAGGCCAGAGCCCTCCTGTCCCCAGTCCAAAATGGAGTTAGTTATGTTAGTCTTTTGCCATATCACTGTTATATGAGTAGAATTACAAGATCATGATTTGGTAACAGTCAACTTTAGTAGCTATGAGTGTTACAAAGTTATTATAAATATTTATTCTCCTAACAGGGTGTAAGAGTTCCAGTGAGTAGCATATCACTCCTAAACATTATATGCTAGTCTTTTTAGTTTTAGCTCTTTATCATAGTGGATGTTTAGTATAGCTGCAATGTTTCCTTGTTATAACTGTCCTGAGTTAGAGCGGGTTAAGCAAATAATTCAAAACTCAGTGGGAGGTGTCATTTCTCAATATTGTTGGCTTCGACTTCCTTACGGTTTCAACTTGTTTCGTTCGATTTACAAACTTCCTCTGAGCAGAAAGATGACAGCTGCAGAGGCTTCACTGAAAATGTTAAAAACAGAGCTTACATTCAAAGCTGGCACGGAGGAAGGAGAATCTGGTAATGTAATTGATGAAACTTGAACAATACAAACAGGGAAGGGCATTTTTATTCCACTGAAGCGTGAAGAAAACTGGGTTTCAGGAGCATTAGCACTTCACAGTCAGTCTCAACAGAGGGATCCGTTTTGAAAGAAATAGGAGTGGGTGGGAGAATTGTTAAATCGGTTGTTGTCTTACTGTGTATGTTTCTTAATATTTCTGTGTCAAAAGAAATGAACATTGAATTAGATTACATGGGGATAAGGGAAAAAATGTTCTTTTTGTTTATATTGTTAGTCCTCTATTTTTTTAGGGTCTCTGGTAAATTGGCAAGTCATATTATGATGTTAAATAACGTGTCCTTTAAGTCCCAGGGTGGTGAGAAACTCAAACTCCAACACCTGTTTTATTTATGTATATCTGTTATATATAACATCTAGCTGTTATATAGAACTATTATATGTATAGTTAGATATAATATATTACATATATATTCCTGCAAATACTGGGGCTTTGGACTTATAAATCCTTTTTAATTAAAAAGAGATACAGGAATTAGAGGGTGAGGGTGGGAGGCTGAACCTATTTGCCAGCAAATGCTTTTTTAGCATTTCAATTTGTAGCACATTTTGTGAGAAAGAGCACAGCATAAAGGATGTGGTTGTGTTTGAGTTCAGCAGGAAGTATACCTTCTGCTGAACCTTAACTGCTTTTTGAGAAACGTTTATTTATTTCTTTTCTTTTCCTTCTCCCCTCATCCTTCATTTTTTTTTGTTGCTGTTGTTTGGAGTGTAGGATATTGGATTTCTTAGAAAACAGGGTTCCTATTTAACAGAAGATCATTAGGACAGAATTTATCAGCTAAGCCAAAACTGGAACTAAGTATTTGACCAGATTGTTACATGGTGCATTGGTGAAACTTGTTTTTTGGATCATAAAGCTAAGTTAAAATTCAGCCAGTAATAATGATGTATTCCTTTGTTCTTCTGAGAGAGAATTCCTAATAGTGTTTTTCCAGCTAGAAATGTAAAGGGTATTGTGTTGCATATATACTATAAGAGGCATATGAATATGGCAGAAGATAGAAAGAGGCCAGACTTTAAGGAGGTTAGAAGAGGAGTAAACAGGAGAGAAGTGAAACATACAAGCCAGGGTATTAGGGGAAGTTAGAGACTCAAAAAAAGGAGAAGAGAAAGTAGGAACTTTTAGAAAATGAGTAAAGGAGACTTAAGGGGAGAGTTACATATGAAGTCAAAATTAATGAAAAAAATACGCAAGTCATAATATACTAAGTTTTTAATGCAGTTTTGCTTTAGTCTAGAGCCAGAAAGAATGAAAGTGGAGGTTTTTATATGGAGCTAAAATCTAAATGGCATTGTTTACTGCTTAAGATCATCCAATCCTACAAGTATTCTTCCCTGTCTAGAGTTTAACCTGAGGCTCCCTGTTACTCTTTTTTTTTTTTTTCATTTCTTTTGATTGATTGTAGAGATGAGGCCTTGCCAAGTTGCCCAGTCTGTTCTTGAACCTGTGGACTCAGGTAGTCCTCTCCCCTTGGGCTTCCAGAGTACTGGGATTATAGGCATGTGCCATCGTGCCTGGCCAGCTCCCTGCTATTCATGGAGATATATATTAAATGAGTGAAATATAGGGTTGAGGGAAAGTCACCGGGAACCTTTTTAAAGGTATAATTGACATTCAGTAAAATCCACTCTTTTTTTTACATTTCTATGAGTTTTGCCAAATACATATAATCTTGTAGCCACTATCAGAATCAAGGTAAAGAACCATAACACCCTTGCCCTCAATTCCTTCCTGCCTCTTTATAGAAATTCTCCTCCTCTGCCCCTGGCTTTGGCAATTATTGATCTGTTATCTGTTCTTACATTTTTGTTTTTCCATAATGTGGTATAAAGAGAATCCTGCAGTAGGTTAACTAGAGTCTGAGTTTGTCCACTTAGCAATCATACATTTGTGAGTCATCTATATTGTAGTATACATCAATAGTTTTTCAAATAAAAACAATCTGGACTTAGATAAGGAGGGACTTTGTTCGAAAGGACTGATACAATAGGAGTAACAACTCAATTTCAAATATACACAAAATCAATCAGAAAAAGACTTCTTTTTTTTTGTAAAGAAGTTAAAAAGTGCTAGTAAGAAACTCGCAGGTAAGAGTGTGGTATAGAGAGAGCAGGCGGCAAAGCTGAGGAAACCACTCTTTGTGGTCAGAATAAACTGTTTTTAACAAAATAAGAGTTAAGATGGGCTGTTGTATTAGTTAGTGGGTAGTTTTACGGCCTATGAGGATGGGGGAAGCAACTAACAAAAGTTTGGCAGACAAAATGGACTAAAATGGGCAATTATGAATGTGATCATTTTTCTTTCTTTTTTTTTAGTGCTAAATAATGTCATTATTTAGTGCTAAACAATGTCTTTATGTCTTTACCAGCTGAAGTGTATGTAAATTATTGCCAGTTTTTGTGTTATAATGAATAAAGCTGCTGTAAATACTCATATAGGATTTTTGTGAATTCAAGTTTTTATTTTCCGCGTGTGAATACCTAGGGATTGGTAGCCAGAGCATGTGGTGCATTTATGTTTACCGTAACAAACTGACAAACTGTTTTCCAAAGTGTGTCATTTTGCATTTCCAGTGATAATGCATGAAAATTCCTGTTGTATCCTTTTCTTAGCAGCATTTTGATTATTTTGTTTTGTTTGCTACTCTAACAAGCATGTAGTATAATATGAGCATATACTAAGCTCATTATGGTTGCAATTTGTATTTCTGGTAATATGGAACATATTTTTTATACTTATTTGTCATCCATATATTCTTTTTAGTCAAGTGCATATCAAATCTTTAATATATTCATAGCATTTTTAATCTAATGTTCTTATTTTTGAAATTTGAGTTCTTAGTATATTCTAGATATATCTCTTATTTTAGAAATGTTTTGCATGTGTTTTTCTGCCAATCCTTTGCTTGTCTTTTAATTCCCTTTCCAAGGTTTTTCAGAGCAGAGAGTTTTAATTATGCTGAAGTACAGTTTATCAATTAAAAAAATATATATATAGGGTGCCAAAAAAAAAATACAAATTTTAAGAGGTTTTATCTATGTATTACTTTTCAAAGTTGAATTAAATTATGGTAGTAGTGTGTTTTATCTGTTCTTCAACTGTGCTGCTTCCATTTTCTTTGTCCTGTCTGTTGTATGGTAACGCTAGCATTCATTTAACGCCATCTTTTGAGCGAATGTCATACTTAAGATGTGTATTTTTTTTTTTTTTTGGCATCCCCTGTATAAGAAATCTTTGCTTTATTCACGTTCACAAAGAATTTATTTCTCTTTTTTATTCTTGTAGTTTTATAGGTCTAGACTTCATATTTGGGTCTGTGATTCATTTTGAGTTAATTTTCATATAAGGTAGCATGTGTGAGTTGAGGTTTACTATTTAGCATAAGGATGCCCCATTGTTCCAGCACTATATGTTGAAAAGCTATTTTTTTTTTTTTTTTTTTTTGAGTTGGAGTCTCACTCTGTCGCCCAGACTGGAGTACAGTGGCCGCTCCTGGCCACCGCAGCCTCGACCTGCTGGGCTTCAGCGATCCTTCTGCCTCCGCCTTCCAAGTAGCTGGAACTATAGGCACTACCACACCCAGCTAATTTTTGATTTATTGTAGAGATGTGGTCTTGCCAAGTTGCCCAGGCGGGTCTCGAACCCGCGGGCTCAGGCAATCCACTCACCTCAGCCTCCCAAGGCTTGGGATTACAGGCTGAGCCACTGAGCCCTGTTGAAAAGCTATTAACCCTTCCCTACATGATGACTTTCTACCTCTGTCAGATGTCAGTTGACCGTTCATGTTTGGTTTTGTTCTGAAATCTCTTTTTTGTTTCATTGATGTGTTTCCTTTTTTTGTCAATACCACAAGTGTCTTTATTCCTAGTAGTTTGTAAGTTATTCAGTCAGGTTTTGTGATATCCGAATCTGGCCTATTTAAAAATTTTTAATCATTTTGACTATTCTAGTTCTTTTGCTTTTCTATGTAATTTTAAAATTGTCTTATTTCTACAAAATAAAAATCATACCACATTGTTTATCAAAATTTCATTGAATCTGTAATCTGGGGATAATTGACATAACAGCAATAATGAATATTCTAGTCTATGAACATCTTATATCTCCTTATTAATTAAAGTCTTCTTTGACTTAAATTACTTATCCCTATTTTTTGTAGATTTTGGCATACGGATCCAACATGTTTTGATAGCTGTATAATTATTTTGTATTACTATTTTCATATTTTAATTTCTACTTGATAATTGAAAGTATACAGAAATACAGTTGATTTTTATATTTAATATTATATCCTATGACTTTACTAAATTCATTTATTCCATTAGACTTTTGATAGATTCCTTAAAATTTTGTATGCATGAAATTTGATAGTCCTGACTGCATGTGTGGTTACACTTTCCATTTCTTTGTCAGGTATTTTACTTGTCTTTCAAACTGTGTTGTCAGGTATCTTAATTCTTCTTCAATCTATGCAGTCTGTGAATAGAAACACATTTATTTCTTTCCAATAAGCATTACTTTTATTTCTTTTATTTTGTCTTGTTGCCCCTGATAACACCTCCAGTAAAATGTTAAGTTGGATTGACCTTGTTCCTGATCACTGGGGGAAACCATTCAGCTTTCACCATTTGGTATGATGCTAGCTGTAGTTTTTCTGTAGATGCCCTTTGTAGGGTTAAGTAAGGTCCTTCAACTCCTAGTTCACTGCGAGTTGTTCTTATGGATTAATATTAGATTTTTCAGTGCCTTTGCTGCATTTACTGAGATGTCATATATTTTTCCATTCTTTTACTGTCTTACTATTGTGAATTATAATGATTTGTTGTGTAATGTTTTCCTCAGTACTTCTAACCAGGTTTCTTACTAATGGAAGTAAATCTTGATTGATTGTGTTTCTTTTTCATTCTGATTTCTACACTTTTTGTTTGCTACTTCTCATTTACTCTTATTCCAATAGCTGGAAGATTCCCTGGTTGGAAAAATGTAGTTTTCATTATCTCTAGCTTTTCTTGGCCCATGACTATCATTTATGGACCAGGACCATTGAGAAGTGGTTGGCAATAGAAGAGTCGAAATACACATGAGCTTAGAGTAGATTCTGTGCTGAATTTGTCTCTCTTCGTGAAATTTAGATTCTGATATTTATATTTTACAGGGAATATTCTCCAAAGAAAATGCCTAGCGGTGATAACTCCTGTAACTCTTGTCAAGATTTATTGTTGCTTTTTCACCATTGCAGTTCTGACTGCGAGTGTGTTTGCACTTTCTATTGTTTTGTCAGGTATGTTATTTGTTCTTCAAACTCTACAATATACTCTACACATTTATTTTGCCAAAAAATATTCATTGTGCTTCCTTATGTGCCAGTCACTGTGTAAAGTGCTTGAGGTATGTCAGTAAATGAAACACAAAAAACTCCTTATTCTTCTGGAACTTACATTCTAGCAGGAAGATGTGGGTAATAATAGGTAGGGTAGAGGTGGAACAGGCAGCAGTAGGATAGCCAAGGTAAGCCATTGTGGGAAGATGACATTTCAGCAACCTTTCAAAAGAGATGAAGCAACCATGTGACTACCTGGGGAAGTGATTTCAGACACAGATCTAGTAGATCAGAAGCCCTAGCGAAAAATCTCCCTGATTGGAGATTTGATCAAATTATTTTCATTAATCAAAGCTAAGCCCTTTTAGGAATTTACCAGTAAGTAAATATTTTTTATTTTCTCACATCAATGAAACAATGCAGGAGAAGACTGAAAAACATTGAGGAATAGCAAGGAGGCTACTGTGACTAAAGCAGAATGAGGACAGAGAAGAGGTGTATAAGAAGAGGGGATCAGGAAGGTCTTGTAGGTCAGATAAAGATTTTGGCTTTTACTTTCAGTGCAATAGGCCGATTAGGGTGAGGGAAGTTGTAGGAAAGAAATGTTATGCTCTGACTTTCATTGTAGAATAATCAAATGACTGCTATGTTGAGGAGAGGTTGTTAGAAGACAAGGGTAGAATCAAGGAGACCTATTCAGGAAATCTGGTAAATATTTAGATGAGACAGGAGAATGGTTTAGGCCTGCTGATAACAGTGTAGGTCGGGCAGGGAGGTCAGAGTCTGGATACTTTGAAAGTTGAGCCAATAGTGTTTCCTATCAGATTGGAGATGATGTCTAAGAAAGAGAACAGTCAAAAGATAAATTTGACTTTTCTTTTGAGCCTTGGCAAGGATGTAGTTGCCATCCATTGATGTAAGATAGTCTGTGGGTATATGAATTCTATTGATGGAGCTATTTCTTGACATGTCTCTTTCAGAATTTTTATTAAATTAAAAATACGGTGAGACCTCTACTTAAAATGTTGTAAGGCTCTTCTGGTTTTTAGCACTTGTATGTTCTACTTAAGTGAGGGAGAATGCATGAATGTATAGGAGAACTGTAAACTTAAATTCTCATCCCTTGTATATAGAGGCAATAGGTCCATAGCATGACTTGTTGAAAGGAAGAAGGGATGATATGAAGGAGAATGTGGAAAAAAAGAATCTATATGATCCTAGGAAAGAATAGTACAATACTGTAGAAGTTGATGCTATAGAAATTGATTTTTTTTAAACCACTATTGTCAGTGTCCACTTCAGAAAGTCAATGGTTCAAGTACCCAGCTGTAAAATCACTGGACTGATAACTGTTATGCTCATGATAATACCCTTAGTGATGAGTTAGGAAAGTAGCAATCAAATGTACATACTTCAAACTGACCTAAAGATGGTATTAAGATAAATAGGTAGAAGGTGAGAAAATCATTTATTATAATTCATTATGATTGTCTAACTTTTAGTGAGAAAGGAAGAACTGGTCTTGAAGTACACTATGCATGCTTCTTGCCCAAAAAGCTGGATTGGATTTGGAAGTAAATGTTTTCATTTTTCTGAGGATACAAGAAACTGGACATTCAGTCAAACCTTCTGTGCCTCGTTTGAAGCCAGCCTTGCTCAATTTGAAACACTGGAAGAACTGGTAAGAAATTGTTTTTTTGCATCATGATTGCTGTTGAATACTTCGCTTCCTGATGTGGATAGGCTGCATAGGATTAAAGCTGAAATATGAAGAAGGATGCATCCCAGGCAGAATTTGGGGCATGAGATGTATATTGGTGCCTAACATTTGTCAAGGGTATATCCTCTGCCTGGAACCCTAGGAGGCATTTTAGATACGTTTTCTCATGTAATTCTCATAGTTAACTCGCACAGTTAGGTATATTGCCCTTATTCTATTAAGGACAAATGTAATCACATAATTTGTCATCTAAATTGCGACATTTTGAATATTGAAAGTAGACATTAAATTATGATAAAATGGCAGTCATAAACTGAGGCTTTTGGGGATATATGATCACTTAAAGTTAAGTAATTTAGGATCAGAGACATTAAATTATTTAAACCGAGAATTGAGAACTACTCTAAACTCCGAAGTTTATGCTTTTCAGTTATACTATGGTGCCATCCAAAAAGAGAAGGTATAGGGAAGAGAGCCTCAAGATTAATATGAAAGAGATGCATAATGTCACTTTTTTGTTTTATAATAGTCTTTCCTGAGAAGATACAAAGGCCTTTCTGACCATTGGATTGGCCTTAGCAGAGAATCGTCACAGCACGTTTGGAAATGGATGGACAACACTGAATATAATATCTCGTAAGTTTTGAGTCTTCTTTTCCTTCTACCATGTTTATGTGTTGTTATATGTGTGAGTTATATTTATGAGATGAGAAATGTAATATCATGGAAAGCCTACTGCAATATGAGGTAAGAAATATAAATCCTTTTTATGCTCTTTCATTTATTAGCTATGCCTTAGTGAAAATTTTACTCACTGTGATTTCAGTTGAAGTCTTTAACATTATGGTGACATTTGACATAGTTATTGCACTTTCATCCACTGATTTAAAGTTTTTCATTGCTGAAGTTACTTTTTAAAATGTGGACCGAACAGCTGATGTCCAGCAAAGGTTTTACAGTCTTAAGAAGCCACTCAGGAACTGATATCCACAAGATTCTGAAGCCTACTCTTCCAGCTGCTGCATCCATGCATAAGAGGAAAGTCTCTGGGGAACACATGAAAATGTCTTCTAAAGTTTTATCAACCAGAAGGAACCTAGTAATAGTTCTTTGGATTGTGAACATTTCAATGGAATCTTTTGAATGTAATCATTATTACATTGAAGCAGATAAAATGTAGGGACCAAGTCATTTCCATTAATCAAAGCTAAGCCCTTTTAGGAATTTATCAGTTAAGTAAATATATTTTATTTTTTCACCTTTATAAAACAGTTCAGGAGAAGACTGAAAATAACCTTCACTGAAGGCCACTGGCAGCAGTTTATTTGGGTACAACAAGAAGCACTGGTTAAATACCTCATCAACAACATAACTTGTTTGGTATAGATGAATGATAAACTTGTGATTTTCTAGCATGGACCTTGAGAATATAAAGGAAACCAAATATGGAAATGGTGTATATTACTAATAGGCGATATTTTTGACAGATTTTTGCTTTTCTCTTATTCACATTTTAAAAAAAGTATGGGGGGATGCTGATGATTATAGGGGAGGAATAAGTGTGTATGTCCAACTTATGAATATTTAATATTTTTGTTTTTTGTTTTAGGTTTGCTATTAGAGGAGTTGGAGAATGTGCCTACCTGAATGAAAATGGAATCAGTAGTGCCAGCACCTACACAGATAGGAAATGGATTTGTAGCAAGCCAAACAGTTATGTCAGTGAGTGTCCAATTAGAAACCCTTTATAGAAGCTCTATGGATGCATTGTAAATTGTTATATACAGTTGCTGCTTTATCAGAATGTATCAGTTATAATTATTATCAATTATAATTGGTCTGTGATTTAAAAAATTTTTGCTAACACATCCAGAATTCTCTATTTATTTTGTACTATGTAATTTAAAACATTGAAAACTATGACAAAGTATTCTTTACTCTTTAATTCTCAATATCTGTGTTTTAAATTACAGTGTGCTCATGTCAGTATCAAAAAATACCATTTTTTATTTTGCCCTTTATTGGATTTAAAATCCTGCTTTTATCCCAGATAAAATCATAGTTAGTTACTTAACTCTAAGTATTCAACCTAATCTCACAGCTGCTTTTGCATTATTGAGTTTTAAAAGCAAAATATTAACATTTTTATAGCTGCTACACTGTACTGACGAGTCCCAAAAAGGATGAAATAACAATTTACAATGCATCCTTTCCTTATATGCTAACTCTCCTACTTATTGATGTATTTGTCCATTGCATCTTGTAAATGTATAAAATGCTGTATGTATTTTATAGATTTAATGTGATGTAAGGTTTATATGCCAAGTAAGTTGTCTGCTAGTGTACAACAAATGCTCCAGCTGCTAGAACAGTCCCAGAAGATGCAACTTCTTAAACCAGAGCACATGTAGAAATTCCGTGGTGTTTCACTGACAATACTTGGCAAGTCTAGCAGCAGCAACCAACAGGATCTATTGGAAATCCCCTTAAAGTGAACAGTAACATTCTTCCCTGCAAGATCTGAGACTCCCCTTTCTCATCTGGTGATTCCACATGGTTGGGACACCAGGAAGCACAGCATTTGGAAAGTTTTTAAAAAAAATCTCTATGAACTGTGGACTCCTTTACTTCTCCTAAATGTACCAGGCACAGGCTGAGGAAACTTTCTCTTACCTTTCATAAAAATAGGATGTCGGGGGGGAGTACTTGAACTCAATAAAAAACATCTGCAAAAAACGTAATACTCACTTTATATTTAATGACAACGCAGTGATTTCTCGCTAATATAGAAACAAGGCAATTGTGTTTTGTCTCACCACCAGTATCCAATGACATAGGAATTCTAGACAATGCAATAAGACCAAAAATAAGTAAATCAATAAACAAATAAATAAATGACATACAGATTAGAAAGGAAGACATAAAATTGCTCCTATGGAGGCACATACTGAGTTCATAGATTGAAGGGCTCAACATAATAAAGATATCTATCTGGTTTTTCCCAAAGCAATCTATAGCTTCACTGCAACTTCTATCAACATCCCAGCAAGATTTTTTAGTAGACACAGACAAGCTTATTTCAAAGTTTATGTGGAAAGATATAGGCCCTAAAGTTCTAAAACAATCTTGAAAAAGTAGAATGAAGTAGAGAAATTATATGGTATCTCTATGATAATTGCTATGCTAATTAAAATAATATTGGCAGAGAACTGGATATTTAGATAAAACAGAATAGAGAACGCATAGATAGACCCACACAAATAAGTCAATCTAAATTTGCAAACAGGCACAAAGGAAATGTGGTAAATGACATTGGGGCACATGGATATTGGCAAAAAAAACCCAAAAAACCAAACTTCAGCTAAATCTTATATTGTACACAAATATTAAGCTAAAAGGAATTATGAACTTTAAAACAGAGAAGTATAAAACTTTAAGAAAATTATGAGCAAATTAGAGCTAGCCAAATTCTGAGACTTGATACCAAAACACGATTCATAAGAAAAAAATGATAAATTGGACTTCATCAAAATGAAAAACCTTTATTCTGCAAACTACCTTGTAAGAGAATGAAAATACAAGCTAGAAACTGGAAGATAATTTGCACACCAGATGTTCTGCAAAGGACTGGTATCTAAAGAACTCAAAACTCAATAATAAAAAAGAAATCCAATTAGAGAAGGGTGCAACTTCTTTATAAACCAACTACCTGCAGGTAAACCAAACTGCAGGTTAAGGGCACGGTCCTCCTCAACACTAGCTTCACTTCAGAAACCAGCTACAAATTCGGGAGTCCCCAAGCTATCTTCACTCTCACCAGCTCTCTCCTCCTTCAGGTTCAGTAATTCACTAAATAACTCACAGAACTCAGGGTGGTACTTCAATTGCAGTTTTATAACATTATCCTTAAGATGGCAAAAGGACACAAATCAGAACTGGGAGGGTTCCAAACATGAAGTTTTGGTTGTCCTCTCTCCATGGAGTCAATATGTGTTACCCTCCTGACACACCCGTGTATAATAATATGCCGAGTACTGTTGACCCCTGAACAACATACAGGTTAGTGCTGCCAATATCTCACACAGTTGGAAATCCATATATAATTTTGACTCCCCCAAAACTTTACTAATAGACTACTGTTGACTAGAAGCCTTATTGATAACATAATAACAAGCAGTCAGTGCATATTTTGCACCTTGCAAAAAAGCAAGTTGTTTGCACCTGCTGGCATAGCTGCAGCAATGGCTTCTCAAATATTCATTGTTTTTCTTTTTTAGATTCAAGGGATATGTGTGCAAATTTGTTAATGGGTATATTGTGTGATGGTGAAGGTTAGATTCCTGTTGAACCTGTCAGCCAGATAGCATGGTACCCAAAAGACAATTTTTCATTCCATGTACCCCCACAGATCTTTATTTGCAATGTCATTGCTAGATTCATTTATCTTGAAATGGTGGTTGATCATGGCTACAGACCTCAGTCTATGGTACATACAAATATTTAGGCAATTCAACTTTTTGTTGTACTGTCATGACTTTTCTCTGCTTCTTGGGAGAACGTCTATCATCAATAGTGGCACTTCGTATAGATCTCATGGTGTTATTCAAGGCTTAGGATGATGCACTCAACACAATGTGAAAAATATGTAAGAGATCACTTTTTACAACGATATGCAATTTACTAGAGAGATAAGCTGCCTAAGTGGAGATGATTAGCAGCACATGCATTTTAAACAGATACTTGTGGCACTTGAGCTGCCTCCAATAGCAACAGGACATTGCTACACATTATTACAGTAGTACATTATGGAGTTAATGTTAATTTTATGCAGTTATAATTTAATACTTCAATATTACATTTGTTTACATTTTTTTTTTTTGAGTTGGAGTCATACTCTGTCACCCAGCTGGAGTGCAGGGTCATGCTTCTGGCCACCACAGCCTCAACCTGCTGGGCTCAGGTGATCCTTTTGCCTCAGCCTTCCAAGTAGCTGGAACTGCAAGTGTGCACTACCATGCCCAGCTAATTTTTTGATCTATTGTAGAGATGAGGTCTCACCATGTTGCCCAGGCTGATTTCAAACTCACGGGCTCAGACAGTCCTCTTGCCTCGGCCTCCCAAAGTGCTGGGATTATAGGCTTGAGCCACTGCACCCCACCTATTTACATTTCTATCTACTGCAAGTGGCACCATGTACAATATGTGCACATATGTTTTGATAAATTTTAACTTTTTATAATAGATTTATGTAATATGGTAGTAAAGTATAAAATTGACTAGTGTCTACATATATTTTATGCATTCATGATATGTAATTTTTTCTTATTTTTGATATTTCTAGGCTATGCAGTTCATTTGTTAGTTTTTTTTTCATTGTCACAAAACTCCAAAAATGTTCCAATATATTTATTGAAAAAAATATCTGCATGTCAGTGGACCTATCTAATTTAAAACTGTGTTGTTCAAAAGTCAGCTGACTGCCAACTAGGAAAGACCACCAGAGCTTCTGTGTCCACATTATCAACTGTAATTTCATTACACAGACCAGATTGATTGAATCATCACCTGTGAGGCTTTACTCAAAATCTAGCCTATCCTCTCTCTGCACCCAGAGGAAAGGTTGATCTCACGTGCTTCAAAACCCCAACCTTCTACTCACCTGGATGTAATCTCTGGTGTGATCAGTCATATGTTAACATAAACTATCTAACCAAGATGCTCCTATCTCTTTTAAAGATTTAGAAGTTAACTCCCAGAAACTGGGACAAAGTCAGATCTCTCTTTGAGTAAAGTTAGTTCTTTACTACAAAATGGGCAAAAGACACAGACAGAAATTTCACAGAATAGAATGTACAAATGACAAATAGCCCAAGAAAAGATGCTCAATATTATTAGCCAGAAATGCAAATTAAAACCACAATGAGATATCATTATATAGGTACCAGAATTACTTAAAAAGAGTCACACTCAATTCTGATGAGGATGCAGAGAAACTGTATGATACATTGATACATAGCTTGGGGAAATGCGTAATGTTGCAGACAATATAAAAGATAGTTTGACAGTACATTAGAGCTCTCCAAATAAAAATGTGTATGTGTGTGTGTGTGTTTATAGCATATATAGCAAATAAAAATGTGTATGTGTGTGTGTGTTTATAGCATATATAACATATATCTATATATATGTTGTATATGCTATAAATAAAGCATGTTGTATACACTCCATATACATAAGAATTGGCTCATGTAATTATAGAGGCTTATATAGTTATATATTTAATAGAAATTTATTCACATAATTGTATATATTATATATGTTGTATATGTGGATAATATGTATATAATAGAAATTTGTTCACATGGTTGCAGAGGCAGAGAAATCCCATGTTCTATTTTCTGCAAATTAGAGAACCAGGAAAGCCAAATACCAGAGAAGAAGAAATGTGGAAGGCCTAGGGCAGGAGGAGATAGATGTCTCAGCTGTAGCAGAGAGAAAATTCCCATCCTCAGCCTTTTTGTTCTATTCAGTCCTTCAAAGATTGGATAATCTCAACTGGTATTGATGAGGGCCTTCTTTATTCAATTGACTGCTGAAATGATAATTTCTTCCTGAGATACTGTCACAGACACACTCAGAAATAATGTATTACCAGCTATCTGGGCATCCCTTAGTCAGGCAATTTGAATATTTGACTTTTTTTTTAAAATCATAGTTTAACATTTAACATGAGATCTATTCACCTAATAGATTTTTGAATATAAAATATATTTTTACCTATAGGCGTAATGTGTAGCACATTGCTGAACAGATTCATCTTGTATATCTGAAATGTTATAAACATTAATTACCAATTCCCCATTTCTTCCACCCCCAAGACCCTGGTAACCACCATTTTATTCTTTGCTTCTATGACTGACTATTTTAGACACCTCTTATAAATGAAATCATGCAGTGTTTGTCTTTTTGTGACTAGCTTATCTCACTTAGCATAGTGACCTCAAGATTTAGATATGTTGATGCATATTTCAGGGTTTTCTTCTTGTAAGACTAAATAATATCCCATTGTATGTATGTACCACATTTGTTTATCCATTCGTCCAACTGTGGACACTTAGGTTGCATCATTATTTTAGTTGTAATATTAACTGTAGCTTTTAAGATGTTACCACTGGGAGAAACTGAGTAAAAAGGACACGGGATCCTTCTGTAATATTTCTCACAACTGTATGTGAATCTACCATGAGCTCAAAACAATGTTTGATTACAAAATAATATCAATATTAGATGAAACAAAAATAACTCATCTCTTTTATGCACACAGAGTCAGGGCCTGCAACATAATTTGCAGGGTTCAGTGCTAAATAAAAATGTAGAACACTCTGTTCCAAAAAGTATTAAATATTTTAAGACATTGATATAGAGTATTAAACCATGCCCTTTGAGCACGAGGAACTGTGCTACAGCACAGATCGCACATTCATGTTAGCTGGCCTTACAGATAGATTGATTTCTTGCCCATTTATAATTCATTGTTGACTCCTCAGGCTCAGAATATTTACTTCTTCAAGTAGATAATTTTCTTTTCCTTTTCTGCTGAGCTATATAACAGTTGTATATATGTAGTTGCTTTGCCTAATGGCCTCATTAATTTCTCTCAACTCCTTTTCATAATACACTAGGATGAAGCACACTATTTCTCCTGTCCAGGAAGAAACATTGCTATTCAGGATATTTAAACCTAGGCACTAGACAATCAAAACAGTCTCTGGCCAGAGTTCTACACTTGAGGGAAATGGTACTATCTGATCCCTGAAGAAAAAGGTTGTAGGTATTTGAGCAACGTTTTGTGATTTTTGCTGTAAAGCTCTTTCACTTCTCTGGTCGGGTGGATGACAAGGTTTTTCTCGTGTGTGTGTGTGTGTGTGTGTGTGTGTGTGTGTGTGTGTGTGTGTGTGTGTGTGTTTGGCCATTGTGAATGGGATTGTGCTTTTTATTTGGTTCTCTGCCTGCTTATTGCTAGTGTATAGAAATACAACTCTTTTGCACATTGGTTTTATACTCAGACTTTACCAAAGTCATTTATCAGTGCAAGGAGGTTTTTGGTAGACTCCCTAGGGTTTTCAATGTATGGAATCATATCATCTGCAACAAGGGACAACTTAACTTCCTCTTTTCCTATTTGGTTTTCTTTTCTCTTTTCCTATTTCCTCTGGTTTCTTTCTGTTGCCTGATTGCTGTGACTACCATTTCCAGACCTATGTTAAAGAGGAGGGGTGAGAATGAGCATCCTTGTCTTGTTCCTTTTCTTAGGGAGAATGTTTCCAGCTTCTGCCCATTAAACAGCATGTTAGTTATGGGTTTATCATAGATAGCTCTTAGTTTTTTGAAGAATTTCCCTTTTATGCCTAGCTGCTCAAGGGTTTTTTTCTGCATCTAGTGATATAATCATGTGGTTCTTGGTTTTACTTCTGTTAATGTGCTGAATAACATTTATGGTCTTGCAAATGTTAAACTAACCCTGCATCCCAGGAATGAAGCCCACCTGGTCATGGTGGATGACCTTTGAAATGTGTTATTGGAGCTGATTTTCTTGAATCTTGTTGATAACTTTTGTGTCTATGTTCAAGGAGATTGGTCTGTAATTTTTGTTGTTGTTGTTGTTGGGTCTTTGTCAGGTTTGAGTAGCAGTATGATATTAGCTTCATAAAATGAGTTGCAGAGAATTCCATCGTTCTCAATTCCCTGGAATACTTTAAATAAGATTGGTATCAGTTCCTCCTTCTATGTCTTATAGAATTCAGCTGGGAAGTCATCTGGTTCAGAGCTTTTTTTTTTGGTGGGAGAGATTTCTTATGACCGAGTTGATTTCCTGGGTTGTTATTGGTGTTTTTAGACTTTCAATTTTTTGTTTCAACCTTGGGGTGTGGTGTGATGTCAGAAAATCCATTTCTTTTAGGTTTTTTAGTTTATTTGCATACCAGGTGTTCATAGAAATCTCTGATGATCTTTTGAATTTCTTCAGGGGCAGTTGTGACCTTGCCTTTTGTTTCTAAGTGTGTTTATATTGACATGCTCTCTCTCTCTCTCTTTTTTAGTCAGTCTTTCCAGGTGTTTCTCATTCTTATGTATCTTTTCAAAGAACCAGCTTTTGTCTTCTTGATCTTTTCTATGATAGTTTTGCTTTCTTTATCCTGCAATTGTGATTTTTATCTTGGTGATCTGGATTCTTTTGCTAGTCAGACTTTGAATGATCTTGTCTTTCTAGCTTCTTTACTTGTGACATTAGGCTATTTACTTGTGATCTTCCTGTTTTCTTCATGTGTGCATGTAATGCTATTAATTTTCCTCTTAACACTATTTCATGACATCCTAGATGTTCTAATAAAGTGTGTCTTTGTTTTTGTTTGTTTCCAGGAATTTTTATTTCTGTGTTTACCCAGAAGTCATTCAATAGCATGTTGTTTAGTGTCTATGTCTTTGTGTGTTTTGGGGGGATCTTGTTGGTGGCAATATTTATTTTATTTCACTATGATCTGAGAATATGTGTAATATTATTTAGACTTTTTGAAATTTGTTCACACAATGTGATTGATCATGGAGTATGTCCATGTGCTAATGAGTAGAATGTATTCTCTGTTGACGTCGGGTGGAGTATTCTGTAAATGTCTATTAAATTCATTTGATTCAGTAATGAGTAAGGTTCCAGATCTTCTTGGATTTTACCTCCATGATTTATCGCATCTCCAACTATGATTGTGTGAGAGTCAATAGTCGTTTTATAAAACCTGGCGCTCCTGTGTTGGGTGTATATATGTTTAAGATAGATATTTCTTGCAGGTGGATTGAGTCTTTTATCATTATGTAGTGTTGTTCTGTGTCCTTTTTAATTTTTGATGGTTTGAAGTCTGTTTTGCCTGATATCAGAATAGCTACACTTGCTCTCTCTTTTGTTTTCCACTTGTCTGAAAGACCATTTTCCAGCCCCCACATTGAGCCTGTGGTGTTCTTTCCAGTGAGATGAGTTTCCTGGAGGCAGCAGACTGTTGGATAATGCTTTTTAGTCTAGTTTATCATTCTGTCTCTTCAGTGGTGCATTTAGTTCACCCATGTTCAAATTGATTATTGAAATGTGAGATGTTTTCTCTGTCATAGGGCTCTTAGGGAGTTGTTTTGTTTTCTTTTTACTTTTATATTTATATATGTGTGTATTTTCATTTTTGTGAGTGCTCTGTATTGTTTCTGTATGCTTTGTTAATTGTTCTTGCCTATATTTTTGTGATAGGTATAATCACTCTTTTTGTGTCCTATGTTCAACACCTTCTTAAGTGTCTACTGAAGGGCTGGTCTGGAGGTGGCATATTCTCTTAGAAATTGGATGTCTGGGAAGGATTTTAATTCATCATCACTGATGAAGCTTACTTTGGCAGTCGTAAATTCTTGATTGGAATTGCTTATCTTTAAGAACTTTAAAGACTGGACTCCATTTCCTCCTGGCTTTTAGTGTTTCTGCAGATAAATCTGGAGTGATTCTGATGGGTCTTCCCCATTAGGTTGTCTGATCTTTCTCTCTTGCTGCCTTTAGGATATTTTCTTTATTCTTACTTTGTGGAGGCAGATTACTGTGTGTCCTGGGGATGGTCTTCTTATGTGATGCCTTGTGGGGTTTCTCTGAATGTCTTGCACTTAAATGGTCACCTCTCTAGTGAGATGTGGTATGTTTTCTTGAATGACCTCATGGAATGTCTGTTCCATGGTGTTCTCAGTTTTCCTTCCTACTTCAGGGATACCAATCAGGCATAGATTTGGCTTCTTGGCAGAGACACATTTGTAGATGTTGGTTAAACCCATTTTATCAATCATTTGGTTAAGGTTCCACATCTTCTTGGTTTTTTACCTCAATGATCTATCTAAAGGCTTCATTCTTTCTTTTTAAGCTTTTGTCCTGGTTTTGACACACTGGGTTAATTTTGGTCTTTAAGATCTGAGATTCTTTTCTCTTCTTGGTTGATTCTGCTTCCTATACTTATTACTGTGGTATGGATTTCCTGGATGGAGTTCTTCATTTCCATTATTTTAGAATAGGCTTTTCTAAACTTGCTCAACTCCGCTTTTACATCCTGCATGATTTTGATGAGTTTTCCTTCTAGTTTCTCTTCCTTCTTTCTATTCATTTTAGCCATCTGATTTCTGTGACTGTCATCTGGGCCAGGTTTTTCTGGGGAGTTTTCATTGTTTGTGCTCTGGTAGATGTTTTTTCAGGACTCTGAGGGTTGCTTATGTTTTTTAATTTATTTTTTCCTCATTTGTGACAGGCCTTTCTTTCCTGCCTATAATTCCTCTTTAATTTGTTGCTCTGAAATCAGTCAATGATACTCTGTTTTAGGGCCTATTCTATGGTTCAATATAGATCACTTGGTAAAAGGAGGGGACATTCACTTATGCTCCTTGCTCCACCCTATGGCAGGTTTCTCTCCTGTAGATTTTTTTTCTCTTACTGTTAGTATAGTCGGGTTAGCTTTCAGCCCTTGCTGCTAATATTCTGTTGACACCAAGTGGGGGAATGG
Organism: Cephalopachus bancanus; assembly: GCA_027257055.1. Lineage (NCBI taxonomy): Eukaryota > Metazoa > Chordata > Mammalia > Primates > Tarsiidae > Cephalopachus > Cephalopachus bancanus. The sequence goes on from JAPVLO010000394.1 coordinate 704,765, forward strand.
ACACCCTGTCTGTTATCTGCAGTTTGCAGTCCAGATGGCTTCCCATTGAGAAAGGCTTCAGATGTCTTTTATGTCACTCCTTTCCTGTTCAAGTCCACATTCTGTTCTTGAAAAAGTTCCTTGGATGGACGGATTTAGATTCTATAATACTGAGTGATCTATCACAGAAACAAAAAACTGAGTACCGCATGTTTTCACTCATAGCATACCTTGAACGATTATCATAATTCTATAAGAAAGGGATTGACAGTAATGGGAAAATACTGGGGGGGGAGGCACTTAATCAACAAGGTTATCTGTATAATGAACATTTGTATACCTAACCATGAATTGTACCCTACATCTTTAAAATAAAAAAAGAAAGAAAGAAAAAGTTCCCTGCTAAAAGGGAGTCAGAGGAAGGGATCTGCCCTTGTAGATGTGTAGGACTTAGAGGTGATTCTTTCTGATCTGACTGGGAAGATAGCCATTAGTTGCTGGTGGCAGGTACCAGTCAGATTCATGCTACAGGTGAGCTTTCCTTGCCTGGGGATGGCCACTGGGTTCCACTGGGAAGCCAGGCTCATGGCTACTGGGATTGGGTTTTGTTCCTCATTCAACTTGGGCTCTGGTTGCCTGTGTTGTGCCTTGATCAGGACTCCTCCTGTATAGTACTGATGACTTGCACATGGCTGGGAGGGGGTGAACCGACTCAAAGCATCTTAGTATCACTCACTCACTCTCCTTTATTGGGCAGGGCTTCAGTGTATGACAGGGAATGAGATACCCAGATTCCCCTGTCTGCCACTGCTTTCTGGCCTCTATGTGTTCAAAGATAACTTTGCTGGGAGCAGGGTCCCTCACCTTTCAAAAGTGTTTGAAGTGTATTCTTCTAGTGGCTAGGTCTTTACTCTCTGCCTTGCTTGGTAAAACATGTGTTGGTCTGCTGCTCCATGATGGCCATCTTGGATCCTTTCTTCCCCTCTGTTATATTTAAAGTGAAAATTTTTTTTGAAAAGGGAAAAGTGTAAGTCTGACTGTTCATATCTATCTCTGTGTAAGATAATGCAATGAGAGAGAGAGAAAGAGAGAGAGAGAGAGAGAGAGAGAGAGAGAGAGAGAGAGACCAAATTCATGGTGAGAACAACTAGAAGAGCCTGATTTTTTTTTTAAACCTTCTTTAATGTATTGGAGAGTAGTTTTCAGGGCAACTGGAGGAGAAATAAAGTTTTGGTAAAGGACTACAGAGGAGTGAACCAACATTCTAGGAACCACCCCTTTCTTAGGGACATCTTAGTTATGAGTTAGATGCTGAGAATCTGGGCAGAGGGCCTTGGCTAACAGGCATTCTTTTGGGAGAGATAAAAATCTTTTCAAAATACTTAAGTAGCAAAAATCATGAAGCTACTTGCCAAATTATTAAATTTCATAGAAAAGAAGGTTAAGGAGAAAAATCTGAAAAGTAGAGTGCAATTTTTGGAAAACGTGTTGATCAGGAGACAAAAATTTAAATTCAATCTCCACCAGAGAGAGGAAGATTTTATAAAAACCAGGACTCTCAGATGGAATTACTAGAGGATTTACTACAGGTGTTAGGACAAGTTAGAAATGATGGAATAGTGGAAAGGAAAGAACATAGAACTTTTCAGAAACTGAAAATCAGTCCTAAATCAACATGATCTCTATTGAATTAAGGGCAATAGCTAGTCAACCTGGAGTTTATGCCTCATGGGTAAGAGGGGACTACTGCATGAAGTTCTAGAATAGGCAAAGATAGTTCATGTTGTCAGAGGAGTTAGGATAGTGTTTACATTTGGGGTAATGAGGGCTCCAGGTTATGAATAAGGCATATGGGGTGTTCGCCTTGTTTTATATTGTTTTATTTTTATCTTGAAATCTTGATCAATATACTTGTTACATTGGTTACATTATTAATTTTTTCCTTTTTTTTTAGACAGGGTTTCATGCTGTCATCCAGGCTGGAGTACAGTGACACTATCATAGCTCAATGCAGTCTTGACTTCTGGGTCTTGACTTCTGGGCTTAGTGATCCTTCCACCTCAGCCTCCTGAGTAGCTGAAATTACATGTGCACACCACTATGCCTGGCTAACTTTTTAATTTGTCTTTTTTTTTTGTAGAGACAAGGCCTTGCTATGTTGCTTAGGCTGGTCTGGAACTCCTGGGTTCAAGCAATCCCCCAGGCCTCTGCCTCCCAAAGTGCTGGGATCATAGGCATGAGCCACCGTGCCTAGCTACATTGTTAAATTTTTGTTCTCTTAAACACATGTTTTGAGTGCATCGTTATATTTGTGTGCATTACTGCATTTTAATGAAAAATGCTCTTACAGAAGTATATGAACAAGAAAGCAATGCATCTGATAAGATGCCTAGTGAAGAGCCTCTACACTACTAGAATGTTTCAGAGGCAGCACAGAAGCTGTAAGCTGTTCAGGTCTATTTTTTAAGCATTGGGGAGTAGCTGTTGTAGCCGCAATAGTAGTAGTTTCCTGAAATATCAAAAAAAGTTCTGAAGTAACTCGCATTATAGCTGTATTAGTGACTGTACTGTCTCAAATGTCTAATTTTTAGTGCAGAGGACAAAGATTTTTTCTTTGACTTATCTGCCATTGGGTGAGGAGGATGAAGAGAGAAAAGGCAGCTGCTAGGGAGAATTGAATCTGTTCATCTTCTTAGGCTAATTATCACTCTACTCCAGGGCATTTTCTGCACTAGGTTAGATTTCTTATTCTCTGTGTTTTTGTAACTGTAGTTTTCTGTATGTGTATTATACTTCAGTGGTTAAAAATGGCTGCTCAACCATCCTTATCTACTATCCTTTCAGATATTAAATAAAGACAATGTGTGACCCTTTTCTAGAACTGAGTGGGCTCTTGGGAATGGATTTGGGGATTAAAATTGCTGTTGTCTTTACTTACCTTACATTCATTTCCTCTGACAGCCTACTCCTTCCTTCCAATAAATTCTTATTTCTAACATTGCTTTGTGCCCCACATATATTTATACTTATAATTTTTCCTGATTCAAAACCATTTTTTAAAAAGTTGACACACATTCATTTGCTTTGTAACTTAAGTACTATTAATGAAGTAGCTCCAACAACTTTTCTTTGAAAGCCTACAAACATCAGTCTATTTTGTTTTGGTAAGCTGACCTTCTAATTGAAAATGTATGCTTCATTTGTTCCTCTAGTTATATCTAATTTAAACACTTGACAGTTACTGGGGGATTTTAAAATGACACATCTTCAGTTGTTGGGCTTTTTCTTTAATCATTCTTGTAGCTGAGACTAACAAATGTGGTTTAGATGAGTAATAGAAACTGGAGACAAAATGTATCATAGCAGTAATGTGAAGAAAGACTTTGCACCATCTGAGTTGTGGGCAAACCCAAGTGAGAAGTTGGCCTCTATGGATTAAGTGTGAGAAAAATAGAAGGAAGGTAGTGATAGTTATGGGCTCTGGTTTCTACACAGGGAAAGCGATTAACAAGCAAAGAATTTTCAATGATGAAAGGTAGAGTGCTAGAGATCATAAATCGGTTTGTAATTTGTGTAAACATGTGCCTGTACTCAAGTATCCAGTCCTAATGACTAGCAAGAAGAACTACTGGAGAAATATGAAAGAGAATGCGATCAGATCATATTTATGATTGAAAATAAAAATAATTAATTTCATTGAGAAGTACCATTCAAGCTCTAAAGTGTTACACAGATATAAGATGTTACCTTTATTAAATAAGGTAGAAACCTATCATGGAACCTCATAAGAAAGAAAAATAGAAAAAAGTAGATAAGACACTTACAGATCAAAAAAGTAAACCTAGGGCATTCTAATGGAATTATCTTACATTAGATGCACTATAAAAGAAATATATATATTATATCCATATATGGGTATATAAAGTATTTGTTTGTTTGTTTGCTTGTTTTTTTGTAGAGATGAGGTCTTGCCTGCCCAGGTGGGTCTCGAACCCACAGGCTCGGGCAATCCACTCACCTCAGCCTCCCAAAGGCACGGGATTACAAGCTGAGCCACGGAGCCCGGCCATAAAATTTTTTGAAAAGCTGTGTTTGAGGCTTTATATGATGACTTAGTAAGTTAAAAAAAAAAAGTAATTTTTGTCCCAGTTGGGAAAAATCAAAATATTAGAATTAAGGACTTAAATTTGTTTTCTTTCCAATAAAAGTGGTAATCAGAGAGAAAGTAATTCAGAGGAGAAAAAGATTATCTCTAACTGTTGTTAATGACTTCATTTATTTCTTTACTCACTTGGTATTTTGAATATTTTATAACAGATGCCTTAAAGTATTTGTCAGGTACTTCCAACACCTCTGTCAGCTCAATATTGGCTTGTGTTAACTTCCTATGGAAGTTGAAATGTTCATGGTTCTTCATATGCTGAGTAATTTTGGATTGTATTCTGGACATTTTGAATGAATATCTTGTTATGAGACTCTAAATCTTTATATTTTTTAATGTATTGATATTTATGTTTTGGTAGGTAATCACTCTGGTGGGATGCAGGCATTCTGTGGGCTCTGATTCCAATGTCAGTTCAGTTTGAAAGCCATTATAGTACTATTCAGATATGTCTTTCCTGTGTACCAACCAGGGATCAATTTGGGACCTGTGCAATGTTCTATTAATTAGTTTAGGTATTAACTTCTTTAGTATGGTAACTAGGCTCAAATTTAGTCATGTACCGCTTAAGGCAAGCAAATCAAGGAGTTTATAAATAGTGTTCAGTCATCCTTTTCCAAAGTTCCTCCCTCTTCACTGTTGGGCTAGTACTTACTGGATCACAGGGGCTTCTCTTTCCATCCTCTAGCCAGAAATGTGGACCTCATTTACCCTGATATACTATATACTTCTGCAATTGTGGCTGAATCTTTAAGCCCAAGTGACAGAAGGAGAGAAAGAAGGAAAGAAAACAACCCCAAAGATTTGGCTCCATCTTCATGGAATGACAGCTCTACTGAAGGGAGAGGAGGATTCAACTTTCCCAGGGTTTTGGCTGTTTTATGTTACTATAGTTGCCACTGCCCCTGTATAATGAGATTACCTGAGGTTTGAGGCACATGAGAATAAAGAGAAAAAAAAAAAAACTAGGATAATTTCACACACTCTTTGAAGTAGCAGTTCACTTTCCTGTTTCTCAGACCATAGCTAGAGTGCTTTTCCTGGGACTCTTTATTTGTTCTCTGGTAGATGCTTAATTCCAGGTTTCTGGCTGTGTTAAGTTCAGGGCCCTGATACTAGAGGAGGGAAATTTAAATTTAAATTAATCATTGTCTTGAATACTTTAAAATCTGGTGTTTTCCTCAGATCTGCTATTGGTATAATTTTTTTTCTTTCTCCCTCTCTCTCTTTTTTTTAAAATTAAAGACTTTTTTTTAGAAAAATTTAGGTTGATGTACATTTTATAGGTTTGGACAAATATGTAATGACATGTATCCATTGTTATAGTATCATATGGAATAATTTTTCTGCCCTAAAAATTATCTGCGCTACAGTGCATAACCTTGCCAGATTAGCTATTTACCTCTACTAGTACACATGTAACTTTTCTCAATGTCTTTTAGTGTCTTGATAGCTCGTTTCTTTTTAGCACTGAGAATATCACATATTCTGGATGCACCACAAGTTATTTATTCATTCACCTACTGAAGGACATCTTGGATTTTTCTGATTTTGGCTATTATGAATAAAGCAGCTATAAACATCTGTGTGCAGTTTTTTTTTTAAATAGACATGAGTCTCCAAAACTTTTGGGTAAATACCTAGGAGTAATAATTGCTGGGTTGTATGGTAAATGTATATTTACTTTTGTAAGAAACTGCCAAAGTAGTTGTGCCATTTAACATTCTTGCTAGTATACATGAGAATTTCTGCACTCCACATTCTTGCCAGGATTTGGTATAGTTAATGTTTTGGGTTTGGGTCATATTAATAAATGTGCAACGGTATCTTGTTGTTCTGACTTGAAATTCTCCAATAACATATAATGTTAGTAATCTTTTTATATGTTTATTTTTCATATTTACAGCTTCTTTGATGAGGTATTTACTCAAGTCTTATCCATTCTTAAACTGTTTTCTTTTCTTTGGTTGAACTTTAAGAATTATTTATATATTTTGGATAATAGTCCATTATTAGATGTATCTTTTGCCGATATTTTCTCTCAGTCTGTGGCTAGTCTTCTGCTGTTTCTTATTCTCTTGCTAATGTATGTTGCAGGGCAAGAGTTTTAAATTTTAATATAATCCAGTTTTTTTATGTGCTTTGTTGTTGCATCTAAAAAGTCATTAGCATACTCTAGTTTTTCTCTTATATTATCTTCTATGAGTTTTATAGTCTAGCACTTTACATTTAGCTCTATAGTCCATTTTAAGTTATATAGTCTGTGTCTAGGTTTATTTACTTGTATGTGGATGTCCAGTTGTTGTACCACTTGTTGAAAAGTCTATCTTTTCTTAATTTGCCTTTGCTACTATATCAAAGGTCAATTGACTATATTTATCCATTTCACTACTCTGCTCTTTATTCTGGTCCATTAATTTGTTGTCTATTTTTTAGTGCCACATTGTCTTCATTATTGTAGTTTAGAGTAAATCTTGAAGTTGAGTATTATCGGTCCTTCACCTTTGTTCATATGCTTTAACATTGTTTGATTATTTGGGATTTTTGCTTCTTCACAAGATTTTAGAATAAGTTCGTTTATATTTATAAAATAACTAACTGTAATTTTGACTGAGATTGCACTGAATCTACAGATAAAGCTGAGAACTGACATTTTGGCAAGATTAAGTCTTCCTATCCATGAACATAAAATTTTTCCCCATTTTAGTTTGTTTATTTTATTCATCAGCTGTGTCATTTTCCATATGTCGGTCTTGCACTTATTTTGTTAGATGTATACCTAAGTAATTCTTGTATTTAAATGCTAACGTATGTGACACTGTGTTCTTAGTTCAAATTTTACTTGTTTATTGCTGACATAAAAAATGATTGACTTTATTTGTATATTAATGCTTCTTGTAATATTGTATCTGTATTTAATTAAAAATGGTTTTCAGTGATTTTTTTAATGTTATCTGTGTTCAAAGAAGAATTCTAGTAAAGTTACCAGTTGAGTGTTGTTTTCCTTCTTAATACTCATAATATGTGGGATGGTTACTACTTTAGGAGATAAGTGAATTTTAATGTTTGTTCATCTATATCTGATTTATACCTAGAAAAAAAAGAGGGAAAGAATACAATAATTTTACTGTTTGTATACCTCCTAATACATTATTTCACCAATTGAGTTACGCTCCAAAAATAAGAGGCATCTTAACTTTTAATTATGTAACATAAGCATCACTTTATTGCAAGTTTAATGGAATGATCAGACTCTACATAAGAAAGAACCTAATTGCCTGTCACAGTATACTTACATTTACATTATTACTAGGTGTTTTACTGTGTAGTTGTGTTGTACATACATTTTTCCTTTTAGAAATTTCTTTTTCAATTAAGTTACTTCAAGAACAATATCCATAGGTCTTGAGGGAAGAAAAGTTAAAATAAAGTTATAGAAGTCTATGAAATTTATAAAATTGTGTTTAGGCTTGAATTTAGTGGTTCTTTCTTATCTGAGGAGACACATTTCAAGACCTTCTGCAGTGGATGCCTGAAACTGCAGATAGTACTAAACATAAATGCCATCAGTTGGAACACATTTCTATTTATGTCTTCCAGCCACAAATTTAATGTCTTTCTAATTTTAACTAAGCACTTATCATGCACTGTGGCCATAACTTGTGGTGTGAGGTGTGACAGCAAAACTAGCACTTCACCTTCACAACTTCACAGATGAAGATTTATTCTTGCCTTAGATTTTGGCAACCTCAACATATAATTTTTCTTTCCTTATTAAGTTGAGAACATTCATCTTTTCACTTTAAAGGAACACTTCCAGCATCACTACCCTTGTGTCTTGGGGCCACTGCTAAGTAAAATAAAAATTACTTGAACAGGCACTGTGATACTGTGACAATCACCCTGATAACTGAGATGGCTACTAAGTGACTGATGAGTGGGGAGCATCTGCAGCATCGTTATGCTGGATAAAGGGGTAATTCCTATTCTGACACCTCATCATCCTACTCAGAATGGTGCACAATTTAAAATTTATGAGTTGCTTATTTATGAAATTTCTCATTTAATATATTGGGCTCTCAGTTGGTCAGGGTAACTGAAACTGCAAAAAGCAAAACCACAAATAAAGGGGTCTATATTTTAGTATGTGTGTTTTATTTATATATTTGAGTTGGAGTCTCACTCTGTCGCTCAGACTGGAGTGCAGTGGCCGCTCCCAGCCACCGCAGCCAGGAACTGCTGGGCTCCGGAGATCCTTCCGCCTCAGCCTTCCAAGTAGCTGGAACTACAGGCGCGCGCTACCACGCCTGGCTAATTTTTTAATTTATTGTAGAGATGAGGTCTTGCCAAGTTGCCCAGGCATGTCTCGAACCCGCGGGCTCAGGTAATCCACTCACCTCGTCCTCCCAAAGTGAGGGATTACAGGTTGAGCCACTAAGCGCAGCCTAGTATGTGTGTTTTAAACAATATATTACTAAGATATAGGCTGAAAAGATGTTATAAAAAAGAGAGGACCACAACACAGAACTTGATCTGCAGCATAAACCAAATGAACATAACATATATTTACAGAACACTTCATCCAAAAGCTATAGAATGTGTGTTCTCCTAAGCACAGAACAATCTTGAGAATAGACAGTATGTTAGGCAACCAAATAAATCTCAACAACAAAAAAGAAAGATAGTATCAAGTTTTTATCTGACCACAATGGAATAAGGCTAGAAATCAATAACAAGAGAAACTTTTGAAATAATACAATCATATGAAAATTTTAAAAAAATTAATTTTAAATATGTGGGATACAATTCAGAGTTAGGCATACAAATATTCATTATGCAGGTACCCTTGTTGATGAGGTGTGCCCCCTCCTCTGTCAGTTCCCCATTACTGCCAATCCCTTTCCTATAATGTTACAATAGTTGTTCAAGGTCTGCTTATGAGTGAAAACATGTGATGCTTGGTTCTTTGTTTCTGTGATAGATTACTCAGTATTATAGCCCCTAAGTCCATCCAGGTTGCTGGGAAGTTCATAATGTTGTCCTTTTTTGGCTGCATAAAATTCCATCATGTATATGTAGAACGTTTTAATTATCCAGTCCTCTTTTGATGGGCAGCACTGTTGGTTCCATGTTTATGCTATTGTAAATAATGCTGCAATAAACATGCGTGTACAGGTATCTTTTTCGTAGAGTGATTTGAGTTCCTTCAGGTATATTCCCAGTAGGGGGATTGTGGGATCATATGGGAGGTCGATTTTTAGATCTTTTAGGAATCACTATATTATTTTCCATAGAGGTTGCACTAGTTTACACTCCCACTAACAGTGTAGAAGTGTTCCCTTTTTGCCACATCCTCTCCAGCATCTGTTGTGTTTTGAGTTGATGATGGCCATCCTGAATGGAGTTAGGTGGTATCTCAATGTGGTTTTTAAATTTTTTTTTTTTGAGTTGGTGTCTCACTCTGTCACCCAGACTGGAGTGCAGTGGCTGCTCCTGGCCACCGCAGCCTCAAGCCACTGGGCTCCAGTGATCCTTCTGCCTCAGCCTTCCAAGTAGCTGGAACTACAGGCACACGCTACCACGCCCAGCTAATTTTTTGATTTATTGTAGAGATGAGGTCTCACCAAGTTGCCCAGGCGGGTCTTGAACCCGCGGGCTCAGGCAATCCACTCACCTCAGCCTCCCAAGGCGCAAGATTGCAGGCTGAGCCACTGAGCCTGGCTCAATGTGGTTTTAATATGCACTTCTTTGATGACTGGTGAGGTTAAGCATTTTTTCATATATCTGTTGGCTGCTCGTAGGTCTTTTTTTGAGAAGGGTCTGTTCATATCTTTTATCCACTTTGTAATGGGACTGTCTGTTTTTTTCTTTTTGGCACATTTGAGTTCCTTGTAGATCCTAGATGTTGGACTTTTGTCAGATATACAGTTGGCAAATATTTGTCCCCAGTCAGTCGGCTGTCTCTCTGCTCTCTTGATGGTTTCTTTGACTTTGCAGAAGCTCAACAGTTTGATGAGGTCCCACTTGTCTATCTTATCTCTTATGGCATGGGCACTTGGGGTTTTCATCAAGAGCTGGTTGCCAATTCCAATTTCCTGCATTTTCTAAGGTTCTTATAGTTTGAGGTTTTACGTTTAGGTCTTTGATCTTTTTAGAGTTGATCTTTGTGTATTGTGATAGTTAGGGGTCTTCTTCTAATCTTCTGTATGTGGTCAGCCAGTTTTCCCAACACCATTTACTGGAAAAGTTCTCCTCTCCCCAGTGGTTGATGGTGGAGGTTTTGTTGAAGATGAATTGGTTGAGAAATTGAGGTTTTGCTTCTAGAATCTCTAACCTGTTCCATTTCCATTGGTCTATATGCTTGTTCTTGTACAAATATCAGGCTGTTTTGATTATTGTAGCTTTATAAGAAAGCTTTAAGTCTGGGAGTGTGACACTTCCTGCTTTTTTTGTTTGTTTGTTTGTTTTGCTGAGGATTTTTTTGGCGATTCGTGGTGTTTACATTCTTATATGAATTCCTGTATTGTCATGTCCAGGTCTGAGAAGAATGCTGCTGGTAATTTAATTGGTATTGCTTTAAATCTGTAGATTGCCTTGGGTAGGATAGACATCTTAACAATGGTGATTATTTCAATCTATGAGCATGGAATATTTTTCCATTTGTTTGTGTCATCTTTAACGTCTTTGAACAGTGTTCTGTAGTTTTCGTTCTTTCACTTCCCTAGTTAGGAATATGTCAAGGTATTTCTTTTTGGGGGGGCTATTGTGAATGGAATTGTGCTTTTTATTTGAGTTTCTGTTCATTTATTTTTGGTGTATAGGAATGAGACTGACTTTTGCTCATTTATTTTATTCTCTGGGACTTTGCCATAGTCCTTTAACAGTGCAAGGAGGTTTTTTGACAGATTCTCTTGGGTTTTTGAGGTATAGAATTGTTTAATCTGCAGAGAGGGATAACTTAACTTCCTCTTTAACCATTTGGATACCCCTGATTTCCTTCTTTTGTCTGGTTGCTCTAGCTACGACTTCTAATACTATGTTGAACAGCAGGGGTGAGAGTGAACATCCTTGTCTTGTTCCATTTTTCAAGGGAAATGGTTCCAATTTCTGTCTTTTTAGCAGTCTGTTTGCTGTGGGTTTCCTCATGGATGGTTCCTACTATTTTGAGGTATGTTCCATCTATGCCTAAATGTTTGAGGGTTTTTATCAAGAAGGGGTGCTGTATTTTATCAAAAGCTTTTTCCATGTATAATGATATAATCATGTGGTTTTTGTCTTTACACCTGTTGATGTATTTTATTATGCTTATAGTCTTGCAGATGTTGAACCAGCCCTGCATCCAGGGATGAAGCCTACTTGATCATGGTTGATAATTTTTGAGATGTGTTGTTGTATCCAGTTTGCTAGACTCTTATTGAGAATGTTAGCATCTATGGTCATCAAGAATATTGGCCTGTAGTTCTCTCTTTCTTTGTTGGATCTTCACCTTGTTTGAGTATTAATGAATTACATGAAAATTAGACAACATATTTCGGAATGACCAATGGGTCAATGACCAAATAAAGAAAATTTTTAAAATTTTGAAACAAATGAAAATAAAAACATAACATACCAAAATCTAGGAGATACAGCAAAACAAGCACCAAGAAGAAAGTTTATGGGAATAAATGCCTATGTCAATACAGTAGAAAACTTTCAAATAAAAAACCTAATGATGCATCTTAAATAACTAAAAATGCAAGAGTAATCCAAGCCCAAAATTAGTAGAAGAAAATAAATAATAAAGATCAAAGCAGAAATAAATGAAATTGAGACAAAAATATTCAATAAAATGAAAAGTTGGTTTTTTGATAAAAGCAACAAAGTTAACAAAAATTTAGCCACACTAACTAAAAAATAATAACAATAAATAAAATAAAGAAGACCCAAATGAGAAATGAAAAGAAAGACATTACAACTGATAGCTACACAAATTCAAAGGATCTTTAGAGTATTATGAACAACTATATATCAATAAATGGAAAAATCCAGAACTAGGTAAATTTCTACACATATAATCTACAAGGATTAAACATGAAGAAATCCAAAACCTGAATAGACCAATGAAAAGTAACATGACAGAAGCAATATTTAAAATTCTCCCATAAAAAATTAATTGGGTAACCCCCTTGGGTCCCCTCCTGCTCTGGGAGATCTTTCTGTCCTCTCAATAAATACTACTTAAAATACATACATACATACAATTAATTTAATTTAAAAGTTCAGGACCTGATGGCTTTACTGCAGAATTCTACTCAACATTTAAAGAATAATTAATACCAACCAAACTTAAATTATTCCAAAAAATCAAACAGGAGGGAGAAATATTTTCAAACTCATTCTGAGGCCACTACTACTGCTATAACAAAACCAGACAAAGATACAAGTAAATATAACTACAGGCCAATATCTTTAATGAACAGAAATGCTAAAATTCTCAACAAAATACTTTCAAACATAATTTGACAACACATTAAAAAGATTATTCATCATGATCAAGTGAAATTCACCTTAAATATGTAAAAATGGCTCCATATATGCAAATAAATAAATATGATACCTTGTACCAACAGAATGAAGTACAAAAAACCTATGATCATTTCAATAAATACCTCCAAAATACGATAAAATTTGATGTCCCGTCATGACAAAAATATCTCTACAAGGGCATAGAAGCTACAGTTCAACACAGCAAAAGCCATATATGGCAAACCCACAGTTAGTATTATTTTAAATAGATTTTAAAGCCTTTTCTTTAAACTTTGAAATAAGACAAAGATGCCCACTTTTGTCACTTTTATTCAACCTAACATTACAAGTCCCAGACAGAGTAATTAGAAAAAAGAAAGAAATAGATGGTATCCAATTTGAAAAAGATGTCAAACTAGTCTGTTTTCAGACAATAAAATCTCAAATTTATGTTGCAGAATACAAAATCAACATACAAAAATCATTAGCATTTTTATATGCCTATAGCAAACAATCTGAGAAAAACAAACAAAAAAACAAAAAAAACAAAAATGCAATCCCATTTTCAATAGCTACACATAAAACAAGGTGTCTAGGAATAAATTTAACCAAAGAAGTCAAAGAGCTCTACAACGAAAACTATGAAACATTGTTGAAAAAAAATTGAAGAACATACAAAAAAAAAAAAAAAAGAGTCCATGCTTATGGATTAAAATAATCAATACTTTTAAAATGCCCATACTACCCAAAGTAATCTACAAATCAATGGAACTTTTACCAAAATACAAATAATATTCTTCGAATAGGAAAAGAACTGCTTTTAAAATGTATATGGGATCACAAAAGTCCCCAAATAACCAAAGCCATCATGAGCAAAAAGAAAAATGCTGGAGGCATCACCTTACCTGACTTCAAAGATACAGTAACCAATCTAAAATAAAAATGAACTCATAGATCAATAAATAGAATATAGAAGCCAGAGTTAAACCCACATTTGCAGTGAAATCATTTTTTTTTTTTTTTTAACAAAAGTGCCAAGAAAACATACTGGGTAAAAGACAGTCTGCTCAATAAGCAGTGGTGAGAAAATTGGATACCCATATGAAGAAGAATAAGACTAGACCTTTATCTCTTGCCATATAAAAAATCAAATTGAAATGCACTGCAAACATAAATATAAGGCCTGAAACTATAAAACTATTAAAATAAACATTGAGTAAACACTCCAGGACATTGATCTAGACAAAGATTGCTTGAGCAAAACCTTGAAGGCACCCACAAGCAGAGCAAAATGGACAAATGGTGGAAAACCTTTCACACAGCAATAGAAACAATAAAATGAAGAGATGAGAGAATATATTTTTCTAACTACCATGTGACAAAGAATGAATAACCAGAATATATAAGGAGCTAAAACAATTCAATTTTTTAAAATCCACAAATAATCTAATTTTAAAATGAAAAAAATCTGATACATTCCTTAAAATAAGACATAGAAATGACCAATAGGTATATTTTAAAATGCTCAACATCCCTAATCGTCACAGAAATGCAAATCAAGCTACAATGAGGTATCATCCCAGTTAAATGACTTTTATGTGAAAGATGCAATATTGAATGCTGGCTAGGATGTGGAGAAATGGGAACTCTCATAGGCTATTGGTGGAAATGTGAATTAATACAGCCACTATGAAGAACAGTATAGAGATTCCCCAAAAAACTAAAAATTGAAATACCATATTATCCAGCAAACTCACTGCTGGGTATATATCCAAAAGTATTGAAATTAGTATATTAAAGAGATACTTGCACTCTGATGTTTATTGCAGCACTATTCATAATAGCCAAGATATGGAATCAATGTAAGTGTTCATCCATGGATGAGTGGACTAAAAAAAATGTGGTACATATACACAATGGAATATTGCTTGGTCATAAAAAAGAATGAAGTCTTGTTACTTGCAGCAACATGGATAAAACTGAAGGATATTATGTTAAGTGAAATAATCTGGGCACAGAAAGACAAATATCTCATGTTGTCACTAATATGTGGAAACTGTAAAAGAAAATTAATCTCATGAAGATAGAGAGTAGAATGATGGTTACCAGAGACTGGAAAGGGTAGCAGGGAAGAGGGTAATAAAGAGAGAATAGTTAATGGACAAAAAAAAAAAAAAAAAAAATTGGATATAGAGAATAAGATCTAGTTTTGGTAGTAAAATGGTATGACTATAGTTAACAATAATTTATTTTATATTTCAAAAGTAACTAAGAGTGGAATTGGAATATTTCTAACACTCAAGATATGACCAGTGGTTGAAGTGACCAATAACCCAATTACCCTGATTTAACCATTACATATTCTATGCTTGTATGAAAATATCACATTCACCCCATAAATATGTACAACTATTATGTATCCATAATAATTAAAAATTTAAAAAGAAGAAAGGACCAAAATAATGGTACCTTATGTATCATAGACTTAAAAAAAATACTCCTCAATAATCCCAAGATGAGTGAATGAATAAGTCTATGGAGCTGCTATTCTCCAGTAATTCCCTCAGACATCATTGGCTTCTGCAGGATCATACTGTCAAACCTAGGTTTCTTTCAAGAAAAGAAAGAAATTAATAACTGAGGTATGATCAATATTTCAATATCTGGAATAAAAAGTGTCTCACATTGATTTCACCCAAGTTTCATTTGTGAAAACCTAGTCACAAAGCCATACCTAACTGAAAGTTGTCTTGCAAATGTGAATTTTCCAAACTTCTAATAAATTATAGAAAGAGAAGAAGATAGATTTTGGTAGAAAACTTATTATCTTTTGAAAAATTACATGTAATCCTAGTCATATTGGAACTTAAGAATTCCCAAGAGATAAAAGACCCACTTTTTGAAAAAGGTAGAATGACCATTACTAATTCACCAAACAGTGATTATGGCCTCAATTATTTTTCAGTATCTTATTCCATTCTACTATATAGAGACAAATGTCTATACTTTCAGAAAGAGATATGAAATCAACAACTTATAATATTGTTTATGAATGTAATGTTCTTTGCTAAAAATTTTCCAGAATAAAACACTGTAAGTGAAAAATTAAAGTCTCCCACAATCTCATTTTACTAGTATACTTCAAGATCTTCTTTTTATGTTTGACTTGATGGAGGTGATGTTTTTTGTATTTTTTATTGTGGCAAAATATACAACATAAAATTTATGATTTTTATTATTTTAAGTGTATAATTCAGTGACATTAATATAGTCAAAATTTTGTCAAACCATTACCGCTATTCATTTCCAAAACTTTTTCATCATCCCAAATAGAAACTCTGTACCTATTAAACAATAATTTTTCAACCGGGCTCAGTGGCTCAGCCTGTAATCCCGCACCTTGGGAGACTGAGGTGAGTGGATTGCCTGAGCCCACAGGTTTGAGACCCACCTGAGCAACTTGGTGAGACCTCATCTCTACAATAAATCAAAAATTAGCTGGGCGTGCTAGCGCGCCTGTAGTTCCAGCTACTTGGAAGACTGAGGCGAAGGATCTCCGGAGCCCAGCAGGTCGAGGCTGTGGTGGCCAGGAATGGCCGCTGCACTCCAGTCTGGGTGACAGAGTGAGACTCCAACTCAAAAAACAAAAACAAAAACCAATAATTTTTCATTCTTCCTTCCTGTCAGTCCCTGATAACCATGATTCTACTTTATGTCTCCATGAACTTGCCTTTTCTATATACCTCACATAAATGAAATCCTACAATGCTTGTCTTCTTATGTTTGGATAATTTTATTGAGCAAAATGTTTTTAAATTGTCTCCATTTTGTAGCATATATATATTTTATTTTTATTCTCTTTTAAGGCTGAATAATATTCCACTGTATATAATACCATATCTTATTTATCCATTAATCTGTTAATGGACACTGATGTTTCACCCTTTGACTTCTCTGAATAATATTGCTATGAACATTGGTGTTACAAGTTTATCCTAGGTAGATAGCTAGAAAATTGCTGAATCATATGGTAGCTGTATGTTTAATTTTTTGAGGAATCATAAAACTCTTTTTCCAATGGTTGCGTAATTTAACATTCTCACCAGTAGTGCACAGAATTGCAACTTTTCCACATCCTCCTCAACTTTGTTATTTTCCTTTTTCAAAATATATTGTCTAATGGAAGTGAAGTTGTATGTCATTACAGTTTTTGACTTGCTTTTAATTAATGATGAATGAGGTTGAGCATCTTTTCATGTATTTAATGGTAATTTGTATACCTTCTTTAAAGAATGACTATTCAAGTCCTTTGACCATGTTTGAACAATGTTGCTTGGTTTTGTTGTTGTTTAGCTGTAGGAGTTCTTTGTGTATTCTGTGTATTAATGTTTTATTATATATAATTTGAAAATATTCTGTGGGCTGTCTTTTCACATTGTTGATAGTGTTTTTTGGTGCACAAAACTTATTAATTTGACGTGGCCCAATTTATCCATTTTCCTCTTTTGCTGCCTGTGGTTTGGGTGTGCTCTAAGACATCATTGCCAAATACAATGTTATAAAAATTTCCCCCTCTGTTTTCTTTCAAGAGTTTTCTAATTTTAGGTTTTGGGTTTAGAGTTTGGGTTCATTTTATTTTTTGTATGATTTAAGGTAAGGATCCAACTTTTTATTTATTTATTTATTTATTTATTTATTTATTTAGATCTGGGGTCTTGCTCTGTCACTCCTGGGCTCAAATAATTCTCCCACCTCTGCCTACTATGGAACTGAGACTACAATTGCACAACATTATACCTGGGTTGTTTTTCAAAAAATTTTTATAGGTATGTTCTTACTCTGTTGCCCAGGCTAATCTTAAACTTCTGGCCTCATGCAACCCTCTTGTCTCAGCCTCTCATGTAATTGGGATTGCAGGTGCAACTTTATTATTTTAAATGTGAATATTCCTTTTTTTTTTTTGAGTTGGAGTCTCACTCTGCCACACAGACTGGAGTGCAGTGGCACGCTCCCGGCTACTGCAACCTCTACTCACTGGGCTCTGGCGATCCTTCTGCCTCAGCCTTCCAAGTAACTACAGGCATGCATACCATACCCAGCTAATTTCTGATTTATTGTAGAGATGAGGTCTTGCCAAGTACCCAGATGGGTCTCGAATCTACAGGCTCAGGCAATCCACTTTCCTCGGCCTCCCAAAGTGCTGGGATTACAGGCTGAGCCACCGAGCCAGGCCTGAATATTCAGTTTTTAAGTACTGTTTGTTGAAAAGACTATTATTTTCCCCATTTTATTGTCTTGATAACCTTGCCAAAAACTTGACCAAGTACACAAGAATTTATTTTGGGAATATTTATTTCTTCCTTTGGACTATATGTCTTTCTTTATGCCAAAACCACGCTGTGTTGATGCTTATTTATTTATTTTTTGATATCAGAAAGTGTAGTTTCTTTTACTTTTTTCTTCTTTTTCAAGATTGTTTTCACTATTTGGTATCATTAAGATTTTCTAGCCCAGCACCTAACTGTATAGAGTAGATATTTTATAACTAAACACTGACTAATAAAACTTCCAATATTATTTTATGCTTTTGAATACAATTCTAGTCATTGGGCTTCATTCTATCACAATGATTCAATGCTAAAAATTTGGAGAGAGACTGCATTTACTAAAAGGTATAAAATAATTGTGATCCAGTGGTTAGGTAGGAATACATTTTATCACCAAATCATCTGCAATCATAAATCTGCCAGTGAGAGCTGTGAAACTTGGGGGAAATTGCAACTCCTACTTATAATTTTCTCATCCATTAAATGGACATGAAATCTACCTGATGGGACTGTTGTGAAGATAAATAAGCTAATTTATAAAAAGCACATGCTAATCCTTGACAACTAATACACTATTTTAAAGACAATTTTTGTCATTTCCTGTGTCTTTTGTAGTTGTAAAACTTACAACTTACATATGCATTATGTTAGTATTTCCGGGAATAATTTTTTATTTTGTGGAAAAATAAATAACAAATATTATTTATTTGTTTCATTCTTAAATTTACATAATATTTTGATTAAAAACCTATTTGGGACTCTGTGGTACAAATCACAAAACATGATGCATTACGTAAAACAGTTTTCTAATAGTGTCTACCTTATTCAGAGTCAGTTTGGAAATCTGTTGACTCTGGCTTCTGGTGCCAATAGATTACACAAGATCTTTTAATTGATAAAAAGTTTATTTTTTAGTATTGGTGCTGCAAAAGTCCACTAGTGTATAATAGACACAGAACTTGCCCTTAGCTCTGTAGTGGAAAAGTAAGGGACTAAATACTTATAAATTAGGTATATTATGGTGCTTCATTAAGATGAAATAATATCATACATGTAAATTACTTAGAACTCACCTGGTGCAAAGAAAGTCTTCAAAAACTGTTTGCTGCCAATTGTATTAACATGATTAACATTATCATCATCATCATTATCCTTAATGTGAATGCTGTAGGTTACAGGTAAAAACAAGATGTAAGAGGTAATAATTTACCCATCATGTTCACCTGGGTTTAAATATTTATCAGAGCAATATTTGCTCAGGATCATCCCTGGACAGAAACCCAGAACAGAGTGATTACTCATCATTTTCTCTACCTGCTCTTGAACTTTGAAAACAGATACAAAGAAGAAAGACTTGTTTGGTTTAGTCAATAATTTTGTTGTCTAGTATATGTGGCAGTCTCTTATCCAACTTAGGGACACATATTTGATTTTACTTTCATAATACACAAGCTTCAGTAATGAAAGCAGAACAGATGGCTTAAAAAATATTAAAACTACTGAGTGGCAATATGACATCACAGACATAGAGGCATCCTGGTCTTTTTTCTAGCTATCTTGCATGTTCAAGGCCTCACTTTTTTTTTTTTCAGATAAAGCCAGTCTTCTTAGAAAACAAATTGCTGTATAGTAAGTACACCTGGAAGTAATTTAGCTATACATGTTCCTTTATATTTCAAAACACACTTGTGATGCATCTAACACAAACCAAGCTATGACAGAAAATTACAAACATACTTCCCTGAACCCCCATGCCAACCTAAGTAATAACCTAAAATCCACCTTCTGTTACTGCATTCTGAAGTAATATCATACAGTGCCTTCAAATAATGTTTATAAATCTTAGAATAAGAAATACTTGGAATATTTCATATGCTAGATAATTCCCATTTTTTTTTGTGCAAATCTTTTTATAATTCCATACAGCATTTTTATAAGATTTGCTGTTTTTAAAAAATTGTTTCCAAAATTTTTTAAGATTTGAGAGATTTAAATTAATAGTACCTATCTACAAAAGGAAAACTGGAAGGAGGTAATATTGTTATTCTGTAAATAGCTTAATATTAATAAGGAAACCAAATTCTGAAATACAAGGTGAAATTATAACATTTATTTGTGTAAGTAACCATAAGAAATTAATTGGCACTTATGGCTGTCTTCCTTTATTACCCATTTTGTGTTTTTCTTTCATCAGTACTTTGGAAAATATTCCTTGTCTGGATCCAATAGCTCCAGTCATCCCCTAATTTGGCCCTTTTCTTTAAACTGATTGATATGGGAACACTGATAGCACTATAAATGTGCACAGATTTAGAGAAAAGACATCTGTCTTAAGGGCCAGTCTCAGAAATTATACGATAATACATAAAATTTGATACTTAGCTTGTGGTGAATGTCTTTGAATATATATTTTTCTGATGTTATGTGATTTGACATGCCAATTATACCAATTATTAACATAGCCAGGAGTTGTTTCTCATCTCTGAGCTCCAAATCCAAAAATAATGGTGGCAATCCATAGTGACAATGTTAGGATTAAGCAGCTTCCTCTTCTGCCAAAGATACCTTTCAGAGATGTTGAGCTGAGAGGACAAGGTGATCATAGAAACTAAACAGGCAACTACTATAAACTCAGTAACAACTATCTGGAAAGACTTTCATCACTCTGGATTTTAGAGTGATGAAGAAAGCAATTTTCCTGATTATATGGGAACTGGGTCAGAAAAGTCTGCCCAATGGAATATTGCTGCCTCCAAAGTATAAAGAGCGTCATGAAATCTCCTTAGTAAAAAGAAGCCCAGAATACATAGAACAACTTCTTTTGTATTTATGATACTATTTAGAGACACATACCTGTCCATTTCATTTCATGAAACTAACTTACATAAGGTATCGATATTTTGCCCCTCATGATATCAAATCATCTAATGCCCTTAAAGGAGTATTGTTCTTCAAGTCTGCAAGATGATGGTATTAGGTTATCTAATACTTTAAGACAGGGTAGTAGTGTTTAAATTTATGTAGACAGAGGCAATTCAGAGCAAGTTTAAGGCATTTACAACTTCTTCTTGAGCCTACACGTTACTGTAAGCATCAGGTGAATCTCAGTTTTGCCATTTACTACGTATTACATACAATGATTTTCAGTATCATATGAAGCATTTGGAAAATGAAGGTAATAAATTTACTACTTAACAGGAGTACTGAAAAATGTATTGGCACTTGGTAATTTATTCAAGATAATATAAAAGTAAGTCATTCTTATTTTCAGTAATTAGAACTATTATACAATAAAAAACCATCAGTACGACTTGAAGCTATGTGCATAGAAAGCAAGTTCCCATGGAAGAGGACAAGAGAGGCATCCCACCACCATCTTGAAGGTGGGGCAGGAAAGTGCACTGACTTGCTCACCATGAAGCCACCGACCCAATTTCTGTGACTGGTAGATCAACTACTCAGGGACTGATCATGGCCCAGAGGGAGTATCCTGAGAGCACAAACTTCAGGGGGACCTGATGAGTACTGAGTTCCACCCCACCCCCTATCCTGATCCAGCTCTGGACAAAGAGTGTGGTGAGAAAAGGATGAGGAAGAACTCCGAAGAGATCAGTGATTTGCTCCTGAAGATCAGAGTGACCAAGTGACTTGCCTGGTCACAGAGCCAGAGAGAACACAACTGGGAGGTCAGACTAACTGGCCCAGAGATTGAGCATGGCTGGCAAGATCACATGCAGGATCATCTGCTGCTCGTGGGAATGCACCTGAGAAAAGCCTACCAAATCCAACTGATTCTCCTTGCCTGGTGCCAGGACCATACCATCACCTGTTATAGCAGATCAGTTGGAGCCCCAGATCTGATCAGTGGAGAGAGAGAGGATCAGGGAAAGCCAGAGAAAAGTCCATGCCTGGTAGGGAGATGCCCACCTCAGTCATTTTCTCTGTCCCAGGACCAAGCAGAGATCTGCATTATCCCACCCAGCTCCATCCTCCAACTTGGGGCCTAAGGTAAGGACAGAAGCTCCTCCCCCATGCTGGATCAGACACAGACAGGTCAGATCCCAGTGGCAGACCTGACAGGCAGCAAGCCAAGGGAGGTCAGATCTTATCACCCTCCTTTCAAAGTAGGCCTGGGGCATCAGACCCAAGCTGTGAGCAACCTTATCTGCCTGCAATGAGAGCAGAGGGGCAGGGCTGGAGATCAGAGCTAAAAGGACATTGGACTTGCAGGAATGATCTCAGAGCCAATCTGGTTCCTTGTTTTTATTTTATCTTTTGGCTGTTTTGCTCAATCTTGTTTGCTTTTTGTTACAGTTTTCTTTTTTTCTTTTTCTGGTTTTGATAACGTTTTCATACTTGCTTTGTTTCCGCTATTTTACTGATTTTTTTCCTTTCTTATTTCTATTCTTTAGACTTTCTGTTTGAGTATGGGAAGAGCATATCAATAGGCAGGTTTATGTTGTACTATGTGTTTGTATGATTACCTGTATATTTTAGTTTTGTTTTTTCTCTTTTCTGTCTTTGTATCTCTTTTCATTTGTTAGTTGGTATGTCTGTCTATTTTCCCTCTTACTTTTCTCTCTCTCCACCTTCCTATTGCCCCCCTCCTTCCTTCTTCCATTTTTTTCCTTTTTCTTAACCCATTTTGCTTCTAGGGAGCAAACATATGCCCCCGCTGCATGGACAGATTGTAAGACAGTGGAAAATGGGTTCCAGGGTGCCCGTACACCTGTCGGTGGACACTGGGATCTGCAGATAGATTCTGAATCACAGCTCCCCCCTCAACTAAATCTTAAAACTGCAAAAAGTACAGCCCCCAAACCACAGTCCAGCTTCAGAAATGAACAAGGCCATAGAATCCACCTAAGGAATAATAGGAGATTGAGCAAACAGAAGTAAAAGTAACTCCGCCATCCCTGAACAACAGAATTAAAGAAGAGGGGGGAAAAAGTGGGGTGGGGGGGAATATACACAAAAGAAGAAAAACCAAAAGAAAAAACTGTGGGTCTCACACAGACCCCTGGGAGGTCAAACACTGAGAAAATAGACTTTGGAAAGCAAACAATGAAGAGTCCCCAGAATGACTGGTCTCAAACTACAAACCCAGATATCAAGGCATTACTAGAGAGATCAAAAAGAATTAAAGAGAAACAAGAGGAAAATAGGAAGGAGTTGATAACTGAGATAACCGCAGTAAAGAATATTGTGTATGAAATAAATAACAAACTGATAAGCATGGAAAGCAGGATTAGCCAAGAAAAACAAAGAATCTCAGAGCTTGAGAACCAAAATATAGAACTAACCCAAACTTTCAAAAACATAGATAAGAAACTTAAAAAGAACAAAACCTTCAAGAGATGAGCAATTACTTTGAGAGGCCAAACTTAAGAGTAATTGGACTTCCTGAGGCAGAGAGACAGAGAACACCCTAGACTGAACATTCCATGAAATTATTGAAAACTTCTCTCATCTCATCAGTGATATGACCATTCAAACACAAGAGATTCAGAGAAAACCTGCAAGACAACAAATGAGAATACCAACTCCTAGAAACATAGTAATTCACCTAAACAAAGTAAATATGAAAGAAAGAATCCTAAAGACAGCAAGAGAAAAAGGTCAGACTACCTACTGGGGAAGACCAATTAGAATAGCAGCAGATTTATCTACAGAAACACTTTAGGCTAGGAGAGCTTGGAGCCCAATCTTCAAAGTTCTCAAAGATAAAAAAAAATTCAGCCAAGAATAACCTACCCAGCCAAGCTAGGCTTCATCAATGAGGGAGAATTAAAATCTTTCCCAGACATTCAATCCCTAAGAACTTACACTGCCTCTAGACCACCTCTATAAGAAACACTTAAGAAAGTGTTAAACACAGGAGAAAGGGAAAAAAGAACAACAATGTTTTTTACAAGAGTGCAGGAAAAAGGTTGAAAATACAAATAAATCAACCCAAATATCAAAGAAAGACAACAAACAAACAGGAGCAACAACTCTATAAGAACCTCAGGACAGGGATGAAACTCTTACATTTCAATAATTAGTCTGAATGTGAATGGACTAAGTATACCACTGAAAAGACGTAGAATGGAAAAATGGAAAACATATCATGAGGCAACAATATATTATCTCTAAGAGACTGAGCTCACCAGAAAGGACACTCACAGACTCAAAGTAAGAGGATGGGAAACAAAATTTCAGGCAAATGGAACACAAAAGAAAGCAGGAATTGCAATCCTAATTTCAGACAAAATACACTTTAAGCTATCAAAAATGTAAAAAGATACAGAAGGTTACTACATAATGATAAAAGGTTCAATCCATCAACAAGAAATATCCCACCTAAACATATATGCACCCAACATTGGAGCACCAACTTTCATAAAGCAGCTTCTAGGCAAACCTAAAAAAGATATTGACTCTAACACTATCATAGCTGAGGACTTTAATATCCCACTTACAACCCTAGACAGATCATCAGGACAAAAAATCAGGATAAAGATCTGGAACCTCAATGTGACTCTTGACCAAATGGACTTAATTGATACATACAGAACACTCCACCCAACAACCACAAAATATGCATTCTACTCATCACCGCATGGAATGTACTCTAAGATTGACCACATCCTTGGCCATAAATCAAGCATAAACAAATTTCATAAGATTGAAATTTTGCAATGCACCTTCTCAGACCACAGTAGAATAAAAATAAATATCAACACCAAAAAAGTTCCCCCCCAAACCCACAAAGACATGGACACTAAACAGCATGATGCTAAGCAACTCCTGGGTCAACATAGAAAACAAAACAGAGATTGGAAGATACCTGAAAAAAAATGAAAATTAAGAAACATCTTATCAAAATCTCTGGGATGCCATGAAAGCAGTAGTAAGAGGGGAATTAATATCTCTACAAACGCACATGAGGAAAAAGGAAAGATCACATGTTAACAGCCTAACAAGTCACCTAAGGAAACTGCAAAAGCAAGACCATCAAAACCCTAACTACAACAGAAGAATCCAGATCACCAAAATAAAAGCCCAAATCCGGACATAGAAGACAAAAAGATAATACAAAAAAAAAAAAAAAAAAAATCAATGAAACAGAAAGTGGGTTCCTTGAAAGGATAAACAAGATTGATGGTTCCCTAGCTAGACTGACCAAGAAAAAGAGAGAAAAAGCACAAGTAAACACAAACAGAAACATAAAAGATGAAGTCACATCTGACCCTGAAGGAATACAAAAGATTATCAGAGACTGCTAGGTACACTTGTATGGAAACAAACTTGAAAACTTAAAGGAAATGGAGGACTTTCTGGCATCACACAACCTCCTGAGGTTGAAACAAGAAGAAATCGAGACCCTAAATAGACTAATAACAATCAAGGAACCTGATCATGTCATATGAAAACTATCTACAAAAAAAAAAAAAAAAGCCCTGGACCAGATGGCTTTCCAGCAGAATTCTACAAAACATACAAGGAGGAACTGATACCAATCCTATTGAAAGTACTCCAGGTGATTGAGAAAGATGGAACTCTCCCCAAATCATTTTATGAAGCTAACATCACATTGATTCGCAAGCCAGTAAAGACCCAACAATGAGGGGAACTATAGGCCAATATCCTTTATAAACATAGATGCTAAAATTCTCAACAAGATCCTAGCAAACTGAATTCAACAACACATCTCAAAAATCATCTACCATGATCAAGTAGGCTTCATCCCCAGGATGCAAGTCTGGTTAAACACTCATAAGACCATAAACATAATTAAATACATTAAGAGAGGTAAAAACAAAAACACATGGTTATATCATTAGATGCAGAATAAACTTTTGATAAGATCCAGCACTCCTTCTTTATAAAAACCCTCAAACATCTAGGCATAAATGGAATATACTTCAAAATAATAAGAGCCATCTACGAGAAACCCACATCCTGCATACCGCTAAACAGACAGAAATTAGAACCATTTCCCTTGAATACTGGAACAAGACAAGGATGCCCACGCTCACCCTCCTGTTCAATATAGTTTTGGAAGTCCTAGCTAGAGCAATCAGAGAAGAGAAGGTAATCAGGGGTATCCAAATAGGAAAAGAGGTAGTCAAGTTGTTTCTCTTTGTAGACAACATGATTCTATACCTTGAAAACTCAAGAGAATCTGTCAAAAACCTCCTTGCACTGATAAAGGACTTTGGCAAAGTGTCAGGGTATAAAATAAATGTGCAAAAGGCAAGCTCACTTCTATACACCAATAATAAACAAAGAGAAACCCATATAAAAAGCACAATTCTATTACAATAGCCACAAAAAAATGAAATACCTTGGCATCTTCCTAACCAGAGACATGAAAGACCTTTACAATGAAAACTGTAAAATACTGCTCAAAGAAATCAAAGAGACACAAACAAGTAGAAAAATATTCCATGCTCATGTATTGGAAGAATCAACATTGTTAAGATGTCCATTCTACCTAAGGCAATCTACAAGATTGAATGCAATATCCATTGGGACATTTATAAATATGTAGAAATTAAACAACCTATTCATATATAACCAATGGTCAAAGAAGATATCATAAGGGAAATTGGAAAATACCTAGAGACAAATGAAGTGAAAAAAACAAATACCAAAATTTATAATAAGCAGTGAAAACTGTTCTTAGAGAGAAATTTTTAGCTGTGAATGCATACCTTTAAAAAAGAAAGATCTCAACTCAATAATCTAACTGCACACTGCAAAGAAATATTTAAAAAATTAAAGCAAAAAAAGTCATCCTTATGACTCAAAAGTATAAAAGATTTCCCTAAGTAGTCACTAAATTCACTTATCATAAAGGAACATAAATATATGCATATATGATTACATTAAAATACAATGCTTATCATAGAAAGGGCAATGTATTTACAAAGAAGTGTAGCAAAGGAAATCAGCCTATATTGCTGTTCTGAAGATAACTTGGTATAAACTTACATTAGTTTAATGTCATTTCTTAAAGCTGACAATAAGCATACACTCTGGCCTAAAAATTCCATTTTAGGGTAGATGCCAATAATGTCATAATAGCATTCATAGTAACTCCAAACTTGAAATGATCAATAGTAATGTCAACCAATTGTAAAATAGATAAGCAAATTGTGGAATAGTCATACAAAGGGGTACTATGCAGAAACAAATGTTAACAAATTATCAACAATTTCCTTCAATTTTAAATTACGTTATCTATGTATGTAAGACAATATAGATATAGCATACTCTTTTTGTATTACTGAAAATATAAAATAAAAAATAAGGCAATTAAAAGGAGCAGTTAAGATCATAACATGGAAGTGATATTTCTTCTGGGAGAGGTTGGATTATGTCAGATTAATAAATATTATCTCTCTGTTTTCTTAATTTCCTGTTGAGATATAAAAGTCCATCAGACTACCATATTGAGCCAAATAGAGAATAAAGCCAATGCTGGAGACTGATAAATGGCACAGAATGGACAAAATAGTAAGTTTTCAAAAATCTGGTGGTAATATTTGCATATGAATTTACTTTGCATGAAACCTAAAATGTTCTCTGGTTATATGCTTTAAAAATTCTCATTTTAAGATTAATTATAAAGGAAAATAGTGCTGATTTGTATGTTGAAAAATTTTTGAAAGCTCCTCTAATAAATTCAAAGCTTGTCATAGTAAAGTAAAATGACTGTGAACTTAATTCCTACCTCGATTTATATCATTTATGAACTCTTTCACTTTCAGCAAACCATGCAACATCTTTAGGACTGTTTCTTACTTTGGCAACAAAATTAAGTTGTATTTGTCCTAGTGATCTCACAGGGTTCATGTGAGGAGTTGAGGTTTTGATGCATATAATTGTACTTTTTAAACTTTAAGAGATTATATAAATGCAAGTTAAATTGCTACACAAAAATCTCATTGTATCAATCTTAAGCTATTTAGAGATAATTATGAGTGACAGCAACCATAATTATAACTATTATTCATAATGAAATCATAGTTTTAAAAATGAAGGATGGGTCAAGTTTAGTACTACAGAATTAAATCTAAATTGTGTATTTATAGGCTTTTTGTGTACTGAAAAGATTTGGGATAAAGCTGGAAGACTTGGATTCACACAATTTCACTTGATATTTGCCTGAGTGATGAGAAAGTTTTTAAAAAACTGCCTTATGATGACGAAGTCATCAATATTGAAAATATCTTTTGTGAAAAAGGCACTGGACTGGAAATTGGCAGCCTTGAAAATGAGTTTTTCCTCATTAGTTTTTGACCATAGGCAGGATGGTTACATTTTAGAAATCAAAGAGCATGTTCTTTTACACACTGTTGTATCTACATTGTCTAACACATTGTGAATGCTTCATAAATATTTAGAGTTAACTTTTATTTCTTCCTTTACAATACTGTAATAGTAATAATTTCTCTAATTCTCAAAATGTTTTAAGAAACAAATAAATTGTTACCTATCCAATAGGTTGGAAATGAATCATCACGTTAAAATTGTAAAATATACAATTAAGGCCTAGCATATTTGGACAATTAGTAAATTATATCATAGACCATAGTAATTTCAATGAGAAAAAAAGAAAAATTTATAATCTAAATGCTGACTCATAATGTCTACATCAGGTGGTTTAAACTCAGCTGAATAGTTCTACCGTTTCAGTACTAAAATGACCAGGGAAGTAGAAAGACTATCATGAAACACAGACTTTAGAAAAAGCTGAAGTCTTCAGCTCATTGAATTCCCCCAAAATAATTTACTACCTTCCACACCAAAATCATTCACACATCCCTAAATCCCTTTTCTCTAAGAAGGAGGGAATATAACTGTCTATGCCCATTGCATGTGAGGTAATTACTGGCAGAGGCCATGGCAATCCAGGACTCAGCATGGGAACCGAATGAAGACTCCCTTCTGGAAGGCAAAGCCCCAGAAGGGATCCATGTGTGTGGCAAAGCCCCACGGAAACTCTTGAGGAAAGTTCTACATGAATGTCTTGTGACTCATGGTCGCCTGTTTGTTCCCATTATATTATTATGCTTATGCCTTACAGGAATAATATGCTTAAATCTCCCCTTGGGAAAGAATGCTGTGACTAAAGTTATGGATTACAGCATCTATAATGTTAATAATAAAGCAGCTAATGTTTCAAATGGTGGGGGCCATGACAATCCAGGACTTAGCATGGGAAGCGAATGAAGACACCCTTCTGGAAGGCAAAGCCCCAGAAGGATCCATGTGCGTGGCAAAGCCCTGCAGAAAGTCTTGAGGAAAGTTCTACATGAATGTCCTGTGACTCATGGTCGCCTGTTTGCTCCCATTATATTGTTCAATAATAAAGCAGTTAATGCTTCACCATTGGCCATGCCTCAGGAAATGCAAATAGCAACCCAACTGGTCACAATGACCCAACCAATTACTCCAAAACCTACTGTGACAAAGTGTACTTTTAACTGTTCTACTTTATGTTAAAACTATGGTATCGAGAAATGACAGAAACTGAGGTACAAACTAAAGCAAACACAGTTAAGCCATACAAACAACACCAGAGTAGCCACAAGTTTAAAACTTTGAAACAATATTACAAACCCTTGCCAAATGTTAGAGCAGGCCCTCATATAGGCTATAACATGAATGGAAAAATTTGGTGGGCACCTAGAGGAAAGAGTAGTATGCAAAACTTAGAATGGCTTGATCCTCCACTACCTTATACAGGTGCATATGATGATGATGATGTGGTTAGAAGAGTCTGGATAGATGAAAGACATGTTAAGTAGAAAAACTTATCTTTATAGGAAAAAATAAAACGCAGTGGGCCCCCTTGGTGTCTGCTTTCTAAAACCCAAAGGTCAGCACTTAGTAAAAAGTGAAATGATTGGTATATATAAATAAAATATAGACACTGCCTCATCACAGACAGCGACCTTTAAATTAAAACCACATAGAGGTTATATGCCTAACACCTTTATATCTATATAGACTATTTACCTTTACAAAGCATAAGTTTTATTTTCCACTTGCTAACCTTTTGACTAATATTAACCTTGCCCTTTTAATAAGTTACCACTTCCAAGAACAGCTAGTTTCTTATACGTAGACATTATTAAACCATATAATTATGCAAAAATCATAAGAATTGTAAAATCATTAGTACGTCATACAATTGTTTTGATTGTTAATTATTTCCTTTACTGTTAACTTCCTGCTAAGTGTGTGCCAAAAATTATGATATAAATAAATCAGCACTGGTGTGCTTCAGTGCCAGAGTGCCTGAAAAGAAACTCTGGTCACGAGTCTTCCTTCCCTCGCCTCATCATGCCTCCTTCTCAGGTCCCCGTGAACCCCCCGGAGCTGGCCTCTGGCAAATTACTATGTGATTCTCCCCACGCACATTAATAGACTCGTGTGCTATTCCTATACATCCAATAAGGGGTTAATATCCCAACTACATGAGGAACTCCAAAACACCCCAATAGCAAGAAAACAATTTGATTTAAAATGGGCAAAGCACCCGAATAGACCTGTCTCAAAGGAAGACAAACAGGTGGCCAACAGATACAGAAAAAAAGTTGCTCAATATCATGAAACATTAGGAAAATGCAAATTAAAAACACAGAGAGCACCTCACACCTGTCACAATGTTGCACGTATTATCTTCTGAGGAAAAATGAAGATAAATTGTGCTTCAGATTGTCTTCTCAAGTGTAAGAATATGCTCATCTTGGTTCCTCTTTTAAATCTCTAATATAATTGCTTTGTTTGCAATTTAGTGTTTCCATTTTAAGGTGTCTAACTCCAGACCAAGGATTAAGGACTCCAGATGATACAGCAGATGATGTTCTGAAACCCCTACTGGTTCCTATTTTTAAAGTCAGTGGCCTTTTGTTTCCTAAATGTACATGTTTCTGTTCTCAGCAGAGCCAGATAATGACTTTGACATTCATAATGGAACCAAACTCAGGCCTGGTCTATTTCCTTGCAATGACTGGCAGCTCTTAGAGAAATGTCTATACCTTCAGCTTTGCTTCTAATGCAGAGTTTTGAAAAATTTAAAATGCTGTATCTGGATTAATCTGCTTTGATGGAAAAAGTACAGCGATTCTTCCCATGGCTAGTGTTGCCATATTTAGTAAATAAAAATGCAGTATCACTAGGGTTATGTTTAAATTTCCGACAAATAATAATTTTTGTATGTTATATTCATGTTGTATTTGGGACATACTGACAAAGATTCTTTGCTTGGTCAAACGTTAGTCAATTTTCTGAATCGCCTGCTAGTCCCATTTATGCACTTCCTTATAAAATTCAGTTTTTGCAAGTAGACCCTGTTAAATCAATGTTGCAAGAATCTGCCAGCCTTAATATCTAATCATCCTTAATATCTGATGAGGTTCCTTACCATCCTCCCCACCATTACCCTACCCAGGTGATGTCTGATTACTATGATCTGTCTTCAGCAAGAATCCTGTTAGGTTGGTTTAGCCAGAACCTCCTCCTGATGTTTCCTTTGCTTGATTTTCCATCCATTGACCCCATGTTCCTCCTTGGCTGTGAATTCTCACTTGCCCATGCTATATTCAGAATAGAGCCCAAACTTTCTCCCTCACTGCAAGAACACATTGTAGTGTAGGTCCCTAGACCTATCACAATAATAAAGTCTTTCTTATAGTGCTTTGGCAAATATCTTTGGATTTTCCTTAACAATACACTACCACAAAAAATTACTTTTTATCTGAAACTCACATTTAAATAGGCAGTCTATATTTTGTCTAGCAATCCTATCTGAAAATCAGGTTTTACTTACCTCACTCCTGGT
Organism: Cephalopachus bancanus; assembly: GCA_027257055.1. Taxonomy (NCBI): domain Eukaryota; kingdom Metazoa; phylum Chordata; class Mammalia; order Primates; family Tarsiidae; genus Cephalopachus; species Cephalopachus bancanus. The sequence continues at coordinate 736,581 of JAPVLO010000394.1, forward strand.
TATCAATAATCAAGCCCTTGTTTTGCCTCTTTAAAAAAAAAGTCAAAATCTGGGGAAAGAAGGAAAAACTCTCATTGACACCATTCTAGCCTTTAATGTCAGTAGGTGGTGTCGGGAGTATGGCAGTGTTGTTGCTGGTCCTACTATAAGGCTCCATCGTAAGAGTAGTGTCAACTTTGTGTAACTATTTCAGCTCCCTTTTCTATTTTACATTTGCAGTATGGAGGAGGAGCAAGTTACATGATAGGCAAAACCCAGTATGTATTAAATACTAAGCATGTTTTAAAAAGTTTTCCTTCTTGATTATCTTTTAATTTTAAACATAAATTACACAAAACCTACCTGGTCCAATACCAGGGAGGGCCAGTTAGAAGACCAAACTTTACCTGCATGCAGCCTATTTATGTAGCTAATCCTCCCTAGTACCCCACATCTCTAATAAAATAAAATTTAATACAACAAATAAAAAAGCTTCCCTTTTTGATATGATTATCATTTAGTTTTAAACACAAGCATATGTAAATATAAGGTATTATATATTTGACAGCATATAATATATGATAATGATATATAAAACTTAACCTCAAATCTGAGAATTCATTCTATGGTCTGGGAGTATATAATCTAGAAGGGTTTTATAACTATTCCTTACATTTGACTGGAATGCATAATTAATTCAGTTGTAAAAAAGTCATTTTTTTCCTTATTGAATAAATTTCACAGGATTATTGTTTACAGTTAGCACCCAATACTAGGAATGGGTTAAGAGTGGAATTTGAACCCTGATGTGGGCAGCTTTTGGGCCTGGGGTCAAACAGGAGTATCTGGAGGCTCAGAAAGCCTGAGATCCTTCTGAATCACCCATAGGGAAGTCTGTAGCTCTTCTTTGTCACATTTGGCCTAAAATATCAGCAAGGGAAGTGATGGATTTTTTTCTTTCTTCATATTTTCTAAGCTCTCAAAATCCTTTTTCTTGAACATATATCCAAAAGAATTTTTTTTTCTGCCCAGGCATGGTCTACTTTTTAAACCTGCAAAAACATTGTATATTTTTAAACCTGCAAAAACAAAAACAAAAACAATTCACAGTTTAGCAGATACCGGAGGATCCTAATTCTACATTAACATCCCAAGGTCATGGCTCAGATAACTACCCAGACCATTTCATTACCACATCATAACCATATTTTTTCTCCACTGAGTTATTAAGAGGGGTCTGCTTTTGAAAAAAAAGTTATGTCAGTAAGATTGGCTCATATAAAATATGGACACGGCAATCTAATTTGGCTATAATCTTCAAAAGTGTATTTCAAATAGTGCTATGATACTAGTAGAGTCTGAGGATGAAGTTGGAACCAACATTTCTTAATGCTGATTTCTACCACTTTCCTCAGTTGGCAAGTTATCAGGATATTTTGCAACTTGTAATTATTCTTAATTAAAAGACACTTCTATAAACATTGAACATCTCAGGAAATTCTTTTTTCCTTGGACTCATTGAACTGTTTGCTATTTAGTAAGATTTAAATTATTAATAATGCTCATGAAAATGAACTTCAAAAATTTTACAATAAAATATTATTTTGTGAAATTATTTCTAGTATAATCCTGAGTGAATACTTTTTGAAAGGTGAATGTATTATAACTTTCTCTTGTTCCTTAGGGTGAGGTCTCAGTTATGTAAAAGATGGTTGACTTTTTGTTTGAAGTAATTGCTGTTTTAAAGCCAGTGTTTTTTACACAATATGTCTGAAAATGCTTTTAAAACGCTTTTAAAAGTGTAATGGTTAATTTAATGTGTCATCCTTACTGGGATAAGTAATACCCAGATATCCTTTAGAGCATTAATTCAGAGTATGTCTTTGAGGGTGCTTCTGGAAGAGATTGGTGTTTGAATCAGTAGATTCGGTGAAGATGATCCACCCTTATCAATGTTCACAAGCATCATCCATTCCATTGAGGACCTGCCCAAACAGAACAAAAGGTCAGAGAAAGGGTAAATTCTTTCTTTTTTTGAGCTAGGACATCCACCTTTTTCTGCTCTTGGACATTGGAGCTCTCTAGCTTCTCAGGTCTTTGGCCTTGGACTAAGAATTATTTTTGTTTTCTTTAGACATATTTTAATAATACTTCATGTAGTAGTCATGAAAACCTTTTCTGCTTCTCAGACTTTTGAACTCAGACTGAATTACACCATTGGCTTTCATGGTTCTCCAGCTTACAGGTAACATATTGAGGACTTTTATGGCCTCTATAATTGCATGAACCAATTTCCATAAGAAAGCTCTTCTCATATGTCTATATAAAGCTTATTGGTTTTTTTTTTTTAGAGAGAACTCTGACTAATGCATGAAGTATTGTTAAAATATGCCTAAATCAAGCAAAAATGATTTGAACAAAATCTAAAAATTATGAAGTAAAAAATAATTTGTGGTATGTAAAATTAGGTTGACACATAAAGTATGATGTTTTATACCTCTGAAACCTTTAGGAGGATAGATTTTTCCAATAGTGAAAAGTTTTGATGAGAGCTGAAGACATTGAAATCTGCTTAAAAAAAAAAAATCACTGTTAAGCAGATGCACGAGGCTTCCAATTCTGTGTTAAACATTGCTGCCAAGGTCATGGCTCAGAAATATCTACTCAGAAATTTCATTTTCTCAACAGCCACTTTCCTTTCTTTGGTCGTCTCTTTTTTAAAAAATTCCTTATTTTCTCTCCCTCCATCTCTCCCTCCCTCCCTTCCTTTCTTCTTTCCTTCCTTCTTTCCTCTCCCCCTCCTCCTCCTCCTTCTTTGTTCTTTTTATCACCCTCTGGTCACTGAGAAGTTCTCACTTAAAAAAGAAAAAGAAAAAGAACAACTTCAGTAAGATTTCATATAAAACATAGTCAAGACACCATAATTTTCCACAAGCCACTATGACAGAGCTCAAATATTTATTTTATAGAAATATGTAGAATTTTTCTGAGATATGATGTTTCCTGCAAATGAGTCAATATTATTTTTAAAAAGCTATATTTTAATTCTATTCTATTTCCTTGTGGGAAACTGATAAGAGAAACACAAAGACTTTGGGTTTAGTTTTGGGTAGATCTTAGTTTCCTGCTAAAGAAATTATGGAATCTTTGTGATATAGTGGTTGGCTATATAGTTTATTATCACTTAGTTATATAATTTATAGATTTAATTTCCTCCCCCTAGTGGTATATATTCTGTTCAACAGCCATGGAAGGATACCACAGTTAACGTTTAAACACCAACTAATTTAGCTCAAACTAGTATTTCCAATGTGAATGGGACGTGCCTGCCTTTATTTATTTACAGTATTTCCCGAGTTACAGAAAATTATTCTTTTTTTTAAATCAGTGATTTTCAGGTGTTATTGTTTGAAGGAGACAAATAAATAGGTACAATAGTCTAACTTTCACATTCTTAGTCAAATGGTAGGAATTTCCAAAGAAGCATAACTCACATAGGGGTCCAGGAGACTAAGTTAATCATCAGCAAGAGTCCTGGTCTGAAGACTGCTGCATGACAAAGATAGACTGTCCTGGAATTGCCTTACCAGAAAGTTATCTCATTCCAGAAAATGAATTCATAGTTAAAAATTACCAAATGTTTGAGGAAAATCAGCATTTTAAAAAGTCTGCAAGCTTTACCAAGAAAATCTTTGATCTGAGAAAAGAGAGTTACTAGAACAATAAGTGAAAAGTAAGTTTCAAAATAATTATCTTTATTATTCCAAAAGAGAAAAAGGAATAATGTATAAAATAGGCCAGAACAGCATAAAAAGAACCTGGTTGATATCTTGGAAACAAAAATTATTGTTGAAACATGCTCACAAAGGTTAAATTTAAGTGTGTACATAGCTAACAAAATAGTGAAGTGGCAGGTTAGATTAAAGATATCACTTAGAATGCCAAGTGGAGAGATGAAGAGTTGAAAAATAATTTTTTTTAAAAAAAGAAAGAGCTTTAGATAATTGGTGGGAAACCTCAAATATTGATACTATCATCCAAATATGTCTTCCCTAAATTGTCATGTAGAAACCTAATATCCATTGTGATCACATTAAGGGGTGGGTCCTTTTGTAGATGATTAGGTCATGAGAGCTGAGCCTTCATGATTGGGATCAGTGCCCTTATAAAAGAAGCTACAGAAAGCAACATAGTCTCTATCTCCCTATGAGTACCTATTGACTAGGCAGCAACAATAAGGAGGGAGCCCTCACCAGACACCAAATCACCTCACACCTTGATCTTGGACTTCCTAACCAAATGAATGTTTATTGCTTATAAGCCACCCATTTTATGATATTTTTGTTATGGCAGCTTAAACACACTAAAACACTTCATATGCTGAGTACTTAAGGATACAGGAAATAAATGAGGGGTGAGAAACTATCTGAAGAACTTACAAGGTGGGTATAATGCCATCACTGGACCTGAGTCATGGATTTATTTTAATAGTGTCAAGGACACACATTACAAACATGGGGATTATATTTGCTATGACCCTCAGGTAGTTATTCAGGAAAAAACAAATAAGGGAGAAATATAAATATATAAATATAAATAAACACACACACACGTACATACACACACACACCTTTACACACATGCATCTAATGGTTGACTTTAGTTGCTGCTGTAAAAACTTTTATATGCCAACTAAAAAATGAAATAATACTTTCTGTTCATAATAAGAGTTTTAGTGTAGAATCTAAAGAATGCAAAATCAACTTTATCCTATGGAATGTGGGTGGCCAAGAAAATTTACAACATCTATGACTTTGCTAGGGTCAAAACACATGGTTTTGGTTTTTGTGGTTGACTATAATGGTAGAGAAATTTTAAATGAGAAATTAAGAAAGTTCTTAAGTAACACCTGAGGAATTTGAAATGATGCATTAGCATTTGTAAACGTTTAAATTAAAACTTGATTTTCAGTACTACATACAATGGATAGAATCTTTTACCTTTTCCCTCACAGTGAGCTGATGTTGTTTGTGAGTAGAGGACACTAGGAGAACATCATCATACCATAATGATGTGGAAAGAAGAGACTTCTCCTGGTTCCGATTCTTGTGTGTTGCCTTCTCTTTTTCATCTTACTACACCTAGGATCAGGAGTAAAATTAACATAAAATTGGTCACTACAGGTAACAAGCAGAAGCAAAAGAAAAAACCTATTCTGGAGATGTAATATCATTCAGACATAAAAAGAAATGAAGTACTGATACATGCTACAACCCTTGATAATTTTATGCTGGGCATCCCCTCAGGTCCTCTCCCATTGTGGGAGCTTTTCTGTCCTCTCAGTAAATCCTGCTAAAAAAAAAAAAGAAAGAAAGAAAGAAAGAAAGAAAGAAAAGATTATGATAATTGAAAGAAGCCAGACACAAAAGGTCACATATTACATGATTACATGTATATGAAATATCCAGAATAAGTAAATTCATAGAGATTGGTGGCCAACAGTGTCCAGGGGTAGAGATGGGAAACAGGGAGCAACTGCTTAATGAGTATAGGGTTTCTTCTTGTGGGGATGAAAATGTTTTGGAACCAGATAGAGGACTAATGCCACTATATTAGTCATTTAAAATGTTAATTTTATGATGTTTTGACCTCAATTAAAAAAACTATTCTGGAGTGACAGTCCATAATGTGGAAAATCAACTCTGAGTGTGTTCACAATAGGAAATGAAAAAGCATCATCTGGGAAAGTCAAGAAGCAACAAAAGAATTAAAATCATAAGAACGCAAAATAATGTAAGCAATCTCAAACATTAAGTAGAGAAACAACAAGAAAAGAACAAAACTATTTTTAAAAGCAGGCAAATTGATTGAATAACAGCTGAAAAATTAAGCTAAAGGGATAATCAATATACTGGAATTTAAAGCTAGATTTAAAAATATGTAAGATATTTTAAAAAGAAACTTTAAATGATAGAACTAGAAGATTAAAAAAAAAAAACGAAAAAAGCGACTAGAAAAAATAAAAAAGAAAGAGGGACACTATTTGAGGGTTTGCCGGCGAATAATTTTTCATAATTCTCATTATTGGTTAATAAAAACTTAAATTGTTATAATTACTTTTTTAAAAAATGTGTCAGTTTATCTAATGAAGTTGAAGAATGTACATATACCATGAACCTATAAAACTACTTGTAGTTTTTTACTAGAAAGAAATTTCTAGAAGAATAAGGAAATATGTTATTAATGTACCTTGCAGCATTATTTGTAACAGAAAAAAATAGATGTCAAATGAGTCTTTCACAGAAAAAAGTAGTTTAGCTGACTAGGGTATTTGTTTTTAGCCATGAGGACTGTACATTACTTAATAATTAAAACACTGAATTAATTAAATTTCATCAGGGGAAAAGAGTTTGTTAACTGAGTTTAAAATAAAACAATATGAGTTAATATACAAAGACATAAATACTTTATTAATTTTATTAAGGTCTGCTGAAACAGTATCTTCAGAATAAAACTAAGTGCTATTCAGAAGAATGTCCCATGCAGACTCTGATTCAAAATAAGTTATGTAACTATGTTACACACAGTTCTAATGAGTTTGAGTAGTTCACAGACTATGAATGTGCTGAAAGAAGAACCATGAGACTGAGGAGCAATCGATGACAGCTGAAAGAAAAAAACAATACAAAGCAGATGCCTTTACACATGAAGTTGGTCACCTTGCTTTAGCGCAGAGGTATAGAGCTCTATGGAACTCTATTTCTCCTCAAGTTTTCATGATATTACAATGTGGTTTAAAAGGCCATGTTCAAAATGATTTCATCTTCTTTCATACAAGCAATGTTTAAGACATTAGGTTGAGGAGAGAGGGATAAAGGGTGGAGACAATAAAGACATGACTGAGCCAGGCTCGGTGGCTCAGCTTGTCATCCCGCGCCTTTGGGAGGCTGAGGTGAGTGGATTGCCTGAGCCCACGGGTTCGAGACCCGCCTGGGCAGGCGAGACCTCATCTCTACAATAAATCAAAAAAATCAGCCGGGCGTGGTAGCGCGCACCTGTAGTTCCAGCTACGTGGAAGGCTGAGGTGGAAGGATCGCCGGAGCCCAGCAGGTGGAGGCTGAGGTGGCCGGGAGCGGCCACTGCACTCCATTCTGGGCGACAGTGAGACTTCAATTCAAAAAAAAAAAATATATATATACGATTGAAGGAAAAAGATGAAGAGAAAGTTACAGTGGTTATACTGATAGCGTGAACCCAAGGTATACTGTTGGGTAGGGTCACTTCTGGAACCAATCACCCTAAAAGTGTTATGATTTTCTTAGAGCAACACTTGTGAGATTAGACCAGAGTTTATTTCTTGAAAATACATAAATTTTCATTTAAACTCATTTTGACCTGCTTCAGAAAAAACTCCTTTAATTGAGAGGACAGCACAGCTCTTCTTGTTGGTTCATCCTGTGATGTTGAACCTACAAGTTAAAAGTGAAGAAATACATTAGCGCTCAGAGTAGGAATCCCTTCTCTACTTCAGATAGGCTTTTGACTGTGCTATTTCCCTCCATTTTTAAATATCATCCTTTAAAAAATTTTTTTCCTTTAGAGCAGTTTTAGATTTACAATATAATGATGAAGAAAATACAGAAAGTTCTCTTATACTCTGCACTCGGTTACCTGTTATGAATATCTTACATTAGTGGGGTGCATTTGTCACAATTAATGAACCAGTATTGATATGCTGTTATTAACTGAAGTCTACACTTTATTCAGATTTCCTAGTTTTATATAATGTCCTTCATCTATTCCAGAATCTCAGCCAAGAGCGCACATTGCATTGAGTTGTCATGTCCCCTTATCCCCTTAGGCTTTTGGCTGTGATGGTTTGCCTTCTCTCTTGTTTTAAATATTCGAATCACTGTTTAAGCAGTTTTGAGGGTTATCCTGGAATCTCCCTGGTGGTGAATTGACCAAAAATAACCACACTCTGTTTTTTTCTCCAGGCTAATCTCATTAGTTGGCAGTTGTATGTCTCACCAGCACTGGTCTCAGAGCCAATGCGGAAAAAGGAGGCTCTTGTTTGTTGACCTATTTGTTGGACTTCATGCTGTGGAAAGGCAAGGTTGAAAGGTGGAACTGTTATCTCTGAGTTTGCTCTTAAACATTTAAGATTTGATCTTACTTAGTTTCAGGTTGATCAGATCTTTGCAAAAACTGAATCATCCTCCCTTTCATAATTATCATCAGCACATGATTGTCAAGTGGCCCTAGGAACACTGACACTAGCTAGCAGAGTGAGCTTCAGAGAAAACTAGTTCAGTCATTCCAAAATGTTTTATGGAACACCTATCATGTGCTAAGCGCTGGCAGTACAGTGATTTAAAAAAAGACAACATAATTATTGCTCATGAGTAATAGACTTAATTTTAAGAACTATAAATGCATAAGTAAATAACTGACATATTCCGTAGGTCCTTGTTAATGATCAGTTTTTAAGAAATACAACTGTAAAAAATGTGAGGCATGGTTCATTCCATTCGAAGTCTTCCTCACTGATGAAGTGGAAAGTCCAAACCAAACATAATGTTCCTAGAATTTAATATGTTTTAATCTCTAAGAATTGTCATAAGAAAGAATTTTAGAGAAGAGAAAAATACTTAAGAAACCACTAAAACAAATATATGACTTCTAATCTAAATTGCATCTTCAAATTTTCAAACTAAACATAATCAAAATTGAAACAAAATAGTTTGCTTGTTCCAGAACAATTGCTTTTCTTATTTATAAATATCCATTGACCTAAAGCAAAGTAACACAATATCTGTCTAATATTATCTAATGTAGGGTGGTGCATGTGTGTGGGCGCCTATAAGACTGGAGATTAAAATTTTGAGAGAGGAAATTTTTCTTTTTCGTGAGAATAAGTAGAGATTGAAAAATCTGAGGAAAATTCAGAAATGTGAAAAATGGAATATCAGAGGCCGAGCTCCAGAAGGCAGAGGAGAAATAAAGGAAACAGTTGTGTGCTCTGTTGTAAAAAAAAAAAAAGCCATATAGAAAATATTTTGAGAAGAATGATGTATTCTATACACTGTGAAACTCCCCTTCAACCTCCTCTATAATACTTCAGTGACATAGGGATGTTCTGCTAATGCTATGGATTGAAAGAATTTGTTATGGTCACTGGGAATGGTGTGGAGTCTTGCTTTAAGGATATTACAGGTAAAAGTAAAAACTACTTGCAGAGATTAAGATAAGAGTTCTGGTCAACATTTTATCATAAGACCAAGGAAATAAAGATGGAAGTCCTATGTGAAGAGCATGCCATTTTTTTTGTTTGAGGAAGAAAAACACTCTCTAAATTTCAAAACAAAAATTAAGTTTTCAACATTTCTGATAGCATACTTGAGAGACTTTCTCAGTTTTTTTGAAAGCAAAATTGTCTAGTATCTCTGCTATTTGGGATAATACTGGAGGCATATTGGATTTCCTGGCCAAAAAAAAAAAAAAAAAAAAAAGAGAGAGAGAGAGTGATAAAAGAACAAGATGGTTTTACAGAAGTGTTTTGTGTCAGAGGAATATTGTCACTGGACTTGATGGATCTGTCTTGCGGTTTTGGACTCTTGTGTCCCATTGACAAAGAATTGAAAATATGGCACAAACAAGTGCAAGTGCAAGCAGTAGTATATGGAGATCAATGGTACACTCCTACAGCAAGAAAAAATGAAGTGGGCTGTTTGAGAATCAGCCTTGAACTAACTGTGGATTTCTGTTTTTTGGAGATTTTGGCTTCCTTTTTCCTGGTTTCCTGCCGTCTGTCAATCTGCATTTTTAGAATCTGATGGACAGGTCCCATGTTACATTACCTTTGGGGACTATGTATGCAGGCTTCCCATGAGTACCTAAGAGAAACTGGAAGGGGGATTAAAATCACAATGCTGATCAATGCTAATGATATGGTAATAATCCAAAGGTTATATGAAGGCAATATTAGTCTTCTGATGCAAATTTGTGCAGGCCTGGGAAATCACAAGTGGTACAGAGCCCTGCTAATGTCTGTCTATATTGCCACAGTCCCTTGAGAAGGGCATGGCAAGGGTTCAAGTGCTCCTGTACATTCCTGGACAATATTCTTGAGAGCTAATGAAAGGTGCACTTTCAAATTTAGGAATAAGCTTCTTTCTACAAGTTCCCTTCTCCTTTGATTTATTGATATTAAGGGAGAGCAGCCGAGTGTTACTCGGACCATAAAACGAAGTTCCAAACTAAACAGGATGCTGTAACCAAATAAGGAGGGACTTCTTTCTAGAGCAAGGGATTGGGTTGAGACTAGGTGGTCTGGGGTGTGACTGGAAACAAGGTACCCTCGTGAATGGACCTCTCCTGCTCCTGTATAACAGCCACTTAACAATATGGCTTAAAGTTATTTTTTAAATGAAGTTACTAGGCTTTCTTCTCCCTGGAAAACCACTTGCAAACTGTCTTTTCACAGCTTTTCAATAGCTACTCAGAACCATCCTATGAGTGAAGAGACAGAAGCACAGCTCTTATCACTCAGAAAGTCCTCCTATTTTCCTCACACCCTCAGACCTCTCCCGAATTTTGTTTTGCAGTTAACACTCATTCATTTCAATTTCATCTCACTTCACTTCCTCAGGTCAACTCATGCTGATCCTCTAAGCTAAGCACTTTGAGTAGAAAGACCTATCTATTTTGTTTCCAGGAGCTAAGTATCAAGTATGTAATAAATGCTCACTCAATGATACAAAATATCCTTCTTACAATGGATTATTATTTGGTTTTTGTTGTTGCTGTCACATGTGGGAATAACATACACATATAATTGCAAAAATATTCCTTTTCAAATTGTACTAGTTCCTCCTTATCTGTGATTTCATTTATTTTGAATTTGAGTTACCTGCAGTCAACCATAGTATGAAAATAATACATAGAAAATTCCAGATGTACGTTATTCATACATTTTGAATAACTTATCACTGTACATTATTATAATTGTTCTATTTTATTATTAGGTATTGTCACTCTCTTACTGTGACTACTTTATATTAAACTTTATCATAGGAATGTATGTTTAGGAAAGAACATAGTATGGTCATGTGCCCCATTATGATGTTTTGGTCAATGTAGGACTATATATGACAGTGATCCCATAAAATTATAATGGTGCTACCTATAGAGATATGCCTTTTTTACCTTTGATACCATATTTTTACCACACTTTTTCTATGTTTAGATATACACATACCACTATGCTATGGTTGCCTACAGAATTTAGAATATTAACATGTTGTACAGGTTTGTTGACTAGGAGAATAGGTTATACTATATAGCCTAGGTGTGTAGTAGGGTTGTACCATCTAGGTCTCTGTGAATATACTCTATAATGTCCACACAAAGGTGAAATAGTCTAATGACACATTTCTCAGAATGTATCCTTGTAGTTAACCAATGCATGACTGGATGTGTAGGGTTTGGTGCTATACGAGTTTTTAGGTATCCATTGGGGGGTCTTAGAACAACTCCTCTTGGATAAGGGGGATGGCTACTGTAGTTAAATAAAGATGATAGATGTGTTCAGTCATGTATTCAAGTCCTCACCAGTTCCTTTGGATTCTAGATCATGATCACATCAGCACATTTTTCTTTACAGATTCTTCTGCTCCTTAGTCATGTTTCATCTTCTCCGAAAACTCTGCAAATTTCTTGGTAAAGCTTCATCTCTGATGGACAAAGTTGGGCTCTAGAAACCACAGGTGGCAAAATGCAAATAAGAACATGAGAAGGCATGAGCATGGTGTGTCTTAAGCAAGACTGTGAAGAACATTTTGCTTTTCTACTGCCTTTCTATACAGTTCTTCCTGTGTCCTCCCCTTTCACAGTGCCCACTTCAAAATCCTGATGTCCCAGCCCTGCCTCTGCTGACCTTTTTCAGGCCCATCCTTTTTCATAGTGTTGCCCGTATCAGATTTTTCTCCATCACTACTCATTTTACCCAAACTCACTTGTTTTGTATATTATACCCAAAGTCTTGTCTCTGTGGAAGGAATAAACAAGCATTTTTGACTGACTTATTGAACTCCTAAATAAGCTAACATAAAGTTGTGTTTAGGAAATGTACCGACCCCTTTGGTCAATGACACACAGCTTAAACATGATTGCATGTTAGTGATTACAATTACCAGCTATTTTTGATCTCCTTTTACATCAAACCTTGCCAAAACAGTTGTCTGTAAGCCCCCTCTTTACTTCTCTCATTCTCTCTTGAACCCATTTGAATAAGTCTGTTTTTTTCTTTCCACCACTTCACCAAAAGTGCTCTTGTCAAGGTCACCAGTGCATCTTATTTAGTCAAAATCAAGGGTCAGAGTGGCTCCCACGCCAATCGTCTCTCTGGTCAGCAGCCTCCTCTGCGGAGATGTGGCTGGCCTCCCTCCCAATTCTAGGTGCTGGTCTGGAAGAGGTGGCTAGGAGGTCTGGGTTTCAGCAGGAAAGTTGGCCAGCGTTGGGGAAATGCCTCGCAGGGTTGGCCACCCATAAGGAACCTGCCCGCCAGTCAGGGGAGGCACTAGACAGAGTCGAGAGAAGCTGCCACTTCCTCCACTCTTTAAGGCCTGACCTGAGTGTAAGTTGCAATAGCAAAAAGACAGAGAAGGAAGAGAGAGAGGGAGACCTTGGGAGAGTGCACAGCTCAGCAGGAAGTGGAACTATTGAGGCATGGAATGTATGAAATCACCTTCACCCCTACATCCTCTACAGAAAGAAAAAAAATCTACAGCTAGTGCACCACTTCCTTCAGCTGAAACCAAATAAAGTGTTTTTTCCCATTTTTGTAGAATTCTCTATTTTTATCATGGAACAGAAAGAAAACCTGATAAAAAACTTGCTTTTTCCGTTCTAAAGGGGATATTATCAGACTTTCCACCATGCATGACAGTAATCCTTCCAGCCCAGTAGCACATCCTTAGAGAACTTATCTTTGGGAAGAACAAAACAAAACACCATCTCCACCCTCTAAAATACTCCCCATATCAAAGCGATGAGATAGTCACATGAGTGCTCTATAGCCACTCAGTGAAGCAGTTGCTACAAAAAGTAAAAACCAAACTCTGCTAAAAGGATACCCAACCCAGATACCTCCCTCAGCCGTGGGCTCCTTAATTATCAGCAGTGCCCTGCCTCATACTGACAGGTAAAACTTCTATCTCTGATTGCCCAGGAATTTCTGGTAAAGATATAGCATAATTGAAATCAGGAATATTCTTTTAATCTAGCCTTGAAGAGATAAAGAGGAGATAAACAAAAGTGAACTGAGTGCAATGTCAAAAAGATAACAAAAATATGACCCCTCCCAAACAAACAAAACAAATAAGCAAACAAAAACAGAAAACAAGATCCTGATTCAGTACTTAACAATGGTCCCGGAGAGTTCTCACAAATCTCCAAAGACTAAAACTAGAAACAGAGAAGAAGGACCTCTGTTCTGGCAGATCATATAAACAATGAAGAGTTGACAGTCAACTGTGTAAAAAATCATAGGTTATTGACTCCAAAGCAAGAGGATGATGAAAATGAAATAAGTATCTATCAAATTAACACATAAAATAATATAGAAAGTGGATGAGAAGAACTGAAGTCAGCGTGGCAGATGTTTGATGTAATGACGTGGTCATGGAAGTTGACAGTCTATGAAACTATAAGGCATGAACACTGATATTGCAGATGTTCCAAAAACAGACAAACAAACAAAAAATCTAGTTGCTTCATCAATATGAAGTTAAATCAACCCAGATTTAAAAAAGGAAAAGAAGGCAAGTTGCCCAATGTAATGATGATCTTTTTTTCTCCTTTGGGTGGGATTGATAAAATTTCAACTGTTTCTTATATAAAGGTAGATGATTACAAACCCAAGCCTAAGCCTTCAAATGAAATGAAGGACAGCATATATTGAAAACTGGTATGGCCATTCACCTTAAGTCAAATTCTTACCTGGCAACGCAGCATCAGGTGCACAACCCATTGAGCAAGAGTGGATATGCAGTGATTAATCCTCTGGAACCTACTCACACATTGATGAGATGTATGGCTATATCTCCATTTATGCCAAATTTGGGGATATAAACAATATTTTGGAGTTAAAACTTAGACTGAAGTTTTCAAATCACCACAAGAAATCAAATTCTTTTTTCTTGCAAAAGCAAAAAAGATGAAAGGAAATTGCATCTGCCAAGACTGTCAGAACTGATCTTAGTCCTACTCAAAACACACAGTAAAACATAGAGGTGGAAAGTTATATGCTGCTTCCTCCAGAGCAAACCCTTTGTCTCCTATACAAACATTAACTTCTCTCCACAATCTCATTTTTAAAAAAACCTAGTGATGATATCAATCAGAAATCTGTAACATTTCTACTCCTCCAGTTACTCTCAAAGATGTATCTTCTCACTAGTCAATTAGTAGAGCTAAATCTGAAGACTGAACATTTTCAGTTTCTCACTATTATAGTTTACTTTGGCCCCTTCCCTTTCTCCCCTTGCTGCAGTGAAAAGGTCATTGTCTTTCAGTCAAATCAATGAAGATATATATACCATGCCTCCAATCAACACAGAAGAAGAGAAGATTAGTTTTATGAATAAACTAGCAGACATCTGACAGCCCAGAGAAAATATCGCTGCTTATAATACACAAAATCTCAATCGCCATATTCAACTGCTTGCTCGGCATTCATTTTTAAGAAACAAACTTCATTAACATTCCAAAAGTCTGATCCAGAAGAGATCTGACAGTTTTCTGACTTCAATCCAGTCTGGGGCCGTTGCTAACAAATTGAAAAAAAGTTATTGTTTCCTTAAATACCATATCAGACTTTCTATTCCTCTCCAAGATGGTGGACTGGAGGCTTTCAAGTGTGCCTCACCCAGTGTTGTGAAATAGTGTGTCAAGAGCAACACAGGGAACTCCAATTCAAGAAGAAAAATGGATATTCATCAAAATGGCAAAGCACACCCCACATCTCAGGGAAGGAAAGCCAGCGCCCATGACAGTGCTCCACAGAAAATGTGAGTGTGAACTTGGGTCACAGATAGGATGGAAAACACCCCTCTGAGATATGCCTTCCAATCAGGGATCTGCATAACTCAGGTCATGGGAGAACATGCCATTTCTCCTGAGCCCTGGAGCTGAATCAGGGAAAGGCCAAGAGTTGATGAGAGGGAAAGACACCCAGTAAAGCCACAGGTGTTTTCCCAAATCCAGGTCAGTAGGAAGACACCATTTTTGATGGGATCCATAGTCACAGCAACAGCGACCTCTGCAGGCACTTCAGTTTCTGTCCAGCGACAAAGCTGCTCACAGTGGATCTGTGACTATGGTCAGTTTTGCAACCTGGGACTCTTAAGTGAGGACCATTGTTAACAATCCCAGTCTCTTTTTCAGACTAGCTGGCGTGGCATGCCTCAGTAAATCTGAGGAAAAAGAGGGTCCCCTCCTCTTGCACAGCTGGGAAAGCAGATTAACAGGCAAGAGTCCAACAGGAGGGACCTCACCCCTTTTCATGTGAATCAGCAGCCTGAGTGGCAGAAAAGTTACTGATCCCATGATTTCTCCTGGGTAGTGAGGCCTGAAGCCAAAGCCAGCTCTGTGACCAAGAGTCAAGTTGCAGGTGTCACTGGAGAGAACCAAGTCTGTTCCCTAAGTCTGCCAGGGAAAGTTGTACTCTCCCAGTACACTTAACCTTGAGCCTCAAGTAATTAGAAGAACAAGAACAATCTAAACCTAAAGGTAGCAGAAAAAAAGAAATAACAAAAACCAGGGCAGAGCTAAATGACTTTGAGGCCAAAAACAAAAAACAACAGTGATACAAAGTATCAATGAATCAAAAAATTGGTTTTTGAAAGGATAAACAAAATCAATAAACCGCCAGCTATACTAATCAAGAAAAAAAGAGAAAACTCAAATGAAATCAGATATGACAGAGCTGACATAATCGATACTGCAGAAATAAAAAATCATCAAGGGACAACTATGAACACCTCTATGGCAACAAACTGGAAAAGCTAGAGAAAAATGGGTACATTCCTGAAAACATATAACCTCCCAAGACTGAACCAGGAAGATACAGATACCCTGAATAGACCACTAATGAGCAATGAAATTGAATCAGCAATTTAACCCCCCCCCAAAAAAAACCCATGGCCAGATAGATTCAGTCAAATTATATCAGATGTACAAAGAGGAGCTGGTACCACTCTTATTGAAACTATTCCAGCAAATCAATAAATGTGACACACCACATAAACAGAAGCAAAAATAAAACCATATAATCATCTCAATAATTGCAAAAAAGGTATTCAATAAAATCCCACATATTTTCCATGATAAAAATCCTGAACAAACTGGACATTGAAGGAACAAATCTCAAAATATTAAGAGCCACAGCCAACTTCATTCCTTACTGGGACAAGCTGAAAGCATTCCCCCTCAGAAAAGGAGCAAGATGGGGATGTCCACTCTCACCATTCTCATTCAACATTGTACTGGAAGTCTTACTGAGAGCAGTCCAGCAAGATAAAGAAATAAAAGGTATCCAAGTTGGCAAGAAGGACATCAAAATATTTCTGTTTGTGGATGACATAATTGCATGCCTAGAAAACCCAGAAACTTCTAGACCTTATAAATGACTTCAGGAAAGTTTCAGGATATAAAATCAATATATAAAAATCTGTGGTGTTTCTATCAACAAACAATGCTCAAGCCAAGAACGAAATCAAGAGCTCAATCTCATTCACACTCGCCAAACAAAGCAAAGCAACTTTAGGAATACACTTAAGAAAGTAAAAGGTGACTACGAAAAGAACTACAAAACACTTTCCCACTGATGAAAGTAATAAATACACAAATGTGTCTTAATTAAGCTAAAAAGTTTCTATACAGCAAAAGAAATAATCAACAGAATGAACAGAAATCCTGTTGAATGGGAGAAAATATTTGCAATTTAAGCATCAGACAAAGGGCTAATATCCATAATCTACAAGGAACTCAAACAACTCAGCATGAAAACAAGCAAACAAATAATCCCATCCAAAAGCGGGCAAAGGACATGAATAGACACTTCTCCAAAGAAGACAAACAAGCAGCCAACAAACATGAAAAGATACTTAACATCGCTAATATTAGAGAAATGCAGATTAAAACCACGATGAGATATTACCTCCCACAGGTCAGAAGGGCTATTATTAGAAAGTCAAAGAGAAACAGATACAGGTGTGACTGTGAAGAAAGGGGAACACTCATGCATTGTTGGTGCAGTTGTAAACTTGTTCATCCTCTATAGAAAACAGTATAGAGATTTCTCAAAGAACTAAAAATTGACCCAGCAATCTCACTATTAGGGATCTACTCAAAGGAGAAAAAAATCAATACATGAAAAAGATACCTGTACTCGTATGTTTATTGCAGCACTATGCACAATAGCAAAATCATGGAACCAACCTAAGTGCCTGCCAACAATTGACTGGAAAAAGAAAATGTGGTATATATACACCATGGAATGCTACACAGCCATAAAAAAGATTGGAGTCATGTCCCTTGCAGCAGCATAGATAAAGCTCAAGATCATCAGCCTAAGTGAACTGATTTGGAAACAGAAAACCAAACTCCACATGTTCTCACTCATATGTGGGAGCTAAATGGTCACAAAGATGGAAATAATATACACTGGGAGAATCAATAAGGGGGAACGTGGGTAGGGAACTTAGGGTTCAGAAATTAACAATGGGGTACAATATTCACTATCTGAGATTCGATGTCCACCACTATATGATATGTCCATGTAACGAACATGCATGTGTACATTCTGAATCTGAAATAAAGATGAGAAGAATTACTATATCTATGATATAATATTCAGGAACTCATGCCCCTAATGCACAGGATAGCTGTTAAATGTTATGTCTCCACTTTACTAACTTCAGACTACTGGAGAATATTTTAAAATACTTATCTATATTAATATTTATATATACATATATGCACTCCTAAAATATAAAAATTTTCCCAGCATTTGGGGAGGCTGAGGTGAGAGGATTGCCTGAGCTCAAGGGTTCGAGACCAGCCTGGGCAACTTGGTAAGACCTTGAATCAACAATAAATCAAAAAAATATAAGCCAGGCGTGGTAGTGCACACCAGTAGTTCCAGCTACATGGAAGGCTGAGGCAAAAGGATCACCTGAACCCAGCAGGTCGAGGCTGTGGTACCATGAGATGGCATGCACTCCAGCCTGGACAACAGAGTGAGACTCTGACTCAATATATATATATGTATATATATATGTGTATATATATATTCATGCTAGATCTTTCTATGCCAAAGGAATTACTGATACTTATAATTTTTTTGTCTTAAAATGAAGTATCCTACCTTAAAACTTTAAGACAAAGTGTAAATGACTTTCTAAAAATAAGAAATAATCACCTTATCTTAATTTTATTTGCTGATTTTATTGGTTCACTTGCGTATTCTACAAGGGTGACCTCAACAAAAGGATAAGTAAGCCTTATATTTGTATTGTGTATTAGTAGGTAGGTAGGTGAGCATAGTCTGATATTTGCTACCTTAATCCTACTCTTTGACTGGAAACATTTATAACTTATGTTAATCTTATTTTATACTGAAAGAATAATCTAGAAAACTCGTGGTATCAAATAATGCATTCATTTTAACATTGGTTTCAAAAGATCAGTCATTTAGTAAGCAAGACTTACCTTGTATTTTCTTTATATAATTAGCAAATCAGTGTCAAAATAATGAGAAACTCATAGTTCTCATTAATTAGAGAAGTATTTAAAAACATCACAATATTTTAACATTGTATTAATATGTAATACTCAGCTTTTACATCCTTAGAGTTTATATTGCACAAGAAGAATTTCAAATAAAACTTTTCTAAATATAATTATAAAATTTTCTTCACAAATATTATACATCCTATGTGCCAAGTGCCTTCAAAAACCTTTCTGTGAAAGTATTACTATATTGCCACAGTTATTTCAGTTGTTATGTAGAAAAAATTAGGGGTTATTTTATGTCCATTTAAAAAGAAATTGAGAAATTATTTGGAGTTCCAGAAATTCTGATTTTAATTTTAGTAAAATGACAAAATAAAATTATGTAAGTACAAAATCAATACCATCCTAGAGTTCTGGCAGACAGCAACAACCTAGACATGAAGGTTAAAGAGAATAAAAGTTGTATGAAAATTAAAAATATTAACATCCGAACTTACACAGAATTTTATTGTATTATTTTATTAGAATTAAAACTAAGATTTCTGAAACATATAGTATGTACATTAAAACTAGAACTGTCAAGAGAAACAATGACTAATTTGCTGGCTTGGGGTCTAGGGGAGGTTGATGTCCTGTTTCCACCTTTAGAATTGAATTGGTTATAAGTAAGTGGATTGTGGAGTTAAATTGCTTTTCATTAAAGCTACTGTAGCTTTGTCACTTAAGTTTTACCAAACTTTTTGGGAAAATATTTGTTATTTCCTTGCTTAGCAACTTTTTTGGTTTTTTTTTTTTTTTAGAAAAAAAAAATCACTTCTTATTTCTTATCTTACCATCAGTATCATTTGACATTCTTGATTACTTCCTCCTTGAAATTATTTCTTCAAAGGACTATTTTTTCCTAGATTTTTTTCTTTTTGCATTGGTCCCTTCTCAGTTTTCTTTTCTGCTTTCTTTTCCTGTTTCTACTCTACAAAGATTGGAATTCCTTAGTCCTTGAATCTCTTCCTAATCTCTCTCATGGTCTTATCTATGAGCTGTGGGCAGTCACATTTATACATCCACACCTAACTTCCTTCCTGAACTCCAGCTGAGTGTATCTGTCTATATTTCTGCCATTCTTGCAATGATATATAGTAGACACTTCATATTTAAAGTGACTCAGACTGGAAACCTAATCCTTTACTTCAAACAGGTTTCTTCCCCAATTTTCTCATTAATTATCAAATACATTCTACTAGCTGTTTTTTCTCTCATATTATGTGTCCAATACATCAAAATAAATTCAGAGTATGTTCAGATATTCTCTACCTGCAAGAGATATATCTACCTTAAAAATACCCACCAACCGAGTCTAAACCATTTTCATCTCAAATCTGATTTTTGTGATAGGCTCTTGACTGAGTCTTTGAAACTATGTCCTCATCACCATAGTCTATTCTGCACACATTATGTACAATGAATGTATAAAAATGAAAATCTGAAGACGTAAGCTCAGATGGTAATTCTTCAACTGCCTGCTTTTCTATCTTATCTGAGGGCATTTTTATAGCTCTGTGATCAGGCCGCCATGTACTTCTCCAAACTTATACTACAGTTCTCCTTGCTGCTGGGGGTCTGTGTTTGGAAAGTATTGCTATATTGCCACAGTTACTTTGGTTTTTATGTAGAAAGGAATAGGGAGCAAGAAATTCTTAAGGCAAGCATTCTTCTCCCTCAGGTCTTTGTATTTGTTGTTTCTTCTTAGAAAAGTGCTTCCCCAGATACCAACATAGTTTATTCTTCATTTCCCTCAGATCTCTCCTCATATTCCATTGTATGACAGATATTTTCCTGACCTTCTTTCTTTCCTTTGCTCTACTGTGGCACAGAGGGATTAAAAATAGTTAAAATTGTCCCTTTAAAAAAATCAAACTGCAAGCTCAAAACCTGCTATACATGGGGCGCGAGAAAACCAAATAGTCACAAGTCACTTTGCTGGAAATGCAAGATAGTAATCAATTCACAATCTTACCCCTACAGCCTCTCTTTGTGAAGTTATTGGTTTACAACCCCTGCTTGTCATGTATATCCTGGAAACAATTTGGTCTTTGAAAATCTGGTGTTGCTAAATACAACTTTGCAAATATCAAAGAAAAATATATAGCCATACAACCCAACCTCCTCCCTTACCTAGACTAACATATAAAACCCCTCTCCCCTCTGGGTTGTTCAGCCTTGGAGCATTAGCCTACTAAGTCATGCTGGTGCCAATAAAACACTACTTCCTAAGATAGCCTCAGTGTCACAGTCTCTTCGTTTTCCAGCAACACTTCTTGGTGCACTGGCCCGGAAAGGGAGAGTTTGGAGATGGTGTGTTCCACCTTCTTTGTCATTAGGGTATGACCTCTGGGGTGATGGGAGAGGCAATCACACCTGGTATGCAGCAGACCTTTTGATCTGTAGGAGGGAGGCCACTTCCAGCACACTAAGGCTCAGATCTTGAGAGCACAACAGGAACCCAAAAAAAGCGTGGGAACTGGCATGAGGAACAATGGCCGACAGAAAGGGTAAGAACAAGGGCCTTTGCGTAGACCTGCCAGTAGATGACAGAAGGGGAGCTTGATCATCTCCTGGAGTCCGCTAGTAGTTACCAGTCTGATGGAAAGGACAAAAAGGCAGTGGAAGGAAACACTGTCTTGAGATGAACCAATGACTCCTAGGATTAGGGTGGAGGGTGGGAGAACGTGCTATGTGACTGCATGTGAATGAGATGGACAGTGGAAGGGTTCCAATCTGACCAAAGTGTCGAAGTGAGTGTTGAGTCCCAATCTAAGCCAGTGACAACCTCATACAGCTGAGGACAGCTCCAAACCCCAGGGGAGGAGAATGCTTGCCTTAATCATTTCTTGCTCTCTGTTCCTTTCTACATAAAAACCAAAATAACCGTGGCAATATAGCAACACTTTCCAAGCACGGACCCCCAGCAGCAAGGAGAACTGTAGCGTAAGTTTGGAGAAGTATATGGGGGCCTGATCAGGATAGGGTTGGTCTGGGTTGGGGGTTTATACCAACCCGCTACCAACCCATCAATTGCTAAGAGGAGTCTGAAATATCTTCGTGAGGAGTATGGCTGGAGAAGGATGAAGCAGCTCTTTCCCATACCCCCCATTCCCTCATTTGTGTGTTCTTGCTGTCTGTTAAGGAGAGGAAATGGGTGGAAACCAAAGTAAAAATCCCCCTCTTGATTGTATGCTTAAGAACTTTGACAAATGTTTCTGCAGAGATGGTTGCAGTGTCAAATTCTCTCAGAGAAAGCTCCGTATATTTTGTGAAATAGATTGGCCCTCTTTCAGGGTTGGATGGCTACCAGAGGGATCCTTGGATAGAAAAGCCACTAGAAGAGTATATAGAATTATAGTAGGAGAGTCGGGTCACCCAGACCGATTCCCTTACATCGACCATTGGCAGGATGCAGTCCTCGCATGGCCCTCTTGACTAAAAGCTTGCTGGGAAGACAATTGCAAAATTATGGTAGCCCTCAAAACAGCCAAGTCCAAATGCCCATTAGAGTCTGATTAGTTGACTGACAAGCCGGTGTTGGCTGATAAATCAGAAACCCCACCACCTTATTCTCCAGTCTACCCACCATTGCCCCCTGCTTCCACAGCACCAGCCACTGTTAGGGGCTCACAATTGGAATGCACCCCTAAGCTAGTATATCTCTTAAACAATCACAGGCCACACTCAAACCACCTCTTCTGACTTCCTACACCCCACACAGAAAGCAGCTGCCAGAATACATGTCTGATATCAGGGGAATGTTATGTTGCCTTCCAGATGCCACTAAGGGAGACTAGGGGACCTATTTATTACAATCAAGAAGGCCAGATGAAAGCTGGGCAATGCACATTTGTGTACCAGCCTTTCACCACCACGGACCTTCTGAATTGGAACAGTCATACGCCATCCTTCACAAAAAAGCGTCAGGCTATGATTGACTTAATACAGTCCATTATCCAGACCCAGAGGCCAACCTGGGTGGACTGCCGCCAACTCCTCCTGACACCATTCAATATTGAGGAGTGTTGGAGAATTACACAGGGAGCTATAAAATGGCTAGAGGAACACGTCCCAGCTGGAGTACTCAATGCCCAGGCATATGCCCAAAATCAGTTTTCAGAGGAGGACCCCCCCATGGGACCCCAACAGTAACCAGAGGCTGCAAATGCTTGAACAGTATCAAGAGGCCCTTCTTCTGAGAGAAGGAGGGGAAAAGGCCATGAATATGAGCAAGGTCTCTGAGGTGTTCCAGGGAGCTGAGGAGAGCCCAAGTCAATTCTATGAGACATTCTGTGAAGCCAAACTTTTGGCTATATACCCCCTTTGATCCAGAGGCAACTAAAAATCAGCATATGGTAAATGCCAATTTTGTCGGATAGTCCTGGGGGATATCTGACGTAAGCTATAAAAAGTAGGGGGCCTTGCAAGAATGAATGTTAGTCAGTTGCTAGAAGTTGCCACTAAAGTGCTCATTGACTGAGATAAGGAGGCCAACAAGAGACAGACCGAAGGCAGAAAAAGAAAGTGGCCATGCTTGCTGCTGCCATTGTGGGGTACCAGATCACAGGCCCACCAGGAGGAAACGGAGGCAGAAGTCAGGGAAGAAGACAGTTAGGTTGGCAGTTTCCTAGAGTGAGGCCCAGGCCACCTCAGCCTGTCCAGGAACCCCTGAACCCCATCTATCAGCCTACACAAGGCACATCACAACCCCCTATGAAGTTAGGGAGAAACCAATGTGCCTATTGTTACCAAGAAGGTCACTGGAAGGGTGAATGTCCCCAATGAATAGCTGATGAGTTAAATCCAACAGAAAAATGGCCCACAAGACTCCACTTATCAACAAGACCCACCAGCTCCTAACGGCTTTATGGGCCTGGCCTCTATGGAAGAACTGCAACAAGAATAGGCCAGACCAGGGTCCCTACTATCCTTAGGTCCCCAGGAACCAACGGTCAGCATGACAGAAGGGGACCAACATATAAGCTTCATGGTCAACACGGGAGCTGAACTCTCTGTGATCACTCAGCCTGCAGGTCCCTTCTCCCCAAAATGAGCTAATGTTATGGGAGTCACAGGACATCAAGCCAGACTTCCCTTCACGATGCCATGATGCTGCACAGTCAGTGGCCATGAGGTCATACAAGAGTCCTGTATCTCCCAGATTGCCCTGTAGTCTTGATGGGATAGGACCTCCTGGGAAAACTTCAAGCTCAAATAACCTTTTGATTCTCCTGATCACATAACTCTGAGATTAAGAGACCGACATGCTAAAATCATGACCCTCACTGTCCCCTGGGAGAGGAATGGCAGCTCTACGGTCTAACGGAGGCCTCACAAACATCTCCAGAGCTGCCACTTTGAGTACTGGGAATGTGGACAGAGGACAATCCTCCAGGACTGGCAAGAAATATACCCCCTGTAGTTGTGAAACTAAAGCCAGGGGGCAAGCCGGTCCATCAGAGGCAGTACTTCACCTCACGCAAAGCACAGTTAGAAATCCACAAGCACCTAGAGAGGTTCTTGCATTATGGAATCCTCCAGGTTTGTCAGTTTACTTGGAATATGCCTCTGTTGCCAGTGCAGAAGACAGGTATGGATGACTACCAGCCGGTTCAAGACTTGAGAGCCATAAACCAGGTCACGGTCACTCTATACCCTGTCATCCCAAACCTGTATATGCTGCTGGGTCTCATTCCTGCTGAGGCTGCTTTCTTCACCTGCTTGGATCTTAAGGACGCTTTCTTCTGCATTCACCTGGCCCCAAGAAGCCAGCCAGTCTTCGTTTTCTAATGGGAGGACCCAACAAATGGCACCAAGGGACAGTTAACTTGGACCCAACTGCCCCAAGGATTCAAGAATTCTCCAACTATCTTCCGTAGGGCAGTAGTCTCAGATTTAAAAGCCTTTCCAACACACCAGTTTGACTGTACCTTGCTCCAGTATGTAGATGACTTATTGTTGGCAGCACCAACCCCGGGAAAACTGTACGTAAGGGATACAATAACTGCTCACCCTCCTCTGGAAGGCGGGTTACAAGGTCTCAAAGAAAAAAGCCCAAATATGTCAGGAAAAAGTTAGGTATCTAGGTTTTCATTTGTCCCAAGGTCAGTGCTAACTTGGCCCTGAAAGGAAACAGGCAGTGTGTTCAATACCAGTCCCAACTACCCGGTGTCAAATCTGGGAGTTTTGGGGGGCTGTGGGGTTCTATAAAATTTGGATTCCCAACTTCCCCATCATGACAAAACCCCTCTATGAAGCCACCAAGTGGGGTGAACGGGAGCCTCTGCTATGGAAAAGGCTCAGCAACAGGCCTTTGAACAAATTAAACAGGCCCTCACCAACGCATCTGGTCTGGGACTCCCAGGTGTGACTAAACCTTTCTTTTTATATGCGCATGAATGTGTAGGCACTACAGTAGGGGTCCTGATTCAAATACTAGGGTCATGGCATAGACCCATGGCATATTTATCCAAACAACTAGATTCTGTGACTCAGGGCTGGTGGCCTTGTTTAAAGCCCTGGCAGCCATGGCACTACTGATAACAGAAGCTGACAAACTAACTATGGGTCAAAAACCTAACTGTCAGGGTGCCTCATGCTGTGATAAACTTAATGGAATGCAAGGGGCAATATTGGCTAACCAAAGCTCAAGTGGTCAAATATCAGGAGATGCTCTGTGAAAACCCACTCATTCACCTAGAGGCGATAAAGACCCTAAATCCCACAACCTTACTACCTACAGAGCCAGGACAGCCAGACCATGATTGCATTGAAATAATAAATGAAGTGTTCTCTAGCTGTCCAGACTTAACAGACCAGCCCCTCAAGAATCTTAAAGGCGAGTACTTCATGGATGGGAGCAGTTTCATACAGGAGGGAGAGCACGTTGCCAGCTATTCAGTGATAACTTTAAACTCCATGCTTGAGGCAAAACCTCTGCCGATAGGAACTTCAGCTCAGAAAGCAGAACTCATTGCGCCTACTCGAGCCCTCCAGCTAGCTGCAGGGCTACTTGCTTATATCTTACAGACTTCAAGTATGCTTTTACTACCTTGCATGCTCATGGGGCCTTATACAAGGAGAGAGGTTTAATCAATTCGGGGGGAAAAGACATAAAATATGGCAATGAAATTCTAGAGCTACCAGATGCTGTATGGTTACCAAAAGAGGTAGCAGTCGTGCATTGCTGAAGGCATCAAAAGGGAAATGTGATAACTGCCAAAGGAAACTGCAAAGCAGATCAAGAAGCAAAGCTTGCAGCAACAAGAAAAACTGTCAAAATGACTACGATAACCACAATCCTGCTTCCGAATCTGCTGACAGACTGGAGCCCTTGCTACATGCCAAATGAGAAAACTTTGAAACCGAAACTGGACACTACTTACAAGCTGGATGATAGAAATTTCAAGATGATTGAATAGCAATTCCAGAACTATTGGCTCCAGCATTTGTCAGGCGATTTCACCAAGGGACACACAGCGAACAGACCGCTCTTGAAAATACCCTCAGTGAGCCGGGTTCGGTGGTTAGCCTGTAATCCCATGCTTTGGGAGGCTGAAGTGAGTGGACTGCCTGAGTCTGTGGGTTCGAGACCTGCCTGGGCAACTTGGCAAGACCTCATCTCTACAATAAATCCAAAAATTAGCCGGGCGTGATAGCATGCACCTATAGTTCCAGCTACTTGGAAGGCTGAGGTGGAAGGATTGCCAGAGCCCAGCAGGTCAAGGCTGCAGTGGCCGGGAGCTGCCACTGCACTCCAGTCTGAGCGACAGTAAGACTCCAACTCAAAAAAAAACAGAAAAAGAAAATGCCCTCAGTAAGTACTTCTATGTCCCCCGAATCTCCAGTATAGCACGGGGCGTCTGTGAACAATGTGTAATTTGTGCTCAAAATAACCCACAGCAGGGACCCAAAGTCTCCCCTGGAGTGCAGCATGTCGAGGGGACACCCTTTGAGGATCTTATCGTGGACTTTACAGAACTCCTGCACTGCCAAGGCTACAGATATCGCCTTGTTTTTGTGTGTGCTTTCTTGGAATGAGTTAAGGCCTTCCCCACAAGGACAGAGAAAGCCACCAAAGTGGCTTGACTCCTGTTAAAAGAAATCATTCCTTGGTTTGGACTCCCTATAACTATAGGATCGGACGATGGACCAACATTTGTAGCCAAGGTAGTACAGTTAATGACAAGAGGACTGTAAATCAGATGGGCACTCCATACAGCCTATGGGCCACACATTTCAGGAAAGGTAGAGCAAATGAACTGGACCTTAAAATCACAACTAAGTAAACTATACCAAGAAATTCATTTAGACTGGGTTCAGCTTCTGCCAACAGTCCTTCTAAGGGTAAAGTCTAGCTCCACAAAACAAACAGGTTTCTCGCCTTTTGAAATCCTATGTGGGCTGCCACTTCCTCTTGTTAAGGGCATACAGGGAGACTTAAAGGAGTTAGGAAATCTTACTCTAAAACAACAAATACAAGCCTTAGGTTCAGCCTTAAATGCCATTCATTATCATCAAGTCAGAGAACAGCTACCAATTAGTTTAACTACTGATGCGCGTTCTTTTAAACCAGGTAATATGGTATGAGTTAAAGAATGAAATGTACAGCCTCTTAAAAGCCTCTGGAGGGGCCCATTTACTGTCCTTTTCTCTATCCCAACTGCAGTCAAAGTAGCCGAAATAGTTCTCTGGATCCATTAGAGCAGAGTTAAGCCTGGCTCCCAGGACTTGGAGTGTACCACAAATCCGTCAGCTCCCCTTAAGCTGACCCTCTGGAAAGTCACCGAGGCTGACGGGAAACCTGAAACAGATTCCTCAAGCCCTGCTCTAGCTACTCTGGTGTTGGCTAGTCTATGCATGGCTGAAGTTTGAGGACTCATCAGCCTTGCTTCAGCCACACACAGAATGCTGGTTGATCTAAGCACAATAGAAGCCTGAGGACTCAACCAAATCATCACCTTACTGATAAGCCATTGTTTCTAAAATTATATGCCTATGTTTTGTCAGCCTTTGTATTTGCCAATTGCTATATTGTTTGTCATTTTATTTGCTATAGGACTGGCAGAGTCAACCCCTATAAATTGGACATGTTGGAAAAAGGTCTCACTAACATTTCTATTCTTTCTTATAATAGGAAGCTTTCTTGTGCTTTTATGTACTTCTGCCTAATTTGGGTATCTATTGCTTCCCCTATACACCCAGCATGTAAATGTATAGAAACTATCTGGCCAGATGTAAAAGTCTTCCATTGTTATTCATCCCAGCCAGAAATTTGTTATACTGACAAACATATCTGTACCCATAATGGCCAACTGTCCTTTACTGGATTATTAAAACAGAACTACCAGTACACTGTATCTGGTGTTATAGCTTGTAGCACCCTCGGAAGCACAAACTGGGTTTGTTGGGATCTCACCTCTACACCCAAATCTGAGAAACTGCTTAAAGAAGTTGCACAATTTATAACTACCAGCTACCCAACAGCCAAAGTTAACCCCATTCCCTCAGCCATGGGAAGTAGGTCAAAATATGTTTATAAATTTGGCTGAGAACATATACCAGACACTTGGTGTCACCAATTGTTGGGTATGTGGAGGAGCCCTAATGACTGAAAAATGGCCTTAGAAAGGAACTAGTCTTGATGCATACCACCTCCTTCAATGGAACAATTCTTTAATTGTTAGAACAGACAACCTACCCCCAAAATGGGTCCTCTCCTCAAAAATAATTGGAGAAGACTGCTTAAGCAGAGCAGGCTTTGCTGATAATCAATGGGTAGGAGAATATTATACTGGAATTCAAAAGAAAATTATACTGGAATTCAACCCACCAAACCTGATGGCCAACAAGGCCTGCTTCATATTAGGCACCTGCATATGCAACTAAATCTTCTCAATGTACTGTTGTCATCCGAACTATAAGTAACTGTATAGTACTATCCTCTGAACAAGCTAACCCATTTCAAGGTATTCCCGTTATAAGTCAAAGCTGGACAAATGCGTGCCACTACTTATCAGAATTGACTAGCTTTGGAGTACCTGCTAGCAGAAGAAGTTGGAGTATGTAATAAATTAGCTCTGACTGTTGTTTACAAATAGATGATAATACTAAAGCTATAACTGATACAGCAACCAAAATTAGAAAGCTTGCTCATGTCCCGGTACAAAAATGACATGACATAAAAACTGGCGATTGATTTGAAAACACGTTCTTGGGTCTGGGAGGAGTTAAGTACATTATTGGATCTGTGATCCTTTTTTTTTTTGAGTTGGAGTCTCACTCTGTCTCCCAG
Source organism: Cephalopachus bancanus (assembly GCA_027257055.1). Taxonomy (NCBI): domain Eukaryota; kingdom Metazoa; phylum Chordata; class Mammalia; order Primates; family Tarsiidae; genus Cephalopachus; species Cephalopachus bancanus. The sequence continues at coordinate 765,694 of JAPVLO010000394.1, forward strand.
ACTGGAGTGCAGTGGCCGCTCCCGGCCACCGCAGCCTCGACCTGCTGGGCTCCGGCGATCCTTCCGCCTTAGCCTTCCAACTAGCCGGAATTACAGGTGCGCACTACCACGCCCGGCTAATTTTTTGATTTTGTTGTAGAGATGAGGTCTCACCTGCCCAGGCGGGTCTCGAACCCGCAGGCTCAGGCAATCCACTCACCTCAGCCTCCCAAAGGCATGGGATTACAGGCTGAGCCACTGAGCCCGGCTTGGATCTGTAATCCTATTGTTGGGATCCTGTCTTATCCTCCCTTGCACAGTCCCAGTAATTATGAACTCTGTCTCTAAGTTTGTGGAAACAGTTGTTGAAAGAAAAACTGCGGCCCACTTAATGCACCAAATTGAAGATGATGCTCTTTAACCCATGAAGGAGCGAGCATCAAAGGGGGAATGTGGCAGAGAAGGGCTAAAAACAGTTAAAATTATTCCTTTTTAAAAAATCAACCTGTAAGCTCAAAACCTGCTAGACATGGTACGTAAGAAAACCAAACGGCTACAAGCCACATTCCTGAAATGCAAGATAGTAATGATTTACAACCTTACCTTCTGCATACTCTCTTTGTGAAGTTATCAGTTTTCAACCCCTGCTTGTCATGTATATCCTGGAAATAATTTGTTCTTTGAAAATCTGGTTTTGCTAAATACGAATTTGCAAATTCCAAAGAAAAATGTATAGCCATACAACCTAACCCCCTCCCTTACCTAAACTAACATATAAAACACCTCTCCTCTTTCTCCAGGTTGCTCAGCCTTAGAGCATTAGCCCACTGAGTCACTCCAGCACTAATAAAATGCTACTTCCTAAGATAGCCTCGGTGTTATGGTCTCTTTGTCTTCCTGCAACACTATAGTCACCTAAAACTGTTTTAACTGCTTTATTTTTCTTCATGCTAGATCCTCTTTCTAAAATAAAACCAAAGCTGTTTTTTTTTATTTTTTAGACTGGTGTACTTGCAGTGCCTACAAAAGACTCTGGTTTAGGTTCACAATAATGAATGAATAAATAATTGATTGATGGATTGGTTAAAAATCCATGTTAGGAATTTTGACATATATAATTGTTACACATAAGTCTACAGAAAGTATTAAAATATTATATTGTAGAATTAGTGCCATAGACTGTAAAATACACATAGAAAGTTTTCTACACTATATTAGACTACCTCTATACAAGGCTTCTGGAATGGCAGGTTCCTATACAGACAGTCATAAACTGTTGAGTAATTGTTTATTTCTCAGAATTGTTTCCCAATACTTCTCTTTTGTGTTTTCTTCATTGCAGAAGAAGTTACCTTTAATATTCTTAAATTTTATACTTTTTATGTTGAGATAAGTTATATACAGTTGTAAGATAAAATACAGAGTGATTGCGTAATCTTTTTTTGTGTCCCCTGATAGTGTAACATCTTGCGGTACAATACCGCAGTCAGGAGATTGATGCAATCCACTGACCTTGTTTGGATCTCACCAGTGTGCGTGTGTGTGTGTGTGTGTGTGTGTGTGTGTGTGTGTGTGTGTGTGTGTATGTGATTTTAATGTTTTACATTTAAGTCCTTGATCCATTTTAAATTGATTTTTGTGTAAGATACTAGATTTAGGTCATGGATGTTTGTTTGCTGTTCGTTTGTTTGGTATATTGATGTCCAATTGTTCCAGTACTGTTTGTTGAAAAGGTAATCACTCCTCCATTGAATTGCTTGTACCTTTGCCAAAACTCTGTTGGTCATTTTTGTGTCGATGTATAGATTTTCTATTCTGTTCAAATAGTTGGTTAATCTGTCCCTCTACCAATACCATACTGACTTGATTACTGCACATATATACAAAGCCTTAACATAGGGTAGTGTGATTCTTTCTAGATTATTCTTCTATTTCAAAATTATTTCAGCTAACCTAGTTTATGTGCCTTTTCATATAAATTTTAGAGTAAGATTATCTATTGTCTATGTTCTATACACAAGTTCTTGCTGGGCATTTTATAGAAATTTTATAGAAATTATAATTTTATAATATATAATATATAAATTTATAGAAATATAAAATTTATAGAAATTTTATAGAAATTGCATGAAATCCATAAATCAGTTTGCAGAGAAATGACATCTTTACTATAATGAGTCTTCCAATTCATTAACATAATATATATTTTCATTTTAAAATTCACTCCTTAACTTTGTTTTCATCATCATTCTATAATTTTCAGGATACACATCCTATGCACATATTATTAGTTTAGACTCAAGTTTTCCTTTTTTGGAGGAATTGTAAATGATACTGTCTTTAATTTTGGTTTTCATATGTGCATTGTTGCTATACAAAAATGCTATTTTGTTTGTACGTGTGTGTGTGTGTGTGTGTGTGTGTGTGTGTGTGTGTGTGTTGATCTTGTTGTCTTGTATCTTGCTACCTACTGAGCTCATTTATCTATTCTTCTTTTCATTTTTGCTTTTGAAAATTACTTGGGCTATACTACATAGACATCATGTCATCTGCAAATAGGGTCCCTTTTATTTCTGTCATTACAATTGATATGCCTTTTATTTATATTTCTTTTCTTATTGTGCTGGCTAAAACTTCTATTATGATACTGAACACAAATGATGAGAGTGGGCATCCTTGACTTTTTTCTGGTTTTAGGGGAAAAGCAATCCAATCTTTCACCATTAAGTATGAAGCTAAGTGTGGTTTTATTACAGATGGTCATTATCAAGTTAAGGTAGTTTCTCCTCTATTCCTAGGCTTATAGGAACTTTAATTATAAATGGTATCTGGATTTTGCCAACTTTTTTTGCATCAATTGATATAATCACAGAAAGTTTTTGGTATGAGTATACTTAAAATCTATAATACAAGGACCAAGGACAACCCTACTATCTATCAAATATTTACATAAATGAATAGCCACAAGAGAAACAAAAACCATATATCAGCTCAACTCCTGTTACTATTTTATAAGAAAAAGGGAAATTAACAAAAAAACCTTCGACCTAAAAGGTATTAATGTGATCTCTGATCTCTTTTAGATCATATAAAGTGAACACATGCAGATGATATTGCTTGAGAGCCTTTAGAGACCCTGGATATAAACTGTGTAAAGGATTAAAGAATATTCCAATAAGACTTATGTCAAGGTGCTCATTTTTTTTCTGCTGGCATTATTTTTAAGAACTATAAATCTTTGAATTTTAAAAAAGCTATAAAGTTTGAACTCAGCTGCAAAGGAGTCAGTTATGTACAATATATACAGTGAAAACCTAGCTATTTAGCATTGTTATCAAAGACTGGAGAAACTATTGAGCAGAAGTCAGTTGAATGAGGCAATGCTCACTTTCTCCAGCATCAACAGAAGTTTGGTATCAGGAAAAACATAGCAGCCTTACCTCTTAGATTGAAGTGGGGAAGATTCTCCAGTGAATAAAACATATTTTATGACTCTCAAATCAGCATAGACTAGTTCTCTAGCTCTGTATTTTTACAGACGCTTGGTAAGTGTTCTCTCTTCAAAGACAACCTTGAGCTTCTATGAATAAAAAAAAAGGTTGAAACTATTAGAGGTGATTATTTTTTCTTTAATGAATTATGTTCATTAGAAGATGAGCTGCTGAACTGGGTGTGGAGGCTCATGCCTGTAATCCCAGCATACTGGGAGGCCAAAGTGGGAGGATTTCTTGAGTCCAGGAGTTTGAGATCAGCCTGGGCAGCATAGCAAGACCTCATCTCTACAAAATTTGAAAAAAAAGATGAAGAAGGAGGAGGAGGAGGAGGAAGAAAAGGAAGAGGAGAGTTAAGTAAATCTCTAGCTCTAGGCAGATTAACTGGCTTTTTTTGAACCCGAAAACTACTTTGAATTTAAAACACATCAAGATGTCTACTTAGAAGCAGCTGACTCTCTCACAGAGCAAAGGAAGAGAGACTCAGCAGTTGAAGACCCTCATCAATCAGAGCAAGTGGAGATGGAGGATGCAACCCACAACACAGAGGACCATTGGGACACACAGGGAGCAGAGAAGAGAGGGAACAGGCAACCACTTTGGAGTCAGGAAGCCCCCTCCCATGAGAAACAGACAGCAGCCTCTGGATGTGGGAAATGGTGAGTGCAGAAAATTAGGACTCAGTACTTGCTACTGCCACAGACTGGAAGGGCACCTTTGAGTCCCAAGGGATTCCAGTCCCACACAGAAAATGGCCTGGATACAGCACAACTGGGTGCCGCCAGAGCCCATGTGGAGCTGGGAACCCATTTGGACCCTGAACACTTACTGCCAAACCATCCCCAAGGACTCATTCCCTGCCAGCAGTACTTGTCAGTAAGGTTCCAGGCTGGGAAAGAACCCTCACTTAGCCACCTTCACTCTCCCCAAGGGCAGGTTCCGCTGATGCAAGCAGCTCTGCTTTGGGACAAGCTGTTGCACAGATCCTGTTGCTGAAAGAACTACAAAGGAAAGGGGAGTTGGGAGGAGCTCTTAGTAATCCCTCTTTCTCTCTGTATTAATGCATCTGGGCAACACTGTTACAGCATCCAGGGGGCCCATCCTCTCTCTTGATTCCCACTGAGTGCTCACAGCTGGGGACTGGAAGGCAGACCTGCCAATTCCACCTCGTGGGAAAAATGCTGCTATGGAAAGAAACTTTGAGTTCTGAGCATGGACAGCCTCTGACAAAAGAGGAGCCAGCGGCAGAAGTGGCACAGGAGGCTGCCATCCTGGCAAGCTCTCTTTCCCCATATGAATTCTTTTGTACAACAGAAAAGGTGTAGCCATTCCCACAGGGTGGCCATAGCAGCCAGGGGACCTATTTCCCACTTAGGTAGCCAATTGTGCCCATGGCTAGGATCTGGAGAGCAGCCCAGTCTGACCTAACTTTACCTCCACTAACCTCCCTTGAAATCCCAGGGACTGAGGATCTTTGGGAGTAACCGCCACCTCGCCCATAGCCTAGGTCATCTGTGCACTTCCTTGGGGAAACAGAGACCAAGCAACAAAGCTCACAGTCACCATCACAGCAGGCTGTTTCCTATAAACACCACCTCCTGGTTGGAGGTCAACTGGAAGAGCCCATTAAACATCTGAGACAATAATGCACCCCTGAAAAGGAGATAACAAAGTCCATGCCAACATACATCTCGTACACCATTCTAGACTGAGACATCAGAGAGCTTCTACAGAGTGTCCTCCAAAGACGTGGGTTACCAATTTCCCTTAGCATTCAACCCCTGTGCCTTCACTTCATTGGATACATTGTAGGCACCCTCCAGCACCAGCCAAATGATGGCAGCTTCCTAGGGCAACTGGATCCAGAAGAGCAGCAGGACCCATAGTGGTTGGGCCCATGGATGACTGTCTTCAGAGAATGGAGAACAACACAACAGGGGCGCATCCAGTGAGATTAAAAATAATAGTACTAAAAATAAAATTTAAAAATAAATCCCACAAAAGGCCACCCCAACAGTGGCATCCTTATCTAACAATAACAACAACAAAAATAAAGGGAAAAAAAGAAGGAGAAGAGCCTGTCCTCATAGATGAAGAGGAAGCAGAAAAAAAAAAACAATGGCAATCCCCTAAGCCTTAATTGCCGGGGTACCAGCCCCGACCAAAGAGGGAAGGGTTAGGACCCGCTCCAGAGAATCTGGACGGTGAGAAGAGACCACTCTGAGGCAGTTTCTTCTGGGAACAGTCTGATCAGGACTGATGCCAAATTTTATTCGGACTCCTTCCAACTTATATACCATTTTTCATACCCTCCAGCAGTGTTATAATCACTTGCTGGGGGCGTACAAACTCCATGATGTATACTGCGATTTACAAACTATGCATCACAAGACCATCACGAGACTTGCAAGCTCCAAGCAGGCGTGCCTTACAAATCTCACATCAAGGTCACAGGTGCACAAATACAGTTCGTTTAAAAGTGTCTTCCATAGTGTTCAACAAATCATTCATATTATACTCTTTGTTCTAAACCCTGATTAATACAAAAACTTTCTTAGTTAACTCTAGGTTCAATCCAAGTTCACTGACTCCTAATATTTTTTAATGATTGATATTATCAACTTAACACTATACTATAATTTATAAGTTTACTTAAATGACTTAATTTTTATTTATTCCATTAACCTATTACGATTCAACATAGTGGCCTGTAATTGTACAACAATTAATTCAAAACTTATTTCTTACCATGACTTATATGAGATTCATGATCTAGTGTTTGGACTTTAATACTATGCTATATCTCATTAAGCTAATACCTTATCATTAAATCTTATAATTATCGTTGACGTATGATTTTAGAATCATAACACTATAATTCTCATTCTATTTTAATAAAACTACGACTTTAACCCAAAACTTAAATCTTTTTTCCTAGTATATTAATACATGGCTATGTGTAAAATTTCCTATTGTAATATAAGAAGCAAAAACTACAGCGTTGGGAAAGTTTCAGTATACTAATCAAAGTATCTTAAAATTGGCCTACAGGAACAGGAACTAAAGTCATAATCTGAGAAAAGGAAACTTAAAAAGCTTAAACAAAACCTAAAAGTTTTCTATGAATGCTTATTACTGTTTAAATCTTTCTGATGGAAATTATATCGTCTTAAATGAATGTTTTATCCGAACAAGTCTATTTTAAAAATCAAATAGTGTCTGCTACACTCTTGGATAATGGACTGCGCAGTTACTATGGAAATGGCCACGGGCTGAAGCAAACAGTTTCGGCATGTAACGAAACTAGAAAAACGTCCTGAAGAAAAACGCCCTGCCCGGCTAAAAGGCGGGGCAATAAAACTATTATGATAATTTAGTTTCTAATCTTAATCCTAGGAGAAACTGCCTTTGGGAACAAGAGCTGAAGAAAAACGCCCTGCCTGGCTAAAAGGCGGGACAATAAAACTATTATAATAATTTAGTTTCTAATCTTAATCCTAGGAGGAACTGCCTTTGGGAACAAGAGCTGATTCACCAGTCTACCAGGAATAGAAGTTAAAAAATATCTAGAAAGAAGTAAGATTTAGAAAGGACAAGGTCATTCTGCTGTATAACCTTTCATCAGGCGTATAGAGATTTTACTTATAAGTTTTACTGCCATGTATGCACACTGGTCACTAATCACACGCCAGTATTATAGGTATAACTGACATCCTATGTCAGAGGCGATCTTCCAGATGGGCCTTTACAGGCCTCAGCCATGTAGCTATAGATGTTGGCTCCCAACACTTAATGAGTCATTATCCACAAAAGAACCTTCTGAATTCCAAGCAATAGAACCCATCCAGAACAAACTCTCCCTGGTGAGAGACATAGAATTCAGACTATGAGTGGCAAAGCCACGAGAAAATGGAAGCACAGATCACCTAGGCAATGAAAACATTGCAGGAAATAAAAGCTGAGCCAGCCAATATAAGAAAGGTTCAATCTGAACTCTTAGAAATGAAGAATCGTTTCCTGGAATTTCAAGGCACAGTGACACACCTGAGTAGGAGAACCATCCAGGCAGAGGAAAAATATCTCAGGGCTGAGGATTAAACTATTGAGTTAACCCAGTCTGACAAAAACAAGGAGAAAAGGCTCAAGAAAAATGAACAAAACTTATGAGAGGTTTGGAATTATGTACAGAGACCAAATCTATGGCTGATTGGCATACTCGAGACAGAAGGGAAAACAGAATACTCTGAAACAAGACTTCCAAGAGGTCATTCAAGAAAATTATCCCATTTCACTAGAGAGGCAATCATGCAGACATAAGAGATTCAGAGAATTTCTGTGAAGTATTACATAAAAAGACCATCCCCAGGAAACATAAGAATTCATCTCCATGAAGTAAGCACGAAAAACAAAGCCCTAAAGAATAGCTAGAGAGAAGGGACAGACTACCTACTAAGGAAAACCCATCAGAATTGCAATAGACCTCTCAGCAAAATCCCATAGCCAGAGAGAACTAAGATCACATTTTTAATGTTCTCAAAAAGAGGAAATTCAAGCCCAGAATATCCTATTCTGACAAGTTAAACTTCATTAACGAAGGAGAATTAAAATTATTCCCAGACATTCAATTTCTAGGAGAATATTCCACCTCCAGATCCGTCATTCAGGAGATGCTTTACAAAGTTCCTAGCACAGAAACAAAAGAACAGTCCCACTTATCACAAAAGCACAGACAAGGACAGAGTTAAATGACCGTACAAATTAATCACAAAACCTAAAAAGTAAAGCAGTCTATTAATAGCAATATGACAGGACCAAAAACCCACATATCAATAATTAACTTAAATGTGAATAAGTTGAATGTGCCACTCAAAAGGCAATCTGGATAAAGAAATATGATCCAACCTTCAGGAAGTCCATCTCACTGCAAAGAATACCCACAGGTTCAAGTAAAGGGCTGGAGAAAGATCTTCTAAGCAGATGGAAAACAAAGAAGAGTAAGGGTAACTGTTTTTATATCAGATATAACTGACTTTAAACCAATAAAAGTTAAAAAAGGATGCTAAAGGATACTACATAATGATAAGAGGTTCAGTCTACCAGTAAGAAATAACTGTCTTGAATTTATATGCACCCAACATAGAAGCACCTAGATTTTAAAATATTTTTTATTTTAAAGATGTGGGGTACAGTTCAGGGTTAGGTATACAAATGGTCATTGTTCAGGTAAAGTTTGGGCCTCTTATTGGTCCCCATTTCACCCGGTTTGAGATCAGATACCCTTGTTGATGAAGTGTGCTACCCCCCCCCACCATGGCAGCTTCCCGCTACTGCCAATCCCTTTCTTATAATATTATGATAATTGTCAGGACACACAGATTTATAAAACAATTGCCAAGTGAACTAAGAGAGGACATTAACAGATATACAATTATAGTTGGAGAGTTCAATACCCCCGCTAACAGATCATCAAGGTAAAAAAACCAACAAGAAAATCTGGAACCTTAACACTCAACCAGTTGGACCTAATAGACATCCACAGAATACTTTATTCAACAACCACAGAATATATATTCTTCTCAGCACACGAAACACACTCCAAGATGAATCAAATTATTGGGTATAAATCAAGTATGGACAAATTTGGAAAAGTCAAAAGGATACCATGTCTTCTCAGACCACAGTGGAATAAGAAGAAATACTGTCACCAACAGAAGTTTTCACAAACACGCAAATACATGGAAATTAACCAACATGCTTCTTAATGTTTTTTCAGTTAACACAGAAATTAATGCAGAAAAACAAAGATTCCCGAAAACAAAGACACAGCATACCCAAATTTCTGGAATATCATGAAAATAGTCCTGACAGGGAACTTTATAACATTGTACACACATAGAAGAAAATAGAGGGATCTCAAGTAAACCGCCTAATGTCACATCTAAGGGAGGTGTAAAGTCAAGAGCAATCTTATCTTGATTTAGTAGAAAAAGTAAAATTATTAAAATAAAGTCACAGTTGAATGAAAGAGTTCAAAAAATCAGAGAAAGAATCAATGGGACAAAAATCTGGTTCTTTGAAAGGATAAATAAGGTTGAATGACCCCCCTGGCCAGATTGATGAGAGAGGGGGGGGGAGAGAGAGAGAGAGAGAGAGAGAACACAATTAGAAATGAAAAAGGCACTGTCACAATTGATCCTAAAGAAATTCAAAGGTTATCAGAGATTACTATGAACATCTGTATGCAGATAAACTAGAAAATATAGAGAAAATGAAAATCCTAGCACCACAAAATTCCCTAAGATTGAAACAGGAAGAAATCAAAACCCTAAAGAGACCAATAATAATTGAAGACATTGATTCAGTTATAAGAAATCACCCTGCCGAATAACTGACCTGGACCAAATGGTTTCTCAGCGGTATTCTTCCAGACATAGGAGGAAGATCTGACAACAATCCTATTGAAAGTCTACAAGGCAACTGAGAAAACTGAGAAGGAAGGCATTCTTTGTAGCTCATTCTATGATGTCAATATAACCCTGAAAAGAAGACATTCAAGCAGCCTACAAACATGAAAAAAAAAAATGCTAAGCTTCTCTAATCATTAGAGAAATGCAAATCAAAATTACAGTGAGACATCACTTAACACTGGTAAGGATCACTATTATTAAAGAGTCTAAAAAACAACATATTATCCAGCTATTCCACTTCGGGGAGTATACCCAGAGGGACATAAACCACTGCACCCAAAAGACACCTGCACATGTATGCTCATTGCAGCACTATTCACAATAGCAAAAGCATGGAACCAACCAGATGCCATAAAACATGAAGTGAATAAAAAATGTGGTATAAATATATAATGGAATATCACACAGATATAATGAAGAACAAAATCATGCCCTTGACAGCAACATGAATGCAGTTGAAGAGCATCATTCTAAGTAAACTGTCACAGAAACAAACAAACAAAAAAACCTAAGTACTGTGTGTTCTATATATTTTCACTCACAAGCAGGCCTTGATAACTGGTCACATGGGCAGAAAGGTGGGAACAACAGATACTGGACCCTGCTAAGGAGGGAGGAAGGGAAGAAGGATAAAGAGCATACAACCACACACTGGGTACTAGGTTTACTGTCGGGGAAAAGGGCCTACTAGAAGCCCAAACCTCATCTGCATGCAGTTTGCTTATGTAGTAAATTCTCATATGTATCCCACAACTCAAAATAAAATAACATAAAGAGAAATATAAAATTCTATTTAAATATAAACGCTATTGCTATTTCTTGACATTCAGATATGTTTTTCATATAGGTTTTAATTATCCATATAAAACAAATTAATGATGTCTATTTTAATTTACTTTTTATTAGACTTAGTGACTTTAAAACTTGCAATGAAGAGAAAAAGCTGCTCTTTGAGAGACCATAAGTAAAAATTTATAATTAGGAATTTAAAAGAACTCCTTCAACCAAACAATCAGAATATAGATTCAGGTAAACTTAAACATTGTAATGAATAAAAATGGCCTTAATTTTAACTTATTTGGTAGGCAAAAAAGAGAAAAATTAAATAAAGGTATAGTGAAAAAATAAGAACAAGTATAAAACTTGATATGTAGCTAGCCAATGTTTTTTAGAAAAGAAGGAAGCTTAACAAAGGATCTACAATATCACAATTTCATTGGTAAGTCTCCATACGCAGAGGCTGAAGTGTTTTTACTAACATTGTCTCAGTTCTTTTTTCTCTGACTACAAGAAGAGAAGTCACAGTGACGGAGGACTTATGCCTTTGATTTTTATGATGGTACTTCAGTTTAAATCAATATAATTGCATTCTCCTGTGTACCTAAATCTTAGGTTTATTTTAGTTACATAAGTGAGGTTCCCCAAGCACAGAAAAATGTCTGTATCTTCAAATCAGAGGGGCAGATTCTTGATGTGGGTATCCAGTTCAGTTGGAATCAGGCCTTTCCTGCATATGAGAAGGAAAAAAACTAATAGCTAGTCCGGAACTAATAGCTAGACTTTAATGTTGTTAAGATCTGATGTGGCATTCACAGTTAGGCCTTGGGCTTTTTCTGTTGGGTATGAGTAACATCACAGAACACAGTCTTAGTCAAGGTCATTCTGTGACCTTAATCAAATGATGCAAATAAAAACTCTTCAAAATGAAACAAAACAAAAGATCATGTAATAAACATGTGTAAGCACAGTAAATAGCTACAAACTCCACAAAAGTGTTAAACTTCACAATGTTTCGTCCTATGATCCCCACCTTGCTGACATGACTGATGCTGCTTCTTTACAAATTACAGCTTTAGCCTCACTTTATTTTATTTCATTTTTTTTGAGTTGGAGTCTCACTCTGTCGCCCAGACTGGAGTGCAGTGGCCGCTCCCGGCCACCGCAGCCTGGACCTGCTGGGCTCCGGCGATCCTTCCGCCTCAGCCTTCCCAGTAGCTGGAACTACAGGCGCGCGCTACCACGCCCGGCTGGTTTTTTTATTTATTGTAGAGATGAGGTCTCACCAAGTTGCCCAGGTGCGTCTCGAACCCGCGGGCTCAGGCAATTCACGCACCTTGGCCTCCCAAAGCGCGGGATTACAGGCTGAGCCACCGAGCCCGGCCGCCTCACTTTATTTTTAATTGTCTTAAAATGTATTGAATTAAATGTGGTTCATTGTTTGAAAACCAGTTAGCTAGTTCCTTATGGTCAACATCTGGAAGAAATGTGCTATCTTTATTCTAGAGCATCACTGCCCAATCGATGTTCTGCAATGATGGAAATGTTTCATATCGGTGCACCCAGAACCTTAGCCATTATCTACATGTGGCTATGGAACACTTGAAACGTGGCTATATTTTTAATTTTATTCAGTTGAATTATTTAAAATTTGAATAGTCGATTATGATTAATGGCTAGTTTATTAGACACAGCAGCTTTAGAGGGTTAGTTTAGATCTAGGCCTTAAAACATTTAGAGGAAAATTTTTCACCACCAAATTCATTTTTGGGAATCGTGTGGCAAAATTAATACATATTTCAGAACTTGCTCTTGGTTACTTCTTGTGAAAAATTGGTACATTTATAAATTATAGGCATTAATCTGATATTTGTTTATTTGTAATGTTTACCCAAATTTGAACATGATCACAGGGTAGTTCATTGATTGATTTCAAAAGATCTAATGTTTGTTTGCCTGTGGTCAGTCAGAAGATACTGTGTTGGGTAAGCAGTAAACAGACAGTGAGGTGATAGCGTTTCAAAAAAAGTTTTAATTAGGGGAAAAGTTATGGGAGGAAGCGCAATTGACCATTAAAAGGAAGGGCTTTCAATATTGTCTGTCTAATATTGGTACACATACTCTATTGAATTTAGTTATTCTACAATTAAATCAGGAATAATAATAATACTTCCAAAATTTGTGAGGGCACAGTACAATGCATGGGATAAAATAAACACTCTATACATGTTAATTATTCACATAAGTAATAACTCTCAGTATGGCCAAAGCATAAAACTATACAAATTCAGAAAGATTCTAATATTCTAAAAAATCACCTCTTGTATAGAGAAAAAAGAATCACTTTAATGATGGTCAGGTAAACAGATCTTCAATCTTCCCAAAGTCCTAAAAAAAAAAGGAGTGGGGGAAAATACTATTACAGACGCCTGTGAATATAAGTTGTTGCCACTGGGAGGCAGCATAGTACATTAGATAAAATGGATTTGGACCCATGAAAGAATTTGTCCAAATCTCAGCTGTATTAGTTATTAATTTGTGACTCTGAAAAAAATGACATTACCTTTCTAAGTCAAGTGTCAAGTGAAAATAATAATGCCAGTCTTGACTACCTCACACAAGAGCTGTAAAAATCGCTTAAGAATTGTGTCAAAGCATCTTTTACATTAACATTTTATACAGAAGGCTTACATTCTCTAAACTTTCATCCACAAAATCATTGCAGTTATGAGATTACCTAAGAAAGCCATAAACATTAAAAGTAACATAGAAAAAATTATTCACTAATGAGCTGACATAAAATTGGTTCCCACTCATGGTGTCTTCCCACCTAGCTTAGCTTCTCTGTCTTTGCCACCATGTCAAGGTCATTGTGAGCCGTCTTTCACCAGCTGTCAGATTCCAATGCTTAATGTAAATGTAATGCAGTATACATAACAAAATAACTTGTCAAAATCTAGGATTTTAGAGAACCATAAAAGTAATATTACAAATGTGTTTAAATCACAGGCAAAATCACAGACAAATGGAAGAACATCAGAATTAGACAAGTCAATGATTCGAAAATAGAAAATCAACAGGAACATAAGAAGATTGGTAGATGTTTCAAAAAAATTAAGTCATACAAAATACAGCTGTGCCATTGTGCTATCTTAAAATTATGTTGAAGAATAAAGGCCTCTCAAAATTCTCAATACTTGCTACTTTTCTTGTTTTGAAAATTACTGCATACAAATAATTGTAGCTTAAATTTTAAATATAAGATAAACTTATTTTTATAAGCATTTTGCTGTATTTTTTCACTCCTCTCCCCCACCATTTATTAAGAAATATTGATCCTTTGTGTTGAAATTTGTATCTAACCTCCTTAGATACCAATTATACTTATGTAACAAGAACCTCCTGTACATAAGATAATTTAGGAAAAAAATCCGATTTGAAAAACGATAAACCAGTTGGACATGATTAGGGACATACTTCTTTTTTCTGCCTTTGTATCAACTGTGTCCTTTCCAATATTTGCCACTATAGTAAGTTTTATAATAATTTTCTGGTTCTTTGTTTCTCTTCTTATAGTTTATCCATGTATTCTTAAATTATTTGTAACTCAAGGCATTATATATCTACATCTGTATAGATTATTATTTGTCTTACTATCTAGTGACTTTGCTTTTTCACATAATATTATGCTTGTGAGATTCACCTTTGTTGCCACGGGTAGCTGGATAGATTATTCATTTTAATAAATGCAATTGTATCTGCCTTCTTTTGATGGACATATCAGCTGTTTCCTGTTGTTTGGGATTAACAAAAGCAGCTATGATTAACATTCTTATGCGTGTATCCTGGAAAATATAATCACTAGTACTTCACAAGTTTCTATGAGGAAAAGACCTAAGAGTAGATGTCTTGTTTTTTGAGAATACTTCTCTTTGACTTTACTAGATAATACTAAACTGTTCTTCAAAATGACTGCATTCCACCCATGATAGAGCATTGCTCCTATTGCTTCACAATCTGTTGATATTTGGTTGTGTTAGGATGTGTCATATTTTGCCAATCTAAAGGTATTTAATGCTATCTCACATTGGTTAAATGTTGCTGTTTTTTTCCTGATTATGAATCAAATGATCACTTTTTATTATGTGTACTAGTATGCAGATATCTTTTTCTGTGAAAGAATTTTAAAAGTTTTTTTGCCCATTTTTACTTGTTTGTTGCCTATTTTCTATAGCTGTTGGTGTTTTTTAACATATATGTACAATAGTCCGTGGTCCATTTTAAGTGTTGCAAATATTTTTTCTGATTGGTAGATTTCTCTTTAACTTTCTTTGGTACTTTTTGATGAACACAATTTCTTAAAGCAGAATCAATTTTACCCTTTTCCTTTTAGTGTCTTGTGTAGAAAATCCTCTTATGAAGATCATGAAAAGATCTTCTTATTTTATAAAGATTTATTACTTTGCTTTATAATTCTATATCTAATCTACACAGAATTGATTATACTTGTGTATAAATGTTGTGAGTTAAGGATTTAATTTATCTTTTCCCCCATGGATATAAATTGCTCCAGCAGCATTTACTGGGGGGGAGGGGAGAGTTATTTCCTCAATGACCAGCACAACATACCTGTCTTGTATCCAATAGATGCTTGGGTCTCTTCCGAAGACTGTTAAATTTCATTGCTCTATGTATCCTTACACCATATCACACTCTTGATTCCTACAAAATAATAACTAAATCTTTTTTTTTTTTTTTGAGTTGGAGTCTTGTCAGTTAGAGAACATCTCATCATCTTGTTTTCTTCTTCTTCAAGATTGTCTGGGTTACTTTTTACTTCTAATTTTTATACACATTTTTTGATCAAACTCATCAAGTTCCATCTACAGGCTTTTGGGGTTTCAAATTGCTCTGAACCTTCACAATAATTTGGGAAACATTAACAACTTAAATATTAAATCTTCCAAATCCATACCTGGAATATCTCTCCATTTACTAAACAGCAGACATATTAGGTTTCTAGCGCTGTCATTAAAAATCACCACAAACTTCGTATCTTAAAGCAATACAAATGTATTATTTTATAATTTTGTAGGTCAGAAGTCTGATGTGGTTCTCACTGGGCTAAAATGAAAGTATTGGCAAGGCTGCATTTCTTTCTGGAGACTGTGGGGGAGTCCATATTTCGCTTATTTAGTAGCATAGCAAAATTTAGTAACTTGCAGTTATGGAAATGAGGTTCTTATTTTCTTTCTAACTGTAAGCTGGGGGTCATTCCTAGTTTCTAAAATTTGCTGCGTTCCTTGGTCTATCTCCTCTCCCTACATCTTCAATGCCAGAAAAGGGAGCATTGAGTTCTTTGGCTCCATTCCACATTTCATCTGTTCTGCCGTCCTCGTCTACTTTTTTTTTTTTTTTTGAGTTGGAGTCTCACTCTGTCACCCAGACTGGAGTGCAGTGGCCGCTTCCGGCCTCCGCAACCTCGACCTGCTGGGCTCCAGCGATCCTTCCGCCTCAGCCTTCCAAGTAGCCGGAATTACAGGCATGCGCTACCACGCCCGGCTGATTTTTTTTTTTATTTATTGTAGAGATGAGGTCTCACTGCCCAGGCGGGTCTCGAACCCGCGGGCTCAGGCAATCCACTCACCTCGTCTACTTTTAAGGACTTGTGTGATTCGATTAGACCCATGAAGATGAGTCATAATTTCTCATCTCAAGGTCCTTAACCTTAGCCACATCTGCAAGGTCCCTTGTGCCAAGTAAGATTGTAGGGATTAGGATGTAGGTGTCACTGAGAAGCCATTATTCCGCCTCCCACAGCAGGTCTTTCTCATGTCTTTGTTGCAGCTTTATTATTTTCCTCCTTAGTTCTTGCATTTTTTTGTTTTCAGATTTACTTTTATAAACTTTATATGTTAAGGTATTTATTTACATTGAAAATCACTTATCTACTATTTTCTATTTAGGAAATTTCTTGAGTGATTTGTTTCTGCCACAGCATTTTTTTCTGTAAGGAATCCTTGATTCCTTGTAGCAGATTTAGGCAGGCTTCCCATGATCCAATTATGTCTAATTCATGTCAGCACTAGAGTGCTCTGATTTTCTTTGCTTTTGGCTTTTCTCTCTGCCAATTTACTATACTATACTATATTTTAAAAGAAAACAAGAAGAGCTTAGCTTTTTAAAATTATTATAAAATTACTATTGTGTCCAGAACAATGTTTGGTACATAGTAGACTTTTATTAAATCTTGTGTTTGTTTAAATGATAACATCTATTTTTTTCCTATGTGGAATTTTAAAAAATTATACTGATCGCTAGTTAAATTGAAACATGGTGAAACAAAAGGAATTTTTTATAAACAAGATGATATTGGGTGAGCTTGCTACCCAAGATTCTGAAAAAAGTGTGGGCTGAGCTTTTGGCACAGAAACCTGGACCATATGGCTATTGTTTTATTTTTGAAACATTTAAAGCTGAATAACTCAGACTTGTGAGAATTGTACTGATTTCATCCCATTGTATATTTGTGAGAATGACCAGTTTCCTGGTCATTTTAACTGCAATGAAATTCATTTGGGCAAGAAGCAAGGACTCCTAAAGAATGTCTTCCATTTAGATGAAGGAAAATATCCCCCACTCTTTGAAGTCTGGGTATTTTGGCTTATTTCCCCTGGAGTGGAGCTGGCGGTAGCTCTTGCTGTGGTTGAACATGCAAGAGAAGGCAAGGGGCTCAGGATAAAAGGGCAGGTTGGTGAGTCACTTTACAATAGTGCAAATTGGTGTAAGATTATGTTGTGGTCTACTTCCAATCTAGTATTATAAATTTTTTCATAAATTTATCAAATTTTAGGCTTTTGTCTGCTGTGTCCGAGGGATTAAGGAATAATGTTTCTATAATGCTTGACGAAAGGAAAAGCAACAACAATTGTATGAAAGCAACTGAAGAATGGTTAAAAAAAAAATGTTGAAATACAGGTAGGTACCTAGCACTATGCTAGCTGAGTAATCAACAACATTAAATGCACATTTGTAAAAAAATAAAATAAAAAGAGAAGTAAAAATACTTCTGGATTTATCACAGACCTTGGCAATGGCAAGCTGATAAATACTGGCTTTATTCTGTAAAAGCAGGATAGAATTTGGAATATTGTGATGTGAGTACTAAAGGGAGACATGAACAGGCATACAATCTGGCTGGTAAAGTTTGAGATATTGCCGGGCTCGTGGCTCAGCCTGTAATCCTGCGCCTTTGGGAGGCTGAGGTGAGTGAATTGCCCGAGCCCGCGGGTTCGAGACCCGCCTGGGCAGCGAGACCTCATCTCTACAATAAATCAAAAAATCAGCTGGGCGTGGCAGCGCATGCCTGTAATTCCGGCTACCTGGAAGGCTGAGGCGGAAGGATCACCGGAGCCCAGCAGGTCGAGGCTGCGGTGGCCGGGAGCGGCCATAGCACTCCAATCCGGGCAACAGAGTGAGACTCCAACTCAAAAAAAAAAAGTTTGAGATATTTAGGGTAATAATAGCATGATACTCAAACTTAACACTTTTTTTTTTTACATGCTATCAATCCTATTTTAGTCAAAATATATTTACAGAAAAAAGCCGTCAGGGTCACTTCTTTTGCAATGATCTATGCAATAATTAATAAAGCAATAGTATCTGCTAGGGAGAATGTTGGAGGCAGAATCAGGTGCTGTGTGTTCGTTTCTCCCTTACTGTCAGTTGCCTGGCTGAGCAATTAACATCTCCAGACAGGAAGGGTTTTTTCTCTTCTTTTCAAAATTGTTAGTTTAGAACAATGGCTCTAAACTGGCAGGCCATCTGGAGGAAGTCAAAAGGGCCATAACAATGTTCAAGAGGAAAGGGGTTCTAACCTAACCATTTTTTTCTCCTCCCAATATCCGCTTCTGTAAACAGCTTGCCTAAGCCCCCACTACCACCCGAGCTATACTGCATGCACACAAAAATGTATGCTGCACATATGCGGAAATGTAAATCTGATACAAGGCAAAGCTTACAAGTAGACGGGCCCTAGGACTTAGGCATTAGCTCCCTGGGCCCCATGGGGGAAATAAACTTGTGTTCTCCTCACATTCTGGGAGTGCCGCTTGTTTCTTCACTGTGAGAGTCAGTTCTGCCACAATAGCTCCAATGATGATACTCTGGAAGGCTCTGTTTAAAATATATATTCCCATATACTATCCCCAATCTATCATCTTTTGGGTTGGAGACCAAGGATCTGCATGTTTCAAAAGCTCTGATGACAAACGTGGAACAATGTTTATATCTATGGTTGAGTTCTACTTCAAAGTTACAGATCTGGCTCATTTCATGATCTCCTTGTACACTCAAATTGTATGATTCACTTACGTATTTCTCTAGTTAAGAACATTTCTGGCCAGCTTGTTGGCTCAACCTGTAATTTCAGCACCTTGGGAGGCCAAGGTGAGGCAAGTGGATTGTCGGAGCCAGTAGGCTCGAGACCAGCCCAGGAAGCTTGGCGAGATCTCGTCTCTGTAGTAAATAAAAAATTAGCCAGACGTGGTAGCATGCACCTGTAGTTCTGGCTACTTGGAAGGCTGAGGTGGAAGGATCGCTGGAGCACAGCAGGTCGATGCTGGGGTGGCTGTGAGCATGCCACTGCACGCTGAGTGATGCAGCGAGACTCCAACTCAAAAAAAGACAAAAACCAAAAACACATTTCTTACAACACTGCTATTATTTCTACATTGTTTCAATACGTAGTGCCATATGTCACTTTCTAAAGTATATCAGGGTCAAATACTCAAGTTTTTATGTAAACAGATGTTACTAGGTTCAACCTGAAAAATATTTTAGTTCTATTAGCTCAGGGTTTGTTTTAAATTGTGTTAAGTGTTCATCAGCACAACAAAACAAAGCAATTTTTGAAAAAACATGAGGTCATTGCAGTGACCAAATCCTGTATAGCTTGTGCTTAAACTCTGCTTTTCGTGATGAGTGGGTAGAAATAACATCCGGTACCTTGTAACAGATGCTATCTGTTCTTTTCAAAGAAATTGTACTTGATTTTTCTGACTAGTGCTTCTTTTCTGTAAACGCCAGTAATCAGCTTTTTCATTAAGAATTAGTATTGTTTCAAAAATGACCATGTACTTTATCTTTTATAAGGTCATTCAGAATAATTGATAATGACCAGGATATACAACTAAGATTATTTGCACTTGTTTGCTCAGAAAAAAATGTAAATTAATAGCTCAATGGGACCACTGCACATTAAGCAATAAATGATAGTGATCTCTGAGAAATGGCAAACGAATAGGGTGTGTCCTATGGTTGCCTTAGCATAATGAGTTGATAATGGCTCCAGGCTGCAGTGCCAAGAGGACAGCCCAAGAAAGAATCTATCTCACAGTCTCCCTGTCTTGAGAAGGATCCTAGAGACCAGATAAACCAAGGCTGCTAGAGTTTACCAGACTCTATAGGACAGGAGAAAGCTACTTTAGAGTTCTAATAGCCATAAGAAGCATCCTGAATACATCTTCTCATGTATTTAGCAGCTGTTCCTATATTGTTTTTGGTGAAATGCCTGTTCATATATCCTGTGTATTTTAAATTAGTTTCACTGATTTCTTATTATTGAGTCATGATGTTCTTTATATATTCAGAATAAAGGTCCTTCATCAAATACGTAATTTACAAATATTTTCTTCTAACCTGTGATTTGTACTAGTGGATATATATGGAACACACTACTTAATATTTGCAGAATGCACAGTCTTTTCAAGTCATTTCAAGGAGGCAAGAGTTATTTGAGGAGGATGAATATGTTGCTTTAATTGTGGTGATCGTTCAGATATATATATGCATCAAAATGTAACCATTTGTTTTCTATAAATATGTGCACTTTATTTTCTGTCAATTATGCCTTAATATGTCTGTTAAATTTTTTAAAAATATAATTTTAAAAATGATTAATCAACATATATAAAATGGTATATTTAATGTAGCCATTTGTGATCTATAATTTTTAATAATATTTGGTTGTATAGTAGTTACTTCTTATCTGTGGATGCCTGAAACTGAAATAGTATGGAACTGTATGCCAAAATCCACAATGCTTAAGTCCCTGATATAAAATGGCTTAGTTTTGCATATAACCTACTTACACCTTCTCACATACTTTAAACTATCTCCAGATTACTTATAATACCTTATACAATGTAAATATTATGTAATAGTTGTTATACTTTATTGTTTGGGAAATATTGACAAGAAAACAGTCTGTACATGTTCTTTACACACAGTTTTTTGAATATTTTTTATTTACTCACAATTCACAGATGTGGAACCCATGGATACAGAGCTCTAACTGCATATACTATATTTTTCCCATACATACATACCTACGATATAGTTTAATTTATAGATTAGGCACAGTGGGAGGTTAACAAAAATAACTAACAATAAAATAGAACATTTATCACAATATATTGTAATAAAAGTTATGTAAATGTGGTTTCTCTCAATATATCTTAATATTTTTGGATCATGGTTGACCATGAGTCACAATTGACCACAAAATGAAACCATGGATAAGAGAGATTGCTATAGTCCAACGAAATGGTGAGACAGTCAGTGCTTTCATATGGCCTATTTTCTCATATAAAAATACTTTTTAAGAATGATTACTAACAAGGTATATTTCTTTTGTCATAAATTATTCATCTTTTATACCATGTTCGTATTGCTGTTTTGTTATTTTTCTTACTGATTAGAAAAGGCCCCTTGTGTCTCAAGGCTCTAATTCATTGTTTTGCATATACATTGCAAATGTTATGCTTGCTATTGCCTTTCATTTTTGTTGTTGTGTACATAAATTTTACATTTATCACTAAATCTATTTTTACTTCATTGTTCCTATCTTTCCTTAACAATCACAGGACATCATTCTCTAAATAATGTATTTTTCTTCTTGAATCTTTTGGTTCAACCTCTACAAGAACAAGACCCCATTGCCCTAAGTGTCCTAGGTGTCCAAAGACCACTTTTCTCTGCTTTTTTTAGTCTTGAAGAGTCTAAAATTTCTACCATTTATTTTAATTATTTTACCCATCAAAATGTTACCTATTCAGTAATGTGGAATTGGAAGGATAGTATTCTTGGTAGAACCAAATTCACAGTAAGATGTAAGTAATTAAAAGGTTGATTATTCACACATTAATATTGGTAAAATTTATCATAGGATGAAAAGAAATTAGGTAATATCTTTCAGGTGGCATAGAATAGCTATCTTTGAGAAAACCTTTTTGGGGGAAATGATAAAGCATATCATTAAGAGTCCAGGTTCTAGGCTCAGATTGCACAGATCAAATTCTAGTTCCAGTCCTATGAGGTCACTTGTTTATTTTGCCATCCAGTTTTATTATCTATAAAATGAATAACCCTCATATAGCTGTTTGAATGATTTAATGAGATATATGTATCTCTGCAATATTGCAAGCATTCAATACTATTTAAAACATATTTGTTATTTAAATGAGTAAATTAAATCATAAATATAATTACTTTTGTTATTTGCAAATAGGTAAATATCTATTTCATCTTTCCATCTCTTGTGCCCAATCATATGTATATTTGTATAAACAAATTATACTTTATATCAAGTAAACTTTGTCAACACCATTCATGTATTCATTTAATTCAACACTTTTTTTAAAGCTACATTTGTCAGGCATTCTTCTAGGTGACATGCATTCTAAGATGAAAAAGAAGTTATCTCTGATACATATACAGGTAACTCTAATATGGTAAGTGCAAGGATGTAAAAATTCATACAGTTACTTAATAACCTTATGGTAAACCTCACATTTTACTATGCTTGCTCTCTTAATTATCATAAAATCTGTTGCCATAATATTGTTATAATTTGTTTTTAAGCCACTATTTATTTTTTCTTTACCCAGTTGCCATGTTCTGTCCTCTATTTCTTCCATTTCCTTTACCTATCTTCAAGTAAAGATACTGTTAAAGAACCTCCTCCTTTAATACCAAATCTCTTTTTCATAGCAATATTCTTGGTTCTCAAGCAGACAGTTTGCTGCTTCATATGTATTTGCATGCATGCTGCTTTAAACTTTTGTTCAAATTTTCAAACAAACCAGAAAAGCACAAACCATATATAATAAAATTTTAGGTAAACTCCGGCTTTTCAAAATACCTATGTTGAGAGGAAATAAACTGCTGGCAAAGGAAGAGACTGGGCTTGTCCTTCCCCCTGCTTTTCTTTGATGTGGAAAAATGATTTAGAGATCTGTGCACAACTCTTGGCAGAACGAACCAAAAGTATCTATAATTCAAGGCATAGAATAATCATTCTTCTATGCACCAAGAATATCAATTTAAAACCTTTACCTCCACCTGTTTTCTCTACTGTTGTAGCAGAAACAATATTCTTGCTCCTGTAAAAAGCCATCCCAGCCACTTGTACTCTGGACTCCATCTCTCAGGATTTCTCAACATCCTAGTCTATCATTATTCCTCTTCCACTCTCTCTTGCAACGTCCTTTTTTTAATTTTCACTAATTCATTTCCATTAGCATCAATGCTTCAGGGCCCACAATCTTCTCCCGTGACCACCCATATTTTTCTAGCTACTCTCCTACTACTTCTCTTCCCTGTGTAGTATAATTATTGACAGATTTAGCAAATAGTATACTCTTAAATTCTTCAATATCTGCTCTCTTTTCTGCTGATTCCATTCTCTTTTCTCCACAAATTTTGTACTGATCAATGTCAGTAAGGATGTCTACTTTGTCAAACTCAATGGACATTTAACTATTCTTGTATTTCTTGACTTTTCAGCTGCACTTGATCACTCCTTGCCTAATAAAAACTTTCTTCTATGGATTTCTGAACACATCCTTGTTTTTCTTCCATGTCCCTGGCTGCCCCATCTTAATCTCATGTACTGGTTTTCCTCCTCTGTCTTAGCTCTTAAATGTTGAAGCTCCTTAAGAAGTAGTACTTAGTTCTGAAGATGCATTCTCTAATCTGGTGAGCTCATTCTGCTTTATGTGTAGTTCTTTTTCCTGAGCTCCAGGTTCAGAGATATAATTGCTTACTTTACATTTTCACCTGAAGACCTAAGCTTAGAGGTTTTCAAACTTGCTGTGTCCAAAATCAAAGCACTGTTTTTTCAAATATGCCTTTTCAATCCTTTCTTTCCCAGTCTTCTTCATTTCAGAAAAGATGAGTTTGATTTATTCTATTCTACATTCATTCTTTCTGTATTTTTCTTGTCTTTTCCTAGAAAAAAATTCAAAGATAAAAATAACTGCCTACCACAAAAAAAAACTTCATTATGCTTGAACATGTTAATCCAAAGATATAATCATTTGAGTCATCTGAGGGTTTATGTGATGAACAGCGATGCATTTCTCTAGACTGACTTCAAGTGATTTTAACTTATTCTAATTTTCATGTCTTTATGTGTTTTCCTTTGAAATATTTGATTTTTTAATTGTGGAAAAGAATAGCTGCATATTTCAGATATTTGATGCAGATCATAATCTCCTCTCTGTTCTTTCAAAAGTGCACTCATATTGCACCAATAACGTGCAAAAATAAAAGGAAAACACCTAATTTTTTTAAAAAAGGATAAAAACCTATGATGACAGTTTTAAGTCATCTAAGAGTTACTACTCATGTGTTATACTATAGAGAGTCATAAACACATTTTTTTCAGGTATCATCATGGTTTTCAGAAATTACTTTATTCAGTTGAACATGGTGGCTTATACCCATAATTCCAGTAATTTGGGAGGCTGAGGTGGGAGGATCGCTTGAGCCCAGGAGCTTGGGTCCTGCAGTGAACTATGATCACGTCATCACACTCCAGACTGGGCAACAGAGTGAGACCCTGTCTTTAAGACAAAAAGACAGGCTAGGCAGGATGGCTCATGCCTATAATCCCAGCACTTTGGGAGGCTGAGGTGAGAGGATTGCCTGAGCCCACGGGTTCGAGACTAGGCAACTTGGTGAGACCTCATGTCTACAATAAATCAAAAAGTTAGCCAGGTGCGGTGGCACATGCTACATGGAAGGCTGAGGCAGAAGGATCACCTGAACCCAGCAGATAAAGGCTGCGGTGGCCACGAGCAGGCCACTGCACTCCAGCCTGGGCAACAGAGTGAGACTCCAACTCAAAAAAAAAAAAGATAAAAAGACAGAAAAGAAATTACTTGAATCAATTTAACTCTTCTTTATTCACATTCTCATTTTTTTCCAGGTCTACTAGAAAAATAGTAAGTTCGGAGACAAATTATATTGTAAAAATAATTTTTCAAAATATTTTTCTTTTATCAAAGTATTGTTTTTTTCTTTTGCAGTGTCAGGCAATAAATATAAAATGAAGTTTTCCTTGATCAAATTGACATTTATGGAATACTCTATTCAACATAGCAGAATACACATTCTTCTCAAGTTCACATCGATTCATCAAGATAGATGACATTTTGGTCCACAAAATGTTTATTAACAAATTTAAAAGCATAAAAAGTAAGATACACATTAAAAAATTTAAAAGCATTTATATTCCAGAATGAAATAGAGTTCAGTAAATGAGATATCCGTAAAATAAAGTGTCGGGAGCAGATGTGATGTGGGGAGTAGACAAGCAAGTCACTGGAGCAGGCCTTGAGTAATGGCCCCAAGCTCGAAGGCAAGGTCTTGCTTGGTAGCTCTGCATCCTGCCAAGGACGAGGGATGCAGCCTGCTGCATGAAACATCGTCTCAGATACCCACACATCCAGGTGCACATAGTACAGAAAAAGCCTTAGCTGCAACAAGATAACTGCGGAGCAGCTCGCCTTTAGGTAGCAACAAAATTCCGTCATGGCTCCCTCACAGACCTTGAATTCCTTCCAACGTCCTTTGTGCTTGATGCTAAAATAAACATGCTGAACCAGTTCGGGGCCACTTCTCCTCCATCAGAGGAAAGTGTCCCACCTGGCCCAGCTTTTCTTTATGTTTTTGTGTCTGTGTCTTTCTTAATCTCTCGCCACTCTCTCTCGGGACCCTCAAGGCAGTTGTGCAGGCCGCGGCAATAAAGTTTGCTGGAGAATCCTCAAATATTTGGAACTTAAATAATACGATTTTTAATAACTCATGAATCAAAGAAGAAGTCTCAAGAGAAATTTAAAAATATTTTCAGCCAAGTGAAAGTATAAATAAAACAAATTATAGTGAGGCCATTCTTAGAGGAATGTTTACATTGTTAAGTGAATATAAAAGGAGTAAGAGCTAAAATTAATAATCAAAACTTCCCCATATTAAATTAGAGACGCAAGAGCAATTTAAACCCAAAAGAGGCAGAAGAAAAGAGATAATAAACATTAGAAAGAAAAGAAATGAAATTGACAACAGAAAAACAACAGAGTAAGTGAAAAAATCTAAAATCAAAGATTGTTCTTCAAAAATATCAACAAAATGTATTAAACTTAAGACAGGCTAAGAAATAAACAAAAATGACCAATATCAAGAAATAAAAGATTTCGTGGAAATTAAAAAGATAATATAGAAATAACCCAGTCAACCTTATTCTCACAAACTTCATAAACAGATGGCATGCAACAATCTCTTGAAATACAAAAATCACCAAAGTCACATAATAAGAAACAGATAAGTTGAATAGTTCTATCTATTCAAGAAATTGAATCATTAACCAGCTATCTTCCCAAACAGAAAGAACCAGGGCCACATGATTTCACTGGTCAATTGTACCAAAAATATAAGGAAGATATAATACAAATTCTCTGCAATCTCCTTAAAAAATAGAAAGAGGGATTGTTTCCTAACTCATTTTATCAAGCCAACATTACTATACTACTGAAAGCAGATGAAGTCTTTAAAAGAAAGAAACTAAGATCAATATCCCTCATGAACATACAAATAAGGTATTAAAACACTATTTTTTAAAAATTTATTTTTTGGCTGGGCTCAGTGGCTCAGCCTGTAATCCTGCGCCTTTGGGAGGCTGAGGTGAGTGGATTGCCTGAGCCCGCGGGTTCGAGACCCGCCTGGGCAGCGAGACCTCATCTCTACAATAAATCAAAAAATCAGCCGGGCATGGTAGCACGTGCCTGTAGTTCCGGCTACTGGGAAGGCTGAGGCGGAAGGATCGCCAGAACCCAGCAGATTGAGGCTGCGGTGGCCACTGCACTACAGTCTGGGTGACAGAGTGAGACTCCAACTCAAAAAAAAAAAAATTATTTTTAATTTTCAAGATGTGGGGTATAATTCAGGGTTAAGTATAAAAATGTTCACTATGTAGTTACCCTTGTTGATGAGGTGTGCCCCTCCCTCCCCTGGCAGTTTCCCTCAAGTGCCAATCCCATGTACCTCCCCTGGCAGTTTCCCACTACTGCCAATTCCTTTCTTACAGTATTATGATAATTGTTCAATGTCAGCTTATGTGTGAAAACATATAGTATCATGTTCTTTGTTTCTGATATAGATCACTGAGTATGACAGACTAAATCCATCTAAGTTGCTGCAAAGTACATATGTTTGCCCTTCTTTATTGCTAAATATTATTCCATTGTGTATACATACCACATTTTTTTAATCCAGTCCAACTTCGATGGGCAGCATGGATGGTTCCATGTTTTTGCTATTGTGAATAGAGCTGCAACAAACATGCGTGTACAGGTATCTTTTTTGTAGAATGATTTGAGTTCCTCTGGGTATATTCTGAATAGGGGGATTACTGGGTCATATGGAAGGACAATTTCTAGTTCTTACTGAAATTGCCACACTGCACTCCAAAGAGGTTGCACTAATTTGCATTCCCAACAGTAGAAATCTTCCTTTTCCTCTGCATCCATGCCAGCATCTGTTGCTGTTTGTTTTATTAATGATGGACATTCTTACTGGAATTAGGTGGTATCTCAATGTGGTTTTGATTTGCATTTCTCTGATGATGAGTGAGGCAGAGTACTTTTTCATGTGTCTGTTGACTGCCTGTATATCTTCTTTTGAGAGGTGTCTATTCATGTCTTTTGCCCACTTTTTAATGGTGCTGTTTTTTTCTTTTGGGCGGGTTTGAGTTCCTTGTAGATCCTATATGTTAGGCCTTTGTCAGATATACAGTTGGTAAATATTTTTTCCCCAGTCTGTGGGCTGTTTCCCCGCTCTCCTGATGGTTTCTTTTGCTTTGCAGAAGACTGACAGTTTGATGAGGTATATCTTATTTCTTATGGTGTGGGCACTTGTAGTTTTGATCAGGAATTGGTTGCCAGTTCCAATTTCCATAAGGATGTCTCCTGCATTTTCTAAGATTTTTATAGTTTGAGGTTTTATGTTTAGGTCTTTGATCCATTTAGAGTTAATTTTTGTGCATGGTGATAGGCAGGGGTCCTGTTTCAATCTTCTGCTTGTGATCAGTTTTCCCAGCACCATTTACTGAATAGGTTCTCCTGTCGCCAGTGCTTATTGTTGGAGGCTTTGTCAAAGATGAGTTGGCTGAGAAATTAAGGCTTTGCTTCTGTAATCTCTATCCTGTTCCATTGGTTTGAATGTCTGTTCTTGTATCAATACCAGGTTGTTTTGATTACCACAGTCTTACAGTAAAGTTTGAAGTCTGGAAATGTGATACTTCCTGCTTTGTTTCTCTTGCTAAGGATTGTTTTGGCTATTCATGGTCATTTATGTTTCCCTATGAATTTTTGTATTGTCATTTCCAGGTCTGAGAAGAATGATATTGCTAATTTAATGGGTATTGCATTGAATCTGCAGATTATCTTTGGTAGAATGGACATCTTACCAATGTTGATTCTTCCTATCCATGAGCATGGAATCTTTTTCCATTTCTTTGTCTTCTTGGATATCTTAGAGCAGTGTTTTGTAATTCTCATTGTAAAGGTCTTTCACTTCTCTGGTTGGGAAGATGCTGAGGTACTTCATTTTTGTTGTGGCTATTGTGAACAGGATTGCGCTTTTTATTTGGGTCTCTGCCTGTTTGTTGTTGGTGTATAAGAATGCACCTGTCTTTTCCACATTTATTTTGTACCCCGAGAATTTGCCAAAGTTCTTTTTCAATGCAAGCAGATTTTTGACAGATTCTTTTAGATTTTCGAGGTATAGGATCATATCAACAACAAAGAGGGACAACTTGACTTCCTTTTTTTCTATTTGGATATCCCTGACTTCCTTCTCTTATCTAATTGCCCTAGCTAGGACTTCCAACACAATGTTGAACAAATGGAGTGAGAGTGGGCAATCTTGTCTTGTCCCAGTTTCCAGGGGAAATGTTTCCAGTCTCTGTCCATTTAGCAATATGTTAGCTGTGGGTTTATTGTGGATGGTACTTGTTATTTGAGGTATCTTCCTTCTATACCAAGGTATTTGAGGGCTTTTTTCAAGAAGGTTGCTGGATTTTAATAAAAACTTTTTCTGCATCTAATGATATAATCATGTGGTTCTTGTTTTTACATCTGTTGATGTATTTAATTACATTTATGGTCCTGCGAATGTTGAACCAGCCCTGCTTCCCGGGGAGGAAGCCTACTGGATCATGGTGAATGATTTTTAAGACTTGTTTTTGGATCCAATATGTTATTAGCATCTTGTTGAGGATTTTTGCATATATGTTCGTAAAGGATATTGGCCTGTAGTTCTCTTTTTTTGTTGAATCTTTACCCAGTTTGGGTATCAGTGTGATGTTAGCTTCATAAAATGATGGGGGTGGGGAATTCCATCTTTCTCAATTACCTGGAATACTTTCAATAGGATTGGTATCAGCTCCTCCTTGTATGTTTTGTAAAATTCTTTTGGAAAGCCATCTGGTCCAGGGTTTTCTTTCTTTTTTTTTATTTTTGTAGGTAGTTTTCTTATGACAGAGTCAATTTCCTGAGTTGTTATTAGTATATTTAGTGTTCCAAAATCTTCTTGTTTCAACCTGGGGAGGTTGTGTGATGTCAGAAAATCCTCCATTTCATTTAGGTTATCAAGTTTATTTCCATATAGGTGCACATAGTAACCTCTGATAATCTTTTGTATTTCTTCGGGGTCAGTTGTGATTTGATCTTTTGTATTTATGATTGTGTTTATTTGGGGTTTTTCTTGGTCATTCTGGTAGGGGTCTTTCAATCTTGTTAATTCTTTCAAAGAACCAGTTTTTTCTTTTGTTGATGTTTTCTATGATATTTTTGTCTTCCATGTCCCATATTGGGCTCTTATTTTGATGATTTGGATTCTTCTGCTAAAGTTAGGATTTTGGTGGTCTTTTCTTTCTAGCTCCCTTAGGTGATTTGTTAGGCTCTCAACTTGTGATCTTTCATTTTCTTGATGTGTGCTTGTAGAGATATAAATTCCCCTCTTAGAACTGATTTTATGGTACCCAGAGGTTTTGTTAAGATGTTTCTTCATTTCATTTATTTCCAGGAATCTTTTAACTTCTGCTTTGATTTCAGTGTTGACCCAGTAGTTGTTCAGCATCATGCTGCTTAGTGTCCATGTCTTTGTGGGCTTTGTGGAAATGTTGCTGGGGCTGATATTTATTTTTATTCCACTGTGGTCTGAGAATGTGCATGGCAAGGTTTCAACCTTATGGAATTTGTTTATGCTTGATTGATGGCCAAGGATGTGATCAATCTTGGAGTATGTTTTATGTGGTAATGAATAGAATGTATATTCTGTGGTTGTTGGGTGGAATATTCTGTAGGTATCTACTAAGTCCATTTGGTCGAGTGTCAAGTTTGGGTTCTGGATCTCCTTGTTGATTTTTTGTCTTGATGAGCTACCTAGGGCTATAAGTGGGGTATTAAAGTCTGCTACTATAATAGAGTTAGAGTCAATATTTTTTTTTAGTTTTCTTGGTAGTTGCTTTATAAATGCTGGTGTTCCTGTATGAGTGCATATATTTATATTTTTAAAGATGTGGGGTACAATTCAGGGCTAGGTATACATACTTGATTATGCAAGATCCCTTGTTGATGATGTGACCCTCCGTCTCCTAGCAA
The DNA here is from genome assembly GCA_027257055.1 of Cephalopachus bancanus. Classification (NCBI taxonomy): domain Eukaryota; kingdom Metazoa; phylum Chordata; class Mammalia; order Primates; family Tarsiidae; genus Cephalopachus; species Cephalopachus bancanus. Next base: position 796,411 of record JAPVLO010000394.1, read on the forward strand.
TTTCTATCAACTGCCAATCCCACTGCCCCGGCAGTTTCCCACTGCTACCAATCCCTTTCTTATAGTGTTATGATTATTGTTCAATGTCCACTGATGAGTGAGAATATATGGTACTCTGTACTTTGTTTCTGTGATAGATCACTAAGTATGATTGACTCTAAATTCATCCAAGCCGGGCTCGGTGGCTCAGCCTGTAATCCCGCGCCTTTGGGAGGCTGAGATGAGTGGATTGCCTGAGCCCGCGGGTTCGAGACCTACCTGGGCAGCGAGACCTCATCTCTACAATAAATCAAAAAATCAGCCGGGCATGGTAGCACATGCCTGTAATTCCAGCTACTTGGAAGGCTGAGGCGGAAGGATCACCAGAGCCCAGCAGGTCGAGGCGCGGTGGCCGGAAGCGGCCACTGCACTCCAGTTTGGGCGACCGAGTGAGACTCCAACTCAAAAAAAATAAAATAAAATAAATAAATAAATCCATCCAAGCTGCTGCAAAGTCCACGTTTGTCCTTCTTTATGACTGCATAATATTCCATTGTATATATGTACCACATTTTTTAATCCCGTCCAGCTTTGATTGGAGCATGGTTGGTTCCATGTTTTTGCTGTTGTGAATAGAGCTCCAACAAATATACATGTGCAGATATCTTTTTTATAGAATGATTTGAGTTCCTCTTGGTATATTCCCAATAGGGAATTGTTGGTCAATTTCTAGTTCTTTCAGAATTTGCCACACTATCTTCCAAAGATGTTGTATTAGTTTGCATTCCCAACAACAGTGTAGAAGCGTTCCTTTTTCTCTTCATCCTTGCCATCATCGGTTGGTGTTTGCTTTATTAATGACGGCCATTCTTACTGGGGATAGGTGGTATCTCAATGTGGTTTTGATTTGCATTTCTCTGATGATGAGTGAGGCTGTTGGCTGCCCGTATATCTTCTTTTGAGAAGGGTCTATTCATGTCTTTTGCCCACTTTGTAATGGGACTGTTTTTGTCTTTTTGGCAGGCTTGAGTACCTTGTAGATCCTACATGTTAGACCTTTGTCAGATATACAGTTAGCAAATATTTTTTTCCCATTCTGTGGGCTGTCTCCCTTCTCTCTTGATGGTTTCTTTTGCTTTGCAGAAGTTCATCAGTTTATGAAGTTCCACTTATTTCTTATGGTATGGAAATGCATATATTTTTAGAATGAATATTTCATGTTGATGGATGAAACTTTTATCATCATGTAGTGTCCTTTTGTATCTTCTTAAATTTTTGATAGCTTAAAGGTTGTTTTGCCTGATGTTAAGATCATGACTCTTGTCTTCTTTTGTGATCCATTTAACTGGAAATTTGTTTTCTATTCTTTAACTTTGAGTCTGTGTGCATCCCTTGTGGTGAGATGAGTTTCCTGGATGCAGCCAATAATTGGATCATGGTCTCTTATCCAGTTTGCCATTCTGTGTCTTTTCAGTGGTGCATTTAGTCCATTCACATTCAGGCTGATTATTGAAATGTGATTTTCAATAAGGTCAAAAGGTTCTTATAAAGTTTTTTTTGCTTGCTTTTTTTGGATTTGGGGTTGATCTATGCATGTGTTTTCAATTTTGTTGTTGCACTGTATTCTCGGTTGATTCTGTGCTCTGCTGTTCTCTTGGGACGTGTGTGGTTATTCTTTTTTTTTTCTTTTCCTTTTTTCTGTGCTTAATACCTTTTTAAGTGTCTCCTGTGGAGCTGGTCTTGAAGCTGCATAATCTTTTAGGGATTGGATGCTTAGGAAGGATTTTAATTCTCCGTCATTGATGAAGTTGAGTTTGGCTGGATAGGAAATTCTTGGTTGAAATTGTTTATATTTGAGGACTTTCAATATTGGACTCTAGTGCCTTCTTGCTTGTAGTGTTTCTGCCAATAGGTCTACTGCTATTCTGATTGGTTTTTCCCTGGTAGATAGTCTGACCTTTCTCTCTTGCTACCTTTAGTATTTTTTCTTTTGTGCCTACTTTGTGTAGGCAAATTACTTTGTGTCTAGAGGTTGGTCTACTCATTTGGTATCTTGTGAGGGTTTTCTGTGTCTCTTGTGTCTGACTGACTAGTCACATCTCTGGTCAGATGGGGAAAGTTTTCTTGGATTACTTCCTGGAACACTTGCTCCAAGGTGTTTCCCATTTCCCTTTCTTCTTCTGGGATACCAATTAGGCATTGGTTTGACCTCTTGATATAACCTCACATCTTTGTAGGCTTTGTTCTTTCTTTCTGAGTTTTCCTTCTATGTTTTTTACAGATTTGGTTGATTCCATGACCTGTTCTTCATGTTCTGAGATTCTTTCTTTAGCTAGATTCATTCTGCTTTCCTTTCTTGTCATCTTGTTAATTATTTCCTGGATGAAATTTTTTATTGTCAAAATCTCTGTTACAAGTTCTTTCAGTGTTGAATCTTGTCTTTCTTGAGTTGTATTCACTCTTTCCCTCTATTCCCTAATCCCTGTTGTTTTCTGATGTCAGTTGTTGGTGCCTTCCATTGTTTGGGCTCCCAGGTCTGCTTTTTCAGTAGTTTTCTCTTTGTTACACTTGAAATTACCTGTGGTCTTCCTTTGGTTTTTCCTCATGTGTTAAAGATTTCTTGCTTTTTTTTAGTTCAGTTATTCATTATCAGTGAAAGAAATTTTCTCTTTTGATGTTTGCTCAGCCTTCTATTCTTGCCTGATTCAGGCTCTGGATTTGTTCTATTGTGAAACAAGGCTGTGTGTGGGAAGTTTTGCTGTCTCTTGTAGTTTTGAAAGTTAAATGAGTTAGTGGATGGGGAGATACTGGGAGCTGGGATTCAGAAGCTACTTGCAAATTACAATGTTCGTTCATTGTGGTATGGGTTCCCTGAGACCCACTCTCCACGACCACTCTATAAGATAATGCAATGGGTTTGTGTGTGTGCCCTCTGAGTTCAAGATAAAGTGACAGGAATGAGGAGCATGGAGAAAAATAGAATAAAATAAGATGGGCTAGAATTAAATAAAAGAAAAAAAATGAAAGCAGAAACCAAAGCAAAATACAAGTGAACACACACACACACACACACACACACACACACACACACACAGACATACTCACAACTCCCAAAACAAACCAGAATAACAACAAAGTGAAACAAAACAAACAACAAAAAAAACTAGGAAAATGAAACACACACACATGCCTAGCACAAAATGAATGGAGAAGAAAAAGAGAAAGACCAGAAAAAAAAAATAAAAGGAATTCAGATTGAGCCCTCACACATATATTGACACACACCTTAAACTAAAAAAAGAGAAAGAGAGAGAAGAACAAAAGAGGAAAAGCAAACCAACAACAACAAAAAAACTGAAAGATTAGCACTCAATCATTTACATACACACATAAACAGAAAACAAAAAACAAAAGAAAAAAGAAAAAGAAAAGAAAAAAACAAAAAAGGGGGGGTGCAGTTCAAACTCTCACATACACATTCATGCACAAAAGAAAAATATTTTAAAAATAGATGAACTAACAAACAAACAGGCAAAAAATTTTAAGAACTAAAAATTATAAAAAATCCCTGTTCTCTTGTAGCAGGCTCTGGATTGTTCCTCTCCTCTGCACTTCTATCTCCTGCAGAGTTTCCACCTCTTTCACTCTCTCCCCAGTGTCTGGAGCAGGGAATGGGGAGGGGCAGTGGGGATGATTGGGTCTGCAGTCCTCCCTTCCTACTCTCATGTTGTCAGGGAGATCCCTTCTGGTGGGGAGGTGCAGAATTGTCTCTTCCCCAGGTATGTCCTTGCTACTCGAGGGGGTGCCCCAGCCAGGCCTATCCTGGAATGGAGTTCTCCTATTGTGATTGATGTCCAGGATCTGCCTGGGTTTATTCCTCTCAGTTGTGCCCCAGCTGTGTGGGTCTGATGCTCAGAGGATTGCTGGGGAGGAAAGGGCTTGGGTCAGTCCTGGACTCCCCATTGATCTCTTTGGAGTTGTTCCTCATCCTTTCTGGCCACACCCTTTGTCCTGCAGCTAGATCAGGGTAAGGGGCAGAGTGCCTGAGACTCAGCACTCCTCAGGTCCCTCCAAAGTTTGTGCTTTCAGGATATTCCCTCTAGGTCATGATCTATCCCTGAGTAGTTGATCCACTAGTCACAGAGATCGGATCTGTTGCTCTATGGTGGCCTGCTTTGAAGATGTTGGCAGGGTACCTCTTTTATCTTCTCTGGTGGGACTCTGCCTCTGGACTCCCTCCACACCCCTTACTGCTGGTGTCCAGCCAGGCACTGAAGTGGTGAGGCAAAGCTCAGAGCCAGCAGTCTCTCCTGCTGTAGTGATGAGACAGAGCCTGGAACCAGTAATCTCTCCCCACCACTTCTTTGCAGGAAATCTTTTGTCTATTTAAAAAAATGGTGCTTGGCTTCTGTGATCTGGGAAGTGCTAGGGACCAAGCAGAGCAGCTACAGCACCAGCTGCTTCACCAGGAGGACCCTGGCCACTTGTTCACAAGCCCCCACTTAGTCTCTCTCAGCATTTTCTTCCCAGGAAGGGTATTGTTGATTTTTTAAAAGGGGTGCTTGACTTCTGCATCCTGGGAATTGCTAGGGTACAAGCCAAGCAGCTGTGGCACCAGCTGCTGCACCAGGAGAGCACTGGCCACTAGCTCCCTAGCTTTCACTCATTCAGCCAGTCACATGCCCACTCACTCATCAGTATGTACACAAAATTTTCCATACACTCACTCACTCATTCACTCACACTAGGACTTGTATAGTCTGATTGGTTTGGCTGCCATCTTCCTGACACCTCCAACAACTGTTAAATTAAATTTAAAACTTTACAGAAACATTATATGTCATGAACAAGTGAGTTTCATTTTAAGTATTAAAATTTGATTCAGGAGATGTTGAATGCTGCCATTTTCTCTGTCCTAGGACTGATCAGAGACTTGTGTTGCCCTGTCCAACTGTTCAGTTCCCAACTTGAGACATGGAGGTGATCTCCATACCCTTCTGAGATCAGCAATCACTTGCCCAGAGAAGAAACTTCAAGAGTAGACACAGAGAGACAGATGCCCCACCCCTATGCTGAACCAGGCGTGGGCACATCAGATCCAAGTGAGAGACTTGGCGGGAGCAGCAGTGGCAGCAAATGAGTTGGGGCAAAACTGGATCTGATTCACCCTCCTTCCCCAGCAGTCTATGGAGCATCTGACCCACACTAAGAGCAACCCTATCACCATGTGCTGAGAGTGGAGGGGAGGAGCTGGAGACTGGAGCCCCCTCCCTACTCAGCAGCAGCCAAAAGTAGTGGCAGTGCTTGGGACCCACCAGCAAAAAGAAAAAGAAAAAAATAAAAGTAAAGGAACTTGAAGTTCCAGAAATGGACACAGAGGGAGTTCTTTTTCCTTCTGTTTTTGATGATGTTTTTTGTATTTGCTTTGCTTTTGTTTTATAATTTTATTTATTTATTTTAGTTTTTCTGTTTGCATGAGGGTGTTTTTGAGGGCAAGTGCATCATCAGTTTTTTTTGTTTTTGTTTGATTTGGGTTTTTTTTGTTTCTTTTATTCATTTGTTGGTGTTCCTGTTTGTTTTCCTTCTTCTTCTCTCTCTTCATCTTCTCTTTATCTCCCTTCTTCCTTTTTTCTGTTCTTTTCCTTTTTCTTATCTCATTTTGCTTTAATGGAGTATACATATGCCCCCACCACGTGGACAGATTATAAGGTGGAGGGAAGTGGGTTCCAGGAGGCCTACACACCAGTCAGTGAATACTGGGAACTGCAGATTGCTGCTGATTCATAGCTCCTCACATCACACCTTAATTGAATCTCAAAATTATGAAAAATCACAGTCCCTCATCTCCACTCCAGTTTCAAAACTGAACAAGTCCAGAGGATTTATAGGAAGAATGGGGATTGGGCAAATGGAAGTGAAAGCTATCCTCCCTATCACTGAGCAATGGGATTAAAGAAGGGAGAAAAAGGGGGAGGAAAACCAGTACATATAAAGAAGAACCAAAGGAAGACCGCAGGTCCCATCTAGACTCCTGGGAACACAGGAGTGTTCTGAGAATACAGACCTCAGAACTCAAACAATGAAGAGCCCCCAGAATGACTGGTCTCAAACTGCAAACCCAAATATCAAGATATTAATAGAGAGAATGAATATAAATGAGGAGAGACAAGAGGAAAGAATGAAGGTGTTGATAACTGAGATGACAGCAATAAAGAATAAAGTAAAAGAAATAAATAAGAAACTGACAAGCATGAAAAGTAGAATTAACTAAGCAGAAGAAAGAGTCTCAGAGCTTCAGGACCAAAATATGGAACTAAACCAAACTCAGTGGCTCAGCCTATAATCCCACGCCTTTGGGAGGCTGAGGTGAGTGGATTGCCTGAGTCCACAGGTTCAAGACCCACCTGGGCAGTGAGACCTCATCTCTACAATAAATCAAAAAATCAGCCAGATGTCGTAGCGCATGCCTGTAATTCTGGCTACTTGGAAGGCTGAGGCAGAAGGATTGCTGGAGCCCAGCAGGTTGAGGCTGCAGTGGACGGGAGCGGTCACTGCACTAGAGTCTGGGCTACAGAGTGAGACTCCAACTAAAAAAAAACAAAAAACAAAAAAAACAAAGAAAAGAAGTTCAAAAAGATGAAACAAAGCCTCCAAGAGGTGGGCAAGTATATCAAGAGGCAGATCCTATGCTTAACTGGCATTTCAGAGGCTGATAGAGAGACAGAGACCACCCTGGAACAAATATTCCATGACATTATCCAAGGAAACTTACCACATCTCATCAGAGATGTGACCATTCAAACACAAGAGATTCAGAGAATGCCTGCAAGACATCACTTACACAAAGATCAGACCACCCACCAGGGAAGGCCAATTAGAATAGCGGCAGACTTATCTACAGAAACACTACAAGCACCAGACTGGAGTCCAATCTTTGAAGTCCTCAAACATACACAATTCCAATCAAGAATTTCCTACCCACCTAACCTAAGCTTCATCCTTGATGGAGAATTAAAATCCTTCCCAGACATTTAGTCCCTAAGGGTTTATGCCACCTCCAGACCAACTCTACAAAAATGCTTAATAAAGTATTAAGCACAGAAGAAAGAAAACAAAGAATGACCACACTCTTCCCAAGAATGCAGGAAAAAGATTGAAAACACACACATATATCAACCCCCAAATCAAAAGAAAACCAGCCAACCAACAAATAAAAAGCAACAACAAACTCTCAAAAGAAACCTCATGACAGGGACAACCCTCACATCTCAATAATTAACCTGAACGTGAATGGACTAAATGCACCACTGATAAGACATAGAATGGCAAACTGGATTTTTAAAAACTCATGTAACAATATGCTATCTCCTGGAGACTTATCTCTCTAGAATGGACACTCACAAAGTTAAAGAATGGAAAACAAATTTTCAGTCTAACTGACCACAAAAGAAAGCAGGAGTTGCATCTCAATTTCAGACAAAATATCCTTTAAGCTGTCAAAAATTTAAAAAGATACAGAAAGCCACTACATAAAGATAAAAGGTTCAATCCATCAACAAGAAATATCCATCCTAAACATATATGCACCCAACATAGGCGCACCAACTTTTGTAAAACAACTTCTAGGTAAACTAAAAAAAACAAAACATTAACTCTAACACTATCATAGCTAGGGACTTAAATACCCCACTAGCAACCCTAGATAGACCATCGAGGCAAAAAAAACAACAAGGAAATACGGAATCTCAACTTGATGCTTAATCAAATGGACTTAATAGATACCTATAAAACACTCCACCCAACAACCACAGAATATATATTCATTCCACTTATCACCACATGGAATGCATTCCATGATCAACCACATCTTTGGCCATAAATCAAACATAAACAAATTCCACAAGATCAAAATACTGCCATGCACCTTCTCAGACCACAGTGGAATAAAAATAAATATTAACACCAAAACAGCTCCCCCAAACCCATAAAGACATGACACTAAACAGCATGATGCTGAACAACTCCTGGGTCAAGAAGAAATCAAAACAGAAATTATAAGATTTCTGGAAATGAATAAAAATAAAGACACATCCTATCAAAACCAAACTGCCATGAAAGCAGTGCTGAGAGAGAAAGTCTTTTTTTTACAAACACACATCAAGAAATTGGAAAGATTACAAGTTAACAGTCTAGTAAAGCATCTAATGGAGCTGGAAAATAGACCACCAAAACCCTAACTTCAGCCGAAGAATCCAGATGACCAAAGTAAAAGCCCAAATACAGGACATAGGAGACAAAAATATTATAGAAAAAAATCAATGAAACAAAAAACTAGTTGTTAATAAACAAGTTTGATGGACCCCCCTAGCCAGAACGTCCAAGAAGAGAGAAAAAGTCCAAATAAACACACTCAGAAATACAAAAACTCAAATCACAATGAATCCCGAAGAAATACAAAAAACTATCACAGATTACTATATGGAAACAAAAAACCTAAATGTAACGGAGGACTTTCTGACATCACATAACCTCCCAAGGTTAGACAAAAAATTGAGGAATTAAATAGACATATAACAACCCAGGAAATCTACTATGTCATAAGAAAACTACCTACACAAAAAATGCTGGAAAAGACTGCTTTCCAGAAGAGTTCTACAAAACATACAAAGAGGAGCTGATACCAATCCTATTAAAGTATTCCAAGCTATCAAAAAAGACGGAACTCTTCCCAATCAATTTATGAAGTTAATATCACACTGATACCCAAATCAGGTAAAGATCCAATAAAGAGAACGACAGGCCAATATCCCTAATGAATATAGATGCAAAAGTACTCAGCAAGATTCTAGCGAATCAGATCCAATGACACATTTCAAAAATCATCATCCATGACCAAGTAGGCATCATTCTTGGGATGCAGGGTTGGTTCAATATCCACAAGACCATAAATGTAATTAAATACATCAACAGATGTAAGAATAGGAATCACATGATTAGATCATTAGAGCAGAAGAAATTTTGATAAAATCTAACATCCCTTCTTCATAAAAACCCTTGAATACCTAGACATAGAGGAACATACCTCAAAATAGTAGGAGCCATCTACAATAAATCCACAGCCATCATATTGATAAATGGACAAAAATAGAAAATATTTCTCTTAAAACTGGAACAAGACAAGGATGTCCACTCTCACACCTCTTGTTCAACATAGAGTTGGAATTCCTAGCTAGAGCAATCAGACAAAAGAAGGGAATCATGGGTATCCAAATAGGAAAAGAGGAAATCAAGTAATCCCTCTTTGCTGACTATATGATTCTATACCTAAAAAATCAAAATTCCAATAGAATCTGTCAAAAACTTCTTGCACTGATAGAGGACTTTGGCAAAGTCTCAGGGTAAAAAAATCAACATGTGAAAGACAGTATACTCTTATACTAACAACAAGCAGGTAGAGAGACAAATAAAAAGCACAATACCATTCATAATAGGAACAACAACAAAAAAGTTAAATACCTCAGCATCTTCCTAATCAGAGAAGCAAAAGTCCTTCACAATGAAAAATGCAAAACATTACTCAAAGAAATGAAAGATGACATGGACAAGTGAAAAAGTATTCCATGCTCATGGATTGGAAGAATCAACATTATTAAATGTCCATCCTACTCTAGGCAATCTGCAGATTTAATGCAATACCCATTAAACTTCCAGGATCATTCTTCTCAAACCTAGAAATGACAAAACAGAAATTCATAACGAAACACAAATGAACACAGATAGCCAAAACAATTCTCAGCAAAAGAAATACAGCAGGAGATATCACACTTTCAGACTTTAAACTTTATTATCAAGTTATAATAATCAAAACAACCTGGTATTAGTACAAGAACAGGTCTATAGAACAATGGAACATGATAGAGATTCAGAAGAAAAACCTCAATTTCTCAACCAATTCATCTTTGACAAAGTCTCCAATAACAACCGCTGGAGAGAGGAGAGATTATTCAATAGATTGTGCAGAGAAAAAGGGCCGCCCACATGCAGAAGATTAAAATAATCTAATACGAATAAAATAAAATAAGATAAAATAAACCCCTACCTATCACCATATACAAAAATCAACTCTGAATGGTCAAAGACCTAAACATAAAACCTCAAATTATAGGAACCTTAGAACATGCAGGAGAAACCTTTATGGAAATTGGAACTTGACACCAATTCCTGATCACATCTCCAAATGCCCATGCCATAAGAGATAAGATAGACAAGTGGGACCTCGCCAAACTGAAAAACTTCTGCAAAGCAAAAGAAACCATCAAGAGCAGGGAAATAGCCCACAGAATGGGAAAAAAATATTTGCCAATTGTATATCTGACAAAAGGCTAACGTCTAGGTAAGGATCTCAAATATGCTGAAAAGAAATAATCAAACAGTCCTATTTTAAAGTGGGAAAATAATATGAATAGACACTTCTCTAAAGAAGACATACAAGCAGTCAACATGGAAAAAAAAATGCTCAGCCTCACTAATTATCAAAGAAATGCAAATTAAAACTACACTGAGATACCACCTAAACTCTAGTCAAAATGTTCATCATCAATAATGTAAAAAACAACAGATGCTGGAGAGGATAAGGAGAATAGGGAACACTTCTACATTGTTGGTGTAAACTAGTACAACCTCTGTGGAAAACAGTATGGCGATACCTAAAAGTTCTAAAAATTGACCTTCCATATGATCCAGCAATCCCCCTTCTGAGAATATACCTGGAGGAACTCAAATCACTCTATGAAAAAGATACCTGCACATGCATCTTTATTGCAGCATTATTCACAATAGCAAAAACATAGAACCAATTGTGCTGCCCATCAAAAGTGGACTGGATAAAACAAACTATAGTACATATACACAATGGAATATTATGCAGCCACAAAGAAAAACAGAGTTATGAATTTCACAGCAACTTGGATAGACTTAGAGTCTATAATACTCAGTGATCTATCACAGAAACAAAGAATTTAGTATCACATGTTCTCACTCATAAGTGGACCCTGAACAATTATCATAATACTGTAAAAAAGGGATTGGCAGTTGTGGGAAACTGCCAGTGGAGGGAGGGGCACATTTAATCAATAAGGGTACCTAATCTCAAACCAGGGTAGTGGGGACCAAAGTGAAGCCCAAACTTTACCTGTACAATGACCATTTGTATATCTAATTCTGAATTGTAGCCCACATCCTTAAGATAAAATAAAAAAACTTGGTTGAACATTTAAAAAATTAATAAATGCTTTATGAAAGACAAAAGAAGAAAAAGCATTATGATCATGCCAACTGACACAGAAAAAGTATTTGACAAAATTCAACACCCATTAATTATATACACTCTGAGAAAACAGAGGGTATCATTCTTAACTTAATAAAGAACATCTACAAAAAACCTAGAGCTAACATCATATTTCACAGTGAGAGACAAGACGCTTTCTTCCTTAGGACCAAAAACAAAGCAAAGATGTTCACTCTTACAACTCCTTTTCAGCATAATAATACAAGTCCTAGATTATACAAGAAGACAAGAACAATAAATAAGAGGTCTATAGATAGGAAAGGAAGAAACAGGATTATTTCTTTTAGCAGATGGCATGATTGTCTAAGTAGGCCACAACATAAAAACAAGATTAAAAAACTGCAGCAAATATGCAGGATTAAAGGTTAAGGTTCAAAAGTCAGTTGCTTTTCTATTTACTAGCAATAAACAACTGGAATTTAACATTTAAAAATATCATTTACTTTATTTAAAAAATGAAGTTCCCTTCATTTCTTAAATCATTTCCTTTGTGGTTTTATAGCTATAGGCATTGTTTCAAAGTCACAGTTTGAAGACACTGACTCTGCTTGCTTTCAAGTCATGTCTCTCTTTCCATCTCACTTAAAGGTGGATTATTCTATTTATGGGATAGTTAGACAGATGCATAGCCCAGAGGGGTTGATAATGCTGAAGCCAAGGAAGCAAGCATTCCTATCATTGTCAACACAAGCGGACATAAAAAAAAAAGTAGAAATCTATAACTCCGTGCTAGACTACAAATGATATATCTAGAATTTTCTGTGGGAAATATTAATCCTAAAATTTTCATGAAAACTTTTAAGAACTTGAACCTGAACCTAATATTCAGAAATGTTGTTATTTTGTTTTGAAATTTTAGATGATTACCTGGTGGACTGTGACGTTATGTATCTCTGCGACACTTATACTCAGGCTATTTTCTCGTATACAGTAATATGTTTGTATATATGGTCCAACTAAATGTAATGGGTCATATTTGACTTATCTTGGGTTGAAGATTTTAAAAGTGTTATAATGCTTATTTTATTAAAGCAGAATATATGATTATATACATTTGCATCTGAGTTTTGTTTTATGAATCAGTATATATAAATTTATCTCAAACAACATTTGGAAAGATAGCTTTAACATTCAATTTTGCCTGTATATCACCTTAGATATTTATTTTTATATTCATTAAATTACTGTAGTACCACGTATATTGTTTCTTCCTGGGCTTCAACCCCATTAAATATTTTTCTGTGTAATCTAGTTAAAATGCGAATAAAGGTAAATGACTAATTTCTGTGGGATTGTTTTGACAAATCATTTTGATCAACAAATATCCACTGATTTTCCTGTTTTTTAAATTATAGTTTTGAAAAAGATGGGCTGGGCACAGTGGCTCAGCCTGTAATCCCAGCACTTTGGAAGGACACTTTGGAAGGACAAGGCGAGAGAATTGTCTGAGCCCGGGGGTTTGAGACCAGCCTGGGCAACTTTGTGAGACCCTGTCTCTATAATAAATCACAAAAACTAGCTGGGCGTAGTGGCAGGTATCTGTAGTTCCAGCTACTTGGAAGGCTGAGGCGGAAGGATCGCCTAAGCCCAGTAGGTTGAGGCTGCAATGGCCATGAGTGTGTCACTGCACTCTAGTCTGGGCGACAAGAGTGAGACTCCAACTAAAAACAAAAAAAAAAAAAAAAAGGAAGAAAAAGATATATTAATGTAAGAGGAATATTTAATAAATGTAAATAAAGTATATTAACCTATTTTGAATCAATAAACCAAATTTTTTAAATAATTAAATATTTGTTCATTTGTCATTTAAACAAATATTCTAAATGCCTTTCTCTCATGTTAAGACAGTGTTCATCCTCAAAATTATCTACTTATGTGACATATTTTCAAGATTATTTAAAATGTTTTAGTGTTTCAAAAGAAAAATTAATCATTTCAAATTACCCTGAGTGTTCAAAGTGGCATCAGACTACTCTACAACTGACTAGCATTATAGTGGTTATACTGCTGGCCACAGTGACAGGACTATTTGGGGTGAGTAAATTGAAAGTTACAAGTTCAGGTATATAGAATAATATATTTCCTATGTAGCTTACCTTTATTTCTCTAGCTTCTTCAAAATCATTTTTCATGTTTACTTGATATTATTTTTATTATTGTTTTAATTGCATTTGCATTAAATAACAACATTTCATGATTCCATTACAATTAGCAGTTTTTTTCTATATAGAAGAGGCAACAAACTTGTTTGTTTATAAGGTTTGGTTTTTTCATAATTTTAACTAATTCAACAATATGTAGGGTTAGCAGTCACATTTCTATGTACTGAATTTTCATATTTTAGTGAAATAACTTTTATGAAAGATTTATGGAGGCTGATTTGGCGTTTTAAGAAAAATGTTGGACATTATAAGCGATCTGATATCTGATTTGAGGTGCTGACTAAATTAATTAGCTGCTTGAAAATTTAAGTCTAAATTACATTTAAGATCTATTCCTAAAATGAGCATATGCAAATAATGAATAATAATATGTTATTGTTTTTGTTGTGACCTACTACATGTTAGAAGCTGTGATCAACATTTTCTATTTGTTATCTTTAAGCCTTAGAAGAACACCATGCTAAGCATTTTTCTCTTTTATATATGAAGAAGCTGAGAGCCGGCTCAGTGGCTCAGCCTGTAATCCTGCACCTTGGGAGGCTGAGATGAGTAGATTGCCTGAGCCCGTGGGTTCGAGACCTGCCTGGGCAACTTAGCGAGACCTCATCTCTACAATAAATCAAAAAACTAGCTGGGTGTCATAGCGCGCGCCTATAGTTCCAGCTACTTGGAAGGCTGAGGTGGAAGGATCGCCTGGCCACTGAACTCCAGTCTGGGCGACAGAGTGAGACTCCAACTCAAAAAAAAAAAAAAAAAGACCTGTAATCCCGTGCCTTTGGGAGGCTGAGGTGAGTGGATTGCCTGAGCCCGCGGGTTCGAGACCCGCCTGGGCAACTTGGCAAGACCTCATCTCTACAAAAAATCAAAAATTAGCCGGGCATGGTAGTGTGAGCCTGTAGTTCCAGCTACTTGGAAGGTTGAGGCAGAAGGATCGCCGGAGCCCAGCAGGTCGAGGCTGCAGTGGCCGGGAGTGGCCACTGCACTCCAGTCTGGGCAACAGAGTGAGACTCCAACTCAAAAAAAAAAAAAAAAAAAAAAGGAAGCTGAGAAATAGAGATTACACAACAAGTTCAACATTACATATAATTCCAACCTGTGAGAGATGCAAATTTAAATATATTTTAATCTTTTTTATATTATATTATTTTTGTTTTCACTTAGTTTTTATGAGAGGGAATCTCTCAAGTCTTTAAATTTATACCTTCTTTGTCAAATTAAAGAATTAAAATGTTGTGAACAGAATTACTCTTGTCCAGCAATTTATACATTCACTAGCAGTTTTATTTAAATTAATAATTAAAATGCACAGATATATGTTTATGTATCTATATCCATATCTATATCTAATTAGTGATATTATTATTGTTTTTATTTCTTAGTACGTCACCTAAGATTACATTCTTTCCGTTTAACCACAAGGAGGAGAAGACTGGTAGTGAGAATGGAACTAAATATTGCAATTGTATGAACATTTCTCCCAGAAAACAGCACAATAATATCAACTCCACAGGTAAGTGATTTTATTTTATTGTACTATTGGGGAGGAAAAACTTTTCTTCTATCCTCTTAGGTTCAGTTCCTGGGGGCTTGCAAGTTAAACTGACAAAAGAGAAATTAATTGAAGAAAAAAGTTTCTTATAATCCATATGAGCTAGCAAAAAAGTAGCTAGTTCTCTAAGTGGTTAAAGTTAGAGATTGATATACCTAACTTGGTAGAAAATATGGAGGAGAAAAGGTAGGAAAGTGAAAAAAGTTGTAAAGGTTAACCTGGAATATTGGAACTGTATATTGGAGAAAACTAGAAGAATTAAGAACCCACAAGAATGCACTATAGTTTTCCACTGAAATATAAAATTTAGCTCTATAATAACCCCCTTTTCTATCAAAGATGATCAAAATAAGACTATTTTTATTTGCAAAATAAGTCATCTCATTAAATTTGGCCCGATTATTTAGATGAGTGCAACAAGAATAGTTGCCCATATCAGTCCCTTTAAGATTGCTTTGTTGGAATAAGGAATCTCAGATTTGAACTTTAAAAGTCTCTTTAAGCTATGAAACCAAGTCATACACTTTTCATCAGACTTCATTTACAGTGTCTATAGATTTGGGTAAATTCCTCCATTATTGCAGTCTCCCAATAATTTAAGATTCCTGGGTTTGCCAGGAAATGATCTTCCTTACTTATATATAATGCTCGGAATCCTGTAAGCCGGGTACCAAGTCATGTTTTTTCAAATGGCTCCATAAAGTCAACCTTAGGTTATTTAAGCTATCTGATATCTGATTTTATATACGTAATTCTCAAATATGACATTCCTGTCAAAGTCTTATAACCAATGTTTCCAACTATGTCTGGTTGCAATAACTGATTCTTACTAAACTTACACAAACTACATTCCCATACAAAAAAAGCCAGCAAGATTTTTCAAATTTTGGAAAGATCATGAAGTTGAGAAGATATTTTATTTTTGTCCACAAAGTTATACTCTACTAAATTGCTTTAAATTGTGCATAGCTTAAGAGAAAATAAAATTTTATTATATGAATCCCTCAGCTTCCATTAGTTTTGGAAGTCTTCACCCAGTTTGGTGCTGTGGTCTTAAAGTTATTTAAGCAATATCATCAGAAGCTCATTTTCCAGAATACCTGCCATAGTCTTTTTCACAAGTCTTTCTGAAAACAAAACACTGGGTTTATAGATGATGCTTTCAGGAAAGCATAAGAGTAAAAAAAAACAAAACTGTCTGAGAATCATAGAAGCCTTAAAATAACCAGGGTTAGCAATCCAATGAGAATAGCATAATTGACAAAGTAATTTTGTTGTTTGTTTTGTTTCTGTGACATATAACATCTAAAATAATCAAAAATTTTTCTGATAACATGGATTGCTAAGATATTGACAGATTTTTAGAGCTTCATACATTTTCTGAAATGCTTATGCTAATAAGCTATACTTACACAAATATAACAAAGAAGATTAAGCATCACTTTATATTTGATAATACTTCCCATACAATTAAGCATATCAAATAAATCTAATTAGTTTAACATCTCCCTTTTTATAAAGTGAAAGAAAAAATATTTGAGATTCTCCAGGTGGGAAACCTGAGAAGTTTATCTGAGAAATCTCAAAGTCAGCTGGAGGTCAAGAACACTATTTATAATTTGATTTTGGGAAGTTGTCAAAAATGTTCAAAGGGTTGAACATTTGATTAAATGGGAATAAATATGTAGTCATCCATTTAATCAAAATGTCAATCAAAGGCAAATAAAGAAAGTACAGTAAGTCCTTTACATAAGAACCTTCAAGTTGTGAACTTTCAAAGTAGTGAATGTGCATTTGCATGTTCAATCGCGCAAGTTAGTTCACTAGTCTGGCATATATTGTCATGTATGTGCATCCTCCACAAAAGGTTGTGCTTTTGTATACCGTACTGTACAATACTATTTGTTTTTATGTATTATTTGTGTGTAAAGTATTATAAATCTATTATGGTATAGTACTGTATAACCAATTGTGTTAGTTGAATACGTAGGCTAACTTTGTTGGACTTAAAACAAATTGGACTTACGACGGTGCTCTCAGAATGAAACTTGTTCATAAGAAGGAGACTAACTATATTAGGAGTGCAAACAAAAATCATAGTTCTTTTCAATATTGGGAGGACAATTTTCTTAGTCAAAAGCGTAATAAAGACAGCATGAAGCATAGAAAATTATTTTAATAAGACACAGACTCTTTGTTTCCTTGAGAAATTAAAGAATAAAGAAAAACCTTTTACAATCACATTAAGAACAGACAAAATAATCTCAGAAAACTTTGTCCTTTTTAACATGAAAGAAACCAAACCCTATTGTTGCAGTGGTATGCTATTGATATCAAAATTCATTTAAAGTCTAATAATAAATTCATTTGATCTTAGCCAGCTTGATCATATCAAATGTAATTCTCTCTCTGTTTTCTTTTGCAGTCCCTTTACGCCTTTATATATCCATTGAGGTTCTGGTTTAAGATAAAATTACTCTTTTTTTCCGTAACAAAATACATCTTTCATAACTTGTATATTTTTCTTTGCTCAAAACACATTATTTTTATTACATACTTTTGTATATAGGGATTATTTTCATCAGTCTTATTATTCTTAGTAGTTTCTTCATATATATATATGCTTATTAATAGTCCTAAATATCTTCAGTTTCAGTGTAAAAATTAGGAAGTCAAAAGTAGGTAAACTTATGTTTAGTAATTATCATTTCAGCATTTTATCTTATTTGGAAAGAATATAGATATTCAATTAGTATCTACTGTTAATGGAAAAACCAAACTGTAAACTATTTTAAAGAGGTTTATTTTGAGCCAATATGACTGACTGAAGCCTGGTGAAAACACAAACCCAAGAAGTCTTGAGTATGTGGTCCTGAGTTGGTCGGATTACAGTTTTTTTCTACATTTTAGGGAGAGAGGAATTAAGAAGAGTTACAAGCAAAGAGATAGATTAATAAATGGAAGGTATTGGTTCAGGCTGAAAAGATGGGATACGTTGAAACAGGAGTTTGTAGATTATAGATAGATTTAGAGACTCTTCAATTTGCAACTGGATAAAGAAGTAAGTCTCTAAAACTTGGAGTCAACAGAAAGGAATGTTCCAAGTTAAGGACACTCTGTAGCAAAATTGATAGCCTGCAGGCATGACCTAACCCTTGCCTTGCTTGACCTTAAGTTTTGCTTATAATTTGGGCTCTTATTGCTTCTAAAATTGTTTTGTTAGTCTGAAATTTCTATTTTAATGTAAATGCTGGTCACTTGTGACTAAACTCCAACAGGGTGGGGCATGTCCATCCTCTCTTCACATTATGACTAGGAATTTAGTTTTTAATGTATTTCTGAGCTCACCTTGGTCAAGAAAAGGTCCATTCAGTTGGTGGGGGGAGGGGAGGTTAGAATGTTATTTTTAGTTTCCACTATTATTTAACTTACCTTAAAATAACTTTAAGATTTTTTTTTCATAGTCAATATTTTTTATTATGGTTTTGTGGGGTACAGTTAAGGGTTAGGTGTACAATTACGTTTCATTCAGGCACCATGTTGATAAGAGGTGTTTCCCCATCCCCAGACAGATATTTGCTACTGTTAATCCCATCTCCCTCCCCCCCACATAGTTTCCCAGTACCGTCAGTCATTTTCTTATAGTATTACATTGGATGTTCAAGGTTCATTATATGAGTGAGAACATGTGATACTCTGATCTTTGTTTCTGTGAGAGGTCACTCAGTATTATAGACTCTAGTTCCATCCAGGTTGCTGCGAAATTCATGATTTTGTTCTTTTTTACGGCTACGTAGTATTCCATTGTGTATATGTACCACATTTTTTAAATCCAGTCCTCTTTTGATGGGCAGCATGGTTGTTTCCAGGTTCTTGCTATTGTGAACAACGCTGCGATAAATATACGTGTGCAGGTATCTTTTTTTATAGAGTGATTTGAGTCCTTCAGGGTATATTCCCAGTAGGGGGATTGCGGGGTCATATGGGAGGTTGATATTTAGAGCTTTTAGGAATCGCCACACTGCTTTCCACAGAGGTTGCACTAGTTTACACTCCCACCAACAGTGTAGAAGTATTTTTAAGTCACTGAAAAAAATTGAAAATTATTTTTAAGCATACATATTATAAAATATAATTATTATTGAAAAATTCATTTATAAATTGTTATTACGCTTATATCCCTTTTAATCCACATGTTCTTACAACTATGCCTGGATTGCTCATGAAAATTTTATGAAATATTAAACCAATCTAGCCACTACCTTAAGTTATTTTTCTTGTAGGTAAGTTTTGTAACACACACACACACACACACATATGGCAATTATCAAAAATCACAGAAGCAGAGAACCTAAAAAGTTAAACATATGGCTTTTCTCTCCCACTATTTAATTTTTTATGTTTGACATACATCAAGTTATTCATTTTTATTATTAATTTTGTTCTTAGGTTGACTTTACAATTTTATAATCTCAAACATTTAATAGAGATAATATAAGCTTATTTGACTAGTAAATCTAGGTGGAATAAAAATTATGTCTGCATTGTATTTTTGCAGACAATCCTGAAGAGAGCTGACAATTTCTATTTTTCTGAGAATTTTAAGAATATTTAATTTTTATGTGTTTATTTTTTTCTAAACCAATTAAAATAAATCTCATACTGGATTTTCTAAGCAATTTGATAATAGTATCTGGAAACAAGAAAATGTCATGTGTTTATATAAGACATATATAGACACATATAAACATATAGACATAAATAGAAATCTTTTATTCTCTCATGATAATAGAAATCTTTTAGTTCTCATGAGAAAATTTTATCATGAGTCAGTAAAGCATAGTAATATGAAACTCACTAGTTTATTTACTATAGTTGGATCTGAACTGTATTTCTGGTAAATGGAATAAACTTAATGAGGGCTAAAGCTTTTCTTAACCAATGTTTGTGAAGAAGACTTATACGATTTTAATTTTCTCTGATATGCAATCTTATATATAGAGGCTGCATACTAAATTGGGGGGAGGATATACTAGGTACATATTTCCAAGGTCCATCAGAGTGGATTAAATATCCAACCAGTTTTTAATGATTCCATTTTCCTTTTTAGTGTTGGGTGATTATTTAAATTTTCTGAGAAGTTAAAGCAAGGTTCTCTTCAGGATGGGAGCCAGAGTTATTACTTCAGATGTTTGCATTGTAAAGATATGGCTCTCAGGTCTTTGAGAGGATAGTACTGGGCAGTAGATAGTACTGCCCCTTTATGTCTCAAAGGGGCAGAGAAAGAATGGTTCAGGGACACACTTACCTATTGTCAGAGTCCTGGGGTAATTACTGAAGTTTTTCTTTTCTCTTAAGTGCAGGACAGTCTTTATCCAATGTTCTGAAGTTTAGAATATCTGCAACATGTAGGGAGAAATGGGGGAGGTTTGGGGATTGGTAAGGAGAGGTGAATTTGAATTACTCCTGGAGCTACATTTCTGTTTTTGTAAAGACTACATCAGTAAGAAATAGACAGTTTTTAATTCTTCAAATAATTGAATCTCAGCCTCAGTTATAACATCAAGGGGCTCACCTGTCTATCCTACTACATTATCATAATTTACTCCTTTATATGAAAAGAAAGATTTCCAGCTAAGGTGGAAATCTAAAGATTCCTACCTTCTGGATTTAGAGTTGTGTCCCTTTGGCATGTTTTCATTGATCATTCCACAAATACTTCAGGGTGTTTTCTTTTGGGTACATGGCTTTACCTTTGGAGAGAAGGCCTCTGGAATAGCTCTTATCAGGCCCTGTACATCAGGCCTTTTCTCATTATCTGCAGTGGAGCCATTTACTAGCGTGGTGGATAAAGAGGATTTATTTTAGGGGAGCTTCTTGCTTATTGTATAACTACAGTGTAATTATTTGTGGGGAGGTATATTTTAATTCTTATTCTAAATCTGATTAGT
Source organism: Cephalopachus bancanus (assembly GCA_027257055.1). NCBI lineage: Eukaryota > Metazoa > Chordata > Mammalia > Primates > Tarsiidae > Cephalopachus > Cephalopachus bancanus. The sequence goes on from JAPVLO010000394.1 coordinate 817,399, forward strand.
ACTCTTTAATTTTGTCAAGGGATTCTTTTAGACTTGCCATTGTATTCTTTTGTTCTTTTCTCAATTTGATGCTCCCATAAGTATCGATAGGACATATGTTTTAGTGTGAGAACTGTCTAAAAGTTATTTTTTAAAAAATATAGTCTTTTCAAACCAAAATTATGCTTATTACAAAATTGATTCCTAACCAGTAAGCTTTTTATTATTAAAAACCAATAAGTCTCTTTATGGTTTAATCATGGACACAAGTCACATCCCCAAAGAAGGTACAGAATATGCAGCCCCACAATCCAAAGTCAGTTCCAGAGATAGCCAAAAGAAAGAAAGACCCTCCAAGAGCTGGCAGTGGTTGGTAGGTGCAATCACATGCAACGGTATTTCTGTTAAGCTGACTACAATTAGTTGGAACTTCCAACCCTGATTGTTGGTTGTCGAGAGAGAGAGAGAGAGAGAGAGAGAGAGAGAGAGAGAGAGAGAGAGAGAGAGAGAGGGAGGGAGGGAGGGAGGGAGGAGAGAGAGAGAGAGAGAGAGAGAGAGAGAGAGAGAGAAGAGAAGAGAGAAGAGAGAAGAGAGAAAGAAAGAGAGAGAAAACATGGACTCTCACAGGATCCAAGACACAAGCTCTCAGAACACAAATGAGACAATCAGGAAAGCAGTGAGAGTACTTAAAATTGAGAGCCATCTGAGAGTAAAATACCCAAAGAGTTAGTTCTTCTAAGTGTTTTCTCCAGTCAATCTAAATTAACAAAGGAATAGACATGGGGAGGCTTTTACCACCTTCACTCTACTGGACTCTGAGCAGAAATCTGGGAGACTGACTTGGTAAGAAATCTTAGCTTTTCTGACTCTGTCAGAAGTTCTGAACTCTCAGCTACCACCTCTAGAGTTTATCTAAACTTTATTGAAGAAGAAATACTTTTACTACTGGACTCTCAGCAGAAATCTGAGAGACTGACTTGGTAAGAAATCTTAGCTTTTCTGACTCTGTCAGAAGTTCTGAACTCTCAGCTACCACCTCTAGAGTTTATCTAAACTTTATTGAAGAAGAAATACTTTTCCTCTGTTCTCTTAGCTCTAGACCCAGGAGCCTGCAAATTAAACTGACAAAGCCAGATTAACAGGATTATTCTAATTTTATTAGAAGACTATTAGAATTATTAGAATGTTCATGGAAGCAAGCAAAAGGAATAGCTAGTTTACTAAATGGCTGAAGTTAGAGACCCATCTACCCAACTTGATAGGGAAAGGGAAACCAGGGGAAAAGACTGGTAAGAGAAGAACAAATAGGTTATTTAGGAGAGACAAATGAGTTTTTCAAAACAAACTAGAGATAAGAAAGCTTGTAATAATGTCTGTTTATGCTGATGTTAATGGGTTTTCCACATTCTTTTTTTTTGAGTTGGAGTCTCACTCTGTCGCCCAGACTGGAGTGCAGTGGCCGCTTCCGGCCACCGCAGCCTCGACCTGCTGGGCTCCGGCGATCCTTCCGCCTCAGCCTTCCAAGTAGCCGGAATTACAGGCATGCGCTACCATGCCCGGCTGATTTTTTGATTTATTGTAGAGATGAGGTATCGCTGCCCGGGCAGGTCTCGAACCTGCGGGCTCAGGCAATCCACTCACCTCAGCCTCCCAAAGGCGTGGGATTACAGGCTGAGCCACCAAGCCCGGCTGGTTTTCCACATTCTTAATGGTTATAAAACTATTTTAGAAAGGTATCTGTGGTAAATTTGCTGTCAGTCTTTTTCCTGAAGGCTAACCACCTCAAAGAGAGAATTTATGACAGCCTCCTTTCTCAGAAATTTCTGCATTGGATCAGATAAGAGAAACTCTGAGAGGGCCTTTTTTTGTTGTTGTTGCATCTGTTGAATTTCAAATGTCTGCAGCTTACGATAGTCTTTATCTCAAAGTGGCATAATTTGGAGTGGCACCTTCTGGACCCCTTCAGTATTTTGAAGATGATTTTTTTCATTTCAATGATTTCTCCCCAATTCTGATTGCTATTAATCTGCTTAGGTGTGCTGCTGAGATCATACCACTATCTCCAATAGCCAACTTGTTACCACTTCAAGTTTTGCAATTCTATTGCTAGGTAACCGCAAACATATCACTGACAATTTCTTTCCATTTTTCAAGTTCTGTATTTATTTGACGCTATATATTTATTAGGTACAAATAAAATACTTGGTTTTCTGACAAGATGGCACAGAATTTAAGAAAATTTACTGCATCTCAGAGACTCCTGAGATAGTAAAGATGGCGTCAAATAGTACTGCTATATGTGGTTTAAAGTGATAAAACCTTTTCCTGACAGAAAGACTTAAGTAGCTCCTTGACTGGGTATTAGTGTTTCTGAAGGTAAAATGAGTGCAGGAGGTGGAGTGTGTTTTAAAGTTGATATGCTAATAGTTACCTGATGAAAATAAAGCAAGATTCCTGGGATATCAATTTTATTTGATGGAAAGTAATCTAGACAACATCGTGTTAACCCAAACTTAAAACTATACTAAGGATTAGTATTTTAAGGATGATTTTCTTTTTTTTTGAGTTGGAGTCTCACTCCGTCGCCCAGCCTGGAGTGCAGTGGCCGCTCCCAGCCACCGCAGTCTTGACCTGCTGGGCTCCGGCAATCCTTCCACCTCAGTCTTCCAAGTAGCTGGAAATACAGGTGCATGCTACCACGCCCGGCTAATTTTTTGATTTATTGTAGAGATGAGGTCTCGAACCCATGGGCTTAGGCAATTCACTCACCTCAGCCTCCCAAGGCGCAGGATTACAGGCTGAGCCACCAAGCCCGGTTAAAGATGATTTTCTTATTTCAATGATTTCCCCCCAATTCTGATTCCTATTAATCTGCTCGTGTTCACTGTGGAGATAATGTTTGTTACCTATACTGCTGATAATACTCTTCTTTAAGGATTAGGGCATAATATTTGCGTTAGATTTTATGATGAACTCCATTTTTTTGGGAAACTAGGCCCTTGAGATCAAATTCATTCTTTTCTGTTTTTTGAGATGATTTGGTGGGAAACTGTGAGAAACGCTGGCCTAGAAGAGTCTTGTTGATTAGCTGACTTTCACTGTATTACTCAAGGACATTATTGTACACTAACTGCCTTTACCTGTTTTTGTTCATACACATGCTACCTCTATAGTGACTGCTATTTTTATAATTGTTATCTGTTTTAATATGTAATTAATAACTGTTTCAATATGTAATTTTAGATAAAATTTTTAAAAATTGTAATGTCAAAAGATTAACTTGCAAGGTATTTGGAGATCAGTCTGTCTCAAGAAAAAGGAAATTACACATTTATTAACATTGTCTGGGTGTCTGTGTATCCTCTGCACTGCAGCAGAGATCTTTTTAAAATGCTTCACAGTGGCCAGGGTACATTGGTGCTTAAAACTCTGCAGTAGCTTTTCATAGTACTTAGATTAATAAATTTAAACTTTAAAACATGATCTGCGAGGTCTTTTGGGTTTTGATTTCCTACACTAGCAGGCTCATTTCTCACAATTCAGCTCCTCCCTTTTTACTCTAGTCTCCAGCCAAATGAACCTCTGTGAGTTAATAAAATGCATCATATTCTCTCAGCTTTGAGACTCTATCTATGCCAACCCAATGTATTTCTTTTGAATATTTTGGTTTCCGCTGCAACTCTCTACCCTCTGAATCCTTCCAACGTATATATGTGGTTCAGATTATACATACTAATAAAATATAATAAAATTACATTCCATTGATTTTAGTTGTATTACATAATAGAAAAATTAAATATAAAATATTATATATTGAATATTTGGTTTTTTTAATTCTTCAAGCTGCCTGTTTATTTTCTTGGTTTCTTTTTAAAAATTAGAACACATATTTTTTCTTATATATAAGTGCTTACTACAGAATAAAAAAATTAACTTTTTTCACAAGTTACAAGTATTACCAAAGTATAAAATCTACCAAAAATGATAAAACTCTGCACAATGTAAATATAATAAATTATGCTAAAATACATTTCTGGTCCTTATTTTAAGTTTGGATAATCAATGAGCAAATTCTAACTAAATGTTGATGGTGGTAAGAGAGTGACAGAGTATAGGAAGAAAAATATAACCAATGTGAATGTTCATTATGGCATTTTTGGCTTAAGGCTGTAGTTTTTATGTCACATCTCTTTTTTATTTTTTATCTTTTTAATTTTTTTTTTCTAAGAAATGGGGTCGCCCCATGTTTGCTCAGGCTGGTCGCTAACTCCTAGAAAAAAGTCATCCTCCCATCTCAACCTCCTAATGTACTGGGATTCCAGGCATGAGCTACTGCACCCAGCTCACATCTCTTTAATAGGTTAACTCAAAACATTGCTCTATTTATTCCTGTACTTGTGCTTTTCTAGGAATCTCTGTACCATTTGAAGGCCTTTCTTTAATGGGTGTCTCAGCAAGACGGCAGTCAAGAATTTTTTGTTGACTATTTTTGTCATTTTCTTCTCAACATATTAATCATAGTTCCTTACACTCTAAATAACTATAATTTTCAGTGGATGGATTTCTTTCCATTTTATTGCACTGAAGAGGCCTGCACTTCTGTAGTGTTGTGATATATGGCTTTCAGGCAAATAAAGAGAAGAGTAAAGGGAATAATTCATGCCTTATTTTAGAAGCCAAATGCTACCATAGCAAAGTGTATATCAAGGTGAACCTCTGAATAAGAGAACTGAAAGCCATTTATTTCTGTCAATATTTTACACTTCTGACTTCCTGCAAAACTAAAGATATCCAGCTTTGTTCTGAGGGGTATTGCTGGATATTATTCCTAACCAAGGCAATTAAAATGTAGTTCCTTCGTACACTATTTGAATGCCTGTTTTGTTGCTATTACAAATAAAGCAAAATAAAATAAAATACCCTGGGAAGGAGTTTAGAAAGAATCAGGGTACTTTGCTGATTCAAAACAGAAATTTAAGATATGGTATTTTCCCCAAATAATATGATTCCTTATACTCTCACAGATCTCCAACATGTTCCAACAATAACTAACTTCTTAATAGTCTTTTATAGTTTATATTTTTATATTCATCTCATCTGATATAAGCGTATCAGATAAGTTTTTGTACAAATTTATGGATGTTATGAAAATATTATGCAGTATTTTAGTTATAATAGTAATTAAAAATGAATACTATACAATCAATACTCATATACCTACTACTCACTTTAATATGTAAAAATTTATTTATTTATTTTAAACTTTATTTTATTTGGGGGTTTTTTTGGGGTTTTTTTGAGTTGGAGTCTCACTCTGTCGCCCAGACTGGAGTGCAGTGGTCACTCCTGGCCACCGCAGCCTCGACCTGCTGGGCTCCGGTGATCCTTCTGCCTCAGCCTTCCAAGTCGCTGGAACTACAGGGGTGTGCTACCACGCCTGGCTAATTTTTTGATTTATTGTAGAGATGAGGTCTCGTCAAGTTGCCCAGGTAGGTCTCGAACCCGCGGGCTCAGGCAATCCACTCACCTCAGCCTCCCAAAGTGTGGGATTACAGGCTGAGCCACCGAGCCCGGCTTAAGTTTTATTTTAGAGTTTTAGGTACAAGTGGGGACTTACTACATAAGTAGGTTGCATGAAGGTGAAGTTTGGGCTTTTAAGCTGGCCCTCTCTCCCCCTTATAGTGAACCAGGTACCAAATGTGTTGCTATGTGCTCGCTTCCTTCCTCTCTCCGTCTCTCTGCTAGAATTGTCCAGCATCCGTTGATCCCTCACTTCTGTTTGTGTGACTCATTACTCAACAGGACACCCTTATGAGTGAGGACATGCAGTATTCAGTTTTTTGTTTCTGTGATAGTTAATATAATCTCCAACTGCATCAGAGTTACTGGCCTACTTTGTTCCTCTTTATTGCTGTATAATATTTCAATGTGTTTATGTATCATTTTTTTTTAAGAATTACCTAATAGAATTTATTTATTTATTTATTTTTATCAATATTTTTTATTATGGTTTTGTGGGGTACAGTTAAGGGTTAGGTGTACAATTACGTTTCATTCAGACACCCTGTTGATAAGAGGTGTTTCCCCAGCCCCAGACAGATATTTGCTACTGTTAATCCCATCCCCCTCCCTCCCCATACTTTCCCAGTACCGTCAGTCATTTTCTTATAGTATTACATTGGATGTTCAAGGTCCATTATATGAGTGAGAACATGTGTATGTATCATTTTTTATTTATCCAGGCCACTTTTGATGGGATTCTCAGTTAGTTTTATGGTTTTGCTGTTGTGAACAGTGCTACTTAAACATGCATGTGCAGGTGTCTTTTTCATTGAGTGATTTATGCTTCTCTGGGTATAGTCCTAGAAGAGGGATTGCTGGATTGCATGGTAGCTCAATTTTCATTTCTTTAAGAAAATGTCACACCGCTTTCCATATAACTTATATTCCCACCAACAATAGAAATGTCCCCTTTTCTCTGACACTGTGCTTGAACCTGTTGCTTTTTGACTTTAATGATAGTCATCTTTGCTGCTAGGTAATATCTCATTGTAATTTTGATTTGCATTTCTCTGATAATTAGAAAAACTGAGCATTTTTTCATGTTTGTTGGATGCTTTTATGTCATCTTTTGAAAAGTATCTGTTCATGTTTATTGCCCACTTTTTAATGATTTTTTTCCCTTTCAATTTATTTGAGTTCATTGTAGATCCTAGATATTAGGCCTTTGTCAGGTGCATAGCTTACAAATAGGTTTTTTCCATTCTATGGATTGTCTCTTTAGTCTCTTGATGCTTTCTTTTGCTATGCAAAATAATTTTTCAATTTGATAAAGTCCTACCTGTCTGTCTTAGCTCTTGTTGCATTTGCTTTTGAGAAATTGGCCATAAATTCACTGCCTAATCTGATGTCCAAGATGGTATTCTCTACATTTTCTTTTAAGATTCTTACAGTTTGAGGTTTTACATTTAAGTCCTTGATTCATTTTCAGTTAAGTTTTATATATGGTGATAGGTAAGGGTCCAGTTCCATTTTTCTGCAAGTGGTTAGCCAGTTTTCACAGCATCATTTGCTAAACATGGTTTCTTTCCCCATTATTTGTTATTGATGGCTTTGTGGAAGATAAGTTGATTGAGGGTCTGTGTTTTTATTTCTGAATTCTCTATCCTGTTCCATTGATCTACACTATTCCTGTACCAATACCATATTGTCTTGGTTACTGTAGCCTTGTAATAAAGCTTAAAGTCTGAAAGTGTGATGCCTCCTGTCTTGTTCCTTTGTTCCCTTTTTTTTTTCTAGTCCATGAGCCTGGGATATTTTCCATTTATTTGTGTCATTCTTGATTTCTTTGAGCAATGTTTTGCAGTTCCCCTTGTAAAGGTCTTTCACTTCTTAGATTAGGTGGATGCCGAGGTATTTCTTTTTCTTTTCTTTTTTTTTTGAGTTGGAGTCTCACTCTGTCACCCAGACTGGAGTGCAGCGGCTGCTCCTGGCCACCGCAGCCTCACCTGCTGGGCCCCAGCGATCCTTCCGCCTCAGCCTTCCGAGTAGCTGGAATTACAGGCACGTGCTACCACGCCCGGCTGATTTCTTGATTTATTGTAGAGATGAGGTCTCGCTGCCCAGGTGGGTCTCGAACTTGCGGGCTCAGGCAATCCACTCACCCCAGCCTCCCAAAGGCACGGGATTACAGGCTGAGCCACTGAGCCCGGCGATGCCAACGTATTTCATATTTTTTGTGTGGTTATTGAGAATGGGATTGTGTTTTTAATTTGGTTCTCAGCCAGCTTGTTTTTGGTATATAGAAATGAAAACGTTTTGTGCATTGATTTTGTATCCCAAAATGTTACCAAAGTCACTAGAGGAGTGGGAGGAGTGGAAGAGGTTTTTGACAGACTCTCTAGGGTTTTCTAGGTATAGAATTATATTGTTCACAAAGAGGAATGACTTAGCTTCTTTGTTTTTCTACTTGGATACCCTTGATTTCCTTCTCCTGTTTATTGTTCTGGCTAGGATTTCTAGTAATATGTTGAATAGGTGAGGTGAGAGTGGGCATTCTTGTCTTGTTCCAGTTTTGAGGAGAATGCTTTCAGCTTTTGCTCATTAAAATGATGTTGACGGCAGTTTGTCATAGATGGCTCTTATTGTCTTGAGGAATGCTTCTTCAATGCCTGGGGATTTGAGGGTTTTTATCAAGCAGGAATGTTGGATTTTATTGAATGATTTTTCTGTGTCTAATGAGATAGTCATGTGTTCTCTGGTTTTACACCTGCTAATGTGCTGAATTACATTTAAACACTTGTGAATGTTGAACTAGCCCTGCATTCTGGGAATGAAACCCACCTGGTCATGAGGGATAATCCTTGAAATGTATTGTTGGATAAAATTCGCTAGAATCTTGTTGACAATTTTTGCATCTAAATTAGTTCATCAGGAAATTGGCCTGAAATTCTCCTTCATTGTTAGGGCTTTGCCATTTTGGGGTATTAGGATGATATTAAACTACACAGAATATGCTAGGGAGAATTTCTTTCTCTCAATTGCCTGAAATACTTTCAGTAAGATTATATCAGTTTTTCCTTGTGTATCTTGTAGAATTCAGCTGAGAACTCATGTGGTCATATGGTCTAGGGATTTTTTTTTTTTTTTTTTTTTTTGGTCAGGGAGGTTTTCTATAATTAAGTCCATTTCCTGAATTGTTTTTCTTTCTTTCTTTCTCTTTCACCCCTTCCTCCCTCTCTCCCTCCCTCCCTCCCTCCCTCCCTCCCTCCCTCCTTCCCTTCCTTCCTTCCTTCCTCTCTCTTCTTTCTCTCTTCTCTCTCTTCTTTTCAATTGGAGTCTCACTCTGTCTGGAATGCAGTAGCATGATTATGGCTACTGCAGCTTGGACCTGCTGTGCTCAGGCAATCTTTGCCTCAGCCTTCCAAGTAGCTGGAACCACAGACACATGCCACCATGTCTGGCTAATTTTTAAAATTTATTTTAGAGATGAGGTCTTTCCAAATTGCCCAGATTGGTATCAAATCCCTGGGCTCAGGCAATCCTCTTGCTTGATTTCATGGTTTGTTATTGGTCTGTCTAGGGTTTCAATTTATTTTTGTTTTAAACTTGGGAGGTTGTGCAATTGCCGGAATTCCTCCATTTCCTCTAGATTTTCTAGTTTATTTGCATACAGATGTTCATGGTCATCTGATAATTATTTGAATTTCTTTGGAGTCAGTTTGACATAGCCTTTTTGTTTCCAATTGTGTTTAGACTTTCTCTTTTTTTAATCGATATTTTTTATTATGATGTTGTGGGGTACAGTTAAGGGTTAGATATACAAATACATTTCATTCAGGCACCCTGTTGATAAGAGGTGTTTCCCTGTCCCCAGACAGATATTTGCTACCGTTAATCCCATCTCCCTCCTCCTCCCCCATAGTTTCCCACTACTGTCAGTCATTTTCTTATCTCTCTCTCTTTCTTTAAGTCAGTCTGGCCATGGGTCTGTCAATCTTATTTATCCTTTCAAAGAACCAGCTTTTTGTCTTGTTGATCTTTTCTGTGATATTTTCTAATTCCTGAAATTGTAACTGTATTTTAGTAATTTGGATTTTTCTACTGAAATTAGAATTTAATTTTTCTTGTCTTTGCAGCTCCCCTAGGTGTGACATTAGGCTATTTACTTGCAAACCCCCTGTTTTCTTGATATGTGTGTGGAATGTTATAAACTTACCTCTCAACATCACTATTATGGTATTCCAGAGGTTTTGATATGTTGTGTCTTTTTTTTGTTGTTGTTTCCAGAAATCTTTTAATTTTTGTCTGGATTTCTGTGTTGACCCCAGAGTCATTTAGTAGCATGTTGTTTCGTTTCCATGTATTTTTGTGTCTAAGGGGGTTCTTGTAGGTGGTGATGTTTATTTTTGTTCTACTGTGATCTGAGATGTTTGGTTTTGTTTCAACTTTCAAAAATTTGTTCACACTTGATTTATACTTGAGAATGTGATCAATCTTGGAGTCTGTTCCACATGCTGATAAAGAGAATGTATATTCTGTGGTTGTTGGATGAAGTGTTTTGTAGATGCCTATTTGGTCCAATTGGTCAAGTATTGAGTTAAAGTTCCAGATCTCCTTGTTGGCTTTTTGCCTTGATTATCTATCTAGAACTGTTAGAGGAGTATTAAAATCTCTTACAACGATTGTATGGGTTTCTGTGTCCTCTCTTAGTATATGTAGCAATTGTTCTATAATCTAGGTGCTCTTTTGTTGAATGTATACATATTTAAGATGGATATTTCTTGCTGGTGAATTGAGTCTTTTATCATTATGTGGTGTACTTCTGTGTCCTTTTTAACTTTTGCTGGTTTAAAGTCTGTATTGTCCGATATAAGCATAGCTCCTCCTATTCTTTTTTGTTTTCCATGTTCCTGGAAGATCTTTTTCCAGTCCCTTACTTGGAACCTGTGGGTGTTCTTTGCAGTGAGATGGGTTTCCTGGAAGAAGCAGAATGTTGGATCATGTTTCTTTATTCAGTTTGCTCCTCTGTGCCTTTTTTAGTCCATTAACATTAAAGTCAGTTATTAACGTGTGAGGATTTATCCCTCTCATAATGTTCTTAAGAAGTTTCTTTATTTTCCTTTTTTAAATTTAAAAATATAGTTTATTTAGAAAGTAAATTGGAGAGAGAGAAAGAGGAGATTCACCCCCCCCCCCAGGTAGGGGAGGCCAAAGTTTAAGAGCACAAGCCAAACAGTAACTTAGCAAGGCAATGGTCTTTTTTTTTTTAAGATTTGTGAATGATATATATGCTTTATGCTTGCCTGTGCTTTTATGAAGGATTGGACTGTTTTTCATTTCTGTGCTCAGAACTTTCTTAAGCATATCCTGAAGGACTGGCCTGGGGGTGGCACATTCTCAGGGATTGCATGTCTAGGGAGGATTTTAATTCTCCATCATTAATGAAGTTTAGCTTGGTAGAGTAGGAAATTCTTGGCTAGAATTGCTTAGTTTTAAGCATGTTAAAAATGGGACTCCAAGCCAGGTTTGGTGGCTCAGCCTGCAATCCCGTGCCTTTGGGAGGCTGAGGTGAGTGGATTGCCTGAGCCCGCGGGTTCGAGACCTGCCTGGACAGGCAAGACCTCATCTCTACAATAAAACAACAAAAAAAATTTAGCCGGGTGTGGTAGTGCGTGCCTGTAATTCCAGCTACTCGGAAGGCTGAGGCAGAAGGATAGCCGGAGCCCAGCAGGTCGAGGCTGCGGTGGCCGGGAGTGGCCACTGCACTCCAGTCTGGGTGACAGAGTGAGACTCCAACTCAAAGAAAAAAAAAAAAAAATGGGACTCCAGTCCCTTCCGCCTTGTAATATTTCTGCTGAAAAATTTGCTGCAATTTTTTCTCAGTAGGTGGTCTCTCCCTTCTCTCTAGCTGCCTTTAGGATTTTTTCTTTTATGCTTACCTTGTGGAGATGGGTTACTCTGTGTCTTGGGTATGGTCTTCTCAAGCAATACCTTTAAGTGGTTATCTGTATCTTTTGTGAGATAGGGGAAATTTTCTTGGATGGCCTCCTGGAAGACTTCTTGGAAGGATTCAGTTTCCTCTTCTCTTTCAGGGATGCCAATCAGGCATAAATTTGGTCTCTTTACATAATTTCCCACCTTTTGTAGGATTTGCTCTTTTAAAAAAATCTTTTCTTTTTATTGTTTTCATACTGGTTTAGTTCAATATTTTGATCTTCAACCTCTAAGATAACTTCTTCTCCCTGGTTGATGCTGCTCCCCAGGCCTGTCATTGTGCTTTGAAATTCCAGGAAAAATTTTTCATTTCCAGGATTTCAGATTAGACTTTTCTTATATTGGCCATCTCAACTTTTATCTCCTGCATTGCTTTTGTTGCCTAGGTAATCTTTGTTTCCAACTTCTCATAGTTTTCCTTAACCATTTTCCCACCCATTGTTTGATTTCTGTGTCTTTCGTCAGATAAAAGTAATTCTGGATGGATTCAATTATTTAGGGACTGGGAAGTGCTTTCATAGGTCATGTCTCTTTAAGGTTTTGAGGATTGCCAGTATTTACTTGCTGGTTTTTCCTTACCTGTGAGGACCAACTCTTCTCATTTTATTGTTATTTTTTAGTTTTGGTGTTTTGTAGTTAGATACAATCTGGCTGCCTTAGGGTCTTTTCTGCCATTCAAAATAGTCCACACAGGGTGAGAGAGACAGGCAGCTGCTCCAGCTCCATCACTTTTTCCAAGCAGTGCTCAGAATTCAAAATGAATTTCTGCTGCAAATTTTTCTCATATCCAGGCCAGCCAGACTGCTTTCTGACCTCCAGTTGCAAACTTTTTGTGGGGATCAGAATGGGGAATGGACCCCCTGGCTGGTGTAGGAGAACTGCGGGCGTGGCAGTGCTGTCTGAAACCCAGAAGTGTTCCTGTCAAAAAACTAGACTGCCTGGTGCTTTTCTTAACTCTTCCTCCTCTACTAAAGTCCACACTCAGAACATAAAAACAGCAGTGTCCCTGCTGTGCTGATACTTGCCCTTGGGGCAGGTGAGGCAGGCAGGTGGTCCTTCTTGGCCAGTGTCTTGCAGCAGGTACCAAGTGAGCGCAGGCAGCAGGGGAACTTTTATGGCCCGGGGAGTTGGTTGCTAAGCATTGCCAGCAGGGAAGGCACTTTCAGGGGCTGACTGGCAGTAGGCATTTAGAACTCTGTTTGGTTCTCAGCTCCACATGTCTTCTGGCAGCATACAGTTGTGCCCTGACCAGGCCTCCTTCCATGTGGGAATAAAGACCTGTGTTTGGCTGGGGGGAGGAAAACTGTTGCAGACTGTGTCAGGAATACTTACCCTCTTGTTTACAAGGCAAGACTGCAAATCCTAAGTGAGCCTGGTGCCTGGCAGAGATGGGGACTTCCAGTTCCAAAGCTGGCCACACTCTTTCTCTTTTTTGTTCCTTGTGTATCCCAAGAGTCCTCTGCATAATGTAGAGTGCATCCACAATCAAAGCCTGCTCATGGTGCTTGGGGTTACCAGAAGCTAGGATTGTCTTCTTTGTTATGCTCTGTGATAAAAATGCTGGTCAGTCACTCCCCATTGACCATCTTGGATTTTCTCAAGATGCAAAAATTTATTAATTCAGTTGAAACTTTTGTATACCCATTTCTGAATATAGGTTTATTTTAATATCTATTTTAAATTTTTTCTTTTCATAGAAATGAGTCTGGTGTTCTTTGAGGCATACCAATATTGAGGCATAGTAAGCAATTTGTCGTACAAAGTTCTGATAAATTACAGTATGAAATATATTTTTCTGCATCAGAAAGGACTTCTAAAGGATGTTTTCCACCCAGCAGTTTTTCTTCTGATATATTCTAGGCTTTCTGCTTTCAGTTGTAATTAGACACATTCTTGGTGGTATAATCATTAGGTTTTCTGTTTTCAAGGGTCATTCTCACATCCTTTGATCTATAACTGTTTAAAACCTATTTGAGGATTCCTGTTAGAATTTTAGAGGTTGTTGTCTGCTCTAAGAAAAATATTTTTATTCTATTTTTTTTTTGAAAGCAGAATTTATTAAGAGGACAGAAAAGTTCCCACAGTGGAGGGGACCTGAAGGGGTTGCCTTATTCTATTTTTTTAAAATCACTTTTCTATTTTTGCTTGCAGTTCATATTTTGATTTCTAAAATTTTCAAACTAATATCTCTCCCTCTGGTCATTGTTTCAAAGTGGATGGTTTGTGGTTCAAAACTTGGGTTTCTCTACATCCTTACAAACAGCTTCTTACAATCATGTCAGGAATCAAGTGTTTTGAATCCGATTTCTGAGAACATGTCCTTAAAAGCCTTTAGTTCCTTAAAAGTCCACCACCTTTATTTTTCCTATAGTCTGTCTAAATACATTAATAATAAGGATAATTTGAGCTCTTTCACTTATTAGCTATCTTACCTTAAGAAAGGTACTTAATCTTTAATTTGTTTCTTTGTACTTTATACTTTTTTAGTATCTTTATTTACGAAACGATAAACGTGAAGTTAAAAATGTTATACTTTGTGTACGTTCATTGTAAGGAAAAGCATTTCATATATTTATGTGCATCAAGAATGGAAAAAATTATTTGCTGTATAGCAATTATTTGATGAATAGTACTTATGAAATAATTTCTCTTTTAATAACTGCTTATCAGTGGAGGGGGAGTTCATTCCTTAATATGGCACAAAATCCTTATTTTTAAGGAAACAATTAAAAAAATTGGTGTAAAACTTATTTTTGATATTCAAACCTTTTTCTTATTTCTATTTAAATTTTTTTTTTACTTCAGCAAATTTATGTCCTAATGACTGGCTGCAGAAAAATGGGAAATGCTACAAATTTTTAATGAACTTTAAGTCATGAGTTGATAGCCAAAAATTCTGTTCAGTAAAAAAGTCACATCTCTTAAGCATTCCAGACAAGGCAGAACTGGTAAGTATTAATTTGTCATGAAAAATATCCATTTCAAAACTGGGAAAAATAGTTACATTTTACGATAAAATTATAGCGCTAATAATTTGCCATTTGTTGATCTTCTTCTATGTGCTAGGCACTGAGGCACAGTTTTATGCATTTCACAAATGTTATATAGTTTAGTGCTGACAATAAACTCATGAAACAGAATTTTCTTCATCTTCACAGAGAAATCTGCAAAACTTCAAAGGGTGTGAAAGGACAGACCGAGAATGGGAAGCCATTTTTCATCTTGTTCTTAAACCCTGACACAATGATGAGAAAGTAGTAGCTATTCTTTTGGAGAAATGCACACTTTAGGTATAATTAACTTTACCGACTTTGTCATTTCAGAAACAGACTTCCAGGTATCAGAGGCATCTCATAGTGGCAATCAAGCTTGTCTAGAGTAAAGGGAATTTACAAGGCCTAAGACATCATGCATTGGGCAAGGACTATAAAAGTCATGAAACTTGTAATTACAAAAATTATAACCACTCAGAGGGAGAGCAGGTGGGGATTCGATCTTCCAGTAAATTGGGCACTATCTAAGGGAAGCCAAGGATGCCCCGAAGCTACCCACTGGGAATGCCCAGGAGATAAGGGGAAGTACACCCTCCATTAGCTCTAAGGAATGTCATTCGGGAAGGTGCAGGAGCATTAGAATCCTTGTCACACCCTTCTCTAGGGGCTATGATAATATAGGTGAACATTAATGAGTCTGTGTGTCACAGTATCTCCAAGACATCCACAGGTGGTCGATAAGGAAGTCACAGCAGTCACGTATAACATCTCCAAGAAAAGGATTTAAGCCAGGACTCTGGGGGGCTACGAGGCCACACCCACCTAGAGCGTAGGCCCACTCGCTGTCTCTGGGGGGTGAAACTTTCTTAAATAATCTTTTCTTTTCTCACCTTTTGTGTGTCGCAATTCTTTGCATCTACTCAGATCTCTGGGCTCCCATCACGCACCTCTGGCTTGCCAACCCTGGCAGTGGTGCTGCACCTCTCTCTCCACGCTTGCCTTGTCCCTGCCGTATGCTAACAGGGTGCATAATGACAAAGCTGAGTTTTTAACCCAGGTTCATTTATTATTGATACTATCCTTCCATATGAACTCTTGGAGAGAAAGAGGGGAACTTTTTTGAGGTGCCTATCAAAGCATTACCAATTTCTGGCAATATCCCTCGTATCTTAGGGAAAATGACCGTTTTAGTCTGTTTGTAGTTTCAGCATAGGCACCCGTTTTCTTCAAGGCTGCACACTGCTAAATAAAAGCAATCGGTGAAGATTCTCTATTGTTGCTTATGTGATCTATGTACCTCTCCATCAGTTGCTATTTACATCATCTTCATAAACTTAATTAAACAACACGTCTTCACAGAATATAGGCAAGTGTCATGTGTTTTGAAAACCGTTCCTCACCCATTTCCTTCCCCAAGTATATAGAAAAACTCTTCTTAAATTTTCCAGATTTGAGAGATTAACCTCAAGATCTTGTTAAGTCTGGACCAAACTCCGGAGAGGTTAATTTAATAGGTTTAACTGACTTAATTTTCTCTGGATCCCCTTCTATAGAATTTCATACAGAGTAATATGCAAGATGGAATTGACTTTTGGAATGGATTAAACATTACATAGTTGCAAAAGACATGGATCTGGCTGGATGGAACACTATTAAATCTATAGTTGTGAGTGCTTGTCACTGGAATACCACTGGGGAAACATAAGAGTTTAGCAGCTGATCCCTGCTGGTGGTTCCCTGAAACTCCATGTAGCCAGTTGGTTCCTATAGATTGAAGACTTTGTTTATGTGTGAATTAGTGGGTAATTTGCCTTAGATAAATGGAGAATCCTAAACTAATATGTATTTATCTTTAGACTTTCATTTACTTTTGATACAAGTATAAGTTGAAAATTATGGTTAGTGTAAAATTTTCTAAATTTAAATACTTATAAAGGGTTTTTTGAAGGTTTGTAGAATTATTTGTTTAGATTAGCAGAACTTCAATTCCTGGAAAAACATTAAGGAAAAAATGTGTGTATATATATAGTAAATAATATATAAATGATAAATGTGGGTGGGTGTGTGTGTGTGTATTTTTGGAGTCAGAATTTCACACTTCAGAGACACCTATGATAAACCCACAGCCCACATACTGCTCAGTGGACAACAGAACTTAGAAGCATTCCTCCTGAAAAAATCAGCAAGACAAAAAGCTGGTTCTTTGAGAGGGAATAAGACAAGGTTGCCCACTCTCACCTCTCCTGTTCAACATAGTGCTTGAAGTGCTTGCTAGAACAATCAGTCAAGAGAAGGAAATCAGGAGTATCCAAATAGGAAAAGGGGAGTTAAGCTATCCTTCTTTGAGGATGTTATCATCCTATACCTTGGAATCCCCAGGGAGTCCTCCAAAAACATTCTTGCACTCATAAATGACTTTGGTAAAGTTTCAGGGTTCAATATTGACATGCAAAAGACAGAAGCATTTCTGTACACCAGTAGCAAACAGGCAGAGAACCACATAAACAGCATAAATCCATTCACAATAGAGACACACAAAAAATTAATTACTTTGGTATCTTCCTCACCAAAGAAGTGAAAGACCTTTTTAATGAGAACTATAAAATGCTGCTCAAAGAAGTCAAAGAGGAAACAAATGAAAAACATTCCAGGCTCATGGATTGGAAGAATCAATATTGCTAAGATGTTTATTCTACCCAAGACAAAATACATATTCAACACAATACCTATCAAATTACCAATATCAGTAGCAAATATCTGTCTGGGGATGGGGAAACACCTCTTATCAACAGGGTGCCTGAATGAAATGTATTTATATACCTAACCCTTAACTGTACCCCACAACATCATAATAAAAAATATTGATTAAAAAAATTACCAATATCATTCTTCTCAGACCCCAAAATGACAATACAGGAATTCATATGGCAACAAAAAAAGAGCACAAGTATCCAAAGCAATCCTCAACAAAGGAAACAAAGCAGGAGGACTCACATTCCCAGATTTAAACTTCATTATAAGGTTACAATAATCAAAACAGGCTGTTATTGGTACAAGAACAAGCTATAGACCAATGTAACAGGATAGAGATTTTGGAAGCAAAACCTTGATCTCTCACGCAATTCACCTTTGATAAAGTCATCAGTAACAATCACTGGGGAGATGAGACCTTATTCAGCGAATGGTGCTGGGAAAAGTGACTGACCACATGCAGAAGAATGAAACAGGATCCCTACCTGTCACCATATATAAAAATTAGCACTAAGTGGATCAAAGATCTAAACATAAAACCTCAAAGTAAAAGAATCTTAGAAGAAAATGCAGGAGACACCCTTATGCACATTGGAATAGGCAACCGATTCTTGATCATAAAAACTAAGATATACTATTGTAACCTCATAATACTGAAAAGATTTTGCACGCATGTGCGTGAGCACACACACACACACACACACACACACACACACATGAACTAGGGAGACAACCTGTAGAATGAGAAGAAATATTTGCTAATTTGCTAACTGTATATCTGGCAAAGTCCTAACATCCAGGATCTACAAGGAACTCAAATGAATGGAAAGGAAAAAAAAATCCAGTCCAATTAAAATGTGGGCAAAAAACATGAAAAGATGCTTCTTAAAAGAAGACATACAAACAGCCAACAGATACATTTAAAAAATGCTCAGCCTCACTAATCATCAGAGAAATGCAAATCAAAACCACTTTCAGGTACCACACAACTTTGGTAAGGATGGCCAGATTAAAAAAACAAAACAAACAAAAAAACAGATGCTGGCAAGTGTGTGGAAAAGGGAGCACTTCTATACTGTTGGTGCGAGTGCAAACTAGTTCAACCTCTATGGAAAACAGTGTAGTAATTTAAAAAAAAACGATAAATTGACCTTCCACATAACCCAGCAATCTCTTCCTGAGAATACACATGGAGGAATACAAATCATTCTACAAAAAAAGATACTTGCACATACTTGTGTATTGCCACGCTATTCACAATAGCAAAAACATGAAACCAACCCTGCTGCCCCTCAAAAGTGGACTGGATAAAGAAAATGTGGTACATATACATGATGGAGTATGTAGCCATAAAGACGAAGAAAAATTATGGACTTTGCAGCAAATTGGATGGATTCTGAGTCCATCATATTCAGTAATCTATCACAGAAACAAAGAGTTGAATACCACATGTTCTTACTCATAAGTGACTCCTGAACATTTATCCCAATGCTACAAGAAAGGAATCATCAGTAACAGGACACTGTCAGGGAAGAGGGACGCATGGAACATCACCAAGAGTATCTGATTCTAAAAGAGAGAAAGGGAGGATCAGTTGGAGACCCAAACTTCACCTGCACATAGACCACTTATAAACCTAATCCTGACTTGTAACCCACATCTTTGTAATAAGATTACGTAAAAAAATTTTTAAAAGAGTATTTTCAGGTTTTGAGATAATTGGTAAAAAATCTCTGAGACAGTAATCCTAAAATTAACACAATAAAAAAAATTTGCAACATTTGATGACATTTGAAAATCCAAAGCTGTCACACAAAGAGCTAGGGTTCTTGAAATGCTGGGGTATCTGTCATCATCAGGCTTATAATTCATCCTAACAACAATTTATGACAACTGGGGCTGGAGTGAAAGAAGGTAATGAACACTTAACCTGAGTGTATTAGAAATACTTTTATTTTATTTATTATTATTATTATGTTTTAAAGATGAGGGGTAAAATTCAGGGTTAGGTATACAAATGTTCATTATGCAGGTACCCTTGTTAGAAATGCTTTGATTTTAAAACATGCGCATGCTTGGGTCCCACTTGTGATCAATTAATTACATTGGTATCTCTGAATGGAGGCAAGCACTGATACAGGGCATACATTCTTCCATTTGCCACACTCCTCTCTAAGCCCTTTTCATGAGCATGGCCTTCCTGATCTTCATAGATGTTTGAGTTTGGTAACCCTATTTAATCACATCTTCAATTCCTAAACTCAACTGACATTTTAGACTTCTGTGTTTATCAATCTAAAAGTTCATTTATTTTATTTTTACCTATAAATCGGCAAAATGTCCTTTTTCTATTAAATATGGGAACCTAAATTGAAAATAATCAATCCATAGTCTGAAAATTATATAATCTTTTTGGTTATAGCTCTCTTTATGATAGGATTTTTTTTTTTTGCTTTTCTAGATTTTTGCATTTTACATAAGCAATATGACAGTTAATGAACAAAATGACACTTACCATAGCTTGTTTTCAGAATGTACCAATTATGTGAAAGTCTCAGGAGAATGCTATCTTATTTAGTGGTACGATTTATTCATTTCATACTTTCTTTTTCCCATAAAATTTTTCTAAATCCATACTGTATATTTACTATATCTTCACCCTTACCATATTTATATTCATGTTTACATTAGAAAACCAAGCAATTTTTTAAATAAATAGCTAGTTTTATTCCACTTTATTTTGGAATACTGATGAGGCTTGGCAGGGTGCAATTCTCTAATGCTGATTTGAAAAATGCAGACCTCTACCATGTAATTCATATTTGATCATCCAAACTGAAAGAATGGATAAGATTAAGTTGTTGCACCGATTATGGGTGAAGACTTTTCAGACTGAGGTCTTCCTTGAGAAAGCAGTTCTACTATTGAACAAATAATCCTCTTTGAAAGAAGAAACTGGTTCTCTCTCAGTGTTTTCTTTTTTGCCCCAGTTAGAACAGGTACTTTTCAGAGAGACAATGGCAGTTTCTTAGTCTGCCTTAAAGGAAGTGAAACCAGAAGTTTATCTTAATCTTGAGAACTGAGATTAGAAATGTATGTCCATTTATGTGCCATTCCATCTCATTAACCTCAGTTATTATGCATCAATTTTCTGTTTGGTATGAAAAAAGACGTTTCCTTTAGATAGGATGCCAGTAGACATTGTCTGGGGAAAGCAGTTACAAATCAAAAAATGTGCAGGAGCCTGAAGAGTCAAGTGCACCCCTTTTTCTTCCAGTGGTTCTACAGGACTCTTCACTGACAACATATGACATTGTGCTAGCTGGCAAAGGAGAAATATTTGCAGAGTCCCTCTCCATTATAACAGGGCAGAAAATGAAGGGCAGATTTGGAGCTCAAAGGAAAATTAATTGGTAACTGGCCCAACTTCTAGACGAACTCATTCATCTTGGGATTTTTTTAAATAGAAACTTGAGATAAAACAATACTCTGAATTCACAGGATTGCTGCCTAGACTCTGAAGAAAGGAGAGCTAGAGGTCTATTTGGCATTTCTAAGAACTCAAGCATGAGGATATTAACTTCATTCACTCATTAATTAATTCATTAATTTTCATGCCTATTTTGCATTAATATTGTGCTTTGTGCTACAAGATATAATATATATATTTTCTCAGAAAATAGTGGTAAGTGCAAGGCGAGACCCTTGGTCATTCTGTAACTGACCCTCAAAATATTCTGGAAGATACTTTGGTATGAGTTTAAATCCAGATAGCTGTTAATAGAGGAAATATCCTCGAGGTGAATTAAAAACAAAACAAATAAAACCACATTTATTTCTATCAAAATTTATTTTAAATATATCTGAGTTGTCTTGCAAATCAAACACATACACTTAGAGAAATATTCATACATTATCAAGACAAAGAAAGGGAGGCAGCTAAATATATTGCCAAAAAGCTAAGTAAACTTGTGGGTTTTTTAAAAAGTATGGAATGCGTCGCATTTAATAACTTGTGGTTTTTAAATACTGAATTTAACTTTGAACTTCCTAGTAGCCAAAACGGAGAGAAAAGTATAATTATTTATATAGCGGTCTGTATTAGAATCACGGAGCATATAAATTTCCTAGGGTTTGTGAATTTTTTTTTCTAATATATACAAGTGTATTTCTCATATGAAATTTCCTGTAGATGAGATATATTAGACTACAAACTTCTATTTAGCTAGCACACTGGCACCAACCCACAGATGATTGCTTCATAAACTAGAACAATCTTGAATAGTTGTTATTGTTAATGTTGGTGGGCTAAGCTATATGTATATGTGCATGTATGTGCACACACTTGCACATGATTATGTTTATACAATGCTGCTCCAAGGCAGACTGTAGATCAGGGATATCCAGGTTTTTAAATTTATGATCATGAACATTTGTCGTACAGGAGTTTAACTGGAAACAAGAATGCTGATTTTGAATATTCTCCCCAATTCACCCCGTCACCACAAACTCAACTAATCTTCTCTCAACTACCTTTTCTATTTGACCACAAGGAACAAATGCCTGTATAGTTAAACAAAGACTCTGAAACCAGACCACCCAAACTTCAATTTCAGCTCTGCCACATACTAAAATGCAAAATCCTATAAAATTTATTCCAATTTTTCAAAATCTCAGTTTCTTTATCATTAGAATGAGAATGATTGCAGACTCTACTTAGCCATTTTCTTATGAAATTCTAATATGTATTTTTAAACACTTTAGAATTTCACTCAACAAATACTAAGTGCTATTTAAATGGTAGTTTTTGTTACTTGAGTTTTAAATTAATGCAAGTGTATACAGTCAACTAATTTCCAACAAGGGTTCCAAAAAGACATAATGGAGAAATGTTAGTTTCTTCAATAAGTGGTGTTAGGACAACTGAATATCTACATGCAAGAGAATAAAATTGGACCCTTTAATTACTCACACTGCTCAAAAAAATCAACTTAAAATGGATTAAAGACCTAAGCATAGCACCTTAAATCATAACACTACTAGAAGAAAATGTAGGAGAAAAATTTCTTGATTTTAGTCTTGGCATTGTTTTTTTTTAGATATAACACCAAAAGCTTAGACAACAAATGCAAAAATAAACAAGTAAGAGTACATCAAAGTATAAAGAAAGAATAATTATAAAGAAGAATAATAATTATAAGGAATAAATGATTTTTCATAATAAAGAAAAAATAAAAAGGAAAAGGCAGTCTATAAAAATAGAACTAAAATATTTGCAAACTGGTCGGGTGCTGGTGCAGCCTGTAATCCCAGCACTTTGGAAGGTCAAGGCGAGAGGATTGCATGAGCCCGGGGGTCTGAGACCAGTACGGGAAACTTGGTGAGACCTTGTCTCTACAATAAATCACAAAAAATTAGCTGGGTGTGGTGACATGCATCTGTATTTCCAGTTCCTTTGGAAGGCTGAAGCAGAAGGATCACCTAAGCCCAGCAGGTTGAGGTTGCAGTGGCTGTGAGTGTGCCACTGCACTCCAGCCAGGGCATCAGAGTGAGATTCCAACTCAAAAAAATAATAACAATAACAATTGCAAACAATAACAATTGCCAACTATATCTGATAAAGGGTTAAGATTCAAAATATATAAGAAACTCATACAACTCAATAACAAAAACACAAATAACCTGATTTTAAAAAAATAAACACAGGGCTTGAATAGACATTTCTCCAGAGAAGATATACAAATAGTCAACAAGTATATGAAAAGGTGCTCAATTTCACTAATTACCAAGAAAATGCAAATTAAAACTCACAATGAAATCTCACCTCTGCTCTGTTAAGATATCTATTATCAAAAGTCTAGAAATAAATGTCAAAGAGGGTATGATGAAAAGTAATCCTTACACAATGTTAAGTATATAAAATAAAAGGAATGTAAATGGACAAATTCATCTTGGAAAATAATATGAATGCTCTTTAATAACTTGAAAATAAAACTACCGCATGACACAGTAATCTCTCTTCTGGATATATATGTCAAATAAATAACATCAGCACCTTGTAGAGATATCTACACTCCTTTGTTCATTGTGTCATTAGTCACAGTGTCCAAGATAAGGATTACAGGCTGAGAGACAGTGCTCCACCAGTTTGCAAATATTTTATCTCAGTTTATAGGCTGCCTTTTCCTTTTTATTTTTTCTTTATTATGAAGAAGCTTTATAATTTGATATACTACTACCTGTTTATTTTTGCTTTTGTCTAAGCTTTTGGCCTTATATCTAAACTTTTGGTATTATAGTTTGGTGTTATATCGTGGATAGGTAAATGGGTGAAGAAATTATGATATTACACACATACATGTATACATATATGTGTATATATATGTGTGTATACATATAGGTATATACACGCATATATAATGAAATATTAATCAACTTTAAAAAAGAAGAAATTTTGCAATTTTTGACAAGATTAATGAGCTTGAAGGGAATTATGCTAAGTGAAATAAGGCAGACACAAATAGAAAAATACTGCATTATCTCTCTTATATGTAGAATCTAAAGAGTAAAAGGGCCAAAACACTTAAATACATAGAGATGGAATAAAATGGTGGTTACCATGGCAAGTGGGGTGGTAGGAAACGGGGGATACAGGTCAAAGGTTACAAACTTTCTGATATGTAGAAAGAATAAGTATAAAGATCTAAAGTACAATATGAAGATTATAGGTATAATATTGCATTGTATACTAGAAATTTGCTCAGAAAGTAGATTTTAGGTGTTCTAATCATACATACACGAAAGATAACTATGCAAGACGATAAGTATCTTAATTTGCTTGACTATCTTAACCATTTCATTATGAATAAGTATATGAAACATCATGTTGTATATCTTAAGTATATAAAATAAAAGGACAATATACAATCAAATTAAGAAAAAATATTTTTTGAAATTAGAATCAATATGTACAAAGTACCTAAAAGGGTTCTAAGTACTTAGTCGATACTCAAAAACAGTAGCTACAATAAACAAACAAAACAAAACAAAAACCCAAACTGCTGTCATTACCCACCTCTAGGATTAAACTAGAAGTCCAGCGTTTAATTGGTTAGTTTGAATTTTGGAAAACACATACTCTACAGTTCAGAATATTACTATTTCCTGATCATGAGACTACCTAAGGTGTATGTGTGCAAATCCAAACAAAGACAGACCTTGCCTGAATTACAAAACAAAGGTAGCTCTCTCAGTGCCTTTGGGACCTTATCATCCCTACTCAAATACCATTTTATCTGTCACTCCCAGTCACGTAGATTGAAGCATATGGCAACAGTCCATGAATGCCTCCTAGTGGTGACCTTGGGAAATTTGAACCAGAACACTTCCAGATACTGCCACTTGGTACACGCCTTCTGAGAGACAACCAGCAGATGCTATTGGACATGAATTGAGACTGACTCAATAACTAAAGGACTTAAAATAATCATGAAAATGGAGACAAATATGTCTAAAATGATGTCAGATAAACATTCTAATAGCAAAGGCAGTGCCTAAAAGAGTTTGATAATAAAAGGGAAATGGTGTACACCAGAGCATGCAACCAGGGGGATGGAAGAAGGCACCTACTATATACATGAACAAGTAATCTCTTTTGTCCTAGGACTAACTTTATTGGAATTTATTGCCCTATGGACACGTGCCCCGTTAACAGCTCTCAACCGACCAACAAAGAGCTGCTTGGGTTGTGGATAACAGTGCCAATGTGAGCAGATGGTTTCCTGTTTGGATATTCACTACATTAAGACCAGTGGATGGGAAGACTAGGAAGAAGGTAAGAATAAATTGGCTCAGTGGGCTGAGTGGCATGATGTTTTCTCAGCAGCGAGAAATTAACAATAGTAAAACCTCTATATTCGGAATTTTACTAACCATGGACAATCGCTGCGGAGGTCCAGCCTCCGGTGAGCAGACCTGAGTTGGGGGGAGGGAACGAGAAAGAACGACAAGAGACAGCGAGATTGGGAGGTCTCTCTTCTCAGTAGGTGAGAGCAAGTTTATTGTTTAGCATGCCTCTTATATAGGGTAAATATATGCAAGGGACTATTGTAAAAACAAGCAACATCAGCATCCAGGCCAGGCATTCGGGGCTAGGCATGATTGACGTCACGCCGCTTTGCTTTATTATAAAGTAACAAATCAAGATTAGGAGAGATGAGTGAGCCGTAGCAGAATTATGTTGCTATTAGAAGGCGAGCTGTTCTGTTTGTACCTAGGGCCTTATTGTAGTTAAGACTTTATCTGTACTATGTGTACCCGGACCTGTGGGCATCCAACGTACTGTTTCTTGCAGCAGATTGCATTCCTTACAACCTGCCTCTGGCTAGGATGCAGAGTTTCCAAGCGAGACCTTGCCTACGAGCTTGGGGTACTCAAGGCCCGCTACGTTTTATGTAGCAGGCTGCATTCCTCACCTGCCTTTGGCTAGAATGCAGAGCTTCCAGGCGAGACTGTTGCCTACGAGCCTGGAGCGCTTGTCTGCTCCCCACATCACATCTGCTCCGAGATGAGGGAGTATAGGTTTGCTTCCTTGAACACAAACCGAGAACACAAGGACATTGCCAGCTATGCTCTGGTTCCCTTCAAATAGCTAAAGGCCTGGCCATATAGTCAGATAGCAGTGGAAAACTGGACCGTTAGAGGGATACTCATATGGGCGTTTGGGATGCAACCATATGCAAATCACGCTGGGAATATAGGGGTACATTAAAGTGGGACATGTCGAAGCCCATCAGAAGAACTGCTCCCAGGTTCAGAAGGTGACTGGAACCATCAAGTGCATATCTTGGTGTCCACCCTTGAGATGGCCATCTAGGTCCTTAAAGTGAGTGAACATAGGTGGGAGTCTGTAGCAATTCAGAGACAGGCTGAATTTAGACATTTCTGTCACATTATCTGATACACAAAAGGTTATCAGGAATTGTTCTGCCTGTCAATATGAGAGACAGAGACTACAGATGGCTATGGAGAAGATTTGTGGGAAGGGGGCAAAGGGGAGGTCTTGCATACAATTGGCAAGTAGATTACACTGGTAGATTACCAGTAGCCCCAAGAGACATCAGTTGAGTTCTGACTGGAGTAGATTCTTACTCTGGACTCAGCTTTCATACCCAGTGATAGATTCAGATGCTTAAAATACTATTAAAGGATTGTAACAGAGTATACTGTTCCAATTTAGGACAGTATACTCAGACCAAGGGACACACTTTACAGGTCATAGTGTCCAACAGTGGTCAAAGAAATACCACATCAAATGGACATATCATGTCACATATCATCTTCAGAATAATGTTTTAATAGAGAATTGAAGTGGGTAGTTCAAGTATTTGTTACCTAAAATGAAGGGAGATAAAGGCATGAGGGACTGGCCTACATGCCTTCCTGAATGTGTGCTCTCACTTAACACTAGGGGGGCTAAGGGAGAGTCCTCACTAGATAAATTGCTCTATTTTCTGAGGGATCTCAGGAAGAGGAGCAGGGAGGATGCTGGATTGACTAAGCAATGTATCCCTACGTAACTCCAACAATCTTTTTACTTCCATAGTCCAGTGTTCCCAGAAACAGGAATGCAACCGTGGGTGCCAGAATCTGGGATGATTTCTGAAAAGGAAACTGTAACCTTTACACATTTACTTCAGAATTTCTAAGGGCCTGATCGGGTGGACTGTGTCTTCACCTCATCTGGCAGAGTTGAAGCTGCAGTGAATGTTACCATGCTATTTAGTAGCTGATATCACCCCTAGTTCTGCACCAGTGTAACTCTATTTTATATAAATGGAGTGGATGAGGGAGAAACACTTGTTGGACAAGCTTTGCTGCCTTCAATTGGACCAGCAAAGTGGTTGAACCTAACATTCTTTCCAAAGGTAGAAAAGTTTAGATAAAATAAAAAATGGAGAAAAGTAGAACTAACAGCTGAGGATGAATATGTGGGTTATAAAATGAGGGAAATGCGACATTATATTAATACCATGAGAAAGGTTCAGAACAAGAGAATATTATCTCATTACACAATTATATCGGATGTCTAGAGGGATGAAGCCAAATCTTTTCCGGGACTGTGTCTGCTTTTGGAACCTGATAAGGTTGAATAACAGCCTGCTCTTGAGTAGCAGCACTTTGGTCATATGATTTGATGATGAACAGGACCAACTGTTAATGACTAAATGTAACTCTAATAATGTGCCAGTATCTATTGACTCCCTTATTTATGTTATTTCATTTTGTTGGCTACATTTACTACAAGGATATTATTTTGAAAGGAATTTCTGAGAACTGCTTACTACAGATCTCAAACTGTGTAATATACAACAATTAACAGACTGATCACTGTAACTATATAAATCTTGATGACTGACTGCTCAGAAAGGTCCCTGGCTATAATGGACAAAATAAAATGGCAGCATGACCAGCATGCCATAGTGTGTTATGCATAAACATATCACACATGTTTTACAGATGTAAGATTATTAAGCAGAATTAAAAAAAACAATGGGTTCCTGATGGCATAAAAGCAGTGAGGGTCACATTGTGAGTCTGCACGTGAGAAGTTTTTTAGCACACTCAAAGTAAATCTAGGTTGGACTAATACTCAACTAATCCTAGTGTAAGGACACAACATTTTTGGGTGCACAATATGTGTCCTAACTGCACTTAGGCCATTAGTACACAATGGTAACAGCATGCATAATGGATTAAACAACACTGGCACACAAGACACAAGAGGTCTTTAGATGGGATAGGTGATGGCCTAGATATCCTGGGCAAAGTTAAATGTGTTTTTTGTGTTGTTGTTGTTGTTTTGGAGGAGCAGCATTCAGAGGGAAAAGACTTCTTAAGTAGAATAGATAGATTAGAGGAGGTTCTCTTCCAAAAGAATGCAAAATATGGGAATCAATGTAGAAAGATGGTGAAGCAAAGTCAGACAGATCAACAAATAATGTTGGATAATGCTAGAAGCCAATATTGAGAAAGAACCTGTGCCCTGACCCCACAGGACCATTCCACTATTTCAACAAATGGAGGCTGAAGTGGCAATGACACTGTGGCTCTACCTCCCGGCTGCTGACGTTCAGTAGACCAGCTTATGGGAATCTTTGGCCCTCCACACTACGGAAGTTCTTTGGGTACTTGTAATTTATATTAATGTAGTATTCAAGCCTCATTCCCAGAATGGGTTGACATAAGTCATAACCTATAGTGCAGTTAGTAGGGATAGAAACTATCTAAATACCACTTATGTATCCTTGTTAGAGGTAGATAGGCCCTGCTATACAATAAAACACAATGGGAAACAGTCTCAATTCAAGCTTGTGAGATGAGATGAAGTGATTGGCTTTCTTATCAATTAACTTGAAACCTCCAAATAACCAATTTATGGCCATCTTTAATCACATGTATAGACAATAGTGGAGTCTGTTGAAAAGACAAAGCAAACAACTTTGTAAATTCCTTCTAATTTGTTCTGTAATTAAACGGAGTTGCACCATGACCATACTAAAATATGGTAAAACACTTGTGTTATTGGTAAAATTCAAGTACCTCATCTAAATAAGTCTCATGATAATACTGACACTGATTGCTAATAATCAAATGTATTGGGGGTTGAATTAAAGCCTCCTCAGGATATAATATCTATGGAAAATGACTAGGCTGAGGAAGAATGGATCTAGCTAATCATCAGCTGATTTCCTGCTAAATGGTTCTGTATAAACTTATCTTAAAGGACACATAGCAGTAGATCAGGGAGAAATGAGAGTAATTCAATTAGTGCAAAAATGTGAAAATATATGTATGGATTTATAGGGCAAATTAAAAGCTATTGTTCTTTGTTGACATATCTCTGTCCCACACTGGCTTCTTCAAATGCTCAGCATACATGAATCAGGATTATTGCTGTATGTGCTCTGTAAATGCTATTCCATATATAATGATTTTGCTGTAAGGAATTCATGTTTGAAGATCAGGATCTATCTGTGATCTTTTTATATAATATGAAATACATATTTGATCTTTCCCCCCAGTTCTTGGCACATAGTTTCCTGAGTAATAGGGGCAATAGGAACATCTTCTGTTATAATATTTTGTCTTTGTCCCTGGTTCCTGATACGAGAGCATATAAAATACTTGGAACTTCGTGAGTAATACAGAAGGAGGGGAGCATCTTTTGTTATCCATTACAAGTCCCTTTAACTACTCCTGATCTTATGCATGACTCTTGGTGGACCCCTAGAGAACTTCAGCAAGGAGCTGTTTCCCGGAGTCACCAACCATGTGATTAGGGGGTTGGAATGTTCAGCCCGATCTCTGACTTCCATGGAGGGAAGCGGGGTTAGAGATTAAATTAATCACCAGTGACTGGAGGACGTCTGGGAAAATGGTGGCAGAACCGTTGAGGGTGTGCGAATTAGTGAGTGTGTGCAAGGATACGTGTGCATGTGTGTGTGTGTGTATGTGTGTAAGTGTGTGTGGGAATGTCTGTCTGAGTGGGGACTCGAGGACAGGCAGACTGGTCTCTCCTGTTGAAGCAGCTATCATTGCCACCACTATGACGCCAGCAATGGAACCGTGAACTGGAGAGAGACTGAGCAGCCCTCTCAGGAACCAGGAATGCTGGGGATGGGGAGAGGCAACCAGGACAGCACTAGCAGCAGAGGCCAAGGAAGGAGTGCAACGCAAGAACTGGCAGGTGAGACCCACTGGAAGAGGTGGTGTGGGCACTCTGTCATTGTCCTAAAACCTGGGCGTGGAAGTGCTCCAGAGTGCCTACCATGGAGCAGCAGACTGGCCCCTGGTGACCAGGGAATGAACTCCACATTTCTCTGGGGTTGATCATCATTATCCAAGAGAGGGTCACACCAAGAGCACAAACTCTGGAGTTACCCGGTAGGTGAAGAATTATAGACGCTCCATTCTCTACCCTGAGCCAGACACAGGCGCACTTAGAAGAGGAAGATCCATCTGGCAAAGGGAAATCCTGAATGCTGAGCTAATTTGCCCTCCTGCAGCATGTAAAGCATCAGTCCCACATTAGAGGAAACCTGGGCGTGGCACAGCAATGGAAGCTGAGCCCCAATAGAGCTGGGAGCAGTGCCCATGCTGAGAACGCTCTCCTGTGGGATGAATCTACCTTACAGGCCCACCACTGGCACCTAGTGAAGAGGCAGTTCGGCGCCTCCTTCACAGAGCGGGGTATGGACCCAGCCACTGATTAAGGAGGCACTCTGAACACGTTTGGAAGGGTGAAGTCACTCACAGCCAGAAGAGGATCCCCTTGGTTACACACAGAGAACAGGAGGGCAGGAATGGAGGATAGGTGCCCCATCCCCTTGCCATGGACGGGGTGCTGTAGAAGCTGGGAGCATGCTGCCAGAGACAGGGGACAGAGCAACCCCAGGAGACTCCGAGTTGATTCATCCTCCAGCTCCCTGCCTCAGCCAGCAATCACGTGCAGGAGGGATGGAGATTCTAGCACGACAAGTTTAGCAGTGGAGAGAAAGCCTGAAGTTTCAGAATCTGCCACAAGAGGGAGCTCCATGCTCTCTCATCGAAATAAACAAGGACAAGAAATTCCAGGGCTCAAACAAAAATTTTCTCTTTCTTTTTTCTTTTCTTTTTTCCTTCACTTTTTTCTTTTTAGATTTTTTATTGTTTTATTATTTTCCTTCTCTTTTCTTTTATCTTGGACTCAGCAGGTACACATACATATTCTTTGCATGGACATGTTGTGTGGTGGTGGGGAGTGAGTCTCAGGTGGCCCATTCCTCTGATAGTAAACACTGTGACCTACTGGTAGTTTTTAAATCCTTACTCTCCCTCTCTCATCATATTCAGCTCCCAGCATTGCAAATAAACAGCAAAGCTCCCCACCACCAGCCCTGTTTCAGAATGGAACAAATTCAGAGACTCTGCTCAGGGAATGATAGGGAATGAAGCAAACAGCAGAAGTGAAGCGTTTTTCTTTTCTTACTGAATAAAGAAATTAAGGAGAAGGAAAAGAGATCTGTTACAAATGAGGAGAAATCACAGAAAAACAGGTAACCCTCAGTGTCCTAAATAGATTGTGACCAAAAAACAGCCATTAAAGTACAGACAACAGAAATCTCCCAGAATGACTCGCCCCAGTTGACACTTACAGAGATCAGGGAGTGGATGGAAAGAATGAATGGGAGCCAAGAGAGCCAAGAGATACAAGAAGCAAAATTGAATGAAATTACAATGGGGTTGACCAATCTCTAAAATACACGTTCCAAAATATTGGATATAAAACATTCCATCCATGAAATAAGTAACAAACTGACAAGCATGGGAAGTGGAATTAACTAAAGAGAGGAAATAATCTTAGCGTTTGAAGACCAAAATATGGAATTAACGGAATCTGTTAAAAACATAGAAAGAACTCAAAAAGAAGGAGCAAAGCCTCCAAGAGATTTTGATTATATTAAGAGGCCAAACCAATACCTGACTGGTATCCCTGAAGCAGAAGGAAAACAGAGAGCACCTTTGAACAAGCATTCCATAAAGCCATCTGAGAAAACTTTCCTCATCGTAGCAGAGATTTGACCATCAATCACAAGAGATTCAGAGAAGCCCCACAAGGAATCATATGAGAAGACCAATCCCTGGACATGTAGTTATTCATCTACACCAAGCAGGTATAAAAGAAAAAAGTCCTGAAGGCAATGAGAGACTACCTGCCAGGGAAGACTAATCAGAACAGCACTAGGTTTATGTGCAGAAACACTAAAAGCCAGAAGGGATTAGAGTCCAATTTTGAATGTTCTCAAAGATAAGCAATTTTAACCAAGGTTTTCCTGCTCATCCAGGCTAAAATTCATCAGTGACAGAGAATGAAAATCCTTTCCAGACATCCAGTCCCTAAGAGGATATGCTTAAGAAGGTATTGAGCACAAAAGAGAGAGAGAGAAAAAAAATATATCCCTTATGAACATAGATGCAAAAATCCTCAACAAGATTCTAGCAAATTGGATCCAAAAACACATCTCAAAAATCATCCACCGTGACCAAGTAGGCTTCATCCCCAGGATGCAGGGCTGGTTCAACATTTGCAAGACCATAAATGTAATTAAATACATCAACAGATGTAAAAACAAGAACCACATGATTATTTCTTAGATGTAGAAAAAGCTCTTGATAAAATCCCTCAAACACCTAGGTATAGAAGGAACATACCTCAAAAGAGTAAGTACCATCTGTGATAAACCACAGCTAACATATTGCTAAATGGACAGAAACTAGAAACATTTCCCCTGGAAATGTTTTTCTTTTATACCTGCTTTGTGTAGATGAATAACTACATGTCTAGGGATTGGCTGCCTATTCTCACCCCTCTTGTTCAATATAGTGTTGGAAGTCTTAGCTCGGGCAATTAAACAAGAGAAGGAAATCAGGGATATCCAAATAGAAAAAGAGGAAGTCAAGTTATCCCTCTTTGCTGATGATATGATCCTATACCTTGAAAATCCAAGAGAATCTGTCAAAAACCTGCTTGCACTGATAAAGGACTTTGGCAAAGTTTCGGGGTACAAAATTAATGTGCAAAAGACAGTTGCATTCCTATATACCAACAACAAGCAGGCAGAGATCCAAATTAAAAGCACAATCCCAGTCACAATAGCCTCCCAAAAATTGAAATACCTTGGCATCTTCCTAACCAGAGAAGTGAAAGACCTTTACAATGAGAATTACAAAACACTGCTCAAAGAAATCCAAGAAGGCACAAACAAATGGAAAAATATTCCATGCTCATGGATAGGAAGAATCAACATTGTTAAGATGTCCATCCTACTAAAGGCAATCTACAGATTCAATGCAATACCCGTTAAGCTACCAACATCATTCTTCTCAGATCTGGAAATGACAATACAGAAATTCATATAGAAACATAAATGACCACGAATAGCCAAAACAATCTTTAGCAAGAGAAATAAAGCAGGAGGTATCACACTTCCAAACTTCAAATTTTACTCTAAGACTACAATAATCAAAACAGTCTTGTATTGGTACAAGAACAGGCACATAGACCAATGGAACAGGATAGAGATTCCAGAAGAAAGCCTCAATTCCTCAACCAACTCATCTGTGACAAAGCCTCCAACAACAACCACTGGGGTGAGGAGAACCTTTTCAGCAAATGGTACTTGGAAAACTGGCTGACCACATGCAGTAGATTGAAACAGGACCCCTACCTATCACCATACACAAAAATTATTCTAAATGGATCAAAGATCTAAACGTAAAACTTCAAACTATAAGAATCTTAGAAAACACAGGAGACACCCTTATGGAAATTCCAATTCCTACCCAGAACCTTAAGAAATAAGATAGACAAGTGAGACCTCATCAAATTAATGAGCTTTTGCAAAGCAAAAGAAACCATCAAGAGAGCAGGGAGAGAACCCACAGAATGGGAAAAAATATTTGCCAACTGTATATCTGACAAAGGCCTAACATCTAGGATCTACAAGGAACTCAAACACACCAAAGGGAAAAAAACAAACAGCCCCTTTAAAAAGTGGGCAAAAGATATGAATGGACACTTCTCAAAAGAAAATATATGGGCAGCTAACAGACAGATGAAAAAGTGCTCAGCCTCACTCATCATCACAGAAATGCAAATCACATTGAGATACCACCTAACCCCAATAAGAATGGCCATCATTAATAAAACAAACAATAACAGATGCTGGCAAGGATGTAGAAAAAAAGGCATGCTTCTGCATTGCTGGTGGAAATGCAAACTAGTGCAACCTCTCTGGAAGACAGTGTGGTGATTTAGAAAGAACTAAAAATTGACCTTCAATATGACCCAGCAATTCCCTTACTGGGAATATACGCAGAGGAACTAAAATTATTCTACAAAAAAGATACCTGCACACATATGTTTGTTGCAGTTCTATTCACAACAGCAAAAACATGGAACCAACCATGTTGCCCATTGAAACTGGATTGCATTAAAAAAATGTGGTATATATACACAATGGAATATTTTGCAGTCATAAAGAAGGACAAATATGTAGATTTTGCAGCAACTTGGATGGATTTGGAGTCGATCATACTTGGTGATTTATCACAGGAACAAAGAACAGAGTTCCATATGTTCTCACTCATAAGTGAACCATGAACAATTATAATGCTATAAGGAAGTGATTGACAGCTGGAAACTTTCAGGGTGGGGGATTGGTAGTTGAGGGATACTACTAGGGGAGGGAGGGACCTACCTCATCAACAAGGGTATCTGTGTGATCAATGTTTATATACTTAACCCTGAATTGTACCCCACATCTTTATAAAAAAAATTAAAAAAAGAAAGACAATAAGTCTGTAATATTTGAGAATATACTAAAAAAAAAGAAAAAAAAAGAATGACCATGCACTTTACAAGAGTACACACAAACAGAGTCAGAAAAGCGTACAGTGCACCTGTAAAGATGAACATACACACACACATATTAATGCAAAATTTAAAAGAAAACAAAATAGCCTTCTAAGATCCCTATGACACAGATAAACTTTCACGCTTGATAATCCGCCTGAATGTAAATGGACTAAATGCACGACTGAAAAGATACAGAGGAGCAAACTGGATTAAAAACAAAAATCAAGACAAAACAAAAAAACATGATCCTCCAGTCTGCTGCCTCCAGGACACTCATCTCACAACAAAGGACACTTACAGACTCAAAGGCAGAAGTTGGAAAATAAACTTTCCAGTAATGGAAAAGTGAAGAGGTGGAGTAGCTATTCTAATATCAGATAAAACAGCCCCCAAGCTATAAAAATTAAAAGGATATAGAAGGGCACTACATAATATTAAAAAGTACAATCCACCAGAAAGAAATATTCATCCTAAACATATATGCACACAAGAACACCAGGTTGTGCTGTGTTTCATACTTTCTTATGCTATTGTTTTGCTCTTATAAAAATTTTTATTTTTCTTTATTTTATTGACGTGGGGTACAATTCAGAATTAAGTATGCAAATATTCATTATGCATGTACCCTTGCCAATGAGGTGTGCCTCCCTCCTCCCCTGGCAGATTCCCACTACTGCCAATTCTTTTCTTGTAGTATGATAATTGCTCAAGGCCTCCTTATAAGCGAGAACATGTGATACTCAGTTCTTGTTTCTGTGACAGGTCACTCAGTATTATAGATTCTAAGTCCATCCAGGTTGCTGTGAATTTTATAATTTTGTCATTTTTATGACTGTGTAATATTCCACCATGTATATGTACCACATTTTTTTCTATCTAGTCCTCTTTCGATGGGCAGCGCAGTCAGTTCCATGTTTTCTGCTATTGTGAACAATGCTGCAATAAACATACATGTGCAGGTATCTTTTTCATAGTGTGATTTGAGTTCCTCTGGGTATATTCCCACTAGGGGGATTGCAGGGTTGTATGGAAGGTTGTTTTTTAGATCTTTTAGGACTCACCAAACTGTTTTCCACAGAGGCTGTACTAGTGTACACTTCCACCAATAGTGTAGAAGTGTTTCCTTTTTGCCGCATCCTCTCCAGCATCTGCTGCTTTTTGCGTTATTGATGTTGGCCATCCTGACTGGAGTTAGGTGGTATCTCAGTGTGGTTTTAATTTGTGTTTCTTTGATGACTGAGCGTTTTTTCATGTATCTGTTGGCTGCTCTACTCGTATGTCTTATTTTGAGAAGTATCTATTGACAACTTTTGCCCACTTTGTAAAGGGCTTTTTTTTTTTTTCTTTTTGGCACATTTGAGTTCCTTGTAGATCCCAGATGTTAGGCTTTTGTCAGAAATAAAGTTGGCAAATATTTTTTCCTGGTCTGTGGGTTATCTCCCTGCTCTCTTGATGGTTTCTTTGGCTTTGCAGAAGCTTGTCAGTTTGATGAGGTCCCACGTGTCTATCTTGTCTTTTATAACATGGGCACTTGGGGTTTTGCTCAGGAATTGGTTGCCAGTTCCAATTTTTATAAGGGTGTCTCCTCATTTTCTAAGAATCTTATAGTTTGAGGTTTTACATTTACTGGAACATCTAGGCGTAGATAGAACATACCTCAAAATAGTAAGAGCCATCTATGAGAAACCCACAGCCAACATACTTCAAAACAGACAGAAATTGGAAAAATTTTCCCCGAAAACTGAAACAAGACAAGGATGCCCACTGTCATCCCTCCTTTTCAACATAGTTTTGGAAGTCATAGCTAGAGCAATCAGACATGAGAAGGAGATCAGGGGTGTCCAAATAGGAAAAGAGGAAGTCAAGTTATCCCTCTTTGCAGTCGACATGATTCTACACCTTGAAAACCCAAGAGAATCTGTCAAAAAGCTGCTTGCACTGATAAAAGACTTTGGCAAAGTCTCAGGGTATTAAATAAATATGCAAAAGACAGTCACATTTCTATACACCAACAATAAACAAACAGAACACCCCCCCCAAAAAAGCACAATCCCATTCACAATAACCACACACACACACACAAAAATACCTTGGCATTTTCCTAACCAGGGACATGAAAAACTTTACCACAAAAATTACAAAACACAGCTCAAAGAAATCAAAGATGACACGAACAAATGGAAAAATAGTCTGTGCTCATGGATCGGAAGAATCACTATTGTTAAGATGTCCATCCTACCAAAGGCAATCTACAGATTTAACACAATACCCATTAAATTACCAGTAGCATTCTTCTCAGACCTGGAAACAATACAGGAATTCATATGGAAACATAAACAACCATGAATAGCCCAAACAATCCTCAGCAAAAAACCCAAAGCGGGAGGTATCACAATCCCAGACTTTAAACTTTATTATAAAGGCACAATAATCAAAACAGCCTGGTATTGGTACAAGAACTGGCATATAGACAATGGAACAGGATAGAGATTCCAGAAGCAAAACCTCAATTTCTCAACCAACTCATCTTTGACAAAGCCTCCACCACTAACCACTGGGAAGAGGAGAACCTATTCAGTAAATGGTACTGGGAAAACTGGCTGACCACATGCAGAAGTTGAAACAAGACCCCTATCTATTACCATAGACAAAATCAACTCTAAATGTGTTGCTTATTAGTATCCTTTGTTTCAACTTGAATAATTCACTTTACCATTTCTCATGACAGGTCTGGTAGTAATTATGTCTCTGATTCCTTTTTTTTTTCCCCTGTCTGGAAAAAATGGTTTTGTTTCCTTTATTTCCCCCTTTCCTTCCCTATATTCAATAACTTCTCAGTCAGTATTTCATTATTTATCTGTATAAACTTTCTGGTTTTTTCTCTCTTTTCCTTCTGGAACTCTGGCAATGTTTATGTTATTCCACCTTATGGGTCCCGCAATTCCTACAGCTTTCTTCTTTCCTGTTCATAATTTTTTTCCCACATGCCTGACAAAATTATTTTCAGTAACCTCTCTTCAATTTCAATGATCCTTTATTCTTCTGGAGATAGTCTGCCCTTGAATCTCTCTATTAATTTGTCAGTTTAACTATTGTTGTGTCTTTCAACTTTGTGATTTCTGCTGGGAATTTAAAAAATATTTTCTAAATCTTTCTTGAATTTTTTTTCTTTTTCTTACTTTACTCATGCATTGTTCTCTTGATGTTTGTGAGCATCTTTATGCCATTTAATTTGAATTATGTATCAGGTAAACCATATAACTCTGTTTCATTAGGGTTGGTTTTGGAAAATGCAGCTTTTTCCTTTTATAAAATGTTCTTGCATGGTTTATTTTTTTTGACTGCCTGTGTTGATGTCTGTTTGCATATTAGACAAAGTGTGTATTGGAGAAGACCCTTACCAATGAACCCAGCCACAGTGTCTGGGTTTTTACCATCTCTTTTCACCACCAGTAAAAAGAAAGCTACTGTGGTTTTTGTCCACTCACTCTTTGCTGAGCTAGGACAGGCGAAGGTGCTATAATGTGTACCTAGGCCAAGCTTCCACTTTCGTTTTTTTCCCATGTGGTTAATCTGTGCTGGACTTACCAGGGCTCTAGGACTGGTGAGGCAGATTTGTTTTGTGTGTGTGTGGGGGGGGCAGCATCAGAGAAGTTTGGGTACTGGACACATGGATTAACTCTTGTCCTCCCCAAGGGGAAGTTGATAGATGAGATTTTTTTCATCTGCTTTTATTGTGCTGCGCAGGGAGAAGGAACAGTGGTATCCATCAGACCAATTCACCACCTCTGTTCTCTCCAATGTGGCTAGACTATGCTGGAAATTTCAGAGCTCCAAGTATTGCAAGACAGCAACCAGTGCTCTGGTTAGCCCCCTCAAAACAGATGGAGTACCGGATGCACAAATCAATGCCTTCTCTTCCCAGGTGAAGTCGAAAGCTACAGTTCTTCCTGATTAAATAGTATTGAACCCTGAGGAGAGTTCCTACTTAAGAGTCTGTTCTGAATTTCCTTACAGGCTTTGATAAGTATGGTTTCGCATTCTCCCAAAGTACAGGAGCCATTTGATTGATTTTTTATTTCTCAAAAAGGGAATTTGTCCATGAATTGTTGCTAAATAACTATTTGGAAAAGGGAGGGTCCAGGACTTCTTATTCCAATATGTTGCTAATGTAACAGTGCCCATTGCCATCTGTTCTTAACTCTCCCAGATATCATCTTTTTATTTCTCCAATATTTGCTAATTTAGTAGGTGAAAATACTATTTACTTACTTTTGCATTTTCTCCTATTTAATTTTTTTTTTTATTTTTTTATTTTGTTTTTTTTTGAGTTGGAGTCTCACTCTGTCGCCCAGACTGGAGTGCAGTGGCCGCTCCCGGCCACCTCAGCCTCGACCTGCTGGGCTCCGGCAATCCTTCCGTCTCAGCCTTCTGAGTAGCCGGAATTACAGGCATGCGCTCCCACGCCCGGCTGATTTTTTTATTTATTGTAGCGATGAGGTCTCGCTGCCCAGGCGGGTCTCGAACCCGCGGGTTCAGGCAATCCACCCACCTCAGCCTCCCAAAGGCGCGGGATTACAGGCTGAGCCACCGAGCCCGGCACTCTCCTATTTAATTATTTAGTCATTTTTCTTTTCGTTCCAGATCAAATTTGTACATACTTCTGACATAAGTGTACTACTAAGTCAGCCCAGGGAAAAAGAGGGAGCAGAGTTTTGGACTTATACCTATACAAGTTTGCTTGAATTTGTTGGGACTAAGAAATTAATACCGCAAAGTTTGATGCTTTGGCATGCAGAGTACTATGAATGGAAAAAACACTGGACGTTGCCTCAGAAGCAAAGTCTCTATTTCAGGTTCTCCTGCTTTCCCTTCTCCTGCTGTCCTTTGTCCCCTAAGGTTTGGGGAGCCATCCCCCAAAAGAGATTTAGGGGGTCCCTTGGAAGGTGTAATGGTGTCAGCGTTTCTATAAGGATAGATATTAAAAGAAAGAAAGAAGGAGGGATAGATATAAAGAGAAAGAAAGAAAGTGGACATCTGTTCAACGGATTGACCAGAAGCTGTTTATTGGGGGTTTACAGCTTGTATTTATCCCAAATTTTACACAGGCAGTCTTACAAGTCTTCCACGTGAACACAAGCCAGGTGCAGGAGGGGCACGCCCCCACCCACCAGGTGTTTCCTCAGGCATGAGGAAGAACAATCTCAATTAAATCACAAAACCTTTACATGGACACAAAGCCAGATGAATGAGGGGCATCCCTCACCCACCAGGTGTTTCCTGGAGTAAGAGGAAGGGCAATCCCAATGAAATCACAAGACATTTACATGAACATAGAACCAGGTGGATGGCGGGGGCGTCCCCCACCCACCAGGTGTTTCCCCAAGCATGAGGAATGAGGATCCCAAAACTATTTCATTGTTCCTCATGCTTGGTTAATATTTCTCAAAAGCAGTACAACAATTCTAATATCATAATATTCTAATAATCAATAACTTTTAAAACCTATGCATACGCAACACCTAATAACCAATCTAAATCCCAATTCCTCTCTATTTTACGCTAATTCTATCTACACTATAGAAACTCTTAATTATAGCCCAAATCAATTCCTAAGGAATGTGGCCCAGCCCAAAGCTCGTGCTGGGCCTTTAGGAATGTGGCCCAGCCCAAAGCTTGTGCTGGGCTGTTTCTAGTAGCTCTAGATATTTATCTGTATTATTAAGGTTGAAACAGCACTTTGTATTATACTAATTCTACAAATATACTATTAAATCTTCAAAGAAGCTCGTACTGTATTAAAGGCTCCCAAATGTGACCTGAGTTTGAATTATGTTAAGTTTAAAGCCGAAACTGCAGTCTGTGAGAAACGGGAACAATGGACTCCTAAAGTAAGCCATGCCTGTCGTACTCTCAGAACTTCATGCTTAGATCATCAGAGTCCCTGCTACTGGAACGTGCCAAAACAGCAAAGAAGGGAAGAGGAAATGGGCCTTCAGCTCCTGAGCTCGTCCTAGCAGTCTCAGGGTCCGCAGCCTGCCTAGATCCCTAACGCTCAGGCAGGCCTCCACGGCCGGCTCCCAACACTAAGGCAGGCTATAGAAACTAGAATTCCTCTTCCCCAAGTTGAATTGTAGAAACTAGAAGCATTCTAACATTACTCTACCTTTCTGAGTAAGAGCTGGCCATAAAGAAATATCCTTATTTATCTTGATGGATCATAGATCAAAATAAGGCCCCACTACCAGAAAGGGTCTTGCACTATACACGGCAGGAAGAAATGCTACAGAGTGGCCAAGAAGAATATAAGCAAACAGACGATGCTCCCGCCCTCTCCCCACAGTCCACTACTGATGGATCATATCTCTTTTGTCCAATTACATTTCTACACAACTGTTCATTCTCCATGAACTCTAAGCATAAAAATGGGCTGGATTATCACGTCTTTATTTCTGAAGTTTCCTGTGTCACAGAAAACTTTGATTAAGTAAATTTGATTAAGCCACCAGCAGTATGGACCTAACCTGAGAGATTGATAGAAATGTAGGATTACCAATTTGGTAAATGTGAATATGCAGTTTAGCAAGATCTCTGTATTATACATAGGTGCATTAATGTTTTATAACCACTACTACATGACACAGCTTCCTGATAAATTATGTTCAGGTTTTCATTCCAAGGTCACCCTGGCTGCCTATATGGGTGCATGGATGGGTGGGGGTAGGGAGGGATGAGATGACCATTGCTGGGCTGCTCCTTAAAAATATGAACTCGATGGGTTTTTTTAAACATGTTTGAAGGTATTTCTATATACAGAAATGTAATAGTTATTATTAGACTGAAACTTCTTTTGTAGACACTCCAATAATCCTTATTTTCATGGAGTTAACTTACCCACAGTTCCCAGCGGAGGGCGC
Organism: Cephalopachus bancanus; assembly: GCA_027257055.1. Taxonomy (NCBI): domain Eukaryota; kingdom Metazoa; phylum Chordata; class Mammalia; order Primates; family Tarsiidae; genus Cephalopachus; species Cephalopachus bancanus. Next base: position 858,993 of record JAPVLO010000394.1, read on the forward strand.
CGCAACATTTTTCTTTTTTGTCCACACAACTTCTGTTTCCTAGCTTCTTTTACAACCTACTCTACCATAGGTTGCTGATATAATGCCAGAATAAACAAGACAGATGGAAAAAGAAAAACTAAAGCAAAATATTGCCTACTTCACAGTTTTGCCTAAGGCTGGGCCTAATTCTTAAAAAGGTACATCTTCTCCTGCTTGAGTGGTCCGGCTAAATTCGAGCAGATTAAACCAATATTTATTGTGTTGCTCTGCTAAAAGTCTTTTAGCTGTTTTCAACACAACATGTTTTCTGTATTGTTTAGGCTTTGCAAACTTAGATAGAATATCCTCTTATGCCTTTTGCTAGAAAATGTGAGGGTGTGTTAATATCAAGTTACCGCTGAATAAGATTTTATACATATACAGGATGATCAGGATGGACTTAATGTTCCCTTCAGATTGACTAAACTTTAGACAGGTTTCTTTCTGACTATAGTCCCTTTATTTCTATTTTATTTAGAGCATTTGGATTAGGAAACTTACCATTGTAAGTTCTTTCCTCTTTCTCGTTGAGATTTAAATCTTTCTCTAGCATCTTATCCGTTTTACAATCCAGGAATATTTTTCTCAAGGACCTGGAAGACATCTCTTTAAAATATAATCTTCAAGAAAGACAGTTTCCTTATCTCCCCTCTCTGAGGAAGGGTAGGAGCCTAACTTCCATAGTGCTAATTAGCAAACACAGATGGTCTATTATCCAGTAACATTCTCCAGGACTTTTCCACTAACATACCCCAGTATTTACATAAACTCTCCAGCCTCTTGTTCAGTTAAATTGAATTCTTCTGTCTCCCTTATTAGAGTAGCCTTGTCCCCTCTTGCAACAATATTAAATAAAGTTTCCCTTGCTTACTTAACTTTCCAGTATAATTTTTCTTTGGAATTGCTTGCAGGGAAGCACATACAATAAGATTATTATTTTAGCTAATTGCATGCTACTGGCATTCATTATAGCTCATTATTAAAAGATAATAAGTTCAGTTGGGGAAGAGGAGTTCTATAAACAAAGTAACCCCTGTTCAATGTCTTTCCTTGTGTCTTTCCAAAGCACCACATTATTCTACTGTCCACCCCACTTTAAGGGCCACTGTCTCCTTTGCTGCCTTTCTTTCTACATTAAGATTTTATTCTTGATTGCCTTCCTTTTTATATTTACACACTTACCATAGATTAACAGTTCTCATTGTCATTTCCACCATCACCCTTCTGGAAACCATCACCTCCTAGTAACCAGAGTTATCCTTTAAAATATAAAAGTGGAAAACATCTTTCCTCTGCTTAAAACACTTCAATATCTCCTCATTGAAGTTAGAGAAAAAGAAAATACTCAAGTCCTTTTCACTGTTTTACAAGGTATAACAGGATCTGGCACCTTTATATCCCCAAACTCAACCCTCGCCACTCATTTCTCTCCACTCACCTCTGCTATCGTGCTGATTGTATTAGATCCACAAAACCTTTCTGTCCGAGCACATGCCAGCTTCTCCTTCTTTAGTCCCTTTACATTTGCTAGTCCCCAGGTGGGCATGCTCGTTTCTCAGATCTTCATTTTCTCTAGGAAGCTGGCCCTGATCTTTCAATGAAATGCAGATTTCAGGTACGCCATTGCACCAGCCTTCATAATGCTTAACACTATTTGCAATCTCCTTCTTTTGACTACTTATTTATTCATTGCCTTTCTCAAACCCGCTAGAATGAGAGGTCTAAGACAACCAACATTTTTCCTGTCTTGTTCACATCTCTTTAGTGCCAGTGCCTAGCAGGCACGTAACAGATACTTAATAAAATATTGTATACATTTCCAGTTAGTGTTATAGTGCAGTACATTAATAATTTGTTCTGTGGATGTCTGATATGTTTCAGTTTAGTAATTTAATTATTGCAGATATCTAAACTTTATTAACAAGAGTTGATTTTCCTAATGATTCGTGTTGTTATATAGAGAGCATTTTGCTCTGCAAAAGCTCCAAAGCTTCCAGGAAGCTCCGCTCTCCCTCATGTGAAATCTACCAGATTAGACTGAAACTAAAGGGAAAATGTAAAATTCCATCTGTTATATTGTCAGTGAATCATACAGTGTAGTGGAAAATGTACACTTTTGTTGTTAGATAGACCTAGTTTGGAGTCATAGATTTGCCACACAATATCTGCATAAGAATCAGAAAGATATTAAACTTAGTCTCAGTTTCTCTTCAATAAAATAGAAATGATTGTCTACTTCATGTCACTGTTGTGAGAATTAAACGAGAGATAAGAATATTATGATGAGCATTTAATGAAGTACAATTACACTTCAATGTGTAATGAAATATGTTTTCCCCAATCTATCACAGGCTGATACTTTTGTAAAATACAATGAAAATAATTACTACAGAAATAATTTTTATAGAAGATACACAAAATACACATTTTAAAATTAGATTCCACCGTCATAAAGTTACATATCAATAAATGTAATCAGAATAAACATAAAATAGAAAAAAAGAACAAACTATAAAAACTGTGCTTATAGATAACTATCATAGACAATTGCTATTGCATTCTGAACTTTGACATTCTAAAATTATAACCGAGTGATGTCAGCAAGATGGCTAACTAGAGAAGCTTTAAATTCATTGCCCCCACTAGAAAGGACCAAGGCAATGAATAAACACGGAGATTTGAGGGAATATTGAAAGGAGAGCACTGGGAAACGGAAAAGTTTAGGAGGGCAACATAGAGGAACCCAGCCTCTGCAACCCTATCTCCCCCACACAGATTGGATCTTCCTAGAGTCAGGAGGGATTTCCTGTCATGAGGAAAAGGTAAGCAGAAGATCCCCACCAGTCTCATTGCCACCATAAACATCTACAGTGCTTACAATAGGATAATCCCACAGTCCTTGCAAGCCCTGAGGCCCAGCTGGACAGCTTTCAGGAATTCAAGCTGATGCGTTGCCCCAGATTCAGAGCACAAGGCATGCACTCTGCACCCCCAACCCCAGCCAAGCTGTTGCAGCAAGGTGCCATTTTGAGACCAGAGCCACTTCTGCAGTGTACCCAACTCTACGGGCTGGTAGCCATTGCACCTCTTCAGCACTGGGGCTCCATCTTTATTATGCCAAACCCACATGGGAGCTGAATGCCACAAACCCAGCTGTGTAAAGGCTGAACCTGGATGAGCTGTGACTATAGTCCTGCACAACCGGGAAATCAACTCCCACACCACCACACTTCCAGTGGGAGAAACAGTCTGCTAGTCCCATCTATGCAAACTTACCCTTGAGCCAGCTAATCCACTACACATCATCCCCCAAGTGGGAGAGGTTCCTGAGCCTTTGGGTAGCTGATATGCCTTAGACCAGCAGAATGGCTATGCACCTACACTCAAAGCCTGAAAAATAGCTGCAGTGCACCCACATCCACACCCCTTGCAGACAAGCTCCTTTCCTGTGCAGTGGCCTTGCATGCCCAATAAAAGCCTAAAAAACAGTTCTGCGGGCAGCCCCTGGCAGCAATGCCTCGAGTCCAGCCTAGAAATCAGTGAATAAAATGGCAGGAGTTAAGTGTTCACCTATCAATGATGACTTTGGATGAAAGAGGACTGAATTACCCATTTAAAAGATATCCACTGGCTGAATGGATAAAAAAAAAAAAAAGACCCAATGATATGCTTCCTACAAGAAGCTCACCTCACTGGAAAGACACATAGACTGAAAGTGAAGAGATGGAAAAATATATTAGATGCAAGTAGAAAACAAATATAATGTTCTTTTTCTTTTTCATGTTTTGTGACTTAAAGCCTGTTTTTTCTAGGTATTGCATGTATGAATAGCGATACTTAGAAAAAACAGGCTTTAAGTCACAAAACATGAAAAAGAAAAAGAACATTATATAATAATACAATAATCAATTCAGCAAGAGAGTATAACAATTATAAATATATATGTGGCCAACACTAGAGTACCTAGATATATAAAAAAAATTATTAGAGCTAAAGGAAGAGATTGACCCTAATACAATAATAGTTGGAGACTCTAACACCTCACTCTCAGCATTGGACAGATCATCTGGGGAAAAAAAAATCAAGAAAGAAACATCAGATTTAAACTGCACCACAAACCAAAAGGACCTTACAGATATTTACAGAACATTTTATCCCACAGCCGCAGAATATACATTCTTCTCATTAACACATGAAACATTATTAGGAATGGCCATATATTAGAACATAAAAACTCAAAAAATTTTTAAAAATTGAAATCACATTAAATACTTTATCTGACCACAATGGAATAAAGCTAGAAATCAACAACAAGAGGAATATTTGAAACTATGAAAATACATGGAAACTGTGCAACATGCTTCTGAATGACCAATGGGTAAAGACAGAAATTAAGCATGAAACTTAAAAATTTCTTGAAACAAATGAAAATAGAAACACAACATACCAAAGGCAGTATTAAGAGGCAAATTTATAGCAATGGATGCCTGCATTTGAAAAAGCAAAACAAAACAAAAAACCAACACTAGCAAGATTTTGTAAAAAAACCTAATGTTTCAACTTAAGAAGCTAGAAAAGCAAGAACAAACCAAACCAAAAATTAGGAGAACAAAAGAAATGATAAAGATCAGAACGGAAATAAATAAATGAAAAAATGAAACAGGTTGATTTTTGAAAATAATAAACAAAATCAATAAAGCATTAGACCATACACAAAAAAGACCCACATATATAAAATCAGAAATAAAGACAAGGATGTCACATGGATACCACAAAAATGCAAAGGATCATTAGAGACCATTATCAGCAACCACATACCAATAAATATGAAAACTTACAAGAAGTAGTAAAATCCTGGACACATATGACCTACTAAGATCAAGCCAAAAAGAAACAGAAAACCTGAACAGACCAATAACAAGTACTCAAAAGTCTCTCAACAAAGAAAATACCTTGAACAGTTGACTTCACAGCTAAATTCTACCATATCTTTAAAGAATTAGTACCAATTCTTCTCAAGCAATTCCAAAAAAAAAAAAAAACTGAAGAGGAAGATATTCTTTCTAACTTATTCTTCAAGGTCAGCATAACCATGATACCCAAAACAGACAAGAACAGAACAAAAAAGGAAAACTACAGGCCAATATTTCTGATGAACATAAACAAAAACTTTCTCAACAAAATTCTAGTAAATTAAATACAACAAAACCTCAAAAACACAATATACCATGATCAAGTTGGATTTATCCTAGGAGTTCAAGGATGATTTAACATATCTAAATCAATAAGTGTGATGCATCATATCAATAGAATGAAGGACAAAAACCATATGATTGTCTCAATATATGCAGAAAAAACATTTGACATAGCTCAACATTCCTTCATGATAAAAAAACACTTGATAAATGAGGTATAGACAGAAAGTATCTCAACATAATAAAGGCCATATATGACACACACAAAGCTAACATCTTACTGAATGCTTACTGAAAACTTTTCCTTTAAGAACTAGAACAAGACAAGGATGCCCACTCTCACCACTCTTATTGAACATGGTACAAGAAGTCTTAGCCAGAGCAATTAGACAAGAGAAAAAAATAAAAAGCTTCCAAAGTGGAAAGGAGGAAGTCAAATTGTCCCTGTTTTCCAGCAACATAATCTTATATATAGAAAAACCTAGAGACTGCACTAAAAATCTCTTGAAGCTAATAAACAAACTTAGTAAATTTGCAAAATATAAAATTAAGAAACAAAAAATCAGTAGCATTTATATACATGAATACCAAACTAGCTGAAAAATCAAGAAGGCAGTCTCATTTACAATAGCTACAAAAGATAAAGTAAAATAAATAGGAATAAATTGAATAAAGGAGGTGAAAAGCTTTTACAAGAAAAACTACAAAACACCAATGAAAGGAATTGAAGAGGACACAAATAAATGGAAAGACATCTTATGATCATGGATTTAAAGAATACTGCTAAAATAATAACACTACTCAAAGCAATCTACAGATTTAATGTAAATTCTATCAAACTACCAATGTCATTCTTCATATAAACAGAAAAAAATCCTAAAATTTGTATAAAAACACACACACAAAACTTGTATAGCCTGAACAGTCTTAGGAAAAAGAATAAAACCGGCGGTGTCACAGAACTTAAAATATAGTACAGAGTTGTAATAAACAGCATGGTACTGGCATTAAAAACAGACATATAGACCAATGGCATAGAATAAAGAATCTAGAAATCAATCCACATATCCACAGCCAACTAATTTTTGACAAAGGTGCCAAGAACACTCATTGGCGAAAGGAGTTTCTATACTAAATTGTTCTAAAAGCATAGGATATCATATACAGAACAATGCTGTGAAATACCCATCTCTTGCCCTATACAAAATCTACTCAAAATGGACCAAAGGCCTAAATATAAGATGATAAAACTACTGGAAGAAAATAGAGAAAGTGCTTTAGGACATTGGTCTGAGACTTAAAAAACCAACAACAAAAGCAAAAATAAACAAATGTGATCATGTCAAACTCAAAAAACCGCACAGCAAAGGAACTGTGAAAAGTTCAGTGAACAGAGTGAAAAGAAAATCTACAGAATGGGACAAAATATTTGCAAACTCTTTGATCGGGAATTTATATCTAGAACATACCTGGAGCTGAAATATCTCAAAAGAAAAAAGTTTAAAATTACTCAAATGACTTAGACATTTCTCAAAATAAGACATATAAATGATCAACAAATAAATGCAAAAATGCGAAAACACCACTAATCCACAAGGAAATGCAAATCAAAACCACAGTGAAACATTATCTCACCCTAGTCACGATGGCTATTATCAAAATGACAAAAAATAACAAAGGTTAGTGAGGTTATGGAAAAGGAACTCTTATATATTGTTAGTAGGAATGTAAATTAGTACAGTCACTATGGAGTACAGTATGAAGGTTCCTTACAAAACTAAAATTGTAACTATGACATGATCTAGAAATTCCACTCCAGGGTATTTATGCAAAGGAAAGAAAATTGGTATATCTAGAAACATCCTCACCCCTATGTTTACTGCAGCACTATCAGCAATAGCTGAGATACAGAATCAACCTATGTGCCCCCAAACAGATAAATAGATAACGAAAATGTGGTATATATACACAATGAAATACCACTCAGCCATAATAAAGACATATTGTCATTCATAGCAACATGGATTGCACTGAAGGACATTACCTTAAGTGAAAGTAACCAGGAACTATAAGCTAAATACCACATGTTCTCGCTCATATGTAGAAGCTAAAAAACATGATCTTATATGCAAGAAATAGAACATGGAATAGTAGAGGCTGGGAAGGGTTGGGAAAAAGGGGGAATAGGAAGAGATTTATTAAAGAATACGTAATTACAAGTAGAGCTAGATAGGACTAAAGTTCTAATCTTCTATACCATTACAGGATTACGACAGTTAACAATAATATATTAATTTCAAAAAGCTATAAGAGTATATCGAATCTTCCTCACAAACAAGTGATAAATGTTTGAGATGACAGATATGTTAATTACTATGCTCTGATCACTATACATTGTATGTATTATACATCATTACGTATCCCATGATTGTGCACAGTTACTATTTGTAAATTTTAAAAAAAGAAAAAAATAAATAAAATTGTAACTACTTCCAAGATTAAGCATGAGATTTTCTTTCTCATATTAAATTTCTACTTTCAAACTTCAAATAAATTTTATTTAGATTTATATGTAAAGTTGTCATGTGACAAATGAACTTGCTATATTGCACTGAGGCCAGCATTTTGTCCACAGAAGATAAATAGTACCTAAACTATTTCTATTTACCATTCATGGTAGATGAAACAATTTCAAAGATGTATATTCAAGAGAACTGAGGAACAAAAGTTAATATAATTCCAGCTAGCTATTTCTTTTAAATCTTAGGCAAAAGGATACAAATTATGCTATATTTTCAAATTTCATCTTCATTTACTCATCAATAACCATTTCTAAGTCATCCTATAAGTTTTATAATGTTATTATTTTGAAAAAATGTAATAAATGAATTTCAGATCCACAGTTAAATTTTAGTTGAGAAAATAACCTTATCGCTTTAATGTGATCCAATTGCCAATGACTCATACACAGCTCATATCAGAAGTGACCCACCACTGAGTGTGATGACACCTTACTAGCCTAAACCCTGTTGAACAAGATGGTTTCACTTACTTGGTTATTGAGGAAATGTCAAGTGACTATAAAAGTTTTTAAATGCCTGCTCTCAATGTCAGTATTACCTCAACATCGATTAGTTACACAGAGTAATGGACTTCCATTGATCCACGACGCACATTTTGAGTAACACTACTCTAAGGCAAAATAAGAGAGAAATAAATTGTAACTGCTTATAACGATGATGATGTTATCAGAGATACTCTGGATATTTTACTATAGGCAGATCAAAAACTCTAATAAAAGTTTTCTTATTTCAATACAAAAATCTCAAGTTTTTTTTACTACTATGCCTTTGTATTAAAATGTCACCATCTAGCACTTCACAGATCACTTTTCATACCAATGTTTGCAATTTGTTTACTTAACTAGGTTATAATAAGAAAGATTTGAGCCAGCTTCAGTAAGGGTTTCAACAGCAACAGACTTTGCAACTAATCATTTTACTCAAAAGTCAAATAACTTACATTCCATGTGTGTGACCTAAAAGAATCTTGGGCTGTGTACTTATTTACATAACCTTTTGTATACAAAGGACAACAATTCATGAGGTAGAATATTGCCTCAATTCTCAGGACAGAAGAATTCTGAATGCAGTTCCAGGAATTAACAATTCTGTGCTTATACATTATTTCCCCCTCTCTCTAAATATATATATTTAGAGACACATATAGACATATAGACACACACACACACACACACACACACACACACACACACACACACATACACACACACATAGAGAGAAAGAGACATAGATTCACATGACATTCACTATATGCATACATCAGAGAAACATGATTAAAATGCAAGGCCATGCACTCAGATTCTTTTATGTCTGTCTTTTGGAGTTTGAAAAAATATATAAAGAAAAAAAGATTTTAAACTGCCGTGATGCACTCAAACTCATTCATTTTCCACTCTTTATTTTTTATAAGGAGTATATTAGAATAGGTATAGTATTATTTTTAAAGAAAAATGTATGAGTTTTTCTTTTTTTTAAAATTATTTTTGTGGTAGCACGCGCCTGTAGTTCCAGTTACTTTGGAAAGCTGAGGCGGAAGCATCGCCGGAGTCCAGCAGGTCGAGGCTGTGGTGGCTGGAAGCGGCCACTGCACTCCAGTCTGGGCGACAGAGTGAGACTCCAACTCAAAAAAATAAAAATAAAAATAAATAAAAATAAAATTATTTTACTCAAACTAAAAGCTGAGAAATCCTCAATAAGTAATAATGGAATACAACTATAGGTATTCATATTAGATAATAGGAAGGTATCTTATGACTTCCAAAAATTAATCTAGATTAAAATGAATAATTAAGTTATAGTTTTTTAAAATGACAAAATCCTATGTCCCAGATATATGAGTTAAACTACTCAATAAAGTTAATATTATTCGCATATATATATAGAAAAATAATCATTACACAAACAATGAACTCAGATATTACCATCATATCTGCTTTCCTATACTTCCTCAGAGAGACAGCCAAAAGGCAGAGGAACTTATTAAGGCAGTACTTCTGAAATGTGACGGAGACCATTTCATTACTACTTAATAAAATTATAATCTTACTGTATCCTGTGGCAGAGGCCATTTTAAAATTTATAAGCAGCAACAAATTATAAGTTTAAATGGAGGATGGTTATAGGTTTCTTTGTCACTAAGCTAAAACAACCATAATACTGACTAAAAGTCATGTGCTTTTAAAAAACATGAATAGATTTTATTTTAGACTCGTTTGAGGATTGTGGAAAAATTGAGTGTTAAGTGGAGTTCCCATTGACTCCTTCCTCCCACACAATTTCCCCTATGATTAACATCTTTCCTTAGTGTAGTGCAATTGTTCCAATTGATGAACCAATACTGATGCATTGTTATTGACTAAAGTCGATGGCTCAGTGGTCATCTGCGGTTGTATATCCCACGGTTTAGACAAATGTATGATGACACGTGCCAGCCATGACAGTACTCTATAGAACCGTCTCACAGCCTAGAAATCCCCGTGCTCCATCTATTCACATCTTCCCTCCCGCCCCCCAGTTGGGGAGTCTGGCCTGAGTCTTGGCTTCCACCTGGTTCCCCTGAAGCCCCGGGTTCTGCCCTAGAAGGGGGATAGGGGACAAGGTGTGCTTTCGGTGCTTATCACAGGATAAGGGGTTCACTGATGCTCCACAGGTGCAACCGCGTAGAAGGGTTTTGAGGCCCTGCCGGACTTGGAAGGAAGGCAACAGATGATCACCAATAGCTGATCACCACCCGGTTCACAAGCCTTGGGCATCCCGCTCATCCGCGGATGGTGCCAGTCAAGGCGTCCAACCCCAGGGCCACTCCCGGGCAGGCGCAGTGCCGGGCGGGCTGCGGGGCGCAGGCTCGGCCTCCAGTCCCTCTCCGGCTGCGGCGCGCGGCCGCTTCTTCGGAGGGTTCAGCGAGAGGTGGAGGCCTGGAGCCTGCGGGGACTGGGGGAGGGGCAGCCGGTGGGGGGTCAGCGGGACCCGCAGGGCGCTCGGCCGAAGGGGGCTGGGAGGGCGTCTGCAGATGGAGGGCCGGCAGGAGTTCGGCGCTGGAGCCGGGACCGGCGCCGGGCAGCCTAGGGAGGCCGCGGGCGGAGGGAAGGGAGGTGAGTCCTGCGGCTGCGACACCCGTGGTCTGCGCTCCTCCGCTTTGCCTCCGGCGCCGCCCAGTTAGGGTGCACCAGGAACCATCACCAGGAAGACCAAAGCGCGGAAGGAGACGCCTCCCCGGAATTCGCCCACAGTGTGATCTCCCAGGGCCTTCCCAGCGGGTGAGCCTCTGCCCCAAGCAGGCTGTTGGAAAGAAAAATCCGCCCTGGTGTCTCCCTAAAATCTGCAGGGCTCTGCACTATCCTCTTTTTCAGAGTTTGCAGAGCTCTATGGGACGCACGAGTTTGCAGAATTTTAGGGGGTACAAAGGGAGATTCCTCCGGATAGGCCACGAGGTCTGTGACTTAAGAGCTTTTTGGAAAGGCCGCGAAAGGGAAGCAGGCGGTCCTAGAGCCTGTGTAGGGCCACCCACTCTTTTCCCGCCAACCCCTCCTATCCAGCTAATAAAACCTTGGAATTTTAATTGGGAAGATAGGGATCCCTTTGAAACTGGCTTGAGTCAGAAAAATCTGAGGCACAATCGGATGTAAAAAGTTCGAGTTAGAGGCAATTCACGAACTGGGAAACTCAAAACCAAAAGAAATTAATGTTCCCATCTTCAGGACCAAGTATTTATGGGGTTAATGCGGAAGCAAAAGAAAAATTATTTGATTGGTCGGTTATATAGTTGCCTAATTGGATCTTTTTCACTGGAATGTCCCGTTTTGTAAGTTTTTTGGCTACTTCTGATTGGAGGAGCTTAGGTTCTGTTTTCCTTTAATATAGGCAATTACAAGGAATAAGTTTCAGTTATGTTTTCAGCTTAGAAAAGGTTAAGGTCACGTCTGAGGTCTAACGGTTTTGGGTGCTCAGGGGGTTCTTCAGGTCAGGTCTTAATTCTAATTTACTTTAACAACCTGTATGCATAAGTAAATTAAATTCTAAAGCTTTTCTCAGGCTTACAGGGAAAAAGTGTTGTGCATTCAGAAAATGAATCTGTCAGTTTAAAAGTGTGATAATTATCAAGTAAGCGATTATAGTGCAGGCTTTTACGGGACAAAACTACAGTTTCTGATGTCTAGGTGTCTTAGAAGACTCATTTTGTGTAAATCACATTACTAGGACATTATATAACTGAGCACAAAATAAGGCTTTACCTATGTGCAGTTAATCAGGAGAGTAATACACTTAGGCGAAGTTATACATTTACTATTTTATAAGAACTGGATTTTAGGATTTCAGCTTTTGGGACAAAGGGGAAATTTCTTTCTCATCATTCTGACACACTTTCTGCTATGTGTTTTTAATAGAAGGGCTGGCATTTTAAGTGTGGACACCAAGGATGGATTTGAGAAGTTTAAAACTTAAAATATGGGAAAAGAAGAGGGCATAAGAGAAATTTTTGCAAATGTAATATGCTTTCATTAATTCATATCTAGTTTCTTTCATCATTAGTCTGCCCTACCACACTGACTTTTCTAAAAGTACAGTTTTGATTATTGATATCCCATTGCATAACTACCCTTAATGGATCCCCAATGGCTATATCCTCAGTCATTTATGGTCTCTAATCTGCCTTTATAACATCATTGTTACCAGTTTTGAAAATTTCCTTCTTGGTTTCCTAGGTTCTCAACACTGGTTTCCCCTGGCGGAGGGACGTCTTAGAAAATATAAATGTTTAAATTTCACCCCTAGAGATCTGATTTAATTAGTCTGTTGTACAGGAGAATTGTTTTTTAAAAACCATCCTAGTGTGTGGGCAAGGTAGAGGATCATTGCTCTACCTCATTCCCTATAGCTGAAATAATTTTCACTATCTGTTGAATCCTGCCTTTCCTTTAAGATTCAGTAAAAGGGTCATCAAATAAAGTCTTTTCTCAAGGAGAACCCTTCCTGCCAACTACTTGGGTCACAGGTAGTACAGTTGGTGAGTTAGTTATAGACCAAGTTGATGTCATACTTTTACTATTGACCCTTCTAAAGTCTCTCCAATTATTTTTTTAGTTCCATTTTCATACCCCCATAGACACCTATTCTAATGCATTTCATGTGTACTATATTTTTAATACAGGCATTGTTTTTAGTAAATATTTTTATTTAGTATAGTGGACAGTCATGTATAGTCAGTTTATACTAAGTACCATTCATAAAGCCACCACCAAAATCATGAAATAGAACATTATCAGCAGTGTTTGAAATCTCTTGGGTTTCTGCCAGTCACTTTTCTCTTTTTGTTCCACAAAATAATCCTATTCTTGACTTCACAGGTGAATTTTGTCTGCTTTTGAAGTTTATATAAACAGTTCAAGATGCATTCTATAGTGTCTGACTTCTTGTATTGAATGTTACATTTTTGAGATTTACCCATGTTGTTACCTGTAGTAGGAATTTGTTCATGTTCATTGCCATATAGTGTTCCATGGTATTAATACGCACAATATGTTTTCATTCTACTATTAATAGGCATTTGAGTTTCCAGATTGGCTACTACTACTAATGCTGTCAGGACCATTTTGTACAAGTCCTTTTATGTATATATACGTGTTTGGGGGAAAATATACTTATGCTTGTAACTAAAGTCAGATTTGGTGCTCTTTGCTTGAAAGCCAAACTTGAGAGTCAAGGATTGGTGAAAGGAAAACGGTTTTATTCAAAAGTCGGCAATGCTAAGGAGATGGTGGACGTGAGTTGCAAAGACCATCTCATGGTCTTCAGGTTCGCTGGAGAGTTTTAAAGGGATAAGCGCTTGGGGGAAACTACAAGCGGAAGTTAGAAAGCTTCTTTCTCCCTTGGCTGGGTCACAATGTTCTTTAAATCGTCAACATAACATATTATACTTACTCCCCTCTTCCCCAAAATTAGTCTGAAAGCTGCATACTTGTTATTTCTGTTGTCTTCAGTGTTTCAAAATTATTCAAGCCTAAGTGCAAGCATGAACACAGGCCCCCATCCTCAGTCTAAAATGGAGTTAATTATGTTAGTCTTTTGACATATCACTGTTACATGAGTAGAATTACTAGATCATGATTTGGTTATATTCAACTTTAACAGGTATGAGTGTCACAAAATTATAAGTATTTATTCTCCTACCAACCGTGTATAGGAGTTCCTTCCAGTCGTTAGCATATCGCCCCTAAATATTATATGCTAGTCTTTTTGTTTTAACTGTTTATTATAGTGGATGTTTAGTGATAGCTGCAGTTTTTCCTCGTTATAAGTGTCCTGAGTTAGAGTGGGTTAAGCAAATAATTCAGAGTTCACTGGGCGGTGTCACTTCTCAACGTTGATGGCTTCGACTTCCTTACGGCTTCAAAAACATTCCTCTGAGCAGAAAGATGACAGCTGCAGAGGCTTCACGGAAAATGTTAAAAACAGAGCTTACATTCAAAGCTGGCAGGGAGGAAGGAGAATTTGGTAATATAATTGATGAATTTTTTTTTTGTTTTGAGTTGGAGTCTCACTCTGTCACCCAGACTGGAGTGCAGTGGCCGCTCCCGGCCACCGCAGCCTCGACCCTCTGGACTCCGGCGATCCTTCCACCTCAGCCTTCCAAGTAGCTGGAACTACAGGCGCGCGCTACCACGCCTGGCTGATTTTTTGATTTATTGTAGAGATGAGGTCTTACCATGTTGCCCAGGCGGGTCTCGAACCCGCGGTCTCATGCAATCCACTCACCTCAGCCTCCCAAAGTGCTGGGATTATAGGCTGAGCCACCGAGCCCAGCTGATGAAATTTTAAAAATACAAAAAGGGAAGGGCACTTTTATTTCACTGAAGCGTGAAGAAAACTGGATTTCAGAAACATTAGCACTTCACAGTCAGTCTCAACAGAGGGATCTGTTTTGAAACAAATAGGAGTGGGTGGGAGAATGGGTGTGTAATTGTTACATCAGTTGTATTACTGTGTATGTTACTTAAATATTTCTGGATCAAAATAAATGAACAGGGCAACCCCCTTAGGTCCCCTTCCACTGTGGAAGCTTTTCTGTCTTCTCAAGAAATCCTGCTTTTTCAAAAAAAAAAGGAAAAGAAAATGAACAGTGAATTAGATTACAAGGGGATAAGGAAAAAATGTTATTTGTATTTATATTGTTAGTCCTCTGGTTTTTTTAGGGTCTCTGGCAAGTTGTATTGTGGCAAGTCATGTTATGATGTTAAATAACATGTCCTTTAAGTCCCAGGGTGGTGAGAAACTCAAACTCCAACACTTGTTTTATATATGTATATCTGTTATATATAACATGTAACATATATAGAACTGTTATATTTATTTATATATAATATATTGCATATATATCCTTGCAAATACTGGGGTTCGGGGCTTGTAGATCCTTTTTAATTAAAAAGAGATCCAGGAATTAGAGGGTGAGGGTGGGTGGCTGAACTTATCTACCAGCAAATGCTTTAGCATTTCAGTTTGTGACACATTTTGTTAGAAAGAGAAACATAAGGGATGTGGTTTGTGTTTGAGTCCAGCAGGAAGCATACCTTCTGCTGAACCTTTTCTGCTTTTTGAAAGACGTTTATTTCATTCTTCTCCTTTCCTTCTCCCCTCACCCCTCAATTTTTTTATTATTTGGCAGTACAGGAGATTGGATTTCTTAGAAAATAGGGTTCTTACTTAGCAAAAGATCATTAGTATAGAATTTACAGCTAAGCCAAATGCTTACAAAAGTGGAACTAAGTATTTGACCAATCACAGTGTTACATGGTGCACTTGTGAAACTTGTTTTTTGAATCATAAACCTAAGTAAAATTTAACGTAGTAATGATGTATTCCATTGTTCTTCTGAGATAACTCTGAATAGTGTTTTTCCAGCTGGAAATGTGAAGGGTATTTTGTTGAATGTATACTCTAAGCGGCATATGAATATGGCAGGAAATAGAAAGAGGCCAGACTTAGGGAAGTTAGAAGAGCAATAAGTAAACAGCAGAGATGTGAAACATACAAGCCACGGTATTAAGAGGAGCTAGAAGCCAGCCTCGGTGGCTCAGCCTGTAATCCCGCGCTTTGGGAGGCTGAGGTGAGTGGCTTGCCTGAGTCTGCGGTTTCAAGACCCGCCCGGGCAACTTGGCGAGACCTCATCTCTACAATAAATCAAAAAATTAGCTGGGTGTGGTAGCGCGTGCCTGTAGTTCCAGCTACTTGGAAGGCGGAGGTGGAAGGATAGCCGAAGTCCAGCAGGTCGAGGCTGCGGTGGCGGGGAGTGGCCACTGCACTTCAGTCTGGGTGACAGAGTGAGACTTCAACTCAAAAAAAAAAAAAAAAGAGGAGCTAGAGACTCAAAAAATGGAAGACAAAGCCAGGACTTTTAGAAGATGAGTAAAGGGGGCAAATGGGAGACTTGGGGAAGATTTAAGGGGAGAGTTACATATAGGTAGTGAAAATTAATGAAAAATTATGCAAGTCATAATATACTGAGCTTTTAACACCATTTTTGCTTTATTGTAGAGCCAGAAAGAATGAAAGTAGAGGTTTTTTTATGGAGTCAACATCTAAATGATATTGTTTACTGCTTATGGTCATCCAATCCTACATATCTTTTTCCCTGTCTTGAGTTTAAGCTGAGGATACCTGTTATTCTTGAGGATATATGTTAAACTAGTGAAATGTAGGGTTGAGAGAAAGTCACCTGGAACTTTTTTAAAGGTATAATTGGCATTCCGTAAAATTTGCTCATTTGGTGTGCATCTCTATGAGTTTTGTCAAATACATATAATCATGTAGACACCATCAGAATCAAGGTGAAGAACCATAGCACCCTCCCCCTCAATTCCTTCCTGCCATTTTGTAGACTCCTCCTCTGCTCCTGGCTTTGGCAACCATTGATCTGTTATCTGTTCTTACATTTTTGTTTTCTTAGAATGTGGTATAAAGAGAATCCTGCAGTAGGTTTGCTAGCGTCTGACTTTGTTCACTTAGCAGTCATGCATTTGTTAGTCACCCGTAATGAAGTGCACATTGATAGTTCGTCAAATAAAAACATTCTGGATTTACATGACTCCATCTTTTAAGTGAATGTCATACTCGTAAGATGTATATATTTTTGGCATCCCCTGTATAAGAAATCTTTGCTTAATTCAAGTTCACAAATAATTTATTTCTCATTTTTATTCTTGTAGTTTTATAGGTCAGGCTTCATATTTAGATCTGTGACTCATTTTGAGTTAATTTTCATATAAGGTATGATGTGTGAGTTGAGGTTCACTATTTAGCATAAGGATACCCAATTGTTCCAGTACTATATGTTGAAAAACTATAACCCCTTCCCTACTTGATGACTTTCTACCTCTGTCAAATGTCAGATGTTTGGATTTGTTCTGAATCTCTTTTTTGTTTCGTTGATTTATGTGTCTCCTTTTTGTCAATACCACAATGTTTTTATTCCAATTAGTTTGTAAGTTATGAAATCACGTTCTGTGATTTCCATATCTAGCCTATTTAAATATTTAAATCATTTTGGCTATTCTAGTTCTTTTGCTTTTCCATAAAATTTTAAAATTGTCTACCTTATTTCTACAAAATAAAAATCATAATAAAATATTTATCGGAATTTCACTGAATCTATGATCTGTTTGGGGATAATTGACATTAGCAATATTGAATATTCCAGTCTATGAACATCTTATATCTCCTTATTAATTAAAATCTTCTTTGACGTACATTATTTATCCATTTTTTTTTTTTTTTTTTTTTTTTTGAGTTGGAGTCTCACTCTGTCGCCCAGACTGGAGTGCAGTGGCCGCTTCCGGCCACCGCAGCCTCGACCTGCTGGACTCCGGCGATCCTTCCACCTCAGCCTTCCGAGTAGCCGGAATTACAGGCATGCGCTACCACGCCCGGCTGGTTTTTTTGATTTATTGTAGAGATGAGGTCTCGCTGCCCAGGCGGGTCTCGAACCCGCGGGCTCAGGCAATCCGCTCACCTCAGCCTCCCAAAGGCGCGGGATTACAGGCTGAGCCACCGAGCCCAGCTATATTTATCCATTTTATTTGTAGTTTTTGTCATACTGGCCCTGAACATATTTTGATAGATTTATAATTATTTTGTTTTTTTGTATTACTATAAATAACACTGGTTTTTTTTTTTAATTTTAAAATTGTGGGGTACAATTCAGGGTCAGGTATACAAATATTCATTGTGCAGTTATCCTAATAGTACTATTTTCATATTTTAATTTCCATTGGATAATTGAAAGTATATAGAAATACAGTTGATTTTTATTTTTAACATTAAATCTATAGATTTACTAAAGTCATTTATTCCATTAACCTTTTGGTAGGTTCCTTAGAATTTTTTTTTTTTTTTTTTTGAATTGGAGTCTCACTCTGTCGCCCAGACTGGAGTGCAGTGGCACACTCCTGGCCACTGCAACCTCAGCCGGAACTACAGGCGCGCGCTACCATGCCCAGCTAATTTTTTTTATTTATTGTAGAGACGAGGTCTCGCCAAGTTGCCTGGGTGGGTCTTGAACCCGTGGGCTCGGGTAATCCACTCGCCTGGGCCTCCCAAAGTGCTGGGATTACAGGCTGAGACCCCGAGTCAGGCCAATTTCTTAGAATTTTATATGCATGAAATCTGATAGCCCTGACTGCAAGTATGGTTGTACTTGCCATTTCTTTGTCAGGTATTTTACTTGTCTTTCAAACTGTGTTGTCAGGTATCTTAATTCTTCTTCAAACTATGCAGTCTGTGAATGGAAACACATTTATTTCTTTCCAGTAAGCATGACTTTTATATATTTTATTTTGTCTTCTTGCCCCTGATAACACCTCCAGTAAAATGTTAAGTTAGATTGACCCTGTCCCTGATCACTGGGGGAAAGCATTCAGCTTTCACCATTAGGTATGATGCTAGCTATAGTTTTTCTGTAGATGCTGCTTATAGGGTTGAGGAAGGTCCTTCAACTCCTAGTTCACTGTGAGTTGTTATTATGGATAAATATTAGATTTTTCAATGCCTTTGGTGCATTTACTGAGGTGCTCATATATTTTTCGCTTCTTTTACTGTTAGTTTTGTTTTCTAATGTTTTCTTTAGTTCTTCTAACCAGGTTTCTACTAGGGAGGTAAATCTGAATTGTTTATGTTTCTTTTTCATTCTGATTTCTACACTTTTTGTTTTTTGCTTCTCATGAACTCTTATTCCAATAGCTGGAAAATGTAGTTTTTAATATCTCTAGCTCTTCTTGGGCCTTGACAATCAATTATGGACCAGGACCACTGAGAAATGATTGGCAGTAAGAGAGTTGAAGTACACATGAGCTTAGAGCTGATTTTGTAATGAATTTGTCTCTCTTCATGAGATGGAGATTCTGATATTTGTGTTTTACAGGAAAAGCTCTCCAAAGAAAATGCCTAGCAGTGGTAACTCCTATAACTCTTGTCAAGATTTATTGTTGCTTCTTCATCATTGCAATCCTGATTGTGATTGTGTGTGCATTATCTATTACTTTGTCAGGTATGTTATTTGTTCTTCAAACTCTACAATATACTCTACACATTTATATTGCCAAAATATATGCATTGTGCTTCATTATGTGCCAGGCCCTGGGTAGAGGTATGTCAGCAAACGAAACACAAAGAATTCCTTGTTCTCCTGGAACTTATATTCTAGCAGGAAGATGTGGGTAATAATAGGTAAGAATAGAGGTGGAACAGATTGCAGTAGGGTAGACAAGTACAGTCACTGAGGGAAGATGACATATCAGTAACCTTTCAGAGGAGGTAAAGGAACCATGTGGCTACCTGGGAAAATAATTTCAGAAAGGATCTAGTAGGCCAAAAGCCCTAAGGAGAAATCTCCCTGGTTGGACATTTGATCAAATTATTTCCATTAATCAAAGCTAAGCCCTTTTAGGAAATTACCAGTAAGTAAATATTTTTCTCACATTTATGAAACAATTCAAGAGAAGACTGAAAAAATTGAAGAACAGCAAGGAGGTTGCTGTGACTAAAGCAGAAGGGTAGAGAAGAAGCATAATAGAAAGATGATCAGGAAGGTAATTGTCTTATAGGATAGGAAAAGACTTGCTTTTATTTTGAGAACAATAGGGAGATTAAGATGAGGAAAGTTGTAGGAAAGAAATATCATGATCTGACTTTCATTGTAGAATAATCATTTGGCCGCTATCTTGAGGAGAGGTTGCTAGAAGACAAGGGTTGATGGCTCAGCCTGTCATCCCACGCCTTTGGGAGGCTGAGGTGAGTGGATTGCCTGAGCCCGCGGGTTCGAGACCCGCCTGGGCAGCGAGACCTCATCTCTACAATAAATTAAAAAATCAGCCGGGTGTGGTAGATCATGCCTGCAATTCCGGCTACTTGGAAGGCTGAGGCGGAAGGATCGCCAGAGCCCAGCAGGTGGAGGCTGCGGTGGCCGGGAGCGGCCACTGCACTCCAGTCTGGGCGACAGAGTGAGACTCTAACTCAAAAAAAAAAAGAAGACAAGGGTAGAAGCAAGGAAACCTATTCAGGAAATCTGGTAAAAATTTAGATGAGACAGGAGGATGCCTTAGGCCTGATGATAACAGTGTAGGTAGGGCAGGGAGGCCAGAGTCTGGATATTTTGAAAGTTGAGTGAACAGTGTTTCTTGTCAGATTGGAGATAATGTCTAAGAAAGTGAAGACACATTTGACTTTTCTTTTGAACCACGGCAAGGGAGTAGTTGCCATCCATTGATATGAGATAGGCTATGAGTATAGAGGTCAATACAGGAATTTTATTAATGGAGCGATTTCTTGACGTGTTTCTGTCAGAATTTTTATTTAATTAAAAATATAGTGAGTCTGCTACTTAAATTGTTATAAGGCTCCTCTGGTTTTAAAACTTGTGTGTTCTACTTGGGTGAATTGAGAATGCATGAAAGTAAAGGAGAGCCATATACTTAAATCCTCATCCCTTTTATATAGAGACAATACATCCATAGCACTGCTTGTCGAGAGAAAGAAGGGTTGATATGAAGAAGGATGTGGAAAAAAAGAATCTACATAATCCTAGGAAAAAGTAGTACAGTGCTACAGAAGTTTGTGCTATAGAAATTGATTTTTTTTTTTTTTTTTTTGAGTTGGAGTCTCACTCTGTCGCCCAGACTGGAGTGCAGTGGCCGCTCCTGGCCACTGCAGCCTCGACCCGCTGGGCTCCTGCAATCCTTCCGCCTCAGCCTTCCGAGTAGCCGGAATTACAGGCATGCGCTACCATGCCTGGCTGATTTTTTGATTTATTGTAGAGATGAGGTCTCGCTGCCAAGGCGGGTCTCGAACCCGCGGGCTCAGGCAATCCACTCACCTCAGCCTCCCAAAGGCGCGGGATTACAGGCTGAGCCACCGAGCCCGGCCGAAACTGATTTTTTTAAACCGCTATTGTCAATGTCCACCTTGGAATGGTCAGATACCCAGCTGGAATATCACTGAACTAATAACTGTTTTGCTTAGTATGATAATCTTAATGATGAGTTAGGAAAGTATTAATCAAATATACATGCTTCAGACTAACCTAAGGAAGGTATTCAGATAAATAGGTAGAAGGTGAGAAAATTCGTTTATTATAATTCATTGTTAATTGTTTACCTTTTAGTGAGAAAGGAAGTACCGGTCTTGGAACATGCTACCTGCCCAAAACACTGGATTGAATTTGGAGGTAAATGTTTTTATTTTTCTGAAGACACAAGAAATTGGACATTCACTCAAACCTTCTGTGCCTCATTTAAAGCCAACCTTGCTCAGTTTGAAACTCTGGAAGAACTGGTAAGAAATGTTTTTGGATCATGATTGCTGTGTTTCCTGATATGGATAGGCAGCATAGGATTAAAGCTGAAATATGAAGAAGGATTCCATTTCTGGCAGGATTTGGGGCATGAGATGTGTATTAGTGCCTAACACCTGTCAAGGGTATATCCTCTGACTGGAACCTTAAGAGACATTTTAGATATATTTTCTCGTGTAATCCTCATAGTTAGCCTGCGTGTTAGGTTTATTGCTCTTATTCTATTAAGGACTAATGTAATCATATAATTTGTCATCTAAATTTGGACATTAATATTATGATGAACGGCAGGCATAAATTGAGACTTTTTAGGATATATGATCACTTAAAGTAAAGTAATATAGGATCAGAGACATTAAATTAAACTGAGAATTGGGAACTACCCTAATTCCAAAGTCATGCTTTTCAATAATACCATGCTGCCATCCAAAGCGAGATGGTACAGGGAAGAGAGACTCAACAGTAATATGAAAGAGACACATAATGTCCCTTTTTTGTTTTATAATAGTCTTTCTTGAGAAGATACAAAGGC
The DNA here is from genome assembly GCA_027257055.1 of Cephalopachus bancanus. NCBI lineage: Eukaryota > Metazoa > Chordata > Mammalia > Primates > Tarsiidae > Cephalopachus > Cephalopachus bancanus. Next base: position 881,160 of record JAPVLO010000394.1, read on the forward strand.
CTTTCTGACCATTGGATTGGCCTTAGCAGAGAATCGTCACAGCACGTTTGGAAATGGGTAGACAACACTGCATATAATATCTCGTAAGTTTTGAGAGTTCTTTTCCTTCTACCATGTTTATGTGTTGTTATATGTGTGAGTTGTGTTTATGAGATGAGAAATGTAATATCATGGTGAGCCTACTGCAACATGAGGTAAGAAATATAAATTCTTTTTATGCTGTTTCACTTATTAGCTGTGCCTTTGGGAAAACTTTACTCACTGTGATTTCAGTTGAAATCTTTAACATGATGATGACATTTGACGTAGTTATTGCATTTTCATCCACTGATTTAAAGGTTTTTATTGCTGAAATTACTATTTAAAATGTGGACAGAACAGCTGATATAATGTAAAGGTTTTACAGTCTTAAGAAGCCACCGAGGAACTGATATCCACAAGGTTCTGAAGCTGCTGTATCCAGCTGCTGTATCCATGCAAAAGCAGAAAGTCTGCAGTGAACCCATGGAAATGTCTTCTAAAGTTTTATCACCAGAAGGAACCTAATAACAGTTCCTTGGATTGTAAACATTGCAATGGAGTCTTTTGAATGTAATCATTTTACATTGGAGCAGATAAAATGTAGGGACCCAATCATTTTCACTAATCAAAGCTAAGCCCTTTTAGGAATTTGCCAGTTAAGTAAATATATTTTATTTTTTCACATTTATAAAATAGTTCAAGAGTAGACTGAAAGTAACCTTTACTGAAGGCTGCCAATATCAGGAGTTTGCGTACAACCTCAAGCACCAGTTAAATACCTAATCGAGTCGGGGTCGGTGGCTCAGCCTGTAATCCCACGCTTTGGGAGCCTGGGGTGAGTGGATTGTCTGAGACTGTGGGTTCGAGACCCACCTGGGCAACTTGGCGAGACCTCATCTCTACAAAAAATCAAAAAATTAGCCAGGCGTGGTGGTGCGCGCCTGTAGTTCCAGCTACTTGGAAGGCTGAGGCAGAAGAATCGCCGGAGCCCAGCAGGTCGAGGCTGCGGTGGCCTGGAGCGGCCACTGCACTACAGTCTGGGCGACAGAGTGAGACTCCAACTCAAAAAAAATAAAAAATAAAAATTAAAAATAAGGCTACTTGGAAGGCTGAGGCGGAAGGATCGCCGGAGCCCAGCAGGTCGAGGCTGCGGTAGCTAGGAGCGGCCACTGCACTACAGTCTGGGCGACAGAGTGAGACTCCAATTCAAAAAATAATAATAATAATAAAAATAAATAAATACCTAATCAACAACGTAACTTGGTTTGGTATAGATGAATGGTAAACTTGTGATTTTCTAGCACAGACCTTGAGAACATAAAGGAAACCAAATACAGAAATGTTGTATATTACCAAGAGGCAATATTAATTACAGACTTTTGCTTTTTCCTTATTCACATTAAAAAAATGGAAGGGGATGCTCAAGATTATGGAGGAGGAATAAATGTGTATGTCCAATTTATGAATATTTATAATAGTTTTTTTGTTTGTTTTAGGCTTGCTATTAGAGGAGTTGGAGAATGTGCCTACCTGAATGAAAATGGAATCAGTAGTGCCAGCAGCTACACAGATAGGAAATGGATTTGTAGCAAGCCAAATATTTATGTCAGTGGGGGCCCAATTAGAAGTCCTTTATAGAAGCTCTATGAATTCATTGTAAATTTTGAAATACAATTGCTGCTTTATCATAATGTTATCAAATATAATTGGTTTGGGACTTTAAAAAATGTTTACTGACACATTCAAAATTCTCTATTTATTTTGTACTGTGTAATTTAAAACATTGGAAACTATGACTAAGTATTTTTTACACTTTAATTCTTGGTCTGTTTTTTAAATTCCAGTGTACTAAATTAAAGTATCAACAAATACTATTCTTTATTTTGTCCTTTACTGGATTTAAAATACTGCTTTTATCCCAGATAAAATCATAGTTAGTTACTTGAACTCTTTAAACATTCAATACCTAATCTCACAGCTGCTTATATATTATTGAGTTTTAAAAACAAAAGATTTAAATTTTTACAGTAGCAACACTCTACTGCTGAGTCCTAAAAAGGATGAAATAACAATTTACAATGCATCCTTTCCTTATGTGCTATTTCTCCTACCTGTTGATGTATTTGTCTATTACACCTTATAAATGTATGAAATTGTATATATATTTTGTAAATTCAATATTATATGACATTTATATTCCAAGTATGCTGTCTGCTAGAGTCCCAAATCGTGAACTTGTTAAGCTAGAGCTCATACAGAAATTCTGTGCTGTTCTACTGACAGTACTCTACAAGGCTCAGCAACCAACAGGATCTATTGGGAATCCCCTTCAATGAACAGTAGCATTCTTCCCTGCAAGACCTGAGACTCTTGTCTCTCACCTGGAGATACCACACTGCTGGGACACCAGCAAGCATTTGGAAAGATTTTTGTTTTTTAATCTCTGTGAGGTAAAGGATCTCTAAATCTCTGTGGGGTAAAGGAATCTCCTAAATGAACCAGGCACAGTGGCTTGAGGAAGCTCACTCCCCCCTTTCATAAAATTAGGATGTCAGGGGAAGTACTTGAACTCAATAAAAAAATCTGCAAAAAACATAAAACTAACTTAATATCTATTGGTGACTCAGTGATTTTTCCCTAATATCAGAAACAAGGCAATTATGTTCTATCTCACTACCAGTATTCGGTGGCATAGAAATTCTAGACAATACAATAAGACCAAAAGAAAGAAATAAAAGACATGCAGATTAGAAAGGAAGAAATAAAACTGTTCCTATTTGCAAATCATAAGATTACCTATGTAGAAAATCCAAGCAATATTAAAAAACCAAACAAAAACTTTCTAGAACTAATACATGAGCCCAGCAAGATAATAGGACACAAGTTCACACAAAAGTTAATCACATTTCTATAGTAACAGTTAACGTGAAAACAAAAACATAATAGCATTTTTAATAATTACCAAAAAAGTGAAGCACACTTTGGGAGTACGTCAAAAAACTGGAATAATTATTTGGAGGGCATGCCCTTATAGTATGGGCTTCCTCCATTAAGTCAGTGTTCTAGGAACACACTGGTTTTTATCTTGAAGTTTTAAGAAGGTTGCCTCACGATTTGCGAAAGAAACATCCGTGTTAGTTGCAAACAGGTGACTGGTTCACCAAGACAACATATATGCCCACACCACACTGAGTGATGAGCAGGTTTTAACCAAACTTGGCATGACCTCCATGCCTCACCCTCCCTATTCACCCAATCTTACCCCAAGCAACTTCCTTTTTTTGTTGTTTCCTTGGGTGAAAAGTCCTCAAAGGGAAATGTGTTGCCATGTGGAAGAGGTGAAACAAAAAATGGCAGAAACCCTAAATGCATCAAAATTGATGAGTTCAAAAATAGTTCTGAAGAGTGTAAAAAAGCATCTCAATAAGGGTATTGCATCAAATGGAGAATGCTTTGAAGATGACTGAAGATAAAACATATAAGAATACATACACAATTTTTCATAAGTAAATTCTGTTTTGGGGAGGTCCTGCCTCATATATAATTAAAATATTCAGAATATGAATGCTGAGAATTTTAAATGCTGATTTTAAAAGGAAAGGAAATAAAATCTGGATAAATGGAGGCACATACTGAATTCATGGATTGAAAGGCTCAACATAGTAATGATATCTATCTGGTTCTTCCCAAAGCAATCTATTACTTTAATGCAACTTCTATCAAAATCCCAGCAAGATTTTTTGGTAGACATAGGCAAGTTTATTCCAAAGTTCATGTGGAAAGACATTGGCCCTAAAGTTGTTAAAACAATCTTGAAGAAGTAGGGAAATCATTCACTATATGGTAACTCTTATTCTATTGCTGTGCTAATTAAAACAATATTAGCAGAGGCCTGGATATTCAGATAAAACAGAATGGAGAACCCATAAATAGACCGACACAAATAGGCCCATTTGAATTTGCACACAAGTACAAAAGCAATTTGGTAAATGATGTTGGAGCACATGCACATCCGTTGTCAAAACAAATAAAAAACCCCCACTTAAACCTAAACCTTATATCCTATACAAATATTAACCTAAAAGGGACCATGAACTAAGATAAAACATAAAGGTATAAAACTTTAAGAAAAATACTGAGCAAATTAGAGCTAAACACATTCTGAGACATGATATCAAAGCAAGGTTCATAATAAAAAAATGATAAATTGGACTTCATAAAATGAAAACCTTTTATTCTGTAAAATACCTTGTCAGAGAATGAAAACACCAGCTAGACACTGGAAGAAAAATTTGCACACTAGATGTACTAAAAAGGACTTGGTATCTAAAGAATACAAATCTCAACCATAAAAAAATCCACTTGGAGAAGGATGCAACCACTTTATAAACCAGCTACCTGCAGGTAAACCAAACTTCACAAGTTAAGGGCATGGTACTCCACAAGACTGCCCTCACTTCAGTAATCAACTACAAATTCAGGAGTCCCCAAGCTGTCTTCATTTTGACCAACTAGTTATCAATTCAGGGATATGTGCTACTCCTTCAGGTTCAGTCATTCACTAAAATGACTCAGAACTCAGAAAGGGCAGTACTTCAAATTGCAGTTCTATCATAGCATCATCCTTATGATGGCAAGAGGACAGAAATCAGAACGGGACGGTTCCAAGCATGAAGTTTTGACTGTCCTCTCTCCATGCAGTCAACATGTGTTACTCTTCTGACACACCCATATACGATAATAAGCAGAGTACAGTTAACTCTTGAACAATGTACAGGTTAGTGCTGGCAATGTCTTGCACAGTAGAAAGTTCACATATAATTTTGACTCCCCAAAAACTTTACTAATAGACTACTGTTGACTAGAAACCTTATTGATAACATAATAGCAAGCAGTCAACACATTTTGCACTTCACAAAAAAGCAAGTTTTTTACATCTCCTGGCAGAGCTGCAGCAATGGCTTCTCAAATATTCATTGTTTTTCATTTTTAGATTCAAGGGATATATGTGCAAGTTTGTTAAATGGGTATATTGTGTGATGGTGAAGGTTAAACTTCCGTTGAACCTGTCAACCCTAATAGTAAGCATGGTACCCAAAAGGTGGTTTTTCAATCCTGCCTCTGTTCATCTTTATTTACAAGTCACTGCCAGATTCATTTATCTTGAAATGGTGATGGACCACAGCTACAGACCTCAATATATGGCACATATAAGTATTCAGGCAATTCAACTTTTTGTTGTAGTGTCATGTCTTTTCTTTGCCTCTTGAGAACACCTCTATCATCACTAGTGGCACTTCGTATAAGTACCATGGTGTTATTCAGAGCTTATTATGATGCACTAAATACATGAGAAAAATATGTACAAGATTTCTTTTTTGCTGTGATATGCAATTTACTAGAAAGGTAAGCTGCCTAAATGGAGATGATTAGCATCACATGCATTTTAAACAGATACTTGTAGCTCTTGAGCTGACTCTAATAGCAACAAGACATTGCTACAAAATCATTGCAGTACTACATTACGGAATTCAGAAATTTCACACAGTTATGATTTAATGCTACATTATTACATTTGTTTACATTTCTCTCTACTCCAAGTGGCACCATGTACAGTATGTACACATAAGTTTAAATAAATTTTGTTTTTATAATAGATTTGTGTAATATAGTAGTTAATTATAAAATTGACCAGTGCCTACATATATTTTATGCATTCATGATATATCTCACTTTGTCTTATTTTTGGTATATCTAGACTATGCAGTTCATCTGTTCGTTTTTTAAATTGTCACAACACTCCATAAAATGTTCCAATATATTTATTGAAAAAAAAATCTGTTTGTAAGTTGACCTATGCAATTCAAAACTGTGTTATTCAAAGGTCAACTTGATTACCAACTAGGGAAGATCACCAGAGCTTCTGTGTCCACATTATTCGCTATAGTTTCATTACATGGACCTGATTGATTGAATCATCAAGTGTGAGATTGTACTCAAAATCTAGCTTCTCTCTGCACCCAGAGGAAAGGCTGATCTCACATAGTTCAAACCCCTAACCTTCTACTCACATGGTTATATTTTCTGGTGTGGTCAGCCACATGGTGACATAAACTATCTAACCAAGATGCTCCTATCTCTCAGGAAATTTCAAAGGTTTAGAGATTAACTCTCAGAAACTAGGACAATGCCAGTTCTCCCTGTGAGTAAAGTTAGTTCTTTACTACAAAATGCGCAAAATACATGGGCAGAAATTTCACAGAACAGAATGTACAAATGGCAAATAGCCCAAGAAAAGATGCTCAATATTATTATCCACTAGAAAATGAAAATTAAAACCACAATGAGATATCATTATATAGGTACCAGAATTACTTAAAAAAAAGGTGTCATGCTAAAATTCTGATTAGGATGCAGAGAAACGGGATGACACATTCATATATTGCTGGGGGAAATGTAAAATGTTTCAAACAATCTAAAAATAATTTGACAGTCTTTTAGGGCACTACAAATAAAAGTGTGTGTGTGTGTTTGTGTGTGTATTATAAATATATCTAAGTATATATGATATATATGTTATATATACTAATAATAAAGCATATTATGTACACTCTATATACATAATAAGAATTGGCTCATGTTGTTATAGAGGCTCACATGGTTGTATATTAAATAGGAATTAGTTCACATAGTCTTATATGTATTATTTATGGTGTATATATGGTGTATATATGAATTATATATATATATATATATATATATATATATATATGATAGAAATTGGTTCACATAGTTACAGAGGCTGAGAAATCCCATGATCTGTTTTCTGTAAGTTAGAGACCAGGAACCAGTGGTGTAATTCAATCTGAGTTCAAATACTAGAGAGGAAGGAGCATGAAAGGCCCAGCGCAAGAGGAGACGGATGTCTCGGTTGTAGCAGAAAGCAAATTCCCTTCCTTGACATTTTTGTTCTTTTCAGGTCCTCAAAGATTGGATAATCTTAACTGGCATTGATGAGGGTCTTCTTCTCTACTTTACTCAATTAACTGATGAAATGATAACCTCTTCTTGAGATACTCACAGATACACTCAGAAATAATGCATTACCAGCCATCTGGGCATCCCTTAGCCAGGCAAGTTGACATATATTCCGTTAACTATTATTTTTTAAAAACCACGGCTTAACATTTAACATGAGATCTATTCACCTAAAAGATATTTGAATATAAAATATAGTTGTATCTATAGGCATAATGAGTAGCACATCAGCTGAACATATTCATCTTGTATATCTGAAATTTTATACACATTAATTACCAGCTTCCCATTTCTCCCTCCTCCAAGCCCCCAGTAACCACCATTTTATTCTTTGCTTCTATGACTGACTATTTTAGATACCTCACATAAGTGGAATCATGCGATACTTGTCTTTCTGTGACTAGCTTATCTCACTTAGTACAGTGTCCTCAAGGTTTAGATATGTTGATGCATATTCAGGATTTCTTTCTTTTAAGACAAAATAATATTCCATTGTATGAACATTACACATTTCCTTTATCCATTCATCTAAATGTAGACACTTGGGTTGCATCTGCCTTTTGGCTATTATGAATAGTGCTGCTATAAACATGGGTGAGTAAATGTCTATATGAGCCCCTACTTTAAATTCTTTTGGATATGTACCCAGAAGTGAGATTGCTGGATCATATGGTAGTTGTACTTTTAATTTTTTGAGAAAACGTGTTGCTATTTTCCATAGCAGCTGCACCATTTTGCATTCCCATTAATAGTGCGTCGATTACTATTTTCTATATACCCTTACCAACACTTGCTGTCTTTATATATACCAGAGAAGAAGGAGTGTGGAAGACCCAGGACAGGATATATTTGCTACCCTGGCAGGTGTGAGGTGATATCTCATTGTGGTTTTAATTTTCATTTTCCTGATAATTACCGATGGCAAAGACTTTTAAAAATACCTGTTTGGCATTTGTGTCTTTTTTGGAGAATAGTATAGTCAAGTATGTAACCCATTTGCAATCATTTTTTATTTATTTATTTTTTAATCTTTTGTTATTAAGTTGAAGTTTTTAATAAACTTGGGAAATTAGCCACTTGTCAGATACATGGTTATCAAATATTTTCTTCCATTACATAGGTTGCCCTTTCACTGTATTATTTTCTTTGTTGTGCAGAACATTTTTAGTTTGAGAAAGTTCCACTTGTCTATTTTTGCTTTTATTGTCTGTACTTTTGGTGTAATATCCATGAAATTATTGCTGAGATCAATGTCATTAAGTTTATATCCTACATTTTTCTTCTAGGAGTATTAGAGTTTCAGGTATTATGCTTAAGTTTCTAATCTACTATGAGTGGATTTTTTTTGTGTATGATATAAAATAAGAATCCAATTTTAATTTTTTACATGTGGATTACCAGTGTTCCCACCAACAAACTTGAAAAGACTATCCTTCCCCACTGTGTATTCTTGGTAGTCTTGTCAAAGACCAATTGACCTTACATGTATGGATTTACTTCTGGGACTGCCATTCTGTTTCATTGTTCTGCGTGTCTGTGTTTGTGCCGGTACCATACTGTTTTCATTACTGTAGCTTTGTGCTATATTTTGAAATCAGAATATATGTTGTATCTAGCTTTGTTCTTTTTCAAGATTCTTTTTGTCTAGTCGGGATCTTTTGGTGTTTCATATGTATTGTTGTTTATTTCCTTAAAAAATGTCATTGGAATTTTGATAGAAGTTATATTAAATCTGTAGATCACTTTGGATAGTATGGACTTCTCAACAATGTTAATTGTTCCAATAATGAGCACAAAATTTCTTTTTGTTTGTGTCTACTTTAATTTTCTCATCAAAGTTTTACAGTGTTCAGTGTGTAAGTCTTTCTCTTTCTTAAGTTTGTGCCTAGATGTTTTATTCTTTGATGTTTTGTAACCCAATTGTAAATGTAAATTTGTTTTCAAGTTACTGATCCATCCTTCTGTGGATTTAGTTAACTGTTGCACTCTTCTATTGAATTTTTCAGTGCAGTTATATTATTTGGCACTATAATTTCTGTTTGGTAATAAATATTTTCTATTTCTTTGTTCAAATTCTCACATTGTTCAAGGATTGCTCTTCTAAATTCATTGAGCATGTTTATGTCAGTTAGTTTTTTGTCAGGTAAACTATATATCCATTTGATTAGTGTCAGGTTATGGAAATTTATCTTATGTTTTTCTTTGGAAAATCTTTTCTTGTTTCTTTATTTTTCTTGACTCTCTGTGTAGGTGTCTGTGTATTAGCTAAAACAAATTTCTTTTTCAGTCTTCACAAACTGTCCTCATACCAGAGATTCTGGATACCTTTTTAACTCCATGCTGGTTGAAACTACGTCTTTGTTCTTAGTGGCCGCCAGTCATTTAAAGTATACCAGATTTATGGAAGGTCGAGGTTGTGATGGCCGTAAGCTTGCCACTGCACTCCAGTCTGGGTGACACAGTGAGACTCTAACTCAAAAAAAATAAAAAATAAAAAAACGTATACCAAATCCTATCAGTGCTCTGAGATAGATGAGATAAAATCCAGTTCATTGACTAGCAACCAGAAAAGTTGGAGCACTATTATGTGGTCTCACTTATTTTCTTCTCAGAGATATGTGGAGGGCTGGGCTTTATCACTCTGCACTGAGCCAAAGAGGGGAGTTGTGGGAAGTGTTTGCATGATCAAAAAGTACTACTTTGAATGGATTTGAAGTAAAAGATTACACAAAATGTTATTTTTAAAACAACTGCTGCTTTGCTTTGTATAGCCTTAGGCTATTAGCATTTGCTTTGCCCTGTCAGCTTACCAAATAGGCAAATTAGCAGTCAGTTTCTCTATTAGCACCCAGGAAAGTTGTGATGCTAGATAGGTGATTCAAATCCTTCACTCCTAGGGAAAGCTAATCATTCTTGAAATAACAAAATTCTACAGATGAAGAACAAGGGTTGAGGGTGAGCGGAGAAGAAGGGGTGGTGTGGAGAAACGGTAGTGTGGATCCTTATGGTGATGAGACAGTTTTGTGTCCTGATTGTATCAATGTCATTATCTTAGTTGTAATATTATACTGTAGCTTTTAAGATGTTATCGCTGGGGAAACTGAGTAAAAAGGGAATGAGATCGTTCTGTAATATTTCTTACAACTTATGTGAATCTACAATGAGTTCAAAACAGTATTTAATTACAAAATACAAGCTGTATTAGATGAAACAAATAATTATTTTATGCAGACAGAGTCAGGGTCTGCAATGTAAATAAAAATATAGAACATCTTGTTCCAAAAAGTTTAATAATTTTTAAGACATTGATGTAAAAAGAAAAAAAAAAAGACATTGACGTATAGCAGTACACTAAGTGGGGGGTAGGTGGAATTTTTTAGCATGAGGCACTTTTCTACTGCACAGATTGTAAGTTCATGTTAGCTGGACCTACTTATAGAATTATATTTTGCCCATTTATAATTCACTGTCAACTCCTCGGGTTGAGTATTTTCTTCTTTAAGTGGGTAATTTTCTTTTCCTTTTCTGCTCAACTATATAACAGTTATATGTAAACAGTTGCTTTGCCTAATGTGCCTCATTTACTTCTCTCAACTTCTTTTCATGTAGACTAAGATGAAGCACACCATTTCTCCTGTCCATGAAGAAATATTGATATTGAGGATATTTGAACCCAGGCACTAGACAACCAGAACAGTTTCTGACCACTGTTCTATACTTGAGGAAAATAACCCTATCTGAGCCCTAAAGAAAACAGGTTGTAGGTATTCTCTAGATCAAAAAATCACCAGGAAGATTTTAGATGTTGATTCTCATAAGATTTTCTTAAGCAGATATAAATTACTAGTAATTTAATATTAAGTGTATTAGCAGCTAAAGTTTATTTTTAAATTTTAGCACATTCACCTAAATCATAGATTTCATTCCTCAGAACAAACCTGCCAAGTAGGGTACTATTATACCCCTTTTATTCATATATATCTTCAGGCTGAGCCAGCTAAATATGCTGTAATTGTTTGTGTAATGGTAAATTACCACAAACTAGTGGTGCTATGGTCTAAATATCTGTGCCCACTATTCACAAATGTGTATGTAAAAAAACAAATAGCTATCAGGCTACAGGAGCCATATTTGAATTGGGTTTGTTTTGCCTCAAAGACTATGTTCTTTTACACTATCATACATTGCCTTTGATATTTCTCACTCTTGCAATATCATTATCATCCAGTCCGTCATCAAAGGCAGAAAGGCCCAAGAAAAGTAATAGAGTTCAACAGAGAATAAATTATTTTTTCCTGCTGTTTCTTGTACATTTTATCAATAAGCTCTTTCAATAAACAAAATCTGAAAATATGTTACTTTTTTACTAGTATACTAGTCAGTGAAGATATTCACATCTATTGAGTAGTAATGGGTACCTTGGAAGGGGCTTTTTCTTTCCTTTTATATCTGGTCAATTAGTCACCAATGCCTGCCTCCTAAATATACAACTTAATAAAAATATATTTTTCTAAGTAAAATTAAAATTAGTCTGTCTGTATACTCTTTTCCCTCCTCACACTGCAATCCCCTAAGGATCATGTAAATAAATGTCTTTTTGTCTTATATATGGTATAAGCTATTGAACACAGGGTTGCATATGAAAGTAAACAGGAGGATATGGCTTAGAAGTCATGAATAGTTTGATATAAAGCCTCTGTGATAGTTGGAAAGTTATTTTTATCACGATTCTCCTTTTATAGTTTGTTCTCAAGCCATCTCAAATTTTAGGTGATTTCCACTATGTTACACATTTTCTTCTTTCAGGGTTTGAGTTCAGTTCCCTTCCACTGGAAGACTTTTCTGTCCACCTCAAATACCTCACTTTTTCATTTAGCTTAACTCCTACTCATTCTTTAGGTTGTACATTTGGTTAGCATTTCCATGGAAAAACTTCTGGGTTAGGTACCCTCATTAAATGCTTTTATAATGACTTATTTTACTGCCTTTCACAATTTGTTATACATACTTATTAGGTTTTGAAAATACTTGTTAAATGGTTAAATGAGTATTTATATCATTATGACTCTGAACTTTCCTTGTTTAGCTTCCATATAATGTGAAATTGTTACAGCAATATAGAAATCAAAAGTTTTATTTTAATAAATGATATGACTTATTCACAAGGGCCGTGTCATTTGACCTTTATAGTTCAAAGCAGTTTTCAAGGCAGATCATTTAGTCATGGCTCTATCACTTACTGTGAACTTTGACAAACTATAAGTCCTTCACCCAATAATTTCATCTGGAAAATACAAGTATTATCAGCCTCTTTAGTTAGTTTTACCAATTAATGAGAACACATATTCAGATCTCTTATTAATGAGTACAAATCATAGTAATAACAATCTGTAGTTTTATATTGTCATACCAGGATAATAATGGTAAAAGTAAATTATTAGTTCAGCCACTAGTATGGGAATTCCAGATGATGTTAAATTCATCAAGGTTTACTTTTGGTCATATCTGTTATTTAATTCAAAATTTTTTTAAATTTTATTATAGAGATGTGGGACACAAATGAAGATGAACTCTGTAAGTAGGCTGCCTGAAGGTGAAGTTTGGGCTTCTAACTTACCCTCACTCCCTCTAGCAGTGGATCATGTACCCTTTTGTCTTGGCAGGTGCCTCCCTATTCTCTTCCGTCCCTCCCTCCCCTAGCAGTGCTCAGTGACTGCTGATTTCACATTTGTGTTAATGTGACTAGTGATTAGGGCCTACTAGTGAGTAAGAACATGTAGTATTCAATTCTTTGCCTCTGTAATAGTTCACTTAGTATGATGGTTCCCAGTTCCATCCAATTTGCTGTGAAGTCCATGATTCTGTTCTTCTGTATGACTGCATAATACTTCATGTATATATATCACATTTTCTTTATCTAATCCGCTTCCAATAGGCAGTAGGGTTGATTCCAAGTTTTTGCTATTGTGAACAGTATGGCTATAAACATGTGCGCAGAAAACTTATTATTTTGATGTGAGCCAATGTATCCATTTTCCTGTTTTATTGTCTGTGGTTTGAGTGTGATTTAAGACATTATTGCCACATACAGTGTTATAGAAATTTCTCTTTCTGTTTTCTTCTAGTAGTTTTATAATTTTTGCTTTTACATTTGGGATTTTTGTTTCATTTTAATTTACATTTTGTATGATTTAAGGTAAGGGTCCAACTTTATTATTTATTTATTTAGTTAGTTTTTTGAGCTGGTGTTTTGCTCTGTCACCCAGGTTGAAGTGCAGTGGCACAATCATAGATTACTACAGTTTCGACCTTCTGGGTTCAAACAGTCCCCCCACCTCAGTCTCTCATATAACTGAGACTTCAAGTGCACACCATCACACCTGGCTGTTTTTTGTTTTTTGCTTTTTAATTTGTATAGACATGGTCTTATTATGTTGCCCAGGATGTTCTTAAACTTCTGACCTCATACAATCCTCTTGTCTCAGCTTCTGATGTTGCTTGGATTATAGGTGCAACTTTATTATTGTAAATGTGAATATTCAGTTTTTAAGTAGTTTGTTGAAACGACTGTCCTTTCCCCCATTTTGTTTTCTTGATAAACTTGCTAAAAACTTGACAAAATATGCAAGAATTTATTTTGGGGATTTTCATTGCTTCCTTTGGTCTATATGTCTGTCTTTATACCAGAACCACACTGTGTTGATGTTTATTTATTTATTTTTTGATATCAGGAAGTGTAGGTACTTTAACTTTTTTCTTCTTTTTCAAGATTGGTTTTGGCTATTTGATGTCTTGAAGATTTCCTGTCAATTTTAGAATGGGCTTTTTTGTTTGTTTGTTTCTATTGCCTGACCTGGAGTCTAAAATCACTACAGACTAAAATTTCTGGGCTCAAGTGATCCTCCCACCCTACCTCCTGTGTGTGCCACCATACTCAGCTAATTTTTTTCTATTTTTTTGTAAAGACGGGGTCTTGCTATGTTGTTCAGGCTGGTCTTAAACTTCTGGTCTCAAGAACCTATCCCACTTAGGTCTTCCAAAATGCGCCAAAGGCATGGGCAGCTAAATCCAGTTGGATTTTTCTATTTCTGCAAACTATATCATTCGAATTTTGATCTAAGTGATATCAAATGTGTAGCTTCTCTTGGTAATATTGTCATCTTAACAATGTTAAGACTTCCAATCCATGAACATGAGATATCTTTCTATTTATGTCTTTTTATATTCCCTTCAGGGTTGCTTTATGGTTTGTAATGTACAAGTCTTTCACCTCATTAGTTAAGTTTTTTCCTAAAGTATTTTGTCCTCTTTGATGTAATTGTAAATGGAATTGCTTTTTAAATTTTTTTCTACATTGTTTATTGTTAGTGTGCAAATACACAATAGATTTTGTACATTGATTTTTATCCTGTAACCTAGCTGAGTTAATTTATTACTTTTAACTTTTGTGTGTGTGTAAGGGGAAAATAATTTTTTGTGTGTGGGTGGGAAACATTATTTTTCTTTTTTTACTATTTGGATGCCTTTATTTCTTTTACTTGCTGAATTTTTCTGGGTAGAACAATTCTATTTTGAATAGAAGTGGTGAAAGAGAGCATCCTTTTTCTGATCTTAATATTAAAGCTAAGGTGAAAAGTTTTCAGTCTTTTAACATTAAATATGTTAGCTACAGCTTTTTTATTTATAGCCTTTATCATTTTAAGAAAATGTCCTTCTCTTTCTAATTTTTTATAATAAATAGACATTAAATTTTCAACTGTTTTTTCCTTGTCAACTGAGATGATCATGAAGTTTTTCCTTCATTTTATTAATCTGGTCTTTTAAAGTGATTGAAATTTGTATGTTGAACTATTCTTGCATTGCAGAATCAATTCCATGTGGTTGTGGTGTTTAATTTTTTTAAATATGCTGCTAAATTCAACTTAATGGTACTTAAAAAATATATTTTGATAAATATTCTTCAAGAATAATGATCTGGTTTATTATTATTATTATTATTATTATTATTTTCCCATTGTACCTTTGTCTTGTTTTGGAATCAGGATAATACTAGTCTCATAGAACAATTCTGAGAGTATTACCTCTTCAAGAGATTTTGGGGAAGATTGGTACTGATTATTATTTTTTTTTTGGATAGAGTAGACCAGTGAGGCCATCTGGTCCTGAGTTTTTTGTTGTTATTGTTGTTGGAAGGTGTTACTTATTGACTAAATTTCCTTATTAATTATATGTCTATTTAGGTTGTGTATTTCTTTATGAATCAATTTTTGTAGGTTGTATATTTCTACAAGTGTGTTCATTTAATCCAGGTTATCTTAGTTGTTGTCATACAATAATTCGTAGTATTCTCTTGATTATTTTTATTTCTGTTAGGTTGGTAGTAATGTGCCCACATTAATTTCTGTTTGTAGTAATTTGAGACTTTCTGTTTTTCTGTGTGTACATAATTGAACAATTTGTAACCTTTCAGATTGGCTTCTTTCTCTCAGTAATATCCATATAAGTTTCTTCTATATTTTTGCATTGCGTGGTAGCTCAATTCTTTTTAGGACTGAATTTTTTTACAGTGTTTTGATGCAACACAGTTTATTAATTCATCTTTTGAACAAAATTTTGTTTTTATTTTTCAGAATTTAGCAATCATGAATAAAATTTCTATAAATATCTAACTGCAGATTTTTGTATCAAGGCATATTTTCTTGATCAACCTAATTAAAGATTTGTTAATGTTGATAATCTTTTTAAGGAAGAAATTTTTGGTTTTGCTTATTTTCTATTCTCCATTTTATTTATCTAGGCTATAATCTTTATTATTTCCTTTGTTTCTTCTGCTTTGAATTTAGTTTGCACTTTCTAATTTAAGGTTAGGTTTATACTTGAGATCTTTTTTTATATAAGTATTTACAGTTATGAATTTTCTTATCACTACTTTTAAAAATAAGTTTAATAAGGTAGAATTTGTTTTCATTTGTCTAAAGATAGTTCTAATTTTTCTGGTAATATTTTGGCTCTTTAATAATTTGAGTGTTTTTATTTATTTCCTCACACCCATAAATTTTCCAGTTTCCCTTTTTTTATTATTATCTAGTTTTGCTCCATTACAATTAGAAAAGATACTTTGTATGATTGATAATTTCAATCTGTTTTTAAAGACAATTTTTAGAACCATTTTAGGATTACAGCAAAATTGATAGGAAAGGACAGAGATTTCTCATATTCCCCCTACCCCCACAATAACATGGCCTCCCCTATCATCACCATTCCCCATCAAAATGGTATTATTACAATTGATAAACCTATATTGATACATCACAAGCATCTAAAATTCATAGTTTACATTAGGGCATTCTTTGGGTTTGGACAAGTGTATAATGACACATATCCATACTTATGATATCATATGAAATATTTTCATTGCTCTACAACTCCCCTGTACTTTGCTTATTTATTACTTCCACATTGGCAAATGTTTGCCTCTGAGGACTTTTTTCATACATGGAAATAAACAAAAAAAGTTGTTTGCAGTGAGATTAGGTGAATAGGGATGGTGGAGAACAGAGGCCATGCCATTGTTGGTCAAAAGCTCCAGAACACTCAGTGCAGTGTGAGCAGGAATGCTCATAAATTACCCATAACGAAGTGGGCAAATGTGTTAAAATAATCTCTAAAAAAAAAAAAATCACTGAAGCCGAATAAAGCTTCTCACAACAACACTAGCTGGTACACTGATGCTGATGGGTTCATAGAACACCTACATAGATGGGAAAACCTATACTACAAGGGGCCTGCCCTCCATAAAAAGGTAATTCTGATTGCTTTTGGGTCCCCCCTCAAGTAATGTGAAAAATTTTGTATGCTTATTTTTTATGCTTATCTTCTTTGGTAAGGTGTATGTTAAGGCTTTTGGCTTATTTCTTAAAGTTGTACTGTTTTTCTTATTGTTGATTTCTAAATGTTTTTTGATTGAATAAAGGGTTTGAATTTAATCCATTTACACTTAATGCTTAATGTTATTCCTGGTAAGTGTGACTTGCATTATACATTTTGTTATTTGTTATTTGTATGTCCTATAATTTCTTTCTATCTTTCCTCCACTTCTGCCTTCTTTTGTATGTAGTTGATTTTTTTGTTTTGATACATTTTAATTCCCTCTCATTTCCTGTTGTGTATAGTCTATAGATTATTTCTTATTTGTTACAAGGGGGATTTTTAAAAATATATTTTAAAAGTATAAAAATATAATATGCATCGATGGCAACTTAACTCAATCACAAACAAAAACTTTACTTCCCTGATGCTCAGTCGCCTGCTACATTTTAAATTCTTGATGTTACAAATTACATCTTTATATATTTTGTAACTATTCACATAGATTCATAAATGTTTATGCATTTGTACTTTGTTTTATAGAAAATAAAAAGTTGAGTTACAAAGCAAAATTAGAATATTATTTTTCATGATTTCCTATTCACTTAACTTTACTGGATGTCTTGATATCTTCATATGAATTCTTGTTACTGCCACATGTTCTTCATTTAAGCCTGAGAGATTTTAGGGAAGGTCTGGTGGTAACAAAGCTTTTATTTATCTGGAAAATTTTAATTTTGTCTTCAATTGTGTGGGATAATTTGCTGTATATACAATTTTTGTTAGCATTTTTTTCAGTACTTTAAACATGTCATCTCACATGTCAGTGTCTTCTGGTCTTCAAGGTTTCTGTTAAGAAATTAGCTGATAACCTTACTGAGTAACCCTTGTATGTGGTAAGTCACTTTCTTGATACTTTCAACATTTTTTCTTTGTTTCTGTCATGATAGATTATAATTTGTCTCGGTGTGGGTTTTTTGTGTTTATCCAACTTGAAATTTGTTGAGCTTCTTGGATTTGTAGATACATATCTTTTATAAATTTGAACAATTTTCAGTTATTAATTTTTCTAATATTTTCTTTATCACTTTCTTTTTTTTCCTTCTGAGACTTCTATAATGCATGTGTTAGTTGGTTTGATGGTGGCCTACAAGTCCCTTAAGCTCTCTTGACTTTGAAAAATTCTTTTTCTCTTTTCCTCAGACTGGATAATTTCAATTGTCCTATCTTCGAGTTTGCTAAATCTTTCATCTGCTTCTTAAACAGTCTATTTAAACCCTCTAGTAAATTTTTCATTTTTATTAATATCTTTTTTAGCTTCAGAATTTCTGAGTTCTTTTTATAATATTCACCTTTTTGATGTCCTAATTTTGTTCATATAATACTTCCTAAATTTTTAGTCTGTTTTAATTTAGCATTTTAAGCAAAGTTAGGACCATTGTTTTAAATTCGATGTCAAGTCCAATATCTGGAATTTCTCAGTAATAGTTTCTATTAATTTACAGCAGCTCCCCTACCATGTATGATTTTACTTTCTGAAGTTTCAATTACCCACATCAATTGCAGTCTAGCAATATTTTGTAAAAAAAAAATCTCATGAATAATAATTTATATTTTTCAAATTGCACTCTGTTCTGAGTAGCATGATGATATAAAAAAGGGGAAATATATATAATAGGATAGAGTCTTTAACCTTTTCCCTTGCAGTGAGCTGATGTTGTTTGTGAGTAGAGGGCACTAGGAGATCATCATCATTCCATAATAATGTGGAAAGAAGAGACTTTTGGCTCTGATTCTTGTGTGTTGCTTTCTCTTTTTGTTCTTGCTACACCTAGGATCAGGTATAAAATTGGTCACTAACCCTGTTGTAACAAGAAGAGGTAAAAGAAAAAAACTATTCTGGAGTTGTAATAGCATTCAGTCATAAAAAAGAATGAAGTACTGATACATGCTACAACGTGGTCAACCCTTGAAAATATTATGCTAAGTGAAAGAAGCCAGACATAAAAGGTCACATATTGCATGATTTCATGTATATGAAATATCCAGAATAAATAAATTCATAGAAACATAAAGATTGGTGGCCATCAGGGTTTGAAGGTGGAAGTGGGAAATGGGAAGCAGCTGCTTAATGAATATACAGGACTTCTTCCTGGGAGAATGGAAATGTTTTGGAACTAGATAGAGAACTAAATGCCATCATATTAGTCATTTCAAAAGTTATCTTTATGGTGTGATGATGATTTGATCTCAATTAAAAAACTGTTCTGGAGCGACACTCCACAATGTGGAAAATCAACACTGAGTATGTTCACAACAGAAAATGAAAAGCATTATCTGGGAAGTCAAGCAGCAAGTGGTTTTTAGCATAATAAGAACCCAAGATAATGTAAGCTACCTCAGGTATTAAGTAGAGAAACAATAAGAAAATAACAAAACTATAAAAATAGCAGGGAAATTGTTGAACTAACTAAATGAAACTTTTAGATTTTAAAAAAATAATTGTTAAAAATTTGTAATGAATTGAATAACAACAGAATAAATTAAACTAAAGGAATAATCAGTGTACTGGAGCTTAAAGCTGAGAATATAAAGAGATTAAAAAATAAGTAAGATATTTAAAAAAAAAATCTTAAGTGACAGAACTAGAAGATTCTCCGCCCCGAGAAATCTAATAAAGGGCCCCCCAAAATAAATAAAATTTAAAAAGAGAAAGGAACACTATTTGAGGAGTTGTTGACCAATAATTTTCCAGAATTCTCATTACTGGCTAATGAAAACATAAATTGTTACAATTACTTTAAAGAAAAATGTGTCAGTTTATATAATGAAGTTGAAGAATGTACATATACTATGAGCCTACAAAACTACTTGCAGTTTTTTACTAGAAAGAAACTTTTGGAAGAATAAGGATATACGTATTAATGTGTCTTGCAGCATTATTTGTAACAGAAAAAATAGGAAGATATTAAATGAGTCTTTCACAGGAAAATGTATTTTGGCAGACTATACACATTAGGAAATTTTCATTTAGCCATGAGGACTATACTCAATGATTAAAAAACTAAGTTAATTAAATATTATCAGAGAAAAAGAGTTTGTTAACTGGGGTTAAAAATAAAACATATGAGTTAATATGTAAGGGTACAAACACTTTATTAATTCTGTTAAGGTCTGCTGAAACAATATCTTCAGAATAAAGCTAAGTACTATTCAGGAGAATGTCCTTTTCAGACTCTGATTCAAAACAAGTTATGTAATTATGTTATACACAATTCTAATGAGTTTGAGTAGTTCACAGTCTATGACTATGTGGAGAGAAGGAGCATGAGGCTGAGGAGCAAACGATGACAGCTGAAAGAAAAAAACAACATAAGCCGGGCTCGGTGGCTCAGCCTGTAATCCCGCGCCTTTGGGAGGCTGAGGTGAGTGAATTGCCTGAGCCCGCGGGTTCGAGACCCGTCTGGGCAGGGAGACCTCATCTCTACAATAAATCAAAAAATCAGCCGGGCGTGGTAGCACATGCCTGTAATTCCGGCTACTTGGAAGGCTGAGGCGGAAGGATCGCCGGAGCCCAGCAGGTCGAGGCTGCGGTGGCCGGAAGCGGCCACTGCACTCCAGTCTGGGCGACAGAGTGAGACTCCAACTCAAAAAAAAAAGAAAAAAACAATATAAAGCAGATGCCTTTACACATGAAGCTCATCACCTCGAGTCCTTTAGTGCAGAGGTATACAGCTCTGTGAAACTCTGTTTCTCTTCAAGTTTTCATGATATTACAATATGGTTTAAAAGGCCATGTTCAAAATGGATTCTTACCACAAATTTCATTTTACATCATACAAATAATGTTTAATACATTAGGCTGTGGAGAGCAGGATAAAGGGAGGAGACAATAAAGACATGATTGAAGAAAAAAAGTTGAAGAGAAAGTTACAGTGGTTATACTGATAGCGTGAACCCAAGGTATACTGTTGGGTAGGGTTACTTCTGGAACCTATCACCCTAAAAGTGTTGTGATCTTCTTAGAGTAACACTTGTGAGATTAGATCAGAGCTTATTTCTTGAAAATACATAAATTTTCATTTAAACTCATTTTGACCTGCTTCAGAATAAATCCCTTTAATTGAGAGGACAGCTGTTCTTGTTGGTTCATCCTGTGATGTTGAACTTAAAAGTTAAAAGCAAAAAAATATATGTGTTCAGAGTAGGAGTTCCTTCTCTACTTTTTCAGACTTTTGACTGTATATTTTCCTCCATTTTTAAATATCATCCCTTTAAAAAAATTTTTTAGAGCAGTTTTAGACTCACAATATAATTATGAAGAGAGTACAGAAAGTCCTCTCATATTCTACACTTGATTTTCTCTGTTATGAACATCTGTATTACATTAGTAGGGTGCATTTGTTATAATTAATGAACCAGTATTGATATGCTACTGTTAACCGAAATCCACACTTTACTCAGATTTCCTTAGATTTACGTAATATACTTCTTCTATTCCAGGATCTCATCCAGGATCCTACATTGCATTGAGTTGTCATGTCTCCTTAGGCTTTTGGCTGTGATGGATTGCCATTCCTTTTGTTTTAAATATTCATGTCAGTTTTTAGAGAAACAGTTTTAAGGGTTATCCTGGAATGTGCCTGTGGTGTTTCGACCAAATATAACTACACTCTATTTTTTTCTCCAGGCTAATCTCATTAGTTGGCAGTTGTATGTCTCACCAGCACTGGTCTCAGAGCCAATGTGGAAAAAGGAGGCTCATGTTGATCTATCTGTTGGACTTCATGCTGTGGAAAGGCAAGTTTGCAAAGAGGGACTGTTATCTTTGAGTTTGCTCTTCAACATTTAAGATTTGATCTAACTTTAGTTTCAAGTTGATAGGATCTTTGCAAAAACTGAATCATGCTTCCTTCCATAGTTATCAGCACATGATTGTCAAGTGGCCCTAGGAACACTGATACTAGCCAGCAGAGTGGGGCTTCAGAGAAAAGAGGCTCAGTCATTCAAAAATGTTTTATGGAACACCTACTATGTACTAAGCATTGTGTTAAGCACAGTAATAAAAAAAGACAACACAATTCTTGCTTTCATGAATAATAGAGTGTTAATTTTAAGAATTATAAATGGATAAGTAAATAACTGTCAGATTCTATAGGCCCTTATTAAAGGTCAGTTTTTAAGAAATACAGCTGTAAAGAATGTGAGGCATTGTTCACTCACATCCGTGAGTCTTTCTCACGGATGAAGCGGAAAGTCCAAACCAAACATAATGTTCCTTGAATTTAATATGTTTTAATCTCTAAAAATTGTCAAATGATAGAACCCTAGAGGGAAAAAAATACTTAAGAAACTACTTAAATAAATATATTACTTGTAATCTAAATTGCTTTTTAAAATTTTTGAAATAAACATAATCAGCATTGAAACAGAAAATAGTTTGCTTGACCCAGAACAATTGCTTTTCTTATTTATAAATATACATTGACCTAAAGCAAAATAATGCAATATCTGTGTAATATTATCCAATGTGGGATGGTGTATGTGTGGGGGATAGTCCATAAGACTGGAGATTAAAATTTTGAAAGAGTAAATTTTTTTTTTCCATGAGAACAAGTAGAGATTGAAAAATTTGAAGAAAATTCAGAAATAGGTAAAGTGGAATCTCAGAGGCTGAGCTCCAGAGAACAGAGGAGAAATAAAGGGAATAGTTGTGTGTTCTTTTGTAAAAAAATAAAAAATGTAGTATGGAAGGTATTTTCAGAGGAATGATGTATTCAGTACACTGTGAAACTCTCCTTCAAGCTTCTCTATAAATCTTCAGTGACACAAGAATGTTCTTCTAACACTATGATTGAATGGATTTGTTATGGTCACTGGGAATGATGTAGAGTCTTGCTTTAAGAATGTTATGGTTAAAAATAAAAACTACTTGCAGGGACCAAGATAAGAGTTTTGGTCAATATTTTCTCATTAAATCAAGAAGATAAAGATAGAAGCCCTATGTGACGAGCAAGCCACTTTTTTGAGAAAGAAAAAAGTTAAACTTCTTTCTAAACTTGAAAGAAAGCAAAAAAGTAAAATTCTCAGCATTTCTGATACCAGACTTGAGAGATTTTCTCAGTCTTTGGAATGCAACATTGTTTAATATCTCTGCTATTTGACCCCTACAGTGCTTAAGAGATACTGGAGATATATTTGATTTCCTGACCAGAGAGAGAGAGAGAGAGAGAGAGAGAGAGAGAGAGAGAGAGAGAGAGAGAGAGAGAGAGAGAGAGAAGAACAAAGTAGTTTGATGGAAGGAGAGAACTTTGTGTGAGAGGAATCAGAGGACTATTGTCACTGAACTCGCAGGATCTGTTTTGTGGTTCTGAGCTCTTGTGTCCCATTAATAAAGAATTGAAAATGTAGCACAAACAAGTGCAAGTGCCTGTGGTAGTTTATTGAAAGCAACGGAACACTCCATACAGCAAGAAAAATGGAGCAGGCTATCTGAGAATCAGTCTTGAACTAACTGTGGATTTCTGTTTTGTGGAGATTTTGACTTCCTTTTTCCTGGTTTTCCTTCTGTCAGTCTGCGTTTTTATACTCTGATGGACAGGTCCTACATTACATTATCTTTGTGGACTGCACGTGCGGGTTTCCCATGGGTACCTAAATAAATAAAGAAGGGGGGTTAAAACCACAATGCTAATGTTATGATAATCATCTAAAGGTTAAATGAAGACAATATTAGGCTTCTAATGTGCATGTGTGCAGGCCTGGAAAGTCCTAAGTGATACAGAGACCCACTAATGTCTGTCATTAGAGAAGGGCATGGAAAGGGATCCAGTGCTCCTATACTTTCCTGAACAACATACCTGAGAGCTAATAAAATGTGCGCTTTTCCTTATCTCCTATGCACTCCTGGTAAGAAGCTTCAAAGGATCCTCAACTTCCCTGCAGACTATGCCTAATAAACTGAGAGATAAATTCCTGAGCACATTCCTGACAGTCCCCTTGTCTCCTATACATTCTCAGTAAGTAGCTTTAGGGACTCCTTGATTTCCTGGTAGACTATGCCCTATCAAATGAAAGATGAATATCCCCATTTATTAGTCATAGGCTTGAATTGTATAGTATCAGTGTGATTGTATTTTTGTGATTTATATAACTTTTGCATAATACATGTCTTAGGCCTTGCAAACTCCCTTTACTCTGTGACAAGCTTGATTAATGCTTCTGCCAGACCCTACAGATAAAAGATATGTGATATCTCTGGTACTCAGCACCAGGAAGACTGCACCGAAAAATATCACTATCGATAAATATGGCTGAAACTCAAGTTCTATACAATGCTCTGCTGGTTGTGTGGCTAATGCATAGATATTAACGACACTGGACTTATAAAAGTGAACTGTAAAAGCCTGGAGGGTAAGGAGAACCATTTTCCAGAGGCCAAAAGCCCACTCTGCTCCCTAGATTCAAATTCAGAAATAAGCTTTTTTCTACTAGTTCCTTGCCCCTTTTATTTATTTATTGGTGTCAAAGGAGAACAGCCTAGTGTTACTCAGACCTTAACATAGGTACACGAAGTTCCAGACTGAACAGCATGATCTAACCAAATAAGGAGGGACTTTCTGTTTAGAATAAAGAACTTGGGGCAGTGATTGGGCTGAGGCTAGCTGGTCTGGGAGGTGGCTGGAAACAAGATGCACTCATGGATGGGCCCCTCCTGCTCATGTATAACGTTACATGATGATATAGGTCAAGGTTATTTTTTAAATTAGGTTAGTTGGAAGTTACTTGACTTTCTTCTCCCTGGAAAACCACTTCCAAACTGTCTTTTCACAACTTTTAGATAGCTACTCAGAACAAGCCTATGAGTAATGAGACAGAAGCAGACCTCTCACCACTCAGGAAATCCTTCTCCACTTTCTCCACACCCTCAGACCCCTCTCAAATTTTGTTTTGCATTTAATATCCACTCATTTCAATTTCATCTTACTTTATTTCTTCAGGTCAATTCATGCTGATCCTCCAGGCTAAACACTTTGAGTAGAAAGACTTATCTGTTTTGTTTCCCAGGAGCTAAGTACCAAGTATGTAATAAATGCTCTCAGTGATACAAAATACCCTTCTTACAATAGATCATTACATGGTTTTTGTTGTTGATGTCACAATGGGAATAACATAAAAATATAATATTGAAAAAAAAAACCCTTTTCATATTACACTAGTTCCTCCTTATCAGTAGTTTCATTCCTTTGTGGATTTTAGTTACCTGCAGTCAATTGTAGTATGAAAATAATACATGGAAAATTCCAGAAATAAGAAGTGTATACATTTTTAAATAACTTATTACTGTACATTGTTATAATTCTTCTTTTTTATTTTTAGGTATTGTCACTCTCTTACTGTGGCTACTTTATATTAAACTTTATCATAGGACTGTATGTATAGGAAAGAACATAGTACAGTCATGTGCCCCATTATGATGTTTTAGTCAGTAAAGGACTTTATATAAGATAGTATCCCATAAAATTATAATGGAACTGCCTATTCAGATGTGCTTTTTTAAATCTTTGATACCATATTTTTACCATACTTTTTCTTTGTTTAGATACACAAATACCACTATGCTACAGTTGCCTACAGCATTCAGAATACCAACATGCTGCATAGGTTTGTTGCCTAGGAGAACAGGCTATTCTATATAGCCTAGGTGTGTAGTAGGCTGTACCATCTAGGTCTCTGTAAATATGCTCCATAATGTTCACACAAAGGTGAAATCTCTTAATGTCACATTTCTCAGAAGGTATCCCTGTAGTTAACCGATGTGTGATCGTATGCATAGGGTTTGGTACTATATGAGTTTTCAGGCTCCTATTGGGGGCCTTAGAACATCTTCTCTTGGATAAGGGTGGGCTACTGTAGTTAAATAAAGAGGCTAGACGTGCTCAGTTACGTATTTAAGTCCTTACCAGTTCTTTTGGATTCTGGATCATGATCACAGCAGCGTGTTTCTTCTTTACAGATTCTTCTGTTCCTTAGTCATGTTTCACCTTCTTCGAAAACTCTGCACATTTCTTGGTAGGGCTTCATCTCTGAGGGACAAAGTTGAACTCTAGAGACCTCTGGTGGCAAAATGCAAATAAGAAAATGAGAAGGTATCTACATGGTATGCCTCCAGTAAAACTGTGAAGTATGTCGTGCTTTCCTACTGCCCTTCTACCAAATTCTTCCCATGTCCCCCCCTCCTTCTAATGCCCACTTCAAAACCCTTATGCTTCAGCCCTGTCACCTCTGACCTTTTTTAAACCCGTCCTTTTTCACAATGTTGCCTGTATCAGATTTTTCTCCATCATTAGTCATTTCATCCAGACTCACTTGCTTTGTGTTTTATACCCTAGAGGCCTGACTCTCTGGAAGGAATAAACGATCAAGCATTTTTTCTGACTGACTTTTTGAACTCCTAAATAAGTTACCATAAAGTAATGTTTAGAAAATGTACTGATCCCTTTGGGTCAATGACACACAGCTTAAACATGATTGCATGTTAGTGAATACAATTACCAACTATTTTCATCCAACCTTGCCAAAAGCGCTGTCTGTAATCCCCCTCTTCACATCTCTTAATCTCCCTTGAGATTGGATGTCTGCTTGTTTTTTTTCTTTCTACCACTTCACCAAAAATGCTCTTGTCAAGGTCACCAGTGAAGCTTATTTAGTTGAAATCAAGGGTTAACGTGGCTCCCACTGCTTATGGTCTCCCTGGCCGGCAGCCTCCTTTGCTGAGATGCAACTGGCCTCACTCCCACTTCTGGGTGCTGGTCTGGAAGAGGTGGCCAGGAGGTCCGGGCTCCAGCAGGAAAGCGGGTCAGGGTTGGGGAAAAGTCTCACGGTGGTTTGTGAGTTGTAAGGATCCTCTGCCAACCCCTTCCCCCTCCCCCCATCAAGAGAGGTCCTGGGAAGAGTCAGGAGAAGCTGCCACTTCCTCCACTATTCAAGTCTTGACCTGAGACTAAACTGCAACAGCACAAAAACAGAGAAGGGAAAGAGAAAGGAAAGACCCTAGGAGAGTGCACAGCTCAGGGTGAGGTGGAATTACTGAGGCTTGGAGTGCATATGTCACCCTCACCTCCATCTCTTCTGCAGAAAGAAAAAAATCTACAGCCAGTGCACCACTTCCTCCAGCTGAAACCAAACACATTGTTTTTTTCCGGTTTGTGTAGAATTCTCTGCTTTTGTCACAGAACAGAAAGAAAACACGATGAAGACCTTGCTTTTACTGTGTTTCTAAAGGGGATGCCATCAGATCTTTCACTGTGTATGACAGTAACCCTACGATGGACTTGATGACAGTCCTGTATGAACAATATCAGATCTACCAAGCTATGCAGCTGACTTGCCATCAACTGCAAAGAACCCTGCTATTTCTAAGCCAGATAGGCCAGTTGACATGCTGCAAAGTGTTTTTTAAAAAGTACCTGACTCTCCCCCACCCCATGGGTGCTATTTCACATGTGTGCAAAGGACCCCACTTGGCTTTCAAGGGTCTTGTTCTAGTCCCTTAAGTTCCCAAGGAGCACTCTCAGAGTTAAATTCTCTGCAGTCATATCTAGCAAGAGAATCATAGGCCCCTTGGGCTTGTTGAGGCAGGCCATTAACAGCAGCACTTCAAAACCAGGCAAGTGGAAGAGGTGGTTGATTATGAAATCGCAGTCTCTTAAGACTAGAAGGGCTTCTCTTACTACTCAGAGCATCATACACACAAGCCAGGGGATTATGGTGCAGGAACCGTGAACTTGGTGGTGGTCCTGCTTATTACTTCTGTGACCCTTGGTCAGCTACTCAGCTTCTTTGTGCCTTAATTTTATCTTCTGTAAAATGGGTCAAAAACGTAGCTGTTATCTACAGACAATTTTATTTGTTCTGACACTTGTCTAAAGTTTCTGCAATTAGTTAGAGGTCAGAGTTTGTGGCTTCAATGAAGAAACACCACCTCAGAGACCCAAAGAGAAAGATCACACCAGGCACTTCAAACTACCTCCACTCCAAATAACAGACTCTAAGTTCTGTACTTAATAGCGGGCTTCTGAGGGCCGTACTTACATGATGTTTAGACCATTTCAGTGGGCTGATTAGGATTTCCAGAATTCTACTTAGTAGAGAAACATACAACTTTATTAGACTGCTAACACAAGACTCAGTAGAACAAAAATTAATTACATAAGATTGATTGAAATAAAGTGATTTTACTGTGGTTGTCTGGAATATTGTTTTAATGTTTGATATTCTGGATCTGTAATGAAGAACTCTTTATTCATAAGCGATCAGTAACTATTAACAATCTTTTGTAGATTATTTCACAAAATGACTATATATATTAATGTATAATTAATAGACAGATCTTACCCTCTTAAGTAGCTAGAACTATAGGCACATGTCACCATGTCTAGAGTTTTTTTTTTTTTTTTTTTTTAGTAAAGGAGGGGCCTTGGTATGTTGTCTAGACTGATCTCAAAATCTTAGCCATAACTGATCTTCCTGTCTTGGCCTCCCAAAGTGCTGAGATTACAGGCGTGAGCTGCTACAACCAATCTAAAATCTTTTTTTTTTTTTATTTTTGGAGTCAGGGTCTTACTCTGTTGCAAAGGCTGGGTGCACTGGTACAGTTATATCTCACCACAGCTTTGACCTACTAGGATAGGTGTTCCTTCCACTCCAGTCTCCTGAGCAGCTGGTACTATAGAAATGTCTGGCTAGTTTTTTGTATTTTTTTTTTTTTGTAAAGATGAGGTCTCACTATGTTGCCCAGGCTTGTCTCGAATTCCTGGGCTCAAGATTCCTCCTGCCTCGGCCTCCCAAAGTGCTGGGATTATAGGTATGAGCCACCACGCCTGGCCCTAAAGTACTTTTGAGTATCTTTAGTCTCCCCAAAGTTCAGAAAAGTATTGTCTTTACTTTCTTTTGTTTTTTTTTTTGAGTCGGAGTCTCACTCTGTCGCCCAGACTGGAGTGCAGTGGCTGCTCCTGGCCACTGCAGCCTCGACCTGCTGGGATCCAGCGATCCTTCTGCCTCAGCCTTCCGAGTAGCTGGAATTACAGGCGTGCACTACCACGCCCGGCTGATTTTTTTTTTTTTTTTTTGAGTTGGAGTCTCACTCTGTTGCCCAGACTGGAGTACAGTGGCCGCTCCCGGCCACCGCAGCCTCGACCTGCTGGGCTCCGGCGATCCTTCTGCCTCAGCCTTCCTAGTAGCCGGAATTACAGGCTTGCACTACCACGCCTGGCTGATTTTTTGATTCATTGTAGAGATGAGGTCTCACTGCCCAGGCTCAGGCAAACCCGCAGGCTCAGGCAATCCACTCACCTCAGCCTCCCAAAGGAGCGGGATTACAGGTTGAGCCACCGAGCCGGTCTGGCTGATTTTTTTATTGTAGCGATGAGGTCTCGCCAAGTTGCCCAGGTGGGTCTCGAACCTGCAGGCTCAGGCAATTCACTCACCTCGGCCTCCCAAAGCGCGGGATAACAGGCTGAGCCACCGAGCCCGGTTTGTCTTTACTTTTCATGACAAAATAGTTATTTGTAGGTTATTCAAAAAAAGAAGAAAACCCAGAAGACATCAGTGACAGTTAGTTCACCTGTTATTTCAAGAAGTTGTCTCTATTATATGCACCAAATGTGAATTTGATTTGTCACACACTCTATTGTTGAGGGATTATCAAACTCAGGAGCCCCTCTATTTGACAAAATCTCTTAGTAGTAACCCGCAAAGCAATGATATGCAGTAGATATTAGCAGAGAGTCTTGTCAAATATCACAATATCTAGACATTGGGAAGAAAAAGAAACATAAAAGCATTTTCAGATTTTTTTTTTAAATAAGAAAAAGAAGGAGCAAACTGCAAGTAATTCAACAGCATTCCTAATGAGAAAGCTTTATCTAACTTTTGTGAGATTTGATATAATGTCTAAACTGCATATTTCAAATTTCTGCATCATATTTTCGCATAAGAAGATGTGAGATCCATTGCCTCCAGAGCTAAAGTACCAAAGTGCCTAACATGAACTTGTCTATACCCACAAAGAGCAGTTCTTTGTGTAGCAAATGCCATGAGTATTGATAAAACACATTAGGTTCTCTGTGAAGCAGGCATAATGAGAACAAACTCCTTCCAACTCAGTAGCACATCCTTAGAGAATTCATCTTTGGGAAGGACAAAGCAGAAACACCATCTCTACCCTCTAAAATACTCTTCAAATTCAAGTGATGAGATAGTCACTTGAATTCTCTGTAGCCAGTCAGTGGAGCAGTTGCTACAAACAGGACTTCAGAAAACTAAACTCTGCTGAAAGGATACCCAACCCAGATTCCTCCCTTGGCCCTGGGCTCCCTAATTATAAACAGTGCCATGCCTCAAACTGATGGTTGAAGCTTCTAGCTCTGATTGCCCAGAAATTTCTGATGAAGTTATAGCATCATTAAAATCTGTAACAGACTTTTAACCCAGACTTGAAAATATAAAGAGATAAAAGTGAACTGAGTGCAATGTTAAAATATAACAATAAACATGTCCTCCTCTGCTACCCCGAAAAAACCCCAAAAAACAAAAAACAAGATCCTGATTCGGTCCTTACCTATGTACTGGAGAATTCTCACAAAACTTCAAAGACTAAAACTAGAAACACAGATGGCAGATCATATAAACAACAAACAGATGACAGTCAACTGTTTAAGAAATCATATGTTATTGGGTCCAAAGCAAGAGGATGATGAAAATGAAATAACTATCAAATTGACACGTAAAATAATATAGACAATGGGTGAGAAGGACTTCAGTGTGGTAGATGTATGATGTAATGAAGTGGTCATAGAAGTTGACAGACCATTATTTATTTTATTTATTTATTTTTTTAAGTTGAAGTCTCACTCTGTCGCCCAGACTGGAGTGCAATGGCCTCTCCCAGCCACCGCAGCCTCGACCTGCTGGGCTCCGGCGATCCTTCCACCTCAGCCTTCCAAGTAGCCAGAATTACAGGTGCGTGCTACCACGCCCGGCTAATTTTTTGATTTTATTCTAGAGATGAGGTCTTGCCTGCCCAGGCGGGTCTCAAATCCACGGGCTCAGGCAATCCACTCACCTCAGCCTCCCAAAGGCGCGGGATTACAAACTGAGCCACCGAGCCCGGCTTGACAGACTATTAAACTGTCAGGCATGTAAGACTGATATTGCAGATATTAATAAATACTCTAGTTGCTTTACATATTGGCTCAAAAATTAAATCTACCCAGATTTAGAGGGAAAAAAAGGAGGTAAGTTTGATGAGGTCTCACTTGTCTATCTTATCTCTTATGGCATAGGTTTTTTGAGTTTTGATCGGGCATTGGTTGCCTTCTGATTTCTATAAGTCTGTCTCCTGAGTTTTCTAAGATTCTTAACATTTGAGGTTTTACATGTAGGTCTTTGATCCATTTAGAGTTGAGTTTTGTGTATGGTGATAGGTAGGAGTCTTCTTTCATTCTTCTGCATGTGGTGAGCCAGTTTTCCCAGCACCATCTTCTCTCCTCAGTGGTTGCTACTGGAGGCTTTGTCAAAGATAAGTTGGTTGAGAAATTGAGGTTTTGCTTCCAGAATCTCTATCTTGTTCCACTGGTCTATATGCCTGTTCTTATACCAGTACCAGGGCATTTTGATTATTGTAGACTTATAATAAAGTTTAAAGTCTGGAACTGTGATTCCTCCCACTTAGTTTCTTTTGCTAAGGATTGTTTTTGGCTATTTGCGGCCGTTTATGTTTCCATATGCATTTGTGTATTGTTGTTTCCAGGACTGAGAAGAATGATGTTGGTAATTTAATGGGTATTGCATGGAATCAGTAGATTGCCTTTGGTAGGATGGACATCTTCACAATGTTGATTCTTCCAATCCATGAGCATGGAAAATTTTTCCATTTATTTGTGTCATTTTTGATTTATTTGAGTATTAGTTTTCCTTGTAAAGACCTTTAACTTCTCTGGTTAGGAAGATGCCAAGGCATTTATTTATTTATTTTGTATATATTGTGAATGGAATTGTGCTTTTTATTTGGTTCTCTGCATTTTTGTTGTTGGTGTATAAGAATGTGACTATATTTTGCACATTTATTTTGTACCTCATTAAACTGAAAAGCTTCTGCAAAGCTAAGAAGTCATCAAGAGAGCAGAGAGTCAGTCCATAAAAATGGGAAAAAATATTTGCCAACTGTATATCTGACAAAGGCCTAATATCCAGGATTTACAAGGCACTCAAATGTACCAAAAGAAAGAAACAAACAGCCCCTAAAAAGTGGGCAAAACACATGAGTAGACACTTCTTAAAAGAAGACATATGAGCAGCCAACAGACACATGAAAAAGTGTTCAATTTTGCTAATCATCAGAGAAATGCAAATCAAAAACATATTCAGATACCACCGAACTCCAGTAAGAATGGTCACCATTAAATAAACAAAAAACAACAGATGCTGATGAGAATGTGGAGAAAAGGGAATGCTTCTACACTGTTGGTGGGAGTGCAAACCAGTTCAACCTTTATTGAAAACAGTGTGATGATTCCTAAAAGAAGTCGAAATTGGCCTCCATATATGACCCAGCTATCCCCCTTCTGGGAATATACCTGGAGGAACTTAAATCACTCTACAAAAAAGATACCTGTGCATATATGTTTATTGCAGCACTATTCACAGTAGCAAAAACATGGAATTACTGTGCTGCCCATCAAAACTAGACTGGATAAAAAACATGTGGTGCATATATAAGATGAAATACTATGCAGCCATAAAGAAGGACAAAATTATGGACTTCACAGCGACTTGGATGGATTTAGAATCTATAATACTCAGTGATCTATCACAGAAACAAGGAACTGAGTACCACATGTTCCCACTCATAAGCAGACCATGAACATTTACCATAATACTGTGAGAAAAGGATTGGACTCTTGGGGAAGATGGTGACCGAGCCAGTCAGACTATGTGGGTCCCAGTGTGAGTGAGTGAGTGTTTGGAAAATTTTGTGTACATGCTGGTGAATGAGTGGGCATGTGAGTGGCTGAATGAGTGAAGGCTAAGGAGCCAATGGCCAAGGCTCTCCTGGTACAGCAGCTGGTGCCACAGATACTCGGCTTGTAAGTGACTCCTGAGACTCAGAAGCCAAGTGTCATATATATATTTAAATCAACAAAACCCTTTCTGGGAAGAAAATGCAGGGAGAGATTGACTAAGTGGAGGCTCATGAGCAAGTGGCCAGGGCCCTCCTGGTGAAGCAACTGGAGCTGCAATTTCTTTGCTTGGTCCCTAGCGCTTCCCAGATTGTAGAAACTGAGCACCATTTTTAAAAAAATGAACACAAGTTTTCCTGTGAAGAAGCAGCAGGGGGAAATTACCAGTGCCAGGCTCTGCCCCACCACCCCAGCAGGAGAGACTGCTGGCTCCAGGCTTTTCATCACCACTTCAGCTCCTGGCCATAAACTGGCAGCAACCTGTGGAGGAATCCCAGAGGCAGAGTCTCACGAGGAGCAGATGAAAAAGGCACCTCGCCAATATCTTGAAAACGAGACAGGAAAGTGCTCTGACTTGCTCACTAGGGAACAACAGACCCTATCTCTGTGACTGGCAGATCAACTACTTAGGGGTTGATCATGACTCAGAGGGAATATCCTGAAAGCACAAACTTCAAGGGACCTGATGAGTGCTGAGTCTCAGGCGCCCCACCCCCCACCCTGATCCAACCATGGGACAAAGGATGTGACCAGAAAAGGAGAAAGAAGAACTCTAAAGAGATTAGTGGTGAGACCAGGACTGATCCAACTCCCCTTCTCCCCAGTAATCCTCCAAACATCAGGCCCACACAGCTGGGGTACAACTGAGAGGGACAAACCCAGTTGCAATAAGACAACTCCATTGTTGTCAAGGATAGGCTTGGCTGGGGCACCTCTGTGAATAGTGAGTATAAACCTGGGAAGGGACAGTCCAGAACCTCCACACCAGAGGGGATCTCCCTGACTATACGAGAGTGGAAGAGGAGGACTGTAGCTCCACCCACCCCCACTGCCCCTCCTCCTTCCCTCCTCTGGACACTAGGGAGAGAGTGAAATAGGTGGGAGCTCTGCAGGAAATAGCAGAGCAGACGAGAGGAACAATTACTGAGTCTGCCACAAGAGGGCAGGGTTTCTTCTTTTTTTTAATTAAAAAAATTTAAAAAAACATTTTTTGCCTGTTTGTTAGTTCATCTGTTTTTATTTTTTATTTTTATTTTTGAGTTGGAGTCTCACTCTGTCGCCCAGACTGGAGTGCAGTTGGCCGCTCCTGGCTACCGCAGCCTCGACCTGCTGGGCTCCGGCAATCCTTCCGCCTCAGCCTTCCAAGTAGCTGGAACTACAGGTGCGCGCTACCATGCCCGGCTAATTTTTGATTTATTGTAGAGGTGAGGTCTCCCCAAGTTGCCCAGGTGGGTCTCGAACCCGCGGGCTCAGGCAATCCACTCACCTCAGCTTCCCAAAGGGCTGGGATTACATGCTGAGCCACCGAGCCCGGCCAGTTCATCTATTTTTAAAATATTTTTCCTTTGTGCATGAATGTGTATTTGAGGGTTTGATCTGCATCCCCCCCTTTTTTTCTTTCTTCTTTTGTTTTTTTGTTTTCTGTTTATGTGTGTATGTGAATATTTGAGTGTTCATCTTTCATTTTTTTTTGTTGTTGGTTTTTTTTTTTCTCTTTTGTGCTTCTCTTTTTTCATTTTTTAGTTTAAGGTGTGTGTCATTGTGAGGATTTAATCTGAATTCTTTTTTTCCTGGGCTTTCTATTTTTCTTCCGCATTCATTTTGTACTAGGCATGTGTGTGTGTGTGTGTGTGTGTGTGTGTGTGTGTGTGTGTGTGTGTTTACTTTTCCTGTTTTTTTTTGTTGTTGTTGCTTGTTTTGTTTCACTTTGTTGCTATTCCAGTTTGTTTTGGGGTGTGTGTGTGTGTCTGTGTGTGTGTTCAATTGTTTTTGCTTTGGTTTCTGCTTTCATTGTTCTGTGCTTTCATTCATTCTTTTTAAAAAACATTCGTTTCCATCTTATTTCATTCTATTTTTCTCTGTGCTCCTCATTGCTGTCAAGTGTCAAGGTATCTTGGACTCAGAGGGGACACACACATACCCACTGAGTCATCATATAGAGTGGTAGTGGGAAGTGAGTCTCAGCGAACATATACCACAATCAGTGAACACTGTAATTTGCAAGTAGTTTCTGAATTCTAGCTCCCCATCCCCTACCTTATTTGACTTTCAAAACTACAAGAGAAGGCAAAGTTTCCCACCAACAGACCTGTTTCAAAATAGAACAAATCCAGAGCCTGGATGAGGGAAGAATAGAGGGCTGAGCAAACATCAGAAGGGAAAACCTCTCCCACTGACGCTGAATATAAATTCCCCTCTTAGAACTGTTTTCATGGCAATTCAGAGATTTTGGTAAGATGTTTCTTCACTTCCCTTTGTTTTTAGGAATCTTTTAATTTCTGCTTTGATTTCAGTATTGATCCAGTAGTTGTTCAGCATCATGTTGCTTAGTGTCCATGTCTCTGTGGGCTTTGGGGAAATTTTGTTGGTGTTGATATTTATTTTTATTCCACTGTGGTCTGAGAAGATGCATGGCAATATTTCAGCCTTATGGAATTTGTTTATGTTTGATTTATGACCAAGGATGTGATTGATCTTGGACTACATTTCATGTGGTGATGAGTAGAATGTATATTCTGTGGTTGTTGGCTGAAATAATCTGTTGGTATGTATTCCATTTGGTTGGGTGTCAAGTTTAGGTTCTGGATCTCCTTGATGATTTTGCCTTGATGATCTACCTAGGACAGTTAGTGGGGTATTTAAGTCTGCTGCCATAATTGTGTTTGACTCAATATCTTTCTTAGTTTACTTAGTAGATGCTTTATAAAATGCTAGAGTTCCTGTGTTGACTGCATATATATTTAGGATGGATATATCTTGTTGATGGATTCAACCTTTCTTCATTATGTAGTGTCCTTTTGTATCTTTTAAAATTTTTGATAGCTCGAAGGTTGTTTTGTCTGATATTAAGATTGTGATTCCTGCCTTCTTTTGTGATCCATTTGCCTGAAAACTCATTTTCCATCCTTTAACTTTGAGTCTGTGTGCATCCCTTGTGGTGAGATAAGTTTCCTGGATACAGAAAATAATTGAGTCATGAGAGATTCCTGAAGCAAAGTCTCAATTTCCCAACCAACTCATCTTTGACAAAGCCTCCAACAACAACCATTGCGGGGAGGAGAACCTATTCAGTAAATGGTGGTGGGAAACTGACTGATCACATGAAGAAGGTTGAAACAGGACCGCTACCTATCATCATACACAAAAATTAACTCTAAATGGATCAAAGACCTAAACGTAAAACTCCAAACTATAAGAATTTTAGAAAATGCAGGACTCACCCTTATGGAAATTGGAATGGGCAATCAATTCCTGATCAAAATCCTAAGTGACCATTCCATAAGAAATAAAATAGACGAGTGGGATCTCATCAAACTGACAAGCTACTGCAAAGCAAAATAAACCATCAAGAGAACAGGGAGACAGTTCACAGAATGGGAAAAAATATTTGCCAACCGTATATCTGACAAAGGCCTAACATCTAGGATCTACAAGATACTTAAATGCACTGAAAGAAAAAAAAATTCCAGCCCCATTAAAAAGGGGGCAAGACACATGAATAGACACTTCTCAAAAGAAGTCAATAGACATATGGAAAAGTGCTTGTCCTTACTAATCATCATAGAAATGCAAATCAGAACCACACTGAGACATCACCTAACACCAGTAAGAATGGTCATCATTAATAAAACAACAACAGATGCTGGCGAGGATGCAGAGACAAAGGGACGCTTCTACATTTCTGATGGGAATACAAACTAGTGGAACCTCTTGGGAAGACAGTGTGGCGATTTCTAAAAGAACTAGAAATTGATCTTCCATATGACCCAGCAATCCCCCATTGGGAACATACCCAGAGGAACTCAAAAAATTCACCAAAAATGTACCTGCACATGCACATTTGTTGCAGCTCTTTTCACAGTAGCAAAAACTTGGAACCAACCATGCTACCCATAGAAGCTGGACTAGATTTAAAAAATGTGGTACATATACACTGGAATATTATACAGCCATAAGGAAAGATAAACATATGGACTTCGCAGCAATTTGGATGGATTTAGAGTCGATCATAATCAGTGATCTATCGCAGAAACAAAGAACAGCGTACCATATGTTCTCACTCATAAGTGGACCTTTACAATTATTATAATACTATAAGAAAATTATTGGCAGTAGTGGGCAACTGCAAGGGGGGGGAAGGTGGGATTGGCAGTTGAGGGAAACTGCCAGGGGAGGAAGGGGCATACCTCATCTACAAGGGTACCCGCATAATGAACATTTGCATACCTAACCCTGAATTGTACCCCACATCTTTAAAATTGAAAAGAAAAAAAAAAAGAGAGAGGGTTTGGCTGTAGCCAAAAGCTGCTGGGGGAGGGGGGTGCATAGCATCAATAACCTGATCTCATACCAGGTGAAGTGGGGACCAAAGGGAGTCCCCAACTCTACCTATACAATGACCACTTGTATGTCTAATCCTAAATCGTACCACCCATCTTTATAATAAAGAAATTTCTTTTTAAAAAGGCATGTTGCCCAGTGTTATGTTGATGTTTTTACTTTTTTGTGTGTGATTGATAAAATTTCAGCTGGTTCCTGTATAAAGATTGGTGACTACAATCCAAGCCAAAATCAACTGAAAAAAAAGTTGTTCCTTTAAATATCATATCAGACTTTTTTTTCCTAGATAGAAGACTGGAGGCTTTCAAGTGTGCCGCACGCATTGGAATATTGTGAACTCCAATTCAAAAAGAAAAACGGATATTTATTAGAACAGTAAAGGACACCCCAGATCTTTGGGCATGAGTAGTCCCCATGACAGTGCTCCACAGAAAAATGTGAGTGCAAATCCAGAACACAGATGGAACTGAAAACTTCCCTGATACATACATTCCAATCAGGAATCTGCATA
Organism: Cephalopachus bancanus; assembly: GCA_027257055.1. NCBI lineage: Eukaryota > Metazoa > Chordata > Mammalia > Primates > Tarsiidae > Cephalopachus > Cephalopachus bancanus. The sequence goes on from JAPVLO010000394.1 coordinate 919,179, forward strand.
ACTCAGAATACTGGAAAGCACACCATTTATCCTGGACACTGGAGCTGTCTCAGTGAAAGGCTGAGAATTGGTCAGGGGGAAAGACACCCAGTAAAGTCATAGGTTTTTCTCCCAAATCTAGGTCAGTGAAGAAGACACTATTTTTGACTGGGGTCCATGATTGCAGCAGCAGCGACCCCTGCAGGAACTTCATTGTAGTACTATTTGCAATAACAAAATCTTGGAACCAATATTAGTGCCCACCAACAACTGACTGGATAAAGAAAATGTGGTATATATACAACATGGAATGCTAAACAGTCATAGAAAAGAATTAAGTCATGTCTTTTTCGGCAGCATGGATAAAGCTTGAGATCATCATCCCAAGTGAACTGATTCAGAAACAAAAAACCGAACTCCACATGTTCTCACTCATATGTGGGAACTAAATGGTCACAAAGATAGAAATAATATACACTGGGGAAACCAATAAGGAAGAAGGTGAGTAGGGAGATTAAGGTACAGAAATTAACTATGAGGTACAATTTTCACTATCTGAGATCCAATTCCCACCACTACGCAACCTGTCCATGTAATGAATATGCCAGCGTAGCCCCTGGATCTAAAACAAGCATTTTAAAAATTACTATATCTATGTTATGATAACCACAAATTCATGTCCTCTAATGCACAAGACAGAGGTTATATGTTATGACTCCACTTTAGTAGCTTTAGAATATTGGAAAATATTTGTAAATATATATTTATATTAATATTTATATATACATATTCAAAGAATCAATATTGCCAAGATATCCATCTTACCCGAGGCACTCTCCAGATCCAATGCAATACCCATCAAATTACCTTCTTCTCAGACCTGGAAATGACAATACAGAAATTCATATGGAAACAAAAAAGAGCACAAATAGCCAAAACAATCCTCAGCAAAAGAAACAAAGCAGAAGGTATCACACTTTGAGGCTTTAAACTTTACTATAGGGCTACAATAATCAAAACAGCCTGGTATTTGTACAAGAATAGGCATATAGATCAGTGGAGCAGGATAGAGATTCCAGAAGCAAAAACTCAATCTCTCAATCAACTCATCTTTGACAGAGATATTAATAACAATCGCTGGGGAGAGGAGATTTTATTTAGCAAACGGTGCTAGAAAAACTAGATGACTGCATGCAGAAGAATGAAACTGGACCTCTACCTATCACCATGCATGAAAATCAACTCTAGATAGATCAAAGACCTAAATGTAAAACCTCAAACTATAAGAATCTTAGAAAAGGCAGGAGACATCTTTATGCACATTGGACTAGGCAACCAATCTTTGATCATAACCCCAAAAGCATATGCCATAAGAGATAAGATAGACAAGTGGGATGCCATCAAACTGGAAAAGCTTTTACACAGAAAAAATAAAATAAAATAAAATAAAAGAGCAGGGAGACAACGCACAGAATGGGAAGAATATTTGTTAGCTGTATATCTGCTAAAAGCCTGATATCCAGGATTTAAAAGGAATTCAGATGAGCTGAAGGGGTGGGGGGAACCTATTAAAAGATGGGCAGAGGACATGAATAGACATTTCTCAAAAAAAGACATGCAAGTAGTCAACAGATATATGAAAAACTGTTCAGCCTCACTAATTATTGGAGAAATGCAAATTAAAACCACACTGAGATAACATTTATCCCAGTAAGGATGGCCATCATTAGTAAATCAAAAACAATAGATGCTGGTATGGGTGTGGAGAGAGAGGGATGGCTCCACACTGTTGGTAAGAGTGCAAGCAAGTTCTACCTCTATGGAAAATAGTGTGGTGATACCTAAGGGAATTAAAACCCTACCTTCCATACAATCCAGAAATTCCCCTTTTGGGAACATACTAGAGGAGCACACATCGTTCTATAAAAAAGATACTTGCACAAGCAATTCATTGCTGCACTATTTACAATAGCAAAAACATGAAACCAATCTTACTGTCCAGCAAAAGTAGACTGGATAAAGAAAATATGGTACATATAAACACATTGGAATACTTCACAGCCATAAAGGACAATATCATGGACTTCTCAGCAAATTGGGTGGAATTAGAGACAATCATTCCTAGCGATCTATCACGGAAACAAAAAACCAAATACTATATATCCTCACTCATAAGTGGGACCTGAGGATTACTCACAATAGCACAAGGAAGGGACTGGCAGTTGTGGGACACTGCCAGGGGAGGGAGGGAGGGAGGGAGGGGGCAGTGTGACAACATAAAGGATACCTGATCCTAAATCAGAGAAGTGAAAACCAGTTGGAGACTCAAACTTCACCTGCACATAGATTACTTATGTATATAAGCCTAACTTGTACTCCACATCTTTGAAACAAAATTAAGTATTTTGTTTTAAACAAAAATGAAGTATTTTGTTTTAATCAAAAATGAAGTATTTTGTTTTAAACAAAAATGAAGTATTTTATTTTAACATTTATTTCCAATGGCCAGTCATTTAATATGCATAACTTATCTTGTATTTTATTTACATAACTACCAAATCAGTGTCAAATTAATGAGAAGCTCACAGTTCTGATTAATTATAGAAGTATTTGAAAATCTTACCATGTAATATTTTGCTTTTGCACCTTTAGAGATTGAATTGCACAAGAAGAGTTTCATATAAACATTTTTTGAATGTAATTATGAATTTTTCTTATAAATATTATACATTCTATGTGCCAAAAACCTTAAAAAACTTTCTGTGAAAGTGTTGCCACAGTTATTTCAGTTACTATGTAAAAAAAAAAAAAAATATGGGTTATATTATGTCCATTAAAAAAAAATTGAGAAACTATTTGGAGTTGCAGAAATTCTAATTTTAATTCTAGTACAAGAGGAAAATAAAATCATTATGTAAGTATATAATTGATGCCATTCTAGAGTTCTGGCAAACATCAACAACCTAGACATGAAGGCTCAAGAGAATCAAAGTTGTATACAAAATTAAAAATATTAGCATCTGACGTTATGCAGCAATTTTATTTTATAATTTTGTTAGAATCAAAACCAAGATTTCTGAAACATACATATGTACATTTAAATCAAAACTGTCAAGATAAACAATGATAATTTGCTGGTCTATACTTATTTGAGATCTAGAGGAAGTTGGTGTTCTTTTTCTACCTTCAGAATTGAATTGATTGTTTTCTCTAAGAGTTTTGGTCAAGTATTGGGTTGTGGAGTTAAGCTGCTTTTTATTAAAGTTGTGGAGAGCTTCACCACTTAGCTTTACTAAACTATTTTAGAAAATATTGTTATTTTCTTGTTTATTATGGTAAGTATTTTGCTTCGTTTTAAGAAAAAATAATAAAACTCTTCTGATTTCTCATTTTATCAACCATCATTTGGCATCTTGATTACTTCCTCCCTGAAATTCTTTTTTAAAAAAAATTTTTTTTCTAGATTCTTCCTTTTTGCATGGGCCCCTTCTCAATCCTTTTTTGCTTACTTTTCCTTTTGCTACTCTCCAAAGAGTGGAAAGCCTTAGTTCTTGAACCTCTTCTTATCTTTCTTCTGGTCTTATCTATGAGACGCTGACAGTTGCATTTATATCTTTAGATCTAGCCTCTTCCTGAACTCCCGCTGAGTTTATCTGACTAGATTTCTGCCATCCTTGCAATGATATATCATAAACATTCCACATTGAACATGACTCATGGTGGAAACCTAATCTTTTATTCCATATAAGCTTCTCCCGTAATCATCTCTTTAATTATAAAATATATTCTACTAGTTGTTTTTCTCTCATATTTATGTGTCCAATACATCAAAATAAATTCAGAATACATTCAGATATTTTCTCTACCTTAAAGATACCCACCAACCCAGTCTAAGCCATTTTCATCTCTAACCTGATTTTTGTGATAGGTTTTTGACTGTGTTTTTGAATCTATCCCCTCATTACAACAGTCTATTCTGTACACATTATATACAATGAATGTATAAAAATGTAAATCTGATTATGTAAGCCCATGATAGTAATCCTTCACCTGCCTGTTTCTCTACCTCACCTGAAGGTATTTTTGTGGTTTTGTGATCAGGCCCCAAGTAGTTCTCCAAACTTATGTCTTTCCACAATTATCCTTGCTGCCAGGAATCCACACTGTTCTTCCTGGGCCAAGTGTTCTCCTCACTCAGATCTTTGCACTTGCTGTTTCTTCTACTTGAAAAAGTCTTTTCCTAGGTACTAACATAGTTTGTTTCTTTATTCCCCTCAGCTCTCGCCTCACATGCCATTGTATCAAAAACACTTTCCAGACCGTCTTTCTTTCCTTTGTCCTGCAGCCACCTAAACCTGTTTTAACTGCTTTTTTTCTTCATGCCATTATAATGTACATTTTTATGTCTTCTAGATCTTCTCTTTGAAACAGAAACAAAAACTGCTTTAAAAAGATTTTTAAACTGGTGTGCTTGCAGTGCCTACAGAAGTCTCTGGTTTAGAGTTGGTACACCATAATGAGTGAATAAATAAATGGATGAATAATTGAGTTAAAATCCATGTTAAGAATTTTGACACATAAAACCTGTTACATATAAAACTTTGGGAAGTATTAAAATATTACGTTTCACAACTAGTGCTATAAGCCCTAAAATACAGATAAAAATTTTTCTATGCTATTCTAGACTACCTCTAAACAAAGAAAGTTTCAGGAGTGGTAGTTTCCTGTACAGACAATCATAAACTCTTGAATAACTGTTTACATCGCAGAACTGTTTCCCAATATTTCTTGTCTGTGTTTTCTTCATTGCAAGAAAGTTACCTTTAATATTTTAAATTTTATTTTAACACTTTTTATTCTGAGACATTTACATACCGTTATAAGACAAAATACAGAGTGGCCCCTTAATCTTTTCATTGTTTCCCGTGATAGTATAACATTATGCATTACTATAGTATAAGACCACATTCAGGAAATTGACATTGATACAATTCATTGACCTTGTTTGGATTTCACCAGTTTAACATGCATGTGTGTGTGTGTGTGTGCGTGTGTGTGTGTGTGTGTGTGTGTGTACGCGTGCGCGCGCGTGCGTGTGTGTGTGCGTGCATTACTTTTATGTTTTGCATTTAAGTCCTTGACCTATTTTGAAATGGAAATGAATTTTGTATAAGGTACTAGATTTAGGTCAAGGTTTTTTGTTTGATTGTTATTTGGCATATGGATATCTAATTGTTCTAGTAGTGTTTGTTGAAAAGATAATCACTCCTCCATTGAATTGCTTGCACCTTTGCAAAAACTCTGTTGGTCATATTTTTGTGACTATGTATAGATTTTCTATTCTGTTCAAATAATTTTTTAATCTGTCCCTCCACCAATCCCGCACTGTTTTGATTAATACAGACATATACTAAGTCTTAACATCAGATAAAGTGATTCCTCCAAGATTATTCTCCTATTTCAAAATTGTTATAGCTAATCTAGTTTATGTTCCTTTTCATATAAATTCTAGAATAAGCTTGTTAATTGTCTATGTCTACAAAGGTTCTTCCTAGAGTTTTTATAGAAATTGCATGCATAAAATCCATAAATCAGTTTGTAGAGAAAAAGCATCTATACTGAGTCTTACAATTCATGAACATGATTTATTTCTTCATTTAAGTTTCTTTGACTTCACGTTCTTCATAACTTTATAATTTTTAGGATACACATCTTATACATATGTTGTTAGTTTTCCTTTTTATAGAGGAATTGTAAATGGTATTGTGTGTTTCATTTTGGTTTTCAAATGTACATTGTTGTTACATAAAAATGCAATTTCATTTGTGTGTGTATTGATCTTGTAATCTTGAATCGTACAGTCTGCTGAACTTATTTGTTCTTCTTTACATTTTGTTTTTGTTTTTAAAAATTACTTGAGATATTCTACATATATAACATGCCATCTGCAAATAGGGTCTTTTTTATTTCTTCCTTTACAATCTGTATGCCTTTTATTGTCTTATTGTGCTTGTTAAAATTTTCATTGTGATATTGAACAAAAATGGTGAGAGTGAGCATCCTTGTCTTTTTTTTCTGATCTTAGGGAAAAAGGCTTCAAGTATTTCATCATTAAGTATTAGGTTATCTGTATTTTTATTATATATGGTCATTATCAAGTTAAGATAGTTCCTCCTCTATTCCTAGGCATATAACTTTAATTATGAATGGTATCTGGATTTGTCAATCACTTTATTTTTACATCAATTGATGTAATCACAGAAAACTCTTGGTGCAAGCATACTTAAAACTCAATACGAGGACAAAGGAGGACCACTATCTATAAAAATATTTAAATAAATTAGTAGCCATAAGAGAAACAAAAACTATATAGCAGCTCATCTCATATTACTATTTCATAATAAAAAAAGGAGTTTAATGAGAGAATTATAAACTTCAACCTTCAACCTAAAAGTTACTAATGATATCTCTGTTAGATCATATCAAGTGAACACATGCAGAAAATATCTCCTGAGTGCCTTTAGATCCCCTGGATATATGCTGTGTAAAGGAGTAAAGGATATTACAGTGAAATTTATCTCAATATGCTCACTTTTTTCTACTGACATTGTTTTTAAACACTATAAATCTTTGAATTTTATAAAAGCTATAACATGTGAACTCCTTAGCTGCAAAGGAGTCATTTACGTACAACATATACAGTGAAAATCTAGCTTGCTAGCAAATATATCACAGACTGGAGAAACTACTGAGCAGGAATCATCTGAATGAGGCAATGCTCATTTTGTCCAACATTGTTGGCGGTTTGGTATCAGGAAAAATATAGCAGTCTTGTCTCTTTGGTTAAAGTGGGGAAGATTCTCCAGTGGATAATACATATTTTATGACTGTTAAATCAGCATAGACTAGTTCTCCAGCTCTGTATTTTACAGACACTTGGTAAGTGTTTTCTGTTCAAAGACAACTTTGAGCTTCTATAAATAAAAAAGTGTTGACACTCTTAGAAGTGATGACTTTTCTGTTTAATGAATTAAGTTCATTTAGAAGGTGAGTTTCTGGTGTGGGTGTGGTTGCTCATGCCTGTAAACTCAACACTCTTGGAGACTGAGGTGGGAGGATTTCTTGAGCCCAGGAATTCAAGACCAGTATTGACAACATAGCAAGACCTGGTGTCCACAAAAAAATTGAAGATGAGGAGGAGGAGGAGGAGGAGGGTGAGGAGGAGGACTGCTAATAAATTCCTAACTCTTGGGAGACTAACTGGCATTTTTTGAACCTGGAAACTAATTGAATTCAATAAAAACACATATTTTATAGGATGATAATTAAGGACAAGTATTTAATTGTTTAATTATATGTAATTTTTCATTCTTAAAGTACAGAAAAACATTAAAGAACTAAAAACTGAAGAAAAGAAGAGTTAGGAGTTTCAAGATGTCCACTTAGAAGCGGCCTACTATATTACAGAGCAAGAAAGGAAGAGAGACCCAGCAGTTGAAGACCTTCATCAATTAGAGCAACTGGACATGGAGAATGCAATGCACAATAGAGGACCGTTGGGACACACAGAGAGGAGGGAGGAGAGAGAAGAGGCGGGGCATCCAGCTTTGGAACCAGGAAGTGCCCTCCTTGCCCAGATCGCATCAGAAAAAGACAGCTGCCTCTGGATGTGGGACATGGTGAGTGTGGGCAATTAAGAATCAGTGCTTGCTACTGCCATGAACTGGGAGGGCACCCGTAAGCCCCAAGGGACTCCAGTCCCACACAGAAGAGGACTAAGATACAGCACAGCTTATGCTTACTACCAGAGCCCATGCGTAGCTGGGAACCCATTTGAGCCCTGAATGCCTATACTAAACCATGCCCAAGACTCATCCCCTGCAGATAGCACTTGGCAGCAAGCTCCCAGGTTGGGAAAGAACACTGGTCTAGCCACCTTCACTCCCCCCAAGTGTAGGTTCCACTGATGCAAGCAGCTCTAGTTTGGAGCAAACTGTAGCTGAAAGGACTACCAAAGGAAGGGAAGTTGGGTGGAGCTCCTGGTAATTCCTCTCTCTGTGAATACTTTGGGCAACAGGTGGCTCTGCCATCTGCAACACTACAACAGCAGCCATCTTGTTGTGAGTGTTCACATCTGGGGACTAGAAGGGAGATCAGTCAATTTCAGCTCATGGGGAAAATGTTGCTGTGGGAAGAAACCTTGAAATCTGATCATGGACAACTCCAACAAAAGAAGAGGAGCCAGAGGCAATAGTGGCAGGGGAGGGGATTATCATCCTGGACACCCTTCTCTCCCTGTGTGAGCTCTTTTGTGCAACAGAAAAGGCCTGGCCATACCCACAGGGTGGTCATAGCAGCTAACGGACTCGTTTCCCAATTGGGTAGCCGATTGTGCACAGAGTGGGGAGTTGGAGAGCTGCCCAGTCTGACCTAGCCCACTCCCACCAGCTTCACTCCCCTCCCAACCTCCATCTAAATCTGAGGCACTAAGGATCTTGGGGAGTACTCATAACCTCACCCGTCACCTAGGTCATTTGTGCACTTCCCTGGGGAAACAGACACCAAGCAATAAAGTCCACAGCCACTATCACAGCAGGTTGTTTCCTCTAAGCACCCCCTCCTTGTTAGAGCCCATTACAACATCTGACACAATAATACAGCCCCTGAGAAGGAGATAATAACAAAACTCATGCCACTGTATATTTCAAAGAACAGTTTATAGACTGAGGCTTTAGAGAGCTTTTACAGAGGGTCCCACAGAGACGTGGGTTACCAGCTCCCTTTAAGATTCAACCCCTGTGCTTTCACATCATAGGGTACCTTGCAACCACTTTCCAGCATCAGCCAAATGGTGGCAACTTCTTAGGCCAACTACAGAAGAGCAGTAGGTCCCATAGTGGTTGGACCTCATGGAAAACCATCTCCAGGTGAAGGAGGAGTACAACACAACAGGGAAGCATCTGGTGGTAAAAAATAATAATAATGAAAAAAGCTAAACTGACAAAACAGCAACAACAGAAAAAAGAGAGAAAAAGAGAAGAACCTGTCCTCACAGATGGGGAGAAACCAGCAAAAACAAACAAATAAACAAAACAAAAACATCAGTAATCCCTAAAGCCCTAGTGAGTTGTCATCCACAGAAGGACCTCCCACATCCCAAGCAATGGAACCCATCCAAAATTCAGACTATGAGTAACAAAGTCATGAGAATATTAAAACACAGATCACCCAGGAAATGAAAACATTGCAGGAAATGAAAGCTGAGATGGCCAAGTGCCCATGCCAAAAGGGATAAGATAGACAAGTGGGACTTCATCAAACTGAAAAGCTTCTGCAAAGCAAAAGAAACCATCAAGAGAGCTGGGAGACAGGCCACAGAACGGGCAAAAAAAATATTTGCCAACTGTATATCTGACAAAGGCCTAACATCCAGGATCTATAGGGAACTCAAACGTGCTGAAAGGAAAAACAAACAAACAGCCTCATTAAAAAGTGAGCAAAAGACATGAATAGACACTTCTCGAAAGAAGATATGTAGGCAGCCAACAGACACATAAAAAAGTGCTCAATCTCACTAATCATCAGAGAAATGCAAATCAAAATCACATTGAGTTACCACCTTACCCCGTAAGAATGGCCATCTTTAATAAAACAAACAACCACAGATGCTGACAAGGATGCAGAGAAAAAGGAGCACTTTTACAATGTTGGTGGGACTGCAAACTAGTGCAACCTCTTTGGAAAACAGTGTGGCAATTTCTGAAAAAACTAGAGATTGACCTTCCATATGACCCAGCAATCCCCCTTCTAGGAATATACCTGGAGGAATTCAAATCATTCTACCAAAAAGATATCTGCACACACATATTTATTGCAGCACTAGTCACAATAGCAAAAACATGGAACCAACCGTATTGCCCATCAAAGCTGGACTAGATTTAAAAAAATGTGGCACATATACACAATGGAACATTACGCAGCCATAAAGAATGACAAACATTTGGACTTTGCAGCAACTTGGGTGGATTTAGAGTCTATCATACTCAGTGATCTGTCATAGAAACAGAAAACTGAGTACCACATGTTCTCACTCATAAGCACCCTCAAATAATTGTAATATATAAGAAAGGGATTGACAGTAGTAGGAAACTGCCAGGGAAGGGGGGACATACCTCATTAACAAGGGCACCCGCATAATGAACATTTGTATGCCTAACCTTATATTGTACCCCACACCTTAAGAAAAAGTTTTTTTTAAAAAAAGAAAGATTCAATCTGAACTTCAGGAAATGAAGAGTTTTTTTCCTAGAATTTCAAAGCACAGTGACAAGCCTGACCAGTAGACTTATCCAGGCAGAGAAAAAAAAAAAATCTCAGAGCTTAAAGATTAAACTATTGATCTAAACTAGTCTGACAGAAACAAGAAAAGAAGTCTCAAGAAAAATAAACAAATCCTATGAGGGACTTGAAATTATACAAGAGACCAAATCTATGGCTGATTGACATCCATGAAAACAGAAGGGGAAACTGAGAACACCTGGAATAATACTTCCAAGAGGTCATCCAAGAAATTACATCTCCCTAGAGAGGTGATCATGCAGACATAAGAGATGCAGGTAACTTCTGTAAGGTATTATATGAGAAGACCATTCCCAAGAGACATAATAATCTAACTCAACAAGGTAAGCATGAAAGAAAATTCCTAAAGGCTGCTAGAGAGAAGAGGTAGACCATCTACTAAGGAAGACCCATCAAAACTGCAGTAAACTTCTCAGCAAAATTCTATTATCCAGAAGAAACTAAGATCACATCTTTACTGTTCTCAAAAAGAAGCAATTCCAGCCTAGAATATCTTACCCTGACAAGATAGCCTTCATTAATGAAGGAGAATCAAAATCCCTCCCAGACATCCAATTCCTAGGAGAATTCTACCTCCAGGCCAGCCTTTCAGGGGATGTTTTAGAAAGTTTCTAGCACAGAAACAAACAAACAAACAAACAAAATAATTTCACCCATCATGAAAGCACAGGAAAGCATAAAGTTAACAGACGTTACAAATTAATCACAGAACCTAAAAAGCAGAGCAGTCTTTTAATAGCAATAGGACAGGACTAAAACCACACATATCAATAATTAACTTAAACGTGAATGGGTTGAACATGAAACTCAAAAGGCATAGAGTAATAAATTGAATTAAGAAACATGATCCAACCTTCTGATGCCTTCTGGAAAGCCATCACACTGCAAAGGACGCCCACAGGTTACAGGCAAAGGGCTGAAGAAAGATCTTCCAAGCAGATGGAAAACAAAAAAAGAGCAAGGGTAGCAATTCTTATATCAGACAAAACAGACTTTAAACTAATAAAAGTTAAAAAAGATACTGAAGGATACTATATAATAAGAAGTCTTATTCCACCAGTATGAAAAATCCATCTTGAATATATATGTACTCAACATAGAAGCACCAGCACCCAAGTTTATAAAACAATTGCTAATTAAAATAAGAGAGAACATAAACAGACAATCTTAGTTGGAGAGTTCAATACCCTGGTAACAGATCATCAGGGCATAAACTAACAAGGAAAAATGCAACCTTGACACTTGACCATTTGTACCTAATAGCCACCCACAGAACACTTTACCCAACAACTACAGAATATACATTCTTCTCATTAGTACATGAAATATTCTTCAAGATTGGCCAAATTATTAAGCATAAATCAAATATGGACAAATTTGAAAAGGTCTTCCCAGACCACAGTGGAATAAAAATAAATATTATCATCAACAGAAACTCCCCCAAACACACAAATATATGGAAATTAACCAACATGTTTCTGAATTACATTTGGGTTAACACAGAAGTAAATGCAGAAGTAAAAAGATTCCTGGAAGCAAATGAAAACAGATACAAAACGTCCCCGAACTTCTGGAATACTATGAAATCAGTCCTGAGAGGGAAATTGATAACACTGTACACATATCAAGAAAATAGAGAGATCTCAAGTAAACAATCTAATTTCACAACTAAGGGAGTTGGAAAGTCAAGGGCAATCTTTAGATTTAGAAGAAAAATTGAATTATTAAAATGAAGTTACAGTCAAATGAAATAGAGACCAAAAAATCAGAGAAAGTTTCAACAAGGCAAACATCTGATTCTTTAAAAGGTTAAACAAGATGGAAATACCCCTGGACAATTGATGAGAGAGAGAGAGAGAGAGAGAGAGAAACCATTAGAAATGAAAAAGGCAATGTCACAATTGACCCTGAAGAAATTCAAAACATTATCAGAGATTACAATGAACATTTGTATGCAAATAAACTAAAAATCTAGAGGAAATGGAGAAAATCCTGGCACCACAGAATCTCCTAAGATTGAAACAGTAAGAAATGGAAGCTCTAAAGAGAACAAAAATAATCCAAAAAATTGATTCAGTTGTAAGGAACCTTCCAGTCAAAAAAAGCCCTGGATCAAGTGGCTTCTTAGCAGAATTCTACAAGGCATACAAGAAAAAGCTGACACAACCTATTGAAAGACTTCAAGGCAACTTAGAAGGAAGAAATTCTCCCTAGTTCATTCTATGAAGCCAATATCATCCTGGGGGGGGGGAGGTTGGGGAAGACAGTACAGCAGTCAATAAACATGAAAAAAATGCTTAGCTTCTTAATCATCAGAGAAATGCACATCAAAACTACATTGCGGTATCACCTAACGCTGGCAAGGATGGCTATTTTAAGTCAAAAAACAGAAGTTGGTGAGCCTGCAGAGAAAAGGGAACACTTCTACACTGTTTGTGGGAATGTAAGCAAGTTCAGCCTTTTGGAAAGCAGTGTGGCATTTTCTAAATGATCTAAAAGTTGAGCTACCATATAAGCTAGCAATCCCACTGCTGGGATTATACCCAGAGGAACATAAATCACTGCACCAAAAAGACACCTGCACATGTATGTTCATTGCAGCACTATTCACTATAGGAAAAATGTGGAACCAACTTATATGCTATTGAAGATGGAATAAATTTTAAAAAGGGGTACATATACATGATGGAATATTGTGTAGTCATAAAGAACAGAATTCTGTTCTTGGCAGCAACGTAGATGCAGCTGAAGACCATCATTCTAAATAAACTATCACAGAAACAAAAAACTGTTTAACCTCTTTTTAATTTTTTATTTTAAAGATGTCGGGTACAATTCAGGGTTAGGTACACAAATGTTCATTATGCAAGTACCCTTGTTGTTGAGGTGTGCCTCCCCATCCCTTGGCAGTTTCCCACTACTGCCAATCCTACCCCCACCTTCCCCTGGAAGTTTCCCACTACTGCCAATCTCCTTTCTTTTTTTCTTTTGAGTTGGAGTCTCACTCCATTGCCCAGACTGGAGTGCAGTGGCATGCTTCCAGCCACCACAGCCTCGACCTGCTGGGCTCCGTCGGTTCTTTCGTTCAGCCTTCCAAGTAGCTGAAACTACAAGCGTGTGCTACCACGCTTGGCTCATTTTGATTTATTGTAGAGGTGAGGTCTCACCAAGTTGCCCAGGCAGGTCTCGAACCCGCGGGCTCAGGCAATCCACTCACCTCAGCCTACCAAAGCGTGGGATTACAGGCTGAGCCAACCTAGCCCGGCTTAATCCCTTTCTTATAGTATTATGATAGTTGTTCAACATCCACTTTGAGTAACATGTGATACTAGATTCTTTGTTTCTGTGATAGATCATTCAGTATTATAGCCTCTAAGTTCATCCAAGTTGCTGCAAAATTCATATTTTTGTCCTTCGTTATGGCTGCATAGTATTCCATCATGTATATGTATCACATTTTTTTTTAGTCCAGTCCTCTTTCGGTGGGAAGCACGGCTGATACTGTAAATTCTGACTCAAAAGCAGGTCCTGTAACAGATCTCATTAGCACAAAGTTGGGAACAACAGATGCTGCACACTGCTAAGAGAGGGAGGGAGAGAGGGAAGGAAAAAGGGTATAAAACAACATACTGGGTACCAGGTTCACTACCAGAGAAAGAGAGTCTACTAGAAGCTCAAGCCTTACCTGCACGCAATTTATTTATGTAGTAATCCCTCATATGTAAATCCCCCACAACTCAAAAGAAAATAAAATAAAAAGAAGAAATCTAAAATTCTATTAAAATATAAGCAGTATTGCCACAAGCAAAAAATTATAATTTGGAATTTAATGAGACTCCTTCAACCAGACAGAATACAAATTCAGGCAAATTTAAACTCTGTAATGAATAAAAATGGCTTTAAATCAAACTTATTTGGTACTTGAGAAACAGAAACATAAATAAAGACATAGTGAAAAAGCAAGAGCAAATATAAAATTTGATGGATAGTCAGCCAATATTTTTTAGGAAAGAAGGAATCTTAAGAAAGTAATTACAATATCACACTTTCATTGGTGAGTTTCCTTGCACATAGAGCCTGAGGTGTTTTTACTTAGATTGCCTCAGTTCTCTTTTGTTTTGATTGACTACTGGAAGAGAATTCACAGTAAAGAAGGACTTATGTCTTTGATTTTTATGATGGTGCTTCAGTGTAAATCGATACAGTTCCATTCCCCTGTGTACTTCAAGCTCATGTTTATTTTAGTTACATAAGTAAAATTCCCTAATCATAGAAAAGTGTGATATTGTAATTACTGTCCTTTCAAATCAGAGAGCCAGATTCTTGATGTTGATACCCAGTTCAGTTTGAATCAGGCCTTCCCCACGTATGAGAAGGGAAAAAACACCCCTGACATCAGGTTCAGAATGAACACCTAGGTCTTTATGTCGTTAAGACCTGATATGGGGTTCACGGTTGGGTCTTAGGCTTTTTCTTTTGAATATGAGATATATCGCAGAACACAATCTTGGTCAAGGTCAGTCTATGGCCTTAATAAAGTGATGCAAATACAACCTCTCCAAAATTAAACAAAACAAGACAAAAGATCATGGAAAAATCAAGTCTAAGAACAACAAACAGTCAAAAAATCCACAAACAGGCCCAATTCCACAATGTTCCATTCTGTGATCCCCCACCCTGCTAGTATGACTGATGCTGCTTCTCTACAGGTTACAGATTCAGCCTCATTTGCTTTTTAATTGCTTTAAAATTTATTGAGTTAAATATGGTTCATTGTTTAAAAATCAGTTACCTAGAATTCCTTATGGTCAACCTCTGGAAGAAATCTGTGATCTTTATTGTAGAGCAACACTGTCCAATCAATGTTCTGCAAAGATGGAAATGTTTCATATCTGTACACTCAGAACTGTAGCCATTAGTGGTTATTGCATGCTTGAAATTTGTTATATCTTTAATTTTATTCAGTCGAATCCACTTAAATTTAAATAGCCAATTGTGATAAATGACTAATGTATTGGACAGGACAGCTTTAGGGGCTTTGATTGGATCTAGGCCTTAAAGCATTTAGGGAAGAATTTTTCACCACCGTGGTGTGGCGAAATTAATACATATTTCAAAACATGCTCTTGGTACTTCTTGTGGAAAATTGGTACGTTTAAAAATAATAAGCACTAGTCAGATATTTATTTCTAACGAGTACTCAAAGTAGCACCTGATCACAATATAAGTCAAGGATTGATTTCAAAAGATCTGACGCTTGTTTGTTTGTGGAAGTCAGAAGATATTGTGTTGGGGAAGTAGCAACAGATAGTGAAATAATAGAGTTTCAAAAAAAGTTTTAATTGGGGGGAAAACTAAGGGAGAAAATGTAATTCATAGTTAAAAGGAAGGGCTTTCAAGAAGAACAGGGGTGAGCCTTATCTTGTTCACTACTAACTGTGTAATATTGGCAAGTTACACATACTCTATAAAATTTAATTACTTTACTATTAAAGCAGGAGTAATAATACTTCCATAATTTTTAGGACACAGTACAACGCCTGGGATAAAATAAACACTTTATGTTATGTTAATTATTCACAGAATTACTTACTCCCAGTATGACCAAAGCATAAAATTATGCAAATTAAGAAAGATTCTAATATTTAAATTATCACCTTTTGTATAGAGGAAAACAAAATCTCTTTAATTATGGATAAGTAAACAGATCTTCAATCTTCCCAAGTTCTAAAGAAAGGCAGCAAGACCTCATCTCTACAATAAATCAAAAAATCAGCCGGGCGTGGTAGCGCATACCTGTAATTCCGTCTACTTGGAAGGCTGAGGCGGAAGGATAGCCGGAGCCCAGCAGGCCGAGGCTGTGGTGACCGGGAGCGGCCACTGCACTCCAGTCTGGGCGACAGAGTGAGACTCCAACTCAAAAAAAAAGAAAGGAAAATACTGTTACAGTTACCTGTAAATATAAGTTGTTGCCACTGGGAGGCAACATAATAATTACATAAAATGGATTTGAACACATAAAAGGATATGGGTACAAATCTCAGCTGTTAGTCATTAATTTGTGACTTTGACGAAATTTTGTAACATTTCCAAATCAAATATCAAGTGAAAACAATAATATCAGTCTTGACTGATAATATCACATGAGAGCTGTAAACAGCGTAAGAATTGGGTCAAAGCATGTTTTACATTAAGATTTTATACAGAAGGTTAACATTTGCTAAATTTTCATTCACAAAATCACTGCAGTTATGCGATTGCCTAAGAAAGTAATAAATATTAAAAGCAACATAAACAAAACTATTTGTTCATGATGAAGTGATTTACAAAATTGTTTATTCACTGATGAACTGATTTATAAAATTGGTTCCCATTCACGCTGTCTTCCCTCCTGGCATTAGCCTCTGTCTCTGCCACTACAACAAGGTCATTGTGAACTGTCTTTCACCAGCTGTCAGATTCCAACGATTAGTAATATAGTGCAAATATAATGCACTATGCAAATAAAAATAACTTGCAAAATGTTGAAAGTAATATTAGAAGTGTGCTTAAATAATAGGCAAAATCACTGACAAATGGGAGAACATCAGAGTTAGACAAGTTAATGATTTAAAAATAGAAAACCAATAGGAACATAAGAAGATTGGCAGATGTTTCAAAGGAATTAAATCAGACATAAAGTCCAGTTAATTGTGTTATTGTGCTACCATAAAATTATGTTGAAAAATAAAAACCTCTCAAAAATCTCAATATGTGATTGTTCTATTGTTTTGAGAATTACTGCATACAGATAATTGTAGCTAAAATTTTAAGTATCAGATAAACTCTTGTTTACAAGTATTTAACTGTATTTTTAAAAATAAGGACGACTTCTCTCCTATTTATTAAGAAATATTGGTCCTTCCTTTGTTTATGTATCTAGCCACTATATAGTACCAATAATACTTATGTAATGATAATAAGGCAATGTAAAAAAATAAATCAGATTTGAAAAATGCTGAAATAATTTGACATGATTAGCGACATACCTGTTCTTTCTACTCTGCATTTGCATCAACTGTGTCATTTCCAACATTTGCCGCTATTGTGAATTTTATGTAATTTTCCAGTTCTTTGTTTTCTTCTTTTCTTTATACTTTGTCCATTTTTTTAAAGATGTGGGGTACAATTCAGGATTAAGTACATACATGGTCATCATACAGGTGAAGTTTGGGCCTTCCATTTGTCCTCACATCTCCTGGTTTGGGATCAGGTACCCTAATTGATGTTATGTGTCTCCCCCCACCCGCCACCATCCCCTGGCAGTGTCCCACTACTGCCAATCCCTTTCATGCAATATTATGATAAATTTTCAGGGCCCACTTATGATTGAGAACATGTGGTGCTCAGTTCTTTGTTTCTGTGATAGATCACTGAGTATGATAGACTCTAAATCCATTCAAGTTGTTGCCCTGTTCATAATTTTGTCCTTCTTTATGGCTGTGTAACATTCCAGTATGTATATGTACCACATTTTAAAAATCAAGTCCACTTTTGATGAGCAGCACGTTTGGTTCCATGTTTTTGCCATTGTGAATAGTGCTGCAGTAAACATGTGTGTACAGGTATCTTTTTTTGTAAAATAGTTTGAGTTTCTCCAGGTATATTTTCAGAAGGGGAGTTGCCAGGTCATATGAAGGTCTATTTTAGACTCTTTTAGAAATTGCCACACTGTTTTCCACAGAGGTTGTACTAGTTTGCAATCTCACCAACAGTTGAGAAGAATACCCTCATTCCTTTTTCTCTGCATCCTCTCCAGCATTTGTTGTTTTTTTGAGACATTAATTATGGCCATCCTGACTAGAAGTGAGTAGTATCGTAGTATGACTTTGATTTGCATTTCTTTGATGATTAGTGAGGCTGAATATCTTTTCATATATCTGTTGGCTGCTTGTATGTCTTCTTTTGAGAAGTGTGTATTTATATTTTTGCCCATTTTTTAATGGGGCTGGGTTTTTTTTCTTTCTTTGTTTTTTCCCTTTCAGCATATTTGAGTTCCCTATAGATCCTGGCTGTTAGGCCTTTGTCAGATACACAGCTTACAGATATCTTTTCCCATTCTGTAGGCTGTCTTCCTACTCTCTTGATGGTATCTTTTGCTTTGCAGAAGCTTTTTAGTTTGATGATGTCCACTTGTCTGTCTTATCTCTTCTTCATGGGCTTATGAGGTTTTGATGAGGAAGTGGTTGTTTATTTCAATTTCTGTAAGGGTGTCTCCTGCATTTTCTAAGATTCTTATAGTTTGAGGTTCTCCATTTAGGTCTTTGATACATTAAGGCTTTCCATTTAGGTCTTTGATACATTAAGTGTATGGTGATAAGTAGGCGTCCTGTTTCATTGTTCTGCATGTGGTCAAACAGTTTTTCCAGCACCATTTACTGAATAGGTTCTCTTCTCCCCAGTGGCTGTTGGTGGAGGCTTTCTTGAAGATGAATTGTTTGAGAAATTGAGGTTTTGCTTCTGAAATCTCTATTCTGTTCCATTGGTCTGTATGCCTGTTCTTGTACCAATACCAGGCTATTTTGATTATTGTAGTCTTATAATAAAGTTTAAAGTCTGTAAGTGTGACACCTCCCACTTTGTTTCTTTTACTGAGTATTGCTTTGGCTATTTATGGTTGTTATGTTTTTATATAAATTTCTGTATTGTCGTTTCCAGGTCTGAGAAGAATGATATTGGTAATTTGATCAGTAGTGTGTTTAATCTGTAGATTGCCTTGGGTAGGATGGACATCTTAACAATGTTGTTTCTTCCTATCCATGAGCACGATATGCTTTTCCATTCGTTTGTCTCCTTTGATTTCTCTGAGCAGTGTTTTGTAGTTTTTATTGTAACGATCTTCAAATTCTCTGGTTAGGAAGATGCCAAGGTATTTAATTTTTTGTGGCCATTATGAATAGGATTGTGCTTTTTATTTGATTCTCTGCCTGTTTGTTGTTGGTGTATAAAAATGCAACTGTCTTTTGCACTTTTATTTTGTAACCTGAGACTTTGCCAAAGTCCTTTATCAATGCAAGGAGGTTTTTGACTGATTCTCTTGGGTTTTCAAAGTCATCAGCAAAGAAGAATAATTTACCTTCCTCTTTTCCTGTTTGGGTACCCCTGATATCCTTCTCTTGTCCAATAGCTCTAGCTAGGACTTCCAACTCTAAGTTGAACAGGGAGGATGAGAGTGGACAGTCTTATCTTGTTTTGGTTTTCAAGGGCAATGCCCTCAATTTCTGTTCACTTAGCTATATGTTGGCTGTGGGTTTATCAGAAAAGACTCTTATTATTTTGAGGTATGTTCCCTCTATGCCTAGGTGTCCAAGGATTTTTATGAAGAAGGGATGCTGGATTTTGTCAAAAACTTTTACTGCATCTAATGATTTAATCATGTGGTTCTTGTTTTTACATCTGTTGATGTATTTAATTACATTTACGGTTTTGTGGATATTGTACCAGCCCTGCATCTTGGGATTGAAGATTACTTGGTCATGGTGAATAATTTTTGAGATGTGTTGTTGGATCTAATTTGCTAGAATTTTGTTGAGAATTTTGGTATCTATATTAATCAGGGATATTGACCTGTAGTTCTCTTGCTTTGTTGAATTTTTACCATGTTTGGGCATCAGTGTGATGTTTTCTTCATAAATTGATTTGGGGAGAGTTCTGTCTCTACCAATTGTCTGGAATACTTTCAGTAGGACTGATATCTGCTCTTCCTTGTATATTTGTAGAATTCTGGTGGAAAGCTATCTGTTCCAGGGCTTTTGTTGTAGGTAGTTTTCTAATGATGGAATCAATTTCCCAGGTTGTTATTGGTGTATTTTGGGACTTAATTTCTATTTCTTCCAATCTTTGGAGGTTGTGTGATGACAGAAAGTCCTCCATTTTATTTATTATTATGTAGTGTCATTCTGTATCTTTTAAAATTATTGAGTTTGAAGGCTGTTTTGTCTGATATTGAAATCACAACTTCTGCGGTTTTTGTTGTTGTTGTTGTTTGTTTGTTTTCTGTTCACCTGAAAGTTTGTTTTTCATCCTCTAACTTTGAGTCTATGGGCATCCTTTATAGTGAGATGTGTTTCCTAAAGGTAGCATACTTTTGGGTCATGCTTTTTTATCCAATTTTCAATTCTATGTCTTTTCAGTGGTGCTTTCAGTCCATTCACATTCTGACTGATTATTGAAATATGAGAGTTTAATCCCTGTCATGAGGTTCATATAAAGTTTTATTTTGTTGTTTTCTTTTAATTTTGGGGTTGATATATGTGTGCGTTTTTAATTTTGCAGTTGCAATGTATGCTGTGTTGAGTCTATGATTTTCTGCATTTTTACAAAGTGTATAGTCATTTTTTTTTCTTTCTTCTGTGCTTAATATCTTCTAAGTGTCTCCTAGTCTGGAAGCAGCATAAACTCTTAGGGATTGGATGTCTGTGTAGGATTTTAATTCTCCATCACTGAGGAAGCTTAGCTTAATTGGGTAGGAAATTCTTGGTTGGAATTGTTTGTCTTTGAAAAGTTTGCAGATTGGGCTCCAATCTCCTCTAGCCTGTAGTGTTTTTTGTGGATAAGTCTGCTCCTATTCTAACTGGTCATCCCCATTAAGTAGTCTGAACTTTCTCTCTTGTTGTGTTTAGAATTTTTTCTTTTTCTTTCTTTTTTTTATACATACTTTGTGTTAGTGAAATACTATGTTCCTAGGTGTTAATCTTCTCATTAGATATCTTGCAGGGGTTCTCTGAATCTCTTGTGTTTGGATGGTCATGTCTCTGATGAGATGAAGGAAGTTTTCTTGGATGACCTCATGGAATGTTTATTCCAAGGTATTCTCTATCTCCTTTTCTGATTCAGGTATACCAATCAGGTGTAAGTTCATCCTTTTAATATGATCACATATCTCTTGGAGGGATTGTTCTATCTTCTTAAAATTTCTTCCTATGTTTTTAACAGATTGGGTTAGTTCTATATTTTGGTCTTTAAAGCTCTGAGATTTTTTCTTCTGCCTGTTTGTCAATTTATTATTAATTTAATGAACAGTGTTTTTTATTGCCAGCATCTCTGTTGTGAATTATTTTGTGTTTTGGTCTTGCCTTCCTTGGTTCTTATTTGTACTTTTCAAACATTCCTTCATTTCTACATTTGTGGTCTGAGACCAATTGTTCTGGGAACTCTTCATTGTTTGAATTCTGAAGTCTGTATTCATGTGCACTATCCTTTTTGGACTTTGTAGGGCACCTGCTTATTGTTGTTGTTGCTGTTGTTGTTGATCATTTCTCTTCATTTGTGGCAGATTTTTCCTTTCTCTTTACTTCTGTTCCTTGGTGATAGAGGGAATAGTTTTCACTTCTGTTTGCTCAACCCCCTATTCTTCCCTAGTTAGAGCCTCTGGATTTGTTCACATTTTAAGTCAGATTGGGGATGAGGAGTTGTGCTCTCCTTTTGCAGTTTGAGATTTGAGTAAAATGTATTGGAGTATGCTAATGTTAAAAAAGTGCCTGCAGATCACAATGTTCATTGACTGGGCTGTGGGCCACCTGAGGCCCGCTTCCCACCACCTCACATTATATCCATGTGATAGGATAGTATGTATACCCCATGAGTTCAAAATAGCATAAGGAAAAGGAAAGGAACTGGGAAACAGGGAAGGAAGAAGAAAGGACAGAGAAGAGAAAAAAGTAGAGAAGGAAAAGCAAGCAAACTAATAAACAGATAGACAAATCAATTAAAATGTAAAATAAAATAAAAAAGAAAACTAAAACTGACAATATGAAGACACTTTCACACTCAGATATACCATTATGTGAAGAAAGAAGTAACAAAATGAAACAAAATACACATACTGGAGTGGGGTTCAAGTGTTTAATTCATGGCACTGACATACAATTTAACAAGGGAGAGGTTATTAGCCAAGGTTCAGCCGGCCAGGACCACTTGCCAGATATGCAGACACAAAGCGAGGGCCTCGAGCTATGGCAGAGGCTGCCCTTAAATAGGTCAGAGACTGCCCACCTTGCGAGCCCGTGAAATTCAAATATACCAATCACATAATGCCAGTGGGGTTTACAGAAGCAGAATGAGCAAGTTAGCTAATCTAACGTAGCCACTTGGTCCCTTCCAAATAAGGTATCTCCTAGAGACCCTCCTGAGTGTGCATTCCAGTCCAGATAAGGTATCTCCTAGAGACCCCTCCTGGAAGCACATTCCAGCTGAGTGATATCATCTCACAGCACCTAATATGTGGGGGTACAAATTCATTACATTGTACATTATATAGGGAGATTACAAATGCAAAACTTTTTACATGCCACGGGATATAAAATTCATCACTTCCTACAAATTCATGACCTCCCAACAATACTACTGCTCTCTTTCTGGTGGGATCCCAAAGATGTTGTCTGCCTCTGCATTGTGGATTGTGCTGGAATCTGAGTAGCAGGGCATGGGTCAGTGACCACAGCAGGAGAGCTTAGGCCACTTGTTCCCACATCCCCATTCAGTCAGACAGTCGCACAACCACTTGCACACATACTTGTATGCATATTTGTCCTTATGCACACACATATGGAGACTCATACACTCCAAGCAACTCCATCACCACCTTGGAATCCCTTTGCCTACGTTCTTAAATTTTTTTTAACTCAAGGCATTATCTATATCTGTATAGATCATGTATTATTTAATCTCTCCATCTAGTGACTTTTTTCACATAATATTATGCTTGTGAGAGTCAACGTTGTTATCACAAGTGGCTGGATAGATTATTAATTTTAATGACTGCAATAGTATTTTTGTCTTTTTTGATGGCCATGTCAGACATTGCCTGTTATTGCGGATTAACAAAAAACAGCTATGATGAACATTCTTATGTATGTATCCTTGTAAATATAATCACTAGTCCTTCATTAATTTCAATGAGGAAAAGACATAAAAGTAGAATTTTTTGCTCCTTGAGAATGCTTCACTTTGAGTTAACTAGATAATACTACACTGTTTTTCAAAATGGCTGCAATCCACCCATGATACATCATTGCTCCTATTGCTTCACAACCTCTTGATATTTGGTCATGCTAGAATGTGTTACATTTTGGCAATCTAAATGTATTTAATGCTATCTCATGTTGGTTAAATTTTGCTGTTTTTTCCTGATTATGAATAAAAATAGTTACATTGTTAATGTGTACTAGTAATATGATAACCTTTTTGTGAAAGATTTTCTAAAGTTTTACGCCAAGTTTTATTTGTTTGTCATCTATTTTCTATAGTGATTGGTTTTTAAAAAATATATATGAATTCTAGTCCATTGTTTATTATAAGTGTTGCAAATAATTTTTCTTATTAGTCGATATCTCTTTAACTTTCTGTGGCACTTTTTGAAGAACAAGTTTCTTAATATAGCAGAATCAGTTTTACCATTTTCTTTTTGATTTTTTATGTAGAAAAGGCTTTTACTAAGGCCATAAAAATATCCCTTTTAATCTTATGAATATTTATTACTTTGCCTTATGTGTCTATATCTAATCCACAAAGAATTGATTATATTTGTATATACGTGTTGTGAATTAAGGGTCTAATTTCTCTTTTCCCCTATTGTTACTTAATTGTTCCAGCAGCATTCATTAGAGATGAGGGGAGTAATCTCCTCAGTGATCAACGTGACATTCGTGTATCCAATAGATGCTTGGGTCTCTTCCTGGAGACTATTATTTTTTGTTGCTCTATGTATCCTTGCACCGATATCACACTCTTTTAATTTCTACAAAATAATAACTAAATCTCACCACCTTGTTTTCTCCTTCTCCAAGATTGTCTTGGTTACTTTTTATTTCTTTTAATTTTTATACACATTTTTAGAGTAAACATCAAATTCCACCTATAGCTTTTTGGAGTTTTAATCAAATTGCTCTGAACCCTCAAAATAATTTGGGGAATAATTAGCATTTTAAATATTAAATCTTCCAAACCTGTGCCTGGAATAGCTTTCCATTTACTAAATGGCAGACATATTAGGTTTCCAATGTTGTCATTAAAAGTCACCAAAAACTTGGTATCTTAAAACAGTATACATTTTTTTTATAGTTGTGTAGGTCAGAAGTCTGACATGGATCTCACTGGGCTAAAATAAAAGCATTGAATTTCTTTCTGGAGACTATGGGGAATCCATATTCTGCTTATTTGGTATGACTGGCAGAATTTAGTTACTTGAAATAACAGAATTGAGGTTCTTATTTTCTTTCTAGCTATAAATTGTGAGTCATTCCCAGTTTCTAAAATCTGCTGCGTTCCCTAACTTATATCATTTTCCTTTATCTTCAATGCAAGAAAAGGATGAGTTGAGTTCTTTGGGTCCTTTTCACATTCCATCTGTTCTGCCTCTTCTACTTTTAAGAGCTAATGTGAATAGATTAAGCCCATGAAACTGAGTCATGATAATTTCTCATCTCAAGGTCCTTAACCTCAGTTACATCTGCAAGGTCCATTTTGTCATGCACAGTAATATATACAAGATTGTAAGGATTAGGATGTAGATGTCATTGGGGGGCCATTACTCTGTCTGCCACAGTAGGACTTTTTTAATGTCTTTTGTTAAAGCTTTATTATTTTTCTCTTTAGTTCTTGCACATGCATTGTTTGTTTTCAGACTTACTTTTATAAACTTTACATTTTAAAATATTTGTTTACATTGAAAATCACATACCTACTATTTACTATTTAGCAAATTTCTTGAGTGGTTTGTTTTTGCCCTAGAATTTTTTCTGTAATGAGTCTCTGATTTCCTGCAGCAGAATTAGGCAGGCTTCTCCGTGTTCCAAATATGTCTAATTCGTGTCACCATTAGAGTACTCTAATTTTTGTTTTTTTTTCTTTCCTCTCTGTCAATTTACTATACAAAAAAACAAAACAAAACAAAAAACCACAAAAAAACAAAAAAAAACCCAAAAACCAAGAACTCAGCTTTAAAAAATTTTTATAATCTTGGTGTCCAGAACAATGCTTGGCACATAGTAGATGCTCATTAAATATTGTGTTTGTTTAAATGAATAAAAATGATTTTTTTCTATGTGGAAACTTAAAAATTGTACTGATCATTAGTTACATTGAAACATTGTAAAACAAAAGGAATTTTTTAAAAGCAAGATAATATTGAGTGAGCTTGCAACGCAAGGTTCTAAAAACATACTGGACTGAGCTTTTGGCACATAAACCTGGACCACATGGCTATTGCCCTATTGTTGAAACATTTAAAGTTGAATAGCTCTGACTGTGAGAATTGTACTGATTTCATCCCATTGCATGCTTGTGAGAATGACCATTTTCATGGTTGTTTTAACTATGGTGAAGTTCATTTGGGGCTAGAAACAAAGACTAGGAAAGAATGTCTTCCATTTAGAAAACATCCTCCTCTCTTTAAGTCCAGGCATTTTGGCTTTTTTCACCAGGAGTGGAGCTGCAGTAGCTCTTGCTGTGGTTAAACATGCAGGAGGAGAAGACAAGGTGCTCAAGACAGGAGAGCAGAGAGCAGGTTGGTGAGTCATTTTAGGATAGTGTAAATTGGTGTAGGATTATCTTATGATCTACTTCCAGTCTATCATTTTACAAATTTTTAATGAATTTTATCAAATTTTAAGACTTTTGTCTGCTATGTCAGAGGGATTAAGGAATAGAGTTTCTATAATGCTTTAGGATAGGCTGTATAGGAAAAAGCAGCAACAATTGAATGAAACCAATTGAAGAATGGTTTTTAAAAATGCTGAAATGTAGTTAGGTACCTATCACTATCCTGGCTGAGTAATCAACAACGTTGAATGTATATTTGTTAAAAAAAGTAAAGATTCTTATGGATTTTTTTATAGACGTTGGCAATGGCAACTTGATAAATATTGGTTTTATTCTGTAAAAGTGGGATAGAATTTGGAATATTGTGATTTGAGTACTAAAGGGAAATATGAACAGGCATACAATCTGGCTGGTAAAGTTTGAGATATTTAGGGTAATAATAATAGCAAGCGATTCAAACTTAGCTTGTTTTTTTACAAGCTATTAATCCCACTTTAGTCAAAATATATTTATTAGAAAGGCCATCAGGGTCATTTTGCAATAATCTATTCAATAATTCATAGAGCAGTAGCGTCTGCTAGGGAGAATGCTGGAGGCAGAAACAGGTATGCCGTGTTCTAATTTCTCCTGTCAGTTGCCTAAGTGAGCAATTAACATCTCAAGATATGAAGGATTTTTCTCTTTTTCAAAATTGAGTTGTTAGTTTAGATTAATGGCTCCAATAATGAAAATCTGGAGAGCTCTCTGTTTAATATAAATATATATACCCAGATACTATCCCAAATCTATCAGATTAGAATCTTTTGAGTAGAGAGGAACAAGAATCTGCATGCTTCAAAGTCTCTGATGATAAATTTGGAACAATGCTTATATCTATGGTTGAGTTCAGCTCCAAATTTAGAAATTTGGCTCATTTTATTATCTCCTTGCACACTCAAATTCTATGAATCATTTATGTATTTCACTAGTTATAAGAACACTTCTTACAACACTATAATTATAGGTATACATTGTTTCAATATAATTGCAATATGTCACTTTCTAAAAGCATGCCAGGGTCAACAACTCAAGTTTTTATGTAAATGAAAAATTACCAGGTACAACCTGAAAAAGTTTTTTGTTCTATAATCTCACAGCTTATTTTCGGTTGTGTAAGTTTTCATCAGAACAACAACAAAAGGGAAGCAATTTTTTCGCATGTGGTCAGTTGCAGTGACCAAATCCTGTATAACTTATGCTTAAACTCTGCTTTTCCCTGACAATCTGGTGCAAATAACATCTAGTGACGTGTGAATGAGAGATGCTATCTTTTCTTTTCACAGAAATTTTACTTGGTTTTCTGATTAGTATTTCCTTTCTGTATATTCCAGAAATCAGTTTTTCCATTCAGAATTAGTATTGTTTCAAAATGACCACATAATTTATCTTTTATAAGGTCATTCAGAATAATTGATAATAGCCAGAAAATGCAGTTGTGATTATTTGCACTTGTTTACTCAGAAAAAATGTAAATTAGTAGTTTAAAGACTAGTTTTTGACCTTGAACTTACAGACCAAATATTTTTAATGATAAAATAATCCTGAATGTATCAAAATGTATCAGAATTTGAAGAAGTCGTTTAAGTTAAAAAAAAATCATATGCATGTCTCTTACTATAAGTTTCCTCACTCTGGACCAATAATTAAAAAGTTATTCTATTTATGTAAGTGATATGAACTGGTATTCATTACAGAAAAGTAGGTAGCAAATATTTTTAGTAGTTTTGTGATAGAAACAACATTTAATTATTCCAAATGACCTATTTAAAAAGAATAAACTTCCACTTCCAGCTAACATGGAACAACAGAGAATGGGTTAAACTCCCATCTGAAAACAAACAAAAAAATCATATGATACATGAAAAATCAGCTCTTGGGAACACTGCTCACTAAATGATAAATGGTAATACTCTGAGAAATGGGAAACAAATAAGAAATGTCCTACAATTGCCTTACCTTAATGAGTTGATAATGTTTCCAGGCTGCAGTGCAGTGAGGACAGCCCCAGACAGAGTCCATCCTGCAGTCTCCCTGACTTGAGAAGAATCAGAGACCAGATAAACCAAAGCTGTAAAAGTGTATCAAATATAGTTCAGGAGAGGAGAGAGCTGTTTTGGGGTCTTAATATCCATAAGGAGCATCCTGAACACATCTTCTCCTGTACTTATTAGCTGTTTCTATATTGTTTCTGGTAAAATGTCTATTTGTATTATATTATATATTATAATATATCTTGTATTTAAATTAGGTTTGTTGATTTCTTATTATTGAGCTAGGAGTGTTCTTGACATGTTCAAAATAAAAGTCCCTTATCAAATATATAACTCACAAATATTTTGTCCTAATCTGTGATTTGTACTAATAGATATCTATGAAACACACTACCCAGTAACTGCAGATTGTGCATTCTTTTCAAGGGATTACAAACAGGGAAGAGTAATTTGGGGAAGATGGCTGTGCTATTTTAATTGTGGTGATGATTCACCTGTACAAATGAGCAGCATTTATCCATTTGTACTCTACAAATATGTGTGATTTATTTTGTGTCAATTATACCTTAATCAGTCTGTAAAATTTTTCTTAAAAATATAATTGAAAAATATGATTAATCAACATATATAAAAAGTTATATTTCATGGAATCTTTAGTGATATATAATCCTTAAAAATATTTTGTTAGCCGGGCTTGGTGGCTCAGCCTGTAATCACAGCGCTTTGGGAGGCCGAGGTGAGTGGATTGCCTGAGCCCGCGGGTTCGAGACCCACCTGGGCAACTTGGCGAGACCTCATCTCTACAATTAAAAAAAAAAAAAATTAGTCGGGCGTGGTAGTGCGTGCCTGTAGTTCCAGCTACTTGGAAGACTGAGGCGGAAGGATCGCAAGAGCCCAGCAGGTCGAGGCTGCGGTGGCCGGGAGCAGACACTGCATTCCAGTCTGGGTGACAGAGTGAGACTCCAACTCAAAAATAGTAGTCACTTCTTTTCTGTGGAATATGTTCCAAGAGTCACAGTGGATGCCTGAAATTGAGATAGTACTGAACCTTATGCAGTAGATCCTTGGTATCTGTGAAGGATTAGTTCTAGGATCCCCCCTCAGATGTGAAAATCCACAGTGCTCAAGTCCCTGATATAAAATGGCTTAGTTTTGCATATAACTTACTCACACCTTCTCACATATTTTATATTTAGATTACTTGTAATACCTCATGCAATGTAAAAGATATATAAATAGCTGTCATACTGTGTTGCTTAGAGAATAATGACAAGAAACAGTCTGTACATGTTCATTATAGACACAACATTTTTGAATTTTTTTATTTATTTGTTCACAATTCACAGATGTAGAACGTATGGTTCAGAGATCTGACTGCGTATACCACATTTTTCTCATACATACATACCTACGATATAGTTTAATTTACAGATTAGGCACAGTAAGAGGTTAACAAAATAACTAATAATAACATAGACATTTATAACAATATATTGCAATAAAAAGTTGTGTGAATGTGTTCTCTCTCAAAATATCTCAATATTTTAAAGTCGTGGTTGACCATAAGTCATGGTTGACCATAAAAATGAAAAAATGGGTAACAGGGATTTCTAGAGTCTAAAAAATGGAGACACAGTCAATGCTTTCAGCTGGCCTACTTACGCATACAAAAGTAATTTTCATAGTTTTAATTAACAATGTATATTTCTTTTTCCATAAATTGTTCAACTTTTATGCCATGTTCATATTGTTGTTTTATTATTTTTCTTCCTGAATAGAAAGACCCTGTGTATCAAGGATATAATTACTTGTTTTACATACACATTGCAAATTTTATCCTTGTCATTACCTTTCATTTTTGTTATGGTATACACAAATTTTACATTTATCACAACATCTATTCATTTTTCTTGATTGTTCTTATTTTTCCTTAACAATCATAGAGAGTCATTCTCTGGATAGCCAATATTTCTTTTTGAATCCTTTGGTTCAGCCTTTATGAGATCCCATTGTCCAAAGTGTCCAAAGAGCACTTTGCTCTGCTTTCTTAGTCTTGAATATCCTAAAGTTAATACTGTTTATTTTAATTATTTTACCCATCAAAAGTTAATTTCTCAGGAATGTGGAATTGGGAGGATAATATATTTTGTAGAACCAAATTCACAGTAAGATGAAAGTGGTTAAAAAGAATGATTATCCACACATTAATACTGGTAAAATTTACCATGAAAAAAAGAGAAATTAAGGAATAGCTTCCAGGTGATATAGAATAGATTTCCTTGAAAAAACATTTTTTTGATAACATCATTAAGAGTCCAGTTTCTAGAATCAGACTACACAGATCAAATTCTAGTTTGAGTCCTACAAAGTCACTTGTTCTCTTTGTCACTCAGTTTCACTATCTATAAAATAAATAACCCTCATAGAGCAGTTTGAATAGTTTAATAAGATATATTTGTCTCTGCAATAATTTTTTTTTTTTTGAGTTGGAGTCTCACTCTGCCACACAGACTGGAATGCAGGGGCCGCTCCTGGTCACTGCAGCCTCGACCTGCTGGGCTCTGGCAATCCTTCCGCCTCAGCCTTCCAAGAAGCTGGAACTACAGGCGTGCGCAACCACGCCCGGCTAATTTTTGATTTATTGTAGAGATGAGGTCTTACCAAGTTGCCCAGGCGGGTCTCAAACCCGCGGGCTCAGGCAATCCACACACCTTGGCCTCCCAAAGCACAGGATTACAGGCTGAGCCACCGAGCCCTGCTGTCTCTGCAATATTTTAAGTATTCAATACTATTTAAAACATAATTATCATTTAAATGAGTACATTAAATTATAACTATATTTACTTTTATTATTTGCAAATAAGTAAATATCTGTTTCATCTTTTCCATTTCCTGTGCCTAATTGTGTGCATGTTTGTATAAACAAATTACACTTTGCATCAAGTGAACTTTGCCAACCCCATTCATGCATCCATTTATTCAACACATTTTTTAAAAGTTACATTTGTCAAGTGACGTACATTCAAAGTTGAAAAATCAACTATCCCTGATACGTACACAGGCAACTCCAATATTTATATGGTGAATGTAAGGATATAAAAATTCATGCAGTTATTTAATAATCTTAAGGTAAACCCTAACATTTTACTCTGCTCACTCTCTCAGTTATTATAAAATCTGTTGCCATAACATTGTTATAACTTGTTTTTAAGATAGTATTTTTTTTTCTTCACTTAGTTGCCATGTTCTGTCCTCTATTTCTTCCACCCCCTCCATCCACCTGAAGAATATTTTCTTCAAGGAAAGATACTGTTGAATAATTCCTCCTTTAACTTCAAACCTCTTTTCTTATAACAATTCATTTGAAAATATTCCTGAGTCTCAAGCAGTTTGCCGCTTTATATCTATTTGCATGCATACTGTTCTAAAAATTTGTGCAAAACTTCAAGCAAAACAGAAAAGCAACTAACATATATGAAACAATTTTAGGTAAGCTTCAGCTTTCAAAATATGTCCGAGAAATGCTGTAACTACTGTTGAGAGGAAATAAGCTGCTGGCAAAGAAAGAGGCCGGAGTTGTCCTTCCCCCAGCTTTTGTTTGATGTGGAAAAATGATTTAGAGAACTGTGCAAAACTCTTGTCAGAGTAAACCAAATGTGTTTAGAATTCAATGCATAGAATAGTCATTCTTCTATGCATCAAGAATATCTATTTAAAACCTTCACCTCTACCTGATTTCTCTATTGTTGCAGCAGAAACAGTATCCTTACTCCTATAAAAAGCCATCACAGCCACTTGTACTCTGGAATCCATCTCTCATTATTTCTCAATATCCTATTCTATAGTTATTCTCCTCCATTCTCTGTTGCAACATCAGTTGTTGTTGTTGTTGTTGCTGTTTTTGCTGATTCATTCCTTTAGCATCAAATGATCCAGGGATCCACAGTCGTCTCCACTGACCACCCATATTTTTCTAGTTATTATCTCATTACTCCTCTTCCCTAAATAGTATACTTATCAATAGATTTAGCTAATAGTACACTTTCCAATTCTTCACTTTCTGCTCTCTTTTCAGATGACTTCATTCTCTTTTCTCCACAAATTCTGTACTGATCAATGTCGGTAAGGACATCAACTTTGTCAAACTCACTGGACATTTTACTATCCTTATATTCCTTAACCATTCAACAGCATTTGACACAGTTGACCACTCCTTACTTAATAAAAACTTTCTTCTATGGATTTCTGAACACATCCTTGTTTTTCTTCCTATATCCCCACCTGCCCTTTCTTAATCTTATGTACTGGCTTTCCTCCCTCTGTCTTAGTTCGTGGTGTTGAAGCTCCTTAAGAAGCTGTACTTGGCCCTGAAGATGTATTCTCTAACCAGGTGAGCTCATTCTGTTTTATGTTTAGTTCCGTTTTTGAACTGCAGGTACAAATATCTAATTGCCTACTTGACATTTTTATTTGAATGCCTATGTTTAGAGGCTTTTAAACATGTCGAAAACCAGAAGCTTGCTGTTTTTCAAATATGCTTTTCAGTCTTTTCTTTCCTACTCCTCATTTCAGAAAAGATGTGTTGAGTTATCTTATTCTACATTCATTTTCCTGTATTTTCCTTGGCATTTCCTAAAAAATAGATTTCAAAGATAGCAATAACGGCCCAGTATGAAAAATATCTTCATTATGCTTGAACATGTTAATCCAGAGATATGATCATTTGGTTTATTTGGTGGTTCATGTGACAAACGAAGATGCATTTCCCTAGATTGACTTCAAGTGATTTTAGCTTATTCTAATTTTCTTGTTTTCATGTGTTCTCCTTGGAAGTATTTGATTTTTTATTGTGGAAGAGAATAACTGTATACTTCAGATATCTGATGCAGATCACAAATTTTTATCTGTTCCTTACAAAAGTGGACTCATATTGCATCACTATTGTGTAAAACCAAAAGGAAAACATGTAATTTTTTAAAAAGATAAAACATATGATGGCAGTTTTAAGATATCTGAGATTCACTGTTCATGTGTTAGACTATAGAGATAAATTCATAAGCAAGTTCTTCTCAGCTATCACGGTAGTTTTCAGAAATTACTTTAATCAGCCGGACATGGTGGCTCATGCTTGTAATCCCAGTAATATGGGAGGCTGAGGTGGGAGGATCACTTGAGCCAGGATCCAGGCTGCGGTGAGCTATGATTGTGTCATTGTACTTCAGCCTGGGCAACAGAGAGAGACCCTGTCTCTAATGAAAAAAACAAACAAAATAAACAAAATGAAAAACAGAAAAGTAATTACTTTAATCAGTTTAATTCTTTTTTCATATTCTCATTTTTTTCAGCTGAAAAGAAAAATAAAAGTTTGGAGACATAAATTATATTGTAAAAATAATTTTTTTTCAAAATCCTTTCTCTGACATAAAATTTTTTTCCTTTTGCAGTGTCAGATAATAAATATAAAATGAAGTTTTTCTTGATCAAATTGACATTTACAGGATACTCTATTCAACATAACAGAATACATACTCTTTTTAAGTTCATATAGACAATTCATCAAGATAGACCACATTTTGGTCCACAAAATATTCATTAACAAATTTAAATATATAGTAAGATACCCATAAAAACATTTAAATCATTTATATTTCAGAATGAAATAAAGTTCAATAAATGTGATATCAGTAACATAAAGATTGCTGGAGAATCATCAAATATTTGGAACTTAAATAGTACAACTTTATAATAACTCATGGATCAAAGAAGTCTCCAGATAAATTAAAAAATGTTTTGAACTAAGTGAAAGTAAAAGTACAACTTACAAATTATGATGCAGTGAGGCTATGTTTAGAGAAGAATTTTAAGAATATTAAGTAAATGTATCAGAAAAAGGAGTAAGAACCAAAATTAATAATCAAAAGTTTCTTTTATGAAGTGAGAGCAATTTAAAACCAAAAGAAGAGGAAGAAAAGAGATCATAAATATTAGGGAAGAAATAAATGAAATTGAAAACAGAAAAACAACGGAGTAAATCAAGAAAACCAAAAGCTTGTTCTTTGAAAATATCAATAAAGTTTATCAAACCTCAGGCAGGTTAAGAAAAAAGAGAAAATACAAAAATGATCAATCTCAAAAATAAAAGATTTCATGGACATTAAGAAGATAATATAGAAATATCATAGACAACTTTATTCCCACACATTTTATAAACAGATGACATGCATCAATTTCTTGAAATAGACAAATTACCAAAAGTAACACAATAAAAAACAAATAAGCTGAATAGCCTTATCTATTAAAGAAATGGAATCAATAACTTGTTATCTTCCCAAACAGAAAGAACCAGGGCCAGATGATTTCACTGGTCAATTCCACCAAAAATGTAAGGAAGATATGGTAAATTCTCCACAATCTCTTAAAAAAGATAGAAAGAGGCAAAATCTCCACAATCTCTTAAATAAACAACTGGAATTTAATACCTAAAAATACCATTTACTCTATTTAAAAAATGAGGTTCCTTTCATTTCTTAAGTCATATCCTTTGTGGTTTTATACCTATAGGCTTTGTTTCAAAGCCACCGTTTGAAGACACTGACTCTGCTTGCATTCAAGTCATGTCTCTCTTTCCACCTCATTTAAAGGTGAATTATTCTATTTATGGATTGGTTGGGCAGATGCCAAATCCAGAAGGGTTGACAATGCAGATGCCAAGGAAGCATTCTTATCATTGCCAACACAAATGGGCATTCAAAGGTAGGAATCTAAAACCCCCTCGTCAGACTACAAATGATGTATCTAGAATTTTCTGTTGAATTTTAATCCTAGGTTTAATGAGAAATTTTAAGAACTTGACTACAGCTTAATGTTCAGAAATGTAGTCTAATTTTGAATAACATATTTATATAGAGGATACCCTAATGGAATTTGAAGTTTTCTATTTTTGCAATGCTTACACCCAGCCCCATTTCTGGCATATAGTAAGATGTTCGTAAATGTGGTCAAACTAAAGGTAATGGATCAGATTTGACTTATCCTGGGTGGAAGATTTAAAAAGTATTATAATGCTTATTTTATTAACAAATATATATAATTATATAGATTCATATCTGAGTTTTGTTTCATGAATCAGTATAAATATTTAACTTTTATCTCAAGCAACATTTGGAAACATAGATGCAACACTCAATCTTGACTATATATCACCTTAGATATTAATTTTTATGTTCATTCAATTACTCTGGTACTACTTATATTGTTTCTTCCTAGGCTTCGATCTTATTAAATATTATCTATGCAATTTAGTCAAAATGCAAATGAAGGTAAATGACAAATTTTTGTGGGAATGTGTTGACAAATCAATGGGATCAACAAAATCCATCCATTTGCTTCTTGTATAAATTATAGTTTTGAAAAAGATGCATTAAGATGAATATTTATTAAATAATAAATAGAACATATTGACCTATTAGAATCAATAAATCCAACTTTAAAAAATAATTAAATATTTATTTATCTTAATGTCATTTAAACAAATATTCTAGAAACCTTTTCCTTATGTTAAGACAGTGTGCAAGCTCATAATTTTCCACTTATATGACATATTTTCAAGATTATTTCAAATGTCTAAGTGTTTTAGACAAAAATTTATTCATTACAGATTACCCTGAGTGTCCAAAGTGGCATCAAACTGCTCTACGGCTGGCCAGCATTACAGTGGTTATACTGGTGTCCACAGTGATAGGACTAACTGTTTGGGGTGAGTAAATTGACAGTTATAAATTCAGGTGTATAGAATAAGATATTTCCTTTGGAGTTTACCTTTATTTTTCTAGCTTCTTCAAAATCATTTTTCATGTTTACCTGATTTTTAAATTATTGTTAGTAAATGACAACAGCTCATGATTCATTACAATTAGCAGTTTTTTTCCTGTACTGAAGAGGCAACAAACTTGTTAATTTACAAGGCCTATTCTGTTCATAATTTTAACTAATTGAACAATATGAAGGGTTGACAGTCAGAATTCTGTGAACTGAAGTTTCATTTTTTGGTGAAACAACTTAGTTTTATGAAAGTTGATTTGGTCTTTTAAGAAAAATGTTTGACATTACAAGTGACCTCATATCTTATTTGGAGTGTTGACAAAATTTATAAGCTGCTTGAATTTTTTTTTTTTTTTTTTTTTTTTTTTGAGTTGGAGTCTCACTCTGTCGCCCAGACTGGAGTGCAGTGGCCGCTCCCGGCCACCGCAGCCTCGACCTGCTGGGCTCCGGCGATCCTTCCACCTCAGCCTTCCAAGTAGCCAGAATTACAGGCATGCGCTACCACGCCGGGCTGATTTTTTGATTTATTGTAGAGATGAGGTCTCACTGCCCAGGCGGGTCTCGAACCCGCGGGCTCAGGCAATCCACTCACCTCAGCCTCCCAAAGGTGCGGGATTACAGGCTGAGCCACCAAGCCTGGCTAGCTGCTTGAATTTTTAAGTCTAAACTACATTTAGGGTCTGTTCTTAAAGTGAGTTTAAGTAAATAAGAGCTATGAATAATTATATTTCTTATTGTTTCTTGTGTGACTTACTACATGTTAGAAGCTGTGCTCAGCATTTTCTATTTATTATCTTTAAGTATTGAAAGAACACTATAAATGTTAAGCGTTTTTCTGTTTCATATATGAAGAAACTGAGAAATAGATGTTACATAACTCATTTAAGATTATATGATTCTAACCTATAAGAGACGCAAACTTAAATATATTTTAATCTTGTTCATATAATATCCTTTCTGTTTTCATTTAGTTTTTTTAAGAAGGAATCTCTCAAACCTCTAAATTTTCATACTTTGCCAAATTTAAGGGTGAACATGCTATGAACAGATTTCCTCCTGACCACCAGTTTGTGCGTTCATTAGCAGTTTTATTTAAATTAATAATTAAAAGGCACAAGCATATATATGTATATATATTCATATCTATCTACTCTATCATCTACCTATCTATAGCTAATTAGTTCTACCTTTTTTTTTTTTCATTTCTTAGTATGTCACCTAAGGTTATATTCCTTCAATTTTAACCAGAGTGAGAAGTTTGGTAGTGAGAATGGAACTAAATATTGCAATTGCAAGAACATTTCTCCCAGAAAACAATACAATAATATAAACTTCACAGGTAATGGTTTTATTTTGTTGTACTGTTGGGGAGGAAAAACTTTTCTTCGATTATTTTAGGTTCATTTCCTGGGGCCTGCAATTAAACTGACAACACAGAGATTAACAGAAGAAAAAGTTTTTTAACAATGCATATGAGTTAACAAAAAAGTAACCAGCTCACTAAATGGTTAAAATTAGAGACTGATATACCTAACTTGGTAGGAAATACGGAGGAGGAAATATAGGAGAGTGACAAAAAGTTGGAAAACTGGATATCAATGAAAACCAGAAGAATTAAGAACCCACAGGATTGCACTATAGTTTTCCACTGAAATATAAAATTTAGCTCTATAACAATACCCATTTCTTTCAAAGATGATCAAAGTAAGACGATTTTTATCTGCAAAATATGTCATCTGTTAAACTTGGCCTGATTATTTAGATGAGTGCAACAGGAATAATAATTGACTATATAGATCCTTTTAAGATTGCTTTGTTGGAATAAGGAATCACAGATTTGACTTTTAAAAGCCTCTTGAGATTACGAAACCAAGTTATAAACTTTTAATCAGACTTCACTTGCAATGTCTATAGATTTGGGTAAAATCCTCCCTGACCGAGGTTTTCCAAATATCCTAAAATTTTCTTGGGTTTGCCAGGAAATGATCTTCCTTCCTCATATATAATGCTGGGGATCCTGTAAGCTGGGTACCAGTTCATGTTTTGTTCAAATGGTTCCATAAAGTTATCCTTAGGTTTATTTATTTATTAATTTATTTTAAAGATGTGGGGTACAATTCAGGATTAGGTTTACAAACGTTGATTATGCAGGTACCCTTGTTGATGAGGTGTGTCCCTCCCTCCCCTAGCAGTTTCCCTCAAACAACCTTGGGTTTTTTAAGCTATCTGGTAAGTTTTTATTTTATACATGTAATTCTCAAATATGACATTCCAGTCAAAGTCTTATAACCAATGTTTCCAACTATGTTCAGTTACAAGGAGTACTGATTCTTATTAAACTTATATAAACTACTACATTGTTATAACAATAAAAAGTCAGTAAGATTTTCCAAATTTTGGAGAGATCACGAAGAAAGAAAAGATAAATATTTTATTTTTGCTCACAAAGTTATACTCTACTAATTTGCTTTTAATTGAATGTAGCTTAGGAGAAAATAAAGTTTTCTTTTATGAATCCCTCAGCTTCTCCATTAATTCTGGAAGTCCTCACCCAGTTCAGTACAGTGATCTTAAAGCTATTTAAGTAATATTATCCGAAGTCTGTCTTCCACAGTACCTGCCATAGTCCTTTTCACAAGTCTTTCTGAAGACAAAGGACTTTGGTCTGTAGATGCTGCTTTCTGGAAAGCATAAGAGTAAAAAAATAACTGTCTGAGAATCATAAAAGACTTAAAATGGCCATGGTTAGAGATCCAATGAGAATAGCACAATTTGAAAAAAAAAAATTGTGTTGCTTCTATGACATATAACTTTTAAACTGACAGTCAACATTTTGTCTGATAATATACTAGGACATTTCATGGATAGCAAGCAAACTGACAAATTTTTAGAACTTCATACAATTTCTAATGCTTATGCTAAAAACTTATACAAACATAACAAAGAAGGTTAGGCAACATTTCATATTTGACAATGCTTCCCTTGCAATTAAGCATATAAAAAATCCAATTAGTTTAACACCTCTTTTTACAAAGTGAATGAAAAAAAATTGAGGTTTTCCAAGTGGCAAATTTGAGAATTTCTTCTGAGAAATCACAGTCAGTTGGAGATCAAGAACAATTTATTTATAATTTGATTTTGGAAAGTTGTCGAAAATGTTCAAGGTTTGAACATTTGATTAAATAGATTTAAATACTTAGTCATCCATTTAACCAAAACAATAATGAAAGGTAAACAAAGTACAGTAATTCTTTTATATATGAATCTTCAAATCGTGAACTTTCAAAGATGTGAATGTGCACTTTAATGTTCAATCACGTAAGTTAGTTCACGTGTCTGGCATGCAGTCATGTGCATGCATCCTCTACAAGAGGTTGTGCTTTTGTATACTTTACTGTACAGTACTGTTTGTCTTTTATGTATTATTTGTGTGTAAAGTATTAAATATCTATTACAGTATAGTATTATATAGCCAATTGTGTTAGCTGGGTACCTAGGGTAACTTTGTTAGACTTAAAAACAAACTGGACTTATGAAGGCGCTCTTGAAATGGAACTTGTTTATTTGTAGGGAAGTTACTGTAATAGGATGTAAACAAAAAATCTTAGTTCCTTTCAATACTGAGGAGACAAGTTTCTTAGTCAACCAAAGGGATAATAGAGACAACATGAAGTATAGAAAATTATTTTGATAAGTCACAAAATCTTTGTTTCCCTGAGAGATTTTTTTAAAGGGTAAAGAAAAACTTTCTACAACCTCATTAAGAAAAGACAAAATGATCTCAGAAAACTTTGTCATTTTAACAAGAAATAAACCCAACTCTAGTGTTGCACTGGTATGCTATTGATATCAAAATTCACTCAAAGCCTAATAATAAATTCATTTAATCTTAGCCTGCTTGGTCACATGAGATACAATTCTCTCTCACTGTCTTTTTTCTTTTTTAGACTCTTCACAACTTTATATATCCATAGAGGCACTACTTTAAGATAAAGCGGCACTCTTTTTTTCTTAACAGGATACATCTTTCATAACTTGTATACTTTTCTTAGTTCAAAACACATATTACCGTCATTACATACTTTTGTATACAGGGATTATTTTCATCAACCTTATTATGCATAGTAGTTTCCTCATATATGTATGAAGTTTTAACTATTAGTAACTTTAATCCCCAATAAAAATTAGAAACTAGTTGATTGTAAACTGTCATATACTAGCATTCTATAGTAATTAGGAAATTTATAAATTTATCACATTATAATTTCTAGAGGCATATGCCTCCTCATAGCATAACTGTTTAATATGGCAAAAGAACATGCTTATTAATAGTCCAAAATATCTTTAGTTTCACTTTAAAAATTAGGAAGTCAAAAGTAGATAAACTTGTGTTCAGTAGTTAACATTTCAACATTTTATCTTATTTGGAAATAACATCAATATTAAATGAATATCTATCACTAATGGAAAAATCAAACTCTGTAAAGTATTTTAAAGTTTTAATGTTTTGAGCCAAAGTTAGTGACTGCAGCCTGGTGAAAAAAAAAAAACCCAAGAAGCCTAGAGTAGATTGTCCTGAGTTGGTCAGATTACAGTTTGTTTTCTACATTTTAGGGAGGCAGAGATAGGCCAATACGTGGAAGGCATTGGTTCCAGCTGAAAAGGTAGGATACAGTAAAGCAGGAGTTTGTAGATTATAGGTGGACTTGGGAGATACTTTCATTTACAACTGATCAAAGGAGTAAGAATCTGTCTAAAACTTGGAGTCAGAAGAAAGGAATGTTCCCAGTTAAGGATGCTCTGCAGCAAAATCGAAGGCCTGTAGGCATGACTTAACCCTTGCTGTGCATGCATGGCCTTAAGTTTTGTCTATAATTTGTTTTCTTATTACTTCAAAGAGTCTGTTTTGTCAGTCTTAAGATCTCTATTTTAATGTAAGTGCTAGTCATTTGTGCTTGAACTCCAACATCCAAACTCTTCACATTAAGGCCAGATCTAGTTTTTAAGGTATTTCTGGGCTCTCCTTGGTCAAGAAAGTTGGTGGGGGCTTAGAATGTTATTTTTAGTTTACACTATTATTTAATTTACCTTAGCATAACTTTAAGATTTAAGTTGCTGAAAAAAATTGAAAACCATTTTAAGCATACATATCATAAAGTATAATTATCATTGAAATGTTTTTAATACACATGTTCTTACAATTATGCTTGGATTGCTCATGAAAATTTGAAGTAACATTAAACATAGATAGCCATCACCTAAAGTTATTTTTCTTGTAGGTACATTTTGTAACATACATATATTAGGCAAGTATCAAAAATCACAGAAGCAGAGAACCTAAAAAGTTATATATATAGCTTTTCTCTCCTACTATTTAATTTTTAATGGTTAATATATCTCAAGCAATTCGCTTTTATTATTGATTCTGTTCTTGGGTTGACGTTACAATTTTATAATCTCAAACATATAGCAGAAATAATATAAGCTTATTTGACTAGTAAATCTATGTAGACTAAAACTTGTGTCTGCATTTTATTTTATACAGACAATTCTGGTCACATTTTTAAAAAAATTAAATTAATGTAATCTATCAAAGATTATCCCAGATAACATAAGTTGACATTTGAGTTAGTTTCCATTTTTCTGAATGTTTTAAAAATATTCAATTTTTATAAGTTCTTATTTTTCCCTAAGCAATTAAATAAATCTCTAAGTTAATTTGTTAATAGTATCTGGCCATAAGACAATGTCACACATGTATAATATGATACATATATAGATATACATAAACATATAGACACAAATAGAAACTTTTTAGTTCTCATTCTAAAATTTTATCATGAGTCAGTAAAGTATAGTAATATGAAACTCACTAGTTTATTTACTATAGATGGATCTGAATGGTGTTTCCAGATGAAATAAGTTAATTTTACCTGCTTAATGAGGACCAACTTTTTTTGCGTGCCAATATTTGTGAATAAGACTTTTAAGATTTTAATTTTCCCTGATATGCAATTTTACAGAGGCTGTGGACTAAATTTTTGAAGGGAAGAATTTTTCTGACATACCAAGT
The DNA here is from genome assembly GCA_027257055.1 of Cephalopachus bancanus. Lineage (NCBI taxonomy): Eukaryota > Metazoa > Chordata > Mammalia > Primates > Tarsiidae > Cephalopachus > Cephalopachus bancanus. The sequence continues at coordinate 961,020 of JAPVLO010000394.1, forward strand.
GCATTTTCCAAAGTTCATCAGAGTGGATAAAATATCCAGCCAGTTTATAAATAATCTTTTTCTCTTTTTTGATGTTGGGTAATATTTTTAGTTATCTGAGAAGTTAAAGCAAGGTACCCTTCAGGATAGAAGCCAGAGTTCTTATTTTAGATGTCTGCATTTTAAAGATATGGCTCTCAGGTCTTTAAGAGGAGAGTACTGGGCAGTAGAAGATTTACATCTCAAAGGGACTGAGAAAGACATGGTTCAGGGACATGCTTGCCTATTATCAGAGGCCTAGGGTAATTACTACTTAAGTTTTTCTTTTCTCTTAAGTGCAGGACAGTCTTTTATCCAATATTCTGAACTTTTAGAATATCTGCAACACGTAGTGACAAACAGGGGAGGTTTGGGGACGGGTAAGAAGGACAGGTAAATTTGAATTACTTCCGGTGTTGCGGGAAAACAGAGAGACCACGACACTGAGACTATCTTAGGAAGCAGAGGTTTATTAAGCGCTGACACGACTCAGCGGGCTAATGCTCCAAGGCTGAGTCACCAGTAGAAAGAGAAGAGGGCTTTTATCTGTTAGTTTAGGCAAGGGAGGGGGTCGAGTTGTATGGCTATACATTTTTCTTTGGAATTTGCCAGGTTGTATTTAGCAAAACCAGATTTTCAAAGAACAACTTGTCTCCAGGGTATACATGACAAGCAGGGGCTGTAAACTGGTAACTTCACAAAGAGAGGATGTGGGGGTAAGATTGTGAATGGATTATTATCCTGCATTTCCAGGAAAGTGACCTTTGACTACTTGGTTTTCTCAAACCCCACATCTACCAGGTTTTGGAGCTTGCAGGTTGATTTTTAAAAGGAATAATTTTAACTGTTTTTTAGCCTTTCTCTGCCACACTAGAGTTACATTTCTGTTTTTGTAAAGATGAAATCAGTAAGAAATGAACAGTTTTTCATTCTTCTAATAATTGAATCACAGCCTCAGTAAGAGAGAGAGAGAGAGAGAGAGAGAGAGAATGAGAGAGTGCAGTACATGTGTACTCTCATGGGATCCAATACAAGCTCTCAGAAGGCAAATAGAACAAACAGGAAGGGAGTGGCTATCCCTGGATGGCGAATGATCTATAACTGAGAGAACTTAAAACTGAATGTCATCCAAGAGCAAAAATAACTCAAAGAACTAGTTCTTATAAGTGTTTTCTTCAGCCAATCTAAATTTGCAAAGGGAAAGAAAAGAGAGACTTTCACCACCTTCACTCCATTGGATGCAGCAGAAATCTGGGAGACTGACTTAATAAGAAACCTTACCTTTTCTGACTTTGTCAGAAGTCCTGAGATCTCAGCTGCCACCTCAGGACCTCATCTAAACTTTGTTATCAAAACTGTTGGCGGGGGGGGGGGGGGGAACTTTTCCTCTACTCTCTTTGTAGCAGGAAAAGTAGAGAGAGCATGACACCGAGACTATTATAGGAAGTGGCATTTTATTACGCTAGCTAGCATAGCGGGCCTGAGAATTTTAAGCATCCAAATCAAGCTCGAGCACCCCAGAACAGGAGACGTGGGGTTTTATTCCCTCGTTTAGGTAAGGGAGGAGGGTCGTGTTGAGTGATTACATATTTCCTTTGGAATCTTACAAGGTTGTACTTAGCAAAATCAGATTTTTCAAAGAACAAATGGTTTCCAGGAACTGCAGGCTTGTAAACTGTCAACTTCAGAAGGAGGGTTTTAGATAAGACTCTTTTCCATTTCCATGAAATAGCCAGTCTCTGAGCCATTTGACCTTTTTTTTTTTTTTTTTTTTTTTTGAGTTGGAGTCTCACTCTGTTGCCCAGACTGGAGTGCAGTGGCCGCTCCTGGCCACCGCAGCCTCGACCTGCTGGGCTCCAGCGATCCTTCCGCCTCAGCCTTCCGAGTAGCCGGAACTACAGGCGTGCGCTACCACGACCGGCTGATATTTTGATTTATTGTAGAGATGAGGTCTCACTGCCCAGGCGGGTCTCGAACCCACGGGCTCAGTCAATCCACTCACCTCAGCCTCCCAAAGGCGCGGGATTACAGGCTGAGCCACCGAGCCCGGCTCATTTGACCTTTCTTAAACAAAACTTGCCCAGTGCCTGGTGGGTCTTTAAAGTTGTAACTTGCCTTTCAAAAAGAAATATCTTTCACTGCTATCAACTCCTTTCCTGCCCTGGGCTAGTGATTGCTATGAGGCCAACTGCTGATCCTGAACCAGCTACATGTTTCTGTGTTTATTCACTCAATCATACAAGAAATATATTTGAGCATTTGCCACATTCTGCCACATCTTAGCTTCAGCTCAGGAAGCTGCAAATTAATCTGACAAAGGCCATATTAACAGAATTTTTAAAAATTTAATAGGAGATTATAATTAGACTATTATTAGAATTCACATGGAAGCAAACAAAAGGAATAGCTAGTTCACTAAATGGCCAAAGTTAGAGATTCATCTACCTGACTTGGTAGGGAAAGGGAAACAAGGAGAAAAGGCTCCTAGGTGAAGAATAAATAGGTGTTTTTGGGAGAGATAAATGAGTTTTTCAAAACACACTGGGGATAGAAAGCTTGTAATAACATCTGTTTATGCTGGTATTAGTGGGTTTTCTGCCTTCTTAATGGCTACAAAACTTTCTTTGAAAGGAATTTATGGTAGATTTGTGGCAGTCTTTTTCCTGAAGGTAAACCACCCCCAAAGAGATAATTTATGACAGCCTCCTTTCTCAGAAGTTTCTGCTTTGATCAGAAAAGAGAAACTCTGAGAAGGCCTTTCTCTCTCTCTTTTTTTTTTCATCTGTTGAATTTGAAATGTTTCCAGTTTACAATAATTATTATCTCAAAGTGGCATAATTGGGTTTGCACATTCTAGTCACCTTCAGTATTTTGAAGATGATTTTCTTATTTGGTTGATTTCTCCCCAATTCTGATTCCTATTAATCTGCTCAGGTTCGCTGCTGAGCTCATGTTTGATACTTTTACTGCTGGTAAAACTCTCCTTATATACCACCATCTCCAATAGTCAACTTGCTATACCACTTCAAGTTTTGCAGTTCTATTGCTAGATAACCACAAACATATCGTTGACAATCTCTTCCCAGTTTTCAAATTCTTTATATATTTGACTCTCTATATATTTATTAGGTACAAACAAAATACTTGGTTTTCTGACAAGAGGGCAAAGAATTTAAGAAAAAATTGCTGCCTCCCAGAATCTCCTGATCAATTTATGGGATGGTAAAGATGGTGTCAGATAGCACTGCTATATGTGGTTTGAAACTGATAAAACCTTTTCCTGACAGAAGGCCTAGAGTAGCTCCTTGAACTGGGTATCAGTGTGTCAAGTGAGTGCAGGAGATGGAGTGTGGGTTAAGGATGATAATCTAATAGCAACCTGATGACAATAAAGCCAGGTTCCTGGACCATCAATTTTATTTTATTGAAAATAATCTGGATAGCAGTATGTTAAATCAAGTTCACAACTATACTAAGGATTAGGGTGCAATATTTGCATAAGAATTTATGATAGAATCAATCTTCAGGAAATTGTTCCTAGGCCCTTGAGAACAAATTCATTTGTGAGATGACTTGGTGGGAAACTGAGATGTATTGGCCTAGAATAGTTTCATTGATTGGTTGCCTTTTACTACTCAAGAGCATTAATCGCCTTTACCTGTTTTTGTCCAATAAATGTTACTTCAGTAGTGGCTGCTGTTTTTGTAATTATTGTCTGTTTTAATATGTAACTCTAAGGAATTTAGATAATTTGTATAAAAATAGTAATGTTAAAAGATTAAATGGTAAGGTATTTGGAGATCAGTCTGGCTCAAGAAAAAGGAAATTACTAATTCACTAATGTTGTCTAGGTTTGTGTTCATCCTTTGCACTGCAGCAAAGATCTTTTTAAAACGCAACTCAATGACCAGGGTACATTGGTGCTTAAAAGTCTACAGTAACTTTTCATAGTGCTTGGAATAAATAAATTCTAAGCTCTTTAACATGGTCTGCTAGGCCGTCTGAGTTTTGATTTCTTATAATAGGAGGCTTATTTCTCACAATTCATCTCCTCCCTTTATACTCTTGTCTCCAGCTTAATGAATTTCTGTGAGATAATAAAATGCAGCATGTTCTCTCAACTTTGAGCCTTTATCCATGCCAACCCTAAATATTCTCCTCTGAATATTTAGGTCTTTGTTGCAACTCTCTACCCTCTGAACCTTTCCAACATATATATGTTGTTCAGATTACACATACTGACATAATAAAATTATATATAGTTGATTTTAGTTTTATTACATAATAGAAAAATTAAATATAAAATCACATATATTGGATATTTGGGTTTTTTTCTATGGTTGTTGTTGTTCTTCAAGCTACCTGTTTATTTTTTGGTCTCTTTTTAAAAATTAGAGTGTTTATTTTTCTTATATATAAGTGCTTATTACAGAATAAGAAAATTAACCTTCTTCACAAATTACAAGTATTTCCTGAGTATAAAGTCTACCAAAAACTACAAAACTTTACACAATGCAAATATAATGAATTACATTAAAATACATTTCTGGTCCTTATTTTAAGTTTGGAAAACTAGTAAGCACATTCTAACTTCTAACTAAATGTTGATGGTGGTAATGGAATGATAGAATACAACATGAAAAATATAACTAATGTGAATGTGAGTGTTCATGATGGCATTTTTGGCTTAACGTTGTAGTCTGTGTCACATCTCTTTTTATTTTTCTTTTTTTAAAAATTATTATTATTTTTTCCTTATGCTGCTCAGGCTGGTCTCAAACTCCAGAGTGCAAACTCCCACCTCAGCCTCCCAAAATGCTGGGGTTACAGGCATGAGCTACTGCACCCAGCTTGCATCTCTTTAACAGGTTAACTCAAAACATTGTTATATTACTTCCCATACCTGTACTATTCTTTTTTTTGTTTTTTTTTTGAGTTGGAGTCTCACTCTGTTGCCCAGACTGGAGTGCAGTGGCCGCTCCCGGCCACGGCAGCCTCGACCTGCTGGACTCCGGCGATCCGTCCGCCTCAGCCTTCCGAGTAGCCGGAATTACAGGCATGCGCTACCACGCCTGGCTGATTTTTTTATTTATTGTAGAGATGAGGTCTCGCTGCCCAGGCGGGTCTCGAACCCGTGGGCTTAGGCAATTCACTCACCTCAGCCTCCCAAAGGCGTGGGATTACAGGCTGAGCCACCAAGCCCGGCTACCTGTGCTATTCTAGGCTTCTCTGGAGCATCTGAAAATGTCCTTCAAAGGGGGGGTGGGTCCCAGCATGACGGAATCCAAAAATTATTTGTTGATTATTTTTATCTTCTTTTCTCAACATATCAATAATAGTTCCTTACACTCTAAATAACTATAATTTTCAGCAAGTGGACTTCTTTCCATTTTACTGCACTGGTAGAGACCTGCGCTTCTTTATTGCTATGGTATATGGCTTTCAGGCAAACAAAGAGAAGTTAGTAATTTATGTCTTATTTTAGAAGCCAAATGCTACCATAGCAAAGGGTATATCTAGAAAAGCTTTTGAATAAGCATGAGAACTTAAAGTCATTTATTTCTGTCAATAATTTACAATACTGAAATCCTGCAAAACTAAATAATCTGATTACTCTTAACAAAAATATGTTCCCAGTTTTGTTCTGAAGTGTATTGCTGGGTATTATTCCCAACCAAAGCAGTGAAAACATAGTTCCTTCATACACTATTTCAATGATTGTTTTGTTGCTATTACTAAAAAAAATAAAATAAGATAATATACCCTGGAAAGAGGTTTAGGAAGAATTAGGGTTGTTTGCTGATTCAAAACAGACACTTAACAGAAGGTATTTTCACCAAATAATGTGATTCCCCATATACTCTCTCAAGGATCTCCAATAGGTTCCAATGATAATGACTTTTTAATAGACTCTTTTATAGTTTATATTTTCATGTTCATCTCATTTGATATAAACATATCAGATCAGTTTTTTGTACAAATTTATGAATGTCATAAAATATAATACCAAATTTAAGTTATAAAACAATTAAAAATATAAATAAAATACAAATGCTCATATACCTACTATTCAGATTAAGATATAAAAATGCATTTAAAAAAATTTGATTTTAGAGTTGTGGAGAACAAGTGAGGATTTGCTACAAAGTGGGTTGCATGTAGGTGGGGTTTGGCCTTCTAGCTGGTCCTCTCTCCCTCTGATAGTGAACCAGGTACCCGGCGTGTTGCCATGTGCTCCCCTCTCTCCTGTTTCTCTCCCTTCCCTAGCAGTGTCCAGGATCTGCAGACCCCTCACTTCTGCTAGTGTGACCAGTTAGTGATCAAGATACACTTTTGAGTGAGAACATGCAGTATTCAGTTCTTTGTTTCTGTGATACTTAATATGATGGTCTCCAACTGCATCCAAGTTGCTGCAAAGCCCATTACTTTGTTCTTTGTTATGGTTGCTTAATATTCCATCTTGTATATGTACTGCTTTTTATTTATCCATTCCACTTTCGATGGTCATCTGGGTTGATTCCATGTTTTTGCTATTGTAAATAGTGCTGTGATAAACATGTGTATGCAGGTATCTTTTTCACAGAATAATTTGTATTTCTCCAGGTATATTCCTGAAGAGGGATTGATGACTTGTATTGGAAGGTCAATTTTAAGTTCTTTGAGAAATTATCACACAGCTTTCCATAGAGGTTGAACTAGCTTACAATCCCACTAACAGTTGAAATGTCCCTTTTTCGCTGACGCTGTGCTTGCACCTGTTGTTTTTTGACTTATTAATGGTAGCCATCCTTACTGGTATGTGGTATCTCATTGTAGTTTTGATTTGCATTTCTCTGATAATTAGAAAAACTGAGCATTTTTCATGTGTTTGTTGGCTGCTTGTATGTCATCCTTTGGAGAGTGTCTGTTCATGTCCCTTGCCTACTTTTATTATTTTTTTCCTTTCAATTTATTGAGTTCATTGTAGATCCTGTATATTAGCCTTTGTCAGGTGTATATTAAAATATATATTTTTTCCATTCTTTGCAGTGCCTCTTTACTCTCTTGATGATTTTTTTTGCTGTGCAAAAAAAACTTTTCAGTTTGATAAATTCCTACTTGTCTATCTTAGCTTTTGTTGAATTGTCTTTGAGGACTTGGCTATAAACTCATTGCCTACTATGATGTCCAGGAGAGTGCTCCCTAAATTTTCTTCTAAGATTCTTACAGTTTGACATTTTATATTTAAGTCCTCAATCCATTTAGAGTTAATTTTTGTGTATAGTGATAGACAGGAGTCCAGTTTCATTCTTCTGCATGTGGTTAGCCAGTTTTCCCAGCACCATTTGCTAATATATGGTTTCTTTTCTCCAATGTTTGTTATTGATGGCATTGTCAAAAATGAATTGGTTGAGGGACTGTCTTTTTATTTCTGGATTCTCTGTCCTATTTCATTGGTCTGTGTGCCTATTCCTGTACCAATACCATACTGCCGTGGCTACTGTAGCCTTGTAATAAAGCTTAAAGTCTGAAAGTGTGATGCCTCCAGTTTTGTTCCTTTGTCCTTTAGCTATTCATTCTCTTTTGTGCTTCTGTATACAATTCTGTATTGTCTTTTCTAGGTGTGCAAAACATGATGTTGACAATTTGATAGGGAATGTTTTGGATCTGTAGATTGTCTTGGGTAGGATGGAAATCTTAACAATATTGATTCTTCTAGTCTATGAGCTTGGGATATTTTCCATTTGTTTGTGTCATTGTTGATTCTTTGAGCAATGTTTTGTACGTCTCATTGTAAAGGCCTTTCACTTCTTAGGTTAAGTGGATGCCAAAATATTTCATTTTTTTAATGGTTATTGTGAATGAGATTGTGTTTTTTATTTGGTTCTCAGTCTGCTTTTTTGTGTATAGAAATGCATCTGTCCTTTGCGTGTTGATTTTATTTCCTGAGACATTACTGAGGTCTTTTGTTGTTGTTGTTTTTGTTTCTGTTTTGCAACTCTGCCAGGACACGAATCCTACCAAAGTCTTTTATCATTGTGAGAAGGTTTTTTGACAGACTTTCTAGGGTTTTCTAGTTATAGAATCATATTGTTCACAAAGAGGAATAATTTAACTTCTTTTTTTATTTGAATATCCCTGATTTATTTCTCCTACTTATAGCTCTAGCTAGGAATCCCAGTACTATGTTGAATAGGAGGGGGTGACAGTGGGCATCCTTGCCTTGTTCCAGTGCTTAGTGGGAATGCTTCCAGCTTCTGCTCATTAAGTTTGATGTTGGTTGCAGGTTTATCATATATTTTTGACAATGCTTTTTTTTTTTTTTTAAAGAATGCTCCTCTGATGCCTAGGGAATCAAGGGTTTTTATCAGAGGGAATGCTGGATTTTATCAAATGTTTTTTCTGTGTATAATGAGATAATTATGTGGTTCTTGGTTTTACACCTGTTAATATGCTGAATTACATTTATAGACTTGTGAATGTTGAATTAGCTCTGCATCCCAGGAATGAAGCCCACCTAGTCATGAGAGAGAATCTTTGAAATTTATTGTTGGATTCAATTTGCTAGAATCTTGTTGAGAATTTTTGCATCTAAGTTAGTTCATCAGGGAAATTGGCGTGTAATTCTACTTGCTTTTTAGATCTTTGCCATTTTGGGGTATCAGGGTGATATTAACTTCATAGAATGAACTAGGGTGAATTCCTTCCTTCTTGATTGCCTGGAATACTTTCAGTAAGATTGCTATCAGCTCTTCCTTATATATCTTGTAGAATTCAGCAGAGAAATCATCTGGCCTAGGATTGATTGTTTTCTTCTTTTTTTTTGGCAGGGATGTTTCTTGTCATTGAGTTGGTTCCTGAATTGTATTTTCTTTTCTTTTTTTTTGAGTCAGAGTCTCACTTTGTTTGGAGTGCAGTGGCATGATCATGGCTACTACTGGCTTGACCTACTGGGTTCAGGCAATCCTACTCCCTCAGTCTTCCAAGTAGCTAGAACCACAAGAATACATGACTATGCCCAGCTAATTTTTCTGATTTATTGTAGAGATGAGGTCTTGCCAAATTGCCCAGACTGGTCTCAAATCCCTGGACTCAGGGAATTCTCTCACCTGATTTCCTGGATTGTTATAGCTCTGTTTAGAGTTTCAGTTTTTTCCTGTTTTAACCTTGGGTGGTAGTTTTATTCTGGGAATTCCTACATTTCCTCTAGGTTTTCTTGTTTATTTGCATACAGATATTCATGGTAATCTCTGATAATCTTTTAAATTTCTTCTGGGTCAGTTGTGAGTCTTTTTGTATCTAGTTATATTTATTTAGACTTTCTCTTTTTTTTTAAGTCAATCTGTCCAGGGGTCTGTCGATTTTATTTATCCTTTCAAAAAACCAGCTTTTTGTCTCGTTGATCTTCTCTGTGTTATTTTTGTCTTCTATTGCCTACAATTGTAACTTTATTTTAGTAATTTGGATTTTTCTACTGAAATTAGGATTTAATTGTTCCTGCTTTTCCAGCTCCCTTAGGTGTGACATTAGGCTGTTTACTTGTGAGTCCTCTATTTTCTTGATATATGTTTGTACATTATAAACTTTCCTCTCAACACCAATGGTATCCCAGAGGTTTTGATGTGTTGTGTCTTTTCATTTGTATCCAGAAATCTTTTTATTTCTGTTTTGTTTTCTGTGTTGAGCCAAAAGTTAGTTATTAGCATGTTGTTTAGTTTCCATGCATTTGTGTGTTTTAGGGGGTTCTTGTGGGTGATGATATTTTTATTCCACTGTGATCTGAGAAGATGTTTGGCATTATTTCAACTTTTTGAAATTTGTTCACACTTGAAATATACCTGAGAATGTGATCAATTTTGGATTTTGTTTCATGTGCTGATGAGGAGAATGCATACTCTGTGGTTGTTGGGTTGAGTGTTCTGTAGAAGTCTATTAGGTCCAGTTGGTCAATTGTCCAGTTAATATTCTGAATATCCTTGTTAATATTTTGTCTTGATGATCTATTGAGAAATGTTAGTGAGGTATTAAAATATCTTACTATGATTGTATGGGTGCGTATGCCCTTTTTGTTTATGTAGCAGTTGTTTTATAAATCTAGGTGCTCCTGTGTTGGATGCAAATGTATTTGAGATGGATATTACTTGCTGATGGATTGAGCCTTTTATCATTATGTGGTGTCCTTTTTAACTTCTACTGGTTTGAACTCTGTTTTGTCTGATATAAGAATAGCTACTCCTGCTCTCTTTAATTTTCCATTTGTCTGGAAAATCTTTTCCCAGCCCCTTTCCTTGAACTTGTGGGTGTTCTTTGCAGTGAGATGGTTTTCCTGGAGGCAACAAAATGTTGGATTATGTTTCTTTATTCAATATATTCCTCCATGCCTTTTTAGTGATGCATTTAGTCCATTCATGTTCAAGTTAATTATTGATATGTGGAGTTTTATCCCTGCCATGATGCTCTTAAGAGGTTGCTTTGCTTGCTTTGCTTCCTTTTTTTCTATTTTTTTTTTTTAGATTTTGTGACTGATATGTGTGCTTTGTTAACTCTGTGCCTGCTTGAGCTGTTTTGAAGGATGGAATTGTGGAACTGTTTTCTCATTTCTGTGCTCAGGACTTTCTTGAGCCCATCCTGGAGATGGCATATTGTCTTAGAGATTGACTGTCTGGAAAGGATTTTAAATCTCCATCATTGATAAAGCTTAGCTTGGCAGAGTAAGAAATTCTTGCTTGGAATTGCTTTTCTTTAAGAATGTTAAAAATGGGACTAGACACCCTTCTGTCTTATAGGATTTCTGCTTAGAAATCTGCTGCAATTCTTCCACAGTAAGTGATCTGTCCTTTCTCTCTAGCTGCCTTAGGATTTTTTATTTTATGTTTACCTTGTGAAGATGGGTTACTATGTGTCTTGAGGATGGTCTTCTCATGTAATATCTTGAAATGGTTATCTGAATCTTTTTAATTTGTATGGTTGCCTCTCTAGTGATATAGGGGATATTTTCTTAGATGATCTCTTGGAAATCTTTTTGGAAGGAATTCAGTTTTCCCTTCTGTTTCACTGATGCCAATCAACCACAGATTTGGTCTTTTTACATAATCTCCCACCTCTTGTAGACTTTGCTCATTATTTTTGAGTTTTTTCTCCTTGTTTTTGTCAAACTGGTTTAGCTCAATGTTTTGATCTTCAAACTCTGAGATTCTTTCTTCTCCCTAGTTGATTCTGTTCCCTAGGCTGGTCATTGTGCTTTAAAACTCCAGGAAGAAATTCTTCATTTCCAGGATTTCAGATTAGACCTTTCTTATATTGGCCACCTCAACTTTTATCTCCTGCACTGCTTTTGTTGCCTGAGTAATCTTTGCTTCCAATTTCTCATGGTTTTCCTTAACCATTTCTCCATCCATTGTCTGAATTTTGTGTCCGTCATCAGGAACAAGTCATTTTGAATGGATTCCATTGTTTGGGAACTGGGAGGTCTTTTGTAGAGCACCAGGGCTCTGGGGATTGCCAGTGTTTTTTCATTGTTTTTCCTCATCTATGAGGAACAACTCTTCTCTTTTTATTGTTATTTTTTAGTTTTGTTGTTTTGTAGTTAGATACAGTCTGGTTGCCCTAGGGTCTTTTCTGCCATTCAAAATAGTTCACACTGGGGGAGAGAGATAGGCAGCTACTCCAATTGCAAAACTTTTTTCAGCCAGTGCTGCTGCAGAGCTCAAAATATTTTTCTACTGCTAAGTTTTCACGTGGCCAGGTCAGCCAGACTGCTTTCTGACTCCCAGGTGCAAACAGTTTGTGGGGATCAAAAGAGGGATGGGCCCCTGGCTGCGGTAGTACAACTGCCCAAGTGGCAGTGCCATTCACAACCCAGAAGTGTTCCCCGTGGGAAAGTAGGCTGCCTGGTGTCTTTCATAACTCTCTTTCCCCTATCAAAGGCCACATCAGAACTTAAAAACAGCAGTGTCCTGCTGTGGTGATGCCTGCCCTTAGGACAGGTGAAGCAAGCAGGTGTTCCTTCCTTGCCAACATCTGGCAGCAGGTACCAAGAGAGTGGAGCCAGTAAGGGAACTTTCCTGGCCAGGGAGCTGGCTGCCAAGTATTGCCAGTGGAGCACTCACTCAGGGGTTGATTAGTGTTAGGTATTCTGAATTCAGGTTGGTTCCCAGCTTCACATGGGCTCTGGTAGCCCTAACCAAGCCTCCTCCCATGTGGGACTAGAGACCTGTCTGTGGTTAGGGGGAGGAAAACTGTTGTAGACCTTGTCAGGAGCAGTTACCTCCTCCTGTATACAAGGCAGGACTGTAAATCCTACGTGAGTCTGGTGCCTAGCAGGAATGGGGACTCCTGGCTCCAAAGCCAACCACCCACTCTTTCTTGTTCCTAATGTATTCCAAGAGTGCATTCACCATCTAAGCCTGCTTATGTTACTTGGGATTACCAGAGGCTGGGATTGTCTTCCTTATTATGCTATGTGAGAAAGGTGCTGGTCATCTACTCCTCAGTAGCTGTGACCCAAGATATAAAAAGTTATTAGTTCTGCCTTAGCCCGCGAGTTCGAGACCCACCTGGGCAGCGAGACCTCATCTCTACAATTAAAAAAAAAAATTAGCTGGGCATGGTAGTGCATGCCTATAATTCTGGCTACTCAGAAGGCCGAGGCGGAAGGATCGCTGGAGCCCAGCAGGCGAGTTAACTCCAACTCAAAAAAAAAAAAAAAAAGTTATTAGTTCAGTTGAAGTATATGCAGACCTGTTTCTGACTACAGGTTTATTTTAACATGTATTTACATATTTTTCTTTTCATAGAAATGAGTCTGATGGTTTTTGAGGCACACAGATACTGATGCATAGTAAGCAATTTGTTTTACAAAGTTTTAATAAAGTACAATGTGAAATATATTTTTCTGCATCAAAAAATTACTTTCAAAGGCCATTTTTCCCCCAAGCAGTTTTTCTTCTGGTACCTTCTAGCTTTCTGTTTTCAGACAAGATCAGGCACATTCACGGTGGTATGGCCTTTAGGTTTTCTGTTTTCAAAGGTCATTCTCACGTCCTTTGATTTAAAATTGTTTAAAACCTACCTGAGGAATCCTGTTATTATTTTAAAGGTGGTTTTCTGTTATAAATAAAATATTTTTATTGTTAAAAATATTACTCTTCTATTTTTGCTTTCTGGTCAGATTTTGATTGCTAAATTATCAAACTAATATCTCACCCTCTGGTCATTGTTTCTAAGAGACTCATTGTGGTTCACACCTTGGGTTTCTCTGCATCCTTACTTACAGCTTCTTATAATCATGACAGGGACTATGAGTCAGAGATCAGATTTCTGAGAATTTGTCCTTAAAAGTAATTTAGTTCCTTAAAAGCCCACCATCTTTATTTCTTCTATAGTCAGTCTAAATACATTAATATTATCAATGCTTTCAGTTTCTCTTTGCTCTACCACTTATTAGATATATGACCTTGAGAGAGGTACTTAACTTTCTGTTTCCGTCTTTATACTTTATGCTATTTAACCTTAACTTTAGTATCTTTAGTTACAAAACGAAGAACATGAAATTAATAATGTTATATATATATCATGAGTTCATTTTAAGGAAAAGCATTTTATACATTTATTTGCATCAAGAATGCAAAAAATTATTTGATATGTAGCAATGACTCAACTAACGATAATCATTAAATAATTGGCATTTATCTCTTCTAAACTACTTGTCAGTGGAGAAGGAGGAGTGCATTTCTTAAAAGTGGCACAAAACTCTTACTTTTAAGGAAATAATTTTTTAAAACGTAAAATTTATTTTTGATATTAAAGTGAATTTTTAAAATTTTTTAACTTTTTTTTCATTTCAGCAAACTTATGTCCTAATGACTGGCTGCAGAAAAATGGTAAATGTTACAAATTTTTCATGAACTTTAAATCATGGAGCGATAGCCAAAAATCCTGTTCAGTTAAAAAGTCACATCTCTTAATCATTCAAGACAAGGCAGAACTGGTAAGTATTCATTTGTCATGGAAATTAGCCATTTTACAAATGTTATACAGTTTATTGCTGACAATAAACTCAAGAGACAGGTCGAATTTTCTCTGTCCCCACAGATGAATCTGCAGAAATTTACGGGGAGCTTGATTTTTCTATTTTATTCTTCAAGTAAATGGCAAAGCTGAGTTTTTTAACCCAGGCTCATTTACTTTTGATGCCATCCTTCATTATTACTTCTTGAAGAGAAAGATGGGAATTCTGTGAGTTGCCCATCAACACATTACCAATATCTGGCAATATCCCTCATATCTTAGATAGGGAGGATGGGCTTTTTAGTTTTTTTGTAGTTTTGGCATAGGCACTGGTTTTCCTCAGGGCTGCACATTGGTGGACAAAAGCAATCAGTGAAGAGCTGTGAAAGTAGATTTGTTCATTCTTTGTTGTTTTTTTATATCCCTATGCCCCCCTCCATCAGCTGCTGTTTACATCACCTTCATGAATTTCATTCAGCAACATGTTTTCACAGATCGCCTGCAAGAGTCATGTGTTTTGAAAATCTTTCTACACCAAATATATAGAAAACTTCTTCCTAAATTTTCCAGATTAGAGAGATTAACCTCGAGATCTTGTTTGGACAAAACTCAGGAGAGGTTATTTTAATAGGTTTAACTCTGTTAAAATTCTCTGTATTCCCATTGACAGGATTTCATACAGAGTAATATACAAGATGGAATTTACTTTTGGATTGGATTAAATATTACATACCCACAAAAGACATGGACCTGGCTGGATGGAACATCATTAAATCTACAGTTGTGAGTGCTTGTCATTTGAATACCACCAGGAAATAGAAGAGCTTAGCAGCAGATCCCTATTAGTGGCTTTCTAAAACTCTATGTAACCAGTTGATTCCTATGGATTGAAAACTTTGTTCATGTGCAAATTATTGAGTAATTTTCCTTAGAGAAATGGAGAATCCTAAACTTATTTATGTTTATATTTAGACTTTCATTTACTTAATAATACAATAGGTATAAATGAAAAAGTATGGTCAAATTCTCTACATTTAAATATTTATAAATTATCTAAATTTAAATATTTATTTAGGATTTCTTGAAAGTTTGTAGAATTTTTTATTTTGATTAGTAGAAGGACTTCAATTCCAATAAAATATTAAGAAAAAAAGGTATATTATGCATATTTTTTGTTTGTTTTGTTTTGTTTTGTTGGTTTTTTTTTAGTCAGAGTCTCACACTTCACCCAAGCTGGAGCACAGTGGCATGCTAATGGCTACTATAGCTTCAACCTACTGGGCTCAAGAGATCCTTCTACCTCAGACTTCCAAGTAGCTGGAATTCCAGGCACGTGCTACTGCACCCAGCTATTTTTTTTTTTCTTTTTGAGGCAACGACTTGCCATGTTGCCCAGGCGAGTCTTAAACTCCTGAACTTAGGCAATCCTCCTGTCTCTGTCTCCCAAAGTGCTGTGATTACAGGCCTGAATCACTTCACCCAGTCAAAAAGAACAATAATGCAACAAATATCTATTCTGACTTTTTAAAAGTTATCACCCCAATGAATAATATCTGCATCTACATTTATCTACTTCATTTACTTTTAGTTAAATTCCATGCATAGAGAGGGTTGACATTGTACACTAATCCCCAAAATACAGAAGGTCCAGGAATTTCAGGGTGATCGCTTCTTTTCTCAGTATTAAGGTTTCAGCAATCGTTAAAAGTTAAACATCTCTAGCCGGGCTGGGTCGCTCAGCTTGTAATCCCGCGCCTTTGGGAGGCTGAGGTGAGTGGATTGCCTGAGCCCGTGGGTTCGAGACCCGCCTGGGCAGCGAGACCTCATCTCTACAATAAATCAAAAAATCAGCCGGGAGGGGTAGCGCATGCCTGTAATTCCGGCTACTGGGAAGGCGGAGGTGGAAGGATCGCCGGAGCCCAGCAGGCGAGGCTGCGGTGGCCGGAAGCAGCCACTGCACTCCAGTCTGGGCGACAGAGTGAGACTCCAACTCAAAAAAAAAAAAAAAGTTAAACATCTCAAAAAATTAGAATCCTATGATGTCTCCAAAAGAGATGTGAATTTAAGGCAATTAGGAAGAGTACTGATGTTCTGGAGTGACCCAATAGGCCCGTTAGGTTTGTAAAAGGTTGAAAAGAATGGCTTGAATCAGGAAGTCATGCTGAAAATGAAGATTCTGTTCACATTTCTTATGTAAATTTATTCTCTATACCTATAGCATCCTTTCTGAGTACCATATACACTAAACTAATTTTAAAATTTAGTTTTGGTTATTTCTAGTAAGAATCTAGCACCAAATTTTAAAAGTGGCCTTTTGTCAACTCACACTCAAACTTGCTTAGAATTATTAATTTACTGATCTGGTTTATAACACTGAATATTTTCTGATATTTTATATGATAGAATTTCTTTGCAGTTTATTTATCTAAGACAGAAAAAGTTGGTTTGAATATCATGGAAAACCCGAATTAAGAGGAAATTTCCTTCTATAATGGTGAGAGGCGTGGGTATACTCAAATATACATGTACGCACAGAAATTCTCTTGTTGAGGTATCAATGTGAGTTTAAAGCATTTGAAGAGACGATGTTTTTCTCCTCTATTTCTTACCCCAGCTCTTCCTTTTTCCTTCAGTCATGGCTGAAATTACTCTTGATTTTTAACTTGTGAAGTCTAGATGTGCCAAAGAATATTCTTCTTTGGATATTTTTGTAGAATTAAGAGATTTATCATAAGCAAAAAGTGAAGACAAATTTTTTTCTTAAAGTATGACATCTGGGATTTAGGTCTGGAAGATGAAAAGGTGGATAGCTTGATTTACTTTCAACAGAAAATTGGTTTCATATTTTTTGAACACCATTAATATTTTAAATGTGTTGGCATTCCTACATATTAAAATGATGAATATGATACTGCATGCAGTTGAGTTGATATTTTACAGTCAAAAAGTTTAAATCAGAAATTTTTGAAGTAATAAAGTAAAATATTCTCCTAAAACGGCCAAATTTTAGACTAGTATTTTTCATATCATTTTATGGAATTGGAAGACTAATGTTTCTTATTTACTTTTGGTTTCTATGGGTCATTTATATTATTAACAATTTTTGACTAAGAAGAAACCATTGGAGCAATTCCTTCATTAAAGAAGGCACTTTTTCTTACTTTTTTAAAAATGTGCACTCCTTGTCTGACTATTACAATGTCTTAGTTCTCCAGCTTGGAGGGTATACCCTTTCCAAGAAGAGAGACAACACAAAAACATACACATATCTGTGCTTTTAGTAGATTAAGGACAGATATCTGGAAAGGAGTCATGCTTGAGGATTCACTAATGGGTTTCCTCTTTCCCTAAAGATTTCAGGTCACAGGCCAGATTGAAGAGAATACATGTGCTTTGATAACAAAGAAGGGTGTTTTTTCTGAAAAGTGTTTCATTCAGGGTCACTGGATTTGTCAAGAAGTGATCTCCTCATCCACTGAGGATGACATTTGAATTGATCACAGGTATTCTTTCCATTAGAAAAAGTTCATAAATAATTTTTGTGTTTATATTTTTGTAGAAACACTGTGCTTCTAAAGCAATATTATGGTGATAATGATATAAAGGTATAGATTTGTCTCCCTAAAAAATTCAAGCATCAGCCTTAACGGAGTCCTTAGCTCTATCTTAGTTCGTTGGCACTGCATTTTCATAGTATCTCCAATTCCTGATAATGGTTATTTCAGACAGAAACTATCCTGTCTCCTCAATACGTCACTCCCCATACCTCTTGTAATTCACTAGTGGAGGGCCTTGTTTTTTACTTTAAGAAAAAGGAGAAGCTATTAAGTGATGTATTTCTGAACGTTCTTCCAATGGCTTTGTACATTTACCTGCATCTTACTTATTACTTTCTCTTTTTCTCTTATTTCTAATAAAAAAGTATCCCACTTCTTGCCTAAATCAAATCTCTAAGTCTGTAGTCAGGATTGCAACTTTTAAAATTTTTTCAAGGAGACCTCTTCCTTGATTGTCTCCTCTCTAATCTTTGTATTTCTTGTTTCTCTATCAGCAGATAAACATGCAAAAGTGACATGAAAACTTTGCCTTCACCACATGTGGCTTCCAGTTTCTGCCCAACTTCTTCAATCCTTTTAAATTAAACTTCCTAAAAATTGTTTAGACTTGCTTTTTCCACTTTCTATCTCCCATTCCAAGTTTCTTTGAAATGTGACTTCTGCTTTTCCTGCTATTTCCCTAAAATGTTCTCATTATGTCACCAATGATTTTCTTCTCAGTAAGCAATGAGAAGATTCTGGATTTATCTTTAACTCTCAGCAACATTGCTCCTTATTGACCTATCCTTTTTCTTGAAATATTCTCAAACTTTAGCACCTGCCCGACAATGTACTTTTGAACTTCTATCTACCTCACCAGCCACTCCTCCTCAGTCTTTTCTGCAATGTCTGTTTCCTCTCCAGAGGCCCCAAACACTGATATTCTTCAAAGTGTTGCCGGAGTCCTCCTCCATACACAATTCTTGGCTGGACTCACCCATTCCATAACTTTAATTATCATTAATTTATTAATATCTCCCTTGCCTGTATTTCTAGACTGGACCTTATTATATCTGATTGCCTTCTCCACATTTCTGTTTGGACATCTCAAGACTCCTCAATCTTCTCATGTTAAAGATTAAACTTATTAATTTAGTGAATTGCAGAAACCGGCCCACACAAGTTCAAGCCAGAGTCCTTAGCATCAACCATGACCCCTCTTCCTTTACTCCCCCTCAGTAGACACTTTCTTAAGCCCTATCAATTTTACCACATATTTATTTTGGAAATTGATCTATATATCTTCCTATCCAACCTACATTCAGGCTTACTGCAAAAACCTTTCACTTTTGTCACTCAAAATCTGTTCTGGATATTGTGACCAGAGTGACTCTGTAGATGTCAAATCAGGACACATTACTCAATACTTGATTTCAATTCTTATGGTACTCCCCATTGCTTTAACCACTTAACCTCCCTTAACAGGCCCTTCAGATCTTTGCTCGTCTTCATAACTCTATCACATATAAGTGTGTACCTATGATGAAGCCACACTAAACTTGGTTCAGTTTCTTCAATGTGTCATGCTTCCACTTGCTTCTGATCTAATCATATATTGTTTGCCTCGATTTAACAGACATTCTACTTTTTCCTACTCATCTATTGAACTCTTATTTCTTTTTCAGGTTTCCAGCTAAATGTCTTCTTGAGGAAAATACCTTCTTAACCAGCCTCCACTCCAGACTAAATTACATAGATTGGATATAGATTTTCATAACTCTCTGTACTTATCTAATTTAACTTTCAGCACTTTTTTTTGCCATTGTTACTGCTTGTTTAATTGCTTGTATATTTTGACTTTGTAAGGTCAGTGATTCTCATTATTGCATGGAACAAGGTACATAATGGAGAATGGGCAATAAATAAGTTCTTGTGCTATTGAGTATATATTTGTAACATGTTCTTTGATTCCCACAGCAAAACTTTTACTGGTTATGCAGATCTTCTACTAGTCTGGAAAATCTTGACCTGCATATAGAGAAATAAACCCCATTTTAAGTTTACATGGGCCAATAAATGAAACTTTCCAGAGTTTTTGTTTGGTTTTGTTTTTAACCTAAAACCTATACTAAGCTTGGACCAGAGTGATATTTCAATAATATTTGCTAAGTGTGAGTTCACCAATGAGAAACTGACCTGTAAGGACTTAGATTCACTAAAAGTAGGTCTGAAATGTCACATATAAGTTAAAAACTGAACAAACAAAAACCACATATGTTTCAAAGCTTTGTGTTCGAACATAGATAATTATACTTTATCAGAAATGAAACACAAAAGGTATTTAACTCACTAAAAAAATTAAAAACAAAACACCCCAAACCATGTCTTTTTAGTATAATAATATGACAGATATGCACTGTTTCAGCAGTGTGAACATTTGAGAGATATGGAAAAAAATAATAGAAGTTACAATTGAAAGGAGAGGAGAGAAAAAATATAGATTAGGATCTAATGATCTTAATGATCTTTTCTAATATTCAAAGTTAAGTTATCAATGCTGTTTGAAACAGTGATTTTCTTTTTTAAAATTTTTTAAAAATATTTTTTATTTTAAAGAGGCATGGTACAATTCAGGATTAGGTAGATAAGTGGTCATCGTACAGGTAAAGTTTGAGCGATCCTTTGGACCCCACTTCACCTGGTTTGAAATCATGTAAATTTATTGATGTTATGTCCCACCCCCTACCCACCAGCAGTGTTCCTCTACAGCCAATCACTTTCTTTTTATTTTATTTTATTTTTAAAATGTGGGGTACAATTCAAGTGAGGTATAAAAATGTTCATTATGTAGGTACCCCAGTGGATGAGGTGAACCCCACCCTCCCCTGGCAGTTTCCCTCAACTGCCAATCCCACTGGCCCTCCCTGGGCAGTTTCCTGCTACTGCCCAGCCCTTTCTTATAGTATTATGATAATTGTTCAAGGTCCGCTTATGAGTGAGAACACATGGTACTCTGTTCTTTGTTTATGTGACAGATCACTGAGTACGATAGACTCTAAATCCATCCAAGTTGCTGCAAAGTTCATATGTTTGTCCTTATTTATGGTTGCATAATATTCCATTGTGTACATGCTCCACACTTTTTTTTAATCCAGTTCAACTTCGATGGGCGGTATGGTTGGTTCCATGTTTTTGCTATTGTGAATAGAGCAGCAACAAACATGCATGTGCAGGTATCTTTTTTGTAGAATGACTTGAGCACCTCTGGGTATATTCCCAATAGGGGGACTGTTGGGTCATATGGAAGGTCAATTTCTAGTTCATTCAGAAATCACCATACTGTCTACCAAAGAGGTTGCACTTTTTTAGATTCCCACCAGCAGTGTATAAGCATTCCTTTTTCTCCACATCCTCGCCAGCATCTATTGTTGTTTGTTTTATTAATGATGGCCATTCTTACTGGGGCTAGGTGTGGGTCAATGTGGTTTGGGTTTGCATTTCTCTGATGATGAGTGAAGCTGTTCACTTTTTCATGTGTCCATTGGCTGCCCATATATCTTCTTTTGAGATGTGTCTATTCATGTCTTTTGCTCACTTTTTAATGGGGCTGTTTCTTTTTTTTTCCTTATGGCATGTTTGAGTTCCTTGTAGATCCTGGATGTTAGGCCTTTGTCAGATATACAGTTGGCAAATATTTTTTCCCATTCTGTGGGCTGTCTCCCCCTTCCTTGATAGATTCTTTTGCTTTGCAGAAGCTTGTTTGTTTGATGAGATTCCACTTGTCTATCTTATCTCTTATGGTATAGGCACTTGGGGTTTTGAGCAGGAATTTGTTGCCAGTTCCAATTTCCACAAGGGTGTCTCCTGCATTTTCTAAAATTCTTATAGTTTGAGGTTTTATGTTTAGGACTTTGATCCATTTAGAATTAATTTTTGTGTATGATGATTGGTAGGGGTCCTGTTTCAATCTTCTGCATGTGATCAGCCAGTTTCCCCAGCACCATTTACTGAATAGGTTCTCCACTCCCAGTGGTTGTTGCTGGAGGCTTTGTCAAAGATGAGTTAGATAAGAAACCAACACCCAGTTATTTGCTGCATCCAGGAAACTCATCTCACCACAAAGGATGCACAGACTCAAAGTTAAATGATGGAAAATGAGTTTTCAGGCAAAGGGATCAAAAGAAGGCAGAAGTCACAATCTTAATATCAGACAAAACTACCTTTAAGCTATCAAAAATTTAAAAAGATATGAAAGGACACTACATAGTGATAAAAGTTCAACAAGAAATCAATAAGAAATATCCATCCTAAGCATATATGCACCCAATACAGGAGCAGTCGCATTTATAAAGCAACTACTAAGTAAACTAAAAAGATATCGACTCTAACACTATTATAGCAGGGGAATTGAATACCCCACTAACAGCTATACATAGATAATTGAGGCAAAAAATCAACAAGGAGATCCAGAACCTAAGCTTGACACTCAACCAAATGGACTTAATAGATACCTACACATTATTCCACTCAACATCCACAGAATATACGTTCTACTCATCACCACATGTAACATACTCCAAGATCGATCACATCCTTGGCCATAAATAAAACACATAAAAATACCGTAACATTGAAATATTGTCATGCACCTTCTCAGATCACAGTGGAATAAAAATAAATATCAATACCAAAATAATTTCCCCAAATCCCACAAAGACATAGACACTAAGAAGCAGGATGCTGAACAACTATTGAGTCAACACCAAAATCAAAACAGAAGTTAAAAGACTCTTGGAAACAAACAAAAATGATGAAACATCTTACCAAAACCTCTAGGATGTCATGAAAACATTTCTAAGAGGGGGACTTATTTCTGTATGAGCACACATCAAGAAAATTGAAAGATCACAAGTTGACAGCCTAACAAATCACCTAAGGGAGCTGGAAAGAGAGACCACCAAAACCCTAACTTTAGTCGAAGAACCCAGATCACCAAAATAAGAGTCCAAATACAGGACATAGAAGACAAAAATATTATAGAAAATGTTAACAAAACAAAAAGCTGATTCTTTGAAAGAATTAACAAGATTGATAGACCCCCTAGCCAGAATGATCAAGAAAAAGAGAGAAAAGGCCCAAATACACACAATCAGAAATACAAAAGACCAAATCAAGATTGACCCAGAAGAAATACAAAAGATTGTCAGAGATTACTATGCATACCTGTATGGAAACAAATTTGATAACCTAAATGAAATGGAGGACTTTCTAACAACACACAACCTCCCCAAGTTGAAACCAGAAGATACTGCAACACTAAATAGACCAATTAAAACCCAGGAAATTGACTCTGTCATAAGAAAACTACCTAAAACAACAACAACAACAACAACAACAAAAAAAAACACTGGACCAGATGGCTTTCTAACAGAATTCTGCTAATACCAATCCTATTGAAAGTATTCCAGGAAATTGAGAAAAATGGAATTTACCCCAAATCATTTTACAAAGCTAACATCACAATGATACCCAAACTGGGTAAAGATCCAACAGAAAAAAGAGAACTACAGGTCAATATACCTTATCCTCAACAAGATTCTAGCAAATCAAATGCACAACAAGATTCTAGCAAACTGAATCCAAAACACATCTCAAAAATCATCCAACATGATCAAGTAGGCTTCACCCCCAGGATGCAGGACTGGTTCAACATTCACAAGACCATAAATGCAATTAAATATGTCAACAGATGTAAAAACAAGAACCACACGATTATCTCAGATGTAGAAAAAGCTTTTGATAAAACCCAGCACCCTTTCTTTATGAAAACCCTCAAACACCTAGGTATAGAAGGAACATACCTCAAAATAGTAAGTAACATCTATGATAAACCCATAGCTAGCATATTGCTAAATGGACAGAAACTAGAAAAATTTCCCCTGAAAATTGGAACAAGACAAGGCTGCCCACTCTCACCATTCTTGTTTAACATTGTATTGGATGTCCTAGATAAAGCAATTAGACAAGAGAAGGAAAATAGTGGTATCCAAATAGGAAAAGAGGAAGCTGTTATCCCTTTTTGTTGATGATATGATCCTATACCCCGAAAATCCACAAGAATCTTACACTGATAAAGGACTTTGGCAATGTCTCAGAGTACAAAATAAATGTGCAAAAAACAGTTGCATTCTTATACACCAACAACAAGGAGGCCTAGAACCAAATAAAAATTACAATCCCAATCACAATAGCCACAACAAAAATGAAGTACCTTGGCATCTTCCTAATCAGAGAAGTGAAAGACCTTTACAATGAGAACTACAAAACATTGCTCAAAGAATCCGAGAAAACACAAACAAATGGAAAAATATTCCATGCTCACGGATAGGAAGAATCAACATTGTTAAGATGTCCATCCTACCAAAGACAATCTACAGATTCAATGCAATACCCATCAAATTACCAACATCATTCTTCTCAGACCTGGAAATGACAGTACCGAAATTCATATGGCAACTTAAACGACCACAAATAGCCAAAACAATCCTTAGCAAAAGAAATAAACAGGAGGTATCACACTTCCAGACTTCAAACTTTGCTATAAGGCTACAATCATCAAAACAACCTGGTATTGGTACAAGAACAGGCATATGGACCAATGGAACAAGATAGAGATTCCTGAAGTAAAGCCTAAATTTCAAAGCACTGATTTTCATTTAAACATTTAAACACTTAAATAATTAAATACTAAGACATAAAACAATTAGTCTGTATATATTTTTAAAGTCTTATTTAAGGGTTATTCTTAAAATGTTTTCCATTGAATTGTAAAATTTATGTTGCACATAAAGTGTCTTTCCTGTGCACTTCTGATATGGGAATTCTAAAAACTGTGAATTTAATTAGCCACACCTAAAAATTCTAATATGAATAAAGTGTCTTATTATTTCCATTATATTTTTACAAGTACATTGCTAAAGTTATATTTATTTAACTTAAACTTAGTCATCTCTGCTTCTGTTAATCAAGATTTTTAGGTTCCTTATGTAAGTAAGACACGAAGGTGTTTATCTTTCTGTGCTTTCCTTATTTCACTTAACATAATGTCTTTTGGGTTCTTCCATGTTGTTGCAAATGTCAGAATTCCTTTGTTTTTTAAGGATGAATATTATTCCATTTTCTTTATTAATTAATCCATTTATCGCTATTTAGGTTGATTTTTGTATCTTAGCTGTTATGGGTAGTGCTGCAATAAACATGGGGAGGGAGTGCAGATATCTCTTCAATTTACTGGTTTCCTTTATTTTGAATATATGCCCCAAAATGTGATTGCTGAATCTTATGATAGTTCTACTTTTAGTTTTTTGAGGAAACTCTATACTGTTTTTCATAGTGGCTATACCAATTTACATACTACCAACTGTGTACATGGGATCCTTTTCTCTACATCTTCACCAACACTTTGTCTTTTTGATACTAACCATTATAATGAGGTGATACATCATTGTAGTTTTAATTTGCATTTCCCTGTTGTCTTCATTTTGTGTTGCTATAACAAAATATCACATACTGGGTAATTTATAAAGAATATAAATTTATATCTTACAGTTGGGAAGTTCAAAGTCAGGGGGACTGCATTTGTTGAGGTTTTTTGTATTGTATCACATGACATTCCTTTGGAAGGCAAAAGGGCAAGAAAGCACAAAAAAAGAAAGAGATGGCCAAAGTCGCTTATATAGCAAACCTACTCGCACAAAAATAAACCCAGTTCCTCCATAACAACATGAATCCATTAATGAAATTTGAGCACTTCTAACCTAATCACCTTTCAAAGGGCTCCCCCTCAAAGCTGTTGCATTGGGGATTAAGTTTCCAACATGTGAACTTTTGGGGACACGTTCAAACCATAGTACCTGATTATTAGTGGTGTTGAGTATTTTTTTAATACACGTGTTGACCTTTTGTATGTTTTCTTTGGAGAAATACTTATTCAGATTCTTTGTCCATTTAAAAAATCGGATTTTTTTTTTATTATTGAGTTGTATGAGTTCCTTGTATATTTTGAATATTAACTGCTTATCAATGTATGGTTTACAAATATTTTCTTCCTTTTCATAGGTTATACTTCCATTATGTTGATTGTTTCCTTTGCTGTGCAGAAGTTATTTGATTTAACATAATTTTATTTTTCTATTTTTCCTTTTGTTGTTTGAGCTTTTGATGTCACATCAAAGAAATCACTACCCTGACCAATGTTATTTCCCCTATGTTATCTTTTTGTGGTTTTAAATTTTTATGCCTTATGTTTAAGTCTTTAATACATATTGAGTTGATTTTTTTATGTGGTGTGGGCTAGAAATCTAATTTTATGCTTTTGCATGTGTATATCCAGTTTTTCCAATATCAACTCATTAAAGACACTGCTTTATCTCCATTGTGTGTTATCAACACCTTTGCTGATAATCAGTTGTCCATAATGTGTAGATTTATTTCTAAGCTCTCTATTCTGTTCCATTTGTCTATGTGTCTCTTTTTATGGCAACATCATACTGTTTTGATTACTATAGGCTTCTAGTATATTGTGATGTTTGCTAGTGTGATGCCAACAGCTTTTTTATTCTTCCCCCTCCCCCAAGATTGCTTTGTCTATTCTAGATTTTTTTACTTCCATAAAAATTGTATTACTTTGGGAGTAAGTGATTTTTCTTTAGTAGCTTTTTAAGTTCCTTGCTTTTAAATTTTTCAAGTATCTATTATAGATTTTTGCTTTGTGGTTACCATGAGGTTAGCAAAAATTCTCATGTTTTTTTGAGAAGCAAAGTTCAAACCATTCCCTTGCCCATCTTCTCCCAAACTCCAGTTTACAATATTCATTTTTTTAAAATTATCTAATAGATCCTTGGCATTCACAAGTAGATCATTGCTAGTTTGGGCAGTTTATTCACAATCTTGAAGGAACCTCACTTGGTGATAAGACATTAATTTTTGTTTTTGCTTTGTGAGTTTCTTATATTTGAATTATCATACATATTTGAATAACTCTCATAAAATAATTCAAATATTGCAAAACTAAAAAAAAACCTAACAACTGGTATTGATGATAAGAAGTAAGGAGATAGGACAAAAATCTTAGTAAGTCAGAGTTCTTAGGAAATTAAGTCATTTTAAATGACATGTTTCAGTTCACAAAATTAAGTATCTTAAAGTATAACTAAATATTTTTATGCATATATTAATGCATTGCATATCAGAAATTTTATTCTATAAAGAGATTTGTGAACTTTTATGTGTTGGGATGCATATCACTTAAATGACAATAATTGACAAGATTTATTTAAAAATGAATTTTGAAATTTGGAATAAAACAGAAATAATACTTTCTAAACATTAATTTTATTTTTATAACATGTTTGTATTAATTTAATAATTAAAAATGCAAAAGACAGTGTGAACATGGGTTCTGGTCTCACTAAAGTTGAAGTGCTAAACATGAATGTCATGTACTTTCATATTAACATAATATATTTCTTTCTAGGGATTAAAACTACATTTGTCTTAAAATATTAAATCTATGGTGTCTTAACTTTTTGGTATATATGTATCAGGTTTACTACAAATCCATTTTCTAACCAAATGGCTACTAGCACTGCTAACCCCAAGTTTGTGTAGATAGGCACGTTCTCCAATTCCAATGATTTTAAACCTGAAAAAAAAAGTGGATATTTGTTGGGAGTATTAGAGAAAAAAATTTCTTTGCTATATCTTTTACTCTAACCAATACAATGGCTGCTGAATATAAAGCAAATTAAATTAATATGTTTGCCAGGCCTAACACTGAGCTTTTGAAACTAAAGAATATCCTATAACTTGTACACAGCAGGGACTGCAGAATCCATTGTCAAAAATTTTAAAAAATATATGCTGCAAAGTATTTTAATTATTCAACATATTTGAAAATCTATGTTTTTACATGTAAAATGGAAATATACTCACCTCTCAGTTTTTGTGGAGGTTAAATGATACAATGACTATGAAACATTGTGTTTGGCATACTATAGGTATTAAATTATTGTATAATGATTTGTATTACCATTTTTTGGTCTGAGCTCATTTTAGTCTCCACCACAAAAGAAACTTCTAAGAGATTGCTATGTATAGATTATAACTCAGATTTCTTCATGGTAGGAAAGGACTCTGATCTCCAGGGCTAGCTGAGTGAATTATACGCTGGGACTTAGACTTACCAATCACTGTATATTGTTCCATCTATCCACTGCCAAGCCTGTCCTGGTTTTCTGCTCAGTCCAATCCAATATTGAGAATAATCAGAATATCGCTTCAGAAAATCCTTTAATAAGATATATTTACAGAATAAATATTAAATGCCTCATCTTCTTGCATTTTCTTACATCTACTCCATTGTAATTTTTATAGACATACTGACTTTTAAATATGGAAAATATCTTAGAGGTTACATTGTCTTTATCTGGTTCTTGGGTTAGTTCAAAAGTTATGTTACTGATTTAACAAGTTCTGAAGTAAATTGAAGTTTTTATCTTTTTTTATTTTCTAAAATAGTGTTTATAGGACAGATTGTCTGTTCTGGGAAGACCTGGTCAACTTTGCCAGTAAATCTTTCTGTGTTTGGCTCCTTTTAGGATGAAAGAATTTGGGTTAGCAGTAAACTGAACGGTTATTGGTTCACTCTGGTTTTGTATTTTAAATCTTCATAGTTTATTTTAATATATTTTACTTTTTAACATTATTGTTACTAATCAAGCTTTTACAATTTGGCTTTAGTTAATTGCATATCTTTTCCTTCCCTTGTCTCTAACTTTCATGTGTGTGCAGGTGGAGGGAGTGTGGGGCTGTGGGCAAGAACACATATATGTGTGAACACACTTAGATATGTCTCTGTAAGTAGCACACGGCTAGACTTTGCTGCTTTTTAAAATCAATCAATCTGATTATTTTATCTTTTAAAAATGAGTTATATTTTATTGTGATTATTGTTATATTTGTATTTAGTAATGTTGAGTTTTCTGACTACCATCTTTTTTCTTTTCTCTTTACCTTCTCTGAAGTCTGTAAATTGCCATTTATTCCCTATGTCTTTAGTCAATTTGAACAGTATAGAATGCGTATGGATCTATACATATTCCAATTTTTAAATTGCCTACTCAATTGCTTAAATAGTTGTGCAGGCAATAATATATTTCTACAAAATGTCAAATTTATTGGCATAAAATTATTTGTAATATTTTATGCTTTCATATTCTCTTGTTTGTAATTGTGTTTAATAGGGTGAGTATGTCTTTTCTGCTTTTCTTTGCTCAGTCCTGCCTACTCAGAACACCAATGTTGTTTTTTGATTCTCTTTTATTTTGCTGTGCTTTCTTTTGCTATTTTTATTATTGTGTTTATGTATAAAAATTATTTTATTAGCTATGTTTTTAGTTAAAATATTTCACTTTTTTGTCTTACTTCCATATCCATCTTTTTTTACCTATTTTTCCCTGCTTTAATTTAATAATTTATTATTTTATTGAATGGAATGCTTAACCTTATTTATATCTTTCAACCATCTTAATGTAATAATTTAAAAATCTTCATAAGTATGTTTTATCAAATTAATTTTACCTGGGCCAGTCCCTCTTCTTGGGATTGGTCTCCCTATGCTTGACACACACTAAGTGTTCAACAAATGTTCGGTATTCTCTCCATGCTTCTTAAGCCTCTAACTTTTCTTTTTCTATCTCTATGATATTTCACATGTTTTTGGACAGCTTGAATTGTGTGCTTTTAGGTTTCTCTGTTTACCTTTTACTATGTCCCCAAAGCTCACAGATCTTGGCTATATTGATTTATTTAATATTTTTTCCAGTATATATGCCAAATTTTTGTCATGACTGTCATATTATTATCTTTAATATAGTCCCACAAAAGGCAACTTTCATTTGGTGTTAAATAGGTAGGTGAACAACAGTCTTTTTTACTGGGGCTTTATTATGGCTTTTTAGGTCTAAACCATGAAAATGATTTTGGATTTTTTTTTTTCAATTTTGGTATTCTGTTTTCAGCTTGAAAATGCAGAGCTAGATAATTGTGCGGCTGAACTTCTTTGATGGACAGTTTAGGTCCTTTTAATGAGCAGTTGGATGTAATGTGCTCTAGCTAGGGCACAGCAAAAATACTTGATATGTACCTGTCTCTAAGTACCCTCAAGCCCAGTCGAAAAGTCAAATGTAGGAAGTCATCTCCTAATTGTTGCCTAATAATTTGTACCATGATCATTGATCTAATCTGACTTTTCTGTGGACTGACCCTGATGGGTGTTCTTTCTATGATCTGTAGAGTTACTGTGGAAAATAGAGACTCCTCTCTGCTGGATAAAGGGTCTTTTCTGGATAATTTCCATTGCCAATATGTATTTCCCACATAAACTGTAAGCTCTGAAAATGTAACTATAGTTTAAAATATTGCCTTACCAGTTCTTTTGTGGTGTTGAATACAGCAAGAGTTGCTTCATGAGAGACACAGAAGTTCTGGCTTGATGCCCAGGTTGTGGTATTTTCAGAAAAATAGAAGCACTTTCCTAGGTAACCAATCCAGTCATCCAAGCATGATGTGTATTCACTGGAAGATTTTTGCTTTTCAACTAAAAATGAAGAAAATACTAAGCACTGAGGGTGTAAAAAGTCTTGAATTTCCTGCTCTAAGAAACAGTAGAATTGAATTTAAAACATTTATTTATATATAAGAAGAAAATTTACCAGATTACCTTTGGCTCTTCAATCTGAAAGTATTTGAACTTCATTAATTATCACTCTTTGTTTTATTGCAAATAAGAACAGATCCTAAATTTTTGTACTTCATTTTTTGTTTGGTTGAAGGAAATCCTTGACAGATGCCACTCATGTAGATGGTGCTATTGGTCAGGTTCAAGGCTTGGTGCTCTTCTCAAGTGACACAATTTTTTAGGTGATCACACTCATTCCTATGACATTAGCTGTCATGCATATTCTGATAATTATTGAATTGATATCTCCAACCCAGTTCTCTCTTCAGAGATGTACCATATGCAGTCACCTAATGGACACTTATTTGTTCAATGACAACATATTTATCAGTACACATTATGTGCTAAGCTAAGATCATGTTTACTGTAGACATTATCTCTACTATTTTTGTGCAAAGAGTCTAATGGGGAAGATAGGCATTGAACAAATATTACAAATTCAAGGAATAATACAAAAGAAATAGTGATAGCTAAAAGAATATGTATGGAGGGATGCTGATCTATTATAGATGTGAAAATTAGAGTAGACATTTAAACTGACACCTTAAGTTTGCATAGAACTCACAACTAGCAAAGAATGAAAAAAGTGTGCTAGCAACAAAAAGAAAGTGAATATGCAAAGGCTCTGTAGTGAGTGACCTCTTTCCTTGAGAAAGGAAGAAGACTAGTATGACTGGAGAGAAGAGAACAAGAGAGAAATGATGCCAGAACACTTGGCTCCTCTGATCAGGAGCCAAGTGTTGCTTATAGGCATGGTAAAGTTTTGAACCTTAAGCTAAAGGATAGTTTCAAAATTAGAGATAGACAATGACATACATATGAGACTGATAGCGTGTTGCTTCATGAAAACATACTGTCAAAAAATAGACTAGAAAAAGTTCAATTTAAGTGTATAAAACAATTAAGTGGGATGTATTTGATCTAGTTACTAAACTTTAAAAAATGTAACAAGATTTGATCTTTGTTTACTTCTGTGATTCTATTCTCTCTGTAGGGGTATATAATTTTTCTCATCTAATTTCTTCTACACTAAACTTATTGTAGTTTTTACACAAGCCATTTGTGTAACATCTGGGTTTTTGTTCATGCTGGCATATGTTCTCCAATGCCATACCTTCACCTTGATCTTACAATGAAAAACAATCCCTGTCCAACTGGAAATTGCCTACTTGAATTATAACTATTCTGTTAAAGCATAATCTTTTCTATGAATTTCTTCCACCCAAACCCAATGAAATTGATCAACTATCTTTCCATGTTCTCTGCTTCTAATAGAATATAAGATTTAATATATTATAGTTATTATTTTTGCCTCCTAATTCTCTATCTCAGTGTTTAATTATTATTTTATGCCTGTTTGCTGTATAAGTGACATCACATATAAACAATATATATGTATATATGTGTGTATGTCTAGATCTCTATGGATATTTGAATATGAAAATCTATATAGGTATGTAGATATCTATATCTAGGTATATCTATACATATATAGATCTAGAGATGCATATGCACACATGATTGTATCATCCTTGGACTTGTAACTCTCATACATATACTCTTCTCAGTATACTTAAGTGCAAAAATAATTTTTATTTTAATTCTGAGTAAGTCTTTGACTTATTGTATTACAGATTGTTTTAGCCTGATTGTCAGCATCCATTAAATAGGAAAAGTCTGTTTTTATGCTTAAGCACAAAAATTGTCATTTGATCTGGGTTATACAAGTTTAGTATGCTTATCTTTCTTTCCTCAAGTTATATTAAATATCTCATATTTTTGCTTAATGATTTTAGAGAAGTAGGGAGCTTTAGCACCATAAGTAACCCTAAAAATTATCTAACTGAATCCTATGTTGTGTACATAGGGAAACTAATATGCTAGATGCCAGATGATTTGGCTAACCAATAACAAAACCTGGAAATAGAATTCTGTCCCACTGTTCAATATCAGTGTATTAGATAACATCTTAGTGTTTATAAATTGTCTATATATCCCTTTGTGTGATGAGCTAAAAGGAGTTTTTAAAAAATAGTTTGAATCAGGGAACAAGCACAATGATCTGTGAAAATTCCACTGAGGAAATTCTATTGAGGGAAAACCCAGGGAATTTTGTAAGAGGTGACCTGCATTGACTTTGCTAGTAGGTGGCCTGGAAGAAATTCAATCTTTCTGAGAACAGGTTAGACATATGTCAGTTCTTTTAACAAATTAGTGGTTGCTTATTTACATAAGCTATAGAAAATATGCTTACTCAATAAGGAGGCAGCATAATAGATAATGTAAAAAACAACAGCAATTAGAAAGCTAAACTTGAATTGTAACCTACTTCGCAGTCTTTAGACAACTGTTTAACATCTCTGAAGTTCAGTTCTTCACATGTAACAAATGTAAAAAAGAATAATAATACTTTACTTGCCTCTCTCAGTTACTCAAAAACATAAATAAAATACTGCATATGATATTTTCATATGCAGTAAAACATAAGACGCTTTATCAACATATATTTTGCTTTATTAAAATAACTTTTGTTCTTTTTAGTATTATAATTCATATATTATTTTTCTTGAAAGAGCTAAATAGCTGTCTTTTCCCAAAAGTTGTGATTTAAATTAACAAAAATATCAATAATGTTAATTTTTAAAACTTGGCTAGTAGATTTTGTCTATGCTTTTACTTGAACACATTTTTCTTAACTGGTTTGTAATTAGGTATAAAACTATAACTTTTATACTATACCCTAATTAAGAGTAATTGAATGTTAGAGATTTTACTGGAAATAAGAATGCCCATTCATGTAACACAATGTCATTGTCTCTTTGGTAAAATTGTTTACTTATATGGACTTTATTACTTCATGTCCTCTTTATAGAAATCATTATTCTTATTATTTGACTCATGACTTTTTCTTCTGCTGAGTAAGTTCCATGAGTATAAGAACTATATTTGTCTTGTTTATTTTCAACATCTAGATTAGTACTTAGTTCATATGATGACCCCTTTCTCTCATTATTTTCCCTCTTCCTTTCTCTTTCACTCACTCTCACTCTCTTTCTCTATCTACATACACATATATAGTAGTTGCACATATTTATATATAGCATTTATATACATATGTGTATATAAATCATGTATATAAACCTATTCTCGTGTATATTAAAAAGTCATAATACCTAGTGTATAGAATAAACTTTATCCACGTTAACTCATTTTATATACATATGTACACATGTATAAATATACATGATATACATATAAATGTATTATAATATATATTGTACTAAAGTATGAGAGGAGTGAAAAGAATAGACTATTTTATAGGAACGTTAACATGAGCATATTTGGGACACAGGTGACTTACCTGCTAAAACTGTGGCCAGTGTAGTGAGTAGAATCACCAGAAAAAAGACGAAGATGAAGATAACCTTAGAGCTACAAAACCTCTTTTTATTTTCTTTTGGAGGTTCTTGTGACTCTATGGTGAGGTTGGAAGAGATATCATTTCCTATAGAAAAGTTAATTTGTGTTCCATTACTAATAAGTGTGTTTAGAATACTGTAGGATACATGATCAATATGCACACAACATGAACAAACTAAAAATATTTCTATATACTAGCAATAACAATAGAAGATTTGGAATATAAAATATCATTATAACAAAATATCAAATACGTATGGATAAATATGAAAACAGATATATAATATTAGTTCACTGCAGACTATAAAACATTGTTGAGTGAAGTTACAGACATAAATAAATTTGGTTTCTATGAGTCAGAAGACACAGGGTGGTTAAGCTGTCAATTCTGTCCAAATTGATTCACCAAAATCCAAACAAAAATCTTAGCAGCGCTTGTTTTTGTGGATGATGGAAAGTTGTTTCTGAGATTTAAATATAAATTGAAAAGAACGAGAATAGCCAAAACAAGTTAGAAAAAGTACTAAGTTGGAGAGCAAACATTACTTGGTTTAAAGACTTATCATAAAGCTACAGTTATCAATACAGTATGTTATTGTTGTAAAGATAGACAAATAGAAAATTCAGATATATATCCTCACATATGTGGCCACTAGATTTTGGCAAAGACACAAGCATGATAGTTTAATAAATGATACTGAAACAATTGAATATCCATATGCTAAAACCCCATGATTTCAATGTATACCTTATCCCAGATGCATACATTAATTCAAAATATATCATAGAAATAAATGTAAAACTTAAAACCATAAAACTTTTAGAAAGTAATATAAAAAATTCTTTATGATCTTGGGTTAAGCAAATTCCTTTAATTCAATTTAAAAAGCATGAATCATTTAAAAAGTAATACATTTGACTTCTTAAAAATTAATAACTTCTACTCTTCAAAAGAAAGAAAGTGTTAATAAAATAAAAAGACAAACCAGATACTATGAGAATATATTTTCAAATCAATACCTGACAAAGTATTTGTTTCTAGAACATATAAAGAACTCTCAAAACTTAATAAGAAAGCAACCCAATAAAAATATGAGTAAAAGTACTGTTAGACACAGTCTA
This sequence comes from Cephalopachus bancanus, assembly GCA_027257055.1. Classification (NCBI taxonomy): domain Eukaryota; kingdom Metazoa; phylum Chordata; class Mammalia; order Primates; family Tarsiidae; genus Cephalopachus; species Cephalopachus bancanus. The sequence continues at coordinate 995,904 of JAPVLO010000394.1, forward strand.
AAGAAGACATGTCAATGAAAAATTACACATAAAAAATACTCATAATTGCTAGTCATTAAGAAAATGTAGATTAAAACCAAATTTAGAAATAGCTATATACCTGTTAGAATGACTAAAATTAAATCCTCTGACCATAGCAAGTGTTGATGACAATGCGGAAGAACTAGAATCTTTACTCACTGTTGCCGAAAATGTAAAATGGAACAATCTCTTTGGATAACAGTATGCACGTTTCTTAAAAAGGCAAATATATACCTATCATATGGTTCATCTATTATACTCATAAATGTTTTCACAATATAAATAGAAGCATATGTCCATACCAAGACTTATACATAGATTTTTACAGCAGCTTTATTGAGAGTAACCTCAAATTGGAAGCAATCCAATGTCCATCACTGGAGTGAATCAATAAATAGACTGTGGTATATCTGTGTGAGGGAATATTACTTTGCAATGAAAAGGAATGAACTACTGATACTCACAAAAACTTGAATGAATCTTAAAATAATTATGATGAATAAAATCAGGTAGGCAAAATGGGTAAATATTATATAATTCTATCTAATAAAAATCCCAGAAAATTTAAACTAATCTCCAGGGACAAAAAGTTGACATTGTGGTTGTCTTAGGAATGGCAAGTTGAAAAAAACAGTAGGAAGACATTACAGTGGGGAATGAGGAAGCATTTGATATTGACAGATATCATTATCTTGAATGTGTTGATGGTTTCATGACTGCATACATGTGTCAAACTTATCAATTGTGCACTTTAAATGTGCATATTTGGTGTGTCAACTTTACCTAAATAAAACTTTTAAACTGGTAGAAAAATCTGTTGTATATATTTATGAGGTAACTTGGATTGATAGCTAAAAATAATTTAGTACAGATAAAAGAAATTAAAAGTATCATTTTGGAAAGGTTAGAAGTCAGAGTGATTTTTTTTTTTTTTTACTTCAAGAATAGTATTTAAAGCCTATCATACAGATCTGCCTTACCTGAAGATTGAGGCTCTCCTGAATTCATCGGCATCAGATCGTAATCCATGTCACTTTTCAAGTAAAAGAAAAAAAAAAAGAGAGACTGCAGTAAATACACTGGATTCAGGATCCCTGCCCACTACTTGGATTTATGACAGCTTCAATAATATGAAGGAAAATAATCTAAAATGTGAATACAATGTTAATATAAACATTGTGACTAAACTTCCTCAGAAGTCTGATGGTCCACATAACTCCTTCCCTTTGGCACACAGCCATCCAAAAGTTATCATATCTCACAGCAGTTTGAGGAACAACTGGAGGTAGTTGGAAAATCTGAAGTAATTCTTACTGTTGGATTCAGTGAAAGTGAAGTAAGATTCAATACTGTAGCGTATGAAGCCAATACATTGGGTCTCCACACCACCACGCTCATCTTCCAAACTTTTTAGTTAATTTTGATCATGTATATTCCAGCCACAGACCTACTTCTAAATGACTGGAGCATGAAGTAACACAAACTCCATGAAAAGAATAATAATTTGCTTTAATAATAGAATCATGTCTAACATTTATTGTATGCTTACTATATAGTAAACCCAGTTCTGAATTCTTAGCATGTATGATTTCATTTAAACTCACAATAACATTATCAAGTAGGAGATATCATTATTCTTCATTCACAAATGAGTCAACTCCTTAAAACAACAAAGAGGTTAAAAAACTTCCCTAAGTGACACAGCTAATATGTGGCAGAACACGAATACTGGTTGGCTCTGTTCATTTAGCGACTCTACTAAATTCCATGGATTCTTTGTTTGGTACCATGTTTTGACTATTCTCACACGCAGAACTTCTGCTCCCAGAAATAGGAAGCAGTTCTCAAATTCAACAACAAAAAGTTTTGCACTAGTGACATCATACTAAGATGATTGTAGTCATATAATTTCTCTGATATAGGTGAGAATGGATACATGACAAGTCTATATTTGGGAGTCGTCTGCTTGAGAAACAAACAGAAAGTAATGGGTTGACAATTTTTTTAGGTTGGGTTATAAGGCATAGAGTTCCAACTATTTTTATATTTTGAGATTTTCAATAAATAAATATAAATGTAATCTAACTTCTCCAAAACATTTCTATCAGGAGCCAAGCAGTGTGTGTGTGTTTGAGTGAGACAGCGATTGAAGAAATCTATGATTAGATTATATCTTTCAAATATTTACTTGTAGTACAAATTATTCCAAAATTTTATGTGCTATTTAAAAACCATAAATTTTACTTTTGCACCACTAAAACTATTGTCACATTCATGCTATGTTACAAATTTCACCCCCAAATCTGGGTGAATGCAACATTTATTCTCACTCACCAGTCTGTATTGCGTGGGTTGGGAGTTGTCTGATCGAAGCTGGCACTGTGTGGCTTTGAAAATCTGGCTGTGCTCGTCTTCTCCGACGTTTAACTTGGGATCCAAGTAGAAGAGGAAACAGTTACCCAGGAAGCTCTTCTCACAGAGGCATCAGAGGTGCAAGAAAGTAAGTCCCACTAGTCAGTATATTTCAAATCACTATGAACAACCTGTTGACTGAAGTTTATCTACTTCAGTCCAACCAAGTACTCCAAGCAAGTCAAGGAGAGGGGAGGATCCTTTTCTTCCAGTGAAAGGAACTGTAGTCACATGGCAAAAGGACTGGAGTGATTGGGGCCGGTGATTCACAAACCCAGCTTGCTGTAGCACTTCTTGAACACTGCTCATCAAATCTCACCTTTGGTCTGTTTTTGTCAATCTCTTTGATCTTTTTTGTTTTGCTTCAATTTTCTGTTTAGAAGTAAATTTAGGAGTGCTGCTTTCACCCTCTTTCCATTTTCTCTATGGGTAACAGCATCTTTATATTAACTAAGGTTAGTCTTTCAAAATGAGTTTCATGTGCCTCTTGTGTGTTATCACTTCCCTTTCTGTACCTCTGGATCCCTTCATGCCTGTCCTGTCACATTTTTCAAAAAAAAAAATGTTGCAGAGCACAACAACCTACCTTTCCAAGATACGGTTACAAAACAATGCAAAGTTAATACACACAAGTAGTCAGAGCCATAATTTCAGAGATGGAAGGGCCCTGAAAATCATCTAGTCCAAACCACTGTATTAACAGATGAAGAACATGAGTCAAGCATAATTGAGTTAATTATTCAACATTACTCAGCTGGTTTGTGTAGGACTTTGATTCTTTGTTTGCCAGTTCACTTTTTCCCAACATTTATGTCCAGTTTAGTAAATGAATTAGGCTAAGATTCTATAACTTGTTTTCAGCTTCTATAGAACATTCAAACCAGAAACTTGAGACTCATGTTTAAACTGTTCATTTTCTTATTGACAAAATAAGATTGATCAGCAATTACATATAAATATCTAATTTGTTCCTCTCTCACCTCAATTTTACAAAATATTTTATTCTATTATTATCTCTCAACCAGATATTCATGATAGTCTCTAAACTGCTTGCTTTTTCTCAATTCTAATTTGTCCCCTTTCAATTTTCACATTACTGTTAGAGTTGTTTTTTTTCTAGAACACAAATCTATTTATAAGAATCATTGCTTAATTTTTAAAATTTCTACTCTATTGTCTCCAAGATAAAATTTAAGACCCCTAAAATTAATAATTCAATAATTATCTTTAATAATTCAAATGCCAAATTATGTTACCAAGTTCATCTGCCCCTCCTTTTTTCATGTTGAATTTTGCATTATTTTTCAAACACTCATATTATTTTGCTATTTTGTGCCCTAGCACAGATGCCCTTTTCTTGATATACACTCCTCCATTTGTCTACCTGGATTAAGACTTGCTTCAACTGAAGACAAATTTAAAATCAAATAAGCAAATAAAGAGCAATTTTCTCTCTTCAGTCTTCTAGGCAGCATTAGTTACTCTCCCCATCAATCTCATACTGCTATCTTGGGTTCAACATAGCTGTATTATAGAATTTACAGTAATAAATTGTATTTAATTGTTCATACCTGTCTCCTCTAAGAAACTTGCCACACAGTGATCCTAGGTACAGTGCTGAAACCAATATATCTTGAATGAATAAGTGAAAGTTTTAGGTCTCTTTACACAGTCTATGGTTCAACATTGTTGGACTTACCTACTCTTTTTAAAAACAAATGTTTTAGTTATGAAACATAAATGTCTTCCTCTCCATCTGTCACTTCCCTTATCACAGGCTAAGTTATTGACAATATTTCCTCAGGGGCCAGTGAAGTATGATTCTTCTTAGAAACAACTGATCTAACTAACTTTTCTCTACTTGTCCTTAGTTTTTCACACGGGCACCTGAGTATTCCATTCCTTGCTGACAACTTGAAAATTTTCTCTCTCTTGGAAGTACTAGAAAAGTGTATCTTTTAAAGTAAAAATTGAAGAGAAACACTTAGTAATTGGAAGATCACAAGCTTAATTATATCACTGAATCACTCCATAATATCCATCTGGTCATATACATTTTGACATGACACTATTTTGGTACTTTGAAACTCTTTGTTAAATGGTCTCTAAACTCATTCATTCAACTCAGATTTTCATTAATGATTACTTTGGCAGAAAATTTAGGAGGAAATTAAGAGACTTCTCCTTCCAAGTCCATTCCTTGCCTGGTGGACCCATATACTCACAGAAATTCTCTCTTCAGTCTTCCAAGTGCTGTTTAAACTGCATCTGGTTCTGGGATACTCTTATCAGGTATTCAAAACAGTGAAATCTCAGAGCACTGACCCTGCAAAAAATTGCTTGGTCGTCAGTCTAACTCTCAGAATTTTCTGTTTTCTGAGAATTCCAAAGAGGCAAATCACAAATGACTCATGTTTATTCAACTTTGAAAATAGGAAGAACCTCAGAACCTTGGAAATGTTCCAACTTAACCATGCATCTTTGTCTTTGAGGGAAATATAGCACAAGCATATTCACTAATGAAAAAACGCAAAGTACATGGATGAGAAGGGGACCAAACTGGAAGTATGCTGGGAAACCAAAACACAAAGCAAAAACTTTAACTCTCTTACATTCCACTGGGAATGTCATTCTCCTACTTTCTATTTATTTCTGTTGGAATCTGCCTTTAAAATAGCTACCCTAAATCCACCCAAGTTGCTGCAAAGTCCACAATCTTGTTCTTCTTTATGGCTCTGTAATATTCATTCCATTGTGTATATGTACCACATTTTTTTTTTTTATCCAGGCTAGTTTTGATGGACAGCAGCACAGTTGGTTCCACATTTTTGCTATTGTAAATAGTGCTGCAATAAACACGCGTGTGCAGGTATCTTTTTTGTAGAATGTTTTGAGTTCCTCTGGGTAAATTCCCAGAAGGGAGATTGCTGGGTCATATGGAAGGTCAATTTCTAGTTCTTTTGGGACTCACCACACTGTTTTCCAAAGAGGTTGAACTAGTTTGCGTTCCCACCAACAGTGTAGATGTGTTCCCTTTTATACACATCTCCGTCAGCAACTTTGTTTCTTGTTTTATTAACGATGGCCATTCTTACTGGAGTTAGGTGGTATCTCTATATCTATAATACTCAGTGATTTATCACAGAAACAAAGATTTGAGTACCACATGTTCTCATTTGTAAGTGGACCCTAAATATTTATCATAATACTATAAGAAAAGGATTGGTTAAATACTCCATCATGTATATGTACCACATTTTTTTATCCAGTCCTCTTTTAAGGGGCAGCACGGTGGGTTCCATGTTTTTGCTATTGTGAATAATGGTGCAATAAACATGCATGTGCAGGAATCTTTTTTATAGAGTGATTTGTGTTCCTCTGGGTATATTCCCACTAAGGGATATTATGAGCCATAAAGAATAAAATTACGAACTTTGCACAACTTGGATGGACTTAGAGTCTACACTGAGTGATCTATCACAGAAACAACTGAGTATCACAAGTTCTCACTCATAAGCAGACTTGAACAATTATCATAATACTATAGGTAGTGGGAAACTGCCGGGGGAAGAAGGTGCAGGATTGGCAGTAGTGGGAAACTGCTAGGGGAGGGGAGGGGCATCTTATCAACAAGGGTACCTGCATAATGAACATTTGTATACCTAACCCTTAATTGTATCCCACATGTTTAAAATAAAAAAAAATTAAAAAGAAATATTAAAACTGAATAAATAATCGTTGCAGACTAGAGTGTAAAGTGATAGACCTTAACACAATTAAAAAAAAAAATTGCCCCCGGGTTCGAGACCCACCTGGGCAGCAAGACCTCATCTCTACAATAAATCAAAAAATCAGTTGGGCGTGGTAGCACATGCCTGTAATTCCGGCTACTTGGAAGGCTGAGGCGGAAGGATTGCCGGAGCCCAGCAGGTTGAGGCTGCGGTGGCCGGAAGCGTCCATTGCACTCCAGTCTGGGCGACAGAGTGAGACTTCAACTCAAAAAAAAAAAAAAAAATAAAATAAATTAACAAAACTGCCGCAGGAAAGGGGGAGGCAAAGTAGTATATTGTGTAAGAGTGAATTTCATTCTCAATATTTTTGAAATCTTCCTTTTTAATTTCAGAAGGAAGTTTTAGAAACGAATGTGTCCTGTGACAATAAAACATTTATCTAAAGTTTAGATATCTGTTCAGTTTCATCTCAAGTTCTTTTTATCCTACTGGAATGGAATAAAAATTGAGTGTAATATATTTTTTAAATGACATATATACCATGATCCTTTGCTAAAAATATTTTTTTCTATCTGGCTTTCTTTCTAAATTAAAATAAAATAGCTACTCCTTCTCAGAGTGGTGATAGAACTTATTTAGCCCTCTATATATACATCTTATACATTTCTTATTAAATATGTTTTATATACCTGTGATTCCATTCTCTTATGAAATAAATATTGTTTGAAAGAATAAGCATGTAAAATTTTCCAGGTTAAAGAATTTCAGTACTGTATTTGTCAAAGACAAGGCAGGATGTGTGTTCCCCAAGTTCTTGTCCACCCTTACCTTCCTCTATATGTTAACCACATAGTATCTCAGCTGCTAAAGATGAGAAGCAAGATATTGGTGGGGATAGGTTTGCCACTTCAATTACATCACATTTTGTATTTTCAGAATAAATAATGCTCTTGCTCACTATGACCAATCATTGTTATTTCAGATCTTTCTTTTTTTGCTCATAGATAATACTAGTGCAATTTATTTTAATACTTTCCATGTAGGGTTTTAATTTCTTCATTCTGCAGGTCAATTAAATTCACCAATACTGAATATGGAAACTCTAGTTAAGACCACTTTTTTTTTTTAGGCTACATAACTTAATATTGTAGTAAGTACTATGGTTTTTAAAAAATCAAGGGGAGGAAAGAAATATAGCTGAAAGAAGTATTATAAAATAAGTCCTTGAACATCAAAGGTTTTATGAACTATATTCAAATATCTATGTACTGTATGTATGTGTGTTTGAGATTGTATTGTGTGTTTGTGTGCCTGTGATATTTGTGGTTTTTTAAAAAATTTGTTTTTTTTTTTAGTCATCTCCTTCACCAGACTTTTAGAGGGCTTCATTCATCTAAGAGATCCTTATTAACTGCATTTGTTACATCTACATAGCTTTCTTTTAAAATGTGTCTCTCTTTTAAAATGTGTCTTTCTTTTAAAATGTTTACCCTGTAATGTGGTAATAAGCCCCTCTGCTCCAATTTTCTTTGTTCCCATTGAAACATATCTCATCTAATATTTATACAAGGAGACTAGTAATTTTAGGATGGTTTCCAGGCACTTGATTGAGATGATTGGAGGGCTACAGTATAGTAGATATCTACTTATCATGGTTCCTGATGTGCATGAACAGTACCATTCTCCTTTGGTCAAGAAGTTCTTCACCACACGAGTACAGATGACACGAGAGCCCTTTCCAACTGTGGAAGTTAAAAATAGCTTTTCAGCTTCCTAGCCTACCCTGAATCTGGGGGTGCTGAAGAGCATTTTGAGTACAGCTGCCTCAGACCTCAATTATTGAGCTATTTAAGCACAGTGGCGGGGTAATGGTGAAGTCAGACCGGGGCTGGGACATGTGGGGTAGCATCAGCAATATCTAGATTCCAGCACATTGAGGACACTGGAAATATTTTCCACTGCTGTTGGCAGTTTCTGTTGCCTGCAGCTAAGGTCAAAATAGAAAGTAGAAAGATGGATTCCTAGAAAAGAAACATATTTACTTGACTAGTATAACTTGTTCAGTTTGAGGCACATTGAGGTTTGCATTTCTCTCAACATCTAAGGGGAGTAGCCTAGTAGACACTTGTATACAAGATTCTAGATTGGAAAAATATATTAATTAAAGTTAAAAGCTTGAAATTTTCAGTATGTATGAATCAATAGAAACTTTAGAAATGAAAGAAATTAAATACAAATCGTGTGTGGAATAAGAATAAATGTGAAGTAAGAAAATAACGTGTCATTTGTTATTTTACAATTAATTAGTTTTCATTAATAAACTGATTTTTTAAGAACAATTCTCTGCAAACTTGAATATATTGTAACCTTATTTTTTTTCTCTTCATTCTCACTGTTCTATCAAGCAGTGTGTTTTCCTTATTCTTTGTGAAACTTGGGCCCTAAAAGGTCTGCTTACTCAACAACAATCAAATCTACTTTTCACAAATCCAGTTCCTACCTATAAATGAATTAAACCAACTGCTAAGAGTAAATATTTTACCTCTCCATTTGTATTTATGGGCATTGTGAATTCTTTCAAAACTACTCTGCATAATAAAAATTTAATCCTCATTGACATAATCAAATAACTATAATACAATAAATACAATATTTCTGTTTTAAAATAATTCATATTTTTGTTTCTATGTTTTTATTTACTTTTTAACATAAAATAATGCATTTTGTACATAAATAATTTTTCTAGATAATTTTATACTTTTAAGATTTAACATCATATAAATAAATACCTCACATACAATTTTGTAAGGGTAATTTCTACTGAGCTGCATTTTAAGCTCCACATATAGAATATGAAATAATTTATGTCTTCTTTTAGTCTCAAAGTTATCATTATGAATACAAAATTTTTAGCTTTAATTCAGTATCCGTTAAGACACTTCGTGTGTAGAGGGTCACTTAACATTTCACTAAATAATGCTAGATTGATTTGAAAGCAGACAAAAACTAGCTTAATTTTTTATTGTTAAGGTGTTTATTTTCCCATTATAAAAGAATAATGAGAGTAGATTTTGCCTGTTTAGTGCAGGTGTGGGACAGTTCTTATCACATGCAAGGGGGAACCAAAAATAAAATAAAATAAAATAAATTAATTAAAAAACACACACCAGGAATTTACTTATAAAAAATTGTGTTTTTATTCTTACATGTTTAAATTTCAGTCACCTTCAAAGTACTCTTTGTTTCATGCAATACATCTATTGAGATGCTTTTTTCACTGCCCAAAGTGGTTTTTTAATTGGTAAATTTTGATGCCTTTTAGTACTTCTGCCATTTTTTGTTTCACCTCTTCCACATTGGCAAAACGTCTCCCTTTGAGGATGTTTTTCATACAAGGAAACAACAAAAAAAATGTCGCTTGGGTGAGATTGGGCAAATGCGGAGGGTGGGAGGTCATGCTGAACACTCAGTGCGGTGTGGGAAGGTGCATTGTCATGGTGAAAGAACCAGTCACCTTTTTGGCATAACCTGGGTTGTTTTTACCACAAATGGTGACACAACCTTCTCAAAACTTTCAGATTGAAATAGATGGATTCCTAGAACACCTAGCAGAAGAAGCCAGAACTATAAGAGACCAAGCCTCCAAAAGATAATTCTGGTTTTTTGGGGGGTGGAGGGTTCCCTGTATAGCACTGATATTTAAGTAATCAAAGATTCAATCTTCTCTTTCAGTGATTAGAGATGAAAGAATGAACCATAGGAAAACTGAATCATTGAGAGTAGGAGTGTTTTCTGTCTATACAAGGGAGTTTGGTTAAGTTGATAACATTCTACTAAATATAAAGTCTGACAATTAAGTTATTGAATTTGCTACTGTGTGCTTATGTTGGCAGCACTGTACAAACAACTCAGTAAGTTTTCATAACCTAGATATATCAGTGTCTAACAGCTGGGTTCATGCTGACATGTGGTGGTGTCTTGTATTGGAACACCCTCCCTACTCACCTGATCTGGCCGCAAATGACTTTTTTCTTTACCTGAAAAGAAAGGAAATATTGAAAGAAAGACATTTTGGATGACATTTAGGACATCAAGCATATTATGAAGACAGCTCTGATGGCCATTCCAGAAAGAGTTCCAAACTTGCTTTGATGGGTGGTCTAGGTGCTGGCATTGGTCCATAGCTTCCCAAGGAGAGTACTTTGAAGATGACTGTAGTGATATTCAGCAGTGAGGTATGTAACACTTTTCTAGGATGAGTTCATGAACTTAATTGTCAGCCCATATATTACAGAAATGAGCAGAAAGAGATGGATATGTGGATTCTTCATGAGAAAGCAACCAATATCTTTGTCCTTCTTGCTATCCTCATCTTGAGTTTCTTTATACCTTGAGCCTAGGCTAATGATATTACAGAGAGAGGTCCCCTCTCCCCAAAGCTGTTTCCACCAATTGGTGCCCTTAAGTAAAGGCACTGCCATATATTTTGAAGCCCCAAGAGAGGGTTAGTGTTCCATTTAGTATTAGGTGTTGAAAGCTTTGCTACCTGATTTCTAGTTTTTCTGGAGGTTGCAGGTGCTTATGCCACCTATGTGTGAATCGGTTTCTTACCTTCTCTGGAAAAAATGTTTTTTTAATCCAACTAGGTAAAGACCATACCTCTCCACTTTTTAGAATAATTAGGCTTTTTCAATTAGCATAAAAGTGATTGGCCTTACTAGAGTGCAGATTTATTTTAAGAAGAAGAAATGATAGCAGAGAGTTAATATGCTCGAGGTAATGATAGGTCTTGGGTGACACAATGAGGAGACTTTTTCCCCTTGTGCTGGAACTTTCTTTATAGTTTCCTTTTTTTCCAAAACTGAAAGTAAGTTTGAGGTTGAAAGTGTGGTATGTTAACAAAAACCTAAAAAGAATTTGTCAAAACTTTAGAAAAATACATTTAGCACGAATTCTTTGTGTTTAGAAATATTATTTTTTGTGTGTTGAGAAATATTCTCCTCCAAGTCCCACATTGCATGATTTTAGTTTTTTTCTTCTTAGTTTTTAGTGGATATAGAAATACTAATTGTAACTGTTTGCTATATAGTGTTTTTCATGCCATGTTTGAAACCATTTAGTTAATTATTTTGTCTACTAACTGTCTATTTCTCTCTTTTCTTTCTTTTTTCCCCCTGCAGGTTCATATTATCTGGTAATGGCTTCTAGCATTTTGATATTTCGGGGAAAAATCTTTGGACCCATTAGGACTTTCAAATATGATGCTCGCTTCCAACCATATTGCACAATGGTTATGAACATAATAGATACAATTGATTGGAGCTTTCCATCCTTCACAACACAAAAATTCTTTTCAGAAATAGATGGTATTCTAAAATTATGTTTTTCCTAAGTGACTTACCTAGTATTTACCATATAGACATCAAAAGAGGGAAAGTATGTCTCGTTCTCTAGAATCAACATGCATAGTCTCCATGTTGAAGTAATTTTCTAGCCTTATGGAGTAAGCAACCTACAAAAGTAACCAGATTCACAGTTAAAGAGAATAAAAAGGTAGTGAGAAAAATGGATTCCTGCAGAAACCAGTTTAGTCGTTGGATCCAGTCTGATGCTAACTGACTGAAAATGCATTTCCAGATAATTGATCTTCATGACTGTCTTATGTTTTATAGATAGGCCATATTCTATTATGTCAGTTTTATAGACAAGGAACCAGAAGATTAAATAGCCAAATTTCACACAGCTGAAAGCAGGTTCTTTGATTCTAAATCACATGTTTATTTTCAGCACCTTACTTCAAAATGAAAAAAAAAAATCTTCAATTCAAAGTTACAAACCCATGACCTGCTGTTGGGATTCAGCCTAAAACCTTGCCTCGACAATGTTTTTAAAAACATTTTGTGGAGTTCTGGTAAGATGGTGACGGCATAGGTGGAATTGTGAGATTCTCTGAACATGAGTTTCCAAAAAGATTCTTACTTTTCTTCCCCCACCCCCTTGCCCACCACCAGCTACACTGGTCTGAGGCCCAGGGACCCTTGGTCCCATGCAGGGCCAGATATTGTGGCCCCCGGCTGCTGCTGCTCCACTAGACATGACCCTGCCCACACGGGAGTCTTGGCTCTTGGCTCCCTCGTGGTTACATCATCTCACCCATCACCCAGCACCAAGCTGCCAGTCACCCAGGGAGGGTCTGGGCGCCTACCCCTCAGAGATACTGGTTCCATTTCTGGCTGAAGTACCCTGTGAGGGGCCACTCTCTCCGCTCATTGCCTGCCCTTTGGAGCTTTGGAGCTCTGGAGCTCTGGGCCCACCCTGGCTGAGGCACCCAGCATGTGACCCCATGCTTCTGTAAGGGAACAGCATATCTTTTTTGTTTGTTTGTTTTTGAGTTGAAGTCTCACTCTGTCACCCAGACTGGAGTGCAGTGGCCACTCCCGGTCACTGCAGCCTCGACCTGCTGGGCTCCCGCGATCCTTCCACCTCAACCTTCCAAGTAGCCAGAATTACAGGCATGTGCTACCAAGCCCGGCTGATTTTTGATTTATTATAGAGATGAGGTCTTGCTGCCCAGGTGGGTCTCAAATCTGCGGGCTCAGGCAATCCACGCACCTCAGCCTCCCAAAGGCGCAGGATTACAGGCCAAGCCACCAAGCCTGGCCGGGAACAGCATATCTTAAGGAGGTGCTGATCGGAGAATCTCAGCTCCAGAGGAGGGAACTCCCAACTCCCATCTCCACCCCACCCTGCTGATGGCACCCCGGATCCAGGGCCTAGCTGTGCAGCTGATCCCCTGTGCCTCACATGCCACCACAACCCATCATAGTGGATTGCCCAGGGACCCAGATGAGCAGAGAGAAAGGATCCGTAAAAGAGGAGCTGCCGCCTTGGCCATTCTCCAGGAAGAGATTTGCATTGCCTGCCCACCTACGAGCAGCTTCCACGTCAGTTCCTAAGGTAAAGTCGCTAAACAGGAGACAAATCCCCTCCCCTATGCTGAATCAGACACAGGCAACTAAACATCGCAGACCTCCAAGACAGCAGGCTAAAAGAACAAACCCAAGCTGCGGTAAATCTAGCTGCCTACAATGAAAGCAAAGGGGAGAGGCTGGAGATCAGAGCTGAAGAAACTTTAGACACTCAGGAAAGATTCCAAAGCTAGTGCGATTTCTTATTTTGACTTTTGATTTTATCATTTTGACTGTTTGTTTTGCTAACTTTTGTTTGCTTTTTTGACTTACACTATCTGTTTGTGTTAGGGAAAATGCAACAAAAGGCATGATTTTATTGGTCTGTCTTTGTGTAGCTACCAATATTCTTTAGGGAATTTTGCTTGTGTGCTTTTTTCACTTCTCTCTGGCCTTGTGTCTCTTTTTCACCTTTTAGTTGGTATGTATGTCTGTTTTCCCTCTCACTCTTCTCTTTTTCTAACTTCCTATTGACCCCCTCTTCCTCCTTTATTTTTCTCTTTTGTACCTCCTTTTGTTCCAGGGACCAAATTTACACCCCACTGCACAGACAGATTGTAAGGCAGTGGAAATAGTTTCCAGTGTGCTCATAAATCTGTTGGTGGATGCTAGAACCAGCATATAGATTCTGAATCATAGCTTCCTCCTCAATTAAACCTCAAAACTGCAAAAAGTACAGCCCACAGCCCATACTCCAACCTCAAAAGTAAACAAAGCCAGAGGACCCTCATAAGGAAGAACAGGAGATTACACAAGTGAAGCAAAAGCAACCCCACCTTCCCTGAAAAACAGAATTAAAGAAAGGGAGGGAAAGGGGGAGAGAGAGAAAAATCTACACAAATGAAGAAAAACCAAAAGAAGAATATGTGTCTCCCCAGGCCCCTGGGAGGGCAGACACTGAGAAAACTGACTTCGGAATGCAAACAATGAAAAGCCCCCAGAATGACTGGTCTCAAACTACAAACTTAGATATCAAGACATTAATGGAGAGATTCAAAAGAATTGAGGAGATACAAGAAGAAACTAGGAAGGAGCTGATAACTGAGATAACAGTAATAAAGAATGTTGTGAATGAAATAAATAACAAACTGATAAGCATGGAAAGCAGAATTAGTCAAGCAGAAGAAAGAATCTCAGAGCTTGAGGACCAAAATATAGAACTATCCCAAACTGTTAAAAACACAGAAAACAAGCTTAAAAAGACAGAACAAAGCCTTCAAGAGATGAGTGATTACTTCAAGAGACCGAACCTAAGAGTAATTGGCCTTCCTGAGGCAGAAAGAGAGACAGAGCCCATGCTGGAACAAACTTTCCATGAGATTATTCAAGAAAACTTCTGTAACCTAATCAGTGATGCAAAAATTCAAACACAAGAGATTCAGAGAACACTTTCAAGGCAACAGAGGAGAAGACCAACTCCCAGACACATAATAAACAAAGTAGGTATAAAAGAAAAAATCCTAAAGGCAGTAAGAGAAAAGGGCCAGATCACCTACCATGGAAGACCAATTAGAATAGCAGCAGATTTATCTACAGAAACCCTGCAGGCTAGGAGAGCTTGGAGCCCTATCTTCAAAGTCCTAAAAGATAAACAATTTCAACCAAGAATAACGTACCTGGTCAAGTTAGGCTTCATCAGCGAGGGAGAATTAAAATCTTTCCCAGATAGCCAATCCCTAAGAACTTACATTGCCACCAGACCACTTCTACATGAAATACTTAAGAAAATACTAAACACAGAAGAAAAGGAAAAAAGAACAACATTCTTCACAAGAGTACAGGAAAAAGAATAAAATACACATGAACCAACCCCAAAACCAAAAGAAAGACAAAAAACCAAGTGGAAGAACAACAACTTTATATGAACTCTATGATAGGGATGAACTCTCACATTTCAATAATTAGCCTGAATATGAATGGACTAAATGCACCACTGAAAAGACATAGAATGGCAAAATGGATAAAATATCACCAGACAACAATATATTGCCATCTAGAGACCCATCTCACTAGAAAGGACATGCACAGACTCAAAGTAAGAGGTTGGGAAACAAATTTTGAGGTGAATGGAACACAAAAGAAAGGAGAATTCGTGATCCTAATTTCATACAAAATTCCATTTAAGCTATCAAACATTAAAAAAGATACAGAGGGCCACTAGATAATGATAAAAGGTTCACTCCATCAACAAGAAATATCTATCCTAAACATATATGCACCCAACATAGGAGCGCCAACTTTCATAAGGCAGCTTATAGGAAAACTAAAGAAAGATATTGACTCTAACACCATCATAACTGGGAACTATAATACCCCACTCACAACCCTAGACAGATCATCAGGACAAAAAATCAGCAAGGAGATCTGGAACCTCAATGTGACTCTTGACCAAATGGACTTAATTGATACCTACAGAACATTCCATTCAAAGACCACAGAATACACATTCTACTCATCACCACATGGAACGTACTTGAAGATCGACTACATACTTGGCCATAAATCAAGCATAAACAAATTTAAAAGGACCAAAATTTACAATGCACCTTCTCAGACCACAGTGGAATAAAAATAAACACTAACACCAACAAGGTCCCCCCAAAACCCACAAAGATGTGGACATTAAACAGCATGATGCTAAACAACTCCTGGGTCAATGATGATATCAAACAGAGATCAAAAGATACCTGGAAACAAATGAAAATGAAGAAACATCTTACCAAAATCTCTGGGATGCCATGATAGCTGCAGTAAGAGGGGAATTTATATCCCTACAAACGCACATGAAGAAATGGAAAGATCACAAATTAACAGCCTAACAAACCACCTAAGGAAGCTAGAAAAACAAGACCACAAAAATCCTAATTTCAGCAGAAGTATCCATATCACCAAAATAAAAGCCCAAATCCAGGACATAGAAGACAAAAAGATAATACAAAAAAAAAAAAAATCAATGAAACAAAAAGCTGGTTCTTCAAAAGGATAAACAAGATTGATGCTTCCCTAGTTAGACTGACCAAGAAAAAGAGAGAAAAAACCCAAATAAGCACAATCAGAAACACAAAAGATGAAGTCACATCTGACCCCGAAGAAATACAAAAGATCATTAGAGACTACTAAGTACACTTGCATGGAAACAAACTTGAAAACTTTAAGGAAACGGAGGACTTTCTGTCATCATACAACCTGCCTAGTTTGAAACAAGAAGAAATCAAGATCCTAAATAAACCAATAGCAATCAAGGAAATTGACTACGTAATAAGAAAACTACCTACAAAAAAAAAAAAAAAAGAGTCCTGGACCAGATGGTTTTCCAGCAGAATTCTACAAGACATTTAAAGAGGAGCTGATACCAATCCTACTGAAGGTATTCCAGGCGATTGATTAAGAAGGAACTCTCCCCAAATCATTTTTCAAAGCTAGAATCACATTGATACCCAAGCCAAGTAAAGACCCAACAAAGAAAGAGAACTACAGGCCAATATCTGTGATGAACATAGATGCTAAAACCCTCAACAAGATCCTAGTAAACCGGATTCAACAACACATCTCAAAAATCATCCATTATGACCAAGTAGGTTTCATCCCCAAGATGCAAGTCTGGTTCAACATTCATAAAACAATAAATGTAATTAAATACATCAACAGATGTCAAAACAATAGCCACATGATTATATCATTAGATGCAGAAAAAACTTTTGATAAAATCCAGCACCCTTTCTTGATAAAAACCCTCGAACATCTAGGTATATGGGGAACATACCTCAAAATAGTAAAAGTCATCTACGAGAAACCCACAGCCAGCATACTCCTAAATGGACAAAAATTGGAACCATTTCCCCTGAAAACTGGAAAAAGACAAACCCACTCTTACCCCTCCTGTTCAATATAGGGTTGGAAGTCCTGGCTAGAGCAATCATAGAAGAGAAGGCAATCAGGGGTATCCAAATAGGAAAAGAGGAAGTCATCTCTCTTTGCAGATGACATGATTGTGTACCTTGAAAACCCAAGAGAATCTGTCAAAAACCTCCTTACACTGATAAAGGTCTTTGGCAAAGTCTCAGGATATAAAATAAATGTGTAAAAGACAATTGATTTCTTTACACCAAAAATGAACAGAAACCCCAATAAAAACCACAATTCCATTCATGATAGCCACAAAAAAAAAAAAAAAAAAAAGAAATACCTTGGCATCTTCCTAAACAGAAACATGAAAGACCTTTACAATGAAAACTACTAAACACTGCTCAAAGAAATCAAAGATGACACAAACAAGTGGAAAAATATCCCATGCTCATGGATTGGAAGAATCAACATTGTTATGTCCATCCTACCTAAGACAATCTACAGATTTAATGCAACACCCAACAAATTACCAGCAACATTCTTCTCAGACCTAGAAAAAACAACACAGGAATTCATATGGAAACACAAATGTCCAAGAATAGCCAGAACAATCCTTAGCAAAAAAAACAAAGCAGGTGGTATCACATTACCAGACTTCAAACTTCACTATAAAGCTACAATCATCAAAACAGCTTGGTATTGGTATAGGAACAGGCATATAGACCAATGGAATAGAATTGAGATTCCAGAAGCAAAACTTCAATTTCTCAATCAACTCATCTTCGACAAAGCCTCCACCACCTACCACTGCGGAGAGGATAACCTATTCAGTAAATGTTGCTGGGAAAACTGGCTGACCATATGCGGAAGATTGAAACAGGACCCCTATCTATCCCCATACACAAATGAACTCTAAATGGATCAGAAACCTAAATGTAAAACCTCAAACCATAAGAACCTTAGAAAATGAAGGAAATTTCCTCATGGAAATTGGAGCTGGCATCCAATTCCTGAACAAAACCCAAAACCTACACGCCATAAGAGATAAGATAGACAAGTGGGACTTCATTAAACTGACAAGCTTCTGCAAAGCCAAAGAAACCATCAAGAGAGCAGGGAGACAGCTTACAGACTAGGAAAAAGTATTTGCCAACTCCAGGTCTGACAAAGGCTTAACAACTTGGATCTACAAGGAACTCATACATACTGAAAAGAAAAAAACACACAACTCCATTATAAAATGGGCAAAAGATATGAACAGACACTTCACAAAGGAAGACATCCGAACAGCCAACAGACACATGAAGAAATGTTCAACCTCACTAATCATCAGGGAGATGCAAATCAAAACCACACTGAGATACCACCTAACTCCAGTCAGAATGGCAATTATCAACAACTCAAAAAATAACAGCTGCTGGAGAGGGTGTGGTGAAAAGGGAACAGTTTTATGCTGTTGGTGGGAGTGTAAACTAGTGCAAACTCTGTGGAAAGCATTGTGGTGATTCCTAAAAGCTCTAAATATCAACCTCCCATATGACCCCGCAATCCCTCTACTGGGAATATACCCTGAAGAACTCAAAGCACTCTATAAAAAAGATACCTGCACATGTATGTTTATCTCAGCATTCTTCACAATAGCAAGAACCTAGAAACAACTATACTGTCCATCAAAAGACGACTGGATTTAAAAAATGTGGTATATATACACAATGGAATACTACACAGTCATAAAAAAGAACAAAATCATGAATTTCGCAGCAACCTGGATGGAACTAGAGTCTATAATACTGAGTGACCTCTCAGAGAAACAAAGATCCGAGTATCACAAGTTCTCACTCATATAGTGACCTTGATAATCCAACGTAATACCATAAGAAAATGACTGACAGTGGTGGGAAACTATGGGGTGGGGAGCGGAGGGGAGATGGGATTAATGGTAGTAAATATCTGTCTGGGGATTGGGGAGATACCTCTTATGAACAAGTGTGCCTAAACGATGCATATTTGTATACCTAACCCTTAACTGTAACCCATAATATCATAATAAAAAATATTGATTATAAAAAAAACCCCAAACATTTTGCAACATCTGATGACATTGTAAATCCAAATGACAAAAAGCTAGTTTTCTCGAAATGCTGGAATATCTGTCTTCATCAGTTCTGTAATTCATCCTAGCAACAACTTTTTATGACATCTGAGGCGGAAATGAAAAGAAATTCTTTGATTTTAAAATATTCACATTCCTGGGTCCCACTTATGACCATTAGAATCTCTGAGTGGAGGCTCAGGCATAGTTAATTCTACATGCAATCACTGATACAGGGCATGTATTCTTCAGTTTGCCACACTCCTCTCTAAACCCTATTCAAGTATATGGTCTTCCTGACCTTTGTAGATGTTTGAAATTGGTAAACTTATTTAATCACATTTTCAACTCCTAAACTCAACTGACACTTTAGACTTCTGTGTTTATCAGTCTAAAAGTTCAAGTATTTAAATTTTATCTATAATCAGAAAAAAATGTGTCCTTTTCCTTTTAAATGTGGAACCTCAACTTACATAGTCTGTAAATTATATAAGCTTCCTTTTTTAGCTTTCCTTATAATAAGGAACTAGAAAGAGGAGTTTTTGCTTTTCTTAATTTTGTTTTTGTTTTTGTTTTTTTTTGCTTTTGTGGATGATTGCATCTTACATAAACAATAAGCTAGCTGAAAACAAAATGACACTTTAAAAAAAATTTCAAATCTGTGGGTTACAATTCAGGGTTAGATATACAAACATTGATTATGCATGTACCCCTGTTAATGAGGTATGCCCCTCCCTCCCCTAGCAGTTTCCCTCAACTGCCAATCTCATCCTCCTCCCCTCACAGTTTCCCACTATTGCCAATCCCTTTCTTATATTATTATAATTGTTCAAGGTCCACTTATGAGTGGGAACATATGGTACTCTGTTCATTGTTTCTGTGATAGATCACTGAGTATGATCAACTCTAAATCCATTCAAGTTGCTGTGAAGTCCATATGCTTGTCCTTCTTTATGGCTGCATAATACTCCATTGTGTACATCTACCATATATTTTTATCCAGTTCAGCTTCAATGGGCAGAATTGTTGGTTCCATGTTTTTGCTATTGTGAGTAGAGCCGCAACAAACATTCTTGTGCAGGTCTCTTTTTTGTAGTATGATTTGAGTTCCTCTGGGTATATTCCCAATAGAGGAATTGCTGGGTCATATGGAAGGTCAATTTGCAGTTCTTTTAGAAATTGTCACACTGTCTTCTAAAGAGGTTACACTAGTTTGCATTCCCACCAGCAGTGTAGAAGCATTTCTTTTTCTCCACATCCTTGCCATCATCTGTTGTTGTTTGTTTTATTAATGATGGCCATTCTTACTGGGGTTAGGTGGTATCTCAATGTGGTTTTGATTTGCATTTCTCTGATGATGAGTGAGGCTGAACACTTTTTCATGTGTCTGTTGTATTTTTTCTTCTTCTTCCTTCCCTCCCCATTGTTTTCAGAATGTAATATCCCTTCTTTTGTGCTAGCATGACCTTGCACACTGATTTGGAAGGCCAATTTTTCTAACAAACTGGTGCTGGAAAAAACAGCTGCCGGTGAGAAATGAAAAAGTTACATGCTTTTGAAAAGACCTTCAAGAGATAACAGATAGACTCAATGGAAACTCCTTAAAGCCCTTAAAGTCTACTCATTTCTTTTTTTTTTTTTTTTTTTTTTAGTTGGAGTCTCACTCGGTCGCCCAGACTGGAATGCAGTGGCCGCTCCCGGCCACCGCAGCCTCGCCTGCTGGGCTCCGGCGATCCTTCCGCCTCAGCCTTCCCAGTAGCAGGAATTACAGGCATGCGCTACCATGCCCGGCTGATTTTTTGATTTATTGTAGAGATGAGGTCTCGCTGCCCAGGCGGGTCTCGAACCCGCGGGCTCAGGCAATCCACTCACCTCAGCCTCCCAAAGGCACGGGATTACAGGCTGAGCCACCGAGCCCGGCTCACTCATTTCTTTAAATGCAAATCTCTTTTGTGGTATTCAGTTTAGGTTCATGTCTTATGTAATCATTAGTTAGGTTATGTGAACCATAACTTGCTATTATAACTCAATAGAAAAGGCTCAGTTCGGTATTGCTTTTTAAAAAAACAAGACTCATATTGTTCACACACTAATTTATGCCAATAAGCGCTGAGAAGACTAAATACTGATTAAAAAGGAACTTTGGATATGGTCATGAGGTGAGACATGTAGACACTGTTAATCAATAGTTGAAATAGATAAGACATTGCCTGTTTTAGCTTTAAATACTGAATTTAAAATCTGCTTTGGTCAACAGGTTTTTTGGTCAATACCTAAATCTGTTTACTGATTTCTAGTTTTCAGAATAAATGCTCATTTTTTCCAGCTTCTGTCTTTTTCTCTTTGATTGTCTGTGAGAGATAGCAGCCAATTGGTTGATTGGGCTGTAACTGTACCAATTAGGTGGAAGGCTCAGGAAAATGCTATCTTATTTTGTGGTATGATTAAGTCATTTTATAGTCCCTTCTTTCCATGAAAGTTTCCCAGAACATCACATTCATGCAGTATATTCACTATATCCTCAGCCCTTTCCATATTTATTTTGAAAATCAGTTTACACTTAATGTTTATGTTAGAAAAGCAAGCAATTTTAAAGATAACTAGTTAGCATTATTCCACTTTATTTCAGAACATTGAGAGGCTTGGCAGAGTGCAATTCTCTTGTGCTGAGTTAGTGAAATGCAGACCTCCACAATGTATTTCATATTTAATCATTCAAATGGAAAGAGTGAGTAAGATTAAGTTAACACCCAGATTTTGGGTGAAGACTTTTCAGATTGAGGATTTCCTTGAGCAAGTAGGTCTACTATTGAAGATGGTCCTCTTTGAAAGAAGAAATGGTACTCTCTCAGTGTTTTCTTTGCTTGCCACAGTAAGAGCAGGTACTTTCCAGAGAGACAATGGCAATTTCTTAGTCTGTCATAAAGGAAGTGAAATCAGAAGTTTATCTTAACCTTGAGAACTGAGATTAGAAATGCATACTCATTCATATGTCATTGCATCCTGTTAACCTCCCCCATTGTGTATCAACTCTCTGTTTAACGTGAAAGGGTACTTCCTTTAGTTATGATGCATTACAGTTGATTGAGGGAAGGAGAAACAAACCAAAGATGCACAGGAGCCGGATGAACCAAGTGCACTGGGATCAGGAAGAGAAAGCCCCTCTTTTTCCAGTGTCCCTGTAAGGCTCTTAACTGACAACCCATGACATTGTGCTTGCTGGCAAAGGATAAATATTTACTGAGTCCATCTCCATTATAATAGGGCAGACAATGAAGGGCAGATTTGGAGCTAAGAGAAAAATTAACTGGTAACTGGACCGATTTCTAGACTAACTGGTTCAACTTAGGACTTTTTGGATAGAAGATTGAGATAAAACAATCCTCTGAACTCACAGAATTGCTACCTAGACTCTAAAGAAAGGAGTTAGAGGTCTACTTGACATTTCTGAGCATCCAAGAGTGAGACTATCAACTTCATTCACTCACTAATTAATTAATTCATTGACATGCCTTTTTTGCTCATAGCATTGTTCTTTGTGCTACAAGATACAAAATATAGTTTCTCATTATATATCAATGAGGGTAAGGTGAGGACCTTGAGAATTCACTAACTTACCCTCAAACTATTCTGAAAGATATTTTGATATGAATCTAAATCCAGATAGCTGTTAATAGAATAAACATCTTTGAGGTAAAATAAAAACAAGACAAACCAAATACAATCACATTTATTTGTATCAAAATTTATTTTAAGTGCACATGAGGTGATTTGCAAATAAAAAGTATACAAGGAGTTATCACTTCCAGACTTCAAACTTTACTATAAGGCTACAGTAATCAAATCAGCCTGGCATTGGTACAAAAACAGGCACATAGACCAATGGAACAGGATAGAGATTCCAGAAGCAAAGCCTCAATTTCTCAACCAACTCGTCTTTGACAAAGCCTGCAGCAACAACTACTGGGAGAGGAGGCTATTCAGAAAACGATTCTGGGAAAACTGGCTGATCACATGCAGAAGATTTAAACAGGACCCCTACATATCACTGTATGGAAAAAATAACTCTAAATGGATCCAAGTCCTAAATGTAAAACCCCAAACTGTAAGAACCTTAGAAAACGCAGAAGACACCCTTCTGGAAATTGGAACTGGCAACAAATTCCTGATCAAAACCCCAAGTGCCCATACCATAAGAGTTAAGATAGACAAGTGGGACCTCATCAAACTGATAAGCTTTTGAAAAACAAAAGAAACTATCAAGAGAGTGGGGAGACAGCCCACAGAATGGGAAAATATATTTGCCAATTGTATATCTGACAAAGGCCTAACATCTAGGATCTACGAGAAGCTCAAACATGCTGAAAGGAAAAAAAACAAACAGCGCCATTAAAAAGTGGGCAAAAGACATGAATAGACACTTCTCAAAAGAAGATACACGGGCAGTCAACAGACACATGAAAAAGTGCCCAGCCTCACTCATCATCAGAGAAATGCAAATCAAAACTACATTGAAATACCACATAACCCCAGTAAGAATGAACATCATTAATAAAACAAACAACAACAGATGCTGGTAAGGATGCAGAGAAAAAGGAATGCTTCTCTATTGTTGGTGGGAATGCAAATTAGTGCAACCTCTTTGGAAGACAGTGTGGCAATTTCTGAAAGAACTAGAAATTGACCTACCATATGATCCAGCAATTCCCCTATTGGGAATATACCCAGAATAACTCAAAACATTTTATAAAAAAGATACCTGCACATATATGTTTGTTGCAGCTCTATTCACAATAGCAAAAACATGGAACCAACCGTTCTGCCCATTGATGCTGAACTAGATAAAAAAAATGTGGTAGAAGAACACAATGGAATATTATGCAGCCATAAAGAGGGACAAACATATGAACTTCGCAGTAACTTGGATGGATGTAGAGTCGATCATACTCAGTGATCTATCACAGAAACAAAGAACAGAGTATCATATGTTCTTATGCATAAGTGACCTTGAACAACTATAATAATATAAGAAAGGGATTGGCAGTTGAGGGAAACTGCTAGGGGAGGGAGGGGCATACCTCATTAACAAGGGTACCTGCATAACCAACGTTTTTATACCTAACCCTGAATTGTACTCTATATCTTTATAATAATAATAATAATAAAAAGAAATACCAAAAACAAAAAAATGAAATTGAAAACATACACCTCTGTCAAAAAATCAAATTGAGTGAAGAATAAACATTTCTTTTTTTCTTAAGAAAAAAATATGGGGAAGGCTGAGGTGGAAGGATCGCCGGAGCCCAGCAGGTCGAGGCTGCGGTGGCTGGGAGCGGCCACTGCACTCCAGTCTGGGTGACAGAGTGAGACTTTAACTCAAAAAAAAAAAAAAAAGAAACAAAAAAAGTATGCCGTTAGAGAAATATTCATAAATTATCAGGACAACAGAAAGGGAGGAAGCTGAATATATTGGCTAAAAGCTAAGTAAACTTGTGGTTCTTACTGAATTTAACTTTGAATTTCCTAGGAGCCAAAACTGAGAGAAAAAGCATAATTATTTATATAACTCTCACTATTATAACCATGGAGCATATAATTTCTCCAATGTTTGTGAAATTTATTTTTCTCATGTACACAAGTGTGTTTCCCACATGAAATTTCTGTAGATGAGATATATTAAACCATAGACAAACTTTCATCTGGGTAGCACACTGGCACCAGCCCACAGATGATTCCTTCATTAACTAGAATGATAATTAATGATTGTTGTTGTTAAAGTCAGTTGGCTAAGATGTGTATGTGTGCATGTATGTGCACACACATGCACATGATTATGTTATATAATGCTGCTCCAAGGAAGACTGTATACCAGAGATAGCCACGGTTATTAATTTATGTTTATGAGGTTTTTGTCACACAGGGTTTTAACTATGAATGTTCTCCCGAAATTCCCCTCACCAAAACCTCTTATTTTCCCTCAACTTGCTTTTCTATTTGGCCACAAGGAGCAATATAAGTGAGTAATTAAACAAACACTTTTAAACTAGACCACCCAAACCTTCATTTCAGTTCTGTCACATATTAGATACAGAATCCTATAAAATTCACTCAATTTTTTTTACATATGACACTAAAAGCTCAGACAACAAAAGAAAAATAAGCAAGTAAGACTACATCAAACTAAAAGTCTTCTTCACAATAAAAGAAAAAATAAGAAGAGACAGCCTATAAATTGAGAGAAAATATTTGCAAATTGTATATCTGACAAAGGGTTAATATCCAAAATATATAAGAAACTCACACAACTCGATAACAAAAATATAAATAATCTGATTAAAAGAGAATGAACAAGAGATATAGATAGACATTTCTCCAGAGAAGACATGTAGATGGTCAACACATATATGAAAAGGTGCTCAACTTCAATAATTATCAGGAAAATGCAAATTAAAACTCACAGTAAAATCTCACCTCTCACCTGTTAAGATAGCTATTATCAAAAGTCAAGGGATTAGTGTTGGAAAGGGTATGAAGAACAGTGAATCCTTGTACTATGTTGGAGGAATGTAAATTGGTGGTACCATTATTGGAAAATAGTATGAGGGTTTTTTAAAAACTTGAAAATAGAATTACCACATGAAACCGCAATCTCTCTTTCAGGTATATGCATAGGAATAACATTGGCACCTTATAGAAATATCTGCACTCCTTTGTTCATTGTGTCATTAGTCACAGTAGCCAAGTTAATAAAACAACCTGTTGTGGATAGGTAAATGAGATGAGGAAGTTGTGATTATGTGTGTGTGTGTGTGTGTGTGTGTGTGTGTGTGTGTACATATATAACACACATATATAATGGAATGTTAATCAACCTTAAAAAAAAGAAAGCGATCTTGTTACTTGTAACAAAATGGATGAAACTAGAGGACATTATGTTAAGTGAAATAAGGCAGACACAACAAGAAAAATACTGCATTATCTCACTTATAAGTGGAATCTAAAGGAAAAAAACCCAAACACGTGAATACATCAAGACAGAATAAAATGGTGGTTACCATAGCAGGTGGGGTGACAGGAAATGGGGAGATGTAGCTCAAAGGGTACAAACTTGCTGATATGTAAGAAGAATAAGTATAAAGATCTAATGTACAATATGAAGATTATAGGTACAATATTGCATTGTATACTGGAAATTTGCTCAGAGAGTGGTTTTCTTACACACACACACACACACACACACACACACACACAAGATAACTATGCAAGATGATGAATATCTTAATTTGCTTGACTATATTAATCATTTCATTGTGTATAAACATATCAAAGCATCATGTTGTAAATCTTAAGAGTATATAATAACAGGACAAATGTATATTTTAAAAATTAAGAAAATAATTTTTAAAAATTAGATGCAATATATCCAAAGTGCCTAAAAATGTACTAAGTACTTAGAAGATACTCAGTTAGTTAACGTTAGCTATAATACGCAAACAAAACAAAAACAAAAACACTAAAACTGTTGTCACCACCCACCTCTGGGACTAAACAAGAAGTCCAGGATTTAATTGGTCTGTCTGAATTTTGGATAACACATACTCTATGGTTCAGAATATTACTATTTCCTTTTCATGAGAGTACCTGAAAGAAAGTAATATATGAATGCAAACCTAAGCAAAGACAAACCTTGTCTGAATTACAAAAAAAATGGTAGCTCTCTCAGTGCCTTTGGACCCTTATCATCCCTACTCAAATATGACTTTATCTGTCACTCTCACTCACATAGACTAGCGCTTATGGCAACCACTAATGAGTGCCTCCTAGAGGTGCCTTGGGAAATTTGGACCAGAACATTTCCAGATGCTGCCACCTGGTGCACACCATATGAGAGGCAACTACCAGCTGCTATTAGGCATTAATTGAGACTGACTCAATGATGAAAAGACTTAAAATAATCATGAAAACTGAGATAAATATGTCTTGGATGATGTCAGAGAAACACTCTAACAAGAAAGGCATTGCCCAAAAGAGTTTAATAATAAAATGGAAATAGTGTACACAGGAGCATGCAATCAGGGGGACGCCAAGGAGGCACTCACCATACACCTGAACAGGTAGCCTCTTTTGCCCTAGAACTGACTTTGAAGCCATGTGAGGAGTTATTGGTACCGAATGTCATATGGACATGTGTGCTATGTATAGCTTTCAAATGACCAATGAAGAGTTGCTTGGGCTATGGATGACAGTTCCAATGTGAGTGAGTGGGTTCCTGTTTGAAAAGTTATCCCATTGAGAATAGTGGATGAAAAGACTGTCAGTAAGATAAGAATGAATTGACTGGCAAGGCTTGGTGGCTCAGCCTGTAATCCCATGCTTTGGGAGGCCGAGGTGAGTGAATTGCCTGAGCCCACAGGTTTGAGACCTGCCTGGGCAACTTGGCGAGACCTCTTCTCTACAATAAATCAAAAAAATTGGCCGGGTGTGGTAGCGCACGCCTGTAGTTCCAGCTCCTTGGAAGGCTGAAGTGAAAGGATTGCTGGAGCCCAGCAGGTCGAGGCTGCGGTGGCCGGGAGCGGCCACTGCACTCCAGTCTGGGCGGCTGAGTGAGACTCCAACTCAAAAAAAGAAAAGAAAAAAAAAAAAAAAAGAATGAATTGACTTAATGGGCTGAATTATATAGTGTTTTTCTAGCAGTGAAATGTTAACAATAGTGAAATCCCTATGTTTGGATTTTTACTTACTATGAAGAGTAGATAATGGCCTGACCATATAGTCAGGTAGATGGCAAACTTGATCATTAAAGGGATGCTCATATAGGATGCAACCATATGGAAATCATTCTGGGAATATAGGGGTGCATTAAGTGGGTCATGTCAATGCCCATCAGAAGAACCCCTCCCAGATTCAGAAGGTGATTGGAATAGCTTAATTTGCATGACTATATTAACTATTTCATTATGTATAAGCATATCAAAGCATCATGTTGTAAATCTTAAGTGTATACAATAAAGGAACAAATGTATTTTTTAAAAATTAAGAAAAAATTAAGAAAAAAATTAGATACAACATATACAAATTTTCTAAAAAAGTACTAAGTCCTTAGAAGATACTCAGTTAACAGTAGCTACAGTAAGCAAGCAAAACAAAAACAAGTGGATATTTTTTGTGTCCAGCCTTGAGATGACCACCTAGGTCCGTAAAGTGAATAAAAATGGATGGAGGGCTGTAGCAATTCAGAGATAGCTGAATTTAGACATTTCCATCCAATATTTGTTGCATAAAATGTTATCAAGAATTGTTCTGCCTGTCAACATGAGAGACAGAAACTACAAATGGCTATGGAGAAGATGGGGGCGGGTGGCAGGGAAGCAAGGAGGTCTTGCACACAGTTGGCAAATGGATTACACTGTACCAATGCCAGTAACCACAAGGGCTTTAAATGTGCCCTGACTGGAATAGATTCTCTCTCTGGACTGAGCTTTCATACCCAGTGGTAGATGCAAATGCTCAAAATACTATCAAAGGATTGTAACAGATATACTTGCTAATTTGGGATGCTGAGTTACACTTCTTCTGACTAAGGGACACATTTTACACCCCATAGTGTCCCATAGTGGGCAAAGAAATACCACATCAAATGGATATATCATGTCGCATATCATCTTCAGAGTTAGTTGTAATCGAGAATGGAAATGGGCAGTTCAGGCCTTTGCTGTCTAAAATGAAGAATGATAAAGGCATGAGATAAAGGAATATCTTCTGTTAAATAGTTCTATATAAGCTTATCTTAAAGGACACATAGCAGTAGATCAAGGGGGGAAAAGAGTCATTAAATTTTGTACAAAAATGTGAAAACGTCTGTAATGGACTTACAGGGTGAATTAAATGCTGTTGTTCTTTCTTAACCTATCTCTGTCCCACACCGGCTTCTTCAAACCTTCAGCATATTTGCATTGCTACTATTGCTGTATCTGTTCTATAAATGCGATTCCATTTTGCAGTAAAGGATTCATGTTTGAAGATAAGGGCATATCTGTGATATTGTTCTATAATGTGAAATATATATTTCATCTTTTCCCCAAGTTCCTGGCACAGAATTTCTAAATCCTTGTAATTTCCTGAGTAATAGATGTAACAAGAATATCTTCTGTTATAATAGTTATAATAGTTTGTCTGTCCTGGTTCCTGGCACAAGAGTATGTAAAACCCTTGGAACTTCCTGAGTAATAAAGGATGAGGGGAGCATCTTCTGCAATCCATCAAAAGACCCTTTTAATTGCACTTGACTTTAGGCATGGCGATTGGTGGGTCCCTAGATAGCTGCAGGATGGGCTGTTTCCTGGAGTAACTGACCATGTGATTAGAAGGTTGCAACTTTCAGCCCCACCCACAATCTCCATGGAGGGAAGTGGAGCTAGAGATTGAACTCATCACCAATGGCCAGTGATTTAATTCAATCATGCATATGTAATGGATCCTCAATGAAATCCCTAAGTGATGGGATTTGGAGAGCTTCTGGATTGGTGATCTCATCCATATGTCAGGCGGGTGACTCGCCCTAACTTTACAGAGAAAGAAACGCCTGTCATAATAAATAAACTAGTAATCGCAAGTAAACTGTTTTCCCTTAGTTCTGTGAGTTAACCTAGCAAATTATTGAACCCAAGGAGGGGGGCATGGAATCTCCCCATTTATAGCTGGTTCATCAGAAGTACCAAAAGCCATACTTGTCTGGGTAGTTAGTGTCAGAACTGAAGAGGTGGACATCGGTTGAAGTCCAGAGAATTGGAGAATTGGTTATTGGTATGGAAAACCCCACACATGTGGTATTAGAAGTGTTGTGAGTAAAAGTGTTTTATACTTCCTGATAAAATGAATTTCTAATTCATATATCTGTAGCCAATTATTTTTCAAAAATTTTCAGTGGGGCTATGATGATCTTGTTGTGCCCAGGTTTCCCCACCCCACCTCTCCCAGCAGGCATAGCTCAAATTCTCAGTCCTGACTCTGTTGCCATTATTCTTAATATAACAAAATTCTTACTATCAAACTGTATCGGTTTTTTAGTTCACTTCCATTTTTAGAGTCGGGCAATATGATTTATCTCTGGTTAATGGAAAATATGCAAAATGAGATATATTAGGGCTAGCTTGCTTGTTTTCAGTGCTTGTCTTTTTCAGAATGTAAGGCTGCCAAGGACCCTGTTCTTTGTACAAAACTTTAGACAGGTTCCGGAGTCCTTTCTGACTAGGTCTAACGTTGGATTTTCATCTCTATCCTTGCAGAATCCAATTGAATAAGAGCCTCAGTAAGTCAGATTAGTGAAAATTCCCCACCATTGGTATCTGATCGACCTAGATGTCTTTTTACCTTGACCTGGCTTTTGCAATAATCTTGTCAAGTCAGTTTAGTCAGAAACTCCTTATGTTTGATGTTTCCTCTTAGTAATTTTCTATCCACTGACCCCAACCTTGCTCCTTTGTTATAAATTCCACTGTTTCCCTCACTGCAAGACCTCATGGTTCTATGGTTCCTATACCATCACCATGGATCCCTGCAGTCAAGTCTGCCTTACTACCCTTAACAAGTATTTGGATAAATTTTCTCTAAATAAGACTAGTAAAACTATTTGGGCTGAGCAAGGAATTGGATAAATTGTGGAGATGAAATAATTATGATGGTCTAAGCAGTGACAAATGAGCTCTGGGTTTTCTCCAAATTTCCATAACTTGGGATCCCAGAATTGTCTCTCTACAAATCTCAGTAAATCTTCAATTTGAGTTTTGGAGCTGTTGTAAATTGGTGTTAAACTTTGAAGTGATCATATACTCAAATGATTACATATTGCTGATAATCACGTATATACTTCAGATTCTTACCAAAATTGAGAAGTAGGCTTTATTCTACAGGCCAATCAAATGAAAGTTTCTTAATGACCTCAAATTTTGCTACTTATTACTTTTTGCACTAGATATTTGATATGTTATGTTCATCTGCTAGTTTTCTAATCTAAAAATCACATTGTTACTGAGTTATTTTCACTTACAAGGTTCTGTAAAAGCCAGATTCCTTTTATACTTTCACTTACTCTTCTGCTTATTCAAAAAATGTATATTAATATAGTCAGTATACCTAGTACTTGAGCCTGAATTTATAAAATTTGATTAAGCAAGTCATATTCCAACGCTAATCTTAAGACGTCTTTTTATCTGACAGACTCATGAGTCTGTTTAGTTCATAAGGTTAAATCTGTTTTCTTGATGAAGGCATCTAAGAGAAATATTCGTAGAAAATATTCAACTGATAAATTAAACTCACTATTGTTAATTACAGGGGAACGTTATTGTTTTAATTTGAACTCTTACAATAGTAGACAAAAATGAACAACAAAAAATGTGTCCTGAAAACAGATGATTAGTAGTATAATGTGTTGATCATCACTCAACATAAGATATTAAAATAGCAAATATGAACCTTCTAGCAAGACACGGACTACATCTATGAAACATGAGTCCAGTTTTTGTTTCAGCAATATCAATAGACAGCTCACCTGGCTGGGAACCTAGGAACCTCTTCTTCATCCCACCCTCTCTTCTCCATCCCACCCTCTTCCAACTCAAGTCCCTAGGACTTGCCTCCCCCCTCCTGTTATTTCTGAGAATCACCAGATATGATGACGTTTCTTCAAACCCAGAATACAGGTCAGCTCATGTTTTTTTGCTCTACTACTATGTCAATATGCCCCTGCTGACGTCAAGGTTTTTAAAACATTCATAAGAAAAAGTTAAATTCCTTTCACTCATTCCCTAAATTTCTTGTATGATGTCTACTCATTACATTTTTTTTCCTTTTTTCCACCTTATTGGTGTGCCACAGTGAATAAGTTCACTATTGATGTTAACAGCAACGCTCAGTGTCTCTGAACACCTTTGTTAAATAGCTCCATCTGCTGGAAAGAGTCTGCACTGCTTTGTTTTTGCTACCAGACACAGCATGTGCAGGGACAGGACGGGCTAAGTTCCTGGAAATACCTGGAACGTTGCCTAGGAATTTGGTCCAGAGATAAAACCATTGTTAGCTGCATTGTGAGGGATTCAGAAGGGAGGAAGATCTGATCCTCTGAGGTTTTCCTTCCTTTGTTTCCTATACTTCCTTTGTTTCTCATTCTCCTCATAGGGAAATTTTACTCCATGGAAAGTCTCTTTAGCTTCCATAGCCAATGG
This sequence comes from Cephalopachus bancanus, assembly GCA_027257055.1. Taxonomy (NCBI): domain Eukaryota; kingdom Metazoa; phylum Chordata; class Mammalia; order Primates; family Tarsiidae; genus Cephalopachus; species Cephalopachus bancanus. Next base: position 1,028,197 of record JAPVLO010000394.1, read on the forward strand.
ATTCAGTCTAGCAATTTATTTTGCAGTGCAAACCCTGTGTTAGCACTTCCCCCTTGTCTTCTGACATGTGGTTTTACTTAGCTATAGGAATGTAGCTGTTTCCATGTAAAAAAGAAATCCTCTAGCCCAGACTGTTTAGCTTTGGATTTGGAGGGAATATTGTCCCTTTCCAAGTGCTTTGTTCACAAACCTTTGGTTTCCGTTCTACCTCTGGTATCTGTTCTCTCAGCTGACACTCCAGAGGTCCAATTACCACCCCACCCCCCACACTGCTTCCCTCTCTCTAGTTCTGGCTTTTTTGCTACCTTCTTGTCCTGAGATCTCTTTGGAGGGCATTCTTTCATTATCCGTTCCTATCTCATCTCTGGTTCTTCCTCACTATCTCCCCTTTTCTCATTTTACCATAATTTCACATTGGGTCCTGCTCCCTCAGCACTCCTTTTACACACATTGGCCCCTCTGATATCAGTCTGCACATTTTCACTGATTTATTTCTTCCTACCCACAAACGGTCATATGTCCTCTGCCTTCAAAGACTTCTTGGCCCTTGGGTTTCATTAATCCTTCATGTGTTCTTAGTTCACCTTCATAGTTGATTCTCTTCTCTTGGTCACCAGGGTCATCTCTGCCATGAGTCCTACTTCCTGCATCTTCCTTGTGGTTCCCTCTTACCACTGTGTTTCTTTTTCCAGAGTTATTTCTGTGACTAGATTTCATGTTCTTGGGAAACTGTCTTCTGCCCTCACCACTTGCCTTTTTCTTTTCCTGAAGCACTATTTGTATATCTGTGTCTCATTCACTGTGTCTCTGGACTTCATCTTCTTACCTGACTACACCTTCTCTCGTGATATTGTTATCTTACAAAACTTGGTTATCTCCATTAATCTCACTGATTCATTTGTCTTTTATCTGTTGCCACCAATCACTCTATCCTATCCTCCTTAGACTTCACTGTATTTATGGCTAAAGCTAACTCCAACTCACATATGGCATGAAAATTTGATGAACACTGTCCCCGAGAGTTTCTCTCTAGATAACCTCTATTGATTTGTCTTGAATTTCCTTTTTTTTTTTTTTTTTTTTTTGAGTTGAAGTCTCACTCCATCGTCCAGACTGGAGTGCAGTGGCATGCTCCTGGCCACTGCAGCCTCGACCCGCTGGGCTCCGGCAATCCTTCCTCCTCTTCCAAGTAGCCGGAACTACAGGCGCACATTACTACGCCCGGATAATTTTTGATTTATTGTACAGATGCGGTCTCACCAAGTTGCCCGGGCGGGTCTCGAACCCTCGGGCTCAGGCAATCCACTCACCTCGGCCTCCCAAAGCGCTAGGATTACAGGTTGAGCCACCGAACCCAGCTGAATTTCTTAATGATCTTGAAATTTCAGCCATCTCCTATTGGCTACTGTCTGTCAAAAACTTGTCCCATTCCTCTTGTTCAAGTCATGATGTCAAGCAAGAACTTTGTTTCCTTCATTCATCAGAGGCTCCTCCCTGAGAAGACTTTACAACCAGACATATAGATGACAGTAACCTCGATCTCTTCAGTATTGAAGTCCAGGGACGCCTGTATATATGCATGTGGAAAAAAATGGATTTCTAGATTTGAGAGGAGAAAGAAAATAAAGAGATATCCTTCACGAAGCATCTGAGGCAAAACTATCAAATGAACTCTTTGGGGACCACCCAAGAATCACTTGCTAGACTCCACCTTAGAATCACACGAGAAGGAAGCCCCACCACCTATGCCCTTCTGTGAACTGATTGTAAACCAGGGTGCATACACAGCTCTTAGCAGTGTCTGAATCCCAAGATCCTGCTATTAGATATTCTCTGCCCAGCAAATTCTTTGTGATTATTTTCTTTTGAAGTATCTCTATATTTTTCAAATAGCTTAGTTTGAAAATCAATTCAATAAATAATTACATAGTTCTAGGAACACTACTGTGCTCATGAAATGAAAGACAAGTCTTTTTTGTGTCTTGTATTTAGTGCCAACATGCCATAGTATAAATGTTTTGCTCATCAATTTGTATAGAACAGTGACTAACTCAGCATATATATGGTGGTTTATCATATTATGAAATGATATGCAAAAAAACTTGTAAGAATCTCATCTCTGTAAAGAGATGAGAACAAGCATAGCATTTTTGTCTCTGAAGCAGCTACAGCTCTGCATAAACTTCTATGGTATTCATGAGATTCTTTTTTAGTACTGGAAACACAAGCAGACAAATATTTCAGTTTTCCCTTGGTATTAAATGACCTACTAGTGAGGTCTTCATTCTCTGAGTCTCTGTTTCTTTTGTAAACCATCTTTCTAGCCACATATTAACACTTTACTTCTGAAACCTTTTAGAAAAAATTTAATACATTAAATAATTTCCAAGTAACTGTTATGTGGCAAGTACTTTCAAAGGCTCTAGAAATATAAAAACAGACACAGGAACCTCATGTAATTTACAGTCAACTGAAAGTGTGGGACAGTAACCAAATATTAACTCAAAGAATGGTATATGTAAGATTGAAAATGTAATAAGTGCTAAGGAAAGGAGTAGTGTTGGGGGAGTTGACTTTGTGTTAGAACTCCAGTATTCTTGAAAATTGAGATATAAAGAATGTTTGGGAGTTAACGTGATGGAGAAAAGAAGAAAAATAATTCCAGGTATAGGGAAAAACTTATGTTAAGGCATTGCGGTGAAATAGGACATGACCACTTTAGTTCTTTGAGTTCTTCTTCTTCTTTTTTTTTTAATGTTGCCCCATGTTGGTCTTACACTCCTGGGCGCAAGCAATCCTCTTGCCTTGGCCTCCCAAAGTGGTGGAATTACAGGTATGAGGCACTGCGCCCAACCACAATTGAGTTCTTAAAGTTAGACTAATGAGAGTCACTGTGAGTTTGGTGTTCGAGAGACTGAATAAGTAAGAGTTAGACCTAACAAGGACTGTAAGGTAATGTTACAGAGTCTATTAGTCTAAGGAAGACATTAAATTCTTTAAAATAGGAGGTTGTATTGTCAGTATATTTTTTGAATATCACTCAGGTTTCATGGCAGAGATTGAAAAAAAGTAAGAGTGAAACAGAAAGACCCTGTTATTGCAGTTATTTAATATCTCAGTATCTTTATGTCAATATTACAAACGTGACAATGAGGAGAAGAAGACAAACTTGAAAGATATTTAGTAAAAGAGCATAAGACTTGGGTGATGCGAGGGAGAGTAAGAAGCAGCCCGGAAGTGAGAGAGAGATTGATAACGAGATGACGACTGGTTTTTAGATTGCATAATTTTCTTGTATGACATGGTATTTCTTGAGCTATGAAATAGTAGATGGTTTTTTCTGAGGAAAATTAATGAATTACTTTTATACATTGAGTTTGAAGTACCTTTGAGATTTTAGATTTGACATGTTAAATAGGCAGTATGGTATATAGGTTTGATGATCAGGGAAAGATCCGGGTGAGAGATATAAATTTGACATGCATTGCTTCACAGGTGGCAATTATAACTGTGAGACTGGAAAAGATTAGCAGAGTTTAGTTAAGGGATTTGCCAATTATTTATTTATTTTGTTTTTTCTTATTATAAAGATGAGGGGTACAATTCAGGGTGAGGTATAGCGACAACCAATGATTATGCAGGTACCCTTGTTGATGAGGTATGCCCCTCCCTCCCCTAGCAGTTTCCCTCAACTGCCAATCCCACACCCCCTCCCCTGATAGTTTCCCACTACTGCCAGGGATTAGCCAATTATTGTAGAGGGAATATGTAGGGAAGGTAACGGAAATTGAAGTTTCAAAAATACAAGCAAAACTATGTACAGGCAAGACTATGGTAATTGGATAAGTGAATTAATAATCCAAGTGAAAAAATATTCTTCATGCCCACTCATTTTATATAACATTTTGTTTTCTCTATCACCTTTCTCACACCCCTGAGAAGTAATCCTGTATGAATCATAAATGAACACACACACAAACAAAGCTCTCTAGGACACATAAACTCTCTGAACTTTCTTGTGATCTGAGTTCAAACTTCATGTGGCACTTGTCTTTCAGTCTCAGAAATGAAGGCTGGATTTTTGCAGAGTGTATTATAGTTCACAAATCCACTGATGAACATTTTCACAATTTTCTGGAGCAATGATTTTGCCAGACAGCTGGGTACATTTCATGCTTCGGGTGTGTGGTCTGTTTGTATTTATTGAGAGCCTGTAGAAAGAAATAAAATGGTTATCTTCATACCAGCCATAAAAATATGTGTATATCCAGAACCTAAAAAGGACCTCAAAAATAATTTCTATTTTTTTTTTTTGAGTTGAAGTCTCACTCTGTCGCCCAGACTGGAGTGCAGTGGCCGCTCCCGTCCACCGCAGCCTCGACCTGCTGGGCTCCGGCGATCCTTCCACCTCAGCCTTCCAAATAGCCAGAATTACAGGCATGCGCTACCATGCCTGGCTGATTTTGTGATTTATTGTAGAGATGAGGTCTCGCTGCCCAGGCGGGTCTCGAACCTGCGGCTCAGGCAATCTACTCACCTCAGCCTCCCAAAGGCAATTTCTAATTTTTAATAAAAAGCAGTCATTAAAATGATGTAAATGATATACAACAATTTAGTAGGTAAATTAATTCTTCCCACTCCGAATTTTCTTTTTCAAAAACCTCTCTCCAGAGTAGTAAATAGTTAATGAGCATTAGTTAGAGGTACACATCGTTAATACTAAAATGTCACCTCTGATTTTTTTTCTTTTAAAACTTACTGATCACTGTTAGAAATGAGGAAAACTTACATTTTGTGGACTAAACACCCGCTCTTCTAAAAGACTTACATTTGATAATTTACCTTTTAGATAAAATGATAAAATAAAAATGCAGCAGTGATTTTACATATAAATCATCTGAGTACACAAAGTAAGATTCCTTCTGTTTCTCAACTTTCTGTGTGAATTGTTTTACATAAATTATGTATCAAACTGTAAGAATAAGAAAATTTAGACCCGTTCACTCAGTTCAAGCCCAACAATACCAGACATTCCTTTCTTGTGACACGATAAGGGATTAAACCACAAACAAGCCACAAAACAATAAACTCACGGATTGAACCATAAAGCGGTTTGGTCCACCCAGGTCCTTGACTTTTCTCCTGATAGATTATGCAAACCAATCCAATAAGAGGCTGAAGGATCTAGGTTCAGCCATGGGAAACTCTAAAGAGAACAATACATGTTATATAAAACAATTGACTGGTTATTATTGACAGAGAAAAAAGTTCAGCTGGATGTAACTAAGAACCACAATTATTGAACAAGACAGATGTTTTCTTCTTTCACCAAATCTACTGTTTTTCGTTTATTTGTTCTTACTGTCCTCATTGTTTCACATTCCTGTAATGATATCTGGTGTTTCATGTAGGGTTTGCTTGTCAGAGGAATGTTTTCTTGATATTGAGCATTTTAGATTTCCCTTTGCATGGGTCCTCAGAGAGGATCTCTGCCCATTCTCTTTCCTCTCCTATTCCTCTTCCAGTAGCATTCCTTTAACTTCTTTTTTGAAACATGTTATCTTGGTAGTAGAAGGCAGCGAAGGAAAGGACTGTAAAGCACTGGAGTAGTTGGGTTTGCAGAAACTGAGACCCTGACATAGCTTGTGATTCTAACTTACTAATTCTCATGCTGAGAACCATTATTTGATGTTTGTGATTTAGCATACATATTGACCTTATCATTTAAAGGGTTTAAAGTAGTGTCTAACCTGTATCTAGCAACACTTCAATTTAAATTAAGCCAGAGTTAGCTGAATATTAGTTTTCCTTAAGAAATAATTAAATCATTATTGTTCTGATTATGACCCAGTGTTAGACACTGAGTGCCTGTATCTTCAATGTCTGGCCTTCTCAGCTCTTTGCCCCTACTCTGGGTGTAGCTGTGGGTCTTGTGTGCATTCCTGCCCCTCACAGGGGTAGGTTCTTTCTCCTGGTCCTTATTTTCTCCCCCACGATGATGTTTTAACAGTTCCCTAAGGGCAGCAATGTTTGTTGTCCTTTTCCTCAGCACATACATTAAGTATTTTGATCCATAGCAATAGGGGAGAAAGGTCTCTTATGAAATGTCTTGCTGCTTTCTTATTATTGCTGTTTTCTTTTTCCAGGTCTGCATCACAGTGGACATGCTCTTATGGTTTTCTCTATTTCTGCTACTGCTTAGTGGAGAAATAGAGAAATAGCCTGCAAGAGGTGATAGAATTTTCTAATTTCTGCAGATCCTAGGAGCTTCAAGCTGTTCTGTCACTCTACACCCAGCCTTAATCCATTTTTTTCAGTTATTATGATTGAATTCTTGCTGGTGTCTGATTTGTCTATCCTAAGAAAGTGAGGATGTGTTTCTTCTCTTCTGCATGTGCCTGTCACCACAGATTTTGACAAGTTGGTTGTTCTACAAATTTCACTCTCCAATGGATTTGAAAAAAGTTGAGAATTTGAAGTCAATTTGGCTATTTCCCATTGTAAAAGTGATGGCAACATTTGAGATATCTGCATCGTGAGAATGAAAGCTATAGGTATCCCTTGCTTTTATATATTTCATTTTCCCCTTTCCCTCTCCTTCTTTTCCTTCCTTCATCCTTCTTTTTTCCTTTTTCTTTTTCTTTTTTTGTGAAGTAATGACTAGTGAGTACCTTAGATGAACTAGTAATTCTTTCTTGCCATTTTATCTTGAAAGATGCATCCCTTTTTAATACATATTTTATTTGTTTTTTACTTTCCCTGGACAGGTTTGAAAATGGAGACACCTGTGGACAAATTCTATGCTATTGCTTGTTTCTTTTTGGTTTCTTTTTATACTTAAAAAGGAACAAAGGTCTCTTTTTAATTCTTAATTTCATTATTGATTTAGTTCATATTTTGCTGCCACCTGACAGAGTCTTGCAGTTTGATATTTGGGGCTACTTCAATTACACTAAATATAGTTCACTTCTCCTTTTGCATTTCTCGGTGAAACTCAAAGCTGTTGTGTTCTTTTTTTTTTCTCATCAGATGTCTCAACAGCTGCTCTTTTGTAAATCCTCTCAGATAGCTGATGTTCAAAGAGGGTTGCAAAGCACTGCTAGTCACTAGGTTTGCAGAAACTGGGTCACTGACATAGCTTGTGATACTAACATACTAAGTCTCATGCTGAGAACCCTTATGTGATGTTTGTGGTTTATATATTGACTTTATCAATTAAAGGTTTAAAGTAGTGTCCAACCTTCATTTAGCAAAACTTCAATTTAAATTAAGCCAGAGTTAGATAAATATTAGTTCTTTTCAGGACATAACTAAAGCTAAGGAAGAAGGATGAGTCTATATTTCCTTTCTCACATCTTCCTTCATTTTGGTTGTCATGACATCTGGCTGCAGCCCTTGTGAGCATTGAAATAGACACAGGAGGTGAATAAGATAGCTAATTTCTCACACTTTAAAATGGAATCTGAAAGCACTAGAAATTCTTTGTGGAGAAGAACTTAGATATATAACACCAAATAAATTTTTCCTCTTCTTGACTAAAAAGAAGCCTGAAGTAATCACATATTGCAACAATTCATTCAGCAGATATTTGTATAGTTAATAGCACATGAAGTTTATAGGCATTTGCCAAGTTAGTGGCAAAAAACATCTCATTGCAAATGTGGGGAATGGTATAAACTCTAAGTGTAAAATCTCACCAAATCAGTAAAGTCTCGAATCACCATGAGATGTGACTTTTTCATGGCACAGTCTTTGTGACTTTTGTTCCAAGAATTCTTTGTTTCAGCTATCCAGTAACATTTTTCCCCATGCAGCTTCCAGTCTTCAGAGGGACATGACTGACGGACAGTAGAAGAGTTTGAAGAAACTTGGAGGGAAAAAAAGATGAGTAATTAAAATAAACGTTTGCAATCAACAAAAAGATAGGATACCTCAGTAAAGAAATTAGAGTTTAAAAATACAATATCTGTTATAAAAAACTTCATTGAGTAGGTTTAAAAGAAGGGATTGAACAGAAAAACCTGTTAGTGAACTTAATATCATTCAACATGAAAAACAGAGAAAAAATATGTTGACAAAAATTTACAGAACTTCAAGGACAATATTAAGTCCCCAAACAAGAAAGAAAGAATAAGGCAAAAGGAGTTGAAGAACTAATGGTTGAAATTTTGCCAAATTGTTTAAATTCCTAAATTTACATTTTTAAGAAGCTCAGTAAACCCTAAACAGAATAAATACACAGAAAATCAGGTCAGGCTCAGCCTGTAATCCCACGATTTTGGAAGGCCAAGGCTAGTGGATTGCCTGAGCCCGCGGGTTCAAGACCAGCCTTGACAACTTGGTGAGACCTGATCTCTACAATAAATCAAAAATTAGCTGGGTGTGGTAGCACGTGCTTGTAGTTCCAACTACTTGGAAGGCTGAGGTGGAAGGATCGCCGGAGCTCCGTCGGTCAGCGCTGGGGTGGCCTTGAGTGTGCCACTGCACTTCAGCCTGGGTGATGGAGTGAGACTCCAACTCAGAAAAAAAGAAAAGAAAAGAAAGAAAATCATGTGTATGAATAAGTAGTCAAATTGAACTCAAAGATAGAGAAAAATCTTGAAGGCAGTCAGAGAAAAATTGCACATTTCATGCAAGAAAACAATCCTTCAAAAATCCTTCATGCTCATTATAGACTATGCAGGCCAGAATACAATAAAAATATCTTTATATTGCCAAAGGAGAAAAGTAACTATTAATCAAGTATTCTATACTAAGTCTAAATGTCTTTCAAAAATTGTGGCAATTTTAAGACATTTTCAGAAAATTAAAAGAAACCCTTGTCAGCAGATAGTCACTATAGTAAATGTTAGAGGAAATTCTTCAGGCTTATGGGATACATTTCTAAATAAAAACTTAAATATTCGAGGAAAAAGTACATTGAAAAGCCGAGTATTTATATAAAAATAAAAGCAAAAGTCAAACAACATATTTTCAAAAGGCATTTGGTCTTGCTTACAATGTTAAACTCATACTTTTGTTTTAGACTGTGAAGTTCTTTCTTAGATTGATGTAATGTGCCTAAATCAAACTCTTTCCAAAAAACAAACTATGATTATTGCTAAAAATAGAACAATGATGTAGCTGGAAATTTTTAGGACATAGTTAATGAAAACTATACAAACTATGCTTTCATTTTGTTTCTTTGATAGACTAGATACTTGAAAGTAGTACTTTTCAACCATTTTTATATAGTGGAAATTATATTTCCAAAGTATACCAAGAAATAGAAAAAATAGTTTATTTATAATCTATCAACTAGCAACTGGGATCTTTGGAACTCAGGAACTTCAAATCATACAAATACATTAGGGCACACTGTTATTTCCTAAAGAATGAGTTTTGGGAGAAAAAACACCTTTTTCTTTGAAAATACTTTCATTATGAGATAACTAGAAGCTAAAGGAATTAGATAAAAATATTGCTTAGCTTTTAAGAAATAAGGGAAATTGCCAAAGGGAGGCAATTAGAAGTAAAATGAGGAACAGCCATTGGGTAAATGAGTTCAAAGGGCAGAGTAATCTTAAGGATGATTTTATCAGTGCTAGGATTCTAAGACCAAGTCTTGGTTCACTGAAAGGTGATGGAGAGAATCTGTGAGATCTTTTCATTTGTCTGGAATCTTCAAAAGGACTGCAAGACATCCAAATCATTAGTTGCCGCCTGCTATTTTGCAGATGAAAATACAAATAACCTCCAGAAGAAAGCATCTTTAATTTTTCTCTTAGAAATCTCATTGATTGATATAAACCACATTTTAAAAAAATTTAAATTCTTCAGGAAAAAAGCTGACATGAGCAGAAAATACAAAGAACAAGTTTGGTCACTAAGGACTTTCAATATTTAAATAATCATATATATTAGAAATAAAAATGTTTAAATTATTTTGAGGAATAAAAGAGGAAACAAAAAGCGATCAGATAATAAGAAACTATCAACAGCTAACAGACAGGCATGAAAATAAGTCCTTAGAATTGAAAAACAATAATCTTTGAAATTAGAAACTCAGTTAATGATTTAGCAGATTAGACATAGAAAAAGTGATAATTTGTGAACTGAAAGATATATCTGAAAATATTGCCAAGAGTTCAATAAAAATTGATAACAAGATAGTATAGACAAAATGTACAGGCTAAGTAAAATGGAAGATAGAAAGCAAACGCCCAATGCACATCTCATCTGAGTTCCAGAAAGAAAATAGGGAGATAGTAAAGAAATAATTTGGAATGACGGGTGAATAGATCTGTTAAATTTTATTTTACCTATTTTAAGTCTATTTTGCTATTTTATTAAGATCAAATACATTTAGTTTGGTTTACTTTTCTAATGAGTTGAAACTGGGACATTAGGAGAGGTGCCTTAGACAACTGTAACAATAGAATGAAGATTAGAAAACACATTTGACAGAATTTAAAGCTAGATCTTTAAAAAAAAAAAAAAAGAAAAAGAAAGCTAGGTCTTTATTTATTACTGCCCCGTGTCTTAAGTATAAAGACTACAATAACATGCATTAGCTTTGTGGATAATATCTCACAAGGTTCCACTGCTTGAAGGAAAATATGAACATATGTTGCATGAAATAGTTTTTAGGTTGTGGTTGAAGGAGCTTGAAAATATCAAAATTCAATTTAAAGTCTAAATGATTTTCCAGAAGTTGAACGTACTTTATAATATGGACATAGTGACGATATCTTTCTAGTAGAATTATATTCGTATGTTCACAAAAAAAAAAGAGAGAGAGAGAGAGAGAGAAAGGTATGTAGTGTTTCAACACATAATTAGCATGCAAATTAACAGATTGAAAACAAATAGTCTAAGAAAATAGGCAGGTTTTAATTGAGTGGGTTTTTTTCACTTTTAAAAGAATGCAAATATATTCATATGAGAGAGCAAGACAAAGACTAACAAAATTACCACTTAAATGTTTTTGCATGTAATTGCATTTTAAAAATTGAAAAAACTACCTGTAATGACCATGAATTTTAAGAGGAAAGATGCTTTAACCTCATCTTGCATCAGTACATGCTAGGAGGAGCTCATATGAATGTTTGCACAGAAAAAGAATAAAGTGCAATTATTTTATGAAATACTTTTAAATTCATTTACAACTCATTACATAGTTCATTTTTTCTCACTTTGATCCTTATATATTTTTGTCATGGACTATGAGAGGAGATCATTGAAAAGCAAGTATCTAAATCATCTGTATATAGAGGTAAATGACTCCCCTTTATTCAGATGTCCTCAAGGAAAATCAAGGCTACTGTTTATGCTTGGTTACTCAGGAATTAGATGAGACAAAATAATATTACCTACTGAGGAGATTGTTCCAGATTTATTTTCTCCAGGACAGTTTTTCTCTTTTGGTTCATTATTCACTTTATCATGTCTTGCAGAGTTGAAATGGACAACTAATGAAAGAAGAAACATAGTTTCCTAATTAAATACAAAGCAAAAACCCTTGCGTTCTAGTGACTCTGTGAAATGCAAAAATGTGGAAATTCCATCGTCAGTTAAATGATTAAAATTGTATGAGAAAAAGTAACATCGTTTTTCTAGATTTGAAATTTCATTTTCATTCATATGAATCATAGTAATGTTAACTTTAGGAGAACTGGAGAAATATGACCTGGGCTCACAGTAATACCCATTTGAGATTTTCCTTATTTATTTTAATAAGCACAAAATGCCCAACTCTGGACATGATCCTCATTTGGATAGTATGTGTTTAGTTTGTTCCTACTGATTATATCAGGTATCACCTGCATGATAGAAAGAGTTTTGATTTTGGCTTGCGTCTCTTTTTTTTGAAATCCTGCATGTAAATGCTGCATCTATAAGGGTAGGGTTAGCCCAGAGTAGTATTTCTACAATAAAGAAAATATTTGTCCTTCTGATGGTCATCTAACTATTCTTGGTACTTTATAGTCTCACAATAGTGTGTACTATGCGATTAGTATTGACCATGTAAAACAAAATGAGCATATATGAAGGTAATGAAAGTAAATATTTAATAGCACTTTCCATGTGCCCATCATTAACATATGGCCCTTCACAATACCTTCACAATACATTTAATTCATGTATACATTCATTTATAATAAATTAAATATATAATCTCTAATACTTATATTGATATATAATACTTTTAATTCTTACAGTATATATGTGTCATAATACATTGTACCTGAAGTAAGAATTCTATTAATGGTGTTTTGAAAACAGGCTCTAGAGCATCCATGCACATTGTCGCTTTCTAGATAAACTTTTTAAAAAGTCGTTTTATCTTCAAAATCCATTTTAGTAACAAGTGTATTTTAGTAACAAACACAGCTATTGCCTTGACTTAACAAAAAAAATATAGCAAAGAATTTTAATGCTAATTATTTTTTCCCCTCCTTTCCCAATGTTTTAAGCCTTTGGCTAGTTATATTAAATGAGTTAAACCATTAATCTCTCTGAGCTTCACACTGTTCATCTGAACCTGATCTTGCTGATTTCTAGAGCCCTTTACAGTTCTAAAATACGATGACTCTCCCTGTTTACTTGTAATTACGAATGCCTTTCTATTACTAATTACTAATATTATTCACAGGATTCAGTGGAAGCCTGTATTCCTTGGAAATCTATCATCTGTATATTATCTCTGTTCTGTAGATATTCATAAAGAATTTTTCCTCAAGTATTTATTCAATAAAATATTAAAATAATTGCTGTACACATAATTGGGCTGTGTTCAGTTATGGTCAAAGTACATAAGTATAATTTTTAAATGCTCGATTGAATTGATTCATTTTAGACAAATTTCTCATCTATTGAGACAAGATTGATGATGCCAGGAGGAGCTCATATGACTAAGTTTACACAGAAATGCACTTCATAATTTAATTTTCTTTCTTCTGAACATACTTTGAGAGAAGGCTGTGTGAGAAGGCTGTGTATATTCTACTATCAAATCATACTAGGAAATTTGTTGCTTTATCTTGGTCATAAAATATACATCTAATCTTGACATCTGTTTCCTTTATCCATGAGATGAATCCATAAGACATATTTCATCACATGTTGAAATTCTATAGAAATATCTAATTTTAGTTGTGTATCAAATTTCACACTTTTTGTGAAGTTGTACTGTATTGATTAGGAATCATTTGAATAACAAACACAATTACAACTGTTAGAGAAAATAATATGTTATAATAAATGAATACTATTAATAATTACTTACCCAAAATGCTCAGTACAATTACTATTATCAGGAGGATGATGATTATTGCACATCCAACTTTCAGGAAAATTCCATGATGATGAGATTCTATAAAATTGGATAGATTTCATTGGTAAGTGCTGCCGATAATTCCTTAGATGGTTTGAGTTAGGGAGAACTGAATAAACTTTCTCACTTAGCATGCTCCTGAGTTACTTTCTTTTAAGATATGTAGACCCAGTTTCCTTTTTAGACACACACATGCCACATATATATGTGTTTGTTCTTTGGTTTGTGAAAAGGGGGAATCTAAAAAACTAAATAGATATGAATTTTTCTTGGGAATCCACACTATAAATTCCCTAGCATTGATCTTATTTATGATTACTCTTCACACCTCTGGGTTTCCATATAAGACTGAGACCTTCAAGGTTCTCTAACAAACTTTTTGACAACACCCACTTACTTGAGTTGATATTTTCTGTTTTTTTCTTATGTAATACATGTATTTCCTGTGACATATAATTATGATTTCATATAGCCATATATTTAAAAAACAAAAGCATATTTAGAGATTATCTTGTCTAATACCCATTTATTAAAATGGAGATATTCAAGACCATGGTCACACAGTTACTTCAGAGCAAAGTTGATAACAAACCTCAAGTTTCTCAACAGCTAAGTAGTGAACTAGCGCTGTGTTCACTATTCACATTATCTTATTGCATTTGGAGAGCTCAAAAGATAATTAATAAAACAAATAAAAAAGCAGGTATTTTTAACTTTAGGCTGAAAGTTAAAACCAACAGTCTCTAATACAAAATAATTATAGAACATCAATTCCATTAGATATGTGATATTTACACACATATATGCAATACACTGAGAAAGTACTGAAAATAGCAGATGTTGAAAAATAACCAACTACAATATGACATGCCAAGACTGGTTAATCAGAATGTTTATTGGTGGATTATCATTATAGAGTGCTTTGTTTTATGTTCAAATTATTATTGTTATTAATTAATACATCTTTGGTGGGGATTTATTAATTCTCAAAACATTAAAAGAAGTCCATATATTTTCATTTATCCGACAAAACAGTCAAATTGTGAAAGGCAAGGCAGTCACAAGAAGAATGTGGTGATATCACTACATGTGTTTCCTTTTTTAGATTTTTAAATTTTAGATTCAGGAGTACACATGCGTGTTCACTGCATGAACATATACTACACATGTTTCTAATATAAAGAACTAATATTAAAGACTCCAAAATGTAAGACACTAAAACTTCGGATTTCATCAAAGGATCAACATATGAGATATCAGTCATTCTTTTAGATCTTTAAAGTAAGACTTAAAGAAAATAATTTCTGAATGTTAGTCTGGAATATTCTCAATTCAATCACACTCTCTCACTGATATCCTACTCAGTTTCCTGGTGATGTTCCCCTTTATTTCATATCTTGTAGAACCAATAAATATACAATATGTATTAAGTGTCTAATGAGATCCATTTATTTATTGATACCACTTATCAAGAATCTATTGATTGCCTGCTATGTAGTTAGTACTATGTGAGGTCCTGGGAATACAAAGGAATCTTTGTGTGAGTGTGGATGTTCATCACAAGAAATGTAAGCAGTAGATAGGCTATGAAAACAAAAGCAAAGTTCTACATATTAATACCAAAGTTACAATTTTACAAAGAAACATTTTACCTCATTTAAAACAATCACTTATTCTTACATATAATACATTTTGCCTTGAACCTACTCTTTTATTTACAGTATGACAAATATAGACACATGATAGAAACAAAGAAAATTAAAAGTAAAATATTAATTCTAAAAAACATCCAAAGTCCAACTTACCAGATCTTGAAAGTGGAGATGAATGTTCAAAAGAAGACTTAGCAGTTTTAATATCAGCATAGACTATGTCTCCAGCCATTGCATAGATGAAAAAGAGAGAAGAGACCCAAGACGATGTTCTACAGAAGAGAGGATTATTATTTATGCAAGCAACTTCTAGCAAGTTGAGATGATAGATTTCTTTCTGTTTCCCAAGTAGGTGGTGGACTTCCTCCATGAATAAATGACAAAGTCAATATGTGCAATCTTACCAATCAAGGTAATAGACTTTTTGAATACTTGCATGATATGGAAGAAAACTACTAACCATACAGTACGTGATTGTTCTTCAGTTAGTTTCCTGCCTAGATTTGGAATAATTTTAACTCTTATTAATATCACAGAAGATAATTGACTACTTACATTTATAAACTACTTCCTTTTTTAGTTCAGGCATATATTCTCTGGCAGAAATTCTCTGGCTATCCAGCATCTACTCCAAAGTAGAACAGTGATTTGGGAAAAGGAGCAAGAAAGAGGAGGGTCTTTTTTTTTTTTAATGAAAATGATAAAAAGGAAACTATTTCTTTTATCCTCATCTTTAAATGCACTAAATCTCTATAGATAATACTTTATAAATTCTTTTGTCTATCTCTTCTCTTCTATGTTTTGTCATGCTAACATTAAATTGAAGTGAAGCATGAATTCTGCAGAGGACTTCCAAACTTAAAACAAATTATATTTTAGAAATAGAAATAACACTATATATCAAAATAAGTCAAGGTGATGTCATAAATGAAAATTAATATAATTTTAAAATAAAATTTATAGAAATTCACCATTGAATGTCATATATTAAACATTTATTTTTTTATTTTTTTATTTTTTGAGTTGGAGTCTCACTCTGTCACCCAGATTGGAGTGCAGTGGCTGTTTCCCAGCCACCTCAGCCTCGACCTGCTGGGCTCCGGCGATCCTTCAGCCTCAGCCTTCCAAGCAGCTGGAACTACAGGCGCGCGCTACCACGCCCGGCTAATTTTTAAATTTATTGTAGAGATGAGGTCTCGCCAATTTGCCCAGGCGGGTCTCGAACCCGCGGGCTCAGGCAATCCACTCACCTCAGCCTCCCAAAGGCGCGGGATGACAGCTGAGCCACCGAGCCCGGCTGAACATTGATTTTTAAATCTCCTGTTTCTTTCAAAATTCCACTAAAATTTTATTAAATGCTAAACATTTATACATCTTAAAAAATAACACCAAAAGGAATGCAATTCTATCTGTTGAATAATTTCAACAATTTCCTGGAAAATGAAGGGGAGATAGATATGTGATAATCAATGATAAAAAGCAATTAAAATAAAGCTTAAAAACATTCAGAGGGAAATAAGGGAGAGCTCATCTGTCTGTGAAACCCGCGAGGGACTCAGAACTCGGAAATGTCAGATATGAAAAATGGCAGGAATGGAAGTTACCTTATAACTAGTAGATTAACTGAAATTCTGCATATGAAAAAATGGATTTTCTCAATAATCACTCAAATGCATTGCACAGAATTAACTAAACTGCAGTCACCACCCACCCAAATCCCAAACATTTGTCTGTATTACTCGAGTAGCTAGAAAACAAGTCTCAGCTTTGTAGTATTGAGGGAGTTTCTCAGTATAATGACTAACTTCTGACTTTGGATGGGCCTTCTACACTGAACTCTTTCTCAAGACTGCCATGATACTTCCTCTTTTCTGGGCTGTTCTAAAACTTTGTATGTGATTAGACAATAATTATCGCATTTTGAACTGCATTCTATAAGGTGGACAAAAAACATGCAATTTATTTATTTTTTAAAAATTGTGTGTTTATTCTTACATGTTTAAACTTCAGTCACCTTCAAAGTACTATCTGTTTGATGCAATACACATATAGAGACACTTTTTCCACTGCTTAAAAGAGTTTTTGAGCTTGTAATTTGAGGCCTTTTAGTGTTTCTGTCATTTTTTTTTTCACCTCTTCCGCATGGCAAAATATTTCCCTTTGAGGAATTTTTTTCATCTAGTGAAACAAAAAAAGGTCTCTTGGGGTGAGATTTGGTGAATAGGGAGAGTTGGGCACATGAATGTGCCATTTTTGGTCAAAAACTCAGCACTGCGTGGGCAGGTTATTCATGTAAATCAACCATCATGAAATGGGCAAAAGCATTGAAAGAGTCTCAAAACAAAACACAACAACAACAAGAAAAAGGAGTGGCCTGCCTTTCAAGCAATAATTCTGTTTTGAGGAGAATCTTTTGACCTACATTAAACTTCCAGCTACCTCAAACTCCTAAAATTCCTGCCTGTGTTTCTTCAGTTTCTTCAAGTTCTCTTTAGATGCTTCTTTCTGACTCCATATTCTGGAATATTGAGATGATCTTAGTAATTATCTTATTTGCTTCCATTTTCTGAAGGATAACAGTCCTGAGCTCTCTGCTGTATAATGTCTGAATGTATATGTTAATATATTTCTTGAATTTTTTAGTTGATTATTGTGGGATACTGAGTCTGATCCTTGTTCATTCATTATAGCTGATGATGCTACACATTTTAAAATGTAATTCCATTCATATTATAATCTAAACACATTGCTATATTATTCTGCCTTCAATTTTGCTACATTTTTTGGTTTCAGTTTTTTTTTTTTGTTTTGTTTTGTTTTTTCATAATCCACAATAAGAGTATTGACTCTGGAATTTTAAAAGCCAGGGACTGGATCTTGACTCCAAAATGTAATAGCTCTACAACTTTGGGACAAATTTACTTTTTAATGTTAATACTTTAATCTGCAGCAAAGATATAATGATATCAATATTAAAGTAACTTTGTGAGATATGGGACATTGTAGGACATGATCAATTATATAAATAATGTGAATTTTTGTCTCACATTGACTTCTTGCTAAGAGCATGCCCTAATACTTTTTATCTGCTGTGGTTGTATAATCAGTGAAGTGTATGAGTGAGGATTTGAATTCCTGCAAAACTGAGTCCAAAATCCATGGCACCTTTGTATGCTAGTTGCTTCATTTCTGACATTTCAATGTCTATTTTTATTTACATACTTGATATTGCTCACAATTTCTGCTTCATTGCATGTTGGATAATTTTTGGTTAGTTGTGGGATATTGTGATTTTTATGCTTATGGATGCCTTCTGTTAATACTATATACTTTTATTAATATTCATTAACCCTTTTCTTATATTTTTATGGTGCTCGATTTTCTGTTTCCTTTTTTATTAATCTGGTGTTCTTAAAGAGGTCTTTTTGTCCTTAGAAAAAGAGACTGAAAATAGTAATGCTTAATAAACCATGGTTATTTAATAATAAATTATATACATTCTTAAAAATTTGGAGGCCGGATGCAGTGGCTCAAGCCTGTTATCCTAGCGCTTTGGGATGCCTAAGCGAGAGAATTGTCTGAGTCCAGGGATTTGAGACCAGCCTGGGCAACTTGGAGAGATCTTGCCTCTACAATATATCAAAAAAATTTAGCCGGGCGTGGTAGTGTGTGCCTGTAGTTTCAGCTACTTGGAAGGCTGGGGTGGAAGGATTGCTGGAGCCCAGCAGTTCAAAGCTGGGGTGGCCATGAGCATGCCACTGCACTCTAGCCTGCATGACAGAGTGAAATTCTGACTCAAAATACATACATACATAAAAAAGAATTTGGCAAGATCTCTTTCCACACCATCATCATTAAAGTACAATGCAGACAGATAAGAGAAAAAACACAGTACAAGATTAAAATGTTAATAGTGTTAAAATGACAAGGACACAGAACAGGCAGTATGGAGTGTTGATTTTTCTAAGAAAAGGGAAGTTTTGCAAACAGTTACAAAAGAGGAAATATTTTCAAAAAATGTAAACTGTTAGCTTAAAGATATCATGTAACTTCAAATGTAGATATCAGGAAATGAGATGAAATTTAAGGAAAAGTGGAGAGATCAACATTCTCTAGTTACTAAATGATGTCAAAAGTAAGTCAGAGATATATGATTATTAGTACAAAAATTTGCTTACATTAGGGTCAAGAGATTTTTGTCAACAAAGACAAACTATATGGGAGAGTAAATAAGAGAGAAAAAAAAACAGTTTTAGTAATTTGTCTGGAAAAAGTGTTATTATCGTGTACCTGAAGAGTAGTTTGACTAATATAAAAGTTTAGATTGGTAATCAGATTTCCTATAAATGTTGATGGTACTTTCTGCCAGATGACATAATTGTTATTAAAACATATAATACAATTGTGATTTCTAATCCTGTGTCTGAGGTCTAATGTTTCTATAGGAAAATTTTCAGAATCTTTTATTTATTTCTAGATTTCTGAAATTCCACAGTGAGATGTCTTTTGAGTCTATTTTCACTCTTTCTTTTGGGCATTCAATGTGATGTTTTAAACAGAAAACACAACTTAACTTTAGAGAAAACTTATTTTCATATTTATATATTAATTATCTGCCTATTTTTATACTAGTATTTTCTTCTGGCATTTGTGTGGGGAAGTACTAGTGCTTTTGGATTGATAGTCTGATATTGACATACCTTTTTCTTTTATCTCTTTCTCTTTAGATTTTATCTAGGAAAGTTTCTTAAGTTTTTCCTCTATCTACTTTGTAAAATTGTTATTCTGAATTTATTTGATTATAACTTTAATTTCCAAAAAATATTTCTTGTTTTGTAAATGTTCTTTTTCACAGGTAATTTTTAAAATTCAGTTGATGCAGTATTTTCTCTCCCTCATTTCTGAGATTATAAATTATAAGACTATTTTAGATTTCTCTTCCCTTTACCATCAATTTTAGTCTGAACTGGACCTTATGTTTACTTATTTTGGTGTCGTTTTATTTAGAGACTTCCTAAAAATCTAGTGATCATTAAATGCCTGATAATATGCAAGGCTGAGGTGCTAAATAAGCAATGGGAAGTTCTGTGCCAGGGACTAGTGTATATAACAATGGATGGCCAGGTAGAGATTGCTCATTTCTTCTGATTCCTGATATTTCTAAGTCTTCTTTATTGAGCTGTTCAGATTTTTCCTTTGTTTTTTTTCTTTATTTTTATTGTAAAGATGAGGTGTACAAGTCAGGATTAGGTACATAAGTAGTCTGCATGTAGGTGAAGTTAGGACCTCCAACTGGTCCTCACTTCCCCTGATTAGGATCAGTACCCTTAGTGGTAGTATGTGCCTTCCCTCCCTCCCCTAGCGGTGTCTTACTACTGCCGATCTCTCAATTGTAGTATTATCACGAATGCGCAGAACCTACTTATGGGTGAAAGTATGTGGTATTCAGTTCTTTGTTTCTGATGTTGAATATGGTGAACCCTAAATTCATCCAAGTTCCTGAGAAGTCCATAATTTTGTCCTTCTTTATGGATGTGTAATACTCCATTGTGTCTATGTACCACATTTTCTTCATCCAGTCCACTTTTGATGGGCAGCATGGGTAGTTCCCTGTTTCTGCTATTGTGAATAGTGCTACAATAAACATGAATGTGCAAGTATCTTTTTGGTAGAATGATTTGAGTTCCTTCAGGTACATTCCCAGAAAGTGGATTGCTGGGTCGTCTGAAAGATCAATTTCTAGTTGTTTTAAAAATTGTCACACTGTTTTTCATAGAGGTTAAGCTAGCTTACACTCCCACCAACAGTGAAGAAACTTTCCCTTTTCTCCACATCCATGCCAGTATCCGTGTTTTGCTTGCTTGTTGTTTTTGTTTTTGTCTTACTTATTAATGATGGCCATTGTTACTGAAGTTAGGTGATACTTCAATGTTGCTTTGATTTTCATTTCTCTGATGATTAGGGAGGCTGAGCATCTTTTTAATGTATCTGTTCACTGTTTCTTTTGAGAAGTATCTATTTATGTCTTTTGACCACTTTTTAATAGAGCTATCTGTTTTTGTTTTTTTGTTGTTGTTTTTCCTTTCAGCTCATTTGAGTTCCTTGTAGACCCTGGACTTTAGGGCTTTGTCAGATATATAGTTGGCAAAAATTTATCCCATTCTGTGGGTTGTCTCCCACTCTCTTGATGGTTTCTTTTGCTTTGCAAAATCTCTTCGGTTTGATGAGGTCCCACTTGTCTATTTTATGTTTTATAGCATACGCTTTTGGGGTTATGATCAATAATTGGTTGCTTATTGCAATGTGCAGAAGGGTGTCTCCTGAATTTTCTTCTAAGATTCTAAAAGTTTGAGGTTTTATGTTTAGGTCTTTGATCCATTTAGCGTTGATTTTTGTGTATGGTGATAGGTAGGGATCCTCGTTCATTCTTCTGCATGTAGTCAGTCAGTTTTTCCCAGCAACATTTACTGAATAGCATCTCCTCTCCCCAGTTGTTGTTGATGATGACTTTTTCAGGTAAGTTGGTTGAGAGATTAAATTTTTGTTTCCAGAATATCTATCCTGTTCCATTAATCTATATGCCTGTTTTTGTATCAAGAGCAAGCTGTTTTGATTATTGTAGGCTCATAATAAAGTTAGAAGTCTGGATGTGTGATACCTCCTGTTTTACTTCTTTTGTTGAGGATTGCTTTTGCTACTTGTGCTTTTTTTTGTTTCTATATGATTTTCTGTCGTGTCATTTCCAGGTCTGAGAAGAATGATGTTGGTAATTTGATCAATATTGCTCTGAATCTGTAGATTGCCTTGGGTAGGATGGACATATTAACAATATTGATTTTTCTAATCCATGAGCATGGAATGTTTTTCCATTTGTTTGTGTCTTTGATTTCTTTGAGCAGTATTTTATAGTTTCATTGTAAAGTTTTTTCACATCTCTGGTTAGGAAGGTGCAAGGTGTTTCATTTTTTGTGCGTGTGGCTATTGTGAATGGGATTGGTATATAGAAGTGCAATTGTCTTTTGTACATTGATTTTGTACCTTGAGATTTTGCCGAAATCATGTATCAGTGCAAGAGTTTTTTTTGACAGATCCCCTTGGGTTTCAAGGTATAGTATTATATAATCTGCAAAAAGGAGTAGCTTAACTTCCTCTTTTTCTATTTGGATACCCAGGATCTCCTTCTCTTGCCTGATTGTTCTAGCAAGGACTTTCACCTCTGTGTTGAACAGAAGGGACGAGAATGGCCAACCTTGTCTTGTTCCTATTTTCAACATCCAACTTCTGTCCATTGAACAATATGTTGACTATGGATTTTCACAGAAGGCTCTTACTATTTTGAAGAATGTTCCTTCTGTGCCTAGGTGCTCAAGGGCGTTTATCAAGAAGGAATGCTGGATTGTGTTGAAAGCTTTTTCTGTGTTTAATGATATAATAATGTGGTTCCTGTTTTTACATCTGTTGATGTATTGAATTATATTTATGGTCTTGTAGATGTTGAACCAGCCCTGCATCCCAGGGATGAAGCCTACTTGGTCATGGTAGATGATTCTGAAAATGTGTTGTTGGATCCAATTTGCGAGAATCTTGTTGAGAATTTCTTCATCTATGTTCATTAAGGAGTTTGGCCGGTAATTCACTTTCCTTGTTGGGTCTTTGTCAGGTTTAAGTGTCAGTATGATGCTAGCTTCATAAAATGATTTGAGGAAAGTTTTATCTTTCTTGATTGCCAATAATACTTTCAATAGGATTGGTATCAACTGCTCTTTGTATGTTTTGTAGAACTCAGTTGGGAAGCCATCCAGCTCAGGACTTTTTTTGCAGGTAGATTCCTCATAGTGGAGTCAATTTTCTGGGTTGTTATTGGTCTACTGAGGGTTTCAACCTCTTATTGCTTCAACCTTGGAAGGTTGTTTGATGTCAGAAAGTCCTCCATTGCATTTTGGTTTTCAAGTTTGTTTTTGTACAGGTGTGCATAATAATCCTTGACAATCTTTTGAATTTTTTTAGGGTCAGTTGTTTCTTTAGCTTTTGCATTTATAATTGTGTTTATTGGCCCTTTTCTCTCTTTTTTTTGGTCAGACTGGCTAGGGGTCCCTCAGTCTTGTTTTTTATTTTTTTTTTCCCAAAGAACAAGCTTTTTGTTTTGTTGATTTTTTTCTTTGATGTTTTTGTCTTCTATATCCTGTAGTTGGATATTTTTTCTGGTGATCTGGATTCTTCTGCTGAATTTAGAGTTTTACTGGTCTTGCCTTTCCAGCTCCCTTAGGTGTGACATTAAGCTGTTTACTTATAATCTTGTCAAGTGTGTGTAGAGTTATACATTTCCTTCTTAGTATTGCTTTCATGACATCCCAGAGGTTCTGGTAAGATATGTCTTTGTTTTCATTTTTTTCCAAGAATCTTTTTATTTCTGTCTTGATTTCCATGTTAACCCAGGAGTTGTTTAGCAATATGTTGTTTAGTGTTCATGTCTTTGTGTGTTTTGGGGGAATCTTTTTGGTGGTGATATTTATTTTTATTCTACTGTGATCTTAGAAGATGCATGCTGTTATTTTGATCTTATGGAATTTGTTTATGTTTGATATGTGGCCGAGAATGTGGTATGTCTTGGAGTCTGTTCCATGTGTGATGAGTTGAATGTGTATTCTTTGGTTGTAGGGTGGAGTTTTCTGTTGATATCTATTAAATCCATTTGGTCAGGCATCAAGCTGGGGTTCCAGATCTCATTATTGATTTTTTTTTGCCTTAAAAAAAAATCTATTTAGGGTTGCTAATGGGGTATCTAAGTCCCCAGTTATGATAGTGTTAGAGTCAATATCCTCTTTTAGTTAAGTTAGTATTTGCTTTACAAATCCTGGTTATCCTGTATTGGGTACTTTTACATGTAGAATAGATATTTCTTGAACCTTTTATCATTATAGAGTGTCTTTCTGTATCTTCTTAAATTTTTGATATCTTGAAGGGTTTTTTTGTCTGAGACTAGAATTGCAACTTCTGTCTTCTTTTGAATCTCATTTGCCTGAAAGTACATATTCCATCCTCTAACTTTGAGTCTGTTGGTGTTTTGTAGTTAGATGTGTTTTGTGGAGGCAGGATATTATTGAGTCAGGAGTCCAATTTTCAAAGTTCTCAAATATAAGTAATTCCAATCAAGAATTTTCTATCCAGCTAAATATATATATATTTAAACTGGAGTCTCAATCTGTTGCCAGGCTGGTGCTATTCTGATTGGTCTTCCTTGGTAGGTAGTCTGACCTTTCTCTCTGCCTTTAGGATTTTATTCTTTTATATCTGCTTTGTGTAAGCAAATTGCTGTGCGCCTAGGGCTTGGTCTTCTCATTTGATGGCTTGCAGGAGTTCTATGAATCTCTTGTAATTGGATATTTTCATTCTGGTGAGATGGGGATGGGGGAAGTTTTCTCTGATAACCTCTTGGAATGTTTGTTTTAAGGTGTTCTCTGTTTTCCTTTCTGCTTCAGGAATACTGATCAGTCGTAAGTTTGATCTCTTGTTATAATCACATATCTCTTGCAGGCTTTGTTTCTTCCGTTTTAATTTTCTCTCTGTTTTTTTTTTTTAGTTGGAGTCTCTGTCGCCCAGACTGGAGTGCAGTGGCCGCTCCCGGCCACCGCATCCTCGACCTGCTGGGCTCCGGCGATCCTTCCGCCTCAGCCTTCCGAGTAACCGGAATTACAGGCGCGTGCTACCACGCCCCGCTAATTTTTTGATTTGTTGTAGAGATGAGGTCTCGCTGCCCAGGAAGGTCTCGAACCCGCGGGCTCTGGCAATCCACTCATCTCCGCCTCCCAAAGGTGCCGGATTACAGGCTGAGCCACCGAGCCCGGCTTCTTTCTATGTTTTAATCGATAAGGTTAATACCATATTTTGGTCTTCAAGTCCTGAGATTCTTTTCTGTGCTTGGTTGGTTCTGTTTTCCATGCTTGTCTGCTTGTTATTTATTTCTTGGATGAAGTTTTCTATGGCCAAAATCTCGTTTACAAGTTTTTTCAATGTTGTTTCTTGTCTTTCTTAAGTCTTGTTCACCCTTTTCATCCACTCCCTGATCTCTGTTGCATTCTGTGGCCACTCATGGGTAGTTGCCATTATTTGGGCCCTGAGGTCTGTTCTGTCAGGCGTTGTCTCTTTGAGACTCTGGGGTTATTTGTGATCTCCCACTGTTTACTTATTTGTGACAGATTAACTTCCTTCTTCTTTAATTCCATTATTCAGTGATAGAGGGAGAAGTTTTAATTTCTGTTGTTTATTCAGCCCCCTGTTCTTCCTGAATTTTTTCTGTTTCAACACAGAGCTGGAGGTGGGGAGCTGTTCTGTCTCTTTGCGGTTTTGAGAGTTGAATAAGGTGTAATGGGGGAAGCTAAGATTCAGAAGTTACCTGTGGATCACAATGTTCACTGACTGGGGTGTGGGCCCCCTGAGACTCAATTCCCCCACCTCACAGTATACCCATACAATAGGTATGCATTTGTGCCCCCTGAGTTCAAAATAACATGAGGAAAAAAAAGAAAAAAACCAAAAAGAAAAAAAAAAAAGAGAAGGAAAAGGAAAATGAAAAGAAGGAAAAAGAAAAAGAACAAAAAGTAACTATAAAACAAACACACAATCACACACACATGCCCCAATACTCAAAAAAAGAAAGAAGAAAATGAAAGAAAAAAATATGTCTATATCTACAGAACAAGCAAAACAACAACAAAAAATTGTGAGTGTTGCACTCCCTCTTGTGGCAGATTCTGAAACTTCGTTTTCCTTCTGGAGCATCTCAACCACCAAAACACCTGGCTCACACAGGAAGGATGAGGCACCTGGCATCTAGACCCACCCACCTTCTGTCCCTGCAGTGGGGGTTGGGGGTTCTGGCTGTTTCTCCTCCCCTAACCTGAGGGAAGTGGCTTCTACATTCAGTCACTTGATCTCCTTTCTGGCCCATTCTGTGGAAGATTCCCTAAATTATCTCTTTCCCAGTTGCTGGTGGTGGGTGCATCAGACTGGCTGCAGGTGCATCTGCCTTACACATCCAACAGAGGGAATCCCTCAGTGCAAAAGCAATTTTCAGCTCCACCTGCGCTCAGTCCTCTGACCCACACACTGATCATGCTATGTGTGTCAGACCTTCACAGACTGCTGGGGAAGAGGGTTGAATCAATTCAGCACTCACCCCTACCCTTCTCCAACAGATCCTTCTCCTTCGATTGCACATATTGCCCCACAAATGGACCAGTATGAAAGACAGGGTTACTGGGACTTCACACTGACCCAGTCCTTCTGGGAATCATCCACTTGGGGTACCCCCTCTGGGTTTACAATGGTCAACCCAGAGAGAGGTGGGGTTCACCCACAGACTCCAGACACTGCTCTGCTGCTCAATGATGGGCGGTGGGCACACCAGGGCACTTCTCTGCTCAAGTTTCAGGATGATAGTGATGGTGGCACTCCTGTGTCTTCTCTAGCGGGTTTCAGTCTCTCGTTCCCTCACAGTGCTCTCACCGAAGGTCCTGCTTCTAGTGTCTGGCTTGGCACTGAAGATGGTGGTGATCGTTCCATGTAGCTTCTTCTCAAGGAGGGCCTTGTCAGTTTCCAAAAATGGTGCTTGCTCCTGCACCATGGGAAACTATGGGGTCAGAGTGGTAGCAAGGGTGACTGATTCATCAGGAGAGCCCGAGGCACTTGTTTCTGGATCCCCCACTCAGACACTTGCATACCCACTTACACACACACACACACACACACACACACACACACACACACACACACACGCAATCTTTTCCTTGCAGACACTCATTTGCACAGAGACTCACATACTCCAGTCAGCTACTTCACCATCTTCCCAGAACTCAAGCTGGTCAGTTCTTTCAAGGAGGAATTCTCCAGTTTTCTGCCTGCATGCTTTAAGCCTGATTGTCGAGGATCTTGAAGTCAATTAAGAGGTAAGACAAACCGTCTTTCTAAACGTTATTCAGAATTTCCATTTTATTCCTCTGTTTTTAATAAAGCACATTCTTCTTCAGCCTTTCCTAAAGACTGAATTCAAGCCCCATTTGGCTCAGTAATGCCAGGCAGCAAATTTCCAATCTTCAGCAGAAATATAAGAGAGCAGTTTGGTTTTTCAAGGTGTTCCTTGTATGTATTTTTAACTAATTCTACAGTTTCTCCCCGTATTAAACCTCTGCTTTATTAGTTTTTATTGCTAAATGACAAATTGTCATTAGCCTAGTGATTTAAAAAAATGCATGTTTGTTATCTCACATTTTTTGTGTGCCAGGAGTCCGGGCATGGCTTGGGTGAGTGCCATGCTTCAGACTCCCATAAGGTTATGGCTCTGGTTTCCTCTGAGACTCTACTGAAGAAGAAACTGCTTCTAAGTGCACATGGTTGTTAACTGCATTTAGTTCCTTGTGGGTTGTCAACTGAGGGCTTTAATTCTTATAGGCTACCAGCAGGAGGTAGCCCTCAATTTCTTACTATAAAGACTTACCCAACATGACATCTTGCTTTCTCAAAACCAACAATGGAGAGAGCCTCCTCTAGTAAGACAGATGTTATAATCTTATGTATATCAAAGTATACATGCATATAATCATGGATATCTTGTTATCTTTCCTGTATTTTACGAATTAGAGACAATGGACAAGTCCTAGTCACATTCAAAAAGGGAATCACTCAAGGGCATGAAGACCATAACAGAGGTCACCATGGAATCTGTGATGTATAGTCTCTCTAATTCTTTAGCATACAGGGACCTATAACATTAGTTGTTTAACATAGTCCAAAATTTGTGGACATTTCTCACCTGTGCTTAGTTCCTACCAATCATTTTTATGCTATTAAACATTTTTACTGTTATTTTAATTGAGTTTTGGGAAAAAGCATAATTCAAAATTAGCAATTTGCTGAAAAGTAACTTATTAAACTTTCAAGTAGCCTTTATCAATTTAAAAATGAAACTAGCATAACATAAGAAAGAAAAAAAACAGTGAGAAGGAAAAGGGAAATGAAAAGAAGAGAAAAAGAAAAAAGAAAAAGAACAAAAAGCAACTAAAAAACAAATGCACAAACATACATACACCCATACTCAAAAAAAGAAAGAAGAAAAAGAAAAAATATATATCTACAAAACAAGCAAAAAAACCCAAACCCATGAAACTAATGGTTACAGTTTCTTTTTGAATAAAAATAACTGACCCTGCTAGTCCTAAATCTTGAAAACTTACATTTGTCTCATCTAAGTTCTTGTAGCAGAACATTAAAAATACCTTTCTAGTCTTAAAGCTTGAAATATACATTTATCTTTACTAGAGTTCTCAGGAAATCAACCCTCAGATCAATAGTATCAAGAATGAAGTTCATCACATCACTGCATCCAGATAATGAGATGCCAGACTCCACCTGTTTGTCAACTCTTCTTCCTAGTCCCTCTCCAGTTTTTACTTACCAACCTTCTTTTTAATCCTTCCCCAATTCCTGTTTTCTACATTACTGCCCTCCTACATAAGTCGTGCCTTATTTTCATGGCATAGAGAGATGGATTTGAGAATGAGTCTCCTGTTCTCTTTGACCGATATCACTCAAATAAAAAGCCTGCCCTGCCAATATTCATTGTCTCAGTGAATTGAATTTCTTTGTGATGAGCAACTGGAGCCTGTCCAAACTCTTGGTACTTTGGTAACAGCAACAACAACAACAATAACAACAGAAATTCTTTACATATAAGAGAAAAAAACAGATATATTACTCTTAGTGATTTATTTAATTTCATTAAAGAGCAACTCAATAAGTTTTCAAGGCCCTTTGATATGCATATGTACATATATATGCCAAAAAACTTTTCTTTTGCAGAAACATTGGGTTGAATTTATATTAATAATGTTCATGAAATTTTATAAACGCTTATAAAATTTATACTGAGTTTGTGTTAATTTATTGTGATGATATTCACATAAAATACCCACCAATGATTAACTAGATAAAGATAGTGTTCTCTGTATGCACCATGGATTACTATGCAGCCACACACACACACACAATCATATTCTTTACAGCAACATGGATGGAGCTGGAGACCATTATCCTTAGTGAGCTGACATAGAAACAGAAAACCAAATGTCACATGTTATCACTTATATGCAGAGGCTAAATGGTCACAAAGATGGAAATAATAGACACTGGGAACACCGAAAAGGGGGAAGGAGTGGAAGAGGGTTAAGTTTCAGAAATTACCTGTTGGGTACAATATTCACTACCTGGGTGAATGGGGCACCTGAGACTGAATTCTCCTCTACTATACAATGTGTCCATGTAGCAATTTTGCACTTGTATTGTCCTGATTCTAAAATTAAACAAAAATTTAAAAGGTTGTAATCTTAGTTTGTATGAAACCTACAAATATAGTTTGATGATTCTAATTTATATGAAACTTATAGTTTTATGACTTTATTAAGAACATTTTGTGCTTCATTTAAATCTCATGACGTCACACAGCTGTAGGAGCTGGGCATCTTTATTATCTCTAATTATTGATGAGGAAGGAAGGTAATTTACTTCAAGTCACACAGAAGGATAGGAGTTGAGCAGAAATTTGAAACCAGGTTATTTGGCACCAAAGCCTATAAACTCAACAGTTAAACTATTTTGCTTCCCCTGGAACAGGAAGTTGAAATAAAAAATAATGTGGCCCCCTCAGGGAGCTGATTTTCTAACAAGTGAGTAAGTAGATACATTTCTGACAGTGATATATGGAGCAAAAATACCCCAACAGAGCATGCATGAGATTTTATTGCAGTCCACAGGTGCATCAGAGAGGAAGTGCCACTTGAAACAAGACGAGAACATCGAAAGAAATGAGCATTTCATTTTAAAGAAACAAAGGTGATGAATAAATGATCTAAACACACTGACGCGTACTTTCAGTTTATGTAGCGATTTGTGTCAGGTTGGCTTTAAGAAACTTCATGGAATGTTTGTTCCAGTGTGGCTTCTGTTTCTCTTTCTGCCTCAAGAAATGCTCAACCTCACTAATCATCAGAGAGATGCAAATCAAAACCACACTGAGATATCACCTAACTCCAGTCAGAATGGCAATTATCAACAACTCAAAAAATAACAGCTGCTGGAGAGGCTGTGGTGAAAAGGGAACACTTCTACACTGTTGGTGGGAGTGTAAGCTAGTGCAACCTCTGTGGAAAGCAGTGTGGCGATTCCTGAAAGCTCTAAATATTGACCTTCCTTATGACTCTGCAATCCCCCTACTGGGAATATACCCTGAAGAACACAAATCACTCTATAAAAAAGATACCTGTACACGTATGTTTATCGCAGCGTTATTCACAATAGCAAGAACCTGGAAACAACCATGCTGCCCATCAAAAGAGGACTGGATTAAAAAATGTGGTACATATACACGATGGAATACTACGCAGCCATGAAAAAGAACAAAATCATGGATTTCGCAGCTACCTGGATGGAACTAGAGTCTATAATACTGAGTGACCTCTCACAGAAACAAAGATCAGAATATCACATGTTTTCACTCATATAATGGACCTTGAACATCCAATGTAATACTATAAGAAAATGACTGATGGTACTGGGAAATTATGGGGGGGGGATGGGATTAACAGTAGCTAATATCTATCTGGGACTGGGAAAACACCTCTTATCAATAGGGTGCCTGAATGAAACGTAATTGTACACCTAACCCTTAACTGTACCCTACAAAACGATAATAAAATACTGATTATAAAAACCAAAAAAAAAAAAAAAAAAGAAACTTCATAAAAATGAAATTTTATGACTTCTTTTGCTCATGGTAGATTTTTTGATAGTTATTTGTGTTTTTGCATGTATAATGAATGTAGTGCTTCTTGTATGAGTGCACCACAAATTTATCTATTTCATCTTTGATGGGAATCTGTTTCTGGTTCAGGGCGATAATGAATAAACTACTATGAATATTTATAACTTTCTTTGGATACACATACATATTTATTTTTTACTGATAACTGAGTGAAATTGCTGGTTCATAAGGTATGCCTATATTCAGCATTAGTAAAGACTATCTAACTAAGGTATTTATCAATTTATACTTTTTCAGAAGTTTACGAGAGTTTCTTTTAATTCAAATTCTCACCAACCTTTGGAATTCTTAGTTTTTATTTTATTTATTTCTTTTAAAATGTTAGACAATCTAGGTGGTGTGAAATAACTCCTTTAATTCCCATTTCTCTGGTGACTAATTTGAGTGTTTCGGAAGTTTATTTTCCATTTTGGTGTCCTTTGTGTGTGTGAAAATTCTTTATGTCTTTTAAGTCTCTTTCTATCTTAAACCATTTGCGTTGTCTATCTTTTTTATCGATGTGTAAGTTTTTGAATTCTAAATTTCCCAGGCTTTGCTGAGCGACTTTGTGTGTCTATTAAGACACACCTTCAACCCACTGGCAAGTGGTTTACAACTCTGCTTCTTCACTTCCTGAAAGAGGTTCAACTTCGAGATCAGCCAAAGGTGAGGGTTTAGGTTCTTTTCAGGTAATTACTGAGCACGCATACATCCCTGGGCATGCACACTGCCCTATGCTTGTGCATGACTTTGTAGATTCCCAGAAATATGTTGGAGTTTTTTGGAGTCCACTATCGAAATCTCTTTCCCAGTGTTTTACTGTTTTGCTGTCATTATTGTTGTTTTAAGTTTTTATCAGTTCTTTGTCTCAGCTGTTGTTGCTGCCTCAAGAAGTAAAACAATTGTTCCTGGTGTTTTTAACTAACACCCTCAGAAATTATGGAAAGAGTAGATGAATGTAAACGTCTGAGGGTGGGTAAGCAGGCTTCAGCCAAAGGATGCAAGCTGGAAGAAAAGGAGGTGCTCTTCCGGTAGAGGGCGCTAAGTAATTGTAGCCATAAATTTTAACATCGATGAAACCTGATACTCAGCTGTAGTATCCTGTATTTTTATGCGTCAAGATAAGTTACATTTTCCCAAAGTGTCAGATTGCCTGGGCCTGAATTCTAAGTTTGAAATTAAAGCCTTTGGGTAAAGTACCTACTCCTTTTTTTATGACTTGGATTCCTTATATATAAAATGAGCTATTAAACCTAAGTCACAGGGCTGCTGTGAAGATTACTTACGTATAAAATATTTGGTCTACAGCATATGGAAGAACTATATAAATTATAACAGTTACTGCTATATTTTTATTATCCTTGTTATTATTATCATCATCAAGTAGAAACTTTTATTAGTTTTTTGATTTTTGTTCTTTGGATAATATTGGGATCAAGTATCCTAAAACTTAGCAAAGTAGTAGGGGTTAATGACCCCATCACATGGAATCAGCAAGATGTGACCAGTGGAGCAGACTGTAGCAACAGTTAAGAGTAAGAATTAATAAGCAACACAAACGTTTTTTAAGTATTCTCTGGAATTCTGAAAACTATTCAGAAAAAGATATTTCTTAAAGGCAGAGTAAGACTTCAAGTTATTTTACTGGCTCTTCGTGAAAAGCACAGAGAATTGTTTGCTAGGTAATATCAGCCCTCTCATTATTGAAGACAATTTGAAAAGCTAGACAAAATATTTCAAATCATCTTAAAAGCCTTATGAGATTATATACTATTGAATAACACAATAAAAATCCAAGAGAAAAATGAAAACCTAGAAAGAAGAGCTGCTTTTCCTACAGAAAATTGCAGAGATGAAGTGGAGAGGCAGAGTAGCGCCCTTGGCAGTCTTGATTGCTAGGATAATTCCAGTCTTCAGATAAGAGTGGGTGAAAGATGAAAACATCTGGTGGTTCACCAAAAAGCTGTATCCCAGCCGGACTTGGTGGCTCAGCCTGTAATCCCGCGCTTTGGGAGGCTGAGGTGAGTGGATTGCCTGAGCCCGAGGGTTCGAGACCCGCTTGGGCAACTTGGTGAGACCTCATTTCTACAATTAAATTTTAAAAAATAGCCAGGTGAGGTAGCGCGCGCCTGTAGTTCCAGCTCCTTGGAAGGCTGAGGCGGAAGGATCCCCGGAGCCCAGCAGGTCGAGGCTGCGGTGGCACTGCACTCCAGTCTGGGTGACAGAGTGAGACTCCATCTCAAAAAAAAAAAAAAAGGCTGTATCCCAGACAAGATTTTTCCATCTTGGCATTATTGGCATTTTGAATCAGGCTTGTTGGGGACTTGTCCTGTGCATTGTAAGATGTTTAGAAGTATAGGTAACTTTTATTCTTTAGATGCCAGTATTAAGTCTCTGTACCTGCCCGCCCCTCACCAAGCAAAGTAGACCCCTATCACCACCAAATTGGGCAATCAAAAATATGTCTAAACATTACTAAATATCTTTTGAGGGGTAAAATTATTCCATTCCAGGTAGAAAAACATTGCCCTATGAGTAAGGCTGATCTGAGTAGACTAGCTTTTAAAGGAGATTCATCTCAACTTTAAATTCTTTCTAATTCAAATTCATTCAACTTCAAATTCTTTCTAATACTAAAATTGAAGAGAAATCATCCTAAATTACTAGTTATTGTGATAATTGCTGGAAGCACATTTAATTTCCTTCCTCAGGTAATTTTTTATCCAATTAAAATTGCATGAGATGAAAAAGACTTTATTCAAGACTGTTGCAATAGGGGAGAGTAATTGAACCCAACTCGGAGTATATTTAGGTACTGAGTTGAGCTGGCAGAAAAGGGTGAGAGGATACTGCGGGAATTCTATGTGATTAGAGCATTTGTGTTTGTTAACAGAAACTTGTTGAGCTTGGTTCCTGTGCTTCCACAGAAGAGGGAAATAGAAGCACTGCCTTTCTTGATTAGGGTTCAAAAGGATGGCTCCTGGATTTTTAGAAAAATATTCCTGGGTTGTAAAACTGGAAAGAGGCCGGAAGAAGAGTTATATTTTAAAGGAGCAGAGAAAAAAAAATGCCGTTACAAGTTTCTTAAAGTAAATGTTCTAAGAAAGAAACATCAGGGACTTAAAGAAGTCGACCTAAAGTTTAGTCAGGCTAAGAGAAACATCTTGGTCAAAAAATGTGACACCTTTCTAGTTTTCAGAGAATTACTATAGTTTTTTGTTCAGAGACAAAATCCAGCACTCAACAAGAATATACACACAAAAAAACTGAGCACACAAGTAGCTAACAAAACACAAAAAATAATAAATAGAAATAATATTGCTTAAAGAAAATTAGACTTCAGGTAATGTATATTTAAATAGTAAATTATTTAAAAAACTTATATATTTTAATGTCTAAATTATAACACAAAATATTTTAAAATAATAACATTTTGAATAAATTCATGGAAATAAAATATATATATCAGAAATATAAAAATAGGAGATAAAAAGGAAGAAAATAAAATAAATACAGGAGAAAATGCAAACTCTAGAACTAAAACCCATAATTAAAATTAAGATTATTCAGTGAAATAGAAGAAATCATTCTTAATCTGATAATAGGCATCCTCCCTATCTCCTCAAAAACCAACCAACCTAAACAAGCAAACAAAGCTAGAACAAACATCACAGTAAAACAATGAAAACTTCTCCTTTGATTGGGAAAAGGACAAAGAGCTCACTATTTCTAATTAGCATCATTACTGGTGGTCTTCTTAGCAAATACAATATGTTTTTTAGGTTATGAAGATTTGAAAATAAAATATATGGTGCATATCAAACATGCAATTCTATTTTAGGAAATTTATAAATAAATTATTAGACTTAATAAACGTGTTTAGAAGGCATCTGGATACAAATTCAACAATTAAAAAAATAATTTCTGTTTACCAGAAACAAACAGAAAATAAAATGTAAATAAC
This sequence comes from Cephalopachus bancanus, assembly GCA_027257055.1. Lineage (NCBI taxonomy): Eukaryota > Metazoa > Chordata > Mammalia > Primates > Tarsiidae > Cephalopachus > Cephalopachus bancanus. The sequence goes on from JAPVLO010000394.1 coordinate 1,062,978, forward strand.
TGTATTGGTTATCTTTTGCTGCCGTAGCAAATTACTGCAAACTTATCAGCTTAAAACAACATTCATTTATTATCTTGCAGTTTCCATGGCTCAGAAGTCCAGGCACAGTGTGACTCAGTTGATTCTCTGCTTAGGGTCATACAAGGCCAAAATGAAGGTTCCTGTTCCTTTTTGGAGGCTCTAGGAAAAAGTCTGCTTCGAAGCTTATTCAAGTTATCAGCAAAACAAGTTTATTAGACTTTAGTGCTGAGGTCCCCTTTCGTCGCTGACTGAGAGCTGGGAGCCTCGCTTAGCTTCTTAAGGTCAACAGCATTTCTTATCACTTGGCCTTCTTCATCTTCAAACCGGCAATGGTGCAAACAGTACTTCTCATGCCTCTAGTATCTCTGACTTCTGCTGCATTTAACTCCAGAAAGAAAAATTTAAGGGCTTACATGATCAGATTGGATCTACCCAAACAATACAGGATAATTTATTTATCTTAATGTTGATAACATTAATTACATCTGCAAATTTCCTATTGCCATGTAACATAATATATTCACATTTTCCAGGGCTGTAAATATTTTGGGGCCGCAGTTCTGCCTACCACAGAAACCATTCATAATGATATTTCATAGGTAATATATCTAGGAATAAATGTAAAGAGATATAAAAAATCTATTAAACAAATCTATGAAACATTGTAGAAAGAAATTAAAGAAGACAAAAGAAGGGTTGAATCATGATTAAAGATAAATATTTCAATTTTCATCAACTTGGTTTTTCAATTTATTACAACCTTAAAATCTCAGCAGATGTCTTGTGAAATTGCAAAGATCATTCTGAAATTTATATGGAAGAACAGTCAAGAATGATCAAGATATTTATAAAATGTAACAAAAAGACAAAACATGCTCTGATAAATGTCAAGGTTTATTATAAAGTGACAATAATTAAGACAATGTAATTTGGTAGACGTATATGCAAATATATCAGTGAAGCAGAATAAGAAAGTCTAGAAACTGACTGTGTACACATGGAGACTTGATTTCTGGCTCTAGAGTAGTGAAAAAAGGATGGTTTGCCAAATGGCACTGACATCTGAGACATTCATTTGAGAAAAAGTAGAACTTGATCCATCTTTACATTGTACACAAAAGTTATTCCAGATGGATTATACATCCAAGTGTGAATGAATTGTAAAACCACAAGCTTCTAGAAAATACCAACAAAATGAATAAACTTTAAAGGGATAAAAGTACAAAAATTTAAAATATATAAACAATATCACTTAAAATTAGGGACTTCTATTTTTCAAAAGACACCATGAACAGAATGCTAAGTCAAGCCACATAATGAAAGATATTGTAACACATGTAAATGACAAAGGCCTCTATCTATCTAATTATGTGTCCATTCAAGAAATTAACAATGGTCGATGACTGAAGAAAAAAGTGTGTAAGGCTTGAAAATGTATAACATAAAATACAATATCAAAATGAATAATAAATAAATGAAAAGCTACGCAACCTCGGTAGCAATAAAATAAATGCAAATTATTTATGCTACCAAATTTTGGCAAAGCTATCATATACAAGCTATCATATACTGCCGGTGGGAATGTAAATTGAAATTATCACTTTGGAAATTTATCTACCATTATCTATTACAATAGAACATTCCCACACCACATGGTACAGGTATATGGTCAACAGAAATTAGTACACCACATATCCCTAAAGAAAGGTGAAGCAAAATCAATAACAGCATTATTGAAATAGTAGAAGAAAGGGCAACCCAAATATCTATTAATCTTCTCTAGTCATACAAGGAAATATATATAGTAATGAAAAGTAGTTAACTATAGAGGCACATAATAGAATAGATGAAAATTATTCTTATCATGTTAACTCCAGGTTCAAACTTAAAATATTATGTTGAAGGAAAGAGCCTAGACATAGGAATATATGCTGCATGATTTAATTCATGGAGGACTCATAAGTCTCAAAAGTCAATTTTAGAAATTAAGACAACAGATATCTCTGTTAGGAAGAGGGTAGGGGACAGAGGTTGTGAAGGGGATGGCAAGTATCCTTTTTTGGTGATGGCAATGTTCTGCTTCTTTGGGTAGTGATTTCACAGGTGCTTGTTTTGTGAAAAATTACTGAACTCTATATACTATGCACTTCTTTGTTGCAAATTATTTGTAAAATAATAAGAAAATATGTGATCTTCAGGTGTCAGAAATTTGAAAATACGCTGGCTTATGGTAATGTGGTGTTTTAGCACATACATGCATTATTGTAATTACATTTTACTTTTAGCATAGAATATTGATAAATATAGGTGGGGTGCAGTATTATTAGTGTTTAATTTTTTTCTAGGTTAAGCATATCCTTTGTAACTAGAAAAATATAAAAGGCATTGTTGAGAGAATGGTGAGATAAACCTGAGAATGAGGTACTACTGGAATCACACAGGCAGGCTACTTGAGTGTGAGAAATGACCAAGACACCTTTTTAAAAATTTTGTTGTAAATTGAAAATTATAATTGTATGCATTTATGGGATATAATATGTTATATGTATATAACGTAAAACAATGAAATCAAGCTAATCAACATATCGATCTCCCTAAATACTTAAAATTTTTTGTGATAATACAATTTGAAATATACTATCTTGGCAAATTTGAAATGTACAATATATTGTTATTATTAACTATAGCAACCAAGAAATCATTTTTTTATGTCTTTTGACAGAAAAGTGTAATGATTTCATATAACTGCTAGATGGCACCACAACATTTGTATGTAGAGGACTACACAGTATATAGGGACTTCAAAATTTTAATGTAAAAGGGGTTTTTGAAGTAAACCCATTTTCTATATTTGTAATTGGCACTAGAATGTAGAGGTGTATTTAAACAATAAATTACTGTCTTAAGAATTCCATATTTGTGTTTATTTAAAAAACAGTTTTTCTTAAGATTAGAATGATATTGATTATAGAATAATATTCATTATAGAAGTATTCATTATAAAAATCAAAACTATAGAGAAACATCAAGAAGCACATAAATATTACCTATATTTCTACTACCCAGAGAAAGCAGTGTGTTTAGTTTGTATTTTTTCTCTCAGCACACAGAAATATGAAACATAATTTATATATTTAAGATTATACGGGATATAATTTTATTGTACATATTATGTACTGGAAGCAATAATCGTTTGAGAATTATTTTATGTTTTAATGTTCTCATTTTTTTAATGTTAGCATAGCATTTCGTCATGTAGAAGACATTTTGGTTTTGGATAATTAAGTGGCTTCTAATATTTTACAACTAGAAATATACCATTGATAAGCATTTTTGTGGTTATGTCTTGCACATCCAATATTACTGCTTTAAAATCTCCCTCTCTACACAAAAATTTGCTGCTTCAAAGAAAAGAAATGAATTATTTTAAGGTTTTTGATTAATATTGCCAAACTGCTTTTCAAAGATTAAAATGGACCGATTTACATCATCACCAATAATCTTTCTGGTCAAATATTTTCCAATATTTTCTTCAGAAATTCATTTACATTTTAATTTCAGTTACAATATATATTCATTGATGGAAATATAATCAAAACTATAAAAATTGAGAACAAGCTTGAAAAGATAATTTCTATGCTAGTATTATACAATTTTTGAAACATTGAATACTGACTACAGCATCTAATATTTTCGTGACATTTTATATTTTTTAAAATAATTTTATCAAAATCCAATAATTATGTGAAATAAACAGGTGAAGTATCCCTCTTTCCAGAGGAAGAAATTGAAATTATGTTGGAAAAGCAAAATAAAGCACAGATAACAAATATTTATTTTTAGCACCCTGGCAAGGTAATAATGCAAGATGAACGTCGCCTACAAATTTAACATTTTGAAAATTGGTTAAAAGTTTGAATACAAGAGCAAATAAAGCAATATATCTGTAATGTGCTTCCACAGCACCCTACATTTCCCCATCATAGGCCTCATCACACCATATTATTATTATTATTTGTTTTACAAATAGACCACACATTTTATAAGGCTAGTTGCCATGTAGAATTTTCAAGTATTAATGCTATTGTCTACTAAGTCACAAGTGCTTAATAATTACTTGTCAAATGAATGTTTAAAAATTATCCCACAAAATATGTTATGCAGAAATAGACATGTTATCTAGAAATGCTATTTTATGCCAATACTGGAAATTAGACTAGTTTCCATTTATAGCAATTGTCTAATATTTGATACATCTTTGGGGTTTACTGTTCACCAGGCCCCATTTTAGGTTTGTTTGATATACTAATTAACTTAATTTCTAACCAATTGTATCTGAATTTTGAACTTCTTCTGATAAAAACATCTAGTCAGCCAGAGGGTGGTAGAGATGAAACTCTGATCACCTGGCTCCCTTGCTCTGCTCCAAACAGCTCCACCCTCCACACATGTATATCGTAGTGCACGAATCTTAAGACATTGTTTTCTGATATGACTCCGGGGTAAATTATTGTTATCAACAATAAAATATTATAGCTAGGAGGTCATTTATTTCATTTTATAGCTGTGGGAACTGAAGAGTATTGAGGGTAAGAAACTTGTATGTGATTTTTCACTTCTTAAGAAGCATCTGATATCCTCATTTCATTCTTGTACACCTTGCTGCTGACACTAGTTTCAAGGTACCACACATAGCACACATTTCCAACTTTCAGAGAAGGAGAATATTGAAAAATACATTTATAAAACAATGTGGAAGATAATCAAGTTTTTTCTTGATGAAATATCTCATTAAAATCATGCAGTGCATTATTTCTACTTAATGAATTGTTTTATGTAAATAACTAAAATGTATATAGCGCTTCAGAATTGAACAAGATGCTTTTAGAGCATTGACTATGAGGACTGGTTATTACTGAGCATCACTACACAGAAAAATAGATATGACCCTTAAGATACATGCTAAGAACATAATTTGGAAATGTATAAACCATATTATAAAACTAAAGTTTTGCCATAGATAGGATTATCACTTAAGTCATAATATTTTGTTTCTTGTATTCTAATAGGCATATGTAATTTTAAATATATTTTGAGGCCATGAATACATTGCGGAAACCAATTTTATTTTCACATACACAAAAACATATAAAAACAGCTTATAATCGTACTGAATACAAAATACAAACACACTTTATTGCACATAAAAATACTTTAAATGAAGTATTGCACATGATAGAATTAATTAGGAAAGTCATGAATTATCTTATTATCAGATAGAAAATACAGAATATTTCCTCCTGGAAATTTGCCATATTATGTATTGCACGTTTCATTTTTTTGTTTTACAAATTTTTTTAATATTCTTTGCTTTTGTATTTTTTTTCTGCAAAACACTGTATAGACGGTTTTAAAGTTAAAGAAAAATGTACCATTGGGGGAAAAAACAGTCTACAATTGAAGAATTACAAAAAAAATACATGATCATCCCATTCTTTGGGGGGGAATGACAAAGTAATAGCATATTCTCTAAAAAGAGAAATTTTACAAAGCTTAGTTTTATAAGCACTTATACACTTATAAATGCTCCCTGAGTTTAAAGATTTCATTTAGACTGAATAACTGAGTTACCAGTCACAATTCCATTTGTTTACATTCAGTTTTTAGTATCAACATTTAACTTCTTCAAATAGTGCACATGCATAAAGGGCACTCACTGTTGGTAGTTATTCAGCAATAAATAATAACCCTGAACTTGGGTATTTTATTATTTATAAATTTTAAAAAAATAAAGTGCATCCAAAGGTTTTATAGTCATTCTTCTTATTCTTGAGTAAGAGTATCAGCTAACCTGTGATTTTTCAGCTCATGCCACAAGGAGTCTACAATGCAGATTTTCCTATAATCTTTCTCCTTTCCCCCCCCGCCACAATCCTGTTTGGAAGAGATTTCCAAAATAGTACAAAGTTTTTTCACAAAGTCTGTATAGAAAACTTCTGACCACATAGCAGCATCCATTGACAAAGTTTGCCTTTAGTTCCATGCTATAATAGTTGATAAGTAACTATGTTTCCTCATTACTTGGAGGGTTTGCTGCATATCCAATGTAATTTGTTTTCGCATTCTTTGTTGTTGATCTCTATGCTGTTCAGAAAAGCACAGTTCTCTGACCCTGTAAGGTTGAACCTGCCAAACAATAAAGAAGCTTAGAATTATTTTTAGCACATCACTTCCAGTTACATGAGAAAAAAAAAACCTTGTGGTGGCAGTGATCTCTGCTTTTCTTTTTTCTTAATAGAAAATATGAGGCAGTCGGCCAGTCAAATAATAATAAGTTAATCTGCAGAGATAGATGGACTACAATTGAAAGGAATCGTTTGTAGAGAAAAGACATGAGGGAAGAAGGAAAGCACTCCATTAATTCGGTTGACATTTTGCCAGAGAAGTGATTCTTGGTCATTTCTGAGTCCATAGATCCTTCAAGAAATGATTCATCATAATTATATAAATTCAACAGCAATGCACACTAGTGCATAGAGTTTTTTGGGGGGGGATTGGGTCCAGAAGCCCATCTGTGGACGTGGGATATAGCACATACTAAGAATCCCTTTTCTCGAGAACTGAATTTTAATATTGTTTCTGTATTAGTAGTTATTACAAAGCTATTAAGATAGCTAGAAATTTATTCAGCTCTGAGTTTTTGGATGGCAAAGATTAACACCAAACTTATTAAGTGTCCTTCAAACTTTAACATGTAGTTTAACTACAGGAAACGAAAATAGAGTAAGTATCTTTAGTTCTGGGGCAAGTTTTCCTTCGTGTTCATATAAACTCATAATTAGGCATTAAGACTATTGTTCTTTCTGTGAAGATGAAAACTGGGAAAGAGTAAGAAGAATTTCTTTTCCAACAACTATCTCATCAGTAAAATGTGAATACGACATTGGAAATGTTGGTGGTTTTTGCATCATCATAATTATTCTTGATATATTTCCAGATGGAACCTATTACTCAAGCTAGAGTTTACTGAGAAAAAATTACTATAGGGATTTATTGTATGAACTCTAAGTGGATAAAAAGATAATAATAAAGCCTGTCATTAAAAAAATGCGAGAGAGAATACACATTTAAAAGACATTGTTAGGTCTCTGCCAAAGAAGTGCTCAGTCTTCATATCTAATAGTGCATTGAAAGGAAAAAAGGAAAGGGGTTTCCTGGGGTGCCACCCTGGGAAGGATAAAGAGACTTCTGGAGACTTACCAGTTGTTAAATTCTTTGCCATTTGACCATTTCCATGTCTGACCAGCTTCCTTTTTCAGTCCAATCCAGTGTTCAGTTTGACCTACATATTGTTTTAGAAAGTTCTTTTAAAAAAAACCAAAATAGTTGTTATATTAAAAAACCTTCTGGAGATGTGCATAACAAATCTTGTTTTCCAAAATCTGCAATTTGAGGCATGATAGCCCATCATTTATTAGTTTTTTGTAAGGTCAGCTCATGCTCTCATTTTGACTGACCATGTGGATCGCTGTGACTACATTTTCTTACATGTGAAATATGTTTTCACTTAGAAACAGAAGGAAACCACAGAACAGCACTATTTTATGAAATTGTTTTTAATCTTACCATGTCCTTTTCAGAGTCAATGACAGCAAGAGTAGCACCAAGTTCATAGCAAGCATTTTGGGCTGAGTTCCAGTTCCCTGTACTGGTGAAAATAAGATAGCACTTCCTCTGGTAGCCAACCCAGTCATCTGAGCATGAAGAAACAGGGCTGTCTGATGGCATTGGGAACATGGATTGACCTGGACAATTGTACTGGCCCACTGTAAACAGGAAAATGGTTTGTTTTAGCAACAAAAGAAACCAAAGACTCATAACATGCAAAGCTAGTCTAGGGATGCTGTACTGTGTTAGGTGGTAAAAAAGAATATAAGCCAAAATGGAGAATTCTGAAAATAGTAAGAAGAAAGCAGTTCTCACCTTATATGATCTCGTGTACCAAATTATCATCATATGGGCATGAGGATAAAGGAGTGTCCCCTTGGCCATAGTATCAGAAAATGACAAGATAGAAAAATTCTGAAAGTAATCTTTGAACTAGAAGGTATAAAGTGCATTTTACATTCGAAGTAATATTCTGAATCTGAAAGCAGAGGTAGAAGAATTCGGAGATGTAGTAGATATAAAAGTAGGTTAGATAGATGAAGAAGAGAGTAATTTTCAGGGAACTAATTCAAATTAAAGAAAGATTTACAGGTGAAGATATTTTATAAAATCATAAAGCATTCATATTTGTAAGACACAAATGCATCTTAATATAGCTGTATGTATTGAATACCATATCATCGTGACTCTCTGGGACCTTATACATATAGTCTTAATTATCCAGAACTTCCATACTGTGGCTTTTGAGATAAAAACAAAAGATTGGCCACTTCCTGATTAATCTATGGCTTTAGATATTATTTTTTTCACAGCAAATAATGTGAAGAGCATGTTATTTTAGCTAATTGCCTATTTATTTAGAATTCAAATCAACCCCCTTCATTCCATATATAAATATCTTTTTAAATATATTTTTTCTACAGTAATGAATAATCATAGACACCATAATACTTATCGAAATATTGCATTAATGATCAGCAAAGGAACATGGATTTATATTTTGCATTGATTAGAAAACTGGCCATGTGTGCGTATGAGATGATGCTAAATTAACCAAGGCTTTTGATTAACTAGACCAAGCTAACACTCATTCATTTCAGCTGGGCATGAATGCTTAGAGCCAAGAGGCTTTGAAAGAATTCATAAAGTAAATACTCACCTGATAAGGCAATGAGAGTTATGATTAAAATGGTGATGAAGACCACATTCAGAACAGCACATGGGATGGGAACTTGAAGGGACCCTTCATGGTGTTTAGCAAAATGGGGACTGGTGGTAGTATCTGAAAGAAAGAAAGTTGATGATGAATTCAGGAATATATGTACTCAGCACTTACATATGTACTGATCAGCTATACAAATATTAAATATATCATTTTATTGTTTAAATCACAATAAGAACATGTATTAAAAACTCAAATACCCCAAAAGACACATTAACAAAAATAACATCCAACATAAATATCTTAACCACCTTGTAGTTACTACTTAAGAGAGATAATGTTAATGGCATAGATAATATAACAAAGTGAAATATTGAATTGATATATAAATATCTAAAACTCAAATGATTAATTTAAAAAAAACTGTGTAGATGTGGAACAATTGGAATTTTTATATATTATTGATAAGAAAGTTAATTGGAAAAATACTTGGGAAACTTTTATATAAAATTAAGTGCATACTTACTCTACGATCCAGTGATTCTATTCCTATGTATTTTCCCAAAAGAAATAAAAATATGTTCCATAATGCCTTGTACAAGAATGTTTATAGCAACTTTATACTTAAGAACCAAATTCTAAAAATAATCCAAATATCCATCAACTGAAAAATGAATAAAATTACAGTCTATTCTTACAAGGGAATTCAACACAGCAATTAAAAAAAACTAATACATGTAACAAAATGAATAAATCTCAAGAAAAATGGTGAGTGAAAACAAAATTTAGCCACAAAAGATTGTATAACATATGTTTCCATTAATATGACATACGAGAGTAGTCTAACAGAGCTTTGGTGACAAAAATCAGAACAGTGGTGGCCTTTGTGTATGTGAAAGAGGTAATTTAACTGGAAGGGACATAGGGCAACTTCCTAGGGTAATGGAAATATTCAAATGTTGATTGAACTAGTGATTATACAATTGTTATAACTCATTAAACTATACATTGATGATCTGTGCATTCATTTAGATTATACCTTAATTAAAAATAATATGTGAATTAACAGTAAATAATGAAGAAAAGAGAGAAGGCAATTTTATGATTTAGAGTTTAGATTTTTTTTGCAGGATGTGCTATCAAGATTTTTTAAATGTGGCCCCGTAAGGAGTAAACAATTCTCTATTATGTTCTCAAATCTGAAATGTAAAGTGGCTGCTTGACTAATAACTGCCAATGAAAAATAGACTCAAAATGCAAAAATATACTGTTTTTCAATATTCATGATGTTCATAACTAAAATGTTATCTACATAAGACATTCTTGAAATCCATGTACATTTTTCTCCTTAAAACATTTTCCTAAAGTTAAAATGAATAAAGAGATATGTTGCCTTTTTCATAGTAATTTACCATGTACCATGTGTCAGCATAAATCTTGCTTCATCTGGGTGTTCTTTTTCCCAGCATAGATCTGCACTCAGATTTCGCTAGAGAAACCTTTGCTTCACTCCTATCTAGTTCTATTTCTCTCAGCTTCTCACTTCTCAAAGCAAATGGAAACAACCATGCTGTCCATCAAAAGAGGACTGGAATAAAAAAATTGGTACATATACACAATGGAATATTGCGTAGCCATAAAAAAGAACAAAATCATGAATTTCATAGCAATCTGGGTGGAATTTGAGTTTATAATACTGAGTGATCTCTCACAGAAACAGAGATCTGAGTATCACATGTTCTCACTCATAAGTGGGCCTTGAACAACTATCATAATACTATAAGAAAAGGATTGACAATGGCAGAAACTATGGGGGGGGACAGGGAGGGGAAAGGAGGTGGGATTAACGGTAGTCAATATCTGTCTGGGGACGGGGAGGGCACACCTCATCAACACGGGTACCTGCACAATGCATATCTGTATGCCTAACCCTTAACCGTACCCCACAATTTTAAAATAAAAAATATGTATTAAAAAATAAAAAAGACCATACACGATTATCACCGGAAGCAGGCTTTGGTAGGTAGGGAAGCAAGTTCAGAGCTCTGTCTAGTTTCACTTCTCACCCTGTAAGAGTCAGTCATGCTGCTTGGACTCAGTGCCACAGTAGTTCTGGCTCCTCAGCAGATACTTGCACATTCGAATAACCCACGGACCCCAGAGCTTAGGTCAGCCCACTGGCCCACCCAGTGGATAAATTGTGGAGATAACTCTCAGATGACACTTTATTTTCATTAGTATGGGCTATTGTTAACCACAGTTTGATTTATCACCTATGTGACAAAACATTTCCCCCAACAGCACACTTTTACTTTGATTAGAGGTCCTGTATATTAATGGAGAAATTGAAAATAAATCCGCCCGTGTATTAACAATGGAATCCCCCAAGAATGTATCCCACCGATAGTTCACACTAATAGAGTGACTACAAGGGCACCATAAGCTAGATATTCAATAATAAATTGGAATGATCTCAGGAAAAGTGTTTTTTTTTTCCAGCGATGCTTTCTATTTATTGAGTAATTTTATTATCAGTTTTTCTAGCAGCTCAACTGGGCTATAAAGTTATAACTCACCGGATTACCCAAAATTTTGCATGCCTTGCATTTGTTATCTTCACTCAACTTTATGTTTTTAAGTAAAGGATAGGTTTATCAGAGATAATGTTTTTCTAAAATAAACCAATCTAGTAGACACACACTTAGAAAATAATCCTTTCCTCAGAGATTGTTTTGGCTCTGCTGTTTCTACAATATCTTTTTGATACAGGATAGCTCTTTCTGATGAGTAAACTCTAGTTCTTAAGTGCTAGTGTTTTTAGGGAAACATTAAGAAGGAAGGATAAGTGGGGAAAAATCAAGAAAGGCTTATAGAAATATGAATAGAAGAGCAATGGGGAAAAATTCTGGTAAAAGGAGATATAATAGATATGCAGATAAAACAGAAGAGAAGAAAATTTACAAGATAGTCATACTTTAATGAAATACAAGGGAAAGAAAGAAAAAGGTCTGGCTCATGTAGAACTTGATGTTAGTAATTTGAAGGGTGAAACAGCAGGAAAAAATGGTGGAAAAGAGTCTCATAAAGAATATGAAGCAGAAGATTGCATTACCAGGAATTATTTTGTGACTTTCTAATATGTTACCATTGGATGCTGTAAATTTTCAGATGCTTATAAAGCTAATCTCTCAAAAGATTGCAAGCTTCCACAGCTCCAGCAACTGAGGATGCTGTCGTGAGAACACAGCATGAGGCACACAGAAAGCAAAGATACAAGGGAAGGCCATCAAGATTGTAGCTGCTTATAGGGAAAACAGAATTTTCATAAAGACAGGAAACAGTTCCTGAAGAATGTACAAGTGGATATGGAAAAATGATAGAGGATAACCAGGCTAGGGCAGAAAGTTTTCTAATTAAATCTTAAAATAGAGATGATATAAACAAAGAAGAAGATCTTTAGAGATTTTCTGAAATTCACCTTCGTAGCTTCCTCTCATCTCAGGTATCCTACCTTTGAATAGACAAAAAGGTATTGATCTCTTCCCTGAGAGGAAACTTAACCAAGTTATCTGAAAGACAAAGCCTCATTTCTTATAAAACTACAAGTGTATATTATATTATAGCGATATTACCAGTATATTTTCTTTAACTACCATTATGTATCATATCATCTGTTCTTACATACCTTCTTGTCCTCTTTCCAGATGCAACGAGCTGTCTTCTGTTATGAAACTATTTTCAGAATTCATCTTTAATCTCAAGATTCCCTGGTTAATCTCAGGTAAAGTCAATCTACTGTAAAAGTCCTTATTGGAACTCTTGCTCAGTTTCTGAGTCTCTGATGTATCTCAGCATTTATATTCTGTTCTGGTGTCTCCACCCCCTTCCTCTTACCTCCTACTTGTCAGTTCTCTTTAATTTATGCACCAGTGGTCCAGACAATGTGCAGTGTGTTGTTGTGGTGAGGTATGGGTTTTCCCTGCTGTCTGAAATGTGCTTTCTCACTACTGTCGTTGTAACAGGACAGACAAGTGGGATTTTCCCAGAATCTGAGATGTCTTTCCTTAAGTTTTTAGAAAACACAAATAGTTTGAGACAGAATAATTTAAGAATTTAAAGCTTGAGATTGCTGTCTTCGAGGTGGTAATAGTTTGAAGGAGAGTGCAATATTTTCCTAGAAACACATCCATTCATTTATTAATACATTTAACAATGAATATTGATTGATACCCCTTATATACCTGAGGCCAAAGGATTTATTGTTGAATAAGAATTCTAAGATCCCTTTGCTTACAGGTCTCTCTTTAGCATGGAAGAGTTTTACTTAGTTATGAATTGGATATGAGAAATATGTCATTCACTTCTTCCTTGAAGACTAGTTCTTTTATGGGACCATCTAATAAGCAGTTGCTTTAATGCAGGAAACAGAAACCTTGTGGTCAGGAACTTCCTTGCTATGTTCTAAAAATTGTACATCTTAAATTATCTGTTTCATATATCTTCTGTTAACTTTCCCATCATATTTTACTGTCATTTGGACAGGATATATATGTATATATACATATTTTTAAGGGGGTACACGCATAGGTTGTTACATGGGCATTTTACATGATGATTAAGTCTGGGCATCTATTAAGTGCATCTTCCAAATGGTGTGTGTGGTACTCAGTGGGTAGATTTTCAACTCTTGTCCCACTCTTTTCTTCCTCTTTTTAAAAGTCCCCAGTGTCTGTTGTTCCCATCTTTATGTCCATGTGTACCAGTAGTTAGTCCCCACTTATAAGTGAGAATATATGGTATTCTGTTTTCTGCAATTATTTCGTCTGTTGCATCTTCTATTTTTCCTTTCTCTAGTTTATTCTGTTTAGATACCTCTGAGGTTTCAGACATTTGGAGTATAACTATTTAAAAATATATATTGCAGTGATATCAATCTCTTCTATATACATCACTATGGTCAACACGAAATAAATGCAAAATGTCTGTGTACAGTGAGTTAAGAGGGGCATCAAAATGCCACTCTCGTTAATAATCTTGGTGCTAAACATTTTACTATTAATACCATATCTTTAGCATGAAGACATTCTGTTTTCAGAATAAAGCCTTGGTGAAAATATTAAGATTAGTTGGGTTGGAATTTAGCATCTACAACAGTTTGTCAGGTCACTAGATGCAATTGTCTACCCAAGACACAAAGAAGTGCATGTTCTAAAATCTCTTTTTGCTTCCACTCTATTATTCAGTCTAGTTCTTATTATCTTTTCTACATAGTAACCAGAGGTGGTGTTTTATAATTACATTATATGATTTTGGTGAGATGTTCAACTCCTTTCCTCTCCACCCCAAAAAGCTTCTTGTCAAAAGTGCCATAAAACACAAAGACCTTCTAGGTGAGAAACCTTTATACATAATATGGCCCCTGGCTACCTTTCCTACCATTTTTTCTATTGGTCAGTACTCTCTCTGACACCAATCTCCTTGCTGTTTCTCAAAAAATGCCAGCATGCTAACACTACAGGCCTTTACATCTTCTCTTAAAAGTTCTTCTTTTTATCTATCTGCATGTATTGCTGTTCCTTTAATTCACTTACTGTTCAGCTGCCACTAGCTCAGAGAGAACTTTACCTGCTATAATATGCAAAATATAACCTCATACCCCATGCCTCTATATGTCTTTCTTTATATCACTGTCAGTATCTGATATTATAGAATTATTTATCATCTGCTTCTCCTACCAGACTATAAGCTGCTTAGGGAAAAGAACTTTGTCTGACTTGTCTCTTCTGTGTCTCTAACACCTATTGTAGTTACGGAACCTAGATACTTGTATCAGTAGATACTTGTTGAATGAGTGAATGGATGAACTAATGAGAAAACACATATAAAACTCTAAAAGTTTCAAAATGTGGGGTGTTATTCATGGAGATTGTAGGATTGTATGGTTGAGAAGTATGCAATTTTAGACTGCCGTAGGATAGCAAGTGTACACTTAAATACCGCTGATGAATGTTAAAGGAGGACTTAGTTTGATTCTTAGAGGAATAGCAGAAGCTGTCACTAATGCTTTTGATAATTTATTTACTTTAAAGAAACCTACGTCTTTTAACTTCTTATTTACCCTTCTAGAGTTGGGAGATCTTGATTAATGTACACACTCTGTACTAATTACTCGTACCTTGTTTTGAAGAATGCATAAGATGATATCACTGTAATAAGTTTGCAACATTACTTGAACTCTTCCAAGTCTGTGGGATATAAAGAGGCAGAAAAAAAATCAAATATCCTCACATACTGATAACATTTGTCATATGTCTTTTCCATATGTAAAAAAGGACTTTTCAACAACTGATTTGACTAACATGAAATTATGGTACAGTTTTATCATTTATGATGTACCTTTATCACCTCTGGTGATTCTCATATAAGAGTGAAAATCTTATTTCCCTAACTGAGTACTAACTATTTTTGAAGTTTGAATATTTCAGAACATTTCGGCAGACTAGTATTATGAAAAAATGTTTTTTGCAGACTGACAATTGTCTTCCACCTTCTTCCTCATGCTCTTCAAAGGCTTACTATACTGACCTTTATTCTGTTCCCTGAAAAAGCTAAACTTACTTTCATATTATCAGGTGTGTTCTTGCTCTTTTTTCTCTTCTTATATTTTTTCATGTCTAACTCTTTCTTCTCATTTATATTTATCCCCACATCTCACCTCCTAAACGAGACCTTCCCTGATGACCTGGATTAATGACTTCCCATTCGTCCCTATTTGTTACCCCATACTCTTTCTTTAGTTTATAATTACATTATATGTAATTACAAATCTCTATCTGAAATTTTGTAGTTCATCTACTTATAAACGTGTTTAAAATCCTTTTAATTATCATCTATATCCCACTACTATAAAGTAAGCTTTTTAAGACCAGGGACATATCTGCCTTATTTAACAGTGAATCTCTAGTCCCTATCATAGAGCCCAGAACACAGGAGATGCTCAACAAGCATTTGTTAGGTGATACATGAAAGAATATGTATGTAAATATTGACATACGTATTTGTTAACTGTGTAGATTTGGGAAACATTTACACATCAACTGAGCTTTGGCTTTGTTATCTGTAAACTGAAAATAGTATCGTCTAATTTATAAGGTTTTTATAAAGAAACAGTTATGAATTGGATAGTTTTTTATCATGCTGTTCAGTAGATATTATGCATTCAATAACAAATGTCATGAGAATAGAAAGTTCCTCATTTGATGTAAGACATTCAGAGATAATAACTGAAAAGTTTCAGCTTAATTGATGACACAATGAAACGTTTCTCATGTCTGAGAAACAGAGGAAGTTGCAGTCTACTACAGTCACTCTAACAGATTTCACATTGCTAAGACTATTGCTGAATTGCTCAAGGTCTTTTGTTTTTCAACATTAATCAGATGAAGAAATATTATATGTGTCTATACATATATACAAATTACATGTTATATATAATATATATCATATGTATGCCCTTAGCCACAGTAAAATGATACCTAAAAATTTAATTTTAGAAAATAAGTGTTTCAACATTATGATATTGATCAAAATCTGTTGCCTTTATTCTAAATTCATTTTTCTCTGCTTTTTTTTCTATACAGTCAAAGTATTTTGCTGAAATCAGCACTTGAGTGAGAGGGAGAAGGTAGCCATAGCAAACAAAAAAGTTTCCAAACAACCAAGAACATAGTTATCAGTGGGCCTCCTAGGTATCCACTGGGCCCCATGTTCTTCAGTGTCCTCTGCAAGAGGCTGAATTTTGTTGCGAAAGTAACTTTTTCTTCGTTGATCTTCCCTTTTTCCATAATTCTATTTATTTAAGTGTAAAAAAAACACCTCCCTTTAGAGAAAGTAGTCAACTTCACAATGATAGTGGTTGTCTGGCATTGTTCTGGTTGACACTTGTTGTCCTATTGCAGTTATTAAAAATATTCCATTTCACATGTGAGAGTGTCCTCCTAGGTACATTATATACTCATAGTACTCATCATATTTGTAATACCAAAAGAGGGTATCCCTGCATGTGAAATTCCAGGAAAATAGAACAATGCAAAGTTTAGAGAATCAAGATGCAGTGTGGGAGAGATTTTAGGTCAGAGAGTTTTTCAGTGCCTCTTATTTTTCTAGATGTGGAAGCAAACTTCTTGTGTGATCAGCCCTTTAGAGTTTAATTATCTTAAGCAAATAAACACATATACAGAAACATAAAAAACAAAACTTGTGCAAATAGACTCTTTTCGATTTTTTATAAGAGATATAGAACAATAATATATCATATAACTTTCTTCTTGCAGAGATATTTTATATGTCTTATTTCATAAATGATATATCCAAAAATTAAGTGATGTCTGTAGGACAGAGGTTATCATTGAGAAAACTCAGGGGTTAGTTGAGAAAGCTGAGGCTTAGTGCCTGGACAAAGTCATTCACAGCACCAAAACTCAGTGTAGCTATGTTTCCTGTGTGACCTTATATGCAGAATCCGGGGGAAGGTGTCAGAAAGGAAATGAAGATGAAGTAATGTGAGCTAGATGCAAAGTGGTGCAGAGAAGGCAGGATATACTGTCCTTATCAGACAGCAGCTGCAGCAGGTTGCTTTGGTGGCACATGTTCACAGGGACCACAGACTTCCGACCTAAGACAATTTCCGGAGACAACCTGCTCATCATTCTTTCAAATTTTTTTTTTCAGTGGGTGAGTTAGGTTTCTGAATGGCTTTTAATCTTCATGTGAATCAAAACTTTAATTTAGAATGCTTATTTTGTGTTAAATCGAGATAAATTATGCAAGTTGGTGAAATTTATTTTTAAACCACAGGTGCCTCTGTTTTTAAATTGGTTACCGTAAAGGGTCAATAAAGGTAATGTGAACAAGTGGGGGATTTCCAGTTTTAAACACTTTCCAACCTTCCGTCCTAACTCTTTGAACTTTCTAATTTTTCTCTTGGGTGGAACATCCCCTAAAACACAAAAATGAGTTTGGAAAGTGTGAGCTGCTATATTTCTTCTTCTTGACGTGAGATGGTGATGTCAAAATATGATGTTCACGTGTATGTCAACTTGGACTTCGAAAAAGTTGACTGTTTTGAAAGTAAAATACATAAACAAATAAAATAACTATGCCAAAATGAGATATAATGCTTAACCTTACTACTTCACTTCACTTAATTTCAAGTTTTGAGGTCATTTTCGGGGACTACTTTCAAAGACAATGATGTGAAGATGGCAAATGTAACAAATATAAATTTTAGGGAGGCCAAGGCCTAGGTTACTAAGTTCTTATAAAATCTATCCATTTGTATTTGGTTTTGTTTTATAGATGCATAAGGAATTGAAACAGAACAGCTTATCCCACCTTTGTGGATTTATTTGTACCTAACTTACCCAGTGAGAGAAAAGACTCCAGGTAGAAAACATTCAGGGCCTCTTAGTTTTCCTTTGACCAACTAACCTGAAGCTTAAATGCATTAAAATCTTTTTTTTTTTTTTGAGTTGGAGTCTCACTCTGTCGCCCAGACTGGAGTGCAGTGGCCGCTCCCGGTCACCGCAGCCTCGACCTGCTGGGCTCCGGCGATCCTCCCGCCTCAGCCTTCAGAGCAGCCGCAATTACAGGCATGCGCCACCACTCCCGGCTGATTTTTTGATTTAATTGTAGAGATGAGGTCTCACTGCCCAGGCGGGTCTCGAACCCGTGGGCTCAGGCAATCCACTCACCTCAGCCTCCCAAAGGCGCTGGATTACAGGCTGAGCCACCGAGCCCGGCTGCACTAAAATATTATTGATGAATTGGATTGCATTTCACTGAAACAAGATGTTAAAAAAAGAAAATGGAGCTCTTAAAACGGAATTCATCAGAAAGTATGAGAAACATATAATGAATAAAATAGGCTAATCTACTTGACAATTTAAGTCAAATGGACATATCCAAGACAAAAATCTCTTTTATAACTGAAACAAGACAAAAATTAAAAAAATAAATGTTCTATAATTATTAAGTAAATTGAATCCATAATTAAATATAACAACTGGGAGAAAAAGACAAAACAACAAAAAAGCCCATGTCCAGGTGGTTTTATGTTCAACACATCAAACATTTAACAAAGAAATAACAGGAGTTTGATACCTTTCAGGGCAACATAGAAAGATCCTGTCTCCACAAAAGAAGTTTAAAAAAAAAATGGGCACAGCGGTTGAGGGGCTGAGGTGGGAGGATTGCTTGATCAATCCCAGAAATTTGAGGCTGCTGTGAGTTATGATTGCACCACTGCACTCCAGCCTGGAGACAGGGGAAGATCCTGTTGCAAAACAAAACAATCAACACAACTTGCCATGTTGACAAATTAAAAGGAAAAACAATGAAAGTCTATAATACACTAACAATCAAATGAATTGCCCTGACTTATAGGTTACATATTGTAGAAGAAGAGTATTCATAAAATACATTATACTTTTTGTTTTTGAAAGCAGGATTTATTGAGAGCACAGAAAAGGTACCAGAGAGGAAGGGGACCCAAGGGGGTTGCCCCTACATTATACTTTAATAATGACTAATTAAAAATGCTTTTCTGTGAAGTCAGAAATGAGATTAGATGCTCAGGGGGGAAAAAAGAACCAAAAATGTTTCCTGATGCAGCATGAAGTAAGGCTAAATAAATAATTAGTAAAAAGAGTCAAAATAGCCGGGGTCGATAGCTCAGCCTGTAATCTGGTGCCTTGGAAGGCTGAGGTGAGTGGATTGCCTGAGGCCAAGGGTTCGAGACCCGCCTGGGTAACTTGGTGAGATCTCATCTCTACAATAAATCAAAAACTACCCGGGCGTGGTAGCGCGCACCTGTAGTTCCGGTCACTTGTAAAGTTGAGGCAGATGAATCGCCGGAGCCCAGCAGGCCGAAGCTGCGGTGACCAGGAGAGTGCCACTGCACTCCAGTCTGGGCGACAGAGTGAGACTCCAACTCAAAATATATAAATAAATAAATAAATAAAAAGAAAAAATTTTTAAAAAGTCAAAATATTTTCTATTATTATAATTTATTTTGAGAAAATTACAGGTTCACATAAAGTTTTCTTTAAGTTTTAGCTCACTTCTCCCAATGGCAACATCTTAAAAACCATAGTACACAACCAGATTATTGATATTGATGAAGTTATGATACAGAACAAATCTATCACCACATCAATCTTTTTTATTGTCCTTTAGCGCCAAACCCATTTGCCTCCACTAACCCTGTTTTATTAAGAAATTACCCAACTCTATTCCAGAGTGGCTGAGTCATTTTACAGTCTCATCAATAATACATGAATGATTTGGTTTCTATATATTCTTGCCAGCATTTTATGTTGTCACTCTCTAAAAAAACGTTTTAGCCATCCTGGGCAATTATTAAAAAGTCAAAAAATGACAGATTTCAGCGTGATTGCCAAGAAAGGGGAACATTCATGCACTGTTGGTGAGATTGTAAACTAGTTCAATCTCTGTGGAAAACATTATAGAGATTTCTAAAAGAGCTAAAAATTGAATTATCATTCGACCCAATAATCCCATTGCCTGGGATCTAACCAAAGGAAAATAAATCAATATACTAAAAAAGATACCTTTACCGGCATGTTCATTGCAGTACTATTCACAATAGCAAAATCATGGTACCAGCCTAAGTTCCCACAAATGATTGACTAGATAAAGGAAAGATGGTGTGTATACACACACACACACACACACACACACACACACACACACACACTCATACACACACACACACACACCCGTGGACTACTATGCAGCCATAAAAAGAATGAAATCATGTCCTATGCAGCAACTTGTCCGGTGCTGGAGAACATTATCCTAACTGACTCAGAAGCAGAAAATTAAATACTGCATGTTCTCACTTACATATGGAACCAAACATCCACAAAGATGGAAATAATAGATATTGGGGAAATCAAAAAAAGGGGAGTTGGGGAGAGGGTTTTGGATTTAGAAATTATTTATTGGATATAATGTTCACTCTCTGGGGAATGGGCCACATGAGACCCAATCCCCACCACTGTAATATGTCCATGTAGCAAACATGCACTTTTGCCTCCTGAATCTCAAATGAAATTTAGCCATTCTGATAGGTGTGCAGGAATATCTTTGTGGGTTTAGTTTGCATTTTCTTAATGACTTATGATGTTGAACATTAGTTGCTACTTGCATGTCCTCTACAGTTAAATATCTGTGTCTTTTGCCCATTCGAACTGAATTGTTTGTGGTTTTGCTGTTTTTTAAAAAGTTCGTTATATATTCCAGAGACATGTTTCTTTGGTTTCACTGATTCTTTTATGTTCCCTGAATTCTGCTGTTCAGTTTATCCATTTATTATTTAATGTAATTTTCAATTCTACAATTTCCATTTGGTTCTATTTGGTTCTAAATCTTCTATTTGCTTAAACTTCCTATTTACTTGTGGATACTTCCAGTTTATTCATTTGTTTCCAATATGTCCATAATCACTATCTAACTCTTTGTTAGAATTTCTGACATCTCTAAGACATCCTATCCTCTCTGTCATCACAGTGATCACATCTGTTGATTGTCTTTTTTCATTCAGGTTGAGAATTTTCTGATTTTGGATTAGTAAGTAATTTTTGTCTTATTGGAATTTGGTTATTTATGACGTTATAGTTGGATCTTCTTTAAATTCTGTCTAGCTTGCTTTATCAGACATCTTTCAGGACTGGGAAAGGAGCTGCTGTCCCATCAGTGCCAACACTATCAATAGATGTTACCTTCTTCTTCAATCTGAAGAGTGTTCTTCCTAACAGAGCTATATTCCCCCACTCTGATGACTGACTTCTCTTACTAAATCCTTTTTCTTTTAAATGCATTTCGATATCCAACAGTATGACATAAATCTAAATCTAAGAATAGTTGTTATGATGAAATAATTCTAGAAACCAGGGAGGAGTGAAAAGGAGACATGGGAAATATGTTTTAAAAGTTAATTTTTACTAGTCACACAATTCAGTATTTCAAACTTAATTTTTCATTCATCTTCATTTGCATTATAAACACTATAGAGAAAGGAGTTCTAGTTTGATAGAGGAATAGTATGTCAAAACAAACTTATACAACATACTTTTAGCTTTAATAAATGATTTGCTCATCAGAAGGAAATTTTATCATTAAACAATGTGACATTTGAGCTCATATTTTCAGCTGTTATTTTACATACTGCCTTTGTTTATATAGATGCTATCGTTGCCACATTTCCATACAAGATTCCTTAACTCAAACTGTTAAACTAGAACATTATTATGCAATCAAATTATTTAGAACCATAAACACTCTATAATTTATTTTTAACTAATCTTTTTTAGTATGATCAAGATTATATGTAAAACTATAATGCTTACAATTGATCATTTATAAAGTATGAACAATTATTTTAAAATTTCACATAAACACAATTGACTATTTAGAATAAAAGCGAACTCTATTTACAAGGAGTTATAAATTACATGGGATCAAAACTGCTAATAA
Source organism: Cephalopachus bancanus (assembly GCA_027257055.1). Taxonomy (NCBI): domain Eukaryota; kingdom Metazoa; phylum Chordata; class Mammalia; order Primates; family Tarsiidae; genus Cephalopachus; species Cephalopachus bancanus. Next base: position 1,085,386 of record JAPVLO010000394.1, read on the forward strand.
TCTCTGCTATGATCACTAGTGTTGTGTTAAGACAAACACAACAAAGGCAGTTTAAAAAGGGAAAGTAAGCCGGGTTCGGTGGCTCAGCCTGTAATCCCGCACCTTGGGAGGCTGAGGTGAGTGGATTGCCTGAGCCCGCGGGTTCGAGACCCCCCTGGGCAGCAAGACCTCATCTCTACAATAAATCAAAAAATCAGCCGGGCGTGGTAGCGGGAGCCTGTAATTCCGGCTACTCGGAAGGCTGAGGCGGAAGGATTGCTGGAGCCCAGCAGGTCGAGGCTGCGGTGACCGGGAGCGGCCACTGCACTCCAGTCTGGGTGGCAGAGTGAGACTCCAACTAAAAAAAAAAAAAAAGAGAGAGAGAGAGAAAGCAAACCAATGTTTCACCAATGCCAGTGAAGTCTCTCTTTGATGGGCTGTGTTTTCAAGAATACAGCTCTTTTAGAACAACAGCAAAAATGATAAACATGTAGAGTGCTTGATAAAGCTTAAGAAAACAGCACATTCACTTCTGGAGGTAAAATAATTGTTCACTACTGATAGAATAAGTACAGCAGAAGCTCCACTTCAGAAAATTGGGCTTTACATTTTTATTAGGAAGGATAAGAGGGATAGCCTACTGACTTTGACATCAACATAACTTGCAACAATTATTGGAAGATAGTTGCAAAAGTAAAAAAAAAAACAAAAAAACTTTGTAACCAATCTTAATAATTCAAGCTCTAGAACTTTATGTTCCTAACTTACATTTGTCTTAATTTCTTAACAGGAAGTTTAAAAACCACATCAGATAACTTAAAATTTATTTTAAAAGTGATATTGTTCTAACACCATAGAGATATTTTCTATGATGTACAGTTTAAAGAAGTAGGTGGGGAGGAACAGGATCAGATAAAGAGGAAACAAAACAGTACTAGCACACATTGGTAGTAAAAGCTTTAAGTGGAGAAGGCTTAACATATATCTTGAGAGGTAGGTGGTAGAACTCCAAGTTGTGAATTATAAACTGTTGCGATTTGAAGATTGAATGCTACTAATGTATGAACTTAAGGAAGTCTCTATATTTTACTGAACTTCATTAATTCACTCAAGGACAGCTCATCCCCACATTTCCCTCTTAGATTTTTTGGTCAGCTTACCTTCTGTCCCAACTATTATTTCATCTTAGGCAGCTACAATGTTCAGCAACAGGTACAGATTGTTTTTGACAAGTGAACCTCAGGAAAAAGCTTTGTGCATTGAGCAAGTTCTATTTCAGATCAAATAAGTCATGCCCTACTGGTGGGAATTTCCAAGGAAATGCAAGATATTTAAATAATGACAGTATTCTGAGAATTGTCTTTGAGGACTTCTAAACCCTTTCTGCCCCCTCTACTGCCTGTTAGACTACTGCTTTCTACAGCTACTGTAGTTGTAAGACCTTTGATTTTCAAGGTTACTGTGAAGCTGAGGAGAGTGGAACAAGAGTAGAACTAATTAAAACTCCACAAAGGTCACTGTTCCCAATTAGATTCACATGCTTTCTTGAATAAGATTAATGTAAGTCTTTGCTTAATTTCCAGCATTCTGAGAAAGTTATTTTTGACAATTTTTGTCAATGTTTTTTTGATTTTATGAAAGAAAGCTTTTTGTAAGTCATTACTATTCCTGGTTGATGTCTGGGCAATTAACATGTAGCTATGATGGAATATGCTTAGTATTTTGATAAGGAAAATAAATGGTACAATAGAATGTATCTTGGATAATTTTGTCTCAGGTCAGAATTGTGTAAAATTATGTACAGATTTGATCTGAAAAGTGAAAGATGAACAAAAGCTTGTCAGATGAAAGACAGGAAATAACTTTTCAGTTAAGGGTAAATAATGTTAATACAAGTCTTACAGATGAGAGAAAGAATAGCCCACTAGAGTGAGACTGAAGAATAAAGCAGGAAACAGAGCCGGATTACAAAAAGTGAAATAAATGCTGTTAAGTAGTTTGGAATTATTCGAAGTGCAGAGGGAAACCAATAAATTGTTATCAATTGAGGAATAACTGCAATTAGATATTCATTTTTTGAAGTATTACTCAGGCTAACAGGTGTGAGATAAACTAGAATGAAGGGTTACTGTAGAGAGATGATGGCATCGAAGACAGGTGTGGTAAAAATAGGGATGAAGAAAAGTTGTTGAATTAAATACATGATTGGGAAGTATAGTCAATGATTTAGTAGATGTGGGCATTTAAGAAAAGAAGATGAAGCCGGGCTCGGTGGCTCAGCCTGTAATCCCGCGCCTTTGGGAGGCTGAGGTGAATGGATCGCCTGAGCCCGTAGGTTTGAGACCCGCCTGGGCCACTTGGCGAGACTGCATCTCTACAATAAATCAAAAATCAGCCGGGCGTGGTGGCACATGCCTGTAATTCCGGCTACTTGGAAGGTTGAGGCGGAAGCAAGTCGAGGCTGCAGTGGCTGGGAGCGGCCACTGCACTCCAGTCTGGGTGACAGAGTGAGACTCCAACTCAAAAAAAAAGAAAAAAAGAAAAGGAGATGGAGAGACAGAAAGTTGGAGAGAGGAGAGATTCAGGGAGGCATTAATGCTTTGATTCATAAAACCGTGGGCAACATTCTTTCAAATGAGTTAGAGAATGGAGGATAAAAATCAGACTTAGAAAAGAATAAAAATGATGATTTAAGTTTCTGGAACCTGTGAGAGATTCAGCTGGGCATTTGAATAGACTTTTGAATATATGGTTCTAGTCCTAAGCAGAGAAGAATGATCATGAAAATTACACACATACACACACACACACACACCACACACACACCTGTATACATATGTGTGTGTATATATACATATATATGTATATATGTATATATACATATATATGTATACAGGTATATATACATATATACATATATATGTATATATATATGTATATATATATGTATATGTATATATACACACACACATACACACAGGTATCTTCTTTGTCTTTACATTTAAAAAGTAATTTTTCCATTTGCATTGGAAGCAGTGGAATGTCTGCTGGGAGTCAGCATCTGAAGGCTTTCAACTGAGTCTTTTTTATTGTATGACTGTCAGCCAAAGAAAACTGCCTTCTCAAAGTCACACTCTGTTCTAGGACCAGCTAAGTCAAATGGTTGCTCCATGTGGGACCAAAAGTGCCTGGACTTCTTGTCTTATATCAGGATGAACTTGAAGGGCTTCTAAGCATTAGAGCTCCCTGTGGCATCAGTGAAGCCTTTGTTGCCTCTGCATCACAGTTCAGTGTCCATTTTTGCCCAATCCTTTCTTTCTCATGCATAGGTATTGGTTTTGAGATTCTCACCTATTTAACATTTTTTCTGCAACCCTCCATCTGAGTGTCTGTTTCTTGTGGAATCTGATCTGCAACTTATTTTGAGTAAAATTTGGGTACACATTTTCATAAAAAATTGAAGTATCATTCTCAATCTATTTATTCTTTGCATGATACATGTAATTTTTACTCTCTAAGAGCCATACCAATCAATACTGCAAAGGAATGAGCAAATGTAGAATTTCCTTGCAGTCTGTATCTTGGTAAGAGCTGCTTTTCCAAATCATTGTATCTGGCATTTAGGGAATGATTTTTAAGAAATGTTTTGATTTTCTGATAAATACACAGAAATGAACATTTTTCAGGGAATCTATCAGATTTGTAGGAACCACAAAAATAGTTCATACAAATAAAAGCAAATATGTTTCTATTTACTGTGGTCAGAATATGTAGATTCATATTTTATCTCAGTAGCTTCATCTGCCCATTTTTAAAGTAATCACTTCAACCAGGAGAATGGTGTGTTTTGACTGACAATCTCCCAGGACAATATTTGTGGGCAGATCATATTCTGAAAGAAATAGGAAGAAACATTCTGTGAAGCCTAAACGTGTATCTGGCAATGGTAGTTGAGGATATACAGGTCCATATAAATGTATTTTTTGCATTGACCAAATGATTGGTTTGAATGATAGGTGTACTGACTTGAATGTGATTGGATGATAAAAATCAATGAGAATTTAGTACCCAAAAGTACAGCAGAGCATATCCAGTATTAAATTGATGAATAAAATAGAAAATATCTTTATCCAAACTTAACTACCAAAAGCACTATTGATATTCACAATGAATATCAGAAAAGCAAGAACCTCAGGAAGTGAAAAATGAATACCATGGCTCCTGCCCTGTATGTCTACAGTCTAATTTTAAATAAGTAATTTTGTTTTAAAAAACTAATTGTAAAAAAATATAATTACACAACTACAATTACATAAAGTGGTTCATGGGAGAGATTTAACAATAAACCTTGCTAAGGGGCTGTATGATGAACCAGTTGCAGGCAATATACATACTAATCTTGCTTTGAATGTTGAAATTATTTTTTAAGTTTCCTGGTTTTAGGGAAACTCACCTTCTACTTGTCATTAAAGTTTCAGAATTCACTTGTAGCCAGATAAGAATGTAACTCCTACACATCTGTTTCCTTGGTCAGTTTCTCTTCATTTCACCACAAAAGCTACGTAATTTATAGGAAGTAAATTTAACTCCTTTTCTTAGAAACAAGAATTAAGAATTTCAAGGGTATTTTTGGAGTTATTGGAAGTTTATAATTTCATTCAAAGTATAAGAAAAAGAATGTTCTAAATAAAGCCATTGTTTGCAACATTAATTAGTATAAGAAAATCTTAATACAAAATATATGTGAAACTAGCAAAAAACTGAATTTGTTTTAAGGAAGATAAAATAAGAACATTAACAAGAAGTATAAATATAGAACCCAATGTATTTTAAAATCCTGTGAGGTAGAAAATTGCATGTGTGTGTGTGTGTGTGTGTGTGTGTGTGTGTGTGTGTGTGTGTGTTTAATGTTCATGTCTATATGAGCAACAAGTAGGCAGGGATTATAAAATCCTGTTAGTAGCTATGTGATTTGACTAATATAATTTAGCTTATATATCTGCAATTAAATCCACTTTTCTGAATATACTATACTTGCACATGAATAGACTTATCTAGCTGGGGAAATAGTAGAAATCTGTGTTGAAATGACTCATTTGAAAAATATATTCCACTTACAGGCTTTTGTCCTTAGCATTCCATCTTAAACTGTTCCTGTCAAGATCACCAGTGACCATTTTGCAAAATCAATGGATAGTTTTCTGTTCTCATCTCTGATTTCTATTTCTTTCTTTCTCTCTTTCAGTTTGGCTTGCATAAAACTCTCTCTACTTTTATGTTACTGAGAAGTCAGTCCTATGAAAATTATTTTCCATTTTGCTTTTCTCTTTTCAACTTGTGTTTACACCAACTTCTTAGGTGATCTCATCCAGTTGATGACAGCAATGCTATCAGTTTTAGTATAACCTATATTTTTTTAGCCCTGACTTCTTTCCTGCATTCCACACATTTGTCAATCAACTGCTTAGTCACTTCCTCTGCTTTAATATCACATAGATGTCTAGAACTTAAAATGTTCAAAACTCATCTTCCAATTTTATACCTGTCATACCAGCTTACTTGCTAGGGTTTCATATCACTAACACATACCAAAGTCTTGAGTCATTTTTGTTTTGTCTTTTCCTAATAAGCAATGAATCTAACCCATCTGTGAATCTTTTGGTTATTTGAATATATACACAGAATCACCTACATTTGCTATCACTGTATTTCAAGCTAACACCAATTCTTACCTGCTATTGTAGCAGTGTTCTAATAATTATCTTTTCTCTTCTGCCTTAAATGCAAGCGACACGAGAACATCAGTTAGATTGTATTAACTGCTGTGTCCCCAGTGTTCACTGTGTATAACATTGCCAGGCACATGATAGATGTTCAGTAATTATTTGTTGATTAATACAGAAATCAGTGTGTGCATATGATAATGAATGACAGAAAGGGTAGATCGTGGGTGGTCACATTAGAAAAAGTGATCAGAGAAGACGTCTCTGAATATTTCCGGTTTCATCTAGACTTCTCATCTGTAGCTTCAGTAGTGCTCATGAGAGAATCAGACCCTGCAGAAATGACATGCAGATATCAAGTCCAAGAAATAAGAAGCAGAAGCTTTTTAACTTAGGGGTACTATATATTCCCTTTAGTTTTATCCTGCTCTGAAAGGTATCATGACTGTAGCTCTTCAAAAAGTTCATATCAGCTTGAGCTTGCTAAATAATCTTCAGGTCATTTTTTTTTCCTAGTCAGGTTACATTGGTGGCATCTTGGCAAGGAGTCTAGCTTGAGATAGTGAAGTTTGTTTTTTTAAATGTAGCTTGTATTGATTTCTCTTCTTGCCTCAGTTAACCACCAAAACTTGATCATGATTTAAGTTTGCAGCCTCAAGACTTTTCATATCTTCTCCATAGGAGAATGGTGAAAATTCCAGAAGCAGTGGTATGTAAACCACAGAGGTACAGGGAAGTTGAATACATTGACTTTTCATGGGTTTTAGGAAGGACCACCTAATTGACAGTGTTAGTCATCACATGCAGTCTGACTATCCAAAGTTTAAAGATTGAGCTGAGATCCGAATTGTGTTTTAATTTAGAATACACTACTATTATTGTTGTTTTAAAATATCTGCTATTTTACCTCCACCATACTCTTCCTTTAGTAAAAAAGAAATCTTGGCTTTTCTGCCGTAAGTATTCTTCTGGGCAAGTTTTAGGATTATTTCTTTCTGATTTTGTCAAAATGATTATTGATCTATTGCTATATTCTATATTCAATTCTCAATTCACAAAAAATAAGTGATTGATTTATTAATTTATATCTTTTTTTTTTTTTGAGTTGGAGTCTCACTCGGTCGCCCAGACTGGAGTGCAGTGGCCGCTCCCGGCCACCGCAGCCTCGCCTGCTGGGCTCCGGCAATCCTTCCGCCTCAGCCTTCTGAGTAGCCGGAATTACAGGCATGCACTACCACGCCTGGCTGATTTTTTGATTTATTGTAGAGATGAGGTCTCGCCAAGTTGCTCAGGCGGGTCTTGAACCCGCGGGCTCAGGCAATCCACTCACCTCAGCCTCCCAAAGGCACAGGATTACAGGCTGAGCCACCAAGCCCGGCTTAATTTATATCTTATAGGTACTTAATATTACCACTTAGAAAATTTGATAATGAATATATAAATTTAGGCATGTCTTCATTAAAGTTCGTAAAGCTTCTGCTTACTGAACTTCTTAGAACAGTTTGACACAATTGATATTTACCTTTCCATTATACACTTTCTTTGGCTGCTAGAGAAGTAGTATCATTAATACCATTGGTACAAAAGTCACCATCTTCACAATCTGTGTATCCACTGGCTCTACCATTATCAATCTTTTCATCTGAATTATTCATAAAGACAGTTTTTTTTGCCTTATATTAACTTTCTTAGGTGTTTCCTTTAAATTTCATAATTGTAACTATCATATGTGGTTTCCTATGTGATCTGATTTGACAGCGGAGGATTTTTGATGAATTATTGTCATGAGCCTGCATTGAAATTTTTTGCTCACTGGTTAGATTTCTTTTGTTAATTTCTTCCCACAAGTATGTGTGTATGTACAAATAAACATATACATGCATAATCTTAAATACATACATGTAATGTTTTTTGAGTTGGAGTCTCACTGTCACCCAGGCTGGAGTGCAGTGGCACACTCATGGCCACCCCAGCATCAACCTGCTAGGCTCCCATGATCCTTCTGCCTCAGCCTTTCAAGTAGCTGGGACTACAGGTGCTCACTACCACACCCGAGTAATTTTTTTTTTTTTTATTACTGTAGAGATGAGGTCTCGCCAAGTTGCCTGAGCTGATCTCAAATCCATGGGCTCAGACAGTCCACTCACCTCAGCCTCGCAAAGTGCTGGGATTACAGGTTGAGCTACTGAGCCTGGCCCATATAATTTTTTATATGTATGAATGTATAATATGTACATACAGTTATATAATATTTATGTATAAATTAGTCTATTGTCCAAATTATGCTTTCATTCATTGGACTAGTCCTCATTTTTATTTCTTTTTAAAGAAAAAATGAGAAATAATTTAATTTCCAGAACACAAATTAAATTAGAACTAGACATCACAGAAATCAAAACAGAAATTAAAAATTCCTGTAAACAAATGAAAATGAAAAAACATCTTACCAAAATCTCTGGGATGCCATGAAAACAGTTCTAAGAGGGGAATTCGTATCTCTATGAACACACATGGAAAGATCACAAGTTAACAGTCTAACAAATCACCTAAGGAAACTGGAAAAGCAAGACCACCAAAATCTTAACTTCAGCAGAAAAATCCAAATCACCAAAATAAAAACCCAAATACGGGACATAGAAAAAAATGCATAATAGAAAAAAATCAATGAAACAAAAAGCTGGTTCTTTGAAAGGATAAACAAGAATGATGAACCCCTAGCCAGATTGACAAGAAAATGAGAGAAAAAGTCCAAATAAGCAGAAATCAGAAATGCAAAAGATCAAGTCACAACTGACCCTAAAGAAATACAAATGATTATCAGAGATTACTATTTACACACGTATGGAAACAAATTTGAAAACCTAAGTGAAATGGAGGACTTTCTGACATCATACAACCTCCTCAGATTGAAACAAGAAGAAATTGAGACACTAAATAGAGCAATAACAACCCAGAAAATTGACTTCATCATAAGAAAACTACCTACAAAAAAAAAAAAAAAAAAAAAGCCCTGGAACAGACGGCTTTCCAGCAGAATACTACAAAACACACAAGGAAGAGTTGATACCAATTCTATTGAAAGTATTCCAGGCAATCAAGAAAGATGAAACTCCCCCCAAATTATTTTATGAAACTAATATCACATTGATACCCAAACCTGAAAAAGATCCAACAAAGAAAGAGAACTGCTGGCCAATATCCCTGATGAACATAGATGCAAAAATTCTCAATAAGATTCTAGCAAACCAGATCCAACAACACATCTCAAAAATCATCCACCATGACCAAGCAGGCTTAAAACCCTGGATGTAGGGCCGGTCAACATTCAGAAGACCATAAGCATAATTAAATACACCAACAGATGTAAAAACATGAACCACATGATATCATTAGATTTGGAGGAAGGTTTTGATAAAATCCAGCATCCCTTCTTGATAAAAACCCTTTGACACTTAGGCATAGGTGGAACATACCTCAAAATATTATGAGCTATTTACGATAAATCCATAGCCAACATATTGCTAAACAGACAGAAATTGGAACAATTTCACCTGAAAACCAGAACAAGACAAGGATCCCCACTCTCATCCCTCCTGTTCAATATAGTATTGGAAGTCCTAGCTAGAGTAATCAGAGAAGATAAGGAAATCAGGGTATTCAAATAGGAAAAGAGGAAGTTATAAAGGATAAAGAATGGATAAAGGACTTTGACAGTCTCAGGGTATAAAATAAACATGCAAAAGACAAGTTGCATTCCTATATACCAATGATAAACAAACAGAAACCCAAATAAAAAACACAATCCTGTTCACAATAGCCACAAAAAAAGAGAGAGAAAGAAATACCTTGATATCTTCCAAACCAGAGAAGTGAAAGACTTTTACAATGAAAATTACAAAATACTACTCAGAGAAATCAAAGTTGACACAAATAAATGGAAAAGTATTCCATGCTCATGGATTAGAAGAGCAAGCATTATTAAGATGTACATCCTACCCAAGGTACCCAAGGCAATTTACAGATTTAATACAATACTTATTAAATTACCGGCATCATTATTCTGAGACCTGGGAAAGATAATCCAGAAATTCAAATGGAAACATAGCCAAAACAATCCTCAGCAAAAGAAACAAAGCGGGAGATATCATGCTTCCAGACTTTAAACTTTATTATAGGGCTACAACAATCAAAGCAGCCGAGTATTGGTACAGGAATAGGCATACAGACCAATGGAACAGGATAGAGATTCCGGAAGCAAAACCTCAATTTCTCAACTAACACATCTTCGACAAAGCCTTCACTACCAACCAGCTGGGAGAGGAGAACTTATTCAGCAAATGGTGCTGGGAAAACTAGCTGACCACATACCGAAGATTAAAACAAGACCCCTACCTAACACCATACACAAAAGTCAACAGTAAATGGATCAAAGACCTAAACATAATACCTCAAACTATAAGAACCCTTAGAAAACACAGGAGATACCCTTATGGGAATCAGAGTAGGCAATTACTGATCAAAATCCCAAATGCCCATGCCATAAGAGATGCGATAGACAACTGGGACCTCATCAAACTGAAAAGCTTCTGCAAGGCAAAAGAAACCATCAGGAAAGTGGGGAGACAGCCCACAGAATGGGAAAATATATTTGCCAACTGTATATCTGAAAAAGGCCTAACATGCAGGATCTACAAGGAACTCAAACTTGTCAAAGAGAAAAAATTCAAGCAGCCCTACTAAAAAGTGAGCAAAAGACATGAGTAAACACTTCTCAAAATAAGACATATGAACAGCTAACAGATACATGAAAAAAATGCTCAGCCTCACTAATCATCAAAAAAATGCAAATCAACACCACACTGAGATACCACCTAACTCTAGTCAGAATGGCCAGCAACAATAACTCAAAAACCAACAGATGGTGGAGAGGATGCGATGAAAAGGGAACACTTCTACACTGTTGGTGGGAGTGTAAACTAGTACAGCCTCTGTTGAAAACAGTGTGACGACTCCTAAAAGATCTAAAAATTGACTTGCTATGTTATGACCCAGCAATTCCCCTTCTGGGAATAAACCCGGAGGAACTCAAATCACTCTATGAAAAAAATACCTGCACACGCAGGTTTATTGCAGCATTATTCACAGTAGCAAAAACATGGAACCAATCATGCTGCCCATCTAAAGAGGACTGGATAAAAAAATTTGGTACATACATATGATGGAATATTATGCAGCCATAAAGAAGGACAAAACTATGAACTTCGCAGCAACTTGGATGGACTTAGGGACTATAATACTGAGTGATCTATCACAGAAACAAAGGACAGAGTACTACATGTTCTCACTTATAAGCAGACTCTGAGCAATTATAATAACACTATAAGAAGGGGATTGGCAGTAGTGGGAAATTGCCAGGGGAGGCACACCTCATCAATAAGGGTACCTGATATCAAACTAGGTGAAGTGGGGACCAAAGTGAGGCCCAAACTTTATTTACACAATGACTATTTATATAACTTACCCTGATTTACACACCACATCTTTAAAATAAAAATAAAATTTAAAGAAACTAGCCTAGACATAGATTTTTTTTCTTTTTCACTGCTTCTTTTTATCTCAATCCACACCTATATAAAACATTCAGACATTATTTGAACTGATTTCAGTCCTCTATGAATAAATTTTCTTCTTCTTCTTCTTTTACAAGTATTCCAACCACACATTTTGGCTAAGCAGACATACATGCTTTGATTTATAATTAGGCAGCAGTTTCAAAAGGGAGGGGCGGGTGATCAACTTTTTAGCCATCTAATCTTGAGTAAAGATGTCTGGCTGTAATGATAACTCCATTATTTAACTTAAGGGGCATATTTTACTTTGTTTTCTTAGTAAATGTTCAACGTAAAGTAAACATTATTTAGGACAATAAATTCTCAGGATAAAAAAAACACATGAAAGTCTTACATAGGTCTTAGTGTAACCTATATTGGCACAATATCTAACAGACATAATTCATTATCTCTACTTTGTATGCTTTAAATAAATAAAAAAAGAAAAATTCTACAGTAATGTTAGAGTTTCAACTAACTGGTGCATCTTATTGAAGGAAAAAATTTAGCATAGGATTTTCCAGAAGAGATCGACATTGAAAATTTTCAGCTTATTTTTCTATTTATTCTTAAGTTATTGCATTCCAAGATCTGAAACATTCTAGGTATTAAATTAATATTGCATGCGTGAATGTATATTTTACTTTAAGCTTTAAAGAGAAAATATGTTTATAAAGCAATAATTTTTGTCTATTTGTGGTATATAAACATTTCATGTAATATAACTGTAAAAAAAAACTAATTTTCCACCAGCATGAAGGCAATTGACTTCAATATGAGAGTGTTATTAATCAATAACATACATGTTTATCTTCAGTCATAAACTTAAAATGTATGTTTAGTAATTTCAACGGTGTTTAACAATAGGGAAAAAATTTCAAATCTAAATTACTTCATTTTGTATTATTTTAATTATTCTATTTTCTTGAAGGAAAAGATTATCCCCAAAACTAAATTCTAAATAGTGAAACGTTTCATTATCCCTGCTATATATAGACTTGGTGACTACAGACTGATATTAATAGGTAGTATGTGGCAATACTGAACACAATGACCAGATCAGTGTATGTGTAATAACATTAAACATAACTAGAGTGATTGTTTTCCATGACTCGAGAAAAGAATTAGACTAGTTGATAGAAGTCACAAGATCAGCGAGTTAAAGCACACCACTTGAGTTTGTGTTCCAAATGAATGCCTAGGAGTAAGTAAACACCTCAGACCGATTTCTAATACGAAGCTCCTTCTCAGGTTTCCTGTTGTGCATTCCAACAAGGGCATGCTTGTTCACTTTGTGAACTGGTGCTCTCTAGTGGTTGGGTGAGGCCTTAAAGAAGAGCCTGCTTCTATGAGATCATGAGATAGACTAGTCCCTGTAGAGAATGCAATGCCAGTCTCTCATATCCTTCCTGCATACACCTTTCTTTCCCCATCTCAATACCTTCACCAAATTCCACTTCCCAATCAATCATTAGCCAAACTCTTCATGAGCAAATAAGTGGACCACAAACTGATGGATGTTGAGAATACAAAAATAAAAGTTATAGACCCTTCTATTTCATGTGTTCTATAAATTACTATGATATATAGATTAAAAAGTAAATATTAGCTAAGGACAAACTATATCATCCATCTTTGGCATTTCCTTTCTTAATTGTAAGTTTTTAATCCCGAAGTTATTGTACTCCTAAGATCTGAAACATTCTAAGTCTTAAATTAGTATTGAGCAAGTGAAAGAAAAAAATCATATATGGTACAAGTTATTTTAGGGGAAATAGTTCTTCAATGCTCAGATATCATCAAGGTTAAAGCTGCCTTCACTATCTATACAGTGTTTATGACCAAGAGAAAAGGCTTAGCTATATGAACAGCAACAGAGTACTTAGGAATTCATTTTCTGAACTTTGGTCTTTTGTACTTTATGTGAGTGTTCAATCATATGCATTTAATATATGTTTCATATATAATATTGAATTTTATATGAAGTAAAATATTTTAAAAATTACATCTTTTGCATTTTATTAGGTAATATCTATTTCTTCTAGTTACATGCAAATGCCAGTATGTCCTTCTTTCTTTCTAGAGATTATTTGCATAAACAGAAAATAAAATTAGATTTTAAGTGATTTTTAGAGCAGTGTGTATATTGCCACCAATAAAGGACTAAGTATTTAAGAAATGTAGTACCAATTGAATTACTTGTTAGTTTAGGGAAAGCTAGTATGGAGGAAAAGTTTCATTAAGTCAGATTTGAGTCCTTGAGTCCTAGCCTCAGAATTTTTACTATCTCTGGGTGATCTTGGGAGAGTAATTTGATCCCACTTAAATTCCTATCTTTTATTTTCAAACAGGGATAACAATGTAAGCTGACACAAACTGTGATCATGGGTTCTAATGATAGAATACAAAATAGCTTCTATCATACGTAGGTTCCTATGATGGAATATATTTAAAAATCACTTTATATGTGAATTGCTACCAATACAGGCAAGACTCAATCTATATTAAGCCTCATCCTTGTCCTGTCAATCTGTGCCCCTTCTACTCAATTAGATGTGATTCTAGAGCCTTCCAGTTATACACCTTTTCTCTATCTTTAGACTTAGCCTGTATTGTAAATATGAAATCCTTTGAGCAAGTTGTAGTTTTTACTAATATCTTTATTCTTCATTATTCAGCAACTTCTAACACATTTGCTGACAAAAACACTTGATTTATTAATTTATAATTTATAGGTACTTAGTATTACTACTTCTAAAAATAATTTGATAATGAACATGTGTTCATTAAAGGCATGTTAGCAAAGACATAAACACCTATAAGAAAGGGATCTTATAATTATTTTAAAAGATAACTGCGATATTTTATAGTCTTGTATTTCAAAATTACATTTTTTCACCTCATGTGTATTTTTAACATTCAAAATTTTATTATTTAAATCTGTTTTAAAAAGTAATTGACTTTTTAAAACATAAGCCATATTTTCTAGAGCAGTTTTAGGTTCACAGCAAAATTGAACAGAAGGTGCAGAGGTTTCCCATATGCCCCCGACCCAAATATGCACAGATGACTAAAAAAACACAGAACTTTTTTGTTTTGTTGATTTTACCTTTCGTTTTCTATTCTCTATTTTATTTATTTTTACTCTAATTTTTTTTCTGCTTGCTTTAGGCTTACTTCATTGTACTTTTATTTTATTATTGTTATTTTAGTTTCTTAAGGTGGAAAATTAGGTTATTATTTGAGATTTCTTCTATTTTAAAAGATATAGCTTTATAGGTAAATATGTTGTTGTATAATGGTTTTATTTGCATCCCATATTTTTTGTGTTTCCTTATTTCTCTTGTGATTCTTTTCGATTCATTGATAAAGCGAGGTGTAAGTTTCTTAAAATTTCATATTTGTGAATTTCAAAATTTTTTTTTTTTGTGTGTGTGTGTGTTGGAGTCTCACTCTGTCGCCCAGACTGGAGTGCAGTGGCCGCTCCCGGCCACCACAGCCTCGACCTGCTGGGCTCCGGCGATCCTTCCACCTCAGCCTTCCAAGTAGCCGGAATTACAGGCATGTGCTACCATGCCCGGCTGATTTTTTGATTTACTGTAGAGATGAGGTCTCGCTGCCCAGGCGGGTCTCGAACCCGCGGGCTCAGGCAATCCACTCACAGCCTCCCAAAGGCACGGGATTACAGGCTGAGCCACCGAGCCCAGCCAATTTTTTTAAATATCTAATTTTATTTCATTCTAGTGAGAGAAAATATTTTATATCATTTCAGTTTTTAAAAAAATTGTTGAGGCCATTTCAGCTCTGTTTATTTGGTATTATTTTACAGACTTTGCTTTCAACTTATTTTTATCTGAATCCAAAGTTTCTTATACTCATATAGATAACATATAATTGGATCTTATTTATTTAATCCAGTTTGACAATCTCTGCCTTTTGATTGGATTAGTTAATCCACTCTGATTTTATGAAACTATTAATATGATTAGATGTAAGTCTGCAATTTTACTTTTTTGTGTGCATCTTATGTCATTTTTGTTCCTGTTTTCCACTTACTCTTTTTTGCAATAATGCAGTTCTTTCTAGTTTAACATTTTAATTCCGTTAAGTATTTTTTACTACATTTTTGAGATTGCTCTAGGACTTATGATATACAATTCATTTATCAGATTCTACTTGATATTTATACTACTTCAATATCTGTGAGACCTATAAATATTACTCTTACATGGTCTCAATTCTTTCTCCTTTTTTGTATGCTATTTGTACTTATATATATTATGTCCTTATATATTACTATATATTTGTATATAAATTGGTTTCTAATAAATACAGTGTGTCACCATTCGACGTATTAGTGAAATATTTCCATCGTCATTAAAGATTTTTTGTATACCTTCCTGGTTAATACCTCCCACCCCACGCATTTGTAAAACCAGAAGGAATAATTGATCTAAAATGAGTATTTTACTCTATTTTATCCTTTGAGTCAAACGTTCTTGCCTTATTGATTTTTTTAATTTAATAATGAATTTAAATAATTAGAACTTATGTCACATTTTGATAACAAGTAATTAGAGTTTATAGTATTATTTATGTCCTGATATGTTAGAAAATATATTCACTTCAAGTTAAATAGCTAAAAGATCAATAGCAGGATGGCAAGAAAATAGCAGGCTCAAACAAAACAAAACAAAACAAAACAAAAAAATTGCATCCTCCAGAAAAGCAGGAGTGAATGCTAACATTAGTTTCTCCCAAGTACCAAAGAATGCAGCAATCATACAGTCTTGATTTTTGGTATATGTCTGAATGTAAAGAGTAACTTTATTGGAATAGCTAATTTATTTCATACAGGTTTACAGTCATAAATAAATTACAAAAAAACTCCCAACCTTTTTTGCTCTTTCCACTACTGATATCTCACCTTTCAGCATTTCACCTAGCTTTTTCATTGCATAGTGTAGCTTAAAGTGTTAATTAAATATGATAAAAAAATTATGATGCAGACATGAACGGTAGGTAGGTCTGTTCTGAGGAATGTCTTCTTCTTCTTTTTTTTTTTTTTGAGTTGGAGTCTCACTCTGTCACCCAGACTGGAGTGCAGTGGCCGTCCTGGCCACCACAGCCTCGACCCGCTGGGCTCCGGCGATCCTTCCGCCTCAGCCTTCCAAGTAGCTGGAACTACAGGCGCGCGCTACCACGCCCGGCTAATTTTTTGATTGATTGTAGAGATGAGGTCTCGCCTTCCCAGGCGGGTCTCGAACTTGCGGGCTCAGGCAATCCACTCGCCTCAGCCTCCCAAAGGCATGGGATTACAGGCTGAGCCACCGAGCCCGGCTCTGAGGAATGTCTTCTAACCTTTCATAGTTTTTTCTTTTTTTAATTCATTAGTTGTGTTTTTTTAAAAAATAAAATAGTGTGCCAGTCCTTGCATAAAAAAAATATTGCAGGAAAAAGAATTGTAGCTTATCTTGCTTATTGTAAAATAATTTTCCTAGTGTGATTTTTCTTTTCCCCCCTAAGGGAAATGATCAAGTAGAATGATACTCTACAAGATTTGTTGAATTTGACACTTTGTGCTTAGGAAGATCAAAGATCATTACAATAGAAGCTTGAAACGTTTTATTTTTCTCTGATTTTCATGGTTTAACAATTTGAGGTTTTCTTAGTCTTTTTCTAATATCCCTTTCCTTAGCCTTCACTCCTAAGATAATTTATGGTACACTGTTGAGGTCCTTTATATTGAAAATCTACCTAAATTACTAGAATTATTTCCTTTGATTGTTTTGGTTCCCTCCTTGGACACTCATTAAAGTGAAGAAGTATACTTTTTCTTTCATTTTTAACAGATAAAATATTTTTATGTATCCTGAGATAACATAAAAATTAACTATTTATCCAGGACATTTAATTAACATAATTCAGGGCATAATTCTTATCCAAGTGCCCTTTCTCAAATTACATTCGTGTCTAAGAAAATGTGTGGCATATCTTCATGGTCAGTTATTTTTTTTCCTCCTTTTCTACTTTTCACTCTGTAGATTTGTTGAGCTTGGTATGATCCAATAAAGTACAAACTATTACTACTATTCATAATTCAAAAATAAAATTTAAAGAAGTGTCATTTGGAAAAATAAGAGTGGATAAAAGCCTAGAAGCCTGGTAAATACAAAACCATGGTGGTAAATGGTGGTAGACTATTTGAGTGTGGGGGAATACAAGCAGTAAGTAGAAGGAACACAAGGCTGACTCTATCATACCCAGGATTGTGGTTTAAGTATAGAGAGGGAAGTCATTCGGGATTCCTTGAAGAACAACCTAAAAGCTTAATCAGGCACCCGTAGGTATAGTTGTCTACACAACGTCCAGGGGTGACTTTGTGGAGTTGAGGATAGACTACAGGGTGGAACTCTGCAAAAAAATTTGGGAACAAAACATCGAGTTATGATGCACAGGGATGAATTTAGTTTAGATAAAACAATAAAAGTATAAGATCTCAGACTTTGAAGGTAACTTAAAATCAAACAGAGCTGGCATTTTTCTGGTAAATGAAGATATAGTATATGTGGATTTCTATGAAACACAGGTTACCATAATACTAATCTGTATAAAAGCAGTATTACTTAGGTCAGGTGCCATTAGTATGGAGAAAGGTCATTTGCATATGCCTGGAGGTTTTTCTTTGGTCCTATCTTGTTCCACATTTCATTAATGCCTAGATTAATATATCAAATGTATAGATGACATACAATTTGAATAGCTAATGCACTGAATAATGGAATCATAATCTCAAAACAGTCCGAATTTCAGAGAAAATAGAGATTTGAACAAGCTGAGTATTTTAAGTTTGTTTTGAAATCTAAACCGAAAAAGTAACAGAATGGGGAGAACTACCTTAATTTAGAAATATGAAAGAGCATAAGGGGAAGTTAAGTGATCAACAAGTTCAATATAAGAAAAGATCACGTTGAAGTAATAAAACTTCAGGTGAAATCAATACAAAAATAGTATCTCAAAAAAGAAATAATTTTTGTTTTTGTTTTGTTTTACTCTTCACTCCTGGGTCAGTTCTTTGAAATAATCTTCACATTATTGTTTCAAACCATCTTAATTTCCTCTTTGTTCTCCTCTGAATGCATGCAAGTCTGTAAATGCCCATTTTAAGAGTCCAGAGGAAAACGAAAAAGAAGTCGTTAAAACCACAACTTAAGTATTGTTTCAAGAAACTGAAGCTACTTAGCCAGAATCAGAAAAAAATGTGTTGCTGGGAATAAATCTGTCAAATTATTCCAATAGCTTCCATCTTAAAAGGATGTTACACTTGATTTGCTGACTCCAAAAGGCAGGAATTATGCAAATGATTGAAAGAAATGTCCATCAGCATTTGATGACTTTTTTATCATTGGAGGTTTCTTAAGAACTGATTATCCATGCATGCATAGAGACTTTAACTCAGTTTAAAGAATCTGATTCGTACATATACTAGGTGAAATGGAAAGTTTCATTCACATGCCCCAGTTAATCTTGATTATGTCAGTGAGATATTTTGTAGCGTTCCAAGAGGAACTTGTATTGTTGTTGAGAAAATCTATGGTTACTTGGATTTAAAACTAGGTTAGGAAAACTAGGTTTTAAAAAATAACTTCCACTTTCAAAAGTTGTTATTCTATTGGCAAGTCTGGTGTGTGTGTATGTATTTTGACAAAAACAAAAATATTTAGTTAAGACCATTGTACTTGAAATATCAATTATAGCTATGGGTTGATGTAAGAACCAAACAGATACTCTGTGAATAAATTAAATGGGATTTATTTATCTATTTACTTATTTAAAGATACAAACAGGAGAATGAAGTAAAGATCAATGAACAAGGTTGATATATCTGCAAGGAACAAGCTTCTTGTCCTAAATTTGATCATTGAGAACAGAGTTGTGAATGAAACCATTTGAATGGATGAGTGTCAAGATAGATTCTCTACAAGCATGAAGATTTTTCTTTAGGAAATTGCAATCCAGGAATTGCAAGCCAGCCTGGATATATTTCAGGGACCCTTCTTTGGGTCTCATCATTCTTGGAGTTACACAATATAGCTTGATGTTAGCACAGTCAGATATGAATACAATTCTCGTACCTTACCTGAACCTTCCCAAATCGGCAACCCTGTCTAAGTATATTCCCAAACTGAGAGTTTCTGAGGCTGAACAGAAGTTAAATTTCCAAAAATCTCAGGGAGCTGTGTAAATAAGCAAAGTAACTATGGTTTATCTTTCATTTGTCCTTTAATTTAAACAGATTAAATTCCTTCCCAAAATAAGTATGATTCATAAACATTATGAAGATATGCTTAATTTTTTTGCCTATATTTTAATGCAATTTTTGTTTTAAAAAAGTTTATCTGAAACAGATACCCCAAATAGTGTCTTCTATGTAATAAGTCCTCAGAAAATATTTCATAAATATCGAATGACTAGTAGGAAAAATGTGATCATTACCGTTCAATTTTATCTGAAGGCACAAATGTCAAGAACAATTCCATAGGTGCTAGAATTTCTGCATAGAATATTCTAACAAGTTTGTAAAACTGGTTTTTCAAAATTTGGTCTATCATCTACTTCTAGAGCATATTAAGATTTTATGAGTGGTCAGGGATTAAGAAGTGAGAATTTGTATGAAGAGAATTGTCAGTGCACTTCATGTTTCCCCAAATCTTTCTGTGGCAAAAAACAGAGCTTCTCTCTTACCTTAAGGCAAATTAGAGCTGAGATACATTGGCAAATATTTTCTGGGAGTTAAAGGTTACAGAGATAGACACTTTCAGTATGAGAGGCTGTTAGATATGCACATAATCTCAGAGTAAAAGTAGATGTGACAGAGTAAGTCACACTTCCAGCAGTGGTGAGGCTGAAGGGGAAGTTTTCCTTGAGCCAAGTGTGAATTTCATGAAAAGCAGCCAGCTAGGAATCATCCCAAAATAAATCTTACCTAAGTGTGCTTCCTGCTACAGTCAGTTCAACCTCAATGTAAAGTAGCTGGAAGTATAGAGTAGGAGGGCGTGGGGAGTTGCGTGGGGTGGGGGTGCAGTGATTTGTGAGCAGAATTGCCAAAGGGAACACTACACACATTAGACAACCCCAGAGTTCCCAAGGAGCAGAATTTTGGAAAAAAACACAGAAGCAGTTCAAAAGAAAAATAAAACATTTGGAGTAGCTACACACAAATTAAAACTACCCAGGCTGGTAACCCCTTTCCGACATGTTTATTTCGATTCCCTCTGTTTCACCTTTACTCATTCTGGTGACCTGGGTTGAGGGACAGAAGGAGAGCGATACAGAGAGGAAGGGCACTTATGCAGATCCCATTAAGCTTACTCTGACCCAACTCAAGCTGAAGGAAAGGAACAATGTTAAGAAGACGAAAGTTGGACTTTAGATATTAGACTGAATTGGAACTTTCATTATCTTTGTTAACAAAATATCACGAGACCCACGGGGAAAGAAAAGGAGATGACTTTATTTTCAGAGTAACAAAAACAATCGTAGGATGGAGAAATGCATCTTTTAGGTAGGGAAATCTGAAGTGCAAGAAATGCTGAAGGAAGGAAGGAGGTAGTGTATATGTCTTACAGAGTCCATCTTACATACATATTGAGTAAAGTTGTGGAAATTCTGTGGACATTCATGAGGGAATTCAGTCACTTGTACATTGGGTGAACACATGTAACATACATCCTGTGTTCACTTTGGGGTGGAGTTCAACACTAAAATTAGATGAAACTTGCCTCCGTATGTCAAAAGATGAACTATAAGACCCAAAGACAATTTATTCACAGTCTTCACAAGCTGACTGAAAGTGATTTAACATTTGTGGCCATTTATTAGCAACAAAGAATGTTTGTCAAACTGGCCTTCTATCTAATCTGAATTATGGCAGGACCAAAAGGTGGGAGAAAGGATTGTTGGCTAGCATCCTGTGGTCTGTGAGGATCAGTTGCGAAATTTTCTGCTGTGGATATTTTGGCAATGCTTTTTAGGAGTTATCTGCTTAATTATAGGGGGAAAAAACCCTTAAGGCAATTAATAATATGGGGATATGTGACCGATCCCTCATCCTGCTAGCCATGAATTTCTGTCTTTTGTTTTTGATTCTTTGGTTTTGTTGTTGTGTATTTGTATCATTTTAGGCATAGGAAAATCATGTTGTCTGTTTGTTGGGGTATATTTTAAACAGAGGTAATTAATATTTATTACTGCAGGGTATGGTGGTTCACGCTTGAAATCCCAGCACTTTGGGAGGCTGAGATGAGAGGACTGCCTAAGTTCAGGGGTTGGAGACCAGCCTGGGCACCTTGCTGAGACCTTGTCTCTACAATAAATCAAAAAATTAGCCAGGTGTGGTGGTGTGCACCTGTAGTTCCAACTTATTGGAAGGCTGAGGAGGAAGGATCACCTGAACCCAGCAGGTCGAGGTTGTGGTGGCCGTGAGTGTGCCACTGGATGACAGGGTGAGACTTCTACTAAAAAAAAATAGGTAAAATAAATAAAAGAGCTCAGCGCCTCTGATTCTCCTGGTAGGGGAAAAAAAATTATTACCTGAGAAAGAATGGAAAAAATATGAGAATTGCCTATGATGTGGGAATAAATTAGTCTATAACAAGTAGGGGAAGTTTTGAGACAGAATATTGTTGATTTCTTCTTTCATGCAGTTCAGTCCTACTTGTTGAGTGAATTAGTTAGCTCTCCATTTGATATTTTTAATTTTGTTTAAGCACCTCAAATACTTGGCTGGGTTGACATAAAAGTCTAACCAAAATTTTGTAAAAGCTTTGTAGGATTTTAAAAAATTATTTATTTAAATTTTTTTTTTTAAGATGCAGAGTTTAACTTTAACTTTGTCACTGAGGCTGGAGTGCAGTGGTATAATCACAAACTCACCGAAGTCTTGAATTCTTGGGCTCAATTGATCCTCTTGCCTCAGTCTTTGGAACAGTTGGGACTACAGGCTTGCACCACCACACAGCAAGCACATATTTTAAAAAATAATATCAAAATTATAATGTGGCAATGTAGCAGTTCAGATCCTTTTCCACACTTCAATAGTACGGAGTAAAGTAACATTTTTTTGGAGAGAGGCTTCATGATGGCTGCCTAGTGGCCCCAGCACTTCCTGTTACAGACTGACAGGTTCTTATGCCCACTTCCTAGTAAAACCAATACTGACACAGCTGTTACAGTGAGAAAGAGTTTAATATCACAAAGCACTTGAGTGAGGAGGTCAGGAAATATTTCTCAAATCCACCTCCTTGAGAATCCAGAGGCTATTGTTTTGAAAAGGAATTTGATGAGCAGAGGGCTAAGGACTGCTGATTGGTTGATGATATCATGGGAGATGTCAAAACTGTCTTCATGTCGCAGAGCCAATTTCTGAGAGGGGGGTCACCAGACGGGAGCCAGCTTGCTGGTATGTGTTCTAGGCTTGGGTGAGGCCTCAGGTCCTTCAGAGTACAAAGTCTGAAAAATATCTCAAACACTATTCTTTGGTTTTACAATAGATACTATCTATACAGCAGGCCCCATGACCATTAGATACTGGCCCCATGGGCAGTGAGCCATTATAAATGTAGTTTAGGGGGACAGTATGCAGGCAGTGGGATCCCTGGAGATTAGAGCCACTTTTGTCCTTCAACCTCCGGGAAGTCACCAAGGAGATCTAAGTAGTCTTAGGTCCGTTGTTTAAGGAAAAATATGTTTATCAGCTTTTCAGGGCAGCTTCCTCCCTCCCCAGGGGTCAGGACATGAAGATAATCAATTGCCTTTTATTTGAGTGAAAGCAAACTTAGAAAACAGATTTGCTAAAGTCTAACCATAGTTGCAACTCTCTCAGGGACTGCGTCTTTTTCACACCATGGTCCAATATTAATTTTATATAGTCGATCTTATCCCCTCCTCCACAAAGAAGATCCAAAACACCTGGTAGATAATCGCATTTCAAATACAGTATCTAAAAGAGAACACTGGAATTTAGTGGCGAAGTGACTGGAAACTTCTGAGGCATGGGAGGAGAAGGAAGTGAAGCAACCTGCCCAGTCAAAATTGGCTGAGAGCCCCGAAACCTGCATTGCAGGGCAAGTGTGAGAGATCCTAGCAGGCCACATTGCCACTGCAGACTCTCGCAATCCTAGCCATGACAGAGCCTACACCCTCAAACCTTGAGACTAATATAGGGAACTTTGTGGAATCTATACAATGGCACTGCTGTAGGGAGGGAGTTGTGACTCACTTCCACACCCCCCCCCCCACTCTCTAGGGCTCAGGCAGATGCAGCATGGTGTCACTTTGGGAGTCCAACTCCTACCAGACTTCATCCTGCCCTAAGGCCCAACAGGTCCTGCATCTCCACATCCCTGCAGTCCACTGACGTTCCCCTCCTCCACCTGGAGGGCTGCAGAAGCACTGGCTGGTTGGACCCAGTTATATGACCGTGTCCCCAGTACTCTAGCACGGGAAGTGTCCCTATACTCTGGGGAACAGGCAGTGCAGGGCACCCACGAGGCTGACCCCGGGGCAGAGGGAGCCAAAGCATGTGCTACCCAGAGCCTGAGAGCCACCTTTGTGGAGTTGCTTCCACTGACAGCAACCTGAACTGCCAGCAGCAGGGCCACCATGCACTTGCCCTGAAGACCAGCTTTCTCCATCCACTGCCACTTCTACACTGCTGTCCCCATCACCTGAGCATGCCTCCTGGGGCATCTGGGGATTGTTCCACTCTGCCCATCACAACCTGAGTCTAGTTGCAACTTGGTGGGGCTGCTGAGGACATGTCCACCCTATCAGGTATAAACCTTCCCAATGCCTTTACACACCGTCCAGGGGCCTGGGGATAGCCATCTCATTTATAGCTCCGTGTAAGCATGTACACCACTAAGAGGCCTGACAAAAGAACAGCCTAACTACTGGCACATGAAAGGAAGGCCTGGGGACCGCCACGCCCCACCCATTGCAGCCTATCTCCTGGGCACTATGGGGAGGCCTGAGAGGATAGACCGCATTGCCTGTTACCACCCCCTTGTACCCAAGTGTATCATTCAAGGATTTGGGGATCTCAGGCCTTATCCACTACCACTATCTCCTGCACTCCTCCTAGGGGCCTTATGACTACTTGCCCGCCCCGTCACTGTCACCTCTGACATGGTTAATCTCACAGAAGTGGAGAATAGGCCGGGCACGGTGGCTCAGTCTGTAATCCCAACACTTTGGGAGGCCGAGGTGAGTGTATTGCCTGAGCCCACAGGTTCGAGACCCCTCTGGGCAACATAGCCAGGCCTGGTAGCGCACGCCTGTAGTTCCAGCTACTTGAAAGGGTGAGGCGGAAGGATCGCTGGAGCCCAGCAGGTCGAGGCTGCAGTGGCCGGAAGCGTGCCACTGCACTCCAGTCTGAGTGACAGGGTGAGACTCCAACTCAAAAAAAAAAAAAAAAAAAAAGAAGTGGAGAATAGAATGATAGTTATCAAGGGTTGGGAAGTAGAGGGTGGGGTGGGGAGGTGAATGAAGATAGCTTTGTTAATATACTAAAAGTGTTTGACAGCACAATAGGTTGTCTAGCGATAACAGCAATATATTGTATATTTCAGACTAGCTGTAAGAAAATAATTGGCAAGTTCCCAACAAAGATAAAGGATAAATGTCTAGGTGATCGACATCCTAAACATTGACTTAATCATTATCCATTTTATGCATGTATAAAAATATACCACATTCCTTATAAATGTATACAAATACTATGTATCAATAAAAATAGAAAAAATAAATGAAACAAAAGAATGTTTTCTTATAAACCATGATATGAACAAAGAATTATAGAAATTGTACATTCAAATGAGCTTGACAAGGCAAATCCTACTGATTTTCTAATATGTTAGTTTCAACTTAAATGAAAAAGTCAATTATTCAGATGAATCAAAAAATTATTTGTGGAAGTAATAGAAACTTCTTAACATGCTTTGGATTTTGTTTGATTTTATAATTTCTACACTAATGTCTGAGGGAAGATTTGACAACAGGATTCTGGGACCTAGAAGACACTTAAATCCAGGATAATTCTATCTGAGCCATCATTAATAGACTTCTCTGTTCTTCTTGTATCATTGAGGTCAATTTCTCTGTCACCACTTTAGTAGATGGAGACAAGATCCAGATTACCATTCTTTACATGTTTCTCTTCGTTTATACTCTGTCAAATTAATTGTCCAAGGTGTTTGGCTTATGTAATGACCTAGGTCATCATTATTATTGGATCTTAGTTCTTGTTGGTGTTTTTATTGAATTGGCCCAATATCCTATTTACAAGGACTACTGGGGAAAGTAGTACTAAAATATGTGGCTATAGGTCTCCTGGGTTCCAGGCATAGTCCTCCTCACCACAGTGTGCAACAGTAATCAAATTTCCACGTGGGCAGTGATCTTCTTTTCCATGAACTGTTTCAGTGACTGAGGAGCCCAAAGTGTGGAAAGGAAGTCTCAGGTTCTAAATCATCAAGCTAATGATCATATTTCTTATTAGTTTTCCCTTAGGCATTAAAACCTCTAAACCCAACAAAAACAAGATCTTGGGGGAACGAAAGCAATCTTACAGTGGGTTATTAAGTGTAACAGTTGGAGATGATTCCAAATATAAATCCTAACTCTATGCTTTGGTTAACAAACTTGTACATTCTGGTTATGGCAGAGAAAGGAACATATCCATAAAGCAAATACCATGTCCTTGTAGAACTCAGTGCCATAACTGCAAGGTGTTTTGTTCAAGCTCGTGTCATCAGTGTGCCTTCAGAAAGTCATTTCATTACGCTATTTAGATAGTTACTTATGGGCAAGTAACTTCTATAGGCATGAGCTTATTGCCAATCTTTCCTTTTCTTGTAAAATGTCAACTACAATATTGTGTGAGAAACCATGACAATGAATAAGACATTCTGTAACTCCATGAATATTGATGCTAGTAGAAGCACTGTGGGCAGAGAAGACAAATCTGTTCCTAAAATAACAAATTATTCCTATGAAGACAAAACATCACCCAGTTTATGATAAAAGAGGCTTAAGTAATAGATCTGCAATCAGGCTGGCTGGTCTGATTTTGACAAACTGGTCATTCAGTAGAGGTCATAGCAAAATTAGCCTCAAATGAGACTAATTGAGCTCCTGTGTAGCTTCCATTCTTGCTGCCCTGAATAATTTTACAGGTGCCTATTTAACAACTCTTAGGGTGGCCAGGGAAAGAGGCTGACTGACATCCACAATATAGGTTACTTTTCTACCTGATTATTAAAATCTACCAAAATGTTGAAGGCAAATGGTAAGAAGATGCATAACAGGAAAGCAGTAACCAAAATATGCGACAGTATCTGTGATTATAATGAATATAATATTCATTGATTGCTACAGAATTAAAAGTGATGGTTGTGCAGATATCATTAGTTTGCTCCCTCCAGCTCAGTTGATCACCTTTCATACCTTACTCTTTGCCCCAGAAGACAGTCCCATGGAGATGACTTTGTCCTCTGGGTTTACTTGCCTTTGGGCAACTGGTCCTCAGCAGTAGAGTAGAGGAATGAGACGGGAGTCAGGGAAAATGGCTCTGGGTCCCTCTCTGTGTGGCCAGGACTGGCTGTGCTCCTTGCAGAGGACACTTGCTCCATTCAGCTCTTCCCTCAGTCTTCTATCACATCAGTGAAGTCTATGGGGCAGTGGCTAAAAGCTGCTGGTTTTCATTCTAGATTTGCTGCAATTGCCAGAGATTTGGGGTTTAATTACCAAAATGTTAAACAACTTTATTTCTATCTACAAATTTAGTACTTACAGAATTGTTTTACTCTCTTTAGTGATATTAGTAAATTTCAAAGGAAATTTTTGGAATGATAGAGAAGTTACAAAATTGGATTTTAGCTATGGTTACAAAGCTCTCAAAAATTTGCTAAAAACATTTACAGACATACACTTAAAATGGGTGAAATTTATGATATATAAATTAGACTTTACTAAAGCTGAGAGAAAAAAAATGTCAAATGTCTGCCCTGTCTCATTAATACTGGGCATTACCTTTCTATAGCAAAAGAAGTAACTGGAATTATACCTTTTTTCCCTCAAATTCTGCCCTGAATTTATTTATTTGTTTATTTAGGAAGAGTGTTAGAAAGCAAAAAAATTGTTAGCATTTGTCTTTTTTCTTCAATTGTACTATTAAATTATTAGCATAATTTATAATCAATGTTTTAGAATGAGAAAATAAAATTTAATTGTTAGGCAGTTGTATTTTATATTAAATTAAATATCAATATACTAGGGAATGTAATTCAAATTTCATATAAATATTAGGCTAAAACAAAAAGTTACACATTATTATTGTTAAAAGTTACATATTATTTACCTTAGCTCTAAAGGTGCATACTTTTCATTCCCTGACTATATGAGTGTATTATTCAGAAAAATTTTTAAAGCACCCAATAAAATATTCAATTCAATATGTGAGGGAGACTTGAGAAATTATGTGCTATCTACGTCATGGGAAGCAAATGTGATTTTTAAAGAAAACATTTCCTCTGAGGTTTTCACCAATAAACGAAACTGTGAACTCTTCTATGTACCCTGAAAGGACAATTTGAGGAGAATCGTTGATCAGCAGCAGGTTTATTATTCTTTCCTCGTTATATATCATAACACATATACATGCACACAATCACTTTCATCAAAGATGGAAGATGAAGAAGGATACATGACATTGAATGTACAGTGGAAAAAAAAGAATTTCATCCATACGTCTCAACTTACATCTAAAGGTATGGAATTTAGTTTTGCTTTTCAGTTGGTATGGCTTACTATAGCAGTTTCCAATATTCTGTTCAGTGTTTTGGACTGTTTCATTACTTTGGTGCTTTTCTCTCTCTCATTCTCTTTTAATAGTAATAATAATTACAAAATAACAACAACTCATGTTAGGCTCGGTGGCTCAGCCTGTAATCCTACTGCTTTGGGAGGCCGAGGTGAGTGGATTGCCTGTGCCTGCAGATTTGAGACCCGCTTGGGCAACTTGGCGAGACCTCATCTCTATAATAAATCAAAAAAAATTAGCCAGGTGTGGTAGCACATGCCTGTAGTTTCCAGTTACTTGGAAGGCTGAGGCGGAAGGATCACCAGAGCCTACCAGATCGAGGCTGCAGGAGCGGCCACTGCACTCCAGTCTGGGTGACAGAGTGAGACTCCAACTCAAAAAAAGAAAAAAAGAAAAAAAAAAAAAACTCTAACCATTTAAGAAATACAAATTACAGACATTATATAAAGTGTTTTAACTATGTTCCTTAATTTAATCTTACAAAATTCCTACGAGATCATCCTCTCTCTCTCTCTCTCTCTCTCTCTCATTTATCAGTATGGCACTAACACTTGTATGTAATAATTAGTATGGTATAATTTCTTAAGGATATCATCTCAGGAAACATGCATTCAACTAAAATTAAGAATTTAAAATTAGATAATTTAGGTAATATTTGGTGTCATTCACCTCTCTATCATTCATAGAATATGGCATCTAATTCTAATTTTCAATTCAACTTATAAAAAAACTTTAAAATATGTTCTTCATAGGTTGATTCAAAGTAAAGTTTCACACCAGTAGACAACATTTTAATTTATTGCTTTAAGCGTACCCTCCACACATGGTGCAAATCCATCCTGCCACCTTAATGTGATATGGCAAAAATAAATAAACAGAAATGAAAGATACAAATAACCACAGTTATAGAAACTGTCCTGTGCTATTTCTTTCTAAATATAACTCCTTTGATAACTTTCCCACCTATGGATATTTTACTTATCTTTTCAGCCCTTTCTCAAGTATCAACCACATCATTAAAAATCCATCCGTTTCTTCAGAGAAATATTTATTCATACTATTGTTGCTCCTTCCTTTGGTCTTTTATTACAGCATTCCTATCACTGATCCATCTTAGTTACATATATGTGCTTATTTATTAAAAATTATTGCAGCTTTCACGTGGATTTTTACAAATTCCCTCATTTTCAAAAGTATTTCATTCACCCCCTACACTCAATTTTCAATTTGCTTTTGGGAACTAGAGGTATTAAAGCTGAAAGCCACAAAATGTAGTGACACTGATGCAGAAATTTTTCACACTGTTCGATGTCTCTTTGAAGGCAAACTGTGTAGATATGCAGCTACCAGATATTTAAGTGACACATATTAATACTCATTTTTTGCACCTTTTGCTAATATCAGTAAATCTGGAGATAAGATATAGTTCATATAAATTTGATTGACAATTGGAGCCTTGTGATTATAGAGTTTTATTTAATTTTGTCATTGTATATTTGTAAATCTTTTCTCATATGCTGGAAATCCTGGTTACCAATGAAAGAAGTTGCATAATTACTGTAATGTCATTATATATAATGGCTTCAGAATCACTATAAAAGTGATATTACTAATAATATAATTACTCAAAACAGATTAAAATTTTTTTAAGTTAAAAAAAATCCTTAGTGTATATTCCAGTGAGTATGCACAGTCAAATTATGTTCTAAAACCACTTGAAATAATTCCTCTCTCTATGGTGAAGCCACTTACAATACCTAGTTATGTTCCCTTCTCCATTTTCCATTCGGTTTTATGAATTATTGTCTTTTTCATTTTGGTTAACTTATTTTATAATTATGTAAAACATTTACACGCTTTCAGAGTCAAGCTCATCATATATAGTAAAGTACTACCAGAGAGATACGCCAACCATAAATCCAGCTCCAGTCATAAGATTTTACTATTTTGTATTTCTATATTTTTAATGTTTTGCTTAGTTATTCTCACTTGTTTGTTCTTCCAAATAACTTTATAATAAATTCCATAGGCTCACTCACCACAAACAACAACAACAAAAAAAAACCGAACCTGATGCAGCATTTTAGTATGTTAAATTAATTCTTAATTTATCAGTTGACCTGGGGAAAATCTACAACATTTAGCCTTCATATTCAAGAGCATGATCGCATTCAAGTTATTCAGTCTTAAGTTGTTTTGGTTTTCTCATATTGACTTGGGACACTTGTTGAATTTATGTATAGCTTTCTTTTTGTGTATTTGTTTTTGTTTGGTTAGCTATCCATAAGTAAGCCCTTTTTTTCATCGACATTTTTAAACAGTTATGGGATTATACAGGACATTGATTTTCATATGTTAATTTTATAACGGTAGCTACTAATTATTTTATTGTTTCTGAAATTTCAGTACTTTAAAAAATTGATTCCTTTGACTTTGCCAAATATGTACTCATATTATCTTCAAATAATTTGACCTCTATTTTTTTCTATGTTATCAACTGTAATTGCATTATCTTGTCTGATTACATTAGATAATATCTCCTAAACAATAACAAATAGTAAAGAAGATTTGGGATATTATTGGTCTTTTCTGAACTTTCGTAGAAAAGCTTTCAGGTTTCTCAATTATGTTAGCTTCCTTAGACATAAAACTATTATGTTAAACAAGTATCCACTAATTCCTGTGAGTTTTTTTTTTAACATAAAGGCATTGGATTTTATCAATTTCATTTTTTATATCTATTGAGATGATAATACTTTTTTCTAGGTTTATTATTATAATATTAATGGATTTCCAATATTGAATAATTCTTGTGTTTATAGAATAAACCAGACATGGTTGTAATATATTTTAATTATTAATAGTATATTAAAATTTTTGTAGAGTCATTCATAAGACTGATTGACTTTGATTTTTTTACTTTATTTTATTATTTTTATTTTTTGGTGATAAAAGACTATATTTTAACCCTTATAAGTTAAATTATACCACTTCCTTACAGAAGAAAACACAAGATAATGGAAGTGTTATTTTCTCCAGCAGATTGTATGTGTCCAAAAAATTTAGATGAAGCACATAACATAACCAAATATCCTGTCACCAATAAAATGAATGTTAACTATCAAACAGAAACTTGAAGAATATTTTATTTGACTCACTAGAGTAGACTGTGAAACTCTAGCACACAGCTCACTTTATAATTATCAGAGATCTTTAGGGCATATGCTGTGCTCCCCCAATGACAGACACATGATGAACATTTTCTTCTATGAATAAACATCTCCTATATTCTTGGTTCCAAGTCAGCAGCCTGCTTCCACTGTCAAGTAATTTGAGCACCTGATACAATTCTGCTCCAATCATAGAAAGTGACTTTTAGTAAATCCCAGATTTTACTTATTTTCACCTATAATATGTCATCAAAGTTCTGACTGTAAGGTTTTACGGTTGAAAATCCTTAATCCTTCAATGAGATAGAAATTCCATAAAATCTACTTTTTGTAATTCTGGCAGATCTCAATTTTTTTTTTTTTTTTTTTTTGCGTCGAGGTTTCACTCTGTCACCCAGACTGAAGTGTAGTAGCACTATCATGGCTTACCAGCAGTCTTTTTCTTATGGGCTGAAGCGATCCTTCCACCTCAGTTTCCAAAGTAGCTGGGACTACAGGCATGCACCACCATGCCCAGATATTTATTTATTTACTTATATTTTGTAGAGACAAGTCTCACTATGTTGCCTAGGTTGCTTTTCTTTTTTTTAATTTTTATTTATTTATTTGTTTTGCCTAGGCTACTTTTAAACTCCTATGCTCAAGTGGCCAGACTGCCTTAGCTTTCCAAATTTTGGGGATTAAAGACAAGAACCACCATGCTTGACCTCAAATTCTTTTACTTTTGTGGGGATTCTATTATATTCATGGTGCTTTTAGACTAAGAGATTTGTCTACGGATCTTTGACTCATTTTTTTCCTGTTATATTATTCAAGGATCTTTTCCACATTTATGTTCCCATTTTTCATGTATTACAACTTTATTTAGAGCACATGTATTATATGAATTTTTAATAGTATCATAGACTTTTTGCATAATTTTTATTTTTACAACATTGCATTAAATACTAATTTTTCTCTTTCTTTCTTTCTTTGAGTTGCAGTCTCACTCTGTCACCCAGGCTAGAGTGCAGTGACACATTCACAGTCACTGCAGTCTCTACCTGCTGGGCTCAGAGGATCCTTCTACCTCAACCTTCCAAGTGGCTGGAACCACAGGTTCATACCATCATGCCCAATTATTTTTTTAGTTGGAGAGATGAGATCTTGCCGAGTTGCCCAGGCTGGTCTCGAACCTCTGAGCTCAGGTAACCCTCTCGCCTTCACTTCCCAAAGTGCTGAGGTTGTAACCGTGAGCCACCACACATAGCCTTTATTACTGAGCCACCACACTTAATTACTGAGGTTTTGGGGAGCTCCCTTAAATTTGAACCCTAGGTGTGTGCCTTATAGCCTCACCTTAGTCCTGGCCCTGAGAAAGGAAGTCAAAGGGAATGGTTATAGGTAAAAGAGCAAACCCGACTTCCCCAGAATTTTGGCAAACAACAGACCAATAAATTAAGAAAAGCAGATATAACATATCTAAGTAAATGGACACACAATAAGTTCATTGTCTCAATAATTTATTGAGAAAACCTACAACCAGAAATGAAAGTAGGTAGGGACAAAAGAGAGACAATAAAGTACTTCAGGCAGGACACTTCCTTTTGCTGACATAGCCTCTAGAATTGGGAGTTTGTTCTTATACACAAGTTTAGTGCCACATTCTCCCATCTGCAATGGACAGTTAAGTGGTATATGCTGACTTAAACTTAACTAGGGATCAGGCCTTAGAAGTCCACACCTCCAGCTCATCCTCAGAGTAAGTGACTTTAATTTTCTTTTTAGCATTTGTGAATTAGATTTTCCTCTTTCACTTATGACTTTAACTTATTGCTTTGAAGATGAGCAGCAGTTTTTATTAGTGTTTATAGGAATAACCTAGTTTGCCTGTAGATAATCACAACTTTGGGAAATATTTAAAACTTCATAAATTTATTTTTTATTAAGATAGCATAAAAAGTAAGCATCGCCTTTCTTACTGAGCCTAGATTAAAAGACCCTGCAAAAATATTTTACATATAGGAACTAAGAAATATTTTAAGAGATATATTGCAAACGTGCTGTAATAGCAGCCTGTCTTATTCTAAATCCTTTTGCAAAATATCAATACTATGATTAAGTTCCAGTGCATTTGCTTCCATAACATTGCCTTCAGAACACAAAATGTAGGCTTAATGTTACCATTCTCCACTCTCCAACGTGAGGGAAATTTTTCTGGGAGAAAATAATATTCAGGATAAAAGGAATATAATTACAACTCGATAGTTTTTAATTTGAAAAGTATTACAACTTAGAAGAAGACAAGCCACAAGATATTGGGGCATATAAGCAATGCATCTATTAGACATTTATTGAAATTTGTACTTTTCTGTTTATCAGAGGAGTCAGTATTCTGAGTGAAAGAAATGGGGAACACCACTGTGAAGTAATGCATGATGGATAACACGGTCTGGGGATGGATGACAAGAGACCAGAAACTGAGGCAGAAAACGGGAATGAATTTATTATGGCACAGTATTATCTTCTAAATCTAACTGAATTTACTG
This sequence comes from Cephalopachus bancanus, assembly GCA_027257055.1. Taxonomy (NCBI): domain Eukaryota; kingdom Metazoa; phylum Chordata; class Mammalia; order Primates; family Tarsiidae; genus Cephalopachus; species Cephalopachus bancanus. The sequence continues at coordinate 1,119,277 of JAPVLO010000394.1, forward strand.
ACATTGATAACATAACAATTGTTTTCCAGTCTGATATTCATTCTATAGTGTGCTGAGCATGTAAACTGTACCTTTTTTTGGGACTATTTGTTATAAGTTTAAAACTGTTAAATTATCGAAGTTTTAAGTCAAGAAGAAAGTCTTAAGGTCATCAAATAAGTTTCACTATAATTTTCATATAAGGGTAAGAGGAAATTTGAGGATTTCCTGGTTGACCTAGTTATTTTTTTTTGAGAGAACAAGTTTTCTTTTCCTCTATTCAGATCTAGCAAAAGTGGGGGGAAATGTTGAAAAAGAGTATCAGAAAATGACTATAGTGAGACTTTCTCCCAAATGATACCATCTATGACCCCAATTCAAATGGGTTCAAAAATGTCTTCTCAGATTGTAGTCATTATCCTACAAAATATCATTCTAAAAGTAAATCTTAAATTAAAAAGATCAATAGATTAAAGCCAGACCAAAATGTGTGACTACAAAACACTGATCTGGTATTAAAATGATTGTAAAGACATTCTTGGACTCTTTGGTTAAACTGCTCAGGCCGTAGTAACTATGTAGCACAGTGATTCTATCTAAGGCAGTCAGCAAAACCAGAAAGAGAGATGTGAGTGATAACCTATTTTGTTTATGGTTAAAAGGCCAAAAGTTTGGCCTGTTGTAAAAGTAGATAAAGTATTTCAAAATGCCTCTAGAGTTCGTTCATTCATTTGAAAATAAGCACCTACTATGTGTCAGGCATGCTGAAAATACTGCAATGAACAAAATAAAAATATTTTCCTTTGTAGAGTTTATATTACCATGAAGGCATACAATCAACAAACAAATAACTAAGTATAAAATATTAGATGCTATTTTGCTGTTGAAAAAAATTAAAAATGGAATTGATTTGGAGAGGATGCCATATCAAACAGAATAATCCTGAAAGGCGTACCTGAGAAGATGACACCTGAGTGTCAAAGAAGTGAGAGACAAAGCCATGCTCTCAGAGAGATGAGCCTTCTAGGAAGCTGGACCAGCAAGTGCAAAAACTTTGAGATCATGCCTGTCATGATGTAGGAGAAGTATGCATGGAGACCAGATGGAGAGGAAGGCAGATAAAGAATGGATTGAATAGGGATACCTGAGCCATGTTACAGACTCAGATCTGCTCGATGAAAAGCCACTGAAAATGTTAGGACAATGAAGTGAGATGATTTAACATGTTGTTTATACCCAGGCAAAGAATAGCTCTGAGCAGGTGTTTTCCAGATAACTAAAGCTCACCTGACCTCTTCAGTGATCTATTATAACTCCATTAATTCTAATCTCATGATGTGTAACAGAAACAGTGAAGGAGAGCATTTCCTATAGGCACATGATGCTCCCCTCAATTTCTTGAGTGTTAGTATGAACGGATAATAAGTTTTAAAAGTTACCAAATTACCGTTTACCCACAGGGGGAAAAAAATTTCATGAAAACAAGAACCACTGCTTTATTGAATGATTATCATATGCCAGATACTATGCCCAGCATTTAAAAGAGTTGTTTTATATAATTCTCTCCAAAATCTTAAGACATGAATATTATTCCACATTTTACAGATGAGGAATTTATGGTTTATGAAAGTTGAACATATTGTGCAAAATTACATGCTCAAACTCAGATCTATCTGCTAGATTTGAAGATTGTTTTTAATCAGTTAGACTTTAGTAATAAAAGTTACTGAGTTGATTTTAGTAATAGAGTTACTTCAGCAGTTAAAATAGTGATTATATGGAGCTTTCTCTACTTCACAACAAATTTGAAATTTTTTTTAAAAAAAGAAAGGTTAAACAATGTACAGAGATAAAACTGGAAGGAAAAAGATCTTAGTGTTGTCGTGAGCTCACTGACTCTTAAGTCACACTAGCTCCCATTAGAAGCTCTAACCAATATTACTAAGGCTGGTTTCCTCATATTCAGATGTATCCCCAGGACCCTGGGGTGTCCTATGGGTATCTACTCCTTTCTTCTCCCTAAACTGATACGACATGTCCTAACTAGTACCGGATGATAATCTACATGACATTACCTTGACTCTAATATATTGTCTGTTTCCTCCCATAATCTTTTATCACATTTTCTTATTTAGAATTCAATCTCTTTAGAACACTTTAGAGAGAGATTACTCGAATAAATGTTAGCATCTTAATGTGAGAGACTATTAGGTCTGCAAACTGGGCTACAAATCTAAACTTCAGGGGTAATATACAAAATGTAAAAAGTAGAAATGGCTTTATAGGCCATTCTGGAACATACAATGAGAATAAAGGACAATACGTAGCATATCTGATTCCAACATGTTTAGCATGTAACTCAAAGCAAGTAATCATATACATTGAGAAAAAAATAGAAAAAGGATTTTATGTATAATATAAATAAACCAAAGTTAGTAGCTGCTGATAAATCAGAAAACTTTTACTTATAAAAGTCCCTGGCTATAGAAATATAATTTTGAAAATAATTTATAATTCTAACATATCTAACGTGTCAAAAACTAAATAGGAGCAAAAGAAGTCTTATAATTAAATCAGAGAAATATGAACTATGTCAGCACATTCTGAGCAGTGTAACTGAGTCATATATTACCAGAATCATTCCCTGCCAGAGATGATATTTAATTTTGGAAGCTATAGAGCAATGTTTCTCCAAAATATTTTATAAGTTTATTTTTATTATTTTCCTATAAAATTTATGCTTTAAAGATGACTAGAAGAAAAATGCATTGATAAAGTTGTGATTAATGGATGGTAGCATTTTATTAATTGACAATATTTTGATGAACATGATAGATATACATTATATAGTAATCGATATGATTATAGAGAAAAACACAGATATCTGACATTTTGTTTAGACTATGCAATATTGTAGACATAGAGAATGTTATGTTATATTAGTTGTAATACTAAAAATAATATGCAGTCACACAAAACATTCTTCCTTGCATGTCATACATTTGATCCAAGTTGGAGATAATTATTCTAGATAACAGTAAGGCAGGGGATTCCATATTCAAAAACAGAATTTGTTGTAAGTCACCAGCACATAACATGGTGCTTGGCACAAAATAAAGTCTCTAAAAATATTGTGAAAAATGAAGGTCTATCTTCTTAGAAAAAAATGTTTTGACTTACTTCTTACATCCGGACACAAACTTCACTTTTATAGAGCACATGGCAATTTTCAAAACATCTTCCCATCGAACTCATTTGATACTCTTACCAATTCTTTGTACACAAGACATGCGCTAGTATTCCTATTTTATCACTCAGCAAGCTCTTAGTTGGACCTAACTGAGAATCCGTCTTGTAGGATACTACTTTTAGGATGGCTGATAATGGTTCTTTCTTGCACTCAGCTCTCAAGCTGAATCTAGTTGTTCATATGTTATCAAAACCACATTTGCTTTCTGTACCACATGTATTCAACTGAATTAACTGAGCACATGTATTTAACTTCTCAGATGTCTGTCAGTGTCCACTTTGGCATCAGTTTGCTCTGAAACTTGGCTGTGTCGGGATTATTATTCTTGCCTTGACAGTGATTGGATTGAGTGTTTCAAGTAAGTGAGCCACGATCATGTTTCAGAACATTTACTCTACTTCCATCATAAATATCAGCACATCTGATATGTGGCCACTCCGAACTTAGTGCAAGATCAATGAAATAAAAAGTTAGAAAACAATGCTTCTAACAGTCAGTCATATCCACTGTAAAAACAGTCTTTCATACTTTTCTTCTTAATTACTTGAGAGTCATCATGGTGTATTACATATACACCTCAATAACTTAACAAAAGATGACATTTGTGACAAAAAAAGGCGTTAATAACAAAGAAAAGTAAAAATGTTAATTATTTGGTTAGTTAAGAGCTGACTAAATTCCAGACTGAAGTAGATGAGCTTTCATTTGGAATAGACATAATTATACTCATTCAGAAGATGAGAAAGTTTGCAAAGAGTGTAAGCAGTTTAAAAGTTTAAATACTGCGTTTAGATTGACTTATCAAATAGATAACAGGTAATCTAATATCTATGTGAGTCTACTTGTTATGTTTTTTCTTGTGTGTTCATGTATGTAACCTCTAAATTAGACCCCTTTGAACTGAATACTGCATGTTCTCACTCATTAGTGGGACATGAACATTAATAATACTGCACAAGGGAGGGATTGGCTGTCACTGGACACTGCCAGGGAGGGAAGGAGGGAGGAAGACATGTAACAGCACAAAGGTACCTGGTCCTAAACCAGGGGAAGTGAGGACCAGTTGGAGGTTCAAACTCCCGTATGCAGCCTACTTGTGTAGCTAATCCTGATTTATATCCCATATCTCTATAATTTAAAAAAAACAAAACCCTTTGCTACCAGTGTTATTATAACCTTTATTTTCTGACCATATTCGAGTTTGTTGAGATAATGTAGTTTTCCAAAGTGATAAATATAACTCATCCCATTCCACCACAGATTTCAGCATTTAATCATCTTAATGCTTTTTCCTCATTTGCTAGTGATATCCTTAATGCAAAAATCATCAGTTGAAAAATGCAGTGTGGATGCTCAACAGCACAGGAACAGAAACGAAACAACAGGTAATTTTGTGACTTGAATTTCCTAAGAAGTAACAATTAATATCTGGTCTATACCATGCATGACCTATTTTAAGGCTCACAACAATCCATATGCTTCCATATTGTTATAATCATGTTTTTGTATTGGGGAGAACTAAAGCTTAGAAAGGTTATGCAATTTACTGAGGGTGACGCAAGTAGTAATGATGATACCAGGAATTGTACTTGGGTTGTCCGACTTTAGAGTCTGCAGTCTTAATCACCAAGGCACGCTGCCTTCTGAAGCCTCTGCTAGGATATTCAATTATTAATAGGCACATATCAATTTAAAAAGTAAAATATGCCTTCAAGTAATATATCTAATTATTTCAATGACTATTTAAGTTTGGTTTGAAGGTAATATAACTCAAAGCATAGAATGAATTCTTTACTCTTCATTATACATCCTCAACATGTAGCAATCTTAATCTTGTTTCAGTGGGTGTTAATAAAAATATGTGTGAATTAAGGCAAATATTGTTGAATGAGTGTACCAGGATGTGATCTGTGTGCTCATTCTCACAGAATTTTTAAGAAAACTGAAAAATTCTTCTGAAAAATGCTATTCAATAGGCCATATGAAGTAGAAAAATATATCATTTAGAAATATATATCAGTAAGAAATATATATCAATTAGAAACTTTCTTATAATTTATTCTCTGTGGTCTTTTTCATAAATTTAGTGAAATAAATTGTTATTAGCTTTGCATTTTTCATGTTGGTTAAAGTCAGAACTTTTTAAATGAGTTTGAGATTGTGTCCATGTAGTGGAATAAGCATTGGTAATGAATTTAAGGAAACTGAGAAATAGTCTTGACTTTACCACCATCTGATTCAGTAAACTTGAACAAGTTATTCTATCTTTCAGAATCTTAAAATGTAAGATGTGACTATTTAAATTATTTTAATAGTATTTTTCTATTTTAATAAACTATATTCAATTTATGCTCAATATAACTGGTCACTAATTTCCAATTCTTGATACCAGAATGAAGAGTGGGCCTGAAAGAACTCAAAATTATAATAAATATATTGTTCTCACAGTGATAATCAAAGGCTTCAGAGCATTTATACTGACTTGTGTGCATGTGACTGGTTGTGTTGTTAGAAATGTGACACTTTTTTGTTCCTTCTTTCTGTTTCTTAGAGATATCAACTCTGTTAAATTGTCCAACATATTGGTACCAACTCCAAGAGAAATGTTTGTTTTTTTCTTTCGACATATCCTCTTGGAAAAACAGTATAGCTGACTGTTCTGCAAAAGAATCCAGTTTACTGCTTATTCAAGACCAGGAAGAATTGGTAAATTATTAAATAAAATACCTTAATAGAGTTAACACATTTTAAAAACCTTATCAGAAACTCTGGGCATTAGCCCAAAGCTTTTATGCAATGGAAGTGAAAACTTTGATTTGAAGAAACCCGTGGTTTGAGAAACTAAACAAACACGGAAGCAATTGAATATAAGGTAATAGATACAACAGTAGAAATAAAATTATGAGGAAATATCACAGAAATGATTAACACTGATGAGTTAGGAAAGACTTCAGAGAGGGAGTGATCCTTAAACTAAGCTTCAGGAGATGAATAGAAGATACAAACCATCAATATGATTCAATATTCAGTAATTTCTTCTGTTCCACGTATAGACACTCATACAGAGCCAGATATACAAAGGGTCTCAATTTTGGATTGGATTAAATTTCACATTATCAGAGAAGAACTGGAAGTGGACAAATGGCTCCCTTTTAAATTCTAATATGTGAGTATTCAATTAACTAATTTTATATTCAATTCATATCAGGCTTACATAGCAAGGTAGTAAAGTTGTTGAAGATTGAGTTTTGTAGTTTTAATTTGTTTTAGAAATTCAAGAAGCTTAGAATAGGCTAAGAAGATGGATGATTGAAAAGCTGGTTGAAAAATTTCATATATGAAAAATATATAAGCTCTTTATGAGACTATATATTTTTGCCTGCAGTGGAGTTTTTAGAAACAAAGAGCAGACTAACTCATTTTGGAGGGATATATGAAGTTAAAACTAATGTCTAGCTGGAGGTCCCTGACACACAGAATTTCTTAAGTAGTATTTTTCAAACTGTGGTAAATATAACCTAGTGGGTCATGAGACCAATTTAGTGGGTCAAAGCCAACACTGAAAGAATGATTATAAGAGGAAAAAATAGTAAATATCAGGTAGTGGAACCCAGATACTTAAGAAGAACTACCCAAGTTATGACAAATATTGCAGTATATTTTAACCAGTCATGTGAAAGAGACAGGTATTTGAGAAGGTGTGTATGCGTGAGCCGCAAAACAGTCATTTGTGGTTTTTCTCTTTGTTGTTTCATTATTGTTTCTGTGTAAGATGATAGAGATAGCTATCAACTGAATAAGAGGGCTAATGCTACACAGTTAAATTTCATATTTTGACAGAACTCAATTGCTGTAATTGTAAAACAAGGGTAGGGTATTTTTTCTCCTCACAAGCAAGAGTATACAGGCATTCAACTGCATTCTTGCAAATAACTTTCAATGAATTCTTCAAAATAGATGATATTGAAAGGTATATTGAATGAGTCTGTGAATGATTTTATCAATTTTACATAATGTACACCAAAATGTAATTTTCATTCAAAAAACAAGAGGTTGAAATTTAAAAGACAAGAGTATGTTCAAGTTTATCAAATATATAGTGATAATTTATTAGGTATGGCAAGTATTAAGTGCTGAAAGAAATGTTGGCTTAATTACCAAATTTTGACATTAAGCCACATTTGAATATATTTTTCGGCCAGGCGTGGTGGCTCATGCCTATAATCCCAGCACTTTGGGAGGCCAAGGTGAGAGGATTGCCTGAGCCCATGGGTTCAAGATCAAACTAGGCAATTTGGCAAGACCTCATCTCTACAATAATTCAAAAAATTAGCTGGGCATAGTGGCTCGTGCCTGTAGTTCTGGCTACTTGGAAGGCTGAGGCGGAAGGATCAACTGAACCTAGCAGGTCGAGGGTGTGGTGGCCGTAAGTATGCCACTGCACTCCAGCCTAAACAACAAAGTGATACCCCAACCAAAAAAAAAGATTCAAATGTGAGACTTTAAAATGAAGACTATTTAAAAAAAATTCTGAACTAGAATAAACTTATGAAAAGACAAATTATACCCATTTTGTTTTTTTATAATGCTTTCTGGGGATTATTTTCTACTTTATTTACAAATAAATGAAAGTATCTTTGCTATTAACTGATTTTTAAATGCATAGCAAGTGTTCATTTTGATTTATTGAATCTAGTTTGTATGTGTGTGTTTTTCTTGATTGGGCCATAATGTAACATGTTAATTTTGCTGTACTTCACTATAAAAACACAATTAGAAAACATTGATATGTGTACAGAAATATATGTAAGTAGTTGGATTAGATGCAGTAAAACCTCCCATTTTATTCTGAGAAGAAACATGATGGTTTGAGTTAAGCAGTCGTGATCACGTAAACCTGGAAGGTGTCATGTTATAGTGGAAAGAACATCAGTTAGACTCTGCTTCTATTTTAGACTGTCTGAGACCTGGTTTTCAGACAAGGATAAAAAAAGAGGGAGGATAATAATTTTTTATTCACAGGACTGTTTTGGAGATTATACAAGAAAATGTTAGAAAATTAGTCAGATATCTCATCAAGAAAGACCTGGGAAACCACTGAGGGACTTTTAAGAAAAAAAAAAATCGTTGGCTTGGCCAGATTAGCATTACAAAATTACCCTCAGTAATGGAAGAAAGAATTAGAAAGATAGAAGAAATAAAGTACAGGAAATTTTTCCAATAGCCCAGTCAAAAGAAGCTCATGGTTTGACTAGGATGTTGGCAGTAGAAAAAAATCAGACTTGCAGCTCAAGCCTAAAGACTGCATGAAAAAATGAAATAAAGAAACAGAAAATCACCTGTGATGGAATCCTGCTCACTGCCACCAGCTTACCTGTTTGAGACAAATGGATGAGTCTTGAGCTCACCTTATCCTTGCAATCCAACCCTAACACTGCCTGTCCCATTGTTTGAATTTCATTCCCCCACCCCACCTGCAGTGAGTCACAGGATTTATATTTGTCTGAAACTAATATTATATAGACACAGACCCTCTGATGTCCCACTAACCTCTGCATGGAATGAGAATAAAAGGAACCTCTGGTTACAAAACCCATGAACTGAGTCTCTGTTCCTCACTGCATCTAAACTCTATAGACCCTGCATATTCACCATGCCTCTAAGTATTTATCATGCTTAGTGAGTACATACTTTATTTAAGCATTGCCTCACTTTCATATGTATCATCTCAATGCCACCTCCAGATATTAGATGACTGTAATATATATATAATATATATATCATTTACGTAATATATATGTAATATATATCATTTATTATTTATTTTTATTTTTAAAATTTATATATATCATTTATTATTTCTTTTTATATTTAAAAAATTTTTTATTTTAAAGGTATGGGGTAAAATTTAGGGTTAAGTATACATATGTTCATTATGCAGGGCTACCCTTGTTAATGAGGCATTCTCCTTTGCCTGGCAGACTCGCACTACTGCCAATATTGCCCTCCCAACCCCCGGTAATTTCCCACTGCTGACAATCCTTATCTTATAGTATTATGATAATTGTTCAAAGTTCACTTATGAGTGAGAACATGTGATACAGTAAAACAAACAAACAAGCAAACAGCAGAGGTTCAGTGAAGTTAAGAAACTCTTCATGGGCAACCCTCTTTCAGGTCCCCTCACACTTGGGAGCTTTTCTGTATTCTTCATAACTCATGCTTTCTCAAAAATAAATAAATAAATAAGTAAATACATACATACATACATACACACATAACTCTTTATATGACCTGTTAGTAGTAGAATAAGATTTAATCCCGTTTGCAAAGCTTTTCGTTTTTTAAAAAAATTACCATTATGATGTTTCTTGTTAGAAGAATTTTTTTCCAGTGAAGATGAACTTGAACTTGAAAGTTCCAGATGTCAATATGAGCTTTCTCTTAAAAATTCATACTGTTATATTTGTGACTGTGTGCTTACTATGCTTAATAATTTAGCATTCCACTCTTTTCTAAAAGTCCTAGAAAACAGTGACTATATGAGCACAATTATGAGAAAATTCTAATCACTAAAAGATTGTTTTCTTTTGCTCCACAGGTTAAAAATTAAAGGTAAAGCTGAAGAAAACCATTGTGTTTACATTTCATACAAATATATTTATTCTGAGAATTGTGATTCAGAAATTGGGTGGATCTGCCAAAAAAGAACAAAAGCTTGTCAGACATAAAATATGTCCTGACTCTTAACTTTGAACCCCATCTAAATTTCTTCACTTTACTTTACAGATCTCTGTACTCTTAACTGTATGAGCTATTGATGCCACAAAATGTACATTTAGTGACACAAAGTGAACAAATGCAGATAATTCTGCAACTGTTATGAATCTCACAGACGTTCATATCCATTGTATTCATTTTATAAATGAAGAAACTGAGACATAGAGAAAACATGTATCATTTTAAGAGACAGTGACATTCTCTAATGAAGGAGTGAAGGATGTACCCCAAATATGCCAGATTGGTATATTGATTATTTTGAGTGGAAAACATTGGAGAAATTGTTGTTTCAGAAAAAATGAACTGACAGGTCTCTTCTTGCATGCAGCAAGTCATAAAGATTCCTTTGGGAAGGCTATTCTCACCAAACTATGGCTAGAAAATAGTCCTTACCACCAGAGGCTTGTAATTGAAGGCTGCAATAGACCTGAATAAATATCCTTAATGAAGTCATTCTTATTTTTCACCTGTTTTACACTTCTCTCTCATATATCTCCTACTGATTCCCCTAGAATATTTACTGCCCCTAGCCTGCTTTTCTTTGTCCTGTCATTTTATTTAAATTTCTTGTTCTTTGTTTAAAAAACTATGACAGCATCTTGTTTTGGTCACTTCTTCAGATTACACTTGTGAAGTTCCCCGTGAACATGTAAAACTAATGCAATTTGTATACTTGTTTCTCATTGATATACCTGGTGCCAATTTGGCTTCCATATTCAGTTGAAGACCCCACTAAGGACTAAAAGTGGGGTGGAGGTGATCTCTGTCTCTCCTACAACAGAAAGAAGCCCAGACCTGCCAAGGGGCATTGGATTCTAATCTTGATGTATATGTGTGTCCTTCACTTATCCCCTCTGTGTCAGCTTATCTCTAGAAACGTTGCAGTAAATGATGTATAAAGTTCTGTGTATCTATCATTTTTGTACCACCACACAACAGAATTGTGGCAGAACACTGATTAAAGTTCGTTCTTTTGGAGGGGGGAAAAGATGATGGTGGAGCAAGTACAGTGCAAGTCCCCATATGAGTGAATGATTAATGTGTATTGATTAATTTAAAAGCGTGTCTGTCTGTAAGTGGGCATGTGAGTGGCTGACTGAGAGGTGACTCATGAGCAAGTGGCCAATACTTTCCCAGTGAAGTGACTGGTGACGCAGCTGCTCTGCTTGGACCCTAGTGTTTCCCAGGATGCAGAAACTGAGTGCCATATTTAAAAATCAACAAAACTTTTCCTGGGAAGAATCTATTGGGAGTGATTGCGGTTTCCAGACTGCCCAATCACTCCAGCATTAGGCCAGACACTGGCAGCAAGAGCCATAGAGGGGGTGCAGAAAGGGAGCCAGATGCAGAGTCCTCCTGGAGAAGACAAAACACCATCTTGAAAACTAGGCAAGAAGTGCTCTGGCTTACTCAACGATCCACTCTCTGTGACCAGAAGGTTGACTACTCTAGGGTTGATCAAGACCCCGAGGGAATATCCAGAAAGCACAAACTTCAGAGGGACAGGATAAATGTGGAGTCTCAGGTGCCCTACCCCCTTCCCTGATGCAGCCGCAAGACAAAGGGTATGACCAGATAAGGACAAGGAAGACCCAAGACATCAGCAGTGAGTCCTGTGCTGACCCCACCCCCTCATTCCCAGCAATCCTCTGAACATCAGACCCACATAGCTGGGGCATGACTGAGAAAGATGAACCCAGGTGGAGCCTGGATGATAGCCGTGATAGAACTCTACTGTGAGGAAAGCCTGGCTGAGGCGCCCACTGCAAGGAACAGGGAGGAGACAATCCTGCACCTCCCCACCAGAGGGGAACCCCCTGACCTTGTGAGAGTGGGAGAGGAGGACTGACTCCCCACACACCCCCACTGTCCCCTCCTCCCCCCTGGGCTGAGCACCAAACAGATTGTAAAGGAGGCTGCAATCCCACAGGAGATGGCAGGTGGGCATACCTGCAGGCAACTGAGAGGAATTATTACAGACCTGCCACAAGGGGGTCATTAGTGCCCAGATTTTTTAAATTATTTTTTTTTCTTTTTGAGTCTGCTTTTGTTTTGGTGTAGTATGTGTGAATGTGTGAGGGTTCAATTTGCATCCCCTCTTTTTTTTGTTCTTCTTTTGTTTTGGCTTAGTATGTGTGTGACAGTTTTTGTTAGGCCTTGATTTGCATTTTCAGCCCCTTTTTTTTCTTCTCCCTCTTTTTTTTTTGTTGTGTGTGTGTGTACATGAGTGTGTATGTGTGTATGGTGTGTGTGTGTGCTCCAGTTTTCTGTTTTCTGTATGTTATTTTGTTTTTTTCTGTTTTGCTTTTTGTTTGTTTTTGTATTTTCATTATGTCCTTTTTGATTTTTGTCCTTGTTTTTGCTTTTGCTTTTCTGTGGTTTATTTTTTAAAAATATTTTGTTCATTTTATTTTATTCTACTTTGCTCTGTTCTTTTCATTATGGTTACATTATATTGGACTCAGGAGAGGGGCATTAGGTACACACACATACCAATAGAATAGTGGTAGGGCATGTGTCTCAGGAGGTCCATACCCCAGTCTGGGAACTTTGTAACTTGCAAGTAGTTTATGAATCTTAGCTTCCCACCCTCCACCTTATTCTACTCTCAAAGAAACAGAAAAATCTTTCCACATCCAGCCCTGTTTCAAAACAGAACAAATTTGAAAGCTCTGATCAGGGAAGAATAGAGGGTTGAGCAAGAAACAGAAGGGAAAGCTCCACCCACTGCCACTGAATAATGGAATGAAAGAGAAAAGAAAGAGATCTGTCACAAATAAAGGGAAAAAATGGGAAAATACAGGTAATATCCAGTGAATCAAAGAGGAAATGCCTGAAAAATCAGATTTCAGAGCCCAAACAATGGAAATTACAAATGATTGGCCCCAGAATACAAAAGGGATTAGGGAATAGATGGAAAGAATAAAAATGCAAGACAAGATGCACCACTGAAAGGACCTGTAACAGAGATTTTGACCATAAAAATCTTCATCCAGGAAATAAATAACAAGATGAGAAGCATGGAAAGAAGAATTAATCAAGCAAAAGAAAGAATCTCAGAGCTTGAAGATCAAAACATGGAATTAAGATGACCTATCAAAAACACAAAAAGAAAACTCAGAAAGGAAGAAAAAAGACTCCAAGAGATGTGCAATTATATCAAGAGGCTGAACTGATGCCTGATTGGTATCCCAGAAGAAGAAGGGGAAATGGAGAACACCATGGAAAAAGTATTCCAGAGGTTATTCAAGAAAACTCTCTCCATCTCACCAGATGCGACCATCCAAATACAAGAGATTCAGAGAATCCCCTCAAGACATCAAATGAGAAGACTAGCCCATAGACACATAGTAATTGCCTACACAAAGTAGGTATAAAAGAAAAGACTTCCTAAAGGCAGTGAGAGTGAAAGGTTAGACTACCTACTGGGGAAGACCAATTAGAAGAGCAGCAGACTTTTTGGCAGAAACACTATAAGCTAGAAGGGACTGGAGTCCAATTTTCAAAGTCCTCAGTGATAAACAATTACAACCAAGAATTTCCTACCCAGCCAAACTACACTTCTTCAGCAATGGAGAATTAAAATCCCTCCCAGACATCCAGTCCCTAAAAGATTGTGCTGCTTCCAGGCCAGTTCTACAGGAGATACTCAAGAAGGTATTAAGGAAAGAAGGAAAGAAAAAAAAAATAATGATGCACTTCCCAAGAATGCAGGAAAACATGAATTAACACAACACACCTTGTGACTGAGAAATTGGAAACACACACATACATCAACCCAGAAGTTAAAGGAAAACAAAACTGTCTTATAAAAGTTGCATGACAAGGATAAACTCTCACATTTCATTAATCAGCCTGAACATCAATGAATTAAATGTACCATTGAAAAGGCATAGAATGGCAACTGGATAAAAAAACACAACCCAATAATATGTGGTCTCCAGGAAATACTCTCACTACAAAAGACACCCACAGACTCAAAGTTAAAGGATGGATAACAAACTTTCAGGTAAACATAAAACAAAAGAAGACAGGAATCACGATTTTAATATCAGACAAAAAAAAAAAAAAACAACAAACCTTCAAGTTATCAAAAATGTAAAAAGATAAGGGAGGACATTACAGAATGATGAAGATTCAACCTATCAACAAGAAATCTCCATCCTAAGTAAACTAAAAAATGATATTGACTCTAACACTATCATAACTTAAATATTCCACTAACAACCCTACACAGATCATTGAGGCAAAAAATCAGTAAGGAGATCCTGAAACCTAACTTGATGCTTGACCAAATGAACTTAATAGATACCTACAGAATACTCCACCTAACAAATAGAATAGACATTCTATTCATTACTACATGGGAAGCACTCCAAGATCAAACACATCCTTGGCCATAAATCAAGCATACGCAAATTCCATAAGATCAAGCTGCACCTCCTCAAACCACAATGGAATAAAAATAAAATCACCACCAACAAAATCCCCCAAAACATACAAAGACGTGGACACTAAACAGCACAATGCTGAACAACTCCTTGGTCAGCACAGAAATTTAAAAATTATTGAAAACAATGGAAACAAAGACACAGCCTACCAAAACCTCTGGGATGCCATAAAATCAATACTAAGAGGGGAATTTATATTTCTATAAACACACATCAACAAAATAGAAAGATCACAAGTCAACAGTCTAACAAATCACTTAAGAGAGCTGAAAAAAAAAAGACCATCAAAACCCTAACCTCAGCAGAAGAATTCAAATCACCAAAGTAAAAGTCCAAATACAGGATATAAAAGACAAAAATATCCTATAAGAAGATCAGCGAAACAAAAAAACGGTTGTTTGAAAGAATAAATAAGATTGACAGACCCTTAGCCAAATTGACTGAGAAAAAGAGAGGAAAAGCCCAAATAAATAAATCAGAACTGCAAAAGATCAAGTCATAACCAAACTCAAAGAGATATAAAAGATTATCAGAGATTACTATGCACACCTGTATGAAAATAAATTTAAAAATCTAAAGAAAATGGAGGACTTTCTGACATCATACAACCTCCCAAGGTTGAAACAAGAAGAAATAGAGACCCTAAATAGATGAATAACAAACTAAAAAATTGACTCTTTCATAAGAAAACCACCTACAAAAAAGTCAGGCAAAATGGCTTTCCAGCAGAATTCTAAAAAGCATACAAGGAGGAACTGATACCAATCCTATTGAAAGTATTCCAGGCAATTGAGAAAGAGGGATCTCTCTCCAAATCATTTTATGAAGCTAACATCACACTGATACTCAAACAGGGCAAAGACTCAACAAAGAGAACTACGGGCCAATATCCTTGATGAACATACATGCAAAAAATTTCAACAAGATTCTAGCAAATTAGATCTAACAGCACACCTAAAAAATTATACTCCATGACCACATAGCCTTAATCCCCAGGATGTAGTTCTGATTTATATCCACAAGACCATACATATAATTAAATACAACATGATTATATCATTAGACACAGAAAAGGCTTTTGACAAAATTCAGCATCCCTTCTTGATAAAAACCCTTGAACACCGAGGTATAGAGGGAGCATAACTCAAATAGTAAAAGCCATCTAAGATAAACCCATAGGCAACATATTACTAAATGCACAGAAATTGGAAGCATTTCCCTTGAAAACCGGAACAAGACAAAGGCTACTGACTCACCACTCCTGTTCAGCAGAGTGTTGGAAGTCCTAGATAGAGCAACCAGACAAGAGAGTGATATCAAGGGCATAAAAATAGGAAAAGAGGAAGTTAAGTTATCCCTCCTTGTGGACAATAGGATTCTATACCTGGAAAATCCAGAGGAATCTGTCAAAACCTTCTTGCACTGATTATGGACTTTGGCAATGTCTCAGGGCATAAAATCAATGTCCAAATGACAGTTGCATTTTTACACACCAACAACAAACAGGCAGAGAACCAAATAAAAAGTACAATGCTATTAACAACAGCCACAAAAAAATGAAATACTTTGGCATCTTCTTAACCAGAGAAGTGAAATCCTTTACAATGAAATTACAAAACAATGCTCAAAGAAATAAAAAAGATACAAACTAATGGAAGAATATTCCACTCTCATGGATTAGAAGAATCTGCATTGTTAATATGTCCACCCTATGAAAGGCAATCTACAAATTCAATGCTATACCCATTACATTACCATCTTCATTCTTCTCAGAACTGAAAGAAAATACAGAAATTCATATGGAAACAAAAACAACCATGAATAGTCAAAAAAATCCTCAGCAAAAGAAACAAAGTGGGAGGTCTCACACTCCCAGACTTTAAACCTTATTACAAGGCTTCAATAATCAAAACAGCCTTGTATTGGTACAACAACAGGCATACAGACCAATGGAACAGAACAGGGATTCTGAAGCAAAACCTCAATTTTTCAACCAACTCATCTTTGACAGTCTCCACCAACAACCACTGGGGAGAAAAGAACCTATTCAGTAAACGGTGCTGGGAGAACTGGCTGACCACATGCAGAAGAATGAAACAGGACCTCTACTTAATCACCATGCACAAAAATCAACTCCAAGTGGATCAAAGACCTAAATGTAAAACCTCAGACTATAAGAATCTTAGAAAACCCAGGAGACACCCTTACAGAAATTGGAATAGGCAACCAATTCCTGATCAAAACCCCAGATGCCCATGTCATAAGAGATAAGATAGACAAGTGGGACCTCATCAAACTGAAAAACTTCTGCAATGAAAAAAAAAACCATCAAGAAAGTGGAGAGACAGACCACAGAATGGGAAAAACATATTTGCCAACTGTATATATGACAAAGGCCTAATACCCAGGATCTCCAAGGACCTCAAATGTGCTGAAAGGAAGTAAAACAAATAACTCCATTTAAAAAATGGACAAAAGACATGAACAGACACTTGTCAAAAGAAAATATACAAGCAACCAATAGACACATGAAAAAATGCTCAACCTCACTAAAAATTAGAGAAATGCAAATCAAAACAACATGGACATACTGCCTAACTCCAGTAAGAATGGCCATCATTAATAAAACAAAAAACAACAGATCCTGGCAAGGATGTGTAGAAAATTGTATGCTTCTACACCATTGGCAGGAGTGCAAACTGATTCAACCTCTATGAAAACAGTGTGCCAATTTCTAAATGACTACAAATTGACCTTTCATATGACTCAGCAATCCCCCTTCTGGGAATATACCCAGGAACTCAAAATCATTGGAGGAACTCAAATCATTCTACAAAAAAGATAGCGGCACATGCATGTTTATTGCAGCACTATTCACAATAGCAAAACCATGGAACCAACCATGGTGACTGTCAAAATTGCACTGGATAAAAAAATGTACATATACATGATGGCATTTCATGCAGTCATAGGACAAAATCATGAGGTTCACAGCAACTTGGATGGATTTGGAGTCTGACATACTCAGTGATCTATCACAGAAACAAAGAACTGAGTACCACATGTTCTCACTCATAAGTGGACTCTGAACACCTAGCTATCATAATAATATCAGAGAGGGATCAGCATTAGCAGGACACTGCCAGGGGAGGTGGAGCACATAACATCAATTAGGGTGCCTAATCTTTTATTTATTTATTTATTTATTTATTTATTTATTTATTTATTTATTTATTTATTTATTTATTTATTTGAGTTGGGGTCTCACTCTGTCGCCCAGACTTGAGTGCAGTGGCCGCTCCAGCCACCGCAGCCTCAGCCTGCTGGGCTCCGGCGGTCCTTCCGCCTCAGCCTTCTTTTTGATTTATTGTAGAGATGAGGTCTCGCCAAGTTGCCCAGGCGGGTCTCGAATCCGCGGGCTCAGGCAATCCACTCACCTCAGCCTCCCAAAGGCACGGAATTACAGGCTGAGCCACCGAGCCCTGCAGGGTGCCTAATCTTAATCCAGGTGAGGTGAGGTCCAATGTAAGGTCTGAAACTTTGCCTATGCATAGACCATGTAGGTGTCCAATCCCGACTTGTTCTTTGAAAGAATAAACAAGATAGACACAACTTAAATAAAATAAATAAAATAAAGACAGCCCATTATCTTAACTCTGACACCAGAGATCTCCGGCTAAAGGAGTTTGTTAATTCTTCCAGTTATCCCATAGTCCTTCCCATTTAAATTTTTTCATTACATCTTTTACTTCCATTTCCTTCTTCCTATGGCTCATGCACCAACTGTAGGAAATATGTAATTAAATCTTTCATTATTGTAATGAGAAGTAAGTGATATCTTTTTAACCCTGATGTTGGGGAAACTAAAATTAAAAAATGGAAGTGGTTATTATGCTATATCTCTCAAATGTCCCCTTTTCTAAAAAACATGCCACATTTTCCATGGAAATCAAATACATGATAATAGTGAATTTACCTTATAGAGAGAGCCATAATACAATTTCTGAAAAATAAACATCTGCCTACTCCAATTGTTCAATGTAAAATTGGATTATATAAATTAAAGTACATATGATAATGAACAAAATAGCATCTCAATTCCTGTTTCCCATGAATGAACATTTATAATACCTGTTAATGATAAATTTTGAATAGATAAAAAATCAGAGTACAATTGGTTGTATAAAAATTATTTAGGAAAACCTTTTGTATAAACCCATTATTACAAAATAATATATAATAAAAGGGAGATGTCGAAGTGTATGACACTTTTGGGTGAGATGTATGATGACACTGATAGAACAGAAATCTGATGAAAATATTCGCATGATGGTCAATGTACATTTGATTGATCACAGCACCTTTTAAAGTGATTCAAGATAATGCTAAGTGCATCCAGTTAATCCAGAATTCATCACATACATTGGCTTCCTTTTATCCTTATTAGATCTGAACTCTAGCACATATCTGTAAGAAATTTTTACAATGAAACTAATCTTGAGAAGTTTGGTTGGTTATACATCGTTATCATGTGCCATTGGAGTATTAGATAATTAAACTTACTATGTGTTGGATATAATAATGTTGAGATTATCCCTGAAAGTCCAACTATAAAGGGATGATTCCATGAGGAAGGCATATCTAACCATATTCTAGCCAGGTTACAAAATTTTATTTCTAAGGGAAACTTTCTGGTTGCAATATTTGAGTCAATGTTCATTGACATAAGCCAACTGCAACTCCAAGCCATGGGAGGAAGGGTAAGATACTTGGCAAAGCATTCAAGATCTGTCACGTAACAAAAAAGAGAAGAGATAACAAATATTGGCATAGGTATGGAGAGAAGAAAAATTGTATACACTGTTGGTGAGGATTAAAATTGATACAATAATTATAGAAAACAGTATGGTGCTTCCTCAAAAAACTAAAAATAGAACTATCATATAACCCAGAAATCTCACTTCAAGATGTACATCCAAGGGAAATGAAATCTGCACCTCATAGAGATATCTGCACTCACTGTTTATTACAGCACTATTAACAATAACCAAGATATGAAATCTTCCTAAATGTCCATTAGTGGATGAATGACTAAAGAAATTGTGGCATATATAGTATATATATATGTATGTATATACTATATATGTATGCTCTTATGTGCATAATATATACTATGAATGTGTGTATGCAATGAAATATTATCCAGTCATAAAAAGATGGAAATCCTGCCATGTGCAATAGCACAAATGAAGTTAAAGGACATCATGCCATGTGAAACAAGGCAGACATAGAAAGAAAAATACTATATGATTTTACTCATAGATGGAATCCAAAAAAAGGCCAAACTCATAGAAGCAGAGAGTAGAACAGTGGTTAGCGGGTCCTCAGGGTCTGGGGGAGAAAAGGGAATGCTAGTCAAAGAGTATGAACTTTCAATCCTAAAATGAATAAATTCTAGGTATCTAATGCACAGCATGGTGGTTATGGTTAATAATGCTGTACTATTTATTTGAAATTTGATAATAAAATGGATTTTAAGTGTCCTCACCCCACACACATGTACACATGCAAATAATATAGATGGTGATGGATATGTTAATTAATTGTGCTAATCATCACACAATGTCTAAGTATATCAAATTCTCACACTGCACATCTTAAATATATATAACATATTTGTCGATAAAATATTTTAAAAATTAAAAAGAAAGTAGATTTGCTATCTACATTTTTGATGTTACTTTCTACTATGTGCCCCTGTGAAGCCCACGTCCCAGGCACAAGGACTTCTTACCATTACTCAAATAAAACCAAACTCTATCCTTTGCCTAGAAAACTCCTAGTCATCGTAGAAGGCTTAAATCAAATGTTAATTCCTTTATAATTTTTCCCCAAATCTCTCTACTGTGCACAATTTGTAATTCCTTTCTTCCCACATTTCTGAAATATGATTTAATTATTTGCTATACTGTATTGCACTTGTTTTTATGTTTATAAAATTGGTTCCATTTCTCTCTTGGCTGGAGTTGGATAATTGCCAAGATGGAGCCATTAATGGAAAACAAGAGACTGTCTCTGACTGCATTTTAATATAGTAAGCTAAAAAGTTACCTTGGACAGAGTTATCTATTTATGTTATAGTACAAGGATCTTGAGACTGGACCAATGAGATCCTTCTGTTTGTTTTCTATGCCACATGCTTGAATTTTAAGTTTGTTTTTGCTTTGCTTCCCTACCCTACCCAATTCCACAGAGTTCTTCAATAAGCATGGCACGAGTTAAAAAGTACATATAATAGAAAAACACTTACGTTGGGCAAATTAAAATTTAAAATATTCTTAATACATCACCTGAACTTTTTTGGTTGTTGTTTAGCCAATCTTTCCTGTCCACTCATGTTTAGGCAGCCACCAATTAATTCTCTTCATAAACCAGGTATGGATCAACAAGAGTAACTTCTGCCTTCTGGATCTAGCAGCTTAGGAAAGGGAACATTCAAGTGTTAAAAATAAAATTATTATTTTTTAAAAATTTGGATTTTAAACTGCTACAGAGTCATGAAGCAGCTAACTTATACTGCTCAAGTGGAGATAGACTTTAGTCCATTCCTTGGCAGCAATTCAAGTTTACTTCTGCAAATGTTTGTGATGAACTTCATTCCACTATTTTATGGACTTATTTTTTTGGTTTTGTTTCCTATTGTTGCCTTTGTGGTTGTTCTTGTTTTCTTCCAACTGAGCAGAACAGAACAGAAAAAGGAAAACAGTTCTGTAACAATCAGAAATTTACCCACTTTGTCGCTTTGCAATATCTTATTTCCTTTACGAAAAATAAAATTGATCAATATATTTGTTTATTTGCTTATTATAATGTTATTGTAATAACTATTCATAATACTATTATTAGCCCCTCTCAAAGGAAATATGAGTTTCAAGAGAGCAAGGACTTTCTTAGTATTGTTAACCAACAAATGGTTCTGGCACACAGTAGATGCTCACTAAATATTTCTTTCTTTTTTTTTGAGTTGGAGTCTCACTCTGTCACCCAGACTGGAGTGCAGTGGCTGCGCCCAGCCACCACAGCCTCAACCTGCTGGGCTCCGGCAATCCTTCCACCTCAACCTTCCAAGTAGCTGGAACTACAGGCGTGCGCTACCATGCCCAGCTAATTTTTTGATTTGTTGTAGAGATGAGGTCTCACCAAGTTGCCCAGGTGGGTCTCGAACCCACGGGCTCAGGCAATTCACTCACCTCAGCCTCCCAAGATGTAAGCCACTAAGCCTGGCTAATATTTCTTACAAATAAATGCATTACTAGTTTGTTCTTGATTAAGGTCTCTAATATAGTTTGATTGTGGCATTATCGCAAAGCTTATCACAAAGGTTTCCTCACTCACTGTGATTGTGGACGATGGCTGTGGCCTGAAGCAAGGTGGAAAAGGTGGTTTTTCCAAAAGAGCTATTTTTTAACTAATAAGTCAGGAGGACAGAATGGATTTCCAACAATTATGAGGTAATGCAGCTGGAACCCAAGTCTTGCCTCTCAGGTCTATGAAGTTAATTGCACTTTCTATCTCAACACAGTCCATCAGGGCCCTTTCAGAATAAATATTGAGACACTGTGAAATCAGAATGTACTTTGGATTTGTCCCCTGCACCTCATGAAAAAATTTCAGTATTCTGCTTTAGGAAACAAGTAACAGCTACATGGCAAAAAAAGTGCAGAATCATTAAATAAATTAGGCATAACCATTACATAAATTCCAGTTCTGGTTAAAATTGCTTCCCAGATATTTTGTTTTGTTCACAAGCCTATATTTGTATATTTTTATTCAACAGTAGTGATTTCCAGTCTTAAAACATGAAGAGAAATTTCCTATTATTAATAATTTATTTAAATTTGTTGGTTGGTACTAAAGTGAAAAATACAGTGTGATTTAAAGTGATGAGTAATTTACAGGTTAGGTGATTTTTCCTGGAAGGCTATGAAGGGGTGGATTTTATTTAGAACACGAGCAGCTCAATAACAGTCATTTTGGCCTGCTTCTTCACTGTTGTATCCCAAGAACCTGAAAAATGCTAATCATATGGTAGGCCCCAATGAATGTTGAGTAAATGATGATACAAAAACAAGTATACATTTTCTTTGTTAGAGTTTAAACTCTACAGAAAATTGTAGGTAGCCAATAGAATCATTTTTAAGGACATGCTGCTGCTATATGGGGTAAAAATACCATTGTTCCTGTTGTCTTTCTGATTGAATTCCCTCATTTTCTTCAAGTGTTGACAACTATGAATATGTTTTTAAAACTCAAATTATCTGTCTTCCATAAAACTACTTGTGTTTGTTTCAGACTGAAGTAAATGCTGTTTTCCAAGAACTCTTGCTAGATTTTCAATCTAGCTTACAAAACTTGTGTTAAATATATTCTCAGTTTTCTGTCTCAATTATGTTATTATGCTAAGGGAAATGCAGGTCTTTAGGACCATTTATTATATTTATTCTAATATTTTCACCCCAGTTAGTACTTGCTTAAGACATAATTAAACTGCTTCTAGTTTATAAATATTTTTTCCCCTAAATTAGTATTAATTGCAGTTATCAACTGAACACAGACAAAACAATCCAGGAGAATACTTTCTGAGAACAACAGAAAAAATGAATTAACAAACAAAACATCCAAAGTGTCTAACAAATCAAGTCAGATGAAACACATTGGCAGCAAATTATTCAAAATCATTTTAGATATAATTAATGGAATTATATAATGTTAAATTAGAATTCTAATAGAATAACTAAGTATAAGTATAACTGTACTTTGCTGCCTGTGTCAGCTAAGTTTGGCTATGTGACAAATCACCTCAAAATTCAATGGCTTAAAACACAATGCTTTAGCATTGCTCATGAGATTACAGGTTAACTGGAAATTTCTGATTTTAGCTCAGTTAATTTTATCTGGGCAGACTCTTGCATCTATGGGCAGCTTGCTGGCTTGCTGAGGGCTTGTCTAGGATGACCTCAGTAACATGTGTATCAGTTAGTTCACTATCCACATGGTTAACAGATCCACATGTTCCTAAATCTCCATCAGGTGATCCCAAGTTGCTCACATAGTGGCTGAGAAGAGTTATAGTGAGGTAGAGGGGCCTTGTCTTGCAAATGAACACTGTCACTACCCTACATCCTATTGGACAAATCAAGTCAAAATGCCAAAACACATTCAACGGACAGGATAATACACTTCTCATCTTGATGGGAGGAGGTGCAAAGTCACATGACAAAGGGCATGGGCATATGGAGAGGAAGAGAAACAGAAATGATGTTAATTTTTTAGTCAATTTATATATAACCCTTTAAAATTATTTATCCATATATCAGACTCCATAAAGTACATATGGGGGAAAGTTTCTGATATTAATTGGAACATTGGTGCTAGGCAACCTAAAAGGTGTTGTTCAACATTAGAAGTCAAAATTTCCATAATTTGCTGAGCACAGTGGCTCACATCTGTAATCCCAAAATTTTGGGAGACATGGGCAAGAGGATTCCCTGAGCCCAGGGTTTTGAGACCAGCCTGGGCAACATGGTGACACCTTGTCTCCACAGTAAATTAAAAAATTAGCTGGATATGGTGGCACATGCCTGTAGTTCCAGCTGCCTGGAAGACTGAGGCAAAAGGATCACCTGAGCCCAGCAGGTCAAGGCTGTGGTAGCTGTGAATGTGCCACTGAACTCAAGTTTGGGTGACAGAGTGAGATTCCTCTGACTTGAAAAAAACTCTGTAATTTTACCCCAAAAAAGGACGGGTGAGAGAGACAGAGAGAAATTTCATTGAATAAAATATATGTCAGTTTGAAAATATGATTTTTTTAATTTTAGTGAATGGATTTTAGTCTTGAGGAGAAAAATAAGTTGAAAATAGTTTTTTTTTTTTTTTTTTTTTAAGATTTGGAGGCTTTTGAAAAAACCAGAAAGCAGTCAAAGAACAACGGGGTGCTTGGAGTAACATATCAGAAAATAAGAGAAGAGCAAGATCAGTTGCTTGTAGCATAAGAAAGCAAAAGTTCACTAGGTAATTCACTCAGAAACAGATCTATTTCCTTTTGTTGCTGAGGGACTTCAAGAGACATTTAGTCATTACCTCCACCACAAGGAAGAACTAAAATAGTAAGTAGATAATTACACTTCAACTAGATATCTAAGAGAATGCTGGAGTTCAACTGAGAAGTGACAGGAAACATCTAAAGCAAGAAAGGAAAGGCAAATGAAGCCACCTGCTTAGCTGGGAGCCTGGAGAGACTCCACAGCCTGGAGAGACTCCACAGAGAAGGAGCAAGTGAAAGATCCTCAGTGGTCCACATTCCTACAACAGACTTTTGCAATCCTAATGACAGGAGAGCCACTCAACTCTTGCAGGACCTGAGACGAAACATAGGGAAATACCTGGAGACCACACAATGACATTGCTCCAGAAAGGAAGTTCACACTGGATCCCACATACCCTCAGTGCAGAGAAACAGCACAGCATCATTTTGAGAGCCAAGTCCCCACAAGACAGCAATCCCACCCTGGGGCCCAACAACTTCTGCATCTCTACATCCCTGGAACTCCTGCTTGAATCTCCTGCTTGTAACTACTACCTCCACTGGTTGCTGCACCAGGGCCGAAGGACAAGCCATTGGCAGCAACCCTACTGTTTCCAGTAGCAGAGTCACTGTGCATTTACATCCACCCTGAAGGCAATCCTGCCCTTTCTAGTAGCAAGATCACAGCATATATTCCACTGAAAAGATGGAGAACATTCTGTCCCTGTCCACCACACTCAGCACAAGCACACATCACTTAGGGCCTGAGGACAAGTATGTGTGACCTAATTCATCTGTACCTTTACTGCTTGAGCACATCATATGAGGGCTTGTGGATCACCCAGCCTCATCCATCACCATTGGCACCTGAGTACTCCTCCTAAGAGACAACCAACAAACCAACCACTAAAATCATATCTGGTACCCATTAGCATGTGCCACTTGTGTGCATGGGGACTGGCCACCCAGCCCATCACAGCCACTGGTTACACCATCTCAGAAGACAGAGTTTTCCTGCCACTGCTATTGCCATTACCCACACCACACCACACCTATAGGCCAAGGAACTTCCTACCCTCCTGAAACATTACTGTCACTACCTTTACCAAAACAAGCTGCCTAGAAGCTTAAGAACCGACCCCCCTGGACCTGCTAACACCAGCTCCTCATACACTAACTAGAGTTAAGGACAGGGACATTAAACCTGCCACTGCCACCACTGAAGGATGAGGACTGACCCAGTTGGCACCTCTGTGATATTGCTATGGAATTCCTGGCATCCCCACACATTCCATTAACAACCACAGCATAAGTCACTGAGGAAATCACAAACACCAATGATGCTGTTTACAGTCAAAGAAATTATACAGAGACTACAATACTGCACACAAACAGAATCAAAGCCAAAGTGTCCTACTCAACCAACAACATAGATACTTCTTCAGTAAAAGTCCTCCCCATGAAAGTAAATTTTAAAAATTAGAAGTGGTGAAAATTATGCCACATGTGCAAATCCCAATGTAAGGATACAAGAAACATAAAAAACCAAGTAGATATGACACCTTCAGAAAAGAAAAAAGAAAAAGAAAAACATTAATTTTCCAGCAACAGATTCCAATCAAGACATTTGTAAAATCCCAGAAAAACAATTCAGAATAATGATATTGAAGAAGCTCAGAATCTCAGTGATATACAAAAGAGAACAGATAAACAATTCAGTCAGAAAATAATTCATGATACAAATGAGAAATTTAGCAAATATATAGATATCATAATAAAGTAAAAAACAGAAATTCTGGAACTGAAGAATTTATTGAATAAAATAGAAAATATTAACATTCACTAGTCTATACTAGACTAGATCAAGCAGAAGAAAAAAATTAGAGTTCAAAGACAGGTCTTTTGAAAAAACCCAGTCAGAAAAAAAATTAAGAAAACATGAATAAGAAGGAGTGAACAAAGCCTACATGATATATGTGATGTTATAAAGCAACCCCAAATTTGAATTAATGGGATCCTAAAAGGCAAAAAGAAAGGAAAAGAAAATGGATAGAAAACCTATTTAATAAAATAATAGCAGAAAACCTCCTAAGTCTAGCAAGAGATTTGGACAGCCAGATATAGTAAACTCAGAGATAGCAAAATTGATAAAATTCTGAAAAGGTCTTTACCATGACACATTATAGTCAAACGGTCAAAAGTCAACAACAAAGAAATAATTCTAAAAACATCGAGAGAAATTCACCTAGTCACTTAAAAGAAAACCCTCATCAGACTAACAGCAAATTTCTCAGCAGAAACCTAACAGGCAAGGAAAGAATGGGATAAAATATTCAAGGTGGTAAAAAAACCAAACAAGTTATCATTTATATATGAAGAAAAAATAAAGGCTTTCTCAGAAAATCAAAACCTGAAAAAATCATCATCACTAGAATGGTGGCCCTACAAGAAATGCTTTAAGTGGCCATATACCTGGAAGTGAAAGAATGATATCTACCATCATGAAAACACAAGAAATATAAAGCACAGTGGTAGAGAAAACACATAATAAAAAAAGACTCAAATGTTATTACTACAAAAAAACCCACCAAACCATAGTTATAAACAATAAGAATGGACAAAACAAAGGATATACCAAAAAAGGCAAAAATTAATCAATGAAATGACTGGAGTAAGCTTTCACATATTCATAATATCCTTAAATATAAACAAATTCAACTTTTCACTTAAAAGATATAGACTGACCATTTTTCCAAAACAAGAAAGTTCTTCCAGGAGAAGAAACTGTGAGGAGTGGCGACCACCTGGCACCTGGGGTCTCTACCACCACCTCTAATGCTAGGCCAGACTATAAGGCCCTGCCACTGGGATCTGGGATCCAGAGACTGTGGTATTTTCTGGGGAAGGAGCTGTCTTCCTAATCCTGTGTGTGACTGGAACAGCAGCCTAGAGAGGGACTGAGTCACCAGCCTAAAGTCTGAGCAGAGAAATACTCCAAGGTGGCCTCTGTGGAAGAGCAGACCTGAGTCTCAAGATGGAAGAGTGATCTCTGCATTGTTTCGGGGCTGGGCTGCTTTTCACAATCCCAGAAAGGATTGCTTCCAGTGCACAAGCCCTGGAGGGTCATGGAGGACACAGAGTCCCAGATAGTCCACCCCCCAGCCTGAGCCAGCTTCTGGAAGACAGACACATGTAGAGGAGGCGGATCTGATCAGAGAAGGAAACTGGTGAATACCAAATTGGCTTCCCCTGCCCCCAGCAACAGTGAAAGAGATCACAAGGGAAGGATAGAAGTCAGAGGTCCCATTCCCCTGGTGTGAACTGGATGCCATGGGAGGTATGATCATGCTGAGAGAGAAAGAGAGGAAGAGAAAGTCCAGGAGATACTGAATCAAGTCACCCTTACATCCTCACTATCAACTGCATTCAGCAGGGGATGAAGATTCTAACATCTCAAGTTGTAACAGTGAAGAGGAAACCTGCAGTTACAGACTTGCAGTTGCAGAACCCACCACAAGAGGGAGCTCCCTTCTCTCTCAAAGACATACAGTAAAGTGTAGATTCATCTCTATTACCAGCAGGGCTTGTTGTTGTTCTTGTTGTTATTAGTTGGTTTTTGTTTGTTTGGTTTACTTTGTTTTGCTTGCTTGCTTATTGTTTTTCTATTTTCTTTGTTCCTTTTTTTCTCTCTTCATTTTTCTTCTCTCCTTCTTCCCTCTATTTTCTCTATTATACTTTATCTTGGACTCAGGGGCTATACAAGTGTATCCATTGCAATGTCATATGCTGTGGTGATGGGGAGTGAGTCTTAGGTGACCCACTCACCAGATAGTGAGCGCTGTGACCTATCAGTAGGTTCTGAATCTTTGCACCCTTCTCCTCCTCACTTAGTGAGTGCTCAGAATGGTAAAGAGATAACACAACTTCCCATTCCCAGCCTTATTCCATCATTTAACAAATACAGAGGCCTGGTTCAGGGAAGGACAAGAAGTAGAGCAAATAACAGAAGTGATTGCTTCTTCATTTCTCACTGAACAATAGAATTAAAAAGAAAGACAAGAGAACTGCCACAAATGAGGAAAAACCAATGATATATCACCTGTAACCCCCAGAGTCAAAAAGAGAGCTGAAAAAACAGCTATTGGAGCACAAACAATGGCTAATTTCAAGAATTACTGTACTCAGAAGATAGTTACAGAAATCACGAATAGAATGAATTAAAATCAAGAAAATCAAAGACTAAAACTAAGTGAAATTGCAACAGAGTTGAACAGACTCAAGAAGGCAAATTCAGAAATAATGGAAATAAAGAACTCCACCAAAGAAATAAATTAAAAATTGACAAGTTTAGGAATTAGAATTGACCAAGCAGAAAAATCTGAGTTGAAAGATCACAATATGGAATTAACTCAATTTATTAAAAATATTTTAAAAAGTTAAGAAAGAAGAAACTCTCAAAAAGCTGTGTGATTTTATCAAGAAACCAAACTTATGTCTGATTGATATCCCTGAAGCAGAAAGGGAAATAGAAAACACCTTGGAACAAACATTTCATGAAGTCATCTAAAAAAACTTTCTTCATCTTGACAAAGAGATGACTATACAAGCACAAGAAACTATAGAGCCAGAGTGTGATTCCAACTCAAAAAAAAATGTTGGTTAATAAGTATAAACATGCAACTAGAAGGAATAAATTCTAATGGTTGATAGTGGGGAAGGGAGGGACACCATAGTTAGCAACAATGTATTATAGTACAATACAATATACTTGCTGGAAAAGGGGACTCAAAATATTTCCAACACATAGAAATAATAAATACTCATGGTGATTAATAATCAAAATACCCTGACTTGGTCATTATACACTCTCTGCATGTAACAAAATAATATATGTACCTCATATAGATGTACAAATATTGTGTATAAGTAAAATTTTAAAATAAATTTATTGTTTAAATTGTGCTAGTTTCTCATGATCTGTCCCATTGCCCCCAAACCCTTTCTCCTCCTTGTCTTGTTGTTTTACCATCTCCTGATTGCTAACACATCCTCTTCCTTATGACACCAGAATACATAGTGGAAAGAAGAGTAATTGGCCCTAATTAGTTAGCTCTGTGGTGAAAATTGAAGAAATCCAGGTGTGTTTTTTTTCCAGAGACATCTTTTCATGTAGAGCAAACAGATATAATACACAGAGATATTTGAATGGCATCTGAATGTCAATTGAGTCTACCAGTCATTTAATCTAGTGTTGTTGCCTCTCAAGACTACCCAGAAGGTATGTTATTAGAGCATTGCTGTATGCAAGAAGAACCAAGAGAAGCAAATTTTTTCATAACCTGAAAGAAAGCCAAACATTCCTAAATGGATGTTCCTCATTTTACATGCAAGTCATAGATGACTTGAGTAAATTCACAATATTAATGAGTTACAGAACCAGAATGAGAATCCAGATCTATCCCAAAATATTGAGTCTTTGCTTCTTTCTCTTTCAAAGTTCTTCCACTTTCCAGCATGTCCATTTGAATGTTCGTTATTCATTTGTATTGTGAATTTTCTCAGTAGTTCCTACCTTCTGAGATTGTCACATATTTCTCCTCTTAGAATCAGTAATTGAATATGCTATGTTGTGAAATTCATTTCTGGATGCTTCTTTTGCAGGAGTGTTTTTATGTAAATTTAAAAGTGAATAATTCAGCCTATCGTCATCTGGTGACTATATTGCATAACTGCAACTTTGAAAAGTGCAGTGTTTAGGAGGAAAATTTCATATTTATGAAAGTGTTCAATGAATATGTTTTATTGAAAAAAATTTACAAATTGATATTCTGTACCAAGTTTATCTGGTACACATGCAGGTTTCACTGTGTGATCCGTATGATGTCAAATATCTGTAAAAAAAACTTGTGTCTTGACTACCCTGAGTCTGAGCTATTGCACACACATCTTGGCGTTTCAGGTTCAGGGACAAAGAATGTCCTAAGCAACCGATAGAGGAGAGCACCTTAAAAGAAATATGCATGGGCATTTATAATATGTGTCTCTTTTATTTTTCCTATGGTGTTAGACTATTTGCCTTTATTAAAACATCTCTTTGTGGAGTTTTGTTGTTGTTGTTGTTGTTGTTGTTCTAAAAGTTCCTTAATAGTTTTAATCTAAGAGACAGGAAGAACATAGCAGTACTAAATCTGTAATTTGGAAAGAAGCAGGCAGTAGTCTCTGGAAGAGGGAGATATTTGCTTACTTTTTGCAGTTTGATGGTGTTCCAAATTTTGTTCCATGTTCAGATATGATCAAGGAGTGGCCTTGTTTTGTCTCACTCCATGATGGTTCCAAAGTGACCTCGTGTAATTTTTGTATTCTGTGAAATTGTTATATTCAGAAACAAACTAGCTAAGAGCTCTTGGGTATCCTCTTTTCTGTCTTAATCCTCCTGTTTCAACTAAAGGCAAATGAATTCAAGCCATAAATATTAATCTGTGATATCCAGATCTTCACAATTGCTGCAATTCTAAGAATCAGAAGATTTTCCAGAGAATATTATGTGTGGTTTGACTAGAGTTAGTCCTTCATTCTGGTTTTGTTCAAGATAAGTTGTTGAATCATGTGTTATGACAGTGGCTGTGCAACAACACCTAAAATGTTGGATAGGATGCAAACAGCCAAGTGTAACACCGAAAACTACCAGCAAAATTGTTTTAGTCCTTGAAATAACCTGGGGCTTAGAACTAAATCCAGACTACTAAAACATCTCAGTATATTTCTGGGTCTGTTTCAAAGAGTCAGATTTTTGTTGTTGTCTGTTTTGTTTTTCTTTCTTAGGTATGGATCATTTACTTGATGTTTATATTTATGAAGTTCACAAAAGAAGCATTTGCTGTAGAATAAACATTCCTTTGGGAGTTGTTCCAAAGGAAAATCAAAGACTATGCCCAATCTGGCTAATAATTTTAAGTGGTTCATTGAATCTTCAGAGCAGAAGTGATGTCCACATAAGAAGTAGTACCTTAGGTAGGCTCAACCCCCATTGGCAAAATTGCCTTCATTTTAACAGGAGCAATCAACCATTGGCAACTTAAAATGGTCAGGCTCACTAGAGTTAAATAATTTGTACAAAACTGGCTAGAGTCTCTGAAAGAACAGAAGATAGACTACTTTAGTAATTATGGTCTTGAAATTAGTACCCATTTCTGATGAGTGGGATTTATTCAAAAAGGATATAATGATCTCAATAGAAGCATTGGATTGAGAGGGTTAAGGTCTAATATTTAGATGACTAAAGATTGAAATCAATAACGTGAAGGTAATCTAAAAACCAGACAGAATCTGTAAATGAAAATCAACCTTCTGAAATATTTAAGTAACATTTGTCAACACTTTGTCAATATCAGTCCCTAGATGACTTTTTTAGACGTTTTGTTTCTAATTACCATACCCGAGAAATGTTACTAACATATAGATATATACCTGTTTATGAACCATGTGTAGAGTCCCACTTGTACACAAAAAGGCTAAAACAGGTTCATTCCATAAGAACAGATATTTTCACCTTTAATGATGTCATTCCTCTGAGAATGCATGTTTTACAGGAACAGCTATTAAAAACATCCCATCAGATCAGATGGAGGAGGATGATCTCACCAATAGGTTAACTCAAAGTGGTAGATATTATCTGAAGAAAATGCACACGAGTATTTTGTTTTTCTGTAAGAGTAGGTCATAGGGTGTCAGTAGTATTGTTACTACTTTCATCATGAAAGTAAGAGAAAACATGTTGAGAAGTCAGTCAGTCATTCACATGGTGTGTTAAAGAAAGGTAGCAGGCATGATTGGAGAGATGCAAACAGAAAGGAATAAGGAGTCAGAAAATTGATTTCATTCTACCAATTTGAGTGGAAGTTTTCTACCCCCTGCAGTTTTCTGTTTTTAAAAAACATTTAAAACGCCTCCATTTATTTTATTTTATTTTTTATTGTTATTTTTTAAACATTTTTAATTTTAAAATTGTGGGGCACAGTTAAGGATTAGGTATACAAATATGCATCATTCAGGCACCCTTGTTGATAAGGGGTGTCTCCTCGTCACCAGACAGATATTGACTACCGTTAATCCCATCTCCCTTCCCTCCCTAACCCCCCATAGTTTCCCATCACTGTCAATCCTTTTCTTATAGTATTATGATAGGTGTTGAAGGTCCACTTGAGTGAGAACATGTGATATTCTGATCTTTGTTTCTATGAGAGATCATCCAGTATAATAGAGTCTAGTTCCATCCAGGTTACTGCGAAATTCGTGATTTTGTTCTTTTTTATGACTATGTAGTATTCCATCATATATATGTACCACATTTTTTTAATCCAGTCCTCTTTTGATGGACAGCATGGTTGGTTCCAGGTTCTTGCTATTGTGAACAATGCTGCGATAAAAATACGTGTGCAGGTATCTTTTTCATAGAGTGACTTGAGTTCTTCAAGGTATATTCCCAGTAGGGGGATTGTGGGGTCATATGGGAGGTCAATATTTAGAGCTTTTAGTAATTGCCACACCGCTTTCCACAGAGGTTGCACTAGTTTACACTCCCACCAACAGTGTAGAAGTGTTCCCTTTTCACCACATCCTCTCCAGCAACTGTTATTTTTTGAGTTATTGATAATTGCCATTCTGACTGGAGTTAGGTGGTATCTCAGTGTAGTTTTAATTTGCATCTCCTTGATGACTCATGAGGTTGAACATTTCTTCATGTGTCTATTAGCTGCTTGGACATCTTCCTTGGGGAAGTGTCTGTTCATATCTTTTGCCCACTTTCTAATGGGGTTGTTTGTTTTTTTCTTTTCAATACATTTGAGTTCCTTGTAGATCCAAGATGTTAGGCCTTTGTCAGACCTGGAGTTGGCAAATACTTTTTCCCAGTATGTGGGCTGTCTCCGTGCTCTCTTGATGGTTTCTTTGGCTTTGCAGAAGCTTGTCAGTTTAATTAGGTCCCACTTGTCTATCTTATCTCTTATGACCTGTGTGTTTCGGGTTTTGTTCAGGAATTGGATGCCAGTTCCAATTTCCATAAGGGTGTGTCCTGGATTTTCTAAGATTCTTATGGTTTGAGGTTTTACATTTAGGTCTCTGATCCATTTAGAGTTCATTTTTGTGTATGGGGATAGATAGGGATTTTGTTTGAATCTTCTGTATGTGGTCAGCCAGTTTTCCCAGCACCATTTACTGAATAGGTTCTCCTCTCCCCAGTGGTAGGTGGTGGGGGCTTTGCCAAAGATGAGTTGGTTGAGAAATTGAGGGTTTGCTTCTGAAATCTCAA
This sequence comes from Cephalopachus bancanus, assembly GCA_027257055.1. Taxonomy (NCBI): domain Eukaryota; kingdom Metazoa; phylum Chordata; class Mammalia; order Primates; family Tarsiidae; genus Cephalopachus; species Cephalopachus bancanus. The sequence goes on from JAPVLO010000394.1 coordinate 1,153,128, forward strand.
TCCTATTCCATTGGTCTATATGCTGTTCCTGTACCAATACCAAGCTGTTTTGATTATTGTAGCTTTATAGTAAAGTTTGAAGTCTGGTAGTGTGATACCTCCTGCTTTGTTTTTTTTGTTGTTGTTTTTGAGCATTGTTCTGGCTATTCTTGGTCATTTGCATTTCCATATGAATTCCTGTATTGTTTTTTCTAGCTCTGAGAAGAATGTTGCTGGTAATTTAATGGGTATTGTATTAAATCTATAGATTTCCTTAGGTAAAATGGACATCTTCACAATTTTAATTCTTCCAATCCATGAGCATGGGATACTTTTCCACTTGTTTGTATCATCTTTGATTTCTTTGAGCAGTGTTTTGTAGTTTTCATTGTAAAGGTCTTTCACATCTCTGGTTAGGAAGATGCCAAGCTATTTCTTTTTGGGGGGGGCGCTATTGTAAATGGGATTGTGCTTTTTATTTGGGTTTCTGTTTATTATTGGTGTAAAGAAATGCAATTGTCTTTTGCACATTTATTTTATACCATGAGACTTTGCCAAAGTCCTTTATCAGTGCAAGGAGGCTTTTGACAGATTATCTTGGGTTTTCAAGATGCACAATCATGTCGTCGGAAAGAGAGATAACTTGACTTCCTCTTTTCCTGTTTGAATACCCCTGATTGCCTTCTCTTTTCTGATTGTTCTAGCCAGGACTTCCAATACTATATTGAACAGGAGGGGAGAGAGTGGGCATCCTTGTCTTGTTCCAGGTTTTAGGGGAAATGGTTCCAGTTTTTGTCTGCTTAGGAGTATGCTGACTGTGGGTTTCTCATAGATGGCTTTTACTATTTTGAGGTAAGTTCCATGTATGGCTAGATGTTCGAGGGTTTTTGTCACGAAGAGGTGCTGGATTTTATCAAAAGCTTTTTCTGCATCTAATGATATAATCATGTGGTTTTTGTTCTGATGTCTGTTGATGTATTTAATTACATTTATTGTCTTGTGAATGTTGAACCAGGCTTACATCCCAAGGATGAAGCCTACTTGGTCATGATGGATAATTTTTGAACTGTGTGGTTGAATCTGATTTGCTAGGATCTTGTTGAGAATTTTGGCATCTATATTCACCAAAGATATTGGCCTGTAGTTCTCTTTCTTTGCTGTATCTTTACCTGGCTTGGATATCAATGTGATGTTAGCTTCATAAAATGTTTTGAGTAAGGTTCCATCTTTCTCAATCACCTGCAGTACTTTCAGTATGATTGATATCAGGTCCCCCTTAAATATCTTATAGAATTCTGCTGGAAAGCCATCTGGTCCTGGGCTTTTTTTTGTAGGTAGTTTTTTTATTACATAGTCAATTTCCTTGATTGCTATTGGCCTATTTTGGGTCTCAATTTCTTCTTGTTTCAACCTACACAGGTTGTGTGATATCAGAAAGTCTTCCATTTCCTTAAGGTTTTCCAGTTTGTTTCCATACAAGTGTACATAGTAGTCTCTGATGATCTTTTGTATTTCTTTGGGGTCAGATGTGACTTCATCTTTTGTGTTTCTGATTGTATTTATTTGGGCTTTTACTCTCTTTTTCTTGGTCAGTCTAGCTAAGGAACCATCGATCTTGTTTATCCTTTCAAAGAACCAGCTTTTTGTTTCATTGATTTTTTGTATTATCTTTTTATCTTTTATGTCCCAGATTTGGGCTTTTATTTTGGTGATCTGGATGTTTCTACTGAAGTTAGGGTTTTGGTGGTCTTGCTTTTCCAGCTTCCTAAGGTGACTTGTTAGGCTGTTAATTTGTGGTCCTTTCATTTTCTTCATGTGCATTTGTAGAAATATGAATTCCCTTCTTCCTACAGCTTTCATGGTGCCCCAGAGATTTTGGTAAGATGTTTCTTCATTTTCATTTGCTTCCAGGTATCTTTTAATCTCTGTTTTGATTTCATTGTTGACCCAGGAGATGTTTAGCATCATGCTATTTAGTGCCCATGTCTTGGTGGGTTTGGGGGGAACCTTGTTGGTGTTGATGTTTATTTTTATTCCACTGTGGTCTGAGAAGGTCCATGACAAAATTTTGATCTTTTGAAATTTGTTTATGCTTGATTTATGGCCAACTATGTGGTTGATCTTAGAGTACGCACCAGGTGGTGATGAGTAGAATGTATATTCTGTGGTCGTTGGGTGGAGTGTTCTGTAGGTATCAATTAAGTCCATTTGGTCAAGAGTCAAATTGAGGTTCTGGATCTCATTGCTGATTTTTTGTCCTGATGATCTGTCTAGGGTTGTGAGTGGGGTATTAAAGTCCCCAGTTATGATGGTGTTAAAGTCAATATCTTTCTTGAGTTTACTAGTAGCTGCTTTATGAAAGTTGGCACTCCTATGTTGGGTGCATATATGTTTAGAATAGATATTTCTTGTTGATGGAGTGAACCTTTTATCATTATGTAGTGGCCTTCTGTATCTTTTTAAATTTTTGATAGCTTAAATGGTATTTTGTCTGAAATTAGGATCATGACTCTTCCTTTCTTTTGTGTTCCGTTCACCTGAAAATTTGTTTCCCATCCTCTTACTTTGAGTCCATACGTGTCCCTTTTAGTGAGATGGGTCTCTAGATGGCAATATATTGCTGCCTGGTGATAGTTTATCCATTTTGCCATTCTATGTCTTTTCAGTGGTGCATTTAGTCCATTCACATTCAGGCTAATTATTGAAATGTGAGAGTTGGTCCCTATCATAAAGTTCTTATAGAGTTATTGTTGTTGTTCCTCTCTGTTGTCTTTCTTTGGTTTTGAAGTTGGTTTGTGTGTGTTTTATTCTTTTTCCTGTACTCTTGTGAAGAACCTTGTTCTTTTGTCCTTTTCTTCTGTGTTTAGTACTTTCGTAAGTGTTTATTGTAGAGGTGGTCTGGTGGCAGCATAAGTTCTTAGGGATTGGATATCTGGGAAAGATTTTAATTCTCCCTCACTGATGAAGCTTAGCTTGGCTGGGTAGGTTATTCTTGGTTGAAATTGTTTATCTTTTAGAACTCTGAAGATAGGGCTCCAAGCTCTCCTAGCCTGTAGGGTTTCTGTAGATAAATCTGCTGCTATTCTAATTAGTCTTCCATGGTAGGTGATATGGCCTTTTTCTCTTGCTGCCTTTAGGATTTTTTCTTTTATGCCTACTTTGCTTAGGTGAATTATTATGTATCTGGGAGCTGGTCTTCTCATTTGTTGTCTTGTAGGGGTTCTCTGAATCTCTTGTGTTTGAATTTTCACATCACTGATGAGATGAGGGAAGTTTTCTTCAATAATCAATGTTTGTTCCAAGGTGGTCTCTGTTTCTCTTTCTGTTTCAGGAAGGCCAGTTACTCTTAGGTTCTTTCTCTTGAAGTAATCACTCATCTCTTGAAGGTTTTTTTCTGTCTTTTAAGCTTCTTTTCTATGTTTTTGACAGTTTGGGTTAGTTCTATATTTTGGTCCTCAAGCTCTGAGATTCTTTCTTCTGCTTGGTTAATTCTGCTTTACATGCTTATCAGTTTGCTATTTATTTCATTCAGAATATTCTTTACTACTGTTATCTCAGTTATCAACTCCTTCTTTGTTTCTTTTTGTCTCTCCTCAATTTTTTTAATCTCTCCATTAATGTCTTGATGTCTAGGTTTGTAGTTTGAGAGCAGTCATTCTGGAGGCTCTTCACTGTTTGCATTCCACTGTCAGTTTTCTCAGTGTCTGCCCTCCCAGGGGTCTGTCCTCCCATATTCTTCTTTTGGTTTTTCTTCATTTGTGTTGATTTTTCTCTCTCTCCCCCTTTCCCTCCCCTTCTTTAATTCTGTTTTTCAGGGAAGGTGGGTTCCTTTTACTTTGTTTGTTCAATCTCCTGTTCTTCCTTATGAGAGTCCCCTGGTTTTGTTCACTATTGAGGCTGGACTGTGGGCTGGGGGCTGTACTTTTGCAGTTTTGAGGTTTAATTGAGGAGGAAGCTGTGATTCAGAATCTATCTGCTGATCTCAGTATCCACCAACAAGTGTATGGGCACACTGGAACCTATTTCCCATGCCTTACAATCTGCCCATGCAGCTGGGTGTAAGTTTGGTCCTGGAACAAAAGGAGGTATGAAAAAAAAAAATAATGGAAGAAGGAGGGGTCAAGAGGAAGTTAGAACAAGAGGAGAGTGAGAGGGAAAACAGACGTACATACCAACTAATGAATGAAAAGAGACACAAGGCCAGAGAAGAGTGAAAAACAGACACACAAACAAAATTCCCTAAAGCATACCCATAACCACACAAAGACAGTCCAGTAAAATCATACCTTTTGATGCATTTTTCCACAACACAAACTGGTAGTCTAAATCGAAAAGCAAACAAAAGTGAGCAAAACAAACAGTCAAAATGATAAAATCAAAAGTCAAAATAAGAAACCAGACTAGCTCTGGAATCTTTCCTGAGTGTCTAAAGTCTCTTCAGCTCTGATCTCTAGCCTCTCCCCTTTGCTTTCATTGCAGGCAGATAGATTTACTCATCACTTGGGTTTGTTCCCTTAGCTAGCTGCCTGAGATATCTGTGATACTGAGTTGCCTGTATCTGATTCAGCATAGGGGAGGGGCTTTTGTCTCATGTTAGTGATGTTACCTTAGAAACCAAGGTGAAGGCTGCTCGTAAGTGGGCAGAGCAATGCAAATCTCTGCTAGGAAAATGGATGAGGTGGGCAGGTCCTCTTTCATGGATCCTTTCTCTCCTCTCATCCAGGTCCATGGGTGATCCACTATGATGGGCTGTAGTAGCATGTGAGACACTGGGGATCAGCTGCATAGCTGGGTGCTGGATCTGGTGTGCCACCAGCAGCCTGGGGTAGAGGAGGGAGCTGGGAGTTTCCTCTTCTGGAGTTGAGAGTGGCTGATCAGCACCTCCTTAAGATATACTGTTCCCTTACACAACCATGGGGTTGCATGCTGGATGCCTCAGCTAGGGTGGGCCCAGAGCTCCAAAGGGTAGGTGGTGAGTGGTGACAACAGCATTGGGCCCCTCACAGGGTACTTCAGCCAGAAATGGAGCTGGTATCTCTGAGGGGCAGGCACCTGGAACCTCCCTGGGTGATGGCCGCTTGAAATAGGGCTGAGCAGAGGCCCAGAACCCAGGGTGGGGAGCTGGAACTCTGAGGAGCGAGCACCGGGCAGCTGGGGTGGGAACACAGTCTTGGTGGGAGATGGCAGTTGTTGAGTGCCGGGTGGATCAGTGTAGCCAACAAGGGAACCCAGATCTCCACAAGGCGGTATTCAAGGGCCTCCACAGGTGGCAGCTTGGTGCTGGGTGAGATGATGTAGCCAGGGAGGGAGCTGGGATTTCTGTGTGGCCAGGGCCGGGGCCACCTATAGTGGAGCAGCAGCAGCCGGGGCCATGATAGCCGGGCTTTTGTGGGACCAAGTGTCTCTGAGCCTCAGACCGGTGCGGCTGGCAGTGGGCAGGGGGTGGGGGAAGGAAAGTAAGAGTCTTTTTGGAAACTCATATTTGGAGAATCTCACAATTCCACCTATCCTGTCACCATCTTACCGGAATTCTGCACTCAGTTCAATTGAGCTAAAGGAATGTCAGGGTCAGATATCTGGGATGTTTCCACTTGACTTAGAATATCCAGTAGTTCAGTGGACTATGGCAGAGCCTTCAACAACCATGGCAGAACCTTCTTTGAAGAGCCATGGGAGGTCATTGAAGTATCCTTAGTATAAGAATGATATTATCAGCTCATAGGAAACCTTGGTTCAGGAGCAAGCATATTCACTGAGCAGGGCCCAGCAGTGCGTCATCGAGGTCGTGCACTGCAGCCTACTGCATCCCGACCTCCACGTCCACTGCCCAGAGTTCAACAACCTGCTGGACCAGGGCCAAAACGCCTCAATTTAACAGACACTCAATGATCAAAAGAAGATGCCATCCAATGATCTAGAGAAGATGCTATCCAATGGTCAACAGAGATGATGTTAGCCTCTAAATTAAGAAACAAATCTGAGGGTCAACACCTTGGAATTTTACTGCTATACTGGTTGCTATAGTACCTGATAATGTCCTTTCCTTAGAAAGGTGAGGGTGGACTTTTAAAATGTCCATGTTCAAGGAATGAATAATTACTTTAGAAAAGTTGTTTGTACCCGTTTAATGATAAAACTGTTATATTTGTTTGTACCTGTTTAATGATAAAACTGAATGTATAAGGTACCCTGTTATTTAATCCATAAGGAAGTTGTGCTACCAAAGTTTATGGCCTAGAATGTGCTAAATTGTCTGAGAGCTTTGGCAATTTTTTGTTTTTGAATTCCAATCTTTCCTCTCTACTTCTTATTAAGAATGGAGGATAGGAAAAATGATGTTTATGGGTAAAAAGTAAAACCTTAAAGTATTTAATAGCATTTTCTGTGAATGGTAGTTCTCAAAATAAGCAAACAATGATCAAACATACTAAAACATGCCTATTATTTGTATAAATGTTAATCTTTATTTCTTTTTTTACCTGGGAAGCTCAAGCAAAGACAATTAACTGATTTAAACTCAGGAAAAGTCTCATGTTCTAAGACTGAAATTAAATCTGCAACTGTGTAGCCTCCTTGATAAAGAGCAAACCATTATAAAACAAAATTGAGTCCGAAATATCTAAGGAAATCTACAAAAATTTTGTGTAGAGTCTAGATAATTTTATTGCAGAGATTAAATAGTTGAGAGAATTTTTTTTTCTTTAGTAGGGAAAGGAATGATCCTGGGTTCAGCATATTACAGTGTTGGATAGTGATAAGTGAAGAAGAGAAGCATAATTTGGGAACTTTCATATAACTACAAAATTATTTTTTATTATTTTTGATCCTTTTGAGTTGTGGTCTCACTCTGTTGCCCAGGCTGGGGTGCAGTGCTACACTCACCCATCTCTGCAGTCTCAACTTCCTTGACTCAGGCAATGCTCCCACCTCAGCCTCCCTACCTGGCTAATTCTTTCTTTCTGGTAGAGATGAAGCCTTGTTCTAACTGTAGGCTCCCATAGTAATGGGTATTAGAATTTTATAATTAACATATTGCTCCAAGGATGAGTTTCTAGCTATCTTGCATGACAAATCGTTGGAACACCCAGATAAAAGAAACAAACTATTATAATGACTCCAGCCCTCCTACAATCTTCCCATGAACAACCCACTCTGTGCTAAATGCCTTTTTGTTCCCTAAATTCAAGGACATTCGAAGCTTAACGTTTTTGCTTTGAAACTTTGTTTTACAGACCTTGGGCTACTCTCGCTGACTGGGTAAATAACTACCTGGCTGCTGACATCATAAACAGCTGATTGCCATAATAATACATCCTCCCCCCTCCCCCGCCCTTTATATTACACAGGTATACTCCTGTTCCCAGTCTTCTCTAGAAAACCTTATTAGCACCCACCTTCAAACATTCAGTGCCAAACACTTCTTCAGTGCTCAGCCCTCTCTTCAATCTTGAAAAGGTAGATTCACCCTTTTCCTCTAATTTACCTTCAAAATACACTTTTTCTAACCTACTCTTTTTGCAATTCTTTGCCTCTTTCATGTGGCACTGGATTGCACAATCCCACCCAGGCCAGTGTAACCTAACATTTGCTGGCACTGCTGGGATATATACATATAATGGTTACATTTTTATATATATAATATATATAAATATATATATCATGGTTACATTTATATATATATTCATATATATATATATATATATATTCAACTAAGGCCTTAAAATATAATTAACATATCAGTACATTAAATAGAACTGTCTCTATTATATTGAATTTACCATCCTAATAAAGTATAAAAATGTCCTTAATGATCAGGCAAATAATAATAAATATTTTTATATATTCATGTTTCTCTGTAAGCATTAAACCAAAAATGTTTTCATTTTTATTAGTTGCCATGTTCAACTATGCTGATCATTCTTTACATAAATTTTCCTATTCAATTACTGGTATGATTTTATTCTCCTAACTGGACCCTGCCTAATACAAGTACCAAATTAATTTTATTGCAAATTCAGCATGAGTGCATTTGTTATTGTCAATATATTTTCTCAGGATTTGAATGGAAAAAATTACTAAATTACTTAGCAAGGTCAATATTTTTTTAAAAAGATCACAACTGACCTACCCCAAGCTGTCTAAAAAATTAAAATTAAACACATATATCATTAGGCTAAATATTATGATTCTAGTTAAAATCAAATACAAGAAGAATTTTAAGAAAATAAATAAGTAGAACATCTTAAATATTGTTTTATTTACGTATTCAGAGATCACTTAGATAATTGTTATCCATATCTGCAAAAGATAATAATAATTAACCTCTGTAAGAAAATGACCTTCTGGATAGAGTCCAAAAGTTTATTTCCATAGATATAGTTTCTTATATAAAAATTATTGGTAACATAGCAATAGATTTTATGGTGAGCACTGGTTGGGCAGATCTGTCACATCATTATTTGAATACCTCCATTCTTTACTCTCTGATGACAGTACTTTAGCTGTGAGAATTTGGAAGAATGAGAAATTACAGAATGCAGTCTTATTTTCACTTCCCTTATTATATTGATATTAAATAATTTGGGCCAAATCACAGGTTTTAGTCAATTGATTAAATTATCACCCAATTATTCATTATCAAGAAGTAAATATTAAACATTTACAATTGGGATGGTGCATTGCAAGCTTTCAGTGGGTTACAGGGTATGGCCACAGATACATAACATATATAAGATGTAAAGATATATAACATGTAGTTCTTATCTGTACATAATTTCAATACAAATAGCTTATGGGAGAAAAAAAAGTTTAAATTGTAGTTTTCCTCCAATACGCCAAGAAGCCCCTTTCTATCTGAAACTTGAGTACGTAGACTTTTATGTTAATTAAATTCTAAGGAGCTACAACTAGATATAATACTTAGACACTGATCATGAAAAACTAACAGCTGAAGCAAACAAGACTTGGGAGGTAAAGTAATATGTGGTTATCACAGAAGTATTGAAAATGTGAGGACTAGAATACAGATATTTGAGTACTAGGGCAGACCATGTGACAGATGCAAACTGAGATACCAGTATTCCTTAGTGATTAAGAGGTATGATTCCTGGAACCAACCTGCTGAGATCTTATCCTGGATTTACCGGTTACTAAGTAACTTTGAACAAGTTAACTAATCCCTCTATATTTCAGGTTTCTGTAAAATGAATATAATAACAGTAATAACCCCTAAGACTAGTAGTGACCTTCAAATGAGGTTCATATGTAAGTCACTTAGAAATGCTGGCACACTTAAGTGTTTATTCAGTAAGTAAAACTTTAATTATTATAGAAATGTGCTTTAGGAAACATCTTAGAGGACATCTTTTCGACTCTTTAACCACAGTAAGCAATTTTTAAAAAATCCTCATAGATACATTATTAGCTTCTGTGTAATTACATATAACAATGGGGCACTCTGATTCCAGGATTGCTCTTTAGTAAGTAGGAGCTTTAACATGAAAATTGGAAGTACCCGGTGTTCAATACATGTCTTTAGTCAAAAATTTAGAGCAGCCTCTCAGCCGAGTTATATGAGAGGATGAAATCCCACAGAGAATGGTTTAGATGACTATTTTCTACATACTTTCAAGGGTGGTGTATACATAGTGCCATTCTGGGTGCAGAGGAGAGAAATTAATTCATTGCATCCTAAGGTAGCATTGGGAGGGACTTAGGGATTAATTCTATTACAAAAATCTGGAGAAGAAAGGCTGATTTAGCGTTCTAAGCTTGCCATTCCATTTTTAAAAAATTTCCCAGTACTTTTAGAAGTGGTCAGTCCAGTGTTATTGTGTAGTAAAGGAAATTTGTGGTCCTCAAATTCTTGCCATCAATGGGCACTTCATTAATGGTGAACAGGAGATTGTTTGATTGTCTTTTTCACTAGTGTGTGATATGGACTGCTGAAATTTCAAGCATTAATATTTATACAATTTTCAGCCGGGCTCAGTGGTTCAGCCTGTAATCCCGCACCTTTGGGAGGCTGAGGTGAGTGGATTGCCTGAGCCCGCGGGTTCGAGACCTGCCTGGGCAGCGAGACCTCATCTCTACAATAAATCAAAAAATCAGCCGGGTGTGGTAGCGCACGCCTGTAATTTCGGCTACTCGGAAGGCTGAGGCGGAAGGATCACCGGAGCCCAGCAGGTCGAGGCTGCGGTGGCCGGGAGCGGCCACTGCACTCCAGTCTGGGCGACAGAGTGAGACTCCAACTCAAAAAAAAAAAAAAAAAAAATGTATACAATTTTCATTGGTGTCCACTAAAGATAGGGCAGATACCCATCCCTAAGTTCTTCTTCTATCTTTCTCAAATATATACAGTCTGATTATGAAAGCACATGAGCTCTGTAAATGAGAAATGTGTAAATAGTCCATAAAATATGAATACTACCTTGCTAATAAAATCTGACATAGAACAAGATTATGACTGTCAAGAACAACTAGAACTGTGACCCGAGTGTCTTCATTGTAGGTCTAGCTGAGCCTGGGTCCATTTCCTACTTATTTGTCCAGTTCCAAGTGTGTGGTGCTGATTGATATGTCTAGCAATGATCAGAATCACCACTTTGGCTTCTTGATCTGTGGAATAAACAAACTGAAGTAGATGCAAAAAGGTCCTGCCTATCTTATCCTCAATGAACTAGAAGTTGCCGCTCTTAATTTTTCTGAACACTGATTCCTTGCTGCCACTTCATTTCATTCACTTCTGATTGGTGGAGTCTATTTCACGTACCTACTGTCAGGCTTCAAGAGAATCTGGGAATGGAATCTTCCATCTTCTTTCTTGGAAGTAAAACACATAATTTGGAAAAATACCAAAGTACATTACACATCCAACAAATGACCTGAGGTAAGGATCTACACTATTTCATAAGCCTTAACAAATATGTGGCAAGATGATCAGAGCTCTAGAGCAATACATATCAAATTGCAAAGAGATTTAGGAATTTTATATTGAAGAACTTTTTTCTGTCTATTCTAGAGATAGAATCTGTGAGTCTGAAAACCAAAATGTGATTTCTGGGATTATTTCTCTCTTTGGATAAGAATGAGCTAATAAAAATTGATGTCAAAAAAATATGAAGAACCTTTATTGTGTATCTTTAAAAGTGCTCAATAATTCATTCAGCTAATTAATGCTGATTTGGTTAGAAGTTCTAGTTTTACTAATAAGAATGGATTTGAAATTCAGAATTCTATGCAGAAAAACCACCCGGAACTAATTAGTATCACTAGGAATAACAATATTATATACCAAACAATTTGAGTTTTCATAGCACAATTAGTTTACAAACTATCTTTTTTTCAAATATATGAATATATTATTTATGAACCAGCATTCTTCTCTGTCAAAATACTGACTCCAAAGTTAGTTTATATCCTCATATCTATGCAAAAATTATTAATTATGGATCTTCAAGGAGGTATTTATCTTAAAATAGTTGCTTTTTTTCTTCACAGCAAGTCCTGATGCTTCTCTTTCATAACATATTTCATAAATATTGCCTTCCATCTACCCAGCTACCATCCCTGTGCAAAGCTACTAACTTCTCACATGTGTCCCCTCTAGAAGCTTCCATCAGTGATCTTTCTGCTTCCATAAAACTTATTCCCCTAAAATATATTGTTATCAAAGAAGCTAAAGTCATTATTTTAAATATTAAATCTGATGATATCTGATCAGTTCTAACATAATTTATTTATTTAAAAATATATATTGAGTACCATATATTACATTGTGTTATGCACTGAAAAAAAATAGCATAAAGGAAGATAGAGGTTCCTTTTTGTTTGTTTGTTTGGTTTTGGTTTCTGCTCTTAGCGATTTCATATTTGAATTGAAGAGACAGATGTTGAGTCAACTATTCAAATGCAATGTAATATGGAGAAGAAAGGTGAATTTAAAAAAAATATTGCCAAGGAATATTTTAAAAGTTCTGATAGAGCAGAATTATGCTGGTTTGCAAATTTAGTTTTTTTATTATTTTATAAGACTTTAGTCAGGTAATTTTTTTTTTTTTTTTTAGTTGGAGTCTCACTCTGCTGCTCAGACTGTAGGGTAGTGGCACGTTCACAGTCAATGCAGCCTCATCTTGCTGGGCTCAGGTGATCCGTTTTGTCTCAGTCTTCCAAGTAGCTGGAATTACAGGCATGCGCCATCATTCCTGGCTAATTTTTCCCTAATATATTGTAGAGATGAGGTCTCGCCAAGTTGCTCAGGCTGATCTAGGACCCATGCCCTCACCTCGGCCTCCCAGAGTGCTGGGATTATAGGCCTGAGCCACCGCACCAGGCGTAAATCAGGCAATTTTTAAACTCATTGCTTGGGCACTTTGGAATGACATATACCAAAGCACATATAAAATTTTTGGAATGAAGGTAGACCTGCATTTAGAGGTAAAATCAAAGGCTATATCCATTTCTTTTACAAAATAGAAAGGAAAATTATCTGTGCCATCTTGCCTGGAGGTCACCAACTATGAGCAGCTTTAGTGCATCAAATGGAAGTGTCCTTATGGAGGTCAGTCACTTACCAGATCTGGACTCAGGGAGCTGCATGCAGAAACTGTAAGAACCATGTAGTAGCTCCAGAGTTCAGAACTTTGAGAGCGCAAATTTAGTTTTAACAATATGTTATGTTTCATCTCAAATCAAGTTCAGGGATTTTTAGGGAATGAAGAATAAAAGCATCTTTGTCATAGATCATAGCGTAGGTGAAAATCTTGTGCTGAGAAAGCTATTTGTATCTGAGAAATTGAAAATCCACTAGGTCTAAAGGGGGGCAAACTTTTAAAAAAATTATTTGCTTTTGTTATAGGGTTTGTTGTGTTCAGACTCTGTTATTCTAAATAAGGATAAGAAAAATAAAAGCAGGTTGTTAATAAAAAATTTTGTGTTACTTTAAAACTGTATATGTAAAAATCCTTATAAACCAAAGAGTACCAGTTCTCCACAATAGCAAATGAATCCTGTTTCTCATTTAGAATCTTGATCTACATCAATTCCACAAGCTCCATGCAACATGAGCCACTCCTGTTAAGTCCCACCAGCCTCGATTTTAATGTTGATAGATTAAAGTCAATAGTTCTTAAATATTGCAATACAAAAAAAAGTAAACATGTTCTTACTCATGTATTGAAATAGAAAGCATGCTCATATATTTTTGGCTAATTTCAATTAAAGTTTGCAAAGATATTAGCAAAATTAGGCGTTGCCTTTATGTACCAAAAAATATCAGAAATATGTTTTTTCCCCTGAATTCTGCCCTGCTTTATTTATTTATTTAAGATGAGTCTTAAACGCCAAAAAAGTTAGCATTTCTTTTTCTTCTTCGAATTATATTATGAAATTATTAGCATAATTTATAATAAATGATGTTTCAGAATAAGAAAATAAACTTTAATTGTTAGGTAATTGCATTTTTATAGTAAATTAAATATTATCAATATATTAGGGAATGTAATTCAAATTTCATATAAATACTTAGGCTAAAACAAAAGCTGGCTACTTATTATTTACCTCTGCTCTAGAGACCTATAATTTCTATTCCCTGGACTATGGGTATATTATTCAGGTATATTTTTAAAGTACCCAATAAAATATTCAATTCAATATGTGGCGGAGACTTGAGAAGTTATGTGCTATCTACATCATGGAAATCAAACATTTTTAAAAGACAACATTTCTTCTGAGGTTTTCACAAATAAATGAAACCGTGAACTCTTCTGTGTACTCTGAAAAGACTATTTGAGGAGACTTTCTCATCAGCAGCAGCTTTTTCTTTCCTCATTACATATCATAATACACACACACACATTTACTCACATCAAAGATGGAAGATGAAGAAGGATACATGATGTTGAATGTACGGAGGAAAAGAAAGAGTTCCATCCAAGTGACTCAACTTGCATCTAAAGGTATGGAATTTAGTTTTGCTTTTCAGTTGGTATGGATTACTAAAGTAGTTTCCAATATTCTTTTCTATTATATTCGGGGACTGTTTCATGCTTTTGGTGATTTTCTCTCTCACCTTCTCTTTTAATAATAATAACTAAAAAATAACAATCACTCTAACCATTTAAGAAACACCAATTGCAGGCACTATACAAAGTGTTTTAACTATGTTCCTTCATTTAATCTTACAAAATTCCTATACAATCATCTCTGTCTCCCTCCCCTCCAATTTATCAATGTGACACTAACACTTGTTTGAGATACTTAGTGTGGTATAATTTCTTAAGGATATCCTCCCGGGAAACATATACACTGAACTAAAATTAAGAATTAAAAATTAGTGAATATCTGGTGCTATTCACCTCCTTATCATTCATAGAATAGGTCGTTTAATTCTACTTTTTAATTCAACTTGTGAAAAACTTTAAAATATATTCTTCACTAGTTTGACTCAAATAAAAGTTTGCAACCCAGTTGTACACATGGTGCAAATGCATCCTGCCACCTTACTGTGATATGGCAAAAATATATAAACAGAAATGAAAGTTACAAAATATCACAGTTTTTTAGTTTATCTGTCTGTGCTACTGCTTTCTAAATATATCTTTTTTGATGACTTTTTCACATATGGGAATTTTACTTATTTTTTGAGTCCGTCCTCAAGTATCAACCACATTTAAAAATTCATTAATTTCTCCAGAGAAATATTTATTCATACTATTATTGCTCCTTCCCTTGGCCTTTTATTACAGCACTAGTATCACTGATTCATCGTAGAGTTTTATATATGTGCCTATTTACAAAAAATTATTACAGCTTTCATGTGAATTTTTATAAATTTCTACTGTTTCAAAAGTCTTTTATCTATCCCCTACACTCAATTTTCTTTTTTTGAGTCACGGTTTCACTCTGTCACCCAGACTGGAGTGCTGTGGCCACTCCCGGCCACCGCAGCCTCGACCTGCTGGGCTCCGGCGATCCTTCCGCCTCAGCCTTCCGAGTAGCCGGAATTACAGGCGCGCGCTACCAGCCCGGCTAATTTTTAATTTATTGTAGAGATGAGGTCTTGCCAAGTTGCCCAGGCGGGTCTCGAACCCCGCGGGCTCAGGCAATCCACTCACCCCAGCCTCCCAAGGAGCAGGATTACAGGCTGAGCCAGAAGCCCGGCTCTCAATTTTCATTTCGCTTTTGGAAACTAGAGATATTAAGGCTGAAAACCTCAAAATGTAGTGGCCACTGTGAAGATTTTTTTCACACTTTGTTCTTAGATGTCTCTAAGAAGGCAAAATGTGTAGATTTGAAGCTACTAGATATTTAAGAACACATATTAATATTTATATTTTGTACCTTTTGATAATATTAGTAAAGCTGGAGGCAAGATATTTTTCATATAAATTTTATTGACAGTTGGAGATTTGTTCTTATACAGTTTCATTTAATTTTGTGATTGCATATTGGTAAATATTTTCTCAGATGTTGGTTTCCAATGATAGTACAAAATTGCATAATTAATGTATCCCACTATGTATAGTAGTTTCAGAATCATGAAATAATGGTATTATTAAAAATATAATTACTCAAAACAGATTAAAATATTTTTGCAGTGATCTATCACAGAAACTGAGAACTGAGTACCGTATGTTCTTACTCATAAGCGGACCTTAAACAATTATCGTAATACTATAAGAAAGGGATTGGCAGTAGTGGGAAACTGCCAGAGAATGGGGTGGGGTGGGGGGTGGGTGGGTGGGTTGGGATTGGCAGTTAAGAGAAACTGCTAGGGGGAGGGTGGGGCACACCTCATCAACAAGGTACCTGCATAATCAACATTTGTATACCTTACCCTGAATTGTTCCCCACATCTTTAAAATTAAAAAATTAAAAAATTTTTTTGCAGTTAAAAAAATAATCCTTAGTATATATTCCATGAGCATGCACAGTTAAATTATGTTCTAAAACTACTTGAAATAATTCCTCTCTCTGTGGTGAAGCCACTTACAATACCTAGTTAGGTTTCTTTTCTCTATTTTCTCATTCTATTTTATAAATTATTGTCTTTTTTATTTTGCTTTAACTTATTTTATAATTTTGTAAAACATTTACATGTTTTTTGAGTCAAACCTATCATATATGGTGACTTCCAGAGAAATACACCTTCCCAAAATCCAGCTCCATTCATAAGATTTTATCATTTTGCATTTTTATCTTTTTAGTGTTCACTTAGTTATTCTCATTTGTTTGTTCTTCCAAATGGCTTTATAATAAATTTTGTCGGCTCACTCACCCCAAACAACAATGACAACAAAACAATCTGATATAGCATTTCAGTATCCTAAATTACTTCTTAATTTATCAGCTAACTAACAGTTTGTCTTTATGAAATTTTGCATTTGTATTCAACAACATGATTGCATTCATGTTATTCAGTTTTTGGTTTGTCTTGTTTTCCTCATATTGGCTTGGGGTACTTGAGCATATGTCTAGCTTCCTTTTTATATATTTGGTTTTGTTTGGTTAGCTATATGTAAGTAAGTCCTTCCTTTCACCTATATTTTTAAATGATTATGGGATTATACAAGACATTAATTTTCATCTGTTAATTTTATAACTGTAGCTACTAATTATTTTATTGTTTCTTAGATATGGTATTTTTAAATGAATTCTTTTGGTTTTGTCAAATATGTACTCATATTGCCCTCAGTTAATTTTATCTCCTTTTTTCTAATGTTGCTGCCTATAAATGTATTATCTTGTCTAATTGCATTAGATAATGCCTCCTAAACAGTAGTAAATAGTAAAGGAGATTTGGAATATTATTGGTCTTTTTCTGGACTTTTGTAGAAAAGCTTTTAGTTTTCTTGATTGAGTAAGATGTTAGTTCCTGGGTTTTTTTTTTTTAACATAAAGGTATTGAGTTTTATCAATTTCATTTTTTATACCTATTGAGACAATGATACAGTTTTTCTAGCTCTATTAATACGACATGGATAGACTTCAAATATTGATTAATCCTAGTATTTATAGAATAAACCCAACATGGTTGTAATGTGTTTTAATTATTAGTAGTGTATTTAACATTTTTATAGGAACATTCATAAGACTGATTAGTTTTGGGGTTTTTTTTTTTTTTTTTACTTTATTTTTAATTTTTATTTTTTGGTGATAAAAGACTATTTTAACCCTTTTAAGTTAAACTATACTACTTCCTTACACAAGAAAACACAGGGTAACGAAAGTGTTATTTTCTCTGGCAGATAGTGTGTATTCTAAAAATTTAGATGAAGCATATAACAGAGCCAAATATCCTGGCACCAATAAAATGACTGTTAGCTATCAAATACCCAGAAACTTGAAGAATATTTTATTAGAATCACTAGAGTAGACTGTGAAACTCTACTTTCACTTTATAATTAGCGGAGATCTTTAAGGCATAAGTTGTGCCTCCATGACAGACACATAACAAAAATTTTCTTCTATGAGTAAACATCTCCTATATTCTCAGTTTCAAGTCAGGATACTGCTTCCATTGTCAAGTAGTTTTGAGCAGCTGACACAATTCTGCTCCAATCATAGAAAGTGGCTTTTAGGAAATCCCCGATTTTGCTCTTTTCACCTGTAATATGAGAATGTCAGACTCAATGGCAACTAAGTTCTGCTTTAAGGTTCTATGCTTAAAAATCCTTGAAAAAGATAGAAATCTCGTAAACTTTGATTATTATAATTCTGGTAAATTTCTCTCTCTCTCTTTCTTTCTTTTGAGTTGAAGTTTCATTCCGTCACTCATACTGAAGTGCAGAGGCATCATCATGGCTCATTGATAGCCTCTACCTTGTAGACTCAGGTGATCGTTGTCTCAGCCTTTTGAGTAGCTGGGACTACAGGCACACACCACCATGTCTGGATATTTATTTGTTTATGTATTTATTTATTTTTTAATAGAGACAAAGTCTTGCTAAGTTGCCTAGGCTGGTTTTGAACTCCTAGGCTCAAGCAATCTTTCTGCCTCAGCCTCCCAAAGTGCTGAAATTACAGGCGTGAGCCATTGTGCCTGGCCTCAAATTCTTTTTCTCATGTGATATTCTATTATGTTCACAGGTGCCTTTAGAACTAGTAGAAAATTAGTCTATGGATCTTTAGCTCATTGCTTTTTCTGTTACATTATTCAGGGATATTTTCCACATTTATGTTCACATTTTACAACTTTATTCAGAACACAAGTATTTCACAAATATTTTAGAGTTTTGAATAGTAATCATAGACTTTTTCACACTAGGTTTTATTTTTACAACATTGCATTAAATATTACTTTTTTGTTTTGTTTTGTTTTGTTTTGAGTCCAAGTCTCACTCTGTTGCCCAGGCTGGAATGCAGTGGCACACTCACAACCACTGAAGTCTCTACCTGCTGGGCTCAAGGGATCCTTCCACCTCAGTCTTCCAAGTGACTGGAACCACAGCCACATGCCATCATGACCAGTTATTTATTTATTTAGTTGGAGAGACAAGATCTTGCCAAGTTGCCCAGGGTGATCTCGAATCCCTGGGGTCAGGCAATCCTCTCACCTCAGTTACCCAAACTGCTGAGATTACAGCTATAAGCCATCACACCTAGCCTACTTATCTTAATTACTGAGGTTTTGTGGGGCCCTCTTAAGTTTGAGCCCTGGGTGAGTGCCTCACCCTAGTCCTGGCCCCGAGAAAGGAAGTCAAAAGGGATGGTTATAGGAACAAGAGCAAACCGGTCTTCCCCAGAATTTTGTCAAACAACAGATCAATATATTAAGAAAAGTAGATATATAATATTTAAGTAAAGGGATACACAAAATGTGCATTGTCTCAATAATGTATTGCAAAAAATAGAACAAAGAATATATGTATAATATAAATAAATCAAAATCAGTAACTGCAGATAAATCAGAAAACTTTTACTTATAAAAGCCCTTGACTTTAGTAATATAATTTAGAAAATAATTTATAATTGTGTAACATATCTAATATGTTATAAAACCAATAAGAACAAAAGGAGTCGTACAATTAAATCAGAGATGTAGGCACTATGTAAGCACAATTTTGAGCAGAATCATATAGATGAATGTAACAGGATAGAGATTCTGGAAGCAAAACTTCAATATCTTAACCAACTTATCTTCAACAAAGCCTTCACCAACAGCCACTGGGGAGAGGAGAACCTATTCAGTAAATGGTGCTGGGAAAGCTGGCTGATCACATGCAGAAAAATGAAACAGACCCCCTGCCTAACTCCCTCCACAAAAATCAACTCCAAATGGATCAAAGACCTAAATGTAAAATTAAACTATAAGAATCTTAGAAAAAATTCAGGAAACACCCCTTCAGAAATTGGAATAGTCAACCAATTCCTGATCAAAACCCCCGATGCTATGTCAGAAGAGATAAGATAGAGAAGCGGGACCTCATCAAACTGAAAAGCATCTTCAAAGCAAAATAAATCATGAAAAGAATGGGGAGATAGCCCACAGAATGGGAAAAGAATATTTGCCAACTATATATTTCACAAAGGCCTAATACACAGGATCTTCAAGGAACTCAAACATGCTGATAGGAAAAACAACAAACAGCCCATTAAAAAATGGGCGGAGACTTTTGGCAAGATGGTGACAGGGCAGTTTGGTCTGTGAGACCCTCCGGGAAAGAGAACACACATAAAGACTCTAGCTCTCCCCCAGGGAACTGTAGCTTACATTGTCAGCAGCCTGCTCTTCACAAGGTGCTCAGCCGCTGCCTCAGCCACCTTAGCCATCTTAGCCTCAGCCACGGCAGCAGCTCCCAATGCTGCCACCCCTCCTGTTGCCCCACCCATGCCTGAGGTGACCCACAGCTCAGGACCATAAAGCCCCAGTGAACACGCTCTACTGAAACTGCTGCCACTGCTGCCACTGCCACACCCTACCCCTTGCCTGGACCCGGGCTCATGGAGCTTTTTTCACACATCATGAAGCTGCGGCTGCCGTAGTAGCTACCGTTGCCTCCTCCCTCCCATCCTGGCGGGCCTCTGACCTCTGCCCAGCTCTGCTTGCATTGTTTGGCAGTCTCTAGCTGCTGCAAAAAAAGAGCAACTGGAGTGGTGAGACCACCAGCTGGGGATCCAAGGTAACAACATCAAAATGGGAAGGACAGAAGCCCCTACCACTTGCTAAATAGACACAGGCCGGATCTGAGTGGCAGATTTGGCAGACACCCCAGACCTAAACCACCCTCCACAGTAGGCCAGGGGCAACTGACCCTAACTGTGGACAAATCTACCAGCCTGCAAAGACAGCTAGAAATCAGAACTGAAAGTATGTTGGACTTACAGGAAAAGTCTCAGAGTGTGCTTGGCTGGTTCTATTAATTTACTGACTTTATTCTATTCTTTTGTTTTGTTTTATTTTGTTTTACTCTGTAGACTCTATCTTTGTATGGAGGAATAGCACACCAATAAGGAGGTTGGTTAGCTTTTATATTAGCATCATTGTATGTTTTAGTTTTTCGTATGATTGTTGGTTAGTTTGTAGTTGTTTATTGTTTTTCTTTTTACTTGTTTCAGTCTTCGTGTCTCTTTTCATTTGTTAGTCAGTACGTTTGTCTGTTTTCCCTCTTAACTCCACTCTCTCTCCACCTCCCTCTTCCCCCACTATCTGCTCCATTCTTTCCCCCTTTTTAACCTCATTTTGCTTTCAGGGAGTAAACCTATAATCCCACTGCATGGACAGATTGCAATGCAGTGGGAAGTGGGTTCCAGATTATCCATACACCTGTCAGTGGATATTGGGATCTGCAGATAGATTTTGAATCACAACTCCTCCCTTAATTTAATCTCAAAACTGCAAAAAGGACTGCGCCCCAACCTACAGTCCAACCCCAGAATTGAACAAAGCAAGAGGATATACATAAGGAAGAATAGGAGATTGAACAAACAGAAGTAAAAGCAACCCCTCCATGCCTGAACGTCAGAATTAAAGAAGACGGGGGAGAGGAGGGAAGGAAAAAGTAGGGAGGAAAAATCTGCACAAATGAAGAAAAACCAAAAGAAGAATATAGGTCTCTCACAGACCCCTGGGAGGTCATACACTGAGAAACAAAGCACTGAATTCCATATGTTTTCACTCATAAGTTGATCTTGAACAATTATAATGCTATAAGAAAGCAATTGACAGTAGTGGAAATTGATCAGGGGAGGGAAGGTAGAACTGGCAGTTGAGGGAAACTGATAGGGGAGCGAGGGGCATACCTCATCAACAAGGGTACCTGCATGATCAATGTTTATAGACCTAACCCTGAATTGGACCCCACATCTTTATAATAAATACATTTTAAAAAGGGCAAAAGACATCAATGGATACTTCTCAAAAGAAGATATTTGAGCAGGAAACAGACACATGAAAAAATGCTAAGCCTCACTAATCATCAGAGAAATGCAAATCAAAGCCATATAGAGATATCACCTAACTCCAATAAGAATGGTCATCATTAATAAAACAAAAAACAACAGATGCTGGAGAGGATGCTGAGAAAAAGGAAACACTTCTACACTGTTGCCAGGAGTGTAGACTGGTTTAACCTCTATGGAAAACAGTGTGGTGATTTCTAAAAGAACTAGAAATTGACCTGCTATACAACCCAGTAATCCCTTTTTTGTAACTATACCTGGAGGAACTCAAATCATTCTACAAAAAAGATACCCGCTCACACATGTTTTCTGCAGCACTATACACAATAGCAGAAACATAGAACCAATCGTGCTGCTTATGAAAACTCAACTGGATTTTAAAAAATGTGGTACATATACTCAGTGGAATATTATGCAGCCATAAAGAAGCACAAAATTATAGACTTTGCAGCAAGTTGAATAGATCTTAAGTCTACTAGACTCAGTGATCTATTACAGGAACAAAGTACTGAGTACTACATGTGCTGACTCATAAGTGGACTCTGAAAACCTATCATAATACTACAAAAGAGGTTGGCCATAACGGGATACTACCAGGGAAGGGGGTGGGACACATAATGATAATAAGGGTGCCTGATCCTAATCCAGGTGAAATGAGATACAATTGGAGGTCCAAAACTTCACCTGCACCTAGACAACTTATATATCCAACCCTGACTTGCACCCTGCAACTTTAAAATTTTTTTAAAAAACACTTCTTATACAAAGTACAACAGTGAAAGATATCTCATACAACATGTACACAATATAAACACTTCTTATATGACGTACAACAGTGAAAGACACATCTCATACAACATGTAGCTGGTTATAAACATATCCTTCACAAAGTGCAACAGTTACAGACTCATCTCTTACAATAGGCAGCCAGTTATTATATATATATGATAGATTAGATATACATTATAGATATATATAAATCAGTAGATCAGTAGCTGCAGATAAATCAGAAAACTTTTACTTATAAAAGCCCTTGGCTCTATAATATAGTTTAGATAAAAATTAATAATTATAACATATCTAATATGTTACAAACTAAATAGGAGCAAAAGGAGTCTTATAATTAAATCAAAGATACAGGAACTATGCAAGCACAATTTTGAGCAGTGAAACTGCGGCATATAATACGAGAATAATTCCCTGTCAGAGCTGATTTAACTTTGGGAGCTATAGCACAGTATTTCTCCAAAATAGTTTTTATAAATAAGTCTATTTTTGCTGTTTTCCCTATAAAATTCATGTTTTAAAGATGGCTAGAAGAAAAATACATTGATAAAGAGATTAATTTATGGTAACATTTTATTAACATAAATCTTCTGATGAACATAAGATAGATATACATAATATAGTAATTGATATGATTATAGAGAAAAGCAAAGATATCTGACATTTTGTTTAGACGATGCAATATTTTAGACATAGAGCATGTTATGTTATATTCGTTGCAATACTAAAAATAACATGTAGTCTCAGAAAACATTCTTCCTTGATTGCCACACATTTGATCCAAGTTGGAGATAATTGTTCTAGATAACAGTGAGGCAGAGGAGTCCATATTCAAGAACAGAATTTTTGTATCTCACCAGCACTTAATATGGTGCTTGGCACAAAATAAAGTCTCCAAAAAATATTGTGAAATAATGAAGGTCTATCTTCTTAGGAAAAAAATCTTTTGACTTACTTCCTCCATCAGGGTATGAACTTCATTTTTGTAGAGTACATGGAAATTTTTAAACCATCTTCCCATCTATCTTATTCTATTCTCATACCAATCCTTTGTACACAAGACATGCACAAATATTCCTGTTTTAACACTGAGCAAACTCTTAGTTGGATCAAACTGAGAATTCATCTTGTGGGACTCTACTTTTAGGATGACTGATAAAGATCCTTTCTTTTCCTCAGTCCCCAAGCTGAATCTAGTTGTTCGTATGTTGTCAAAACCATATTTGCTTTCTATATCAGATATATTCAACTGAGTTAACTGAGCATATGTATTCACTTCTCAGATGTCTGTCAGTGTCCATCTTGGCATCAGTTTGCTCTGAAACTTGGCTGCACTGGGATTATTCTTCTTGTCTTGACTGTGATTGGATTGAGTATTTCGGGTAAGTGAGTCATGAACATATTTCAGAACATTTACTCTGCTTCCATCATAAGTATCAGAGCATATTATATTTGGCCACTCCAAACTTAGTGAAAGACCAATGAAATAGAAAGCTAGAAAACCATGCTTCTAACAATCAGCCATATTCATTGTAAAAACAGTCTTTCACACATTTCTTCTTAATTGCTCTGAGAGTCATCATGGGGGTATTACACATGCTCTCCAAGAACTTAACAGAAGATGACGATTGAGACAAAAAAGGTGATAAGAAAGAAAAGTAAAGATTTCAATTATTTACTTTATTAAGAGTTTACTAAATTTCAGACTGAAGTAGGCAGTTTCTTACTTGGAATAGAAATAATTATACTCATTCCGAAGATGAGAAACTTCAGCAGAGAGTGTAAGCAATGTGAGAGTTTAAGTAATGCCCTTAAATTGATTTATCTAGTAGATAACAGGTAACCTAATATCTATGTGAGCCCACTTGTTATGTTTTTTTCTTGTTTGTTCATGTATGCAGCCTCTAAACTAGACCCTTTGTCCAGTTTAGAACTGAATACCACATCTTCTGACTCAGAAGTAGGACCTGAATGTTAATCACATTAGCACAAAGAAGGCTCGGCAGCTTGGACACTACCATGTCCAACTGGACACTACCGTGGGGGTGGGGGTGGCGGGGAAGGGTACATAACAACACAAAGGTACCTGGTCCTAAACCAGGGAATGTGAGGACCAGTTGGAGACTCAAACTTCACCTGCACGCAGTCTACTTGTGTAGCTAATTCCGACTTTTACCCCATCTCTCTATAGCAATAATAATATTAAAAACTAGAGTCTTTGCTACCAGTGCTATTGCCTTTATCATCTGACAATATTCAAGCTTGTTGAGAGAATGTAGTTTCCCAAAGTGATAACTATAACACATTCAATTGCACCACACATTTCAGCATTCAATTCTTTTAATGGTTTTTCCTTATTTCCCAGTGATATCCTTAATGCAAAAATCATCCATTGAAATAAGGTGTGTGGATGTTCAACAGAACAGGAACAAAACAGGTAATTTTGTGATTGGAATTTCCTAAGAAGTAACAGTTAATATTTGGTATATACCATGCATGACCTTAGTCACAACAATTCATATGTTAAAATACTGTTATGATCCTGTTTTTGTGTTTAAGAGGACTGAGACATAGAAAGGTTAAGCAATGTGTTGAGGGTGGAATAAGCAGTAAGTGATGATGCCAGGAATTGTACTTGGGTCATCTGACTTCAGAGTCCACAATCTGGTCTTCTGAAGCCTCTGCTAGGACATTCAACTGTTAATTTTCAGATATCAAGTTAAAAAGTAGACTATACCTCTGAGTAAAATAGTTGATTATTTTAATGAAGAGTTCAGTTTGGTTTGAAGACAAAACAACCGAAAATATAGAATGAATTCTTTACTATTTACTATGTTTCCTCAACATGTAGCAATCATAATCTTGTTTCAATGTGTGTTAATAAAATGTGTGTTAATAAAGGCAACTATTGTTGAGTGACTGTATCAGAATGCGATGTGTTCTGATTCTTGTAGAACAGAAAATTTAAGAAACCTGAAAAATTATTCTGGAAAATGCTATTCCATAGATCACATGAAGTAGACAAATATATCATTTGACAATTAGAAATTTTCCTATAATTTTTCTCTGTGGAATTTCTCATTAATTTATGCAAAAGAATAGTTATTTGCTTTGCATTTTGCTTGTTGGTTAAAGTCAGAACTTTTTAGATGTGGTTAAGATTGTTGTTCATGTAGGGTAATAAGCACTGGTGATTAATTTAAGAAAACAAATAGTCTTGACTCTACCATCATCTAATTGGGTGAACTTGAACAAGTTATTCTGTCTCTCAACATCTTAAAATGTAAGATGTGGCTGTCTAAATTATTTTAATAGTATTTTCCTATTTTAATATGCTCAATATAGCTGGTCACTAATTCCCAATTCTTGGTATCAGAATGAATAGTGGGACTAAAAATCTCAAAATTATAACAAATATATTGTTCTCATAGCGATAATCAAAGACTTCTGAGTATTTATACTGACTTGTGTGCATGTGATTGGTGTGGTGTGGTGAGGACAGGTTAGAAATAAAACACTTATTCTTTCTTTCTGTTTCTTAGAGAGACCAACTCTGTTAAAGTGCCCAACACATTGGCACCAGCTCCAAGAGAAATGTTTGTTTTTTTCTTTCAATTCAGCCTCCTGGGAAAACAGTTTATCTGACTGTTCCACAAAAGAATCCACTTTGCTGCTTGTTCAAAACCAGGAAGAATTGGTAAATCATTAAATAAAATACCTTCATAAAACTGTAGCACTTTCTTTAAACCCTATCAAGATCTCTGGTCATAAACCCAAAGCTTTTATGCAATGGAAATGAAGACTTTGACTTCAAAAAACTCACAGTTTGGGAAATTAAACAGACATGGACACAAATAATTGAATACAAGGTAATAAATACAACAGTAGAAATAAAAATATGTGGAAATATCACAAAAAATTTACACTGATGAGGAGTTAAGAAAGACTTCAGAGAGAGAGAAAGAGTGATGCTTAAACTAGGTTTTAGGAGATAAGTAGAAGATACAAAAGAATAAACTGTTTCAACATTCAGTAAATTCTCTTCCATTTATAGACACTCACACAGAGCCACATAAATCCCGGGCTTCAATTTTGGATTGGATTAAATTTCACATTGTCTGTGAAGAAGTGGAAGTGGATAAATGGCTCCTTTTTAAATTCTAATATGTGAGTATTAAATGAGCTAATTTTAATATTCATCAGGTTTGCATCGCAAGGTAGTAAAGTTGTTGAAGACTGAGTTTTGTTACTTAATTTGTTTTAGAAATCAAGAGGTTTAGAATAGGCTTAGAAGATGGATGATTCAGAAGTTGGTTGAAAAGTTTCACACATGAAAATAAATCAGCCCATTATAAGAATTTTTTTTTCTGCAATGGAGTTTTAAGGACAAAGAGCAGACTAACTTATTTTGGAGGGTAACATGAAATTAAAAATGATGTCTAGCTGGAGACTGTTGGCACACATAATTTCTTAAGTAGCATTTTTCAAACTGTAGGAAAATATACCTTAGTGAGTCTTGAGACCAATTTAGTGGGTCAGAGCTAACATTGAAAGAGTGATTATAAAAGCAAAAAAAAAAAAAAAAGTAAATATCAAAGTGCGAACCCACTTTGGGTAGTACTTAAAAGGAACTACCCACATTATAACAAATGTTGTGGCATATTTTAACCAGTGTAGTGAAAGAGACAGGTGTTTGAGAAGGTGTGTATGCATAAATCACAAAACAATCATTGTGGTTTTCTCTTTGTTGTTTCATTATAGTTTCTTGTGTAAGATGAACATAAATAGAATAAGAAGGCTGATGCTACACAGTTAAATTTCATATTTTAGTACAACTCAGTTGCTGTAATTGTACAACAAAGGGCAGGCACTTTTTTCTCCACACAAGCAAAAGTGTGTAGGCATTCAACCAAGTTCCTGTAAAGAACTATCAATGACTTTTTTCCAAAACAGATGATATTATTGAGAGCTATATTCAATGAGTCTTTGAATGATTTAATCAATTTTACATAATTTACATCAAAATGCACTTTTATTATTAAAAAAACAAGAGGTTGTGTTTAAGCCACATTTTAAACATACTTTTCAAATGTGAGACTCTAAAATGGAGATCATTTAAAAATAAATGTTCTGAACTAGAATAAACTTATGAAAAGGCAAATATATCCATTCCGTTTAATAACATCTCTCCTGATTTTAAAATGCTTTCTGGGGATTCTTTTCTATTTGATTTACAAAGAAGTAAAAGTATATCAACTGTTAACTGATTTTTTACCTTTTTATACATAGTAAATGTTAATTTGGATTTATTAATATAGGTTGTATGTGTGTTTCTTAACTGGGTTATAATGTAAAATGTTTATTTTGCTGTGGTTCATAGTAAAAATGAAATTAGAAAATTCTAACATATGAACAGAAATATATGTAAGGTAGTTGTATTAGATTCAGTCAAACCTCCCATTTTATTCTGAGAAGAAAAACGATGCTTTGATTAAGACAGTAGTGGGCAGATAAACCTGGAAGGTATCATGTTATAGTGGAAAGAGTATCAGTTAGACTCTCCTTTTATTCTAATGCATTGAGCCCTGGTTTTTAGGCAAGGGAAAAAAAGGGAAGGGAGAATAGTAATTTTTTTCACAGTATTGTTTTGGAGATTAAACAACATAATGTGAGAGAACTATCCAGATATCTCATCAAGGAATACCTGGGAGACCACTGAGGGACCTTTGGAAAGGGAATCATTGACGTGGCCAAATTAACATTAAAAAATTATCCGGAAGAAGAGAGAATTAGAAGGGTGAAAGAGATAAAATACAGGAAACTTTTGCAATAGCCCAGCTGAAAGAAGTTCACAGTTTGACTAGAATGTTGGGCAGTAGAAAAAAATCAGACTTGCAGCTCAAAGGCTGCATGAAAAAATGGAACAAAGAAAAACAACTGTGATGGAGTCCTGCCCACTGTCACCAGCTCACCTATTTGAGATAAATGGGTGGCTTGAACTTACCTTATTCTTGCAACCCAACCCTAATACCGCCTACCCCTACCCCATAGTTTGAATTTCATCCCCCGACCCCACCTGCAGTGAGTTGCAGGATTTATGTTTGTCTGCAACTAATATTATATGGACACAGACACCCACTAATCTCAGATTGAAATGAGTGAAATGAGAATAAAAGGATTCCCTGGTTACATATCCAATGAACTGAGCCTCTTTTCCTCACTGCTTCTACATTCTATAGACCCTGTATATCCACCATGCCTCTAAGTATTTATCATATTAATTGAGTACATGCTTTGTCTAAGCATTTTTTCAGTTTCATATGTATCATCTCAATGTCTTCCCCAGATATTAGGTATCTGTAACTGTATATTTAAAAAAGGGGAGGCTCAGTGAAGTTAAGAAACTCGTCATATGACCTATTGGTAGTAGAATAAGAAGATTTAATCCTGTTTCCAAACCTTCTCTTTAAAAAAAAAAATCATAGCCGGGCTCGGTGGCTCAGCCTGTAATCCCGCGCCTTTGGGAGGCTGAGGTGAGTGGATTGCCTGAGCCCGCGCGTTCGAGACCCGCCTGGGCAGCGAGACCTCATCTCTACAATAAATCAAAAAAATCAGCCGGGAGTGGTAGCGCATGCCTGTAATTCCGGCTACTCAGAAGGCGGAGGCGGAAGGATCGCCGGAGCCCAGCAGGCGAGGCTGCGGTGGCCGGAAGCGGCCACTGCACTCCAGTCTGGGCGACAGAGTGAGACTCCAACTCAAAAAAAAAAAAAAATCATTATGAAGTTTCTTGTTAGAAGAATTTTTCCAATGATGAACTTGAAAGTTCCAGGGGTCTATATGACCTTTGTCTTAAAAGTTCATACTGTTATATATGACTGCATGCTAAATAATTTAGCATTCCAGCATTTTCTGAAAGTCCTAGGAAATAGTGGCTACATGAGCATAATTACGAGAAAATCCTAAACACTGAAAGAAGCTTTTCTTTTGTTCAACAGATTAAAAGTTAAAGGTAAAGCTGAAGAAAACCGTTGTGTTTCCATTTCACGCAAATATATTTATTATGAGAAATGTGATGTAGAAATTGGGTGGATCTGCGAAAAAGAACAAAAGCCTGTCAGAAATAAAGTGTGTCCTGACTCCTAACTATGAATCCCATCTCAATTTCTTTACTTGGTATTACAGATCTTTGTACTCTTAACTGCATGAACTTTTCATGCCATCTAGTGTACATTTAGTGGCACAAAGTGAACAAATGCAGATAACTCTATAACTGAGATTTACAGAAGTTCATGTCCATTGTATTCATTTTATAAACAAGAAAACAGAGACATAGAGAAAACATGTATCATTTTAAGAGACAATGACATCCTCTAATGAAGGAATGGAGGATATACCAACCCTACATATGCCAGATTGGTATATTGACTATTTTAAGTGGAAAACATTGGAGAATTTGTTGTTTCAGAGAAGATGAGCTGGCTCTTCTCTTCCTTCATTCAGCAAGACACAAAAATTCCTCTGGGAGGTGTACGCTCATGGAACTAGGGCAAGAAAAATAACCCTTTTCACCAAACACTTGGGATTGGAGGATGCAATGGACCTGAATAAATATACTTAATGAAGTAATTCTCATTTCACCTGTTTTACACCACCCTCTCATATATCTTTTAGTGACTCCATTAGAATATTTATTGCCCTTAGCCGACTTTTCTTTGTCCTGTCGTTTCATTTCAAATGTATTGTTCTCTGTCTAAAAACTGTAAAAGCATCTTGTTTGGTCACTTCCTGAAACTTCACATTTGTGAAGACTCCCCAGGTACATGTAAAACTAATGCAGTTTGTATACTTTTTTCTTATTAATATTCCTGGTGCCAATTTGGTTTTCATATCTAGCTGAAGAGCCCACTAAGAACTCAAAGGGAGGGTGGAGGTAATCTCTGGCTCCCCTACAACAGAAACAAGCCTAGACCTGCTGAGAGGAATTGGAGTCTAATCCTGGTTTATATGTGCAGACTTCATATCCCCACTATATCATGATTCACCTCCAGACAAGTTGTAGTAAATGATGTATAAAGTCCTGTGCTTCTATCACGTTTGTACCACCACACAACAGAATTGTGGTAGAACACTGATTAAAGCCCATTCCTCTAAATGTGACACCAGGGATCCCTAGCTAAAGGAGCTAGGGAAGAGACCTTAACTCTTCCAGTCATCCCATCGCCCTTCCCATGTTAATTTTCTCATTACATCTTTTTCTTCCATTTCCTTCTTCCTATGGCTCATGCGCAAGCTATAGAGAATACGTAATTAAATTCTTCATTATTCTAGTGGAAAATAAGTAACATCTTTTTAACTCTGCTGCTGGTGAAACTAAAATTAAAAAACAGAAGTGTTTATTATGATACAGCTTTCAAATGCTCAAAAGCCAGATTTTCCATAGAGATCAAATACGAGATAAAGCGAATTTACCTTATAAAGAGGCATAATGAAATTTCTGAAAAATGAACATCTGTTTACTAATTCAATGCCATATTGAATTATATAAATTCAAGTTCATATTATAATGATAACACCTCAATTCCTGTATCCCTTGAGTGGACATTTATAATACTTAATGATAACTTTTGAACAGATCAAAAAATCAGAGTATAATTTGTTCTATGCCAATTGCTTAGAAAATAAATTGCTTAGGAAAACCTTTTAAATAAATTCATTATTACAAAATAATATATAACTAAAGGGAGATGTTGAAGTGTTTGACACTTCTGAGAAAAGACATGTAATGACACTAGTAGAACAGAAATCTAATGAAAATATCCCCATGATGACCAATGTACATTCCTACCTTTCTTGATTATTATAGCAGCCTTCTAAAGTGATTCAAGATAAGGCTAAGTGCATCGAGTTAGTCCAGAATTCATTACAAACATTTACTTTTCTTCCTTTCATACTTGTAAAAACCTGAACTCAAGCAATGAAGCTAACCTTGAGAAATTTGGTTATCTGTCACTGTCATGTGCCATTGTGGTATTAAGTAATTAAACCTACTACGTATTGGATATAATACTGCTGAGATCATCCCTGAAACTCAAATACAAGGGAATGATTGCATGAGGAAGGCATGTCTAACCATATTCTAGGCAGATTAAAAAAATTTTAGGTCTAAGGGAAATGGATTGAGTATTTGAGTCAATGTTAATTGACATTAACTACAATTTCAAGCCATGGGTGGGGGTGGAGAAAAAGATGAAAAGAGATAACAAATGTTGGTAAGCATATAGAGAAAATAAAAATCTTATACACTGCTGGTGGGGATTAAAATTGATGCAGCCATTATGGAAAACAGTATGGAGTCTCCTCAAAAAGATAACAATAGAAATACCATACAATCCAGCAATCTTACTTCTAGGTATACATCTAAGGGAAATGAAATCTGCACCTCACAGAGATATCTGTACCCAATGTTTATTGCAGCACTATTCACAATAGCCAAGACTTGAAATCAACCTGTATCCATCAGGGGATGAATGGATAAAGAAAATGTGGCATACATATGTATATATACTTAATACATATACTATATATGTATAGTCATACATGTATAATATATACTATATGTGTGTATAGACAATGAAATATTATCCAGTTCTGAAAAAAGGAAATCCTGTCATTTGCAACAAATTAAATGAAACTGGAGGGTATTATGCCACATGAAATAAGCCAGACACAAGAAAGAAAAATATTACATGATTTCATTCATATGTGTACTCTGAAAAAATCAAACTCACAGAAGCTGAAGTAGAATGGTGGTTACCAGGTGGTGGGGGACTGGGAGAAAAGGGGATGTTAGTTAAATGGTATGAACTTTCGTCACAAAATGAATACATTCTGGGCATAATGTACAGCATGTTGATTATGGGTAATAATACTGTACTATGCCATAAGAAGTACAAAATCGTGGACTTTTCAGCAAATTGGATGGAATTTGAGACAATTATTCTTAGCAATCTATCATGGAAACAAATAACTGGATACCACATATTCTCACTCGTAAGCAGGACCGGAACATTAATCACAATAGCACAAGGAAGGGATCAGCAGTCACAGGACACTGCCAGGGAGAGAGGAAGGGGAGGACACATAATAACATATAGGGTACCTGATCTTAAACCAGGGGAAGTGAAGATCAGTTACAGACCCAAACTTCACCTGCACTTACATTACTTATGTACCCAATCCTAACTTGTACCCAACATCTTTATAATAAAGTAAATAATAATAATGGTGTAGTGTTGACTTGAAATTTGACAAGAAACCAGATTTTAAGTATCCTCATCCCAAACACACAGGCACACATGCAAATAATATGGGTGGTTATGGATATGTTAATTAATTTGATTGTACTAGTTATCACACAATGTCAAGGTATGTCAATCATCACTTGGTCACTTTAAATACATACAATTTGTATGTGTGGATTATATATTTTAAAATTAAAAAATTAAATAGAAAGGAGATCTGCCATCTACATTTCTGATGTTACTTTCCCCGTGAAGCCCATGCCCCAGGCACACAGACTTCTTAACGTTATCCAAATAAAACCGAATTTCTTTGTTCTTTGCCTAGAAAATACTAGCTATTGAAGATGGCTTAAACCAAATGCTAATTCTTTTACAAAATTTTCCCAAACCTTTTGGCTCCTCATAATCTGTAATCTATTTATCCCATTTTTCTGAAATATGATTTAATTATTTGCTATACTGTATTGTAGTTGTTTTTATGTTCAAAAAGCTGGTTCCACTTCTCTCTTGGTTGGAGTTGGATAATTGCCAAGACAGAACCATTAAATGAAAAAATAAAGACTGTCTCTGACTGCATTTTAATAATTAAGCTAAGAAGTTACTTTTGACAGAATTATCTATTTATGTTGTAGTAAAAGGATCTTGAGGCTGGGCCAGTGAGATTCCTTCTATTTTCTGTGCTGCATGCTTGAATTTGAAGTCTAGTTATTTCTGCTTTGCCCTGCAAATGTTTGTGATGAACTTCATTCTTTTACTTTATGGACTTTTTTTTTTTTTTTGAGTTGGATTCTCACCCTGTCGCCCAGACTGGAGTGCAGTGGCCGCTCCCGGCCACCGCAGCCTCGACCTGCTGGGGTCCGGCGATCCTTCCGCCTCAGCCTTCCGAGTAGTCGGAATTACAGGTGCGCGCTACCACGCCCGGCTCATTTTTTGATTTATTGTCGAGATGAGGTCTCGCTGCCCAGGCGGGTCTCGAACCCGTGGGCTCAGGCAATCCACTCACCTCAGCCTCCCAAAGGCGCGGGATCACAGGCTGAGCCACCGAGCCCGTTTTTTTTTTTTTTTAATTGTTTTTGCCTTTGTGTTTTTTCTTGTTTTCTTCCAAATGAGCAAAACAGAACAGAAAAAGAAAAACAGTTCTGTTACAATCAGAAGTTTATCCACTCCATCCCTTTGCAATATCTTATTTTCTTTATAGGAAATGAAACTGGATAATATATTTGTTTATTTGCTTATTATACTGTTAATGTAACTACTATTAATAATACTATTATTAGGCCCTCTCCATAGTAATATGAACTTCAAGAGAGCAAGGACTTTCTTAGTATTATTAACCAACAAATGATTCTGGCACACAGTAGATGTTCAATAAATATTTCTTACAAATAAATACATTACTAGGTGGTTGTTTGTTAAGGTCTCTAATGTAGCTAGATTGAAGTGGTGACTAGGGATGGCATCATCTCAAAGCTTTGCTCACTTACACATGTGGCTGTGGACTATGGCTGTGGCCTGAATCTCAGTGAGGTGAAAAAAGTGTTCTTTCAAAGGAACTATTTTCCACTAACAAAGCAGGAGAACAGAATAATTTGTCAACATTAAAGAGGTAATGCAATAATAGAGTTAGAACCCAGTTCTTACCTCCCAGGCCTGTGAAGCCAATTGCACTTTCTATCTCAACACAATCTATCAGAGCCCTTTCAAAGTAAACCTCCAGACCCTGTAAAATCAGAATGTACTTTGGATTTGTCCTTTGCAACTCATGAAAAAATTTCTGTATTCTACTTTGGGAAACAAGTAATTGCTACATGACTAAAAATGTGCAGGCGAGCATATTCAAACAGGCATAATCATAAAATAAATTCCAATTCTGATTGAAATTGCTTCCAGATAGCTTGTTTTGTTCATAAATCTATGTTCAGATTTTTTTTTACATCATAGTGATTTTCAGGCTTAAAACATGAAAATAATATCTAATTATTAATATTTCATTTCAATTTGTTGTTTGGTGCTAAAGTGAAAAATATAGAATAATTTAAACTGATGATTAATGTATAGGTTAGGTGATTTTTCCTAGAAAACAGTGAAAGGGTGATTTCTATTTAGAAAGCAAGCATCTTGATAACAATTATTTTGGCCTGCTTCTTCACTGTTGTAGTCCAACAACCTGGAAAAATGCCTATTACATGGTATGCACTCAGTGACTGTTGAGTAAACGATGACACAAAAACAAGTATACCTTTTCCTTGTTAGAACTAAAAGAAATACACTAGAAAAACAATACAAAAATCAATAAAACAAAAAAATTATTTTTTAAAAGATAAATATCAATAAAGAACTGGTTAGAATAGCCAAGAAAAAAGAGAGAAGAACCATATAAACGAAATCAGAAAAGAAAAATAAGACATTACAGCTGATATCACAAATATATGAAACATCAGCAGAGATTATTGTTAACAAGTGTGTACTAAAAATTGAAAACCTGGAGAAAATTGATAAACTTCTGGACACATACCACCTTCCAAGATTGAATCAGAAAGAAATAGAAAATCTGAACAGAATAATAATGAGTAAACAGATTTAATTAGCATAAAAACCTCTCCTAGCAGATAAACTGGATAGCTTCACTGGGTAGCAAAATTCTACCAAAGTTACAAAGGAGTATACCAATTCTCCTCAAATTATTCCCAAAAAGTTGAAAAGAAGAGAATACTTCCTAACTAATTTGCCAAGGCTAGCATTACCCTGATAACAAATCCAGAGAAGAATGTAACAAAAAAAGAACACAACAGGTCAATACCCTGATAAATATAGACACAAAAACTCACAACAAATTACTAGCAAACCTTGGCTCAGTCCTAGCACTTTGGGAGGCTGAGGCAAGAGGCTTGCTTGAACCCAGGAGTCTGAGACCATCCTAGAAAACAAAGAAAGACCTTATCTATTTAAATAACTAAAAAATTAGTCAAGCATGGTGGCATTCACTTGCAGTCTCAGCTACTTGTAAAATTGAAGCAAAAAGATCTCCTGAACTCAAGAGGTTGAGGATGTGGTGAGTTATGCTTGCACCACTGCACTCCAGCCTCTGTGACAGAGCAAGGATCTTACCGAAAATCAAATCAAAACAAATACTATCAAACCAAGTCCAACAGCACATCAAAAATATAATACACCATAATCAAGTGGTATTTATTCCAGATGCAACAATGATTTAACATACAAAAAACAGTAAATATGACTCATCGCATCAACAGAATAGAGAAAAACCATATAATTATCTAAATAGATGCAGAAAAAGTATTTGATAAAATTAAATATTTCTGCATGTTAAAAACCCTGGACAAACTAGGTGTACCAGGAAGATGCCTCGACATGTTGAAAGCTATGTATGACAAACTCACAGCCATCATACTAAATTGGGAAAAGCTGAAAGTCTTTCCTCTAAGAACTGGAGCAAGACAAGGATGTCTACTTTTATCTCTCTGATTCAACACAGTAATAGAAGTACTAACCAGAGCAATCAGACAAGAGAAGGAAATAAAGGGCATCCAAATTAGAAAAGATGAAGTAAAACTGCTTTGCAGATGACATAATCTTATATTTAGAAAAACCTAAAGAGTGTTGTATACAAGAAGAAAAAGAAGCAAGTTTTTTCACAACCCGAAAGTAGTAAAACATTTTACATGTGAAAATTACTCATAGATGACTTAAGTAAGGTCACAAAATTAATGATTCACAGAGCCAGGACTAGAATCCGAATCTCTCCCAAATTATCAAGTCTTTGCTTCTTCCTGTTTCGATGTGAGATGAGGTCTTACCAATTTGCCCAGGCGGATCTCGAACCCGCAGGCTCAGGAAATCCACTCACCTCAGCCTCCCAAGGCATAGGATTACAGGCTGAGTCCCCGAGCCCAGCTTCGATGTTTCTTCTACTTTCCAGAATGCCTATTGTTCATTAGTCATTTGTGTTGTAAATTTTCTCAGTAGTTCCTACCTTCTGAGATTTTTCACACATTTCTCCTAGAACCAGCAGTTGAAGATATTGTGTTATGAAATTTGTTTCTGGATTCTCTTTTTGCAGTAGTGTTAAGTGAACAGAGTCCATCACCACCTTGTGACTGTATTGCATAACTGCACATTTTAAAAGTGCATGGTTCAGGAAAATTTCACATTCATGTAAAGGTTCAATGAACATTTTTTATTGAAAATCTATAGATTGATGTTATGTACCAAGTGTATCTAGTGCACATGCAGGTTTTGGCTGTATGACCAGGAAGATGTCAAATGTCTCTCAACAAACTTGTGTCTTGACGTCCCTCAGTCTGAGCTATTGAACAGGCATCTTGGCATTTCAGGTTCAGAGACAAAGAATGTCCTACGTGACTGAAAGAGGACAGGATCCTAAAAGATGTGCATAGACATCTCTAGTATGTGTCTCTATTTTATTTCTTCTGTGGTATTAGATCATTTGTTTTTATTAAAACTTCTCTTGCATACTTTGGGAGTTGTTGTTTTTTTCCTTTTTGTTTTGTTTTCCTTTCACTTGTATGGACCTATGTAATGCTAAAAATTCCTTAATAGTTTTGGTCTAGGAGGCAGGAAGAACATAGCAGGACTAAATCCATCACTGAGAAAGAAGCAGACAGCAATCACTGGAAAGGGGAGATGTTTGATTATTTTTGCAGTTTGACAGTATTCTGTTTTTGCCCATGCTCAGATATGATCACGGAGTGGCCTTGTTTTGGTCTCACTCCATCATGGCTCCAGGGTGACTTCGTGTAGTTTTTGTCTTCTGTGAAACTATGTTCAGCAGGACACACCAGCTAAGAGCTCTTGGGTATCCTGTTTTCTATCTCAATCCTGCTTTCAGCTAAAGACAAATGAATTCAAACCATAGATGTTAATCTACAATATCCAGATCTTCACTAATGCTGTAATTCTGAGAATCAGGAGATTTTCTAGAGAATACTGTGTGTGGTTAGACTAGAGTTAGTCCTTTGTGCTGGTTTTGTTATAAATTGTGGTATGACTGCAGCAGTACCTAAAATGTTAGATAGGATGCAAACAGCCAAGTGTAACACAGGAAAATACCAGCAAAATTGTTTTGTTTTGTTTTGTTTTTGTTTTTGTTTTTCTTGAGTTGGAGTCTCACTCTGTCACCCAGGCTGGAGTGCAGTGGTACGCTCACGGCCACCGCAGCCTCAGCCTGCTGAGCTCAGGCGATCCTTCAGCCTCAGCCTTCCAAGTAGCTGGAACTACAGGCACACTCCACCACACTGGGCTAATTTTTTTTATTTATTGTAGAGATGAGGTCTCACCAAGTTGTCCAGGCTGATCTCTAACCCGTGGGCTCAGGCAATCCTCTCACATCGGCCTCCCAAAATGCTGGGATTATAGGCATGAGCCAAGGCGCCCAGCCGCAAAATTGTTTTAGGCTTTGAAATAGACTATGAAGCCTGGGACTTAGAACTAAATCCAGACCTTTAAAACATTCCAGTACATTTCTGGGTCTGTCTCAAAGAGCAAGATGTATTTTCTTTCTTTGTTTGGATTATTTTGTTGTTGTTTTCTGGCTTAGTCATGGACCATATACTTGGCTGTTTATAAGGTACAGAAAAGAAGAATTTGCTGTAGTATAAAACATTCCCTTGAGAGTTCCTCCAAAGAAAATCAAGGCTATGCCAAATTTGGCTACTATGTTTTAAATGGTTTGTTTAATCTTCAGAGCAGAAGTGACATTCCCATAAGAAGCAGTACCCTAGATAAGCACAATCCCTATTGGTAAAATAGCCTTCATTTTAACAGGAGTAATCTAACCAGGCAACTTAAGATGTTCAGATTTTCTCACTAGAGTTAAATAATTTCTACAAAGCAAACTGGAGTGTTTTAAAAAGAACAGAAGACAGACTATTATAGTAATGATAGTCTTGAAATTTGTACTCATTTTTGATGAGTAAGGTTTAGTCGATAAGGGTAAGATGATCTCAAAATAAGCATTTGATTGAGGGGGTTAAGGTATAATATTTATAAGATTAAAGGTTGAAATTAATAATGTGAAGGTAAGAACTAGACAGAACCTCTAAAAGAAAATCTACCTTCTGAAATATTTAAGTAACATTTGTCAACATTTTGTCAATACAGTCTCTAAAGAACTTTTTTAGACATTTCGTTTCTAATTGCCATACTTAAGAAATGTTAATGCTATATAGATATATACCTGGTTACATACCACATGGAGAAGCACATTTACACATTAAAAGAATAAAACATGCTCAATCCATAAGAATAGATACTTGCCTGTTTAGGGTCGATGTCATTCCTGTGAGAATGCATGTTTTACAGGAACAGCTATTAAATGCATCCCAACAAGATCAGATGGAAGAGGACAGGCTCACCAAATGGTTAACTCAAAGTGGTAGATATGATCTGAATAAAATGCACAGGGGTATTTTGTTTTTCTGTAAGAGTAGACCAAAGGGTATAAATAGTAACAAGATGAAGGTAAGAGGAAGCATGTGGAGAAGTCAGTCAGTCATCAACACGAAGTGTTAAAGTAAAATAGTAGGCATGATTAGAAGAACATAAACAGAAAGTAATAATGTGATGTGGAGTCAGAAAATTAATTTGGTTCTACCAAATTCAGTGGAAATTTTCTACTCCCTGCAGCTTTCCAGTTTTAGAAAACACTTAAAAAGCCTTGGTTTGAAGTCTCCCAATTGAATGGACACACAGTGACCAAAAGAAGATGCTATTCAGTTATCAAGAGAAGACGATGTATGTTCTCCCAATGAAGAAACATAAATCTGAAGGTCAACACCTTGGAATTTTACTGCTCTACTGGTTGCTTTAG
The DNA here is from genome assembly GCA_027257055.1 of Cephalopachus bancanus. NCBI lineage: Eukaryota > Metazoa > Chordata > Mammalia > Primates > Tarsiidae > Cephalopachus > Cephalopachus bancanus. The sequence goes on from JAPVLO010000394.1 coordinate 1,192,443, forward strand.
TACCTGATACGTTTCTTTCCTTAGAAGGATTTCCTTAGAAGGTGGATTTTTAAAATTTCCATGTTCAGGGAAGGAGCAATTACTTTTAAAAGTCTGTTTGTACATGTTTAATGATAAAACTGAAATATCTAGTCATATCTGATTGCAGTAGAGAAGTTACCTAAATGCACGAGAGAGGCCATTATTTAATCCATAAGAAAGCTGTGTCCATCAAGGTTTATGGCAATTAATACCTTATGTCATGAAAGTATTAGAGTGTTTGAGAGCTTTGCCAGTTTTTGGTTCTTGAATTCAGTTTTTTCTCTCTACTTCTTATTGAGGATTGGGGATAGGTACAAGGAAGTTTTTGAGTAGCAAGTAAAACCTTAAAGTATTTAATAACATTCTCAGTGAACAGTAGTTCTCAAAATAAACAAACAATGACTAAGCATATTAAAACATGCTTATTGTTTTATACATGCTAATCTTGTTTCTGGCAGGCACAGGAGAAGAGAATTAACTCAGTAATTTGAACTGATTTAAATTCAAAAAGTCTCATGTCCTGACTGAAATTAAATCTGTAATTATATAGCTTCCTTGATGCTTTCTAGTTTTTTTAAAGAGTAAACCATTATAAAACACTATTAAATCAGGATTATCCAAGGAAATCTACAAACAGACTGTGTAGAATCTAGATAATTTTCTTAGATTAAATAATTGAGAGAATTTTTTTTTCTTTAGTAGGGAAAGGAGTAATTCTGGGTTCAAGAGTGATTCTGAGTTCAACATGTTACAGTGTTGGATAGTGGTAAGTGAAGAAGAGAGGTATAATATGGGAACTTTCATATAACCCCAAGATTATTTTTATTATGCTTTTTTTTTTTGAGTTGTTGTCTCACTCTGTCACCCAGACTGCAGTACAGTGGCATCACGGCTCACTGAAGCCCCAACCTCTTGTACTCCAGTGATCCTCCCACCTCAGTCTCCATAGTAGTTGAGACTACAGGTGTGCACCACCTTACCTGGGTAACATTTTTTTACTTATGTAGAGATGAGAGCTTACTATGTTGCTTAGGTTCCCTAAAGAAATCCTCCCACTTCAGCCTCCTAAAGTGATGGGATTACATGTGTGAACTACCATGCCCGGCCAACAGCAAGGTTTTTAATTTTTGCACAAAATGTAATGAGTGCTCCCGATTGGCTTAAAATTTCGATGGTTAGAAGTGAAATCTTTTTGTAAACAATGACTATACCAGTCTTTGTGTTTAAACACGAGTGCGCTTTTAATCTGAAATCGTTCAATCACTGAAACAAAGTTACATGATATTATTTAACTTTGGTGCAATAAACCTGGAAAGATGTATTTTCTTCCAGATGTTTTTGCTTAAACTTGTTAAACAAAAGTATTCTCACGGATGTTGTAAAATAATTAAATTTTGAATGTTGACAAACCAATGGTTATTTTTATTATTCTCATCTCATTTCTTTGAATGAGACAAAATGACAAATATATTATCTGGAAGCTTTTCCAGGAGACATGAAAATTGATTATACATAAAATGATATCTTAACCATTCTATTATTTCTAAATTGGGACCTAAATTTGAGAAAGGAAAAATTGAGTATTACTAACAGAAACAAGATCTAAATGTAATACTGTGTTTTTGTAAACATATCACAAGTAGCAAAGATTGATAGGAACTTTTAACATTAAAAAAATAACAAAATCTGGGCCAGGTGCAGTGAATCACACCTATAATTCCAACATTTTGGAAGGCAGAGGCGGGAGAATCACCAGATCAAAGGTGTTCCAGACTAGCCTAGGCAACACAGTGGCACCTTGTTGCCTCAAAAAAAATTTAAAAAGTAGCTGAGGGTGGTGGCATATGCCTGTATTTCCAGCTACTTGGGAGACTGAGGTGTAAGGATCACCGAAGCCCAGGAAGTCTAAGCTGTAGTGAGCCATGATGGTGCCATCGCACTCCACCCTGGGTGACATGGTGAGACCTTGAGTCAAAAAAAAAAAGATTGCTAAAATACATCAAGAGCAAGGTTAACAGAATAGATTGCTAGAAAAAGAAATGATTATCTGTTATCTGAGCACAGAGAAATGTAGTCATTTTACAGAAAATAGAATATTCTAATTTACTCATGTATATTTATTTATGTGAAAATTTGCATTATGAGATTTGCCTTGCTTCTGTGTATGCATTTACAAATATAAAGATACATAAATATACAAATAGATGATAACTAAAGCCTTAAAATGTAATTAACATATCAGTACATTAAATATAAATGTCTGTATTATATTGAATTTACCATCCTAATAAAGTACAAAATGTTCTTAAAGAATATTCATATTTCTTTGTAAATATTAAACCAAAAATGTTCAACCATTTATATTAATTACCCTGTTCAACCATGCTGACAATTCTTTATATAAATTTTCCTATTCAATTACTGGTATGATTTCTTTCTCCTAACTACACTGTGGCTAATACAAGCACCAAATTAAATTAATGCTAATTTGACATGATTGCATTTTTCATTGTCAGTATATTATCTCAGGATTTGAATGAAAAAAAGACTATATTACAAAGCATGCTCAATATTTAAAAACAGTCACAACTTACATATACCAAGCTTGTTTGAAAACCAAAAATTAAACACATATCTTCAGGCTAAATATCGTAATCCTAATTAAAACCAAGTATAAGTATAATTTTAAGAAAAGTAAATAAGAACTTCTTCAACATTTCTTTAATTCTCCAGTGACCATGTAGATAATTGTTATCAATATCTGCAAAGATAATAATATTTAAATCTTTGCTCTTCTGAATAGAGTCAAAAATTTGTCTATACGGAGACAGTTTCTTACTTTAAAAATCTTGGTAGCATAGCAACAGTTTTTATGGCGATCACTGATGTGGGCAGATCTGTCACATCATTGCATGAATGCTTCTCACTCTTTACTCTCTGAAGACAGCACTTTAGCTGTGATAATTGGGAAGAATCAGAAATTACATAATACAGGATTATTGTCAATTCCCTTATCATATTGATATTAAATAATTTGGGCTAAAGAGCAGGTTTTCATCAACTGATTAAATAGTCCACCCAATTGTTCATTATCAGAAGTAAATATGAAATATTTACAATTAGAAAGGTGCATTCAAGCTCTCAGTGGGTTACAGGGCATGGCCACAGATACAATATATAAATATAAGATGCAAATATATATAACATATAGTTCTAGTCTGTACATAATTTCAATACATATAATTTATGGGATAGAAAAAGTTTAAATTGTAGTTTTCCTCCCAAACCCCAAGGAATCCCTTTCTACCTGATACCTGATTTCAGCCATGTGCATAGTCTTTTATGTTAATTAAATTCTAAGGCAATAGAACTGGGAAAAATATTAGAGGCTGACCATGAGAGACTAACTCAGCTGAAGAAAACAAGACTTGGGAGGTAAAGTAATGTGTGGATATCACAGAAGTGTTGAAAATGTAAGGACTAGAATACAGATATTTGAGTACTAGGGCAGACCATGTGACAGATGCAAACTGAGAAACCAGTATTCCTTAGTGGTTAAGAGATATGATCCCTGGACAACCTGCTGACTTTTTATACTAGATTTGACATGTATTGGCTAAGTAAACTTGAACAAGTTAACTAATCCCTCTATCCTTCTGTTTGCTCATCTATAAAATGAGTTTGATAACAACAATGATAACCCCCTAAGACTGGAAGTGACCTTCACATGAGGTTCATATATAAGTCACCTAGAAGTATTGGCACACTTAAGTGTTTATTCAGTAAGTAATTACTTTAATTATTATAGAACTTTGAACTTTGCTTTAAGGAACATCTTAGAGAACATCTTTTCCTTCCTTTAACTACAGTCAGCAATTTTTTAAAAGTTTCCCTCCCATATAAAATAATTCAGCCTCTGTTTAGTCACATATAACAATGGGACACTTTGATTTCAGGATTACTTTGCAGTAAGTCGGAGCTTTAACATGATAATCGGAATTAATCAGTGTTCAATGCATGTCTTCAGCCAAAAATTTAGTCTTTCGCTACTGGGTTTGTGAGAGGATTAAACCCCACAGAGAGTGAGTTAAAGGACTATATTCTAAATACTCTCGAGGGTTGTGCATACATAGTACCATTCCGGATGCATAAGAGGGACGTGAATTCATTGCATCCTATGGGTGCATCGGGGGATTTAGGAGTTAATTCTATTACATAAATCTGGAAGGGCTGATTTAGCGTTCAAAGCTTGTCATTCCATTTTTTAAGTTTCCCCAGTACTTTTAGAAGTGGTCAGCCCAGCATAATTCTGTCATAATGGAAATGTGTGGTCCTCAAATGCTTGCTATCAATGGGTACTTAATTAATGGTGAACAGGAAATTGATTATCTTTTTCACTAGTATGTGATATGGACTGCTGAATTTTTAACATTAGTATTTATACAATTTTCATTGGCGTTCACTTAAGTTATAGTAGATACTCATCCCTAAGGTCTTCCTCTTATCTCTCTCAAAGTTATGCAGTCTGATTATGAAAGCACATGAGCTCTTGGAAACAGAAATATGCAAATATTCCTTAAAATATTAAATATTGCCTTGCTAATAACACCTGAGGTAAGATAGCAAGGTTATGAGTATCAAGGACAACTAGAACTTTGACCCAAGAGTCTTCATTTCAGGCCTAGTAGAGACTGGATCCATCTCCGGTTATTTGTCCAGTTCTAAATGTGTGGTTCTGATTGATATGTGTAGCTTCTTGGCTTCTTGGTCTGTGGAATTAATAAATTGAAGTTGATGCAAAAAGGTCCTGCCTATCTTATCCTTAATGAACTAGAAGTTGCTGCTCTCACTTTTCTGAACATTGACTCCTCACTGCCACATCCTTTGCTCACTTCTGTTTGCTAGTCTCATAACAATGTTTCTTATTGGTGGAGGCTCTTTCATTTACCTGCTTCCTGGCCTCAGAGGAATCTGGGAATGGAGCCTTCCAACTTCTTTCTTGGAAGTAAGACACATATGTTGGAAAATTAACAAAGTGCATGACACATCCACCAAATGGCCTGAGATAAGGATCTACACCATTGCATAAGTCTTAACAAATATGTAGCAAGATGATTCGAGTTTCAGAACAACATATATTAAAGGATTATTGCAAAGAGATTTATGAATGAATTATGTTGGAGGACTTGTTTCTGCTTCTTCTAGAGATAGAATCTATGAGTCTGAAAATCAAAGTGTGGATTTCTGGTACCATTTCTCTCTTCAGATAAGAATGAGTTAATAAAAATTGATGTCAAAAAATATGAAGAAACTTCATTGTGTAATTTTTTAAAATGCTCAATAATTCCTCATCTAATTAATGTTGATTAGGTGAGAAGTTCTGTTTTTACCCTAACAAGGATGGATTTGCAATTCAAAACTTTGTGCAGGAAAACCATCTGGAGCTGATTAGTATCTCCAAGAATGACAATATTAAATACCAAGCAATGTGAGTTTTCATAGCTCAGCAAGTTTACAAAACTTAATGTTTTTCAAATATACAAATACTTTATTGATACACTAGCATTCTTTACTATCAAAATATTGACACAAAAAGTAGTTCATATCTTCATCTTTATGTAAAAATAATTCATGGGTCTTCAAGGAGGGATTTATCCTAAAATAGTTGTTTTTTTTTCCTTCACAACAAATCCAGATGCTTCACTTTCATAACACATTTCAAATATTGCCTCTACATCTGCCCAGCTACCATCTCAGTGCAAAGCTATAGTAACTTCTCACGTGTGTCTCCTTCAGAGTTTTCGTCAGTGGTTTTTCTGCTTTCATAAAACCTATTCCCCTAAAACCTATTGTTATCAAAGAAGCTAGTATTATTTTTTTAAATATTAAATCTCTTTAAGTTGAATAATGATATCTGATCAGTTCCAACATTATTTATTTTAAAATATCTGTTGAGTAACTACCATATATTACACAGTGTTATTCACAGAAAAATACAGCGTAAAAGAAGGCATAGTTTTTGGCTTCTGCCCTCATTGAGTTAATATTTGAGTTGAAGAGACAGATATTGACTCAATAATTTCAAATTCAACGCTATATGGAGAAGAAAAGGGAATTAAAAAATGGTGCCAAGGAGAATTTATAAAGCTCTGATGGAGGAGAATTATGCTGGTTTGCATATTTAGTTTTACAATATATTATCTTGCATCTTAGATCATGTAGGGATTTTCTAGTCAATGAAGAATAAAAGCATCTTATCATAGATTGTAGCATAGGTGAATGTTGTGGTGAGAAAGCTCTTTGTATTTGAGTAATTAAAAGTCTGCTAGTTCTGAAGGGTGGCAAACTTTTAAAAAAATTTGTTACAGATTTTGTTGTGTTCAGACTTTGCTATTCTAAATTAAGACGGAAAGATGAAAGTAAGTTCTATGTTTGTGTTACTTTAGAGCTGGAAACTAATTTACTTTCTGAAAAGCAAAACTAAATTCCATACCTTTAAATGTAAGTTCAGACATTTGGATTGAACACTTTTTCTTCCACTGTACATTCAATGTCATGTATCTTTCTTCATCTTCCATCGTGAGTGTGAGTGAATGTGTGTGTATATGTGTTATGATCCGTAATGAGGTAAGAATAATAAACCTGCTGCTGATCAGAGATTCTCCTCAACTTGTCCTTTCAGGGCACACAGAAGAGTTCACAGTTTCAGTTATTGGTGAAAACCTCAGAGGAATATATATATAAATTATGTGTATAAATTTATATATATATAAATCCTTACAAATCAAAGAGTACCAGTTCTCCACCACAGCAAAAGGATCTCCTTTTCTTATTTAGAATCTTTACCTCCATCAATTTCACAAGCTTCATGCAAGGTCAGCCCCTCTTGGAAAGCTCCAGCTGCTTCGGTTTTAATGTTGATAGTATTCATAAAGTAGACTAAACTCAGTAGTCTTAAATATTGAAATACAGAAAAAAGTAAATGTAATCTGACTTACATATTGAAAGAGAAGGCATGTTCATCTATTTTTGGTTAACTATTTTTAATGTTCAATTGCAAGTTTCAAAGATATTATCAAGATTGCACATTGCCTTAATATACCAGAAAAAAGTAATTGGAAATATGTTTTTTTTCCTCCTGAATTCTGCCCTGCTTTTATTTATTACTTAAGATGAGTCTTAGAATGTCAAAAAATTGTCAGCATTTATTTTTCTTCTTCAAATTATGTGATTAAATTATTGGCATAATTTATAATCAATGTTTTAGAATAAGAACATAAAATTTAATTGTTCAGAAATTGCATTTTTACAATAAATATCAATATATTAGGAAATGTAATTCAAATTTCATATAAATACTTACACTAAAACAAAAGTCAGCTACGTATTATTTACCTCAGCTCTAAAGGTACATAATTACTATTCTCCTGACTTAACAGGTATGCTATTCAGAGAAATTTTTAAAGCACCCAATAACACAATCAATTCAATATGTGGTAGAGACTTGAGAAGTTATGTGTTATCTATGTCATGGGAAGCAAATGTTTTTTAAAGAACACATTTCCTCTGAGGTTTTCACCAATAACTGAAACTGTGAACTCTTCTGTGTGCCCTGAAAGGACAAGTTGAGGAGAATCTCTGATCAGCAGCAGGTTTATTATTCTTACCTCGTTATAGATCATAACACATATACACACACATTCACTCACACTCACGATGGAAGATGAAGAAAGATACATGACATTGAATGTACAGTGGAAGAAAAAGTGTTCAATCCAAATGTCTGAACTTACATTTAAAGGTATGGAATGTAGTTTTGCTTTTCAGAAAGTAAATTTGTTTCCAGTATTCTGTTCTATTGTGTTCTCGGACTGTTTAATTTTTTTGGTGTTTCTCTTTCTCTCCTTCTCTTTTAATCATAATAATAATTTTAAAATATCAACTACTCTAATAATTTAAGAAACACCAATTTCAGGCACTATATAAAGTATTTTAACTATGTTCCTTCATTTACTCTGACAAAATTTCTGTAGGATCATCTCTCTCTCTCCCTCTTTCTCTCATTTATCAATGTGGTGCTAACACTTGCTTATGATATTTTGTATAGTATAATTTATTAAGGATATATTCTCAGGAAACGAATATATTAAACTAAAATTACTGATTTTAAATTAGTGAATATTTGGTGCCATTCACCTCCTAATTATTCATAGAATATGGCATGTAATTCTAATTTTTAATTCAACTTTTGGAAAACTTTAAAATATGTTCTTTACTAGGCCGACTCAAAATAAATTTTGCACACTAATAGTCAACATTTTAATGTATTGCTTTAAGCATACCCTCTACACATGGTGAAGCCATTCTACCACCTTAATGTAATATGGCAAAAATATATAAACAGAAGTGAAAGATACAAATAATCACAGTTATAGAAAATATCTATCCTGTGCTATTCCTTTCAAAATATATCTCTTTTGATAATTTTTCCACCTATGGAAATTTTACTTATCTTTTGAGTCCTTTCTCAAGCATCACCATCTTTAAAAATCCATTAGTTTCCCCAGAGAAATATTTATTTATACACTAGTCACTCCATCCCATAGCCTTTTATTACTGCACTCATATCACTGATTCATCTTAGAGTTACATATATGTGCCTATTTATAAAAAATTTATTGGTGCTTTCAAGTGGATTTTTACAAATCCCACATTTTAAAAGTTTTTTATTCACCCTCTACACTCAACTTTTGTTTTGCTTTTGGAAACTAGAGATTTTAAAACTGACAACCACAAAATGTAGTGATCTCTATGCAGAAATTTTTTCACACTCTGTTCTTCGATGTCTCTTTGAAGGCAAAGTGTAGATTTGTGGCTACCAGATACTCAAGTGGCACGTTAATATCCACATTTTGTAGCTTTTGTTAATATTAGTAAAGTGGAGGTAAGATATATTTCATATAATTGGATTGACAATTGGAACATTGTGACTACAGAGTTTCATTTAATTTTGTGATTGTATATTTGTAAATCTTTTCTCATATGTTGGAAATTCTGGTTACCAATGATAGGAAGAAATTGCATAATGAGTGTATCCCACTAATACAATAATTTCAGAATGACTGTATAAATATTATTACTAATAATATAATTACTCAAAAGAGATTAAAATATTTTTGCAGGTTTTATAATTTAATCCTTAGTATATATTCCATGAGCACACACACAGCTAAATTATGTTCTAAAACCACTTCAAATAATTCCTCTCTCTATGGTGAAGTTACAATACCTAGTTATGTTCCTTTTCTCCATTTTCCATTCTATTTTATGCATCATTATCTTTTTCATTTTGCTTTAACTTCTTTTATAATTATATAAAACATTTACATGTTTTCAGAATCAAACTTACAATATATGGTAAGGTACTTCTAGAGAAATACACCTTCCATAAATCTAGCTCCCTTCATAAGATTTTACCATTTTATATTTTTATCTTTTTAGTGTTTACTTATTCTCTCTTGTTTGTTTTTCCAAATAACTTTATAATACATTTTGCAGGCTCTCTCACCACAAACAACAACAACAACAACAACAAAAACTGATATAGCACTTCAGTATCCTATTATGTCCTAATTTATCAATCAATTTAGGAAGAATTTATCTTTATGACATTTAGTCTTCTTATTCAAGAACACGATTGCATTCACTTTATTCAGTTTTTAGTTTTTCTTCTTTTCCTCATATTGGCTTGGAGCAATTGCTGAGTTTATGTTTTCCTTTCTTTTTGTGTATTTGTTTTTTTTTTGGTTAGCTACCCATATGTAAGGCCTTCCTTTCATCCATATTTTTAAATGGTTACAGAATTATACAGACATTTATTTTTGTATGTTAATTTTATAACTGTAGCTACTAATTAATTATTGTTTATGAGATTGTGATATTTTTAAAATTTTGATTCTTTTGGTTTTGCCAAATATGTACTCATATTATCTTTAAATAATTAACTGGGTTATCTTGTCTGATTGCATTAGATATCTACTAAACAATATTAAATATTAAAGAAGATTTGGGATATCATTGGTTTTTTGTGAACTTTTGTAATGAAACTTTAATATTTCTCAATTGAGTAAGATGATAGCTTCATTAGACATAAAACTATTATGTTAAACAAGTATCTACTTGTTCCTGCTTTTTTAACGTAAAGGTATTGCATTTTATCAATTTCATTTTTATATCTATTGAGATGATGATACATTTTTTTCTAGCTCTGTTAGTATGATATTGGTGGATTTCCAATATTGAATAAGGCTCGTATTTATAGAATAAACCCAACATGGTTGCAATATATTCTAATTTTTCGTGCATATTTAACATTTTGTAAGACTGGTTGGTTTTGATGTTTTTTATTTTGATATTTTTTAATTCTTATTTTTTCGTCATAAAAGACTGTGTTTTAACTTTTTAAAGTTAAATTATACCATTTTCTTGCCGAAGAAAACACAAGATAATGAAAGTGTTATTTTCTCCATAATTCTAAGTCTTAGTATTCCTCAAGTTCATGTTGTAAAAGTCATACTGTACTGCTTATGAGAAATAATTTACTCTGAGTTGAATTTCAACTACCTTTTTCCTTCTTTATTTTCATGTTTTCTGATAGTTTATGTTTTTAAAAATAAATGTGACATTTTAATACATGTGTTTTGTTTCTTGCAATTTATTGCTTACCATTATTAATACATCAAACATTTAAAAATGATCTGATAAGTGCAAGGTATTTACTAAATGAATTCTGATAAATTTTATTTTAATATCTTTGTCAATGCTTTTATAAGAAAAAAGGTGCAAACTCTTTCTTTGAAATATTATTCTGCAGGGTTTATCACGGTCTTTCTTGACAGAGTTTGGCAACTTCAATTATTATTTTTGGCTTAAAATGTATTTGGAATATAGATTTCAGTATTAATAATTCAATTTATTGACTGAACAACAAGAATAGTCACAGTTATAGGGAATGATTCTATCAGTTATTATGATGCATTTGTATAAACTATATAAAGTTTCTTGCAAAATATAGATGTTCATATATTCAGAATAATTATTCACATAATTTTATAAGTCACTGGCCACCAAATCTAAATTTTCTTTAATTTGGCAGAGATAAATAATAAAATATGTACTTCAAGGACTGGGTGAAACTGTTTACTTTCTGGATAATTATATCAGTTTCTTGAACATAATAATCACTGAATGAACACTCTTATCTTGAACCTCTCAGTGTAGATATATGGAAAGCAAGCCAGTTCTCATTTTTATAAAGTTGACCATGTAAGAAGAAGCAATAATGTTATTCCATAGGTAAGAAAGTACGTTAGAATTTTTAAAGATGAGACTAGCAGGATATCTGAAATTTTTTATTCTGATTCATATTGCATCCTTAGTAAATGAAAAAGCTTCTAATGATTTGTAAATATTAAATTAAACTAATGGTTAATTAGAAAGTGTTTATTTATGTGACTATAAAAGTATTATGTAAATGCATATGTATTTCATGAGTATGTGTCTGGAGAATTATCAGGTGTATAGATTAAAATTATGTATTTCTACTAGTTAATGTAAAATATTAGCAGTTTATTAAGATGGTATAACCATCCAGAGTATTATAATTCTTAAATAAAATGAATGTACATTTTTTCTATTTCTTTATCCTTTATGCTTTTAATTGCTTAATACTCTTTGAAATATTAAAAACTGATATACAATCCTATCAATATAACTACTGTTATTTCTTGGAAACATACTTTTAAAAGCTAACTTACGTGATTAATGTCTCAGATTATTCAGTGATGTTTCACCGGTATAAAATCTTATTGGGAATCTCTGGAACAGTGAATGGTATTTTGGCTTTGGCTTTGATCTCCTTGATCCTGATGGGTAAGTTAAATAATTTTTTAAAATTTATTTTTATTATAGAGTTGTGGAGTACAAGTGCGAATTAACTAAGTAAGCAGGCTGCATAGAGGTGAATTTTGGGCTTCTATCTGACCCTCACTCCACCTTGGGAGGGGACCAGGTACCCTTTGTGTTGTTACATGCTCCCTACTGTCCTCTCTCCCTCTCTAACAGTGCCCATACTTGTGCTAATGTGAATAATGTTTAGGGCCCACTTATGAGTGAGAACATGCAATAATCGGTTCTTTGTTCCTATGATAGTTCACTTAGTATCATGGTCTCCAAATCCATCCAAGTTGCTCTGAAGTTCATGATTTTGTTCTTTTTGTGGCTGCATAATACTCCATCATGTATATTTACCGTATTTTCTTTATCCAGCCCACTTTCAATGGGCAGAAGGATAGGTTCCATGTTTTTGCTATTATGAATAATGCATGTTTTTGCTATTGTGAATAATGCAGCAATAAGCATGCATGTGCAGGTGTCTCTTTGATAGAGGGATTCATGTTCCTTCTGGTATATTCCCAGGAGAGGGATTGCTGGATCATATAAGATGACAATTTTTAGTCCTTTTAGGAATCACCACACTGTTTTCCTTAGAGGCAGAACTAGTTTGCATTTCCACCACCAGTGTAGAAGCATTTCTTCTTCTCTGTACTCATGCAAGCACCTGTTGTCTTTTGACTTATTCATGATAATCATTCATGGTGAGTTAGGTGGTATCTTATTGATTTGATTTGCATTTCTATGATAACTAGGGAGGCTGAGTATTTGTTCATGTGCCTGTTGGCTGCTTGTATGTTATCTTTTGAAAAGTGTCTGTTCATGTCCTTTGCCCACTTTTTAATGGGGGTGTTTGTTTTTTTTCCTTTTACTTTATTTGAGTTCCTTGTAGATCTTGGATGTTAGGCTTTGACCAGGTGCATAATTTGCAATTTTTCCCCCATTCTGCATGTTGTCTCTTTATTCTCTTCATGGTTTCTTTTGCTGTGCAAAAGCTTTTCAGTTTGATGAGGTCCCACTTGTCTATCTTAGCTTTTATGGCATTCACTTTTGGGGACTTGATCAAGATTTTGTTGCCTATTCTGATGTGCATAAGGATGTTTCCTACATTTTCTTCTAGAATTCTTATAGTTGGAAGTCATATGTTTAGATCTTTGATCCAGTTTTAGTTTATTTTTGTATATGGTGATAGATAAGGGTCCAGTTTCGTTCTTTACCATGTGGTTAGCCAGTATTCCCAGCACCATTTGCTAAATATAGTCTCCTTTCCCCAGTAATTGTTATTGGGGCTTTGTTGAAGATGAGTTAGTTGAGAGACTGAGTTTTTGCTTCCAGAGTCTCTATCCTGTTCTATTGGACTATGTGTCCACTCCTGTAACAATACTATGCCATCTTGGTTACTGTAGCCTTGTAAAAAATGTTTAAAGTATGGAATAATGATACCCCCTGCTTTATTCCTTTTCCTGAGGATCGTTTTGGCTATTCGTGATCTTTTTTGTTTCCATATAAATTTCTGTATTGTCATATCCAGGTCTGTAAAAAGTGATGTTGGCAATTTGATGGGTATTGCATTGAATCTATAAATGACCTTGAGTAGGATGGACATCTTGACAATAATGATTCTTCCAGTACATAAGCATGGGGGGCGTTTTCCATTTTTTTGTGTCATCCTTGATTTATTAGAGCAGTGCTTTGTAGTTCTTGTTGTAAAGGTTTTTCACTTTTCTGATTAGGTGGATACCAAGGAATTTCTTTTTTTTTTTTTTCCTCCTTACTATTATGAATGGGATTGTGCTTCTTAGTTGGTTCTCCACCTGCTTGTTGCTGGTGTACAGGAATACAACAGTATTTTGCAAGTTTATTTTGCAGTCAGAGGCTTTAACTAAAGTTGTTTATCAGTATGAGGAATCTTTTGATTTCCTAGTGTTTTCTATGTACAAAATCATATCATCCATCAAGAGAGATACAATAACTTCTTATTTTCCTATTTGGATACCCCTGATTTCCTTCTCTTGCTTGATTGCTCTGGCGAGGACTTCTAGCACTATGTTGAGCAGGAGGAATAAGAGTGGGCAACCTTGTCTTATTCTGGTTCTTAGAGGGGATGCTTCCAGCTTCCCATTGAGCATAACATTGGCCTTGAGTTTATCATAGATGCCTCTTATTGTTTTGAGGAGTGTTCTTTCTATGCCTAGGTGTTCAAGGGTTTTATCAAGAAGTGATGCTAGATTTGTTGAATGTTTTTTCTGCATTAATGAGATAATCATATGATTTGTAGTAATTACATCTGTTAATGTTATCAATCACATTTATGGTCTTGTGAATGTTGAACCAGCCCTGCATTCTGGGAATGAAACCCACCTGGTCATGTTGGATGATTCTTGAGATGTGTCGATGGATCCAGTTTGCTAGAATCTTGTTGACAATTTTTTCACCCAAGTTCATCAAAGAAATTGACCTGGAATTATCTTTCCTGTTGGTCTTTGCAGTTTTGGGTATCAGTATGATGTTAGCTACATTAAATGAGTTGAAGAGAATTTCGTCATTCTTGATTGTCTGGAATACTTTGAATACAATTGTATCAGCTATTTCTTATATATCTGGTAGAATTCATCTGGAAAGTCATCTGGTCCACAACTTTTTTTGATGGAGGGTTTTCTTATGACTGAGTTGACTTCCCAGGTTGTTACTGGTGTGTTTAGAGTTTCAATTTCTTTTTGTTTCAAACTTGGGAGGTTGTGTAATATCAGAAAGTCCTCCATTCCCTTTAGATTTTCTAGTTTATTTGCCTACAACTGTTTATAGTAATCTGTGATGATCTTTTGAATTTCTCCAGGGTCAGTTGTGACTTCACCTTTTTCGTTTCGAATTGTGTTTATTTGGACTTTCTCACTCCTTTTTGTAGTCAATCTGGAAAAAGGTCCATTGATTTTATTTATCCTTTCAAGAACCGGCTTTTGGTCTTGCTGATCCTTTCTATGATATTTTTGTCTTCTATACCCTGCAATTGTGACTTGGATTTTTCTGCTGAAATTAGGATTTAGATGATCTTGCCTTGACAACTCCCTTAGGTGTGACATGAGCCTATTTACTTGTGATCTTTCTATTCTCTTGATGTGTGCATGTAATGTTATGGATTTAACACTGCTTTCATGGCATCCCAGAGATTCTGATGTGTCTTTGTTTTCATTTGTTTCCAGGAATCTTTTTATTTCTGTCTTGATTTCTGTATTAACCCTGCATTCAACAGCATTGTTTAATGTCCACGTCTTTGTGTGTTTTGGAGGGAACTTGGTGGCAATATATATTTTTATTCAACTGTGATCTGAGGATGCATGGTATAATTTTGGTCTTTTGAAATTTGTTTATGCTTGATCTATGTCTGATAATGTGATTGATTTTGGAGTACGTTTCATATGCTGATGAGTAGAATGCATACTTTGTAATTGTTTGATGGAGCGTTCTGTAGATGTCTATTACATTTAGTTGATTGAGTGTCAAGTTAAGGATTCAGATCTCCTTGTTGATTTTTTTGCCTTGATGATCAGTCTAGGATTGTGAGTGGGGTATTTAGGTCTCCAACTATGATTGTGTGAAAGTCCATGTCCTCTCTTATTTTACTTATTTTTTTCTTTTATCTTTTATTTATTTATTTATTTATTTAAAGATGTGGGGTACAGCTAAGGATTAGGTATACAAATGGTCACTTTGCAGGTACCCTTGTTGATGAGGTGTGCCCCTGCCCTCCCTCCTCTGCTAATCCCTTTCGTATAGTATTGTGATAATCTTTCAAGGTCCACTTATGAGTAAGAACATGTGGTACTCTTTTCTTTGATTCTGTGATAGATCACTGAGTATTATAGACTCAAAATCCATGCAAATTGCTTCAAAGTTCATAATTTTGTCCTTCTTTGAGGCTGCATAATATTCCATTGTGTATATGTACCACTTTTTTTTTTATCCAGTCCTCTTTTCATTGGGCAGCAGTGTTGGCTTCACATTTTTGCTATTGTGAATAATGCTGCAATAAACATGCGTGTTCAGGTATTTTTTTCATAGTGTGATTTGAGTTCCTCTGGGTATATTCCCAGAAAGGGGATTGTAGGGTCATATAGGTCAATTATGAGATCTTTTAGGAATCACCAAACTGTTTTCTACAGAGGTTGTACTAGTTTACAGTAGTTGTTTTATAAAACCTGGTGCTCCTGTATTGGGTTCATATAGTTTAAGATGGATATTTCTTGTTGGTGGACTGAGCTAGAAAATCATAATTAAATAAAAATATTAATGGTGTTTACTTTTTTCTTATGAACATTTTAATATTTATCCATTCCTTCTTCATCACATTAACCAAGATTTAGTAAAGAGAACCTATGTGTAAAGCTCTATACAGTGTACTTCACAGTGCTATGTTTAATTAGTCAAATCAGGTAAATATCTTGTCCTCAAGTGGCTTACAGTCTAATATGGAGAAAGGTGTGTGTGATTGGAATCATTTTTTCTAAATTGTCAGACACTTATATAGAATTTTACCATTTTACCATTTTCTTAAATATTTTATATATGTTATCTAAAGTTGTGCTGTGTGTTCTTGCTTTTGCACAACAAATATTTACTGAGCAACTTCAAAACTTGAAATGTTATTACAAATTTCACTAATTTAAAAACAAATTTTCATTGTGAGAGTTCTCTTATGCTAGTGGAGGAAACAAGTGTTAAATAATTATGGAACAATATGCTAAATATAGGATTTGAGCTTTCAGCAAAATATTAAGAAGCTTGGGGAAAAAACTGTACTTTCTAGAGTAGAAACTTTATTTACTGTTGTATCACAGTTCTTAGGAATACCTGACACAGAATTAACCCTCATCAAACATGTGCTCTATAAATGAATTGATTTGTAATATTTGAAATTATTTTTCACTAATAAATATAAAACATGTTTTAGTTATCCTTTCAATAATTTTTGTTCCAATCATCAGAATAATTCCAAAGCATGTGACTCTGATACATTACATAGAGAAAACATTTACCTAACTATAAAATAATCCTGCATTTCAGTTTCTCAAGGAATATTGCTAAAATGCCTGAAAGAAAGTCACTCAAATATCACCCAGTATGATGACATTGGAGACCTGAAAGTGAATAATGACACAAGAGAAAATATAGTTGAAAAGGGCAAGGACGTCTGTGTTTCAAAAACTGCCGAACAGACAGGTATGTCTTAAAGCTTTGGCCTATACTACATTTGATCTTCTGGGCTCTCTAAATTTGCAAAAGCCTACTGATCAAGTATATGATACATTAAATTAACAGATAAAGGTTTTCTACAGATGAAATAAAAATATGAAAAGTGCTTACTTTTTTTGGTATCTTTTAGAGTTTATCCATTATTCATTGCATTAACAAAGAATTAATAAGGAGCACCTGCACATAAAGCTCTAGACACCACAGTGCTATATTTAAAGATGCAGTCAAATCAGATAAATATCTTCTCCTCAAGTGGCTTACAGTCTAATAAGGAGAAAGATGTGTATAGGTATGAGAGAGAGAGAGAGAGAGAGAGAGAGAGAGAGAGAGAGAGAGAGAGGTTTCATTCAAAACTTGATTTATATATTTTTAATTATTTTGCAAGGGGGGGGAAATTGTAAACACATAAGAACTGGACTCTGCCCTCCAGGAATTTAAAGTCAAGTTGACACAGATTTATTAATAATTTTTTCTAAAATATAGTTTAAAGTCATTATGTTCAACAAATTATGTGTTATGATTTTAAGCTTAAAAATTCCAGTCATACAAAATTTTATTTATTTATTTATTTATTTATTTATTTATTTATTTGAGTTGGAGTCTCACTCTGTTGCCCAGACTGGAGTGCAGTGGCCACTCCTGACCACCGCAGCCTCGACTTGCTGGGCTCCGGCGATCCTTCCGCCTCAGCCATCCAAGTAGCTGGAATTACAGGCACACACTACCACGCCCGGCTAATTTTTGATTTATTGTAGAGATGAGGTCTCGCCAAGTTGCCCAGGTGGGTCTCGAACCCTCGGGCTCAAGCAATCCACTCACCTCAGCCTCCCAAAGCGTGGGATTACAGGCTGAGCCACCGAGCCCAGCTTCATACAGAATTTTAAAGCACTCTTTTCTACTTTCAAATACTTTAGTTTAACTTTTCAATATTTAACCCCTTGAGCACTTTGACATTTATTTTATTGTATGATATGATGTAGTGACTGTCCAGATAAATTTATGTTATGATTATCAAGAGATTTTTTTTCTAATCCATGAGGCTGTTACCCCCTTTATCATATATGAAAAATTCATATATTTCATGATCTATTTATTGTGATTCTTTTACTTTGGCTTATTGTCTGTTTTATGTGCATAAGTCTCAAGCCAATTGTAATATTGTAGCTTTTACTAAATATTTTATTGTCTGACCATCTGTAATGTCTGTCATTATGATGGGTATCATTGTAATGATACTTTTGTTAGGTAAGGCAGCTTTAGTACGTAAACATGGAATCTTATACATGCCATTAAAGATTCATCAAAGTTGGTATGACTACTGTATACCAAACTATACGAAGTTATTTCCTTTCTTATATTTTAAAAATTGAGGTAAAATTCATAAAGTTAAACATTTAAAAGTGAACAATTTAATGGTTTAGAATATTTAAATGTTGTGCAACTTCTATGTCTTTCTAGTTGAAAAACTTTTCCCAAAATGTAATCTTATCCATAAAAAATAAACAAATGACTCCTCATTCTCCTTCCCCATAACTTCTGACAAGTACCAATTTTTTTTTTCGATCTAGATTTACTTATTCTGGATTTTCATATAATGGAATCATACAATATTTGGCCTTTTGCATGTGGCTTCTTTCACTTAGTGTATTGTTTTCAAAGCTCATTCACATTGTATTTTATTTCTTTATATGGCTGAAAATAAATAATAATATAATTTATATCTGTGTGTGTGTGTGTGTGTGTGTGCATAATACAATTTGTTCATTTATCTGTTGATAAACATTTGAGTTGTTTACACATTTTGGCTATTGTGAAATGTGCTTCTATAAATATATGTGTACAAGCCTTTGTGTGCATACCAGTTTTCAATTTTCTTGGGTATATACCTAGGTGTAGAATTTCTGGGTCATATGAAAATGCTTTTTGAAAACTCACTGAACTGTTTTTCATAGTAGCTGCATCATTTTACATTCCCACCAGCAGTGTAAGAGGGTTTCAATTTTTCCACGTCCTTGTCAACACCCAGGTCTATTTATTGGATTTTTTACTATTTAAAAAATTTTTTAAAGGATTTGAAACCAATAATAATGTTTTAACAATGTCTCATACTTTATTTAGAAAAGAAGACTAGACCAATAATCTTCTTTTTAAAGTTCCCAGTGCTTACTTTAGCCATCTTAGTAATAAAAAATACACTTATATGTTATATGATTATTATAATTTTAAAAGACAAACAATAACTAGATGATACACAAATATATTACTTCAATTGGTATGTTCTCACATCAATTTTGTGATAAGATTATTTGATGTGCACATTTCTAAAATTTTGATAAAATTCAATTTATCTAAGCTTTTTTTGTTTGTGCTTTTGGTATCATGTCTAAGAACTGATTGACAAATTGAACAATATGAATATTTACCCCAGTATTCTTTGATGTGTGTAGCTACGGAAGTTTCAGTTCTGTTTGCTTGGTTGTCCACTAGTAATTTAACAGCGATGTCTTCAAACACCTGGAAGAACAACAATAACAATGAAATCTCTCAGTCTTTGCAAATGGGATCTTCTTGTGTGCAGGCCCACTCCTTCAATGCTCACCCAGTCTGTCCACAACTATACCTTAACTTTCATTTCTTGATTGTACAGAACCTGAAGGTCAGTCAGAGGTGAGTTCTTAGAACTTTCTTATGTCATTTATGAGCATGCACTGAGCCCAGGGTATAAACCTGGTCTTGCAGATTTTCAGAATTTTGTATAAGATATTCAAAGCCCTTCTTCCCAGAAGTATTTCATTTCCCAGCCTTTTCTTTTAAGATTTTTAGTTAGTCTATTTTTTTTCCCAACTCTTATACCTTGCTCCAACTGACAATGACATGTTTGTCTTTATTTTATAAAAATATTCCTGGGTATCCTCCTGGCAGACATAAATCCTCTTTACAGACAAAATGGTGGATAATGCTAAAACAATTCAAGACTTCATAGATGCTCCTAATTTCATAGAAATTCATGGAAGACACACTCAGTAAAGTGTTGTCTGTAAGTTTCAAATATAACACCTAACTGATCTAAATCAAAATTACTATCGATAACAAAACCACCCTTTTTCTAGGGCAAACCAACTGCCTATAGCCTGCTCTTTCTTGAGTGTGAACCTTGAGAAGAGCAAGAGAGTTTGCATTGGACCTTAACAGAAATAGGAGTTCCAGATCAGATAATATCTGATAAATTGGTGAAGAAGTTACAATACTAAGGTTAGATAGATGTCACCAGTGGCAATCTTTTCCACTTCTCTTTACTTCTGGAGGACCCTTACCTTCTGCACCTGCCTCTGTAGCCACTAGTTGCTGGAACCTGCACTCACATAAGAATACAATGGGCATGAAAGAAGACTGCTTCTAGTAGATCACCCTTTTACCACCTTAACTGTTGTATAACCTCAAAAAAATAAACAATGCTGACTAAAGTCACCACTAGTGAGTGAAGGCTAACTATAGACTGTAGAGAGCTAAATAAAATTATTCTTATCTTTTTATGAAAACCCCATTGGATGTCATTGCCTTAATGAATTACCTAAAACACAGCGTGGGTAAGTGGGATTGGGTGTATAGACTTAGTTAATATGTTTTGCTCAGTAAAAAAAAATTGCAGGAAGATTTATAACACTTTGCCTTCATCTTCACTTGGTTGCCTCACTTCCTCACATGTATATGTTGAAGTCCTAATCTCCAATGTGAAGATATTTGGAAATGGGGTCTTTGGGAGGTAATTAGGATTAGATGAGGTTATGAGACAGTGTCTTACATGGTTTCAGTTGCTATAGCAAATTATCATAAACTGGGTGGCTTGTAAACAGAAATAAATTCTTTACTAAAGACTGGAAGACTGATTTCACAATGTCATCGTTGTCAGATTCTGATGAGGGTCCTCTTGTCTGTCACAGACTGCCAATTTTTCATTGATTCCTCACATGACAGAGAGAAAAAAGAATCAGGTTCTCTTGGGACTCTAATCCTGTTCTGATTCTTGTCTATTCCTAATTATCTCTCAAAGGCCCCGTCTCCTAATACCATCATATTGAGTGGTAGAATTTCAACATATAAATTTTGGGGCACACAAATATTCAGTCTGTAACATTTAAGCCCTGCCCTTCCAAAATTCACATCTTTCTCACATGTAAAATTGAAAAGATAACAAACTAGGAAAAAATATGTGTGAATTATATTTCAGAAAAGATATATTCACAACATACAAAGTACTTTTATAACTGAAAACCAAAAGACAACTCAATATGAAGATAAGTAAAGGGTATCAATAAACATTTCTCAAAAAACTATAAAAGACCAATAAGCACTTGAAAGATGCTTGATATGATTAGTCATTAGAAAATGAGAAACCACAGCCACAGTGGAAAACCACTAAATCAAACAAAAAGAGGAAATATTTACAGTTCTGAGGATGTTGAGAAATTGCTTATACACTGCTGGTAGGAATGTAAAATGTTGCAACACTGGGAAAACAGTCTGACAGTTCCTCAAAAAGGTCAACAGAATTGCCATATAAATCAACATTCAACTCTTGTGTAAGTACACACCCATGAGAATGGAAAACCATATATCCATACACAAATGTGTACATGAATGTTTATTGCAGCAGCCTTCAGAATAGCCAAAAAGTGAAAACAGCTCAAATGTCTCTCAATGAATGGATAAACAAAATATGCTACCTACATGCTCTGGAATATTCTACAGTCATAAAGAAGAATGTAGTACTGATTCTTGCTACAACTTTTATGAACCTTGAAAACATTATGCTGAATGAAAAAAACATATAAGAGGCCACATATTTTATGGTCTCTTGTATATGAAAGGCCCATTCTGGTCAAATCCATAAAGACATAAAGCAGACTAGTGGTTGCCAAGGCCAGGGGCTCAGGGATGAGTAGTGATTGTTTAGTGTTTATGCTCTGCATTTTGCATTAATAAAAATGTTCTGAAATTGGATAGTAGTGATAGCTGTACAACATTGTGGATGTACAAAATACCTGATTAGCACTATAAAATGGCTAAAATAGTGAATTTTTTGTTACATGAATTTTGCTTCCATAAAAAAGAGACAGATTTTAATGGGTCACAAGTTAAAATTGTTATATTGGCCTTCACTTATATTGCTATATATGCCTCACTTTTTCCCAGTATTATGCTAAAATTTTTAATATTTTCCATTGAGAATACCTAAATTTAATTTTAATTTAAGAAAATCAAAGAACGTGATGATTTTCTAACTATAAAGAGGTTGAAAATAAACTGTTATTAATCTTGATATTATTTATCAAGAGAGAAAAGACATGCATGCAAAACTACAAAGATTCTAAAACTTTACGTGGATAAATTCCAAGTAAGTGGTATAATATATTATCTAATCTCTCAAATACCACAAATGAAATATCAATTTTAAGTTGTATGTGCCATTTTAGTTGGTATAATAGATCTTGGCATCAAAAATTTCTTTGTGTCTAAATTTTTTTATTTTTCTAAATTACTTATCTTAATTTCCAAAGATTATTATTTATTATTTACATTTTGCCCATCTTATGAGTCCGAACAGTTGCTATGAGTGATTTTATTATGGGTCTATTCTTATTTTTAGAACACATAAGTCAATTTTCAGAGATGCATATTTAATTTTATT
Organism: Cephalopachus bancanus; assembly: GCA_027257055.1. NCBI lineage: Eukaryota > Metazoa > Chordata > Mammalia > Primates > Tarsiidae > Cephalopachus > Cephalopachus bancanus. The sequence continues at coordinate 1,215,355 of JAPVLO010000394.1, forward strand.
TTATTTTGTTTTCTACATTTCCCTGTAGTACTGTGCCCACCAGAATGGCTCAAATATCAAGAAAATTGTTACTGGCTTTCTAATGAGATGAAAAGTTGGAGTGACAGTTATATGCATTGTTTGGGAAGAAATTCTCACCTACTAATCATACAGGATCAACTTGAAATGGTAGTTGGTTTAATGTCAGGGTTATGTCATTGATTCTTCGCAGTTAAAAATAGCTTTTCTCAAATATCTTTATCTTTTTCTCAAATATCAAACATCACTAAATCACATGAGTTTTGGTTACCAAGTCTTGGACAGCCTCTCAAATTTTGTACTAGAAGTGAATGCCTTACTTTGCTTATGCTAGACCAGGCCAGGATTCTTGTATTCAACTTGCGAGTGTGTGTGTGTGTGTGTGTGTGTGTGTGTGTGTGTGTGTGTGTGTGTATGTGTGTGTGTGTGTGTGTGTGTGTGTGTGTGTATGTGTGTGTGTGTGTGTGTGTGTAAAACATATATATTATATAATATATATGTAATTAAGATGTGAATTAATTAATATAAGAATCTTCATGCAGAATGCTAGTTTTAAAAATAAAATAAAATTTAAAATATTTTTTGTGTTTGAATTATCAAAATACTTTGCTCATTTAGTTACCACTTATTATTCACTCTTTAGGCTTTTATACAGAAATACCTGAGACAATCAAACTATGTATGGATTGGACTTAACTTTACCTCTTTGAAGAGCACATGGACTTGGGTGGATGGTTCTCCATTAGATCAAAAGATGTGAGTCTTTCCTAAAAGGCAATCTGATTCATTGTCTACTGCAGAACATTTCTTCAGATACACTTCTACGTCCACCAATGTTGTATCCAAAATAGTTCTTGGTATTACAGAATTCAAAATAATGAAAAATAATTTAATATTAACATGAATAATAACGGACATATTGATTTGGCTTTTAAAGCAAAAGGATTTGAAACCAACAATGATTGTTTATGATCTAAAAATTTCTCATACTTTATTTTAAAAAGTAGACTGGAGCAATGTAGTCCTCTATTTTTAAAGTTCCCAATGTTAACTTTAGCCATGTTAGTAATAAAAAAATAAATTTTTGTCTTATATGATTATTATAATTTTAAAAGACAGACAATAAGGAGAAGATAGAACAAAATTATCCAAAATTCTCTCAACAGTTGCTTGGGAATATTGAGGATTTTATAAGTTTCACCAATATTTTTGTGTACTTTGTTCATTTTATGATAAAATATTTAATTAGAAATTCAAATAGTAAAGTAGGTAAAGTCAAAATCTCATTCCTGTGTTAGTAAGCAAAATGATGGTTTCCAAAGATGTCCACATCCTAATTACCAAAACCCTTGAACACGTTATTTTGTATGCAAAAGAGCCTTTGCTGGTGTAAGTAAAGTAAGAATCTTGAGATAGGAACATTATGTTGGATTATCTGTGTGGTCCCAATTAAATCACAAGGGCCCCTATAAGAGGAAGTGGATTCAGAGTCAGATTAGAAGATGTGAAGAGGAATGCAGTGGTTCACATAATGTGACTATGAGCCCAGAAATGCAGATTGTCTCAGATTATTCCCTAGTCCATTTAGAAAGCAGTTCTGTAGACAGCTTGGTTTTAGCTCTATGTGACCATTTTGGACTGATACCCTGAACTGTAAGATAATACATTGGTGTTGTTTTAGACCATTAAGTTTGTGGTAGTTTTTTAAGAAATGATAGGAAACTAATACACTATGGTAACCAACTTAATGATGCTATTGTGTTATTTTTCCCTATACTCTGTATTTCATCATTAAATATATATTTTCTATCACTGTACTAAATAAATCAATCTAAAGAAGTGAATCAAAACATTATTTGAAATGAAATATAAAGTTATGAGTGAGTGCCATTTGAAGGTAGAATTGTGTCACTGAACACTACCTGCTAGACTACTTTTGAAGTTGCTAATCTTGATTTTGTCCTCCTGCCAAATCCACTTGACACTATTCCAAGGGTTGAGTTTTTACTCTAGACCAGGCCTAGGGATTTTTGTCCATTATATGCACAATACAAAAGTCAAATATAAATGTAGGCAAAGTGTATTTTCCAATATGAAAATTAAGTACTTATTTGCCCCTCTCAATTTGGAAGCTTTGAAGATCATGTGCACCTTTTCCAAGAATCTTTCTTGAACTTTTTCCACAGTTCAAAAAAATTTCTCAGCTGGGCTCGGTGGCTCAGCCTGTAATTCCGTGCCTTTGGGAGGCTGAGGTGAGTGGATTGCCTGAGCCCATGGGTTTGAGACCCGCCTGGGCAACTTGACGAGACCTCATCTCTACAATAAATCAAAAAATTAGCCGGGCAAGGTAGCGCACGCCTGTAGTTCTGGCTGCTTGGAAGGCTGAGGCGGAAGGATCGCCAGAGCCCAGGAGGTCGAGGTTGCGGTGGCTGGGAGCGGCCACTGCACTCCAGTCTGGGTGACAGAGTGAGACTCCAACTCAAAAAAAAAAAAAAATTTCTCACAGAATAGATCAGTAACACTAAAGTATTTTATAAATAACTTTATTACTGTATTTAATATACCGCCTTATAGATAAATAATACAATAATATACAACTTATTATTCAAATCTTACATGGGTCAGTTTGTGTATTGAGTTCTTCACAAATATCAATTCACTTAACCTCTGAAACACTATCATAAAGTAAATAATTATTATCATCATTGTACAGTTAGCTATAGGAAACCTAGAGAGATTAAGTTGAAAATAAACTGTTATTAATCTTGATATTATTTAATATCAAAAGAGAAGAAGATATGTATACAAAACTAAAAAAAAAGATGCTAAAACTTTATGTGGATATATTCTAAGTGGTATATAGACTTAAAAAAATCTCATTGAAACATATGGGGCAATAGAAGGAATACTAAAATGGGAATGTGGAGGGAAATTTATTCAGTTCTGATATTTGCAGATAGATGTTCTGAGAACTCTTGACCAATCACAGACAATAAACCTAAGTTACAGAGACACATTAATGGTTAATGAGTTCAGGTATTTTAAAATGTTTTGAAATTTTGAATTACTTTCTTATTTATAAGAGGGTCTTATCTGATAACACAAATGAATGTCTTCAACAGCAATGATTAACAATGTATTTACTCTTCCTTTCCCAGATTCTTTGTAAAAGGACCAGCTAAAGTAAACAGTTGTGCTACTACTAAAGAAAGCAAAATTTACTCCGAAAGTTGCAGCAGTGTTTTCAAATGGATTTGCCAATATTAGAGTTTTTAAAAATTGATAGTTAAATAATTAGTGATCAATGTTTTGGGCCTATTAGACTCTAATATTAATCTTCAGGAGTAAGATTTCTAAAATACAGTTAAACACCAAGATCTTTTCCGCCTTCTCCCTCTGTTATGTACACTGGTCCCAGCCTCAGAATAACCCATGTTAACAAACTAAAACATATCCTTCAAATTTTCTGTGTGATTATGTAGTTCAATTTGAGCAAATGTAATTATATATAGGAATTTTATTCATTGTTTACTTTGTACCAAATGTAATCAAGTTATGATTGCTTTTCTGTGTCTTGCTTTTTACAAATTCTTTAAAAATCTTAAGAAATTTTTTATAGCTTTAAGGTTTGTCTTATAGTATGGATATTTACACTTTTCACAGTTCTATTGATGAGCATTATCTTTGTTTTCAGGTTTTTGCTGCTGAGAACTTTTCTGCAATAAACATTTTGAATATTGTCTTAAATGGTAGCACTTTTATTTCTGTGATAAAAATACTAAAAGTAGAATTTTGGGGTAAAAGTGTTAAATGTGTTGTTTGATTCAGATTTTATCTAATTCTTATATATTGCATTTTTTCTAAATTTAGAAACTCATAAACTTAAAAGAAGATATTGAGTATACGGAAAAAAAAAACCTTTCTTAAATTTTCTGAGAATTAATCACCAAATGGATGCATTTTATTATAAAACTTTTATGTGTATTTATGATTCTTTCATGTGTATTTTCTACAAAAAAATCCCTCCTTTAACATAACCCCAACACAATGATCAAAATCAGCAAATTTACATTGAATAGAACTATTATCTAACTCATACTTTTGTAAAAATTGGCAATTGTCAAAATAATGTTCTTTAGAGTAAAAGCATCCGGCTCAGAACTAATGTCTGTATTTAGTGACTATGTCTGTTTATTGCCCTTGAGTCTGGAAAAGTGCCTCAACCTTCCTTAACATTCATGACCTTGACACTTTTGAATACTATGGATTAGCTATTTTGCAAAATGTTCAACTGGAATCTGTAGGATCATTTCTTTTATTTTATTATTATTATTTTTTATTTTATTTTATTTTATTTTATTTATTTTTTTTTTTTTTGAGTTGGAGTCTCACTCTGTCGCCCAGACTGGAGTGCAGTGGCCGCTTCCGGCCACCGCAACCTCGTCCTGCTGGGCTCCGGCGATCCTTCCGCCTCAGCCTTCCAAGTAGCCGGAATTACAGGCGTGCGCTACCACGCCCGGCTGGTTTTTTGATTTATTGTAGAGATGAGGTCTCGCTGCCCAGGCGGGTCTCGAACCCACGGGCCCAGGCAATCCACTCACCTCAGCCTCCCAAAGGCGCGGAATTACAGGCTGAGCCACCAAGCCCGGCTGGATCATTTCTTATGGTTTGAATCGAGTTATGTGTTATTGGCAGAAATAACATAGAAGTGATGCAGTGAAGCTCTGTTCTCTCTGCACCTTTCAGGTAATAAAAATTTTACTTGTCCCATTATTGAAAATATTTATTCCAGTCACATAAACAATTTAATTTCTACTTGAATTCACTGTTGAGTTACTCTTTCTCGTGTAATTAATTTATATTTTGCGTGGAGTGGCCAAGATGGCCTTAATATTGCCTCAGCTTTCTAAATCCTACACAAATTTCTCTCCACTATAGGCTTCTAACCTCCCTTTTCTTAGAGCATTTACTTTATCGAACTTGTAATTTTAAATTTTTTCTCCATCTTGTTGAGACATAAATCTTTCAAAAATCCTTTAACAAGCAGGCTCAGTGGCTCAGCCTGTAATCCCGGGCCTTTGGGAGGCTGAGGTGAGTGGATTGCCTGAGCCCGCGGGTTCGAGACCCGCCTGGGCAGCGAGACCTCATCTCTACAATAAATCAAAAAATCAGCCAGACGTGGTAGTGCACGCTTGTAGTTCCAGCTACTTGGAAGGCTGAGGCGGAAGGATAGCCGGAGCCCAGCAGGTCGAGGCTGCGGTGGCCGAGAGTGGCCACTGCACTCCAGTCTGGGCTCCAGCGATCCTTCCGCCTCAGCCTTCCAAGTAGCCGGAATTACAGGCGAGCACTACCACACCCGGCTGATTTTTTGATTTGTTATAGAGATGAGGTTTTGTTGCCCAGGTGGGTCTCGAACCCGCGGGCTCAGGCAATCCACTCACCTCAGCCTCCCAAAGGCGCGGAATTACAGGCTGAGCCACAGAGCCCAGCTTAATTATCTCTTGATGCCAGGATAGGCCTGTCTTGATTGTCTCTGTTTCATGTTGATGGGAATGTACAGAGTGTGATGTCAGGGATCTGGCCCATATTAGCATAACAAAGATGCCAGAAAAAAAATATTAGGGTAGTTTGGTTTGGATTCTTCCATGAAATTTTATAAGTAGTTTTATAGACATCAACAATCATCTCCAAGCATTGGACTAATGTTATCTTGTTGGAAGAAAGGGTGAAGAGGCAAAAAGGATGAAATGTAAGAATCATAATTTGAAAAATAATTTAGAATAATATAAAAAATTTAGTTTGTACAGTGTTTGTGAACTAACAGCCCAAGCCTGAGGACAGCAACCTAAATGAGTAAAAAGATCATGGGGGGAACTGGATAGTTTGATTTTATGACCGTGTTGAAATAAATCAAAGAATTTCAACTTTATAAGAGAGACTACTAATACAATTTGAATACAAAATTGTGTCAGGAATATTGTCAAAGTTGTTCACTAGGTATGGTAAAAGAATTTCTTAGGTCAGGTTTTGTCAAGTTACTGAAACACTTAACTGATTGTGAATATGTAATTACAACATTATCTTGTCAAACGGAACAAAGGTAACGTTAAGAAGGAGTAAGAGTCTTACTATAACATGGAGTTTTGTTCCACCATCTTAGGAAAAGCTGTAAAAGCTTGGTAAGCATGAACTTTTCATCCTAGTTTATAGGCTGAATGTCTCTGATTATGGCATAAGGCTGTTTAGTGAACTTTTTGTGTGGTTCACACAATAGGGACAAAACTTTTTATAAAGTTCATCTAGTTTAAACCTATAGGGTTTAAAAACAGAGTAGTTTCAATTTTATTACTTTTATGGAAGAAAGTTGGATGGGAGGGACCCAAAAGAATCTGGGATCTAGTATTGTCTTTAGGTAGATAACAAGAACCCAAAAATATTGTACAGAGTTACAATCTAATAGTAGGTGTATTACAGTTTTTTTTTTTTTTTGGCAGAAACATATCTTTTTTTCTACATGGGTCACATAGAAATCTCGAATTTAAAAATATCTTGATTTGCATTTCTCTGATAATGAATGAGGCTGAGCGCTTTTTCATGTGTCTGCTGGCTGCCCGTATATCTTCTTTTGAGACGTGTCTGTTCATATCTTTTGCCCACTTTTTAAAGGGACTGTTTGTTTTTTTCCCTTCGGTGCATTTGAGTTCCTTGTAGATCCTAGATGTTAGACCTTTGTCAGATATACAGTTGGCAAATATTTTTTCCCATTCTGTGGGCTGTCTCCCTGCTCTCTTGATCGTTTCTTTTGCTTTGCAGAAGCTTGCTAATTTGATGAAGTCCCACTTATCTATCTTATTTCTTACAGTATTGACCTGTAGGGTTCTGAGTAGGAATTGGTTCCCAGTTCCAATTTCCATAAGGGTTTCTCCTATGTTTTCTGAGATTCTTATAACTTCAGGTTTTACATTTAGGTCTTTGATCCATTTAGAGTTAATTTTTGTGTATGGTGATAGGTAGGGGTCCTGTTTCAATATGCATGTGGTCAGTCAGTTTTCCCACCACCATTTATCGAATAGGTTTTCCTCTCCCCAGTAGTTGTTGTTGGAGGCTTTGTCAAAGATGAGTTGGTTGAGGAATTGAGACTTTGCTTCCAGAATCGCGATCCTGTTCCATTGGTCTATGTGCCTGTTTTGAGATACCACCTAATCCCTGCAAGAATGGCTATCATTAATAAAACAAACAACAACTGATGCTGGCGAGAATGTGGAGAAAAAGAAATGCTTCTACACTGCTGGTGGGAATGCAAACTTATACAACCTCTCTGGAAAACAGTCTGGAGATTTCTGAAAGAACTAGAAATTGACCTTCCATATGACCCAGCAATTTGCTTATTGGGAATATACCTGGAGGAACTCAAACTATTCTACAAAGAAGATACGTGCACATGTATGTTTGTTGCAGCTCTATTCCCAATAGCAAAAACATGGAACCAACCATGTTGCCCATCGAACCTGGACTGGATAAAAAAATGTGGTACATATACACAGTGGACTATTATGCAGTCATAAAGAATTACAAATATATAGACTTTACAGCAACCTGGATGGATTTGGAGTCAATAATACTCAGCGATTTATCACAGAAAAAAAGAACAGAGTTCCATATGTTCTCACTCATAAGAAGACCTTGAACAATTATAATGCCATATGAAAGCAATTGACAGTAATGGGAAACTGTTGTGGGGGGTGGGATTGGCAGTTGAGGGAGACTGCTGGGGGAGGGAGGGGCATACCTCATTAACAGGGGTGTCTGCATGATCAATGTTTGTATACCTAACCCTGAATTGTACCCCGCATCTTTACAATAAAAATTTAAAAAAAAAAATATCTTGAGGCTAGGAAGTCAACCCAAGGCAGATTTTGGATTTCATTTACAATTTTAAGATTTTTTTGAAACTTGCAAGAAGTGACAGTTTAATTTACTCACTGTAAGACTGGGAACCTTGAAGTTAAGGATTTTATATAATTTAAAAATATGTCAAAGTTTTGATAATGAAACAAATATTTTAAATTGTATTCTGCTATTAAAAGAGAGAATTTTTAGCTGGGCTCGGTGGCTCAGCCTGTAATCCCGCGCCTTTGAGAGGCTGAGGTGAGTGGATTGCCTGAGCCCATGGGTTCGAGACCCGCCTGGGCAGCGAGACCTCATCTCTACAATAAATCAAAAAATCAGCCGGGCGTTGTAGCGCATGCCTGTAATTCTGGCTACTTGGAAGGCTGAGGCGGAAGGATCGCCGGAGCCCAGCAGGTCGAGGCTGCGGTGGCCGGGAGCGGCCACTGCACTCCAGTCTGAGCGACAGAGTGAGACTCCAACTCAAAAAAAAAGAGAGAATTTTACTGTATTTATGTAAATAACCATATTGTCATAAGAATACTCACAGGTAGTTTTTAAATTTTGGAGAAATCAAGGAAGAAGAAAAAAAAATTTTTTAGTATTTGTTCACAAAATTATTTTTTATCAAATTGCTGCAAATTAGGATAGTTCATTAGTGAAAATTTCTCTAAACCTGGAAGACAAAACATTTGAGTAAAGCACCTATGATATTTTAAGCAAAAGTCACAAAAAATACCATTATTAGTTATTTAATTTTATGTAATTAACTGTTGTTCTGCTTGATCTCAATTAGTAATTTTGTAAGTGTATTAGCCATTTTATTAGAGTTTAAAATTTTTAAATTTAGTCTTTGACCTTAAATTTATCAGAAACCCTTATTTAAGAGTACTTGGAGTCTTTTTTATTAATCAGATTGTAAATGTTTATAGAGAAGAAGTTTAAACTATGAATAACAAAATCTTAGACTAGATATGGATAAAAACCTGATTAACGTGTATACTAACAAGGAAATTAAGATATTTCTTAATATAGAGCATTTTAAGATAGCAATCAGGTTTATGAAGGAGAGCATATTAGATATTTATAAATTTATATAATTTTGGAAATATTTATATCAATAACATACCTATTAATGTGACTAAAATAAATCTAGCATTACTTGTTATTTGACAGTGTTTTTTATATAATGTATCTAATAAGCCTAATTATTTAATGATTCTACAAGGTGAGAGATATATTTTTAAGCCTTTTCAAAGCTAGATACAGCATTTTAATTTTTATCACAAGTAGTCTAATGATGTTAAAATATTTCTGTAGAGTAAGCCTGTTAAATTAATAAATATATGTTTAGTCATTAACTTTAATCTTTCACTAATATATGGCTTTTTATTGCTCCAATTAATAATATTATGTTAAATGTGAACAGTTTTTTAAAATGTTACCTCTTGTATTATGAGATTGTTGTTTAAAGTTTTAGGGAAATTCAAATCAGGCTTTTATATTGTTTTTAAAATCTCAAAAGTGATATTAGGTCAAAAAAACTTTAGGATTTTATTTTGGGAATGTTTGTCAAATATGTAAAAAGGCTCAAAACACTTGATCAGAGTATGGAACTTTCAAGATGTTGACTAGACACGTTTGGCACTCACATCCTTCACACACAAAAAAAATAAATAACAAGTAGATGCCTTGAGAGAACATTATAATTCAACAGAGAATTGACAGGAAACACCTAAGGCAAGAAAGTAGAGGAAATCTAGGTAGTCTGCTTGGCAAAGATTGGCTACGAGTCTAAAGATGTTTCCAAAGCAGAAAAAGAGTAAGTGATAGATCTCTACTGGTCCATATTCTGAGCATGGACTCTTGTAACCATAGCCATGGGATTGCTTCTTGACCCTCACATGTCTTATAGTATAGTTTGGCTGGTTGTTGCCTCCAAATCTCATGTTGAAGTATAATAACCAGTGTTGGAGGTAGGACTAGTAGGAGATGATTGGAATATGGGTAGAGATTCCTTATGAATGGCTTGGTGCCCTTCTTGCATGAATGAAAGCGTTCTCTCCTTATTAGTTCAAGCAAAGTTTGTTGTTTAAAACAGCCTGACACCTCCTTCTCTATCTCTCTTGCTATTGCTCGCACCATGTGACACGCCTACTCACACTTCACCTTCCAGCATGACTGTAAGCTTCCTGAGGCCTCATCAGAAACAGATGACAGTGGCATGCAGAACTGTGCCAAACTAAACCTTTATTTATAAATTATCCAGCTTCAGATTTTTATTTGTAGTAATGCAAAACAGACTGATATACCCTAAGACTAACATATAGAGGTGCCGGGAGACTAGGCAAAGACATTGCTCCAGAGGAGAGTTTACTTCGAGTCCTATGCATTCCCATAGAACTAAACACCTGCAGCACAACACAATTTTGAGAGCCCAAACCCTACCAGACTACATCCCAATCAGAGGCCCAATAGTTTCTGTGTCCTCACAGCTCTTGGAGTCCCACTGAAACCCCTCTCTATGTCTATCTGAAGAATTACAGTGACACAGCATCAGATGAACTGAGCGGCATAGCTGTCCCTCCACCTCCCCAGCAGTGTCCTACACTCAAGGAATCTGGGGTGCAATGCATTGGGAAAGCTGTCCACAGCCCAAAGAAGACCCAAGTTCATGCTCACCAGAGCCTGATTCCCACCTGCCTAGGGTTGCTACTGACAACAACCTCACATCCCTAAGCAGCAGGATGGCTATTCAGTTGCGCCCACCTTGAGGACTGGATCTCTCAACTCTTGCTGCTGTGCTGCTTTTACCAAGGGGTTCGAAAGCACATGGTCCAAGCCATCTGCCTGTATCTGCTGCCACTGACAGCAATCCTGCTCACCTGAGCATCATAGCTGGAATGAAGTAACATGTACTCTGAGGGCAAGCTCCCTCCTTTAAACCTCTGCCACTGTTACCCAATTACTCTGCTAGGAGGCCTGGAGATCACCTTACCGCTACTCCTGATAGCCTATGCACACCAACCTGCCCTAGCATTTCTCCTGCCAGTGCCCAGGAATGCTGTCCATGGACCTGGTAATCACCCTGATCCATTCATCATTATTAACATGTACTCCTTATGGGAGTCTGTGTACTCCTTATGGGAGTCTGAAGAGTTTCACTCATCCTGTCACTACCACAGCAGTTGGCATCCACATGTATACACTATCTGTGGGCCTACAGAAGTCTTTCCAGCCACGACTAACACCAACATGGGCCACTTGGAACTCACATTTTTGTCCCATTCCTGCTACTGCCATTACCTATGCCATGCATGCCACTCGGGGATTGAAGGCCTGATTGCCCACCTGCTTCACTGCTGCCACAGCTAGAACTTGACAAAGCCAGCTGGAGGACCCAAAATTAATCTGCTTGGTCTCACTAATACAGAAGCCAGTATATGCCAACCTGGGGAAAAAGATAAGCAGCCTTGACCTACTGCTGCCACAACTGGGTCCTCAGAACTGGACTGATGGGCAACACTGTCCCTAGCAAAACTTTACCAAACTGCAATAATAACTGGTTCCTCAGTCAGTGGAAATTGCAGTCACTTCTGATACTATTTACAGAAAATAAATTATATAAAGGCTACATACATTACTGTATGTACCCAGATCAAAGCCGAAGTGTCCTATCCAACCAACACCATAGATACATCTTCAAAAAAAAAAGTATTCTCCCTATGGAAGACAGTCCAAAATATTGAAAGAAGCAATTGTTACACATGATGTGCACATATCAATGTAATGACACAAGATACATGAAAAGGTAAAGAAATATGAAACCTTCAAAAAATAAAATTAATTCTTCAGTAACAAATACCAATTAAAAATTTATGAATTCTGGAAAAGGAGTTTAAATAATGATATTAAACAAGTGCTGTGACACACAAGAAAACACAGATTTTAAAAATACCAAGAATTAAAAATCAGTATATAATTAAGAAATTCACAAAATAAATACATATCACGAAAAAAGAACCAAACAGAAATCCTGAAACTGAATATTTTATTGAATAAAATAAAAAATTAATTTAAGGATTCAACAATAAACTAGATTACGTAAAAGGAAGAATTTGGCAACTTGAAGACAGGTCTGTTAAAATAACCCAAAGAGAGATTTTAAAAAGGAAAAAGAATAAAGATAAATAAAGCCCATGAGACACATAGTACACCATCAACTGGCCAAATATCCAAATTTTGGGTTATAAAGAAGGTGAAGAGAATACCAAATTAATAGAAAACCAATTTAAAAGATAATAGCTTAAAACTTTCCAAATCTAACAAGAGTTTAGATATCCAGATATAGGATACTCATGGATGCCCTAAAAGATACAACCCTAAAAGCTCTTCTTCATGGCACATTATAGTCAAACTCTCAAAAGTCAAAGATAAAGAGAGAATTCTAAAAACAGAAAGAGAAAAGCATCTAGTCATCATCTATAAGGAAACCCCCATCAGATTAACAAAAGATTTCTCAGCAGAAGCAGAATCTTACAGGTCAAAAGAGAATAGAATGATATACTCAAAGTATTAAAAGAAAAAATTTTTTTAAATTGCCAGTCAAATATACTATAACTGAGCAAAGTTCTACTTCACAAATGAAACAGAAATAAATTTTCTCAGCAAAGGAAAAACTAAGGGAATTAATTATCACTAGGTTATCCTTACCAAAAATGCTTAAGGGGGACTACAATTGGAAACAAAACGATAATGACTACCATCAAGAATACACACACACAAAATAACCTCACTGGTACAGCAAAAACACAAATGGAAAAGAGAAAGGAATCAAATGGTACCATTATAGAAAAACACCAATGCACAATGGTAAACAATAAGAGAGAAAGAAAGGACATGTGAAAAAACCAGAAAATAATTAACAAAATGACAGGAATAAATCTATGTATGTCAATAATAACCTTGCATGTAAACAAATCACACTTTTCTCTTAATATATATGACTGAATGGATTTTTTTTTTAATGACCCATTACATGCTCCCTGCAAGCAACACATCTCACCTATATGGACACATATAGACTAAAATAAAGTGATAAAAAAAATATATTCCATGTAAATGAAAACTAAAAAGCAGAAGTAGCTCTATTTATGTCAACTTAAACAGACTTTAAATATAAAAAATAATAAAAAGAGACAAAGAAGGTCACTATATAATGAGAAAGAAATTTCTAAATATTTATGCACCCAACACTAAAGCACACAAATACCTAAAGTAAATATATGAAATCTAATGGGAGAAAAATACTGTAATACAAAAGTAGTTGGGATTTCAAAACCTCACTTTTTAGCATTAGTCAGATCATCTAAACAGGAAATTAACAAAGAAACATTGATTTATACTGCACTTTAAAACCAAACAGACATTTACAGCACATTTTATCCACCAGCTACAGAATATACATTGTTCTCATAAATATTTGGAACATTCTCCAGGAAAGACCATATGTTAGACCACAAGACAAATTTCAACACATTTTTAAAAAATCAACATTATATTAAGTGTTTTCTCAGATCACATGGAATAAAACTAGAAGTCAATAACAAAGGAAACTATCAAAACTGTACAATATATCAATATTAAACAGCATGCTCTTGAATGATGATTGAGGCAATTGTCAGTAGATAATGCCTGAAGAAAAAGGCAATTTAAAATGTCTTGAAACAAATGAAAATGAAAATTCACATATCAAAACCTATGGATTACAGCAACATCAATGCTAAGAGGGAAGCTTGTAGCAATAAATGCATACATCAAAAAGTACAAAGATTTCAAATGAACAATATAATAATTCATTTCAAGAAACTAAAAATGAAAGAAAAATACAAATCCAAATATAGTAGAAGAAAAAAATAATAAAAATCAGAGCAGAACTAAATTTAAAAAATGATACTACAAAAGCAACATGAAGGATAAGCTAAATGAAAAGACTGGTTTTATAAAAGATAAACAAAATTGATAAACCACTAACTAGCATAGCCAAGATAAAAAGAGAAGAGTCTCAAATAAACAAAACAAAATAAAAAAAGAAGACATTACAACTAATATCACAAAAAAGCAAATAATCATCAGAGAATATCACGAACAACTATATGCTAACAAACTATAAAGTCTATAAAAAATGAATAAACTCCTGGACACATACAATGTACCAAGGTTGAATCAGGAAGAAATAGAAAATTTGATTAGATGAATAATAAGTAACAAGATGGATTCAATAATAATAATAAAAATCTCAACAAACAAAAGCCTAGGACCAGAAGGCTTCACTGATGAATCCTACCAAACATTTAAAGAAGATCTAATATTCTTTTTAAACTATTCCAAGCTATTTCCATTTCAAAAAATGGAAGAAGAGGGAATTTTTCCTCATTCTTTGAGGTTAGTATTGCCCTGATTCCAAAAGCAGACAAGAACAAAACAAAACAGAGAAGAACAGGCACAAAATATCCCTGATGAGACTAGACATAAAAATCTTAAACAAAATACTGGTAAATCATTCAACAGCACATCAAAAAAATAAAATATGATCAAATGACACTTATCTCAATGTTGCAAATTGTCCTTTCAATAGATGCAGTAAAAATACCTGATAAAATTCAACATCCTTCTATGATAACTTTCATCCAACTAGGTATAGAAAGCACATACTTCAACATACGAAAACTGGCATCATACTAAGTGGGAAAAAGCTGAAAGCTTTCCTCAAAAAACTAAAACAAGACAAGGATGCCCACTTCAGCCACTCATATTCAACATAGTACTAGCAGTCCTAACTAGTGAAATTAAACATAAGAAAAAAATAAACATCTTTCAAATTGGAAAAGAGGAAGTCAAATGATCCCTCTTGCAGATTATATGTGTGCGCGCACACACACGTGTGTATATATATATTTGGGGGGAGAGAAAGAGAGAGATAGAACTCTTAGATCTGATAAATAAATTCAGTAAAGTTGCAAGATACAAAGTCAACATGCAAAAGCCAGCAGCATTTCTGTACACCAAAAATGAATTTGGCTAAAAAGAAATCAAGAAGGCCATACCATTTACAGTAACTACAAAAGTATAATACCTAGGAATAAATTTAATAAAGGAGGTGAAAGATTTCTACAAGGAAAGCTGCAAAACACAGATTAGAAAAATGAAGAGGACCCAGGCAAATGAAAGACATCCCATGCTCATGGATCAGAAGAATTAATATTGTTAAAAATGATCATACCACGCAAACTACAATTTCAATGCAATGTCTATCAAAATGCCAATATAAATTGAAAAACAATTCTAAAATTTGTATAAAACAAAAAAAGAGCCCAAATAGTAAAAGCAATTTTGAGCAAGAACAAAGTTGGAGGTTTCACACTAACTTCAAAAAATGTTGCAAGACTATAACCAGTTGGTGTAAAGATTGACATGTAGACCAACAGAACACAATAATAACCCAGAAATAAAAACACAGAACCCAGAAATAAAAACACATTTTTATAGTCAATTGATTTTTGATAGAGGTAGCAAAAAGTTGTCGGGTACGTCAGGATTACACACATAAATAGCTTAGGTACAGGTGAAGTTTTGGTCCTTCCATTGGTCTTCACTTTACCTGGATTAGGATCAGGCACCCTTACTGATGTTATGTGCCCCTCTCCTCCCCTGGCAGTGTCAGCTACTGTCAATCCCTTTTTTTTTGTTATATTATAATAGGTGTTCAGGGTTCACTTTTTCTCCCCCCCCACCCCGTCTTCTTTTATTCTGTTGTTCAGGGGTGGAGGGGTTGCTTTTACTTCTGTTTGTTCAATCTTCTATTCTTCTTTATGTATATCCTCTGGCTTTGTTCAATTCTGGAGCTGGGGTGATCCTTTTTGCAGTTTTGAGATTTAATTGAGGGGGCAGCTGTGATTCAAAATCGATCTACAGATCCCATTATCTACTGACAAGTATATGGATAATCTGGAACCCACTTTCCACTGCCTTGCAATTTGTCCAGGCAGTGGGGTTATAGGTTTACTCCCTGAAAGCAAAATGAGGTAAGAAAACGGAAAAGAATGGAACAGAGATTGGGGGAAGAGGGAGGTGGAGAGAGAGAGAAGAGGAAGGGGAAAAACAGACAAACGTACCAATTAACAAATGAAAATAGACACAAAGACAGATATGAGTAAAAACAAACAAACAAACAAAACAACAACAATCAAACCAACAAACATATAAAAAAATGAAAACACAATCATACAGACATACATGCTAACCAACCTCCTTATAGGTGTACTATTCCCCTACACATACATGAGGTCTAAAGAGGAAAAAAAAATAGAATAGAATAAAGTCACTAAACCAACAGAACCAAAGCAAGTATGAAAACGTTATTGATAACAGTAAGAAGGGAGAGAAAGGGGAAAAAAGATGGGTAAGACAAACAAAGAATAAAAAAAAAATTAAAACAGGGGAACTAAGCACACTCTGAGACTTAATTCCTCTAAGTCCAATGTCCTTTCAGCTCTGATTTCTAGCTCTCATTGCAGACTGGTAGAGTTGCTCACAGCGTCCACTGTCCCTGGCCTGCTGTGGAGGGTGGTTCAGATCTGGGCTGCCAGCCAAATCTGCCACTCAGATCGGGCCTGTCTCTATCTAGCATAGGGGAGGGGCTTCTGTCGCTCCTATTTTGATGTTGTTACCTTGGATCCCAAGCAGGGAGATGGGCTGAGCTGAGTGGAGCCGGTCTCATGGCTCCAGCTGATTTCTTTTTTCACTGCAGCCCGAGACTGTCGGGCAATGCAGGCCAGAGTAGCACTGGGCTACTCGTGCCAGGCTGGGTGGAAGTTGAGCGGCCACCTAGGGCAAGAGGGAGCAGGCAACGGTGGCGGCGGTGGCAGCCGCTGTTTCAGCACTACATGGGAGGAGCTCCACGAACTTGGCTCCGGGTGAGGGGTGGGGCGTGACAGTGGCAGTGCGGTGGCTGTTTCAGTAGTGTGGTGCTTGGGAGGAGGGGGCGGGCTTCACAGGTCCGGGTGCCATGGGTCGCCTCAGGCAGGAGCGGGGCAGTGGCGGAGGCATCGGGGCGGTGGCAGCCGCAGCTGAGGTGGCGGCCAAGCAGCATATGAAGAGCAGGCTGGCAACAATGAGTGTTGCAGCCCCCAGGGGAGAGTGAGGGTCTTTATGGATGTTCTCTTTTGCAGAGGGACTCATGACCCAAATTGCCCCATCACCTTGCCGGAAGTCCCCAGGATTCACTTTTGAGTGAGAACATGTGGTAATCAGTTTTTTGTTTCTGTGATAGATCACTGAGTATTATAGACTCCAAAGCCATGCATGCTGCAAACCAAACTCCTTGTAATTTTATTAAGAGAAGATGAATATTTTAAGAAAAGTTTATTGCTTTAAATACATAGGACCAGACTGTGGTCCTGTATCAGTGCACTTCTGATACTAATATTCAATTTTTAGGAAAAAAACATAAATACATTTTTATAATTGAAGTCAACTTGATCACACAAAAAACTTATTTCATAAAGTTAATCTTTTATAAATTTCCTTCAACTTATTTAGACATCATTTTTTAATGCCATAGACTTAGACATAATTTTTCCCTTTGTTTTTCTGGCACAAACAAACATTTTCTTTGTAGAACAAACATTTATCACATAAGGTTTTTTCCATGTAAAATTGCTTTCTTAAATTTATACTTTTATTAATAAACCTAAGCATAGTTAATCGTTTTATAAAATATAGGAAGTTTATATTTATTTAACAATTTGTTTTATTTTTTAATCTTATTAGGACATAACCCAGACATTTAATAAATACCTAATACTTATTGAACATAATACAACTTTAAGGTTAATTGTCCAATTTATTTATTTAACAAATATATACTCATCAAATTACTCATGAAAGTTTAGATATAGATAGAAATAGTCATTATTTTAAGTTATTTTATTAACTAATTTTGTGGCCTGCTAATAGTTACCTAAGTAAGAGCCTTAAAGTTAAATGCATAGGCAGTCTGTTAGTAACTCAAAAGATATAACTCCTTTTATTAAATCAGTAATATTAAATTAGCTTTATTTATAAAAGAATTTTACAAACAAAATCATTTTGTCTCAAGCTGGGTTTATAGATTTATGACTTTAAACCACCTCAAAGAGACAAATATGAAGCTGCCTTATCAGTAATCCCAGGTAAAAATGTATGCTGACAATTTTAAAAACATTTCCAATTTTATTTATTAAAAGATTTCAAACAAATTAATTTATCAGAGATTTATTGATGTCACATGAACTAAAATAAAAACATTTTGGTTAACTACTGTATATTTTAAATGAAAGCCTACTTATCTAAATACAGTTAAAAAAAAAAAACTTCTGGCCAACTATTCTAGAGTTTATTTTGTAGACACAACACACAACATAATATATATACATATAAGCCGGTCTCGGTGGCTCAGCCTGTAATCCCAGCACTTTGGGCAGCTGAGGTGAGTGGATTGCCTGAGCCCACGGGTTCGAAACCCGGCTGGGCAGTGAAACCTTATCTCTACAATAAATAAAAAAATCAGCCAGGCGTGGTAGCGCGTGCCTGTAATTCCGGCTACTTGGAAGGCTGAGGCGGAAGGATCGCCGGAGCCCAGCAGGTCGAGGTTGCGGTGGCCGGGAGCAGCCACTGCACTCCAGTCTGGGCGACTGAGTGAGATTCCAACTCAAAAAAAAATAAAAATAAAAATAAATAAATAAATAAATAAATAAATATATATATATATACATGTATAAGCATTTCTAAATACATAAACATAGTGATCTTTCAGCTTATATTTTAGAATTTTAGTCATAAATAGTAAATCACATTAAACTCATCAATTTATAAAACTGTTGGATATAAATATTTTTGACAAAATGAGACAAGACTAAACTTTAAGATTTGTAAAAGTAGACAATGTTATGAAGGTCACGAATCAAATTTTGGGGAGAGCAGATTGAGTCAGTTACCAATATATACAACTGGACAAAGGATGCTTAACAATGATAATGTGACTGAAATATGTGAGAAGGCTGAAAAGATAAGAGTTATTCTAATAAGATCTGTACAATATTTTATCAGTCTCAATTTTTATCTTTGATAATAAGAATGTTGCTATTTCTTTTTGTATAGGAATACTACCTTTTAAATGGAACTTTTATCTTTTGCTTTTAAGACTTAAAACTGCATGAAAATCAAAATAACTTTCTAGTGTATCTTCTAGTTTTCAAGTGTTTTACTTAAATAGTCAATATGCCAGAATAGCTGAGGATTTGGGAACAATGAATTTTAGCTTGAAGAAAGATAAAGAAGAAGAATTGTAAGAAGGGAAAAGGAAAGCCCTGGATAGGAGTCTCAGCTAGCTTTGAGACAATATTTTGTAGTGAGACAATCTTAGAGTCCTGAATGGTTTGATTTATTTTTCAGCTACAAGATATCAGTTGAGATATGAACCTTATTTTAACTGCATTATTTTATATTTGTGGTCTTCAGTTTAATTTTAAGAATAATAGACTGTTTAATATCAGCAGTCCCCAACTTTTTGGCATCAGGGAACAGTTTCGTGGAAGACAATTTTTCCACAGACTGAGTGGGGAGATAGTTTCAGGGTGATTCAAGCACATAATATTAATTTTGCACTTTGTTTCTATTATTATTATGTTGTAATATATAATGAAATAATTATACAACTCACCATTAAAAAAAAAAAAAAGAGGTGTGGATGGAAGAGGTCAATCAAATAATGGGCTAGCCACTGCTTCTCTGACAAGAAGCAGAGCTCTCCTGCTGCTCACATTCTGCTGTGCAGCCTGGGTCCTAACAGGCCAAGGACCAGTAGCCCCAGGGGTTGCAGACTCTTGAATTGATCCCTATAATGTTTGAACATATTACCAGTTAGAGTTCCAGAAAATATCTTGGCATGCCTTTGAACTTTTGACAGTTCAGTTTGTAGCTCAATCCACCTAGATAATTTGATTTAATGCCAAATACACAAAACCCAATAAGCATTGAATATGCAAAAGCCAAATAAACTCAAGAGGTGAACACAAAGTATGTACTTACAAAAAAGGAAGATAAGTCATTTTTTTCCAACAGAATGGAAAAAGAAAAATTCCTTTGCCAAGGCCTCAACCTGAAGAGAAATCCCTTCACACAGACCTTACAGCTGAGGTCTTCCAGAATGAAAAGAGTCCTTCAACAGAAGATCTCCCAATCAGAGGGTGAAAAATCTCTCTAAAACAGAAAGAGGAAACATTCCACCCCAGTCAAGTCTCAAATAAAACAAAAGTCAACTAAAATAGAAAGTTCATTCCAAGAGAGACTCGCCAAGAGGAAATAAGGTGACCTTCAGAAGTGAGGGAGTGGGGTGAGCTCAAAAATCCCCAGTATGGGTATCTTATGGTGTTTTTCTATTTTTCCTTTTTTTTTTTGAGTTGGAGTCTCACTCTGTCGCCCAGACTGGAGTGCAGTGGCCACTTCCGGCCACCGCAGCCTCGACCTGCTGGGCTCCGGCGAGCAGCCGGAATTACAGGCATGTGCTACCACGCCCAGCTGATTTTTTGATTCATTGTAGAGATGAGGTCTCACTGCCCAGGCGGGTCTCGAACCCGCGGGCTCAGGCAATCCACTCACCTCAGCCTCCCAAAGGCGCGGGATTACAGGTTGAGACACCAAGCCCGGCTTATGCTGTATTTCTAAGAGCCAGTGATTCTCCCCACAGTGACTCAGCTTTGGAACTCCTCTTCTGACACTGAGTATGTTAAAGTCAAAAAATATATAGCAGTGAATCTCTAAATTTAAAATATTTTACTTGGGAAGTAAGAATTAAAATGTTGCCCATCTACACAGGGTGGGAATGTTCCAGGAACAAAAGGATCATCGAAGGTGTAATAAAAAAGAAAATTACATTTTGTTTGAATGAGTTTATTGACACTAGTAAAGTTTTGAAGAGTTGATCATTGGTGAGTGGCAAAAATGGGTAAAAATTAGAAAAAAAAATAGTCTTAGAGTCACAGTAGGTTGCTTAGTAGCTATTAGATAAAACTGGTTTTGGGTTACAACAGGCAGTTCTAGCACCCAAACTTATATAGCATTATATATTAAAAGCAATGCTATGGCTCTAAGTGCCCTTTTACCCTTGACTCTTGACCTTGTTTTAGTGGAGTATGACAAAAATGACCCAATTTGCATGACAGACGTTTACAGATTGAAGTTTTATTTTTCTTTCGGGTAAAGCCAATTAGTCAAAACAGATGATATATGATCTTCTCACCTTCACTTTTAAAACCCCCACTAGGATTTCCAGCAAGATGGCAATGGGACAGGTTGGACTATGAGAGTCTTCACAAAAGCAAGTGTCCATAAAGACTCCCTGTGTGAGTTGGTGCATGCTGGTGGGTGAATGAAAGCCCATCTGAGGGGAGACTTGGGTGCATTAATATGGGGCTTTCCTCTGGAGATGACTGCAGCCCCCCACCACCCTGTGATTAAAGCCCTCGGTGTGCAGGATTGCCTGCTGCTCTCAGGACACTTCTGAGAAAAGCCTGCCAAATCCAGCTAATTCTCATCACCTGGCACTCAGCCCACGCCATCACCTATGGAGAGAAAAGGTTGGGTAGAACTGGAGAGGAGCCCCACCACCACTGGTGAAAAAACACCAACCAGAGCCATTTTCTCTGTCCCAGGACCAGGCAGAGACCTGCATTGTCCCACCCAGTTCCACCCAGCCTCCAACTTGGGACTTAGAGGTAATCTCATCAAACTTGAAGAAGCCCTTCCCCACACTAGAATAGACACAGACACATCAGATCTGAGTGGGAGACTTGACAGGCAGCAAGCCAGGTGAGTCCAGATCTGATCCACCTTCCTCCCACAGTAGGCCTGGGGCATCTCACCCACACTGAGAGCAATCCTATCAGATTGTGCTGAGAGCAGAGGAGAGGGGCTGGAGAGCAGAGCTAAAAGGAAGTTGGGCTTACAGGAATGACTTCAGAGCGAGTTCTCTTGTTTGTTTATCTGTTTGCTCATTTTTTATTTGTTTGTTCCTTCTCTTTCTATTTTTAGTTAAGTTTTCATACTTGCCTTGTTTCCATTATTGTATTGCTTGCTTTTTTTTTTTAAGATTTTCTGTTTGTGTACTGGTATTTTTGAGGGAGAGTATATCAGTAGGGTTTTTTGTTGTTGTTGTCAGTTTCTGTATTTGTATAATTGTGTGTATGTTCTAGTTTTTTTTTAACTTTTCTGTCTTTGTTTGTGTCTCTTTTCATTTGCTAGTTGCTAAAACCTATCTGTTTTCCCTCTTATTCTTTTCTCTCTCCACCTTCTTCTCATCTCCCCTCCTTCCTTTTTCCATTCTTTTTCTTTTTCTTACCTCATTTTGCCTTCGGGGGCAAACCTATATCCCTACTGCATGAACAGATTGTAAGGCAGTGGCAAGTGCGTTCTAGGGGGCCCACACACCTGTTGGCAGGTATTTCTGAGTCATAGCTCCCTCCTCAACTAAATCTCAAAACTGCAAAAAGTACAACCCCCCCACCTACAGTCCAGCTTCAGAGTAGAACAAAGCCAGAGAATCCACATAAAGAAGAATAGGAGACTGAGCAAACAGAAGTAAAAGCTACCCCCACCCCATCCCTGAACAACAGAATTTAAGAAGAGGGAAAAAAAGAAGGAGGGAAATTTATGCAAATAAAGAAAATCCAAAAGAAATATATGGGTTTCACTGGGAGGTCAGCCACTGAGAATATAGACTTTGAAACACAAACAATGAAGAGCCCCCAGAATGACTGGTCTCAAACCACAAACCCACATATCAGGACATTAATAAAATAAATAGATTTGAGGAGAGACAAGAGGAAAGATGCAGGAGTTGATAACTGAGATAACAACAATAAAGAATAGAATGAATAAAATAAATAACAAACTGATAAGCATAGAAAGCAGAATTAGCCAATCAGAAAAAAGAATTTCAGAGCTTAAGAACCCAAATATGGAACTAACTCAAACTGTCAAAAAACATAGAAAAGAAGCTTTAAAAGACAGAGCAAAACCTTTAAGAGATGAGCAATTATATCAAGAGGTCGAACCTAAGATTAATTGACTTCCTGAGGCAAAAAGAGAAACAGAGACCACCCTGGAACAAACATTTCTTTAAATTACCCAAGAAAACTTTCCTCATTTCATCAGCAAAATGACCATTCAAACACAAGAGATTTAGAGAACCCCTTCAAGACAACAAATGAGACGATCAACTCCTAGACACATAGTAATTAACCCACACAAAGTAGGTATAAAAGAGAAAAAGGTCAGATTACCTACAGGGGAAGACCAATTAGAATAGCAGCAAACTTATCCACAGAAACATTTCAGGCAAGGAGAGGTTGGAACCCAATCTTTAAAGTTTTTAAAGGTAAACAATTTCAAACAAAAATGCCTACCCTGCTAAGCTAAGTTTCATCAGTGATGGAGAATTAAAATCTTTCCTAGAAATTCAATCCCTAAGAATTTATTCTACCTCCAGACCAGCTCTGAAAGAAATACTTAAGAAAGTATTAAACACACAAGAAAGGAAAAAAAGAATGACAATGCCCTTCACAAGAATGCAGGAAGAAGATTGAAAACACACATGAATCAACCCAAAAATCAAAAGAAAGAAAGAAAACAAACACCAACAACAGCAACAAACTCTATAGGAATCTCATGACAGGGATAAAATCTCAAATTTCAATAATTAGCCAGAATGTGAATGGACTAAATGTACCACTAAAATGACATAGAATGGCAAAATGGATAAAATATGATGAGGCAACAGTATATTGTCTCCAAGAGACTTGTCTCATCAGAAAAGACACTCAAAGACTCAGAGTAAGAGGATAGGAAACAAAACTTCAGGTGAACAGAACACAAAAGAAAGCAAGAGTCACAATCTTAAGACAAAATACCCTTTAAGCTATCAAAAAGTTAAAAATATATGAAAGGTCACTACATACTGATAAAATATTCAATCTGTGAACAAGAAATATCCATCTTAAACATATGAGCACCCAACATAGGAGCATCAACTTTCATAAAGCAGTTTCTAGTAAACTTTAAAAAGATATTGACTCTAACACTATCATAACTGGGGACTTTAATATCCCACTCACGACCCTAGACAGATCATCAGGACAGAAAAACAAGGAGATCCAGAACCTCAATGTGACACTTGCTCAAATGGACTTAATTGATCCTGCAGAACACTTTACCCAACAACCACAGAATATACATTCTACTTATCACCACATGGAATATACTCTAAGATTGACCACATCTTCAACCGTAAATCAAGCATAAACAAATTTCACAAGATTGAAATCTTTCCATGCACCTTCTCAGACCACAGTGGAATAAAAATAAATATCAATACCAAGTTCCCCCAAAACACAAAAAGACATGGACACTAAACAGCATGATGCAAAGCAACTCCTGGGTCAACATGGAAATCAAAACAGAGATTAAAAGATAACTGAAAACAAATGAAAATGAAGAAACATCTTACCAAAACCTCAGGGATGCTATGAAATCAGAACTAAGAGGGAAATTCATATCTCTACAAACACATATGAAGAAAATGGAAAGATGACAAGTTAACAGCCTAACAAATTACCTAAGGGAGCTGGAAAAGCAAGACCACCAAAACCCTAACTTCAGCAGAAGAGTCCAGATCACCAAAATAAAAGTCCAAATTCGGGACATAGAAGACAAAAAGATAATACAAAAAAGCCAATGAAATAAAAAGCTGGTCCTAGCCAGGCTCGGTGGCTCAGCCTGTAATCCCGCACTTTGGGAGGCTGAGGTGAGTGGATTGCCTGAGCCCGCGGGTTCGAGACCCACCTGGGCAACTTGGCAAGACCTCATCTCTACAATAAATCAAAAAATTAGCCGGGTGTGGTAGTGTGTGCCTGTAGTTCCAGCTACTTGGAAGGCTGAGGCGGAAGGATCGCCAGAGCCCAGCAGGCGAGGCTGCGGTGGCCGGGAACGGCCACTGCACTCCAGTCTGAGTGACAGAGTGAGTCTCCAACTCAAAAAAAAAAAAAGCTGGTTCTTTGAAAGAATAAACAACATGGATGGCCCCCTAGCTAGATTGACCAAGAAAAAGAAAGAAAAGAACCCAATAGACACAATTAGAAATGCACAAGATCAAATCACAACTGGCTCCAAAGAAATACAAAAGATTATCAGAGACTACTATGTACATTTATATGGAAACAAATTTGAAAACCTAAAGGAAATGGATGACTTTCTGACATCACTCAACTGCCCCAAGTTAAAACAAGAAGAAATTGAGACCCTAAATAGACCAATAACAATCCAGAAAATTGACTACATTATAAGAAAACTACATACCAAAAAAAGGCCCTGGACCAGATGGCAGCAGAAGTCTTCAAAACATACAAGGAGGAGCTGATACCAATCCTGCTGAAAGTATTCCAGGCAGTTGAGAAAGATGAAACTCTCCCCAAATCATTTTACAAAGCTAGCATCATATTGATACCCAAACCAGGTAAAGGTCCAACATAGAAAGAGAACTACAGGCCAATATCCTTGATGAACATAGATGCTAAAATTTTTAACAAGTTTTTAGCGAGTCAGATTGAACAACCCATCTCAAAAATCACCCACCACGACCAGGTAAGCTTCATCCCCAGGATGCAGGGCTGGTTCAACATTCCTAAACCATAAGTGTAATTAAATACATCAACGGATGTAAAACCAAAAACCACATGATTATATCATTAGATGCGTCAAAAGCTTTTGATAATATCCAGCACCCCCTCCTGATAAAAACCCTTGAACATACAGGCATAGATGGAACATACCTCAAAATAGTAAGAGCCATCTATGAGAAACCCACAGCCAACACACTGCTAAACAGACAGAAATTAGAACCATTTTCCCTGAAAACCAGAACAAGACAAGGATGCCCACTCTCATCCTTCCTTTTCTACATAGTTTTGGAAGACCTGGCTAGGGCAGTCAGACAAGAGTAGGAGATTAGGGGTATCCAAATAGGAAAAGAGGAAGTCAAGTCATTCCTCTTTGCAGATGACATGATTCTATACCTTAAAAACCCAAGAGAATCTGTCAAAATCTACTTTCACTAATAAAGGACTTTGGCAAAATCTCAGGGTATAAAATCATTTGCAAAAGACAGTTACATTTCTATACACCAACAATAAACAAACAGAAACCCAATTAAAAAGCACAATCCCATCCACAATAGCCTGAAAAAAATGAAATACCTTGGCATCTTACTAACCAGAGATGTGAAAGACCTTCATAATGAAAACTATAAAACACTGCTCAAAGAAATCAAAGATGACACAAACAAATGGAGAAATATTCCATGCTCATGGATTGGAAGAATCAACATTTTTAAGATGTCCATCCTACCTAAGGCAATCTACAGAGTTAACACAATACCCATTAAATTACCAGCAGCATTCTTCTCAGACCTGGAAACAACAATACAGAAATTCATATGGAAACATAAATGACTGTGAATCACTAAAACAATCCTCAGCAAAAAAAAAAAAAAAAAAGAAAGAAAGAAAAGAAAAGAAAAAGAAAGCAAGTGGTATCACACTCCCAGACTTTAAACTTTATTATAAAGCTACAGTAATTAAAGCAGTCTGGTGCTGGTACAAGAACAGGTATATAGACAAATGGAACAGGATAGAGATTCCAGAAGCAAAACCTCAATTTCTCAGCTCATCTTTGACTGGGGAGAGGAGAACCTATTCAGCAAATGGTGCTGGGAAAACAGGCTGACCACATGCAGAAGATTAAAACAAGAGCCCTACCTGCCACCATACACAAAAATCAACTCTAAATGGATCAAAGACCTAAATGTAAAACCTCAAACTATAAGAACCTTAGAAAATGCAGAAGACATCCTTATGGAAATTGGAATTGGCAACCAATTCCTGATCAAAACCCCAAGTGCCCATGCCATAAGAGATAAGTTAGACAAGTGGGACCTCATCAGGCTGACAAACTTCTGCAAAGCCAAAGAAACCATCAAGAGAGTGGGGAGACAGCCCACAGACTGAGAAAAAATATTTGCTAACTGTATGTCTGACAAAGGCCAAATATCTAAGATATACAAGGAACTCAAATGTACTGAAAAGAAAAAAACAAACAGCCCTGTTACAAAGTGGGCAAAAATATGAAAAGACACTTCTCAAAAGAAAACATACAAGCAGCTAACAGTTACTTGAAAAAATACTCAGCTTCACTAGTCATCAAAGAAATGCAAATTAAAACTACACTGAGATACCACCTAACTCTAGTCAGGATGACTATCATCAATGACTTAAAAAACAACAGATGCTGGAGATGATGCAATGAAAAGGAAACACTTCTACACTGTTGGTGGGAGTGTAAACTAGTACAGCTTCTATAAAAGACAGTGTGGTGATTCCTCAAAGATCTAAAAATTGACTTTCTATATGATCCCACAAGCCCCTTACTGGAAATATATCCAGAAGAACTCAAATCACTCTATAAAAAAGGTACCTGCACGCATATGTTTATCACAGCATTGTTCACAGTAGCAAGAAAATGGAACCAACAGTGCTGCCCATCAAAAGAGGGCTGGTTAAAAAATGTGGTACATATGCATGATGGACTATTACACAGCCATAAAGAAGAACAAAATCATGAACTTCACAGCAACCTGGATGGACTGAGCGATCCTTCACAGAAACAAAGAACTGAGTATCACCTGCTCTCACTTATAAGCAGACCTTAAACAATTATTGTAATACTATAAGAAAAGGATTGGCAGTAGCAGGAGACTTACAGGAGGTTCTCAGGGAAGCAGGACTGGCAGCAGTAGAAATCTGCCTGGAGAAGGCGGGGGGCACATGAAAAAAAACCCACTACCCTTTGTTTTGGCAGATTTTAGTTCTGAGTTCTGTTCTCTACCTTCTAGTGCGATGTACTTGAATGAAATATTCATTGTCCATGTAACACTGTTCAGTGCAATTTTTGCTCTACTAAGAGGTCATTTCAAGTTTCAAAAGATCTTATTCATCATCAAAACTTCAATTTATCTGTCAAAGATTAGTTGAGAGATTAAGTTTTTGCTTCTGTAATCTCTGTTCTGTTCCATCAGTCTATATGCCTATTCGTGTACCAGTACCAGGCTGTTTTGATTATTGTAACCTTAGAATGAAGTTTAAAGTCTGATAGTGTGATATGTCCCACTTTGTTCCTTTTGCTGAGGATTGTTTTGACTATTTGTGTTCCTTTTGGTTTCCATATGAGTTTCTATATTGTCATTTCTAGGTCTGATAAGAATGCCGTTGGGAATT
The DNA here is from genome assembly GCA_027257055.1 of Cephalopachus bancanus. Classification (NCBI taxonomy): domain Eukaryota; kingdom Metazoa; phylum Chordata; class Mammalia; order Primates; family Tarsiidae; genus Cephalopachus; species Cephalopachus bancanus. Next base: position 1,243,683 of record JAPVLO010000394.1, read on the forward strand.
TGATGGGTATTACGTTGAATCTGTAGATTGCCTAGAGAAGAATGGACATTTTGACAATATTGATTCTTCCAATCCATGAGCATGGAATGTTTTTCCATTTGTTTGTATCTTTGATTTCTTTCAGCAGTGTTTTGTAGTTCTCATTATAAAGATCTTTTACTTCTCTGGTTAGGAAGATGCCATTGTATTCTTTTTCTTTCCTTTCTTTCTTTCTTTCTTTCTTTCTTTCTTTCTTTTTTGTGACTATTGTGAATAGGATAGAGCTTTTTATTTGTTTCTCGGCCTGTTTGCTACTGGTGTATAGAAATGCTACTGTTTTTGCACATTGATTTTTTAATCTAAAACTTTACAAAAATTATTTATCAGAGCAAGGAGGATTTTGACTGACTCCCTTAGCTTTTCAAGGTGTAGGATTGTATCATCCATGAAGAGGCGTAGCTTAACTTTTTCTTTTCCTATTTGGATAGCCCTGATTTTCTTCTATTTCCTAATTCCTCTAGCAAGGCCTTTCAGCATGATGTTGAACAGGAGGATGAGAGTGGGCAACCTTGTCTTGCTCATGCTCTAAGAGGGAATGCTTCTAAATTCTATCCATTTAGCTGTGGGTTTATCATAGATGGTTCTTTCTGTTTTGAGAAGTTTTCCTTCTATGACGAGGTGTTCAGGGGTTTTTATCAGGAAGGGATACTGGATCTTGTCAAAAGCTTTTTCAGCATCTAATGAGATAATCATGTGGTTCTTGTTTTTACATCTATTAATGTATTGAATTACATTTAAGGTCTTGTGAGTGTTGAACTAGCCCTGCATCCTGGGAATGAAGCCTTCTTGGTCATGGTGAATGATTGTTGAGATGTGTTGGATCCAATTTGTGAGCATCTTATTGAGAAATTTTGCTTCTATGTTCATCCCTCAAGGAGACTGCCCTGTAATCTCTTTCTTTGTTGGGTCTTTACCAGGTTTGGGTATTAATGTGGTGCCACCAATAACAACCACTGGGGAGAAGGGACCCTATTCAACAAATGGTACTGGGAACAACTGGCTGAACACATGCAGAATGAAACAGGACCCTGTACTATCACCATATACAAAAACCAACTCTAAATGGATAAAAGCTTTAAACAAACAAACAAACAAAATCACCTCAAACTGTAAGAATCTCAGAAGAAAACACAGGAGACGCCCTTATGAACATCAGAGTAGGCAGCTAATTCTTGATCATATCCCCAAAAGATAAGATAGACAAGTGGGACCTCATTAAACTGAAAAATTTTTGTACAGCAAAAGAAACTATCAAGAAAGCAGGGAGACAACCCACAGAATGGGAAAAAATATTTGCTAACTGTGTATCTGACAAAGGCCTAACATCTGGGATCTACAAGGAACTCTGAGTGGAAAGGAAAATAACAAATAGCCCTATTAAAAAATGACAAAAGGACATGAATAGATACTTCTCAAAAGAAGATACACGAGCAGCCAACAGAGCCATAAGAAAATGCTCATCCTCACTAATCAACAGAGAAATGCAAATCAAAACTGCACTGAGATACTACCTTCCCCCAGTAAGGATGGTGCTGGTGTAAAGAAAACAGGGCACTTCTATACTGTTGGTGGGAGTGCAAACTAGTCCAAACTCTACGGAAAATAGTGCGGTGATATCTAAAGGAATTAGAAATTAACTTTCCATACAATCCAGCAATCTGTCTTCTGGGAATATACTGAAGGAATACAAATTGTTCTACAAAAAAGGCACCTCCACACACATGTTCATTGCCCCACTGTTCACAATAACAGAAACATGGAACCATCCCTACTGCCCATTGGAAGTAGACTGGATAAAGAAAATGTGGTGCATATATACAATGGCATACTTTGCAGCCATAAAGGAGGGCAAAATCATGGACTTCTCAGCAAATTGGATAGAATGAGCGGCAATCATTCTTAGCAATCTATCACAGAAACAAAGAACCAAATACCAAATGTTCTTAGTCATAAGTGGGACCTATGACCATCACTCACAATAGCACAAGAAGGAATGGGTAGTTGTGGGACCCTGCGAGGTGGGGGAGAAAGGGAACGGCACCTAGCGACATAAAAGAGGCCTGATTCTAAACCAGGGGAAGTGAGCATCAGTGGAAGGCCCAAACTTTAACTGCACATACATTACTTATGTACCTAATCCTGACCTGTATCCCATATCTTTAAAATAAAATAAATAAAATTTCAATTTATTCACTTTTACATTTACATCTTTGTGGACTCCCAGTTTTGCATTTTGCTCAATAGGCTATAATCTCCTATTTTATCCTCAAAGTGTTCCAAATTGGGTCATGAGAGTTTCCACAAGATGCCCTTTCTATTATCGACCGCCACAATCCTTTGCTGATTTGCAGCTTAAAGAAAAAATAGTACCAACATTAGCAGAATACCTATAACCACTTTTGCCAGTGTTGAATTGCCCTTTATATTGGGCCTGATTTATAAGAATTATACCACACAGATATAAAAGCAACTTTATTTTTCCATATATTGTTCTTTTCTTTATTTTTAATAAATTTATTTTTGTATCCTCCATCATCAGAAATATTAAACTAGTGTATCGTTTTTTCTGCAAATCCATTTTCTTTCTGGGTAGCACCTAGCTGTTGCTGCACCATCACCATTGAGGTAAGCACATTCTTCACTCCCTCTCACCTTAAACCTGTAATAAAGGGATTAACCATTATATATGAGGGAATCATGTACTTTTTTCTTTGTCCAGTGACACCTTTAAACAAAAACCCTATCTGTGTAAAGTCTTGAAAAGATGTACTGTGACACAGTCCTCTCTTGCTAAGTTTGAGACACCAATACTAAGTTGGACCAAAAGAGTCTCTCTTCCAAGAATTTGTACTTGTTACTGACATTAGATTAGTGTAATATAATCCACATGTAATCAGTGGAGCTAGTAGTCCATATAAACCAATGGTTCTTAACTAGGGGTGATTTTGCTTCTCCTCCTTGGGACACGTGGCAATATTTAGAGATATTTTTGATTGTCATAAGTGGAGGCAGGGGCTGAATGGGGTGAATAGTTACTATCACCTCATGGGTAGAAGCCTGCAATGCTGCTAACATTCTACAATGCTCAAAAAATATGCCTCTTTTTCACAGCATAGAAGTATGCAGTACAAAAAAGGTCAATAGTGCTGCTATTGAGAAACTCTAATATAACCTAAATGGCTAAGTGACTGGTAGTCACCATTCAGGGTATGTATGCAGGTTTTACACGTTATAACACTGAAGATATGAAACCCAGGACAAATTGCAATTGCAAATAAAACCAGATTAAATGAACATCAACTTGACCCTGAACTGTAAAATACACCACAAACTTAACTAGATAATTAGTTAAGTTTCAAATCAGGCAAAAGTTTAATCTGTGGGGAGCCAAGCATATGAATCTCGGGCCATTATTTTCAAAATAGTCAACTAGTAGTTCTGTCCCCTTATATCTTAATTTCCAACTTCTATGGTTGACTCCTGGAACAAATTTTAATCAATGATCCAATCCTCACTCCATCATCACATCATCACATCATCACTCCATCTCTCTAATATACACACAGATCTTGGGCTCTAAAGAAAGTAAGCTAAAGCAGAGATCCTAGAGAAAGTTGCACGATCTAAATTTAAATAATCCTAGAGAAAAAGAAACTCACCAATTGTTAAACTTGGTTCCTTCTACCCAGTTTCCTGTTTGATTGTTAATCATTCTCAGTCCAATCCAGTGATCAGAATCGCCTTTGTAGCGCCTAAGAAAGTCCTTTAGTGACAGAATTAATTTCAAAATAGTACTTGTCAGTTTTCATTTCAACCTACAGCATACATCTTGCTTTGCATGTTGTGAGGTACAAGGCAACAAATGTTCAACTCCCATCTTCATCAGAAATTAACTATGGAGTTTTCTTAAAGTATTTTACTTTTTCTCTGAACTTCATCTTTTTTCTTTGTGAAACAAAGGTGTGGGATACATTTTCTGTAGATACTTTTTGATTCTACATTGATGAGTATTCAATTTGAAAATCTGTTACTTCAGGATTTTCAAATTATAAGTTCCTAGAAAGCCAGTGTTTGTAGTTGAGCTCTTGCATAGCATCTTAATTATCAGATATTTATTATAATGTTTTCTACTTCACAGTAAATACTAGTATTTTTAGTGTCATGTCATATTTTACTTCAACTTCTCTTCCAAAATAACATGCATGAACACACACACACACACACACACACACACACACACACACCCATCACCAATTCAATTAGAAACTAATGATCAAATTGTATTTTTCTTCCAAACATTTTCATTTTGAAATATGTCATCTAAAGGGAAATGTTATTATCTGATATTTCTCTTTCTTATGCATTGTTTAAATTTCTTGATACTCTAGACCTTTTTGTAATGATAGAATTGTACTATATAAAGTCCTTGAGTCTACTTTTCTGCAAATAGCTGGGAAACTATAAGCTTAACATTTTACCACTCCATGTTTCAATTTTATGATAAATATTAAAAGTTAGGTCATATCACAACACTATAATCAAATTCTATCTAATAACAGTAACACTCATAAATTTTGGTATTTAATACATCATTTTCTGCAGCATGTTATAAATTTATTTGAAATATATAATTTATTAGCTTAAGTTTGGGATTTTAAAAAATAGCTTAAGAAAATATCATTCCTAGATTAAAGGACTTCATCTACCATGACAAAAATAATGTAAATTTTTTGTGAGATAAGGAGAAGATGATGCATATAATACATACAATAATAAATCACAGTTTACAGAAAGTAACATCTGAGTCTTTAAGGGAAACATTATTTTATTTATTTATTGTAGAGACAAGGTCTCACTATGTTGCCCAAGTTCGTCTCAAACTCCTGGTCTCAAGGGAATCTTCCAGCCTTGGCCTCCCAAAATACTGGGATTACAAGCATGAGCTACTGAGTCTGACCCTAAGGGAAATCTTTATATAGAATAAACTCTAAGAGGTCATTTTATTCCATTAAAATACAGAAAGCAAAGGAGAAGAGGGCAATATATATTCTAGGCTTAGGAAAGAAAAACCTGTTTGAGTGGTCTTTTTAATGGAACTAAGAGAGTATTTCCTAGAACCTGTCTATTAATAATGTGAATAATTATTCACTCAATAAAGCAATGCCCCTTGTAGCCCCTTGATAAAAATGCAAGATAAATAGAAATAAATATAGAAAATAATTCATAGAACAAACTTTACTTGATATTTAGGCAAGAAAAACATCATTTTGTAATTAAAATATACATTTTAACTAAACTATTTAAAATAATCTATTAAAATTCTTCTGTAAATTACTTCCCTCTACTCCCTCACAAACAGCTTTACCTCATTCTATCTGTCACATTTTGCTAGTGTAAATAGTTACCATCCATGCACTTTAAAATGCATCAAGATATTTTATGGTCAGCCTTTTTAAAAAATCAAAACAGTTCAATCATTCCTCCCTGATACATTTAATGGTTCTTCTTAAGTTCAACCTTGTTCTTTGAGTGTCATGATTGTCACTATTTTTTGTCAGTCTCTGTTGACAAGATTCTTATAGTGGGATGTTTCAAAAACATCAATTGCCTTTTCATTTATCATTCAAATATTTTAACAACACTTCTTATTTTTCCATCTTGCTGCTATTTTATTTTTCTTTCCCCCAAGGACAGCTATAAAAACAATTCAGAGGATTTCTCAGAATGTTCATTTTCAAAAGTCTTGCAAAATTTCACAGACACTATTAACTACAGATTTCCTATTAAATCAAGCTTGCACCTCAGTTCTTGATTGCTGTATCTACTTTTAACACATCTAGCTTCTCACATTTTATTAGGCTTTCAATACTTTACATTGCTTGCAAAATCCTTGTACTGATGTATAAATTGCCCCAGTCTGGAAAACATGCATTTACTTTTGAAGCAATTTTCAAACAGATTGCATAAATATATTGTTTACCACAGAGGAAACACATAATTGTCTTTTAACAATATTAACTCCTGTGCTATTCTGCTTTACATTTAAAACATTTCTCAACTGTGCATTATTTTCAAAAAAGAATTTTTAAATCAACTTACATTATTTATTCTTTTATTCCTAAACAGACTAAATAATTGTAAACACATATACTTACCATATAAGTTACTAAGGAAAGAAAGAAATTTTGTAAATGCAGAGCTAAAGCTTTAACCTTCTGGGAGAGTTTCTTTACTCAAGGAGATTTTTTTCATGTAAATCAATATTTATTCAGCAAAAATACATTAGGCTCTTTATTTGTACCTGACTTTGTGCAACACAACTAAGGATATAATTTCAAATAAATCATGATACCTGCTCACTGGAAGCTCATACTTTGGTTTTGGGGGCATATCTTTCAATTTCACTTTCTGTTACATTACTAGTAGATAGTGTCTGATGAAGGCTGCCATGGGACCTCAGAGACAAGCAACAAAACAACTCAAAAAGTCAGCGCCAAGTTCCTCAAAGGAATAGAATGAAGAATCCCCTCCTTCCTAAAATAATTCTCCTTTCCTGGAGGAATACTGGCTTTTAAAAGGTATCCAAATATTATCAAGCTCTTATATGTATATTCTTTGAAATATAAAAATAGGTATCAAGTCTACTATTTGATGTAAATCTTACACTCTTCAAACAAAATATCCCCAGGTTTTTAAACGGCATCTCATCTAGCATATTCTGAACAACTTCAACGTTGTACAAAGATAGGCATAAGTAAAAACATTTTTTAAATTGTAATAACATTTGAATATCTCTAACGCTTCAGCTCAAGATAATTCTTAACAAATGTATATTTAAAATACTTACCATTTCTTGTTGGGTGTCAATCATTGTTAAGACAGCATGTTGAGTGACACAGTTGTCTCTACTTGATGTCCAATTTGCTTCTTTTTCGGAAAAATAATAGCATTTGCATTGGAAACCAATCCACTTATCTGGGCAACACCTTTTAGGAACCTGGTCTTGATATAATTAGGGAAAGATGGGATTGTGATGCAAAAGACTACAGTCATGAACAGATTTATATATCTATCACATAAAGGTTGAGAAAAAATTGCATTTGTAATGCTAGATCACATAAAAGAAGTTTAGGGACTAACAATACTTATATTCCTTTCAACTCCAATCTCAGTGATATATACAGGCATTCATGGAGCAACAAATATTCCACTTGGGTGAGTCACTCTTGCCATTTCTGGGTAAATGAAATCCTAGCATTATCTAATATAAACAATAATTTATATTAGGCTATAAAAAATCTAGGATACATGATTTAAATTCCAATAAGTAATGAAAATAATAATAAAAGAGAATACATAAGATGTTAGATTGCCTGTTGTCAGCTAAGTATTGCCATCACTGAATAGTTCTGGGTTAGTCAATAAAAAGAACCCACAAGGAATTTGGAAGGTGGAAGTAAATCTGAAGACATTATTTTTAGAAACCATGGGTCTTTCTATGCGTTCTCCTTTTGCACTCTTGGCAGCTATACATCTTAGCTTCTTTTCTCTGGTATCTGGGCTTTCCAGATACATCCGTGCACAGGCCAGTATTGTTAGTGACTACTTATCCTCCAGCCACACAGCCCCAGCCTTCATGCATCAGTTCCCAGATCCTCTCATGTTCATGCTGTCCTTAATTTCTATATTAAAATATTATTGTTGTAATAGGCTTTTTTTCCTGAACATACCCAGATTTAATCAGTTTTGGGTACCAAGATGATTCTCAGTGAAAAGAACCTTATGAGATGTAATGGTGTTTTTCCAATATCAATCATTTTCAAGGCATTCATTAATTGCCAGTCATAAGTAGGATGCTGATGGTCTATGGGCAGAGGGGCAAAATAATTAGTTGCCACCTGATGCCAAGAGCCAAAAGAAGATAAAACTTTTATCACCTTTCTCCAATCGCATATATAGCTAGAAGGCGAAAAGAGTAAAGATAATCTTATCTGAGCATCATAATTAACAAGCCTAAGCCAGTTGACACAGAGAACTACAGACAATTATAGAATGTACATTCTTTTAAGGTGCATATGAAACATTTACTAAAATACAGGACAATACGGTGAAAACAACTTTTAAAAGAATGAAGACATTTATGGTATATCACTTGGATGCAGTAGAACTGAGCCATGTAACACTAAAAATAAAATTAGAATATCACCAAAGTTTGTAAATTAAACAATGCAACGCTAAATTGCTCATGGCACAAATAAGAAGTCATCATAGAGCAGAAAATATTTTGAACTGAAGGATAGTTTTGTAAATGTTGGTATTTGTAGTATGTTATTTGTATGTCTTCTAAGTATATATACAATATCCAAACTTAAGGGATACAACTGAACATGTGGAACACAATACACTCCCTTAAAGGCTGGAGAAAATGTGCTTTAAGAAGAAAGAAAGGCTTTTTGAAAAGACAGATATCTAATTCAAAAGGTAAGAGTGGTGAGTAAAAACTAAAACAGAAAGTTTTTCTTTTAAAGAGTAGAAATTAATTGAGTAGAAAATTAATGTAAAATTTAAAATTTCAACAAAGTCATAAGTTAGCTTTTGCTGAATAATCTAAAATAGGAGAGAACCCTAGAAACACCGTTTTTTTTTTGTTGTTTTTTTTTTTGAGTTGATGTCTCACTGTCACCCAGACTGGAGTGCAGTGGCACGCTCCCTACCACCGCAGCCTCGACCGCTACCACGCCTGGATTTTTTTTTTGAGTCAGATTCTCATTTTGTCACCCAGGCTGGGGTGCAGTGGCCCAATTAAGGCTCATCACACAGCCTCAACCTCTTGGCTTCAGGTGTTCCTTCTGCATCAGATTCCTGAGTAGCTGGGATTACAGGCACCCACCACCACTCCTGGATAATTAAAAAAAAAATGTTTTTGTAGGCGCAGCCTATTGGAGCTGGCGGCGCCCCTGGGCCTGGGGTCCCGTGGTTATCGGACGCCTCTGCCCCTGCACCGCTCCCCGGGGCCCTAGTGGCCAGACCCGGAGGACCCCCGACCCCGCACTGGCAGCTGGGGGCGCGCTATGCGGCCAAGCAGTTCGCGTGGCCCGGCGCCGCCTCCAGGGTGGCCCCCGGCTCGCTGTGGCCGTCGCGGGAGCAGCTGTGCGAGCTGGAGGCCGAGGAGAGCGAATGGCACCTTAGCCTGGCCGCCATGCAGGAGTCGCTGCGGGTGAAGCAGCTGGCCGAGGAGGAGAAGCGTCGGTCCAAGGAGTGCGCATCGCAGGGTGCGTGGCCAAAACGCCACTTTGAGAACTGGCGGAGACAGCAGCGAGAGCGCTGGGGGAAGACACAGGCGGACGAGGAGAGGAAGGCTCGGCTGCAGGCTCAAGCCCAGGAGCGCCTGGGTCACCACGTGGACCCCAGGAGCACCCGTTTTCAGGAGCTGCTCCAGCACCTAGAGAAGCAGCAGCGAAAGCGCCTCAAGGAGGAAAACCAAAGGCAGAAGAATGAAACAGAGCTGCTGCAGTGGCTGCTGCTGCGACCCAGGACCCAGCAGCCTCTAGGACATGCAGCGCCTGAGCCTAGTCCTTTCCAATAAAGCTGAGAGCTCTGTCTTCTTTTAACAAAACAAACAATTTTTTTTTGTTGTTGTTTGTAGAGACAAGGCCTTGCTATGTTGCCCAGGTGGGTCTAGAACTCCTGGGCTCAATTAATGCTCCTGTCTTAACCTCCCAAAATGGTGGGATTACAGTCATGAGGCACTACACCTTGCCTAAAAATGTTTAAAATGAGAGATAAAGACACAAATTATCAATACCAAGGATGAAAAAGTAGAGAAATTTCTAGAATAACACAATTTAGCATAATATATGGATTTTAAAACTTGTATAAGACAAACTATCCTAGTCCAGATGGCTTTAGTTATAAATACTTATAATCATTTAGGGAAGACATAACACCAATATTATCATTCTCTGAAAATAGAATGGAATACTTTCTAATTCAGTGTTAGAGACCAGGGTAATATTGATATAATGCCTGACAATAGTGCAAGAAAGAGAAATTATAAGTCAATTTCTTGTGAACATATGTGCATATGTCTTAAATAAAATATTAGTCACTGATGAATATCAAAAGATTAATATGTTATGATCAAATTGACTGCACAGAAATTAAAGTTTAGCTTCATATATAGTTATATATGTGTGTGTATAGCTAATTTCTAAATGTCAGCAATAGACGTAATAGAAAATAAAATTAATTAAAAAATACCACTTGTAATTGCATTATAGAGCATTAAGGGTTTAAGAATACATTCTTTAAAAATGTTTATGACATCTACACTGAAAGCTATAAAATATTGCTGAGGGAAATTATACAATACCAAATAAACATTTTAAATGCATGAATCAGTGTTAACATGATGATTTCTTAAAAAATGACTGCGAATTTAATGTAATCCCAAACAAAATACAAGTAGTTTATGTGGCAATGTGAAGACTCTGGAATGCTCAAGACAAACTTGAAGAAGAAAAATAAAGCTTTTAAAATACTTAAGCTACCACATATTTATACGTATTATGAACCCATGTCATTATGACAGAATCACAAGGATTCAAAAGTTGATATATAGAGAAATATAATAAGAATTTAGTAAAAATAAACCTTAATCATTTTATTAGCCTTGAAAGTTGATTTATGACAAAAGACAAACTGCAGTTAAGTAGGAAAGGTATAGTCTTTTCAATGAATTATTCCAGGTTGAAAGGCTATCTGAATGGAGATAAATGCATCTTTTTTTTTTTTTTTTGAGTTGGAGTCTCACTCTGTCACCCAGACTGGAGTGCAGTGGCTGCTCCCGGCCACCGCAGCCTCGACCTGTTGGGCTCCCACGATCCTTCCGCCTCAGCCTTCCGAGTAGCTGGAATTATAGGCATGCGCTACCAGCCCGGCTGATTTTTTGATTTATTGTAGAGATGAGGTCTCGCTGCCCAGGCGCTGAACCCGCGGTCTCAGGCAATCACTCACCTCAGCCTCCCAAAGGCGCGGGATTACAGGCTGAGCCACCGAGCCCGGCTAATGCATCTTAATTTCTATCTCCTACATGAGTCTCATTCTGTTGCTCAGGCTGGAGTCCAGTGGCATGCTCACAGCCACTGCAGCCTCAACCTGCTGGGCTCAGCTGATCCTTCCACCTCAGCCTTCCAAGTAGCTGGAACTACAGATGCATGCCACCACGCTGCGCTAATTTTTGTGATTTATTGTAGAGATGAAGTCTCGCCAAGTTGCCCAGTCTGGTCTTGAACCCCCAGGCTCAGGCAAACCTCTTGCCTTGGCTTCGGAAAGTGCTGTGACTACCGGCTGAGCCACCATGCCCGGCCCATAAAAATATATTTCAAAAGAATTATACTTCTGAATGTGAAAGAAAAATAAAAACAAAATAAATATAATAATAGAAACCCCAGAATAATATCTTCATGTCTTTGGAGTACAATGAGTATCTTAAACAGGATGCAAAATACAATGAAAGAGAAAAATAAAATTATACTACCTTAAAATTTTAAAAATTGTTGGTTGAAAGACCTCACACAGAAGATAAATTTAAACTTCATAGTGAAAGAAGATATTTGCAATGCTTATAATCTACAAAAAACTCTCATCAAGAATGTTAAACAATTTTTATACATCACATAGGTGAGGAGAGCTAACTCAATGAAACATGTACAAAATATTTAAACATACTGTCACAAAATATCATCCCAAATAAACAGTAAATATGAAAGTACTTAACAGTATTGATCATAATTATAATGTCATTAAAGCCACAAAAAAGTTACCAACATACACTCATCAAAATGGTAAAAACGGAATTAAACCAACAATAAAGTATTGACAAGAATGTGGAGCAACTGACATTCCCATACAATTCTGGTGGAATTATCAACTATTTATGGTAATGTTATACTAATGCTGCTTTTTGTACATTCTATGACTTAATGTTTCCTCTTTTAATTGTATCCATATTTTTCTCTATTCATTACAAGACTAAAAATAATAAATATGTAGTTGTTCAAAGTCACTCTATTTGCAATAATCAAAATGCGGCGCAATTCAAATGTCCATCAAAAGTAGAAAGATTATAAATGGTGGTATATAAATAGCAGGGAATGCACTACAGCCTGACACCAAAATTAGCCTATTTTCTCTTTGGTATGGCTGCCAGCTAAAAATGATTTTTACATTGTTAAATAAAGTAATCAAAACAACTAAAAGGATAATATTTTGTGAGATATTAAAATTATATGATATTTATATGTTCATGCTCATTTTTAATGAAATACAGCCATATTTAGGTGTTTACATATTTTCTATTTTTCTATCTTTTTTCTATTCTTTTCTTTATTTTAAAGACAGGGTCTCACTATGTTGCCCAGGTTGGTCTTGGACCTCTGGATTCAAGCAGTCCTCCCACCTCAGCCTTGCAAAGTGCTGGGATTATAGGCATAAGCCATTATGACCAGACTTGTTTAGATTTTTTTTTTTTTGAGTTGGAGTCTCACTCTGTCACCCAGACTGGAGTGCAGTGGCCGCTCCCGGCCACCGCAGCCTCGACCTGCTGAGCTCTGGCGATCCTTCCGCCTCAGCCTTCCGAGTAGCCGGAATTACAGGCATGCACTACCATGCCCTGCTAGTTTTTTGATTTATTGTAGAGATGAGGTATCGCTGCCCAGGCGGGTCTCGAACCCGCGGGCTCAGGCAATTCACTCACCTCAGCCTCCCAAAGGCGTGTTTAGATATTTTTTATGTCAGTGTTTGCACTACAAATGCAGAGTTGAATAATAGCAACAGAGATTTTATGGCTGTCAACACCTAAAATATTTACTATCTTTCCCTTTATATTAAAAAATGTTTTCCAACTCTTTTTTACAACATAAGTTAATTAACTTTTGCTACATGTTATGACATGGAAACATCACAAAAGTATAATGTTGAATAAAAGAAAAAAGCACAAAAGTACATGCAAGTTACATGATTTTATTGATATTACATTTATGTTAGGACAGGTGTGGTGGCTCACACCTGTAATCCCCACAATTCCAGAGGCCAATTGAGGATCCCTTGAGGCCAGGAGTTTGAGACCAGCCTAGTCAACGTAGCAATACCTTCTCTCTACAAAAATAAAAAACAAATGGCCAGGTGTGGTGATGTGTGCCTGCAGTCCTAGCTATTGGGAAGGCTGAAGTGAGAAGATCACTTGAGCCCAGGAGCTTGAGGTTGCAGTAAGCCATGCCATGGCACTGCATTCCAGCCTGGGTAACACAGTGAGACCCTATCTCAAAAAAAAAAAAGAAAAAAAGAAAAGAAAAGAAAAAAAAATGTGTTTGAGTTGACAAACTAACCTCTGGCAATAGTAGTTAAAACAATGATTACCATTGGCAAGGAAGTGTTGAATGGAATGTAATATTACCAGGGTAAATAAATTTGCCTTATTCATTTTTCTATTTTCCAATGTCTTACATAAATCACATAATTAACAATAATTCATTTATTGCTACTCATTAAATGTATCATGAATAATGGAAAGATAATGAAAATAGTGAGAAAAGACTTAATTGAGACAGAAAGGATCATACAATAAAAAGCCCTGAAAAAAAGTGAGGAAATTAAGGATGTAACTTACTTGGTTTTATTATTAGAGTAACAAAACAAGGCACTACTATTATAATAGCACCAATTGCAAAATACATTTTATATCTGCACATAACACCTGAAAAATAAAAATAAATACATTTAGGAGACTTTTGGTTTCAGAAAGGTGGTATAGAAACAAGCTGGGTTTACTCTCCCAAACAGAAAAGCAAAATATTCAGCACTGATATCATCACCAGCAATAACCCAGAACTGAAAGATGAGAATGGAACACACGTTGGAAACACAGAAAATAAAAAGACTCTAAGCAAATGGTTAAAAAATAATAATAATTCAGATCTCCATATCCGTGATTCTCTTTCCCCAAACTTGCTGGCACCATGTGCACAGAAAATTTCCCCTGACTCATGGTTTCTACACAGGAAAAAGTGAAATAAGGGTGGACAACTAGCTTCCCCACAGTCTTGAATTCCTTGGCAGTAAACCTGTTCCTGCTTCAATCCACAGGAAGCATCAAGAGTGCTTGATGGGGGACATATCCCTGAGGACATCCAGAGACAAAGTGGGGAAGTGGTTTACCATCCCCAACCCTGGGAATTCTTCTCTGTTACTTGGTCAGGGAGATGTCAAACCAGAGAGGCTGTTTAGCAGCATCATGCAGTAGTAGGTTAGTTTCACAGGTCTCCTGGGTACTAACCAGCCTTCCTACACTTCCAGTATATACCTTTTGGACGTCCTTCATTTGGGGTGGATGGCATTCTAATTGTTTTCCAAAACTGAGACAAACCTGGGTTAATGCACCTGATATTCATAGAAATGAGGTGGCAATCTAGAAAAAAAGAAAGAAAGAAAATCAACCAACAAGTAAATTACAAAGAATATTTCAGCAAATATATCCAGTACAAATCATAACAAGCCAAACAGAGAAGACTGAAATAAGCAACTAATCCTTCAATGCAAAGGCATAGTTGTATATCCACAGGAAACAACTACAAATAGGGAATTAAGACCTTCCCAAACAGACAAAGTTAGGAACAAGCAACTGACCCTAATGAGATAGCAATATATGTGCTTTCTGATCAATAATTCAAACCAACAGTTTTAAGAAAAAGTGATCTCCTAAATAACACAGGAAAGAAATTCAGAAATTTATTGGAAAAATTTAACAAATGGATTAAAATAGGAATTCAAAATGTAACAGAAATCTTAGAACTGATAAGTACATTTGCTGAACTAAAATATTTATTAGAGACTCAACTACAAAATGTATCAAGCAGAGATAAGAATCAGGAGCTTGAAGACAGGCTATTTGAAAACTCAAAGTCAGAAGGTTTTCTTTTTAAAAAAGGAAAATAAGAATAAGAAGTAATAAAATATGCTTTCAAGACATAGAAATTATCTCAGAAGACTATGTCAAAAAAAAAAAAAAAAATCTTCAAGAGAGAGTGAAGCAACAGCAACAGGTAGAAAGTATATTCAAATAAATAATAATGGAAAACTTTCCAAACCTTGAGAAAGAGATAAATGGGTAGATTAAGGTTAGAGAACACCAAACACATTCTATCCAAACAAGACTACTGCTAGACATATAAAAATAAAATTCTTAAAATTCAAGCACAAAGAGAAGATTCTAAAAACTGCCAGAAAAAAGAAGAAAATAACTTTTTTTTTTTTTTTTTTGAGTTGGAGTCTCACTCTGTCGCCCAGACTGGAGTGCAGTGGCTGCTCCCGGCCACCGCAGCCTCGACCTGCTGGGCTCCAGCCATCCCTCCGCCTCAGCCTTCCGAGTAGCCGGAATTACAGGCACGTGCTACCACGCCCGGCTGATTTTTTGATTTATCGTAGAGATGAGGTCTTGCTGCCCAGGCGGGTCTCGAACCCGCGGGCTCAGGCAATCCACTAACCTCAGCCTCCCAAAGGCGCGGGATTACAGGCTGAGCCACCGAGCCCGGCTGCAAATAACATTTAAACAAGGTCCAATTTGTCTGACAATAGATTGAATTAAATCATACAGGCCAGGAAGGAGTGGGAAAATATTTTTGAAATGTTGAAAAAAACAAAACACAAAAAATCTTGCCATCTAAGAATATATATCCAGCAAGACAGACCTTCAAATATGAAGGAGAGATAAAGTATTTTTGAGACAAAAAAAGCTGAGAGACATCAACCAGTCATGTCTTACAAGAAATGCTAAAGGAGTTCTTTGACCTGAAAGAAAACACACAAACAAAACACATTACCGTGCAAAAGGAAAAGTACATGGACAAACCCAGAATACCCTGACACTGCAATTGTGATGTGTAATCCATTCAAAACTCTAGTATTAATCCCCAAACATAAACTTATCAGAAACAATAATAGCTACAACAATATGTTAAGGGATAGACAATATTAAACTATGTAAACTGAGACAGTTAAAAATCAAAATGTGAGCCGGACTCGGTGGCTCAGCCTGTAATCCCGCGCCTTTGGGAGGCTGAGGTGAGTGGATTGCCTGAGCCCGCAGGTTCGAGACCCGCCTGGGCAGCAAGACCTCAACTCTACAATAAATAAAAAAATCAGCCGGGCGTGGTAGCGCATGCCTGTAATTCCGGCTACTTGGAAGGCTGAGGCGGAAGGATCGCCGGAGCCCAGCAGGTCGAGGCTGCGGTGGCCGGGAGCGGCCACTGCACTCCAGTCTGGGCGACAGGGTGAGACTCCGAATCAAAAAAAAAATCAAAATGTGAGGGGGAGGAAGTTAAAGTGTGGAATGTTTTGTTTGTTTTCTCTTTTTTTCTATTCTTTTCATTGTGATCTAAGATAAGCAGTCATCTCTTAAAATAAGTTGTTATATCTATAATATGTTTTTAGAAATCTCATGCTAATCACCATGAAATGACACATAAGAGATTTAGAAAAAATAAAAAGAAATTAAAGCACACTACCAGAAAATATTATGTAACCACAAAAGAAGACAAGAAGAAAGGAAGGAGAGAGAAGAGTTATAAAACAATCAGAAAACAAGCAACAAAATATCAGTAGAAAGACACTACTTACAATAATAGCATCAAATTGACTTAATTATCTAATTAAAAGACGTAGCTGAATGTAAACAATCTAAAAACCAAAAATCAAAAAATATAATCCCATGTCTAATAGCTGCAAAATAGATAAAATATGCAAGAATCAGTTTAAAGAAGTGAAATATCTATATAAAGAAAAATATAAAACACTGATAAAAGAAATTGAACAGGACACATGAAAAATAAAAATATAGTT
Source organism: Cephalopachus bancanus (assembly GCA_027257055.1). Classification (NCBI taxonomy): domain Eukaryota; kingdom Metazoa; phylum Chordata; class Mammalia; order Primates; family Tarsiidae; genus Cephalopachus; species Cephalopachus bancanus. The sequence continues at coordinate 1,260,618 of JAPVLO010000394.1, forward strand.
CATGCCCTTGGGTTGGAAAATTTAATTTTGTTGAAATGATAATACTCCTCAACCAATTTACAGATTCAATGCAATCTCTACAAAAATGCAAAAGATATTATTTATAGACATAGAAAAAAAATCCTAATATTTGTATGAAATCACAAAAGACCTCAAATAACCTAAGCATCTGTGGAAGAAGAACAAGTCTGGAGGCATCACACTACTTTACTTCAAAATATACTACCAAGCTAGAGTAGCCAAACTAGCATGATGCTGGCATAATAATAATAATAATAATAATAATAATAATAATAATAATACAATGGAACAGAATAGGAAACCCAAATACAAATCCATGAATTTACAGCCCATTCATTTTTGACAAAGGTGCCAGAAACATGCAATGCGGAAAGACAGTCTTCACTAAATGGTTCTGGGAAAACCGGATAACCATATGCAAAACCATGAAATTAGCCCCCCTCACCATATCACATCAAATCAAAATGGATTAAAGACTTGAATTTAAAACCTCAAACTATGAAACTACTGAAAGAAAACATTGATAAAATGCTTCAGGACATTGATATGGGCACCTTTGGGGAGGATATGTGAAACCTCAATAATACAGGCAGCTAAAGAAAAAAATAGACAAAAGTTTTTTACATTGAGCTGAAAAACTTCTGAACTACAAAGTGACAACCCACAGAATGGCAGAAAATATTTGCAAACCACACATCAGACAAAGAATTAATAAACAGAATATGTAGAGTTCAAGCAACTCAGTAGTAAAAAAAAGTAATTTGATTTTAAAATGGCAGATGATCTAAACAGATGTTTCTCAAAATCAGGCATATAAATGACAAACAGATGTATTTATAAACGCTCAACATCACTAATGATCAGAGAAATGCAAATCAAAAACCACAATGAGATATCATATCACCCCAGTTAAAGTGCTTTTATTAAAAAGACAGGAAATAAAAAAATGGTGATGAGGATGTGGAGAAAAGTGAGTGCCAGTACCCCTTGGTAGGAATGTAAATTAGTACAACCATTATAGAAAACTGTATGGAGGTTTCTCAAAAAGACTAAAAATAGAGTTACTATATGATCCAGTCATTCCACTACTGGATATATATCCAAAACAAAGGGGGAAAAAATATCTGTACTCCCATGTTTATTGCAGCACTATCACAATAGCCAAATCATGGAATAAAACGAAGTGCCTATCAACAGATAAAGTGGATGAAGAAAATGTGAGATATATTTACACACACAATGAAATATTATTCAGTCATAGAAAAGAATAAAACACGGTCATTTGCAGCAACATGAATATAACTGGAGGTCATTAATTTGAGTTAAATAAGCCAGGCACAGAAAGATAAGTATCTCATGTTCTCACTGTTACGCAGGAAGTATGAAAGTGGATCTCCTGAAGATAGAGAGTAGATTGGTGATTACCAGAGGCCCAGAAGTGTAATCGGGTCAGGAAGATGACAAGAGGTTGATTATGGGCACACATATGCAGTTTGATAGAAGACATAAGATCTAGTGTTTGATAGATCAGTAGGATGACTATAGACTATAGCAATCTATTATATATTTCAAAATAACTAGAAGAGAATAATTCAAATGTTTCTGGCATAAAGAAAAAACAAATATTAAGTGATGGTTATCCCAATTACTACCTTGGGCTTTACATATTATATGAATGTATTAAATTATCACTTTTACTTCAGTGTACATATATAATATATAGTAATTAAAACAATTTTTTAAAATTGTGTTTAGAAAATGAGTAAAATTAAATTTCCATTAATAACCAACACCTAACACATTTTGGGGGGCGATTTATTCTTGTTTTTCACATGATGACACAAAACATTTTCTCTTTGCCATACGGGAAAAAAGTTTGCTTTTTCTTTTGGTTGAATTTTCTCAGGATACTTCTAGAAGAAATACAAATGTTACCATGGATTTTACTGTTATAGTCTAGGGAATGACGTATATATGACTCATTAGAGTAGAATTTCTCAGGCCTGCAACTGCTCCTAGGCCTTCTTGACTTCCTTCCTCTTAGTGAAATATTACTACATCCTAATACTCACCAGATGTTTATGAGAAAATCTACTTTCTAACTAATGGAAACATTTATTTTAAAGGAGAAATAACAGTATAGTTGAAAGGTCAAGAACAATAAATCAGAAAATTTGAGTTTGAGATTTTGCCACAAGAAAGCAAAAGGAACTTGGAAAATGCATTATTATTTTTTTCTGATCCTTTGTTGTCTCATCTGGAAAGGCGGTAGAACAGAGTAAATCTCTGTCGAGGAATTGTTTTTCTCTTATTAGTACCCACTCAGGAAAAAACAAAAATAGAGAACATAATGTTTTCTGAAATGATTATTTTTATCATTTTATAGGTTTATAATATACTCATCTTCATTATAAAATTTTCTGAAATTCAAAAAGCTGTAGGATTTATTTTAAAATATGTTGAAATTTTAGTGTATCTATTCTTTCTACCTAGTAAAAAACGAGTTATCCTTATGTTGAATAAACTTTGCCCTTATGGATGTATGAAAGAAATAAAATTTAAAGTACATTTAAGTTTACACCACTTAGAGATAACTGGCGTTATCATTTGAGTTCACATCCTTCTATTCATATATCCTTATAGTCCTGTTTTCACACATGTAACCTCTCTCCCAAACACACAGAATTTCTAAGTACAATCATAATACACCTGTTATTTTACATGCTAATATTTCCAAATAACAATGTGTTTTTCCATGTGTAATAGACTGTTAAATGGCCCCCAGTGAATCATGCCTCCATTCCACCACCCTCTTGACATTCTTACTACTCCTCCCATCAAAAGGCATTATGTATATCCCAATTCTTGAATATGAATTGGCTTTGTGTCTTGATTTGATCAATATAATGCTGTAGAACCCATATTCCGGGACTTTTGGGGCCTTATGGCTTCTACCTTCAGTCTCAGGACTACAACAACCATCTAAAAAAGTCCAAACTCTTCTGGGGAAGAAAGCAAGAGAGACAGAGAAAGAGACAGAGATGTGAGGGTCGGGGCGGAGAGAGAGAGAGAGAGAGAGAGAGAGAGAGAGAGAGAGAAACTGCCATCCATCCAATAACTGAGCCCTCAAACCTGAGTGGCACTATACTATTTTAGATTCTTTGTCCCTGACCATATACAGCCACTGATACCACATAGAGGAGAAATGAACCATTTCCACAGAGGCTTCTCCACATTTCTAACACCCAGAACCACAGTTAAGGCAATGATGGTTACATAAATCACTAAGCTGGGGGTTGTGGTTCATTCAAAGCAATAGAATAAACATCTTTTTATACATCATGTAAAAGTAAAATTGATAAGTAAAATTTTAAAGGCTATTGTAAGGCTATACCATTAAAGAAAGTAATTCTCTTCTGGTATTTAGGGTTTTCTAAACCTTTTAAAATCAGAACTGCAATGAATGCAGTGTAAATATGTCTTGTATACTTGTTTCACTATCTTTTTAAGATAACTAAATAAAATTGATATATATTGTTCAAGCATTTTCAAAAGTATTATTCTAACCTAAAATATCTTGGAACATCACATGAAAATAATAGTATCCATAAAAATGTTTTAAAAAGTAATTTTTATAGAGTAGCACAAAAAAGAAGAAAGAAAACAGCAAAGGGAATATCATCACTGTTTTTGACAATAAACCATTTCAACTATCTGAAAAGTAGCATTAAGGAGTTATATTTAACTTTGTATATTATTATTGTTCTGATCCTATATCTACTTATCTATTAAATAGTGTCATCTCTATTTTTAAAAAAATAAAGGGCATAGGTATGTTATGTTTTCAAAAGTCTAGTGTGTAAGTGTGTAACCGGAACTAAATAAAAGGTAACTTCTGCTGTTTTTTTCTTGTGTTATAGCTGTCTTGCTTTTCAATAATTTAATTATGATGTATACATATGTCTTTTGAATGTATATGTATGAGTGTTGAAGGGGTAGAGATTATTCACAGTTATAGCTAGCAGAAATATTTTTTGATATATTTTCATATCCATTACATGAAGTAGCCAATCGAGCCATTTTGATACCCTTTCTTCCAGAATGATTCCAGAAAGAAAACTCAAACCTGCTTAAAATCAACAGCTTTTTCATTGTTTATAAAAATTCTAGCCTATTGAATTAATGTTTCTGAGAAGTGTGGAAGAATTTTTAAAAAGAGGAAATACCTCCGAGCTAACAGGAAGAAAGAAGGATGTGCACACCCTGACTATGAGAAATGCTAATTTGTGTGAAATAAGAGCCCTTTTCAAGGCAAACTTGGCAAGAAAAGAGCGCAAGACTTTATGGTGCAAAAGGGATGCTAGATCTTATGTACAGATGACTCCTCCCGTTCAGCTAAGATGCATGTATTTTAAATGTGGCAAAGAAACAGTGTGGTTTTTGTTGTAAGCAAAGCATGGAATTAGCAGAGCTAGTACCAAAGAGGTAACTCATACTGGAGCATGTCTTCATGAGAACTGATGACTGAAGACCATCTTAATGCTTTGGCATCTCTTAAAACACCGCAAACTCTCAATACCACTATTATCACTATGCAACAAAAAGTGAGTAACATGACTACTAAATGAGATGGAGACTCATTTAATTTTATTTTAAAAAAAACAAATGAATTGAACACTTATTGCACTTCTGAATATGTGCGTACGAATTTAAACCTGCTATATGTTCATTCTCTATTTAATATATTTTCTGAGCCCTAAAATCTAATTTTCTACACTAACTCTAATTTGACTTCATTTTAAAAATGTTTTTTCTTTATTCTTTACTCAATCTTCAAAACCTATTTAGGTGGCTATCACAATTTACATGACTTATCCGAAAAGCAAACACAGAGTAGATAGAATATAGGTGAGCCTAGCTGCCTTCCAAAAAAATTAAAAAATTGTGGCCTCCCACTATAAAGTTGATATTGAAAGATAAATTGCAATGTTGCTGAGTCTTTGAAGCTATGAGAAAAAAGGAAACTTCCCTGGACAGCTCAATAACAAACTATTTTAAAATGTAACATAAAATAGATATATATTCAAACCTATTATAACTTAAACAGCTAAGGACTGCAATTATTTGCCTTACAGAGAAGCTGCACTGACTAAACTAACATTTTTCTCTGTTTCTGATTCTCATCTCCAAGTAAAGAGGAAATATCCACAATGACTAATGGATTTACATTTAAACAAAAACATTCCTTTTTCTAGCTCATTCTTATAGGAAAAAATCATAACATACTGATAAGCAGAAAGAACAAAATAAAATATTTTAAAAATATATATAAACAGTAACTTAATTATATCACATTGCCCTAAATTATTACTATTAAAAGTCTTCATAGTTTCAGGTTATGTATGTATATGCATAATATATACAATATTATAAATAATATATAATATTTAGTAACTTTAAATATATGTAGTATAATGTATAATGTGATATATTTATTTATTTATGCATACAAATATATAAATTCATACTGTTGATTGATATGAAAGGTGGAAAATAACACTGGTTTTAGTAGTGTCTCAAAAGCATTCTTAAAACTTTTAATTAAGGTGACATATTTATGTGAATACCAAATAATTCATTTCATTCCCCCCAAACATCTTCTATCTAACTTTAGGCAGAATTATAAAATTAGCCAAAGGGTGGGGGAATAGATTATGCATTCTATTGTACCGCAACAATCATTTTTTTACTATAGCATACACTGGTAGGTTGAAATTCAATTACACGGGAACTACTTAGATTTCATCATAGTCTCTAAATTGTAGATTGTTGTATTTAATGTATCTTAGCTTCATCCCTTACTTCTTTATCATTTTTTGAGTATAATGATCCCTATTGTAATGCCAAAAATTTTTCTTTTAGATTTAGTTTGGATCTGAAATACTCTGAACTTGCTATTTAACAATGCTACCAAGTTGTTTTATAAGTTAGCTTTTTTTTTTTTTTCTTAAGTACATTCTCCTTCCTTGTTCTGCTTAGGTTTGGTACCAACATCTCCGTGGGTATCAGAGTACTAGCAATTAATTAATAGGCTAGGAAAAGGAAATTATCTTTCTGTTAAGTACTCCTCAAGCCCAGTTTATCTTGACTACACCTAACAGAGCAATCCTTCTAAATATTAGAAATATTGGCCAATTTGTTGTATTATGTATGCATTCTGAGCATTGCATGAGTATCTGCAGCAAATTTAACATCTTCTCCAGTATTTGTTTTATAAAATATTTATTCAAAATGAAACTAAATCTTGAACAGTTTTAAGCCATGGTTAATCCCTCTCCATTATAATTAAGATAAAGCAAACCTGAATGTATTAGGACAAAGCAATCTGTTACAAATCTTAATTTTGTTTTTATAAAGAGTTTTCTGATTTGACTAAAGAAACCACAAAACTCAATTCTTCAAAGGTTTTGTTTAATATTGTTTCAAATTTTAATAAATAACATTCATTCTGAAAAACTGAAAGTGTCCTTACCTTGCTTCTTTTTACGAGTTCTTTGTTTCTTCTTATCAGATTCTGACACCCCTTTTACCAGGACAGTTATGGGGATGCTTTGTGTCTTAGCTGCCAGAACCACTTTTCAAAGTTCTAGCTTCATTTAACTGTAATATAAAAAGTTATTGTTTTTACAGTATAGCTCTAAAGTGTTGCTACTTATGAAAAGCAAATAAAGTTTAAATATTGCTCAAATCGGAAGTAATCACATGACCATTAGTCATGATTATTAGTCATACGGTTGCTTATCATAATGCTTTTCTTGTGTGAAAAAGAAAGTTTGCCAACAAGGAGGAAGGGTGCTTAATAAAATAGAAACTGAAAGGTGAAAAAGAACGAAGAAAGTTTCTTACTTATTCAGAAGGAATTCTCATTTGAGTTGCAGAACACAAAATTATTAGAGTGATTATTTTTTCAATTCTCCCTAGAATGGTAAATAACTAGCATCCTTCCTGAGCCACAGGAGAGACAGATACTAATGAATTAAAACATATGCTTTAGGGCATTGTAGCTTTATTATCTTGTGTTAAGAAAGACCATCTTTAAATCTATGGAATCAAATAAATGAAAGTTATGCTTTAAAATTTGGATACTGAAAGAACAAAAAATTATTCTCACTCCCTAAAAGACAAATGTACACATGCACGCTCGTGCATTCACACACACACACATTCACACACACAGAAAAAAATGAAAAAAAAGTAATAAAGTGTCCAGATTGTTATCATCAACATACAAAATGATGATGCTGCTATACTAGTACTAGGTTACCAGGCCAGGTGTTAAAAAGAGTCCTTGACTATGTATAGTTCACACTAGGTCCAAAAACTCACCCAGTAGTCATTCTGTGGTCCTTGAATGCATAAGCAGACATCACATATTTAGGAGTTGGCACAAAATTTACATTAGTTCCTTGACCAACTGGGTGAGTACTTAAATAAGAAAGGCTAAGGCTCCTGAAACTGCACTTCACCTTCCACTGCACATGATAGCAAACCCAACATAATTTTGCATTACAGAGAAAATGACAGAGGTTACTGCCACCCACAAATGCCTCAAAGAAGCAGGAATGATGGTACTCATTTATCTATATTTAGTTCACCAATGCAACTCTGACAACAATGATATGCATTCTGGATGACAACAATTGATTATTGCAAGCTCAATTAAGCAATAATCTCAAATACAGGTGCTTATTCAGATGTGGTATACACGTTAAAGCAGATTACGCTAAATTTAGGTGCAGGGAATATGGTCATTGATTAAAAATATAAATTTTTAAAATCTGCATAAGAAAGGAGTACCAGAGACTTTTGGTATTATTTAGTGTTGACATGCATCAACATTTATATTCTTACTCCAGGGATGTTAACATTTCCTCTCCCTGTCATAATATAGTGGTCCTTGATTGCTTGAAGATCCTATAAAACTTAATTCAGGTTCATTATGCATCATATAATTTGTATAACATTATACAAATTGAACAGGAAGAGAAGGAAAGAGCATGTATTTTGGAGTCATTGGTAAGATACATATGCTGCAGTGAGTTGTAAAACCTACAAAGATTCATTGTCCACCTATTCCACATCAGTGACATTTTTATGGCTACAGCAATCTGGGGCATGTTGGGGCATCTCTTTCAAAAAGCAGAAGACACAACATCTGATAGGCCTCATCAGGTCCTGGAGGCAGAATTTCCCATACCAGGGAACAGAATTCTGACACAAAAGATTGCCAGGATCCCAGAACATGGCCCCTGGCGTAAGAAAGAGCACTGTTGCAAGTCTGGCTACAATGGAAGCATCCCTGCCATTGGAGCCATACAGCCATATCAGGGGTATCAATAGTGAGAAAATATTTTGTGGAGTTTATGGTTTAAGCCCAAATAGGAGAAACACAATGTTGACTGATCTCTTACGTTCTGGAAAAAGGCCAAGTCAATTACAGCTGAGCATTACAGAGCTTTTGTGACACAGCTCCTGCATGCTACTAGACCTTTCCAGAAATAGATCACCTGACCATGAGTTATCTGCTGTCTATATGTCTAGAACTCCCCTTAATAAAGTGACTCCTCTCAAGACTCACCAATTCTAAGTTCAGGAAGTCCCAGCAGCAATGAATAAAAAATGACATTTGTATGTATATCCAGAATCAGCACAAGCAGATTCTGAGTGAAAATGCAGGCTGAAGACTCCTGTGCTAACCGGAGGGCACTATATTACCCAACTTTGTCCCACTGGCACATCTTTCTCACCTTGCACCTATGACCATTTGATATATCTCTTATGACTTGCTGATGGAGAAAGAGTGAAGTTGAGTTTGTTCTTAAAAGAGCCTATTTGAGATGCAGGTAAAAACTCTAAATGGACTATAACTACACTACAGCACCACTTACCTAGCTTTATGAGGCAATAAAAGGAGCCCTTACTTAAAATATATATGAACTCTTGGGAAGTGACTGATGTGTGTCTCTGCCACTAGAATGGAAGCTCCATGAAATCGTAAAATCAGATTTTCTATATATGTTTTACTTACTGATCTGTCCTCAGTACTTAGCTCAGTGCCTGAAGCATAGTATATACACAAATCTCATGGAATGAACATATATATGAACATATATGGTGAAATTATCATTAAGATGTTAATAACAGATAATGAACAAAGGCATGAATAGTTAATCTAAATGACAAAAGACATACAGTTAATGTATCCAACGTTATCTAAACACATTGAAAATCCAAGAAATGTAGCATGAAATAATATAATAGACTATAAGATTAAAAGTAAGACTATAAAATTAAAATGATAATTTGGATAGGTGTAAAATCTTAAGTTTCAGTAAGAGTATAGAATTGTAACATTTCAGGAGAGAATAAAGGTTTCCTTCTATTAACTAATTTATACATGAAGGCATGAATTTTGTAAAAGGTGTACCTTTCCTTTATTTATTTTGTCATTTTTTCCTTTGTCATCACATTAATTTAGTATCTTAACCTTTCAAATGATTCTGTCTTTTACTTTCCCTAGGCCAACTAAGGAAAAGGACAAAAAGAAACTGCCATGAAGAAAGGGTGTGGGTCGGAGGCGGGCTCAGTGGCTCAGCCTTTGGGAAGCTGAGGTGAGTGGATTGCCTGAGCCCGCGGGTTTCAGACCTGCCTGGGCAATTTGGCGAGACCTCATCTCTACAATAAATCAAAAAATTAGCCGGGAGTGGTAGCATGCATCTGTAATTCAGGCTACTCGCAAGGCTGAGGCGGAAGGATCGCTGGAGTCCAGCAGGTCGAGGCCGCAGTGGCCGGGAGTGGCCACTGCACTCCAGTCTGGGCGACAGAGTGAGACTCCAAGTCAAAAAAATAAAAGAGACATTGGACTTAAATTGGACTTTAGACCACGTGGACCTAACAGAAATCTACAGAACATCCTGTGAACAATTGTAGAAAATAAATTTTTAGGAAAAAAAAAAAAGCCGGGCTCGGTGGCTCAGCCTGTAATCCCACGCTTTGGGAGACTGAGGTGAGTGGATTGCCTGAGCCTGCGGGTTTGAGACCCGCCTGGGCAACTTGGAGAGACCCCATCTCTACAATAAACCAAAAAATTAGCCGGGAGTGGTAGCGTGCGCCTGTAATTCAGGCTACTCGCAGGGCTGAGGCGGAAGGATCGCTGGAGTCCAGCAGGTCGAGGCTGCAGTGGCCGGGAGTGGCCACTGCACTTCAGTCTGGGCGACAGAGTGAGACTCCAACTCAAAAAAGAAAGGAAGGAAGGAAGGAAGAAAGGAAGGAAGGAAGGAAGGAAGGAAGGAAGGAAGGAAGGAAGGAAGGAAGGAAGGAAGGAAGAGGGTGGGTCCATCCAGATAGAGGATAAACCAGGATGGTGGCTCTTACAATGGGCAATAAGGAATTGACTAGGGGCGACAGAGTGAGACTCCAACTCAAAAAAGAAAGGAAGTAAGGAAGGAAGAAAGGAAGGAAGGAAGGAAGGAAGGAAGGAAGGAAGGAAGGAAGGAAGGAAGGAAGGAAGGAAGGAAGAGGGTGGGTCCATCCAGATAGAGGATAAACCAGGATGGTGGCTCTTACAATGGGCAATAAGGAATTGACTAGGGACATGTGCAGGGGGTTAAACTGACAGAACTACATGACTAACTGAGTAGAAAATGTTGGTGTGAACATTATGGTATAAATTTTAGACATCTGCAGATTGAAGTACTCTGAAATATCTCAGCATTCTGTCCCACTAAACTTATAGTGAGAAAATTAGCCCAGATAGAGAAGGTAAAAGAAAGAGCAGTGGAGTTTCCAAAACTATTTGATGGTGTTTGAGTGAAGCTTAAGTGTTGGGAACCCAAGATAGGAATCAGGGAGAAGTTTCAAGGTTTGCTAACTTTTGTAAGTTGAGGAGGCTGGACAATTGTTGGCCCCTTTAAGATCCATCTTTTCTCTCCTCTTCACACTCCCCCTCTAGCCTTTTATTTCCTCTCTTTGAGGACAATTTTGCTCACTCAATATTTAAGGGGGGTTATGGGGGGTAAAGAATGCACTGGAGAAGGCTACTGGTGATGGCCTGTTGCAACTATTCTCTGTAGACCAGAGATGTAGTAGGAGATGCTATAGTGGAATTGCGTTTGGGGTTCTAATTGCCATAATAAGGTAAAGGAATGATAGGTAATCAGAGTTTTGATCCACAGAAATCTGTGACCATGACTAGTTGATTTTAGAGTTTATAGAAATAAAAACAAAAAAGAAAAAAAGAAAAAAGAAAGAATATCTTTCTAAGAAGCTGCTTGATATGCTGAGAAAAATTCTATGAGTGTTGGCCATAAACTTAACTTACATTTTTTGGAGAAAAGATTCACTGTGTCTTACCCAGTCCCCAGACTTCAATGAAGTTTCTAGATGAAGGTCTTCTCAGACCAGGTACCCCTCAATTGAAGAAGAAGTTGACTGGGTCCTACTGGTGAAGGACGTTATAACATGGTCAAAGGTGTGATTATGACACTTATTCCCCAAAACCTAAACCAGAGAAATCTTCACCCATTTTTGTGGATGACTGTATACTGGGGAAAAAACCTTGGAAGTTATATTGATTCCTGGCTTGTATTTACAAGCATAAGAAACAAATATTTATTTGCTGTCTCGCTCAGATGTATGTCAGTTCTGATATCTGCCATTAAAATAGCCCAGGAGGAACTAGATCATGTTGACATAGCTCAAAACATGATATGCCTCAGAAATGATTGCACAGAGTACATTCATTACATTGATGCCACCATGCTAACTGATGCTGCTGAGGAGGAAGCAGAAAACATTCTACATTCTTTAGTTAGATACATGTTCACCAGCATAGACTTGATCCAACTTGACCACATTGGGCCAATGGACTCTACAGTAAAGAGTGCACAGTAGCATTCTGTCATTAACTCAAAAATAGTATTTTGGAGGTGAGACCTGAGCAGTTTCAAAGAGGAACAGTCAACTGCATGAGCAGATGGCTTAAATTCACATGGCACATGTTTGCATTAATTTGCTATCTCCATCTTGGCCATGTCTATGGTCTGGGTTGGAGGAGAGTGGAGAGGATTTCATATAATTATATAACTGATTTTTTTTTAAAAGAGGTTTATCAATGGGTATATAAAATATGGCACATAGAAATAGGGGTTGACCCTTAAAGAGAGAAGTGAAGGTAAATCTTTCCATTGAACAGAAATTTGGGTGATGTATCTAGTTTTTCACCTGTAAGGAAGAATAAGTACCCAGGACTAATTCATTGTTAGAAACCAATAGATTAGATGATTAGTCAGAAACTATAAAAAGAGCAAAATTGAAAAATTAGTAAGAAGGACATTTGGGTGAGAAGCACTTATAAGGAGCATACAGAATAGACACAGAGTATGAAAAAATTAATTTCCATGTAAATGTCAACAAGTGACATTCACTGTTGAGGAGACAATAATCAGGTAAACACAACATGTGCTGTGGAAATCAGATAGCAACTTATCCTAGACTCTCTGATGCTTAATCAATGGATCAATATTCAGGGGCCATGGAACAGAAACAGGACCAATGGTGTGTATGTATAATAAGGTATATACAAAGTAAGTTGAAATTCTGCAGAATGGGCATGGGCAGACTGCCCAGGAGGGTCAAAGTCCATCTGCTGTAGGTTCAAAAGAAACTGATGCTGCAGATGAAGTCTGAATGCCATCTGCTGGATAGTTATCTCTTACTTAGGGAAGGTCAGGCTTTTTGTTCTATTCAGGCCCACAACTGATTGAATGAGGCCCACCCATATTGTGGAGGAAAATCTGGTTTACTCAAGGCCACCAATTTAAATATAAATCCTGTCCCAAAACACCCTTACAGAAACAACAGGAAGGATACTTGGGCAGCCTAGTTGACACAAAATTAATCACCACATCTACTGAAGGAATATGTATCAGGCATATTTCTGAGGACAAAAATAACATTACTCTTTTCAGGCGATTCCTATTCCCACTATTTTGAGACTTGTTAATCTCTTATTTTCCTGTTTTGCCTCATCTAAGCATTGTTATCCAGACCCTACTAGTTAGGTACCAAAATGATAATTTGTTTCTGTTTTGTTTTAGATTTTAAATGTTTACTTTTATATATCTAGACACTTGTTTTGTTTCAGTATTTATCTGGTTTTATTTTATTTTTTTTCTCTTAAACATAAAAGACATGAAGATGAAAAACATGTCTATCTTGTTACTATTATGTTTCTAATACACCTCACACAAGTGGCAAGTACATAGCAAGTGCACAATAAATATTTATTGAAAAGAGTATAACAAACTACCTGGATTTACCCTGAAATATATAGAATTTTATGCTGAAATTGACTGGTCTATTCATTTTCATTTCCCAGTGCGTCCTGTGTGGTTTCAGACAACAGTACCTGAGTAAATTTTGACTACTTTTGAAATTCCTTCTGGTTTTCTGTTGGTAACTTGTACCTCAGATAAATATCCAGGATTGAGATTAGTCTCCATTTTTGTTTTACAATTTTCTGGATAATAACACATGAAAACGTGACAAAATGAAGAATGAAGATGAGCATGTGATGCTGGAATTCAAGAATCTTAAATTCAGCAGAGATCTCAAGGTTGGAATATTGCTCCTGCCTCACCCTCCCCTACATACATTCAGACTCTAGTTTAAAGTAGAATTATTCTCCTAGAAAGATAATCGTCTTCAAATGTCTCAATGTTTTAAAATTTACCATATTTCAGGATTTAAAAAATAGTTTTGAATTGTCTAAGTTAGATTATTTAGATCCATGCAAGAATCAAAAGTAAAAATGCAGTATTTTCAGAGTCACAGAGTAAGAGAAATACTAATATGATGTACAATTCTTGGTGGATTGGCATAAGAATAAGAAAGTAACATTCAAATAAAAGGCTGAAAAAAGACTTTTTACAGAAACTATTCCTCTTACAAAACATAAGGCTCATGGAAACACTTAATTTGGGATGATATCTATGAAAATATGTGTAGTGAAGGTGCCTATAATAGGCAGAAAGTAAGATCTACAAGTGGTGTGAGAGTAATGGCAGTCTTATATTGTTTTACCACTTAAAAAGCATATATATGTGTGTGCTATTTGTAATTCTTGACAAAACCCCATGGAATTGGTAGAAAAATTCGTTGTGAAGGAGAGAAGGGCAAAATAAAAGAATAAGAGAAAACATTAATCTTTGCCATTTTGATGGTCTATTGGTTGATTTTTTGCTTTGAGAGTCACTGTGATTGTACACAGTGGTAGACAAAAGTGGGTGAGTGAGCCAAAGATGCTTTGGGACAGTTCACTTCCTCCCTTATGGAAATGGGTTATCAGTTCCATGTTAGAGGAGTTCTGATCAAGGTAGAGGACTTTGAGCAACTGCAGACCAAGTGAAACAGGAGAAAGACCAGCACTAGGGCAGCTGCCAAGAGTACAGCTTTCTTCAGGTCTGGTGATGCATGGCGGGGAAGGGGCTGCCTGCAGCATGAACTCAGCAGATACCACCACCAGCAGTTGGTGGCAACACCTCAGCCAGACTGGAAAGAACTCCCTCAAGCTCCTTGTCCCAGCAGGGCAGTTCCTACCACATCTGCAGTGGCAGAAAATCCACTCTATTTCAAGAGCAGAACATTGACACAACAGAGAAGAAGTAACATGAGAGATACCAGAGAGCTCTCTCAGTGGGAAGACCCATTCCCCCTGCTCTCGCTAGCAGTGAGCCCTGAAACCCAGTCTGACAAGTTTAGCAGCTGATGAGAAGCTCTGCAGTGACAGAATCCTACCACAAGGTGAAGCAAGGAGCAGCTGTGAAGGCCCGTCACTTTCTCACTGAGTGACATACGCTGAACCACAGAAAGAACTCTAGAAAAGAATGCAATTGAATAGCTTCAGGGCTTTAAATCAAAAAAGAAAATATAGAAAGTGGAGAGATGCCTGTTACAAATGAGGAAAAATCAATGAAAAAAACACAGGCAACCATCAGAGTCCTAAAGAAACAGTGCCCAAAAAAGCAGTTATCAGGGCATAAACAATGGAAACTCCCCAGAATGACCTGCCCAAGCTCACAGCTACAGAAATCAGAGAATGATTAATAAAAGTGAATAGAAATAAAACTTACTGAAGTCATTCAGTAAGTAAAAGTGGAGGTGGCCAATTTCAAAAAAGTCCATACTGAAATAATGGACATGAAAAACTCCATCCTGGAAATCAAGGACACACTAAATGGCATAGAAAATAGGTCAACCAGCCAAAGGAAAGAATCTCAGAGTTTGAAGACCAAAATATGGAATTGATCCAATCTGTCAAAAACATAAAACAAAAGCTTAAAAAGAAGGAGCAAAGCCTTCAAAAAATGTGAGACCTTGTCTAGAAACCAAATCTATACCTGCTTGGTGAAAGGACAGACCGAGAGTGGGAAGCCATTTTTCATCTTGTTCTTAAACTCTGACACAATGATGAGAAAGTAGAAGCTATGTTTTAGAGAAATGCATACTTTAGGTAAAGATTAACTTTGCCAACTTTGTCTTTTCAGAAACACAGACTTCCTGATGCCAGAGGTATCTCATAGTGGCAATCAAACTTGCCTAGAGTAAAGGGAATCTACAAGACCTAAGACATCATGCACTGAGCAAGCATTGTAGAAGTCACAAAACTTGCAATTACAAAAGTTATGCAGATCACAGAACTTGTGACCCCTCAGAGGGGGAGCAGGTGGGGACTTGATCTTCCAGTTAATTGAACATTATCTACAGGGAAGTCAAGGACCCCCTGAAGCTATCCACTGGGAATGCATGGAGTTAGGGAGAGATGCATCCTCCATTAGCTCTAAGGAATGTCATTTGGGAAGGTGCAGGAGCACTGGAATCCTTGTCATGCCCTTCTCTGGGGGCTATGATAATATGGACAGACATTAATGGTTCTCTGTGCCACAGGGTCTCCAAGACATGTGCAGGTGGTCGATAAGGAAGTCATGGCAGTCACATCTATCTGATTGCAACATCTCCAAGGAAAAGGATTTAAGCCAGAGCTCATGGGGGCTATGGTGCCACATTCATCTAGAGTGTAGGCCCGCCAGTGCCACACTCATCAGAGTGTGGGACCGCTACGGGGCCACACCCACCTAGAGTGTAGGCCAGCTTCCTGTCTGTGGGAGATGAACATTTCTTAAATAAACACTTTCTTCTTTAACCTCTTTGTGTGTTGCAATTCTTTGCATTACTTGGATCTCTGGGTTACCAGCATGCACCTCCAGCATGCCAGCTCCAGTAGTGCTGTGCCCCTCTCCACCCATCCACCCTCACCCTATCCGTACCCTAACACTTGGTATCCCTGTAGCAGAAAGGGAAATGGAAAACACCACGAAACAAGCATTCCATGAAATTATTCAAGAAAACTTCCCACATCTAGCCAGAGAGATGACCATCCAAGCACAAGAGACTTAAAGAATCCTCACAAGGTATCATATGAGAAGACCATCCCCAAGACACATAGTAATCCACCTTCACAAAAATAAGCATGAAACAAAAATTCCTAAAGGCAGCAAGATAAAGGTCAGATTGGCTTCTGGAGAAAACACATCAGAATTGCTCTAGATTTATCTTAAGAAACACTATAAGTCAGAAGAGACTAGAGTCCAATTTTTAACATTCTTAAAGATAGGCAATTCCAGCCAAGAATTTCCTAACCTGTCAAAATAAGCCTTATCAGTGATGGGAAACTAAAATCATTTCCAGACATTCAATCCTTAAGAGAATATGCATGCAGCCTCCAGACCAGCCCATCAGGACATCAGGATACTCTTAATAAAATGTTGAACACAGGAATAAAAAGAACAGTTATGCTCAATACAAAAACACAGGCAAGCACAGACTTAACAGAACATTCAGAGCACTCACAAAAATGAAAATGCATACACACACACACACACACACACACACACACACACACACACACAGAAGTAAAAAGAAAACAAAGAAAACCCATTAGAGACCTATGACGGATAAAATCTCACATCGCAATAATCCATCTGAACGTGAATGAACTAAATGCACCAATGAAAAGACAGAGAGTGGCAAACTGGATAAATAAGCATGATCCAACAATCTTCTGCTTTCAGGAAACTCATCTCCCTGCAGAGGACACCCACAGACTCAAAGTTGGAGGCTGGAAAATGCTCTTTCAGGTGAGCAGAAAATGGAAGAGGGCAAGTGTGGCTATTCTAATATTGGACAAGTCAGTCTTCAAATCATCCAAAGTTTAAAAAGATCACAAAAGGGCACTGCATAATGGTAAAAGGCTCAATCCACCAGCAAGAAATATCCATCCTAAACATATATATGCACCCAACACAGGAGTACTAGCTTTTATGAAACAACTACTAAGAAAACTAAGAGAGGATGTTGACTTTCACACAATCATAGCTGGAGACCTAAATACCCAGTAACAGCTTTAAAAAGCTCATCAAGGGAAAAAAAATCAATAAAGAGATCCAGAACTTCATCTTGCTCAATTAGATTTAATAGACAGCTACAGAACACTGCACCCAACATCTACTGAGTATACATTCAACTCATCAGCCCATGGAACACACTCCAAGATAGATTACATACCCAAACATAAATCAAGCATGAACAAATTTCAAAAGATCGAAAAAATGCATCTTCTCAGATCACAGTGTAGTAAAGATAAATATTGCCACCGCCAAGATCCCTCCAAAACACGCAAAGATATGGACACTAAACAACAAACTGCTGAACCATTCCTGGGTCAACACAGAAATCAAGACAGAAATAAAAAGATTCCTGGAAACAAATGAAAATGAAGACACAGCTTATCAGAATCTGTGGGATGGCATGCAAGCCGTATTAAGAGGAAAATTCATAACATTTCACACACATATCAATAAAATAGAAAGATCACAAGAAGTCAGCCTAATGTCACACCTAAAGGAGCTGGAAAGGCAATATCTCCTAAATACTAACTTCAGCAAAATAATCCAGATCATCAATATAAATTCACAGTTGCAGAACATAGAATACAAAAAAATTTCATAGACAGGATCAACAAGACCAAAAGCTTATTCTTTGAAAGAATAAATAAGATTGATGGTCTTTGGCCAGATTGGCTAAAAAAAAAAAAAAAAAAAAACGCAACGGAGAAAGGCCCAGATAAACACAATTAGAAGCACAAAAGGGGAAATCACTACTGACCTTAAATAAATTTAAAAGATTATCACGGATTACTATGAACACATGTATACAAATAAACTAGAAAATCTACAGGAAATGGAATACTTTCTGATATTTCACAACCTCCCAAGGTTGAAACAATAAGAAATTGGAACTGTAAACAGATCAATAACAATCCAGAAAATTGATTCAGTCATAGAAATCCCCCCCTCACACTCCCACCCCCTTAAAAAAATCCTGGACCAGATGGCTTCCTGACTGAATTCTGCAATCAAGAAAGATGGAATGCTCCCCAACTCATTTTAAGAAGCCAAACCGTACTGATACCCAAACCTGGCAAAGACTCAACAAGGAAAGAGAATTATAGGTCAATCTCCTTGATGAACATAAATGCAGAAATTCTCAACAAGATTCTAGCAAATTTGATCTTACAGCACATCTCAAGGATCATCCACCATGACTAGGTGGGCTTCTTTTGCAGCTTGTAGGGCTAGTTCAACATTCATAAGAACATCAGCCGTTGTATAACCAAGAACCACATGATTATACCATTAGATGCAGGAAAAGCATTTGACAAAAATCTAACATCCCTTCTTGATTAAAAAAAAAAAAATCCTTGATCACCTAGGAATAGAAGAAACATTCCCCAAAACAGTAAGAGCCATCTATGATAAATCCACAGCCGACATTTTGTTCTAAAGCCAGAAGTTGGAAGCATTCTCCCTAATACTGGAAACAAGACAAGGATGCTTACTCTTACCCCTCCTGTTCAACATAGTGCTGGAAGTCCTTGCCAGAGCAATCAGGCAAGAGAAGTAAAGCAGGATTATCCAAATAGGAAAAGAGGAAGTTAAGCTGTCACTCTTTGCGAACAATATGATTCTGTATCTTGAAAACCCTATGGAGTCTGTCAAAAGCCTCCTTGCGCTATCAACTTTGGTAAAGTCTCAACTCTGAGACAAAATCGATGTGCAAAAGACAGTTGCCATTCTATACACCAGCAACAAGCAGACAGGAAACCAAATAAAAAGTCACAATCCCATTCTGGCTATCCCACAATAGCCAGAAAAAAGAAAAAAAAAAAAAGAAAGAAATATCTTGGCATTCACCTAACCAGATCAATGAAAGATCTTTACAATAAGAACTACAGAATTTTTTCTTCATACTTGAATTTTTGTTTTATCTTTTCCATGGCACTAATAATATATTTAAAAGTTAATAGTTATTTTAGCAGCTATTTAATAGAGTGATTTTTTTACATTTAAAATATTATAGAATAAAACAACCTTAAAGGAATGTTTTACAACTATGTGTGCCATGTGGTAGATAAAAAGGAAAGAGGCAATGTGTATACAAACATAATATTTGAAACAAAATAATTCTGAATATTTCATTTGTGTATTGTAGCCTGAAGTGGTAAAAAGGGGATGAGCAATGAGAAATTACCTAATGGGTACAAAATACATTATTCAAGTGATGAACACACTAAAAGCTCAATATAACCATGTAACAAAAGTACACTTGTATTACTTAAATTAATGGAAATAAAATAAAATAATGTGCTCAAATGTTCAAAACAACAAAAAAGAATAAGAAAAGCAAATCTGTGCATTCAAATAAAGAATTTAAAAAATATTTGTAGATTTTAACAGTGCCTATTCTTTTTTTACTGAAAGATAAATGTATTTCTTTTTTACATAAATATAAACTTTTATGTAATGCTTTAAATAAAAAATACAATATCTTATTTTTATACATCTTTATTTTTTGAAACTTTATTGTGGTCAAATTTGTAAACAAATAATTGTACATATTCAATATCCACATTCTGATGAATTTGAAAATATGCATACATCCGTGATGGTATTACCACAGCCAAAAGTATAAAACATGTCTATTTTCTCAAAGTGTGTCTTTTTGTGTTTTTGTGAATTTTTAATCCTCTTAATTATTTTAAAGCACACAAGACTATATTGTTAACTGAAGGTACTATGTTGTACTACAGATCTCTATAACATACTCTTCTTGCATAAATGAAATTTTCTGCCTTTTGAGCCATAATTTCACTTTTCCCTTAGTCCCTGAAAACTGTCATGCTATCTCTACTTCTATTGGCTTTATTTTTAACAGGAAAGTACAACTATGTATACTTTCAATCTATAAAAATTATAAAATTTAAACTTCTAATTTTGTCTTATTATTTCCTGCCTATGTGTTTCCTATTTCTTGGGCTTTAACTCCTAATCTGTTGGTGGAATAATAGACCAAGTACATAGCAATAGTTACGTCATTTCTTTATTCATTGCTTTTTTCCCTCCAAGTTAATGGTTCTCAATTTTTATTAAATATAACTCAAACTTAAAACTGGCAGCAAAGTAATGAAATGTTGTAAACATGAGATGCCTTTTGGAAGTAATATGCCATCTTACTTGCTTTTAATGTGATTCCACAGTTTACTCCCCTTTAATTAAGCTTATGTTTAAACATTATTATATTGAAAATTGTCTATCTCCCTTAGTTTTGCTCCAAATTTCTAAATAATTAGCAAAATTAACTTGTAGCCATGAACCAATAAGTAAAATAAAACTTATTTTATGAATCAGGTAACATTGGAACTTAAACTAAGTCAAAATTTAATTTATCAAACTGGCATCTAACATCATTACTTTTCTGTGGTATATATACACCATGGAATACCACAAAACCATAAAAAGAGCAAAACGATGCCCTTTGCAGCAACATGGATGCACCTATAGACCATCATCCTGAGTAAATTATTACAGAAACAGAAAATGGAATACTCTATGTTCTCCCTAGTAAACCAGAGCTAAACACCTCATACACATAAGCACAAGGATGAGGACAATAGACACTGGGGCACTTGTAAAGGGGGGAGGGAGGGAGAAGGATAAAGACTGAAAAACCATCCACTGAGTACCATGTCCACCACCTGGGTGACAGGCTTCATGAAAGTCCATGCGTCACATCACACAATATACCTGTATAACAAATCTGTACATGTATCTCTTGATTCAAGATAAAATAAAATAATAAAATAAAATATTCATTACTTTTCAGGTTTCCTTGGTGAAAACATGATGCACAGATGTAACATGCCCATATTTAACTGCATGTTGATGTTGTCCAGGATTACTCAAAGTCATTTTACATTCATATGTAGTACCAGGCAAAACATTGAACAATGTGGTTTATCTGGAAATTAAGTTCCCATTTGCTATTGATTTGGAAAGTAATCATCCACTAAAAATAAGAGAGAAGGATTTGCCTGTATGTTTCTATGTGTTTTCACCATAACCTAGATACTCTTTTTCTCAAGCTTCTTACGTGTCTATCTATTTACCTATACTCACATTTTTTTCTGCCCTTATGGATCACAGTTACTCAGGCAGGAAATTAAACTCAAGCTAATGTTACAAAGGTAGTTTTGATACAATATTTTAAACACTCTAACAACTTGAATTTTATGAAGCATCCAGGGATGTGTCACAGATTTATCTTATTTCCTTGTTCTCACTTAAAAGATTGCCACTTTTTCATTAAGCTGTTGTTTGGTCACTTTCAATATTTTTTATTCTAATATTTATTCTACAATCTAAAGGTTACAATTTTAGTGTATAACTGATTATTTGTGAGTGATTATTATTTATAAACATTATGATCCAAGTGTTTGTGCCCTCCCAAATTTCATAAGTTGAAATCTAGTCATCAGTATGATGTTATTAGGAGTGAAGTCATCCATTGGGAGGTGATTAAGACATAAGGTTGGAGCCCTCATGAATGGGATTGTGCCCTTATAGAAGAGGATTCAAAAAACAGCCTTGTCTCTTCAACTGTGTGAGAGCACAGGGACACACTTTCATCTATGAATCAGGAAAATTTCCCACACTAGACACTAAATTTGCAGCCTCCAAAACTCTGAGAAATAAATTTCTGTTGTTTATAAGTTACTCGGTTTACGGTATTTTTTTCTAGCAGACCTAATGGTCTAGAACAATTTAATGCCTTTTCTGGTGAGTGTTTCCTTGTTTTAGGATATTGTGGAAATAAGTGTCCACTTACAGGTGATTCTCATATATCATTTCTTCAAGCCAAAGTCAATCATCCCATAGAACTGCTGTTTGTAGTTTTTTAAATAAAGAAAGAAATTGACTCCCCAGTCTTAAACGTATAAGAGTTTCTTTCTCAGGAAACTGACCCTCAGACAAAGAACTCAAACTCACCAAATCACTGCATCTTGACAATGAGACACAAGACCACTCATCCATCATGATTGCTTCCTTATTCCTCCCTAATTCTTGTTTTCCTACATATAGTTACTTTCCTTCTCCACTATATAAACTCCCAATTCTAGTCAGTTAGGGAGACAAATTTGAGACTGAGCTTTGTTATTCTGGTTGACATCACCCAAATAAAAACCCTTTTTCCCTGGCAATATTCATTGTCTCAATGATTACTTTTCAGTGCAGTGAGCAGCAGAACCCAGGCCCAACCCCCAGAGTTTCAGTGATATTGTCAGTATTTTTAAGTATTTATATTTATAGAACACATGTATTTATTTATTTAACTTTTAAAGTATAATTCTTGGCTGGCTTATTGATATAGATATCTTTACATTTACTTATTATAACCATTATTGTAGTCACAGGTCATCTAAGTGTTTACTGCAACTTTGTTTGCTCTGATTTCTTATTTAGTAGAGTTAGCATTTCCCTGATTTGTAAATTTATTGGGAAGGTATATGTCTTGAATTTATGAGTTTCAGTCTATAATAATTCATTTATTCAGCAACTTTTGATTCTTTTATTTAATACTTACAAAGCTGTATATTCTATAGCATAAGTGAAAAACAATTTTTGTCTAACTAATCCTTTTCTTTATCTTAGAAATGTGATAGTTATTTTTTAAAGTTTTTTTTTGCTCTAAAAAATATGTAGGTTTGCTGCAAATCCACTTGATTTGGAACTATGGACTCCCTCAGTATTTAGGAAATCAAAAGGATCAATTTCTTCTCATTTTAGACCTGGAAAGGAATCAACTACAATCAAAAGGAAAAAAATATAGTGACTTGAAACTCAAAACACTGAGTTCCCAGAAAATATGCCTGCCCACCAACATACGCAACTTAAAAATATATGGCATATTAAAGGAAAATAAGACTGAACATAGGCATTTGTCAGAATTATAATACTGCCTTCATAGAATTAGCTATTCCTACCTTTTCAATTGCCTGGAACACTTTAAGTGGGATTGGTATCAGCTCTTCTTTATATGTCTTTTGGAATTCAGTTGATAAACAATCTGGTCCAGGACTTTCTTTGACAAGGAGGTTTCTCATAAGTGAATAGATTTCTTGAATTGTGGTTGGTCTGTTTAGGGTCTCAATTTCATCCTGTTTTGATCTTGGGAGGTTATGTGATGCTAGGAAATCTTCCATTTCCTCCAGATTTTCTAGTTTATTTGCATATAAGTGTTTGTAGCAATCTGTGATAATCTTTTGAATTCCTTCAGGGTAAATTGTGACATCACCTTCTTTGTTTCTAATTGTGCATATTTGGTCTCTCTCTCTCTCTCTCTCTCTCTCTCTCTGTTTCATCAATCTGGCCAGGGTCAATCTTATTTATTCTTTCAAAGAATCAGGTTTTTGTCTTTTTTGTATTCTACTTCATCCAATTGTGACTTTATTTTAATAATTTTGATTTCTCTACTAAATCTATAATTGGAGGATAGCATTGCTCTTGACTTTCCAACTCCCTTAGATGTGATATTAGGCTGTTTACTTGAGCTGCTTGTATTTTCTTGATATGTACATGCAATGTTATAAACTTCCTTCTCGGTACCACTTCCATGGTATCCCAGAGATTTTGGCATGTTGTATCTTTGGTTTCATTTGATTCAAGAAAACCTTTTATTTCTGCCTTGATGTATGTGTTAATTGAAAGGTTATTCAGAATCATGTTGCTTAATTTCCATATATTTGTGTGATTGGGGTGGCTTCTGTTGGTGATGGCATTTATTTTTATTCTTTTGTAGTCTGAGAATATGCTTGGTATTGAACCTTTTGAAATTTTTCACACTTGATTTGTGTCTGAGAATGTGGTTGATCTCAGAGTATGTTCCCTGTGCTGATGAGTAGATGTACATTCTGTGGTTGTTAGGTAAAGTGGTCTGTAGATGTCAATAAGGTCCAATTGGTCAAGCATTGAGGTAAGATTACAGATTTTCTTTTTAGTTTTTTGCCCTGATGATCTGTCTGAAGCTGTTAGCAAGGCACTAAAGTCTACAACTATAATTGTATGGGTGTCTATGGTCTTTCTTAGTTAAATTAATAATTGTTTTATAAATCTGGGTGCTCCTAGGTTGAATGCATATATATTCAAGGTAGATATTTTTTGTTGGTGTATGGAGCCTTTTACTTACTGGTGGATAGAGTCTCCTATCATTATGTAGTGTCCCTCAGTGTGCTTTTAAACTTTTGTTGGTTTGAAGCTTATTTTGTCTGATATAAGAATAGCTACCCTTGCTCTTTCTTGTTTTTCATTTTTCTGGAAGATCTTTCTCCAGCCCTTTATCTTGAACTTTTAAGTGTCCTTTGTAGTGACATGAGGTTTTTGAAGGCAACAGAAGGTTGGATCATGTTTCTTCAAGCAACTTGCTATTCTGTGCCTTTTGAGTGGCACATTCTGTTCATTTATGTTTCAGTTAGTCATTGATATGTGAGATTTTCTTCCTGTCATATTGCTATTAAGGGGCTGCTTTGCTTTTTAGGTTTTGTGGTTGATCTCTATGGTCTGTTATCTCTATGCTTGTCTATGCTTTTGTAATAGGTAGAACCATTCTTTTGTTTCTGTGCTTAGAACTTTCTTAAGCATCTCCTGAAGGGTTGTCCTGTAAGTGGAGTATTCTTTTAGGCATTGGATGTCTGGGAAGGATTTTAACTCTCCATCATTGGTGAAACAGCATGACAGAGTAGGAAATTATTGGCTGGAATTTTTTTTCTTTAAAAATTTTATAGATGGGACCTCAGTCCCTTCTGGCTTGTAGGGTTTCTGTTGAGATGTCTGCTGCATTTTTGATGGGCCTTCCCTAGTAGTTGATCTATTCCTTCTCTTTAGCTGCCTTTAGGATTTTTTTCTTTTATGCTTACCTTGTGGAGAGAGATTATTATGTGTCTTGGAGATATTCTTCTCATGTAATACCTCACAGGAGTTCACTGGATCTGTTGCATCTGCATGGGTGCCTCTCTAGGGACATAGGGGACATTTTCTTGGATGATCTCTTAAAGGGCTTGTTCCAGGGTATTCTTAGTTTCCCCTTCTATCTCAGGAGTATGATCAGTCTTATATTTTGTCTCTTTACATAATTCAAAACTATTCATAGGTTTTTCTCATTCTTTGTAAGTCTTTTCTCTTTGTTTTTATCAACCTGGCTTAGTTTAGTAGTTTGATACTCAAGTTCTGAAATACTTTCATTTGCCTGGTCAACTCTACTGCCCAGGCTTGCCATTGTGTTTTAAAATTGGGGGAAATAATTCTTCATTTCTAAAAGTTCTTATATTGGTCAGCTCAGCTTTTGTTTTCTGCACGATTTTTGCTATTTGGGTAATCTGTGCTTCTGTTTTCTCATGGCTTTTCTTCACTGTTTTAGCCACCCATAGTCCAAAATCTGTCATCAGGGACAGGTTGTTCTGGATGGGTTCCATTGCTTGTGGTCTAGGAGGAAGTTTTATGGGTGATACCTCATTAAGGCTTTGATGTTTTTTCAGTTTCTTCCTTATCTGCGAGGACAGACTCTTCTCTCTCTCTTTTTATTTTGTTGATTTTTAGTTAAATAAGGTTGCTACTGCTGCAGTGGCCTTTGTGGGATTTATTTTTTTAATTTTTATTTATTTTTGTATTTATTTTAATAGCACAGGCTGCTGCCCTTTTGTGTTGTACTCCTCATTCCCCAGAGGGTGGTAGTTTGTGAGGACCTGACAACTGTGGATCCTGCTGCTCTTCTTGGTCTAGCTGCCCTAAAAGGCTTTCTCCATTTGGCTGGTGTTAGAGGGTGCCTGCAAAGTGTCTTGTGACATGAAGGCCTAGGACTTTAATTCTAAGGAGAGTCATCAATGTCTCTGGAGGGTCCTTTGAAGAAGCTTTTTGATATCTCAGTCCATGAACTGGTCTGCAAGATGTAAGTGATATGGGTTTTGTTTGTATCCCCTTTTCAGCAGCTGTATTATTGTCTCAGATATTGTAGTGGGTTCTGCCAGTTAACCTCCAGCCAAAAGGTGGTGCTTGGAGAAAACAGATAGCTGTGATGGTGGTTGTAGACTTTTTTTGCTTGCCTCTTTCCCCAGGGAAAAGTCTAACATAGGCAAGGGTAGGGTATGGGAACTTCCAAAAATCCTCAGTTCCTGAGGTTTTGTGGAAAAGTAGAGGGAACAGTTGGTCAGGAAGGGTTAGATCAGATAGGGTCACTCTCCAGCTTACTCTGTGAGCATGATTGGGTAGCCCAGTCTACATTCTGACCTCAGCACTCAGTGGGGAGTGGCAAGGGGAATGAGTCCTTTGGCCCCTGTGGCAGTGCTGTAGGAATGGTAGAGCTGTCTACTGCCTAGAAGAATTCACACAGGGAGAGAGAGTTTACTAGGAGTTTCTTCCAAATCCCCTTCCTCACTAGAGGCTAATCCTAGTTAGAACTCAGAATCTCTTTCAGAAACAGAATCTGATGCAACTTGCCACAAACCACAACTTGTCCCAAACCAGAGCTCCCTACAATGGCCGAACTTGCCCTTGGGACAAGTAAAGATGGCAGGAGTTCTTTCTTGGCCAGAGAGCTGGCCTACAGGGTACAAGTTCTCAAAGATGGTTTGGCCATAGGCAGTCAGAGCTCATATGGGTTCCCAGCTTCACGAGGACTCTGACATCATGCAGGTATGCTATATCCAGGTCATTTCCCATATGACACTGGAGTCCCATGAAGCAGTCTGAACCTCCCTATTTGCAGCAGTTACAAGTGTTGAGTCCTGATTTCCTGCACTCACTATTTCCCAGTCCAAGGTTTCACTCTAATTTTGACATGAACCAGTCATAGAGGGAGCTTCCTGGTACCAAAGCCAACTGCCTCTCTTTTCTGCTCTCTGTTTGTCCCAATCATCTTCTGTGGGATATGAGGTGCGTTTTCCTATCAACCTGCGCAAACTACTGGGGATCACTAACTGTTGGGGCTCTCCTCCTTGGTCTGCTCTGCAAGAGAGGTACCAGTCAGCTGCTTCTAGGTAGCCATCTTTAAGCTAAGTCATTTTGCAGTTTCTGGAGTGTCCTGGAATCTTGTTTCTGAATCTCCCAGTAACTGCAAGTCACAGGGCAACAGAGGCTACAGCAGAGCTACCTGGACCTCCTGGTGAGTAAGAGATGGAGCAGTAAAAAGGATCCAAACTTGGTGAACAGACTCACTTTCCTTATCTTTAAGGCAAGTGTACTTATATATTTACCTCATAGGTGTGAGTTGAAGTTAACATGAGTTTTTATAGCTTGGTGTTTGAAACACTACTTGTCACTTATTGCCATATACAATTGGCCCTTGAATAATACAGGAGATAGACACAAAAGCATCATGAAGTGCAAAGAAAATAAGTGCCAAACAGTGATTTCTGTAGCTTTGCAGATGGAGAGTAGTGAGCGGGGAAACACTTAGACTTGGGAGAATGAGAGAGAAAAGATAAGGTTACTCAAAAAGTGGAAATAGTTTAATGGGGGACTGAAAGCAAGAAAGCATAAACACCATCAAAATATTTATGATTTTACAAAATGCCTATAACAGATGTATAAGGCAATCAAATTGAAGACAAGGGAGAAAAGGAGTCATAAAGTCATGTGACAGAAAAGTTCAAATGCAAGATAATTTTTTTCTTTATCCTGTATGCCATAAGAGGAAGAAATTTAATGTCCTTGAGCAAGAGTATGTCAAGATAAAAACAGTAATTTATTCATGGTAAGCAAAATAAATTAGAGAGGACAGAGAGTCTGACAACAAATCAATAATAATATTATTAACAATAACAATCTTATCTGACACATTAACAGATGTAGAAACAATCCTGGAAGAACATGTATGTGTGTATATGTATCTCTATATATATACTATCATACATAGCTTAATGATGAGAACACTTTCTGAGAAATATGTCATTAGATGATTTCATAGTCATGCACTTAATAACACTTAATAACAGAGTACACTTACACAAACCTAGGTGGTGTATCAGATACATAAACATATATTATAAATATATGTATACATGTCTACATACAGATACATGTTGTACATATATGTGTATATATATATATATGACATGTTTAAATATCAGAACAAAATATATGAGGAAAGAAAGAAAAAACATCAAAAAGAGTCATTATTCTCTCTTTCTTCAGAACTGTAGAACAGCCCTAGTGAATGGACAGTAAGAAAAGTTATTGGTTTTCATGATCACATGACTACTGATAATGTGTAATAGAGGAATTTCAAGAAGGGATTGAGAAAAGTCAAGATTTAAGCCATTTACAAAGAGAATGTTTGATGAGAAGAGTTTACTACTTCATTAAGAGAAATAAGAATTAGTAGCTAGAGAAAAAAAAAATAGAAAATTAGATTTCCCCCCCCCCAAGATTTGTAGGAAATGAAGAACAAAAAAAGAAAAAAGATGAAAACTATTGCACATATTTGGGACATTTGAAAGAGTAATTTAACACAATATAAAGTTCAAAAAATGAAGACAATGTAGGGTTTTTGAAATTCATTAAATGGGCTTTATTTAATTTCACTTAAAAAGTCAGATGAGTTGCAACTTTAGATGGAAGCAAATTCTGTAAAAAGACTATGAATTATTGAAATAAACAATAACTAAACAAAATCACATTATAAAGTACTAAATAAATTAATGTAATGCTACCTATTATAGATCAAAGACTGTTCAATATTTTAGTCAACTGAGAAGTAGAGTGAGACATACACTGATTACCTCAGCAGGTAAGAAAGTGTGGAGGAAACTATAAATTCCTGGGTAGACAGGAATATAATACCACCCTCTCTTAAAATTAGAGTTATGCTTTCACGCAAAAAATGACATTTTGAAGACAGTGTGTCTGGAGGAAAAAGATTGACACACAGACAGATAAAACACAATAGAGAATCCAGAAATTGATGTACACCCATATTGTTTAATAATTTTGACAAAGTTGACAAAGCAGATTAATAGGAAAAAAAGGTCTTACACAAATTGTGTTAAAATCACTAGAAAAAAGGAACTTTATGTATACCACAAGAACATGTTACAATATTTGAGATGTGTCAGAGACCCAAACATAAAATCTAAAACTAAAATTTCTAGAAAACACAAAATAAGTTGTTCATGGCTGGTAGAATAACTAAAGATATCTTAGAACAGAGCAGTCCGCATAAAGTGAAAGAAAATGGTAAACAAACTTAAGTAAAATTGAAATTATCTGCTTATTTCAAGACACAGAGCACTATTAAGAAAATACATTGGCAGTAGTGGAAATCTGCCTGGAGGGGGGCACATCTCAACAACAAGGGTACTTGCATAATGAACATTTGTATACCTAACCCTGAATTGTACCCCACATCTTCGAAATAAAAAAATTAAAAGAAAAAATAAAAGAAATATGTGTCAGACTGGAAGAAAATATTTGAAATCCATATATCCAAAAAAGTATTAGTACCTAGAATATATTAAAAGTTCTACAATGTAGTAATATATTAATAATACAAATAACCTAATAAAAATGGAACCAAAGGCCGGGCTCGGTGGCTCAGCCTGTAATCCCGCGCCTTGGGAGGCTGAGGTGAGTGAATTGCCTGAGCCCGCGGGTTCAAGACCTGCCTGGGCAACTTGGCGAGACCTCATCTCTACAATAAAAATTTAAAAAAAATAGCCGGGCGTGGTGGTGCACGCCTGTAGTTCCAGCTACTTGGAAGGCTGAGGCAGAAGGCTCGCCGGAGCCCAGCAGGTAGAGGCTGTGGTGGCCGGGAGTGGTCACTGCATTCCAGTCTGGACGACTGAGTGAGACTCCAACTCTAAAAAAAAAAAAAAAAGGAACCATGTCTTGAAAAAACACAAAAGAATACACACAAGTGACCAATAAACACATGAAAATATGCTCCACATTATTAGTCACAAGTAAAATACAAAGTAAAACTACAAAGAAATATGACTATATGCCACCAGCAATGTTAAAATAAAAAAGACAGAGAATGACAAGTATTAGTAGGATATAGAGAAACCAGAATTCTTATACATCATCTGGCAGAGTAAAAAAAATTTCATATTTTTTGGAAAACTATTGAGCAGTGTTTACTTTAAATTAAAAGCACATGTCCTTTATTTGTGGCCCAGCAAGTAATACATGTAAAGGTCAGAAGTCATTCATGTTATCCTAACAACAACAACAACAACAAAAACTGGAAAAACTAAATACAATTTATCTGGCATATTTTAGTATTATTAATTTTTCAAATGTGATCTTTTATTCAGCAACCTGGTTTAATTCTGATATTATTAATATGTTTAATAGTTTCTTAGTTGATTATGTTGGTATTTATTTTATATAATCAAATTATCTGAAAATATTACAGATACACCTCTTCCATTAGACATCTTTTCTCTTGTATTTTCTTTTTTTCTTTTTCTTTTTCTTTTTGAGTTGGAGTCTCACTCTGTCCTCTGTCACCTAGGCTGGAGTGCAGTGGTATGTTCATGGCTGGCTATCACAGCCTCAACCTGCTGTGCTCAGGTGATCCTTCCACCCAGACTTCCTAATAACTGGAACTACAGGCATGTGCCACCACATCCAGCCAATCTTTTATCACTAGTTACTACCTCTAGTACTATACTATGCTAAACAATAACAGTGACATTGAGGGTTTTTTTTTTCTTGTTTTTAATCCTAAATGGATTCTATAGAAAAGTAAACTATTAAGCATTATTTTTAAATGCTGTATAAATTTTACATATAACATTAGCAAATTAAGGAATTATTTTTCTGTTCCTGATTTCCTAAGGAGACTTAGAGAGACAGATATTGAACTTTATCAAATGCTTTCTTGTTGCCAAATGTACTTATTAAATAACAAATAACTCAATAAGGAAAAAAGACAACCAAACTGAAAATAGGGCAAAAACATAAATAGACTCTTCTCAAAAGAAGATATACAAGCAGTCAACAAATATGAAAAAAGTATCCAACATCACCAATTGTCAAAAAAATGCACATTAAAACCACAGTGAAATATCATCTTACAATAGTCAGAATAGCTATCAATAAAAAGTCAAAGAAATCCCAAATTGTACCCCACATCTTTAATATAAAAACATTTAAAAAGTCAAAGAACAACAGATGATGGTGTGATGCATAGAAAAGGGAATGCTCATACACTGTTGGTAGGAACATAAACACGTTTGATGTATATGGAAAACAGTATAGAGATTTCTCAAAGAACTAAAAATAGAACTACCATTCAACCCAGCAATCCCACTGAAAATCTACCCAAAAGAAAGTAATTCATTATACAAAAAATGTATTCACTTGTGCGTTTATTACAGTACTATTCTCAATAGCAAAGTCATGGAACCAATCTAAGTGTCCATTAATGGTTGACTGTATAAAGAAAATGTGGTATATGTACAGCCTAGAATACTATGCAGCAATAAAAAAAGAACAAAATCATATCTATTGCAGCAACATGGATGAAGATGGAGGCAATTATCCTAAGTGAATTAACTAAGAAACAGAAAACCAAACACTGCATGTTCTTACATATATGTATGTGGGAGCCAAACAATGAATACTCAGGAAATAAAGGTGGACACCAAAATGAGGGAGGTGAGGGTTTAAAAACTACTTACTGAGTGCAAGGTCCACTATTTGGAGAATGAAATCTCCAGAAGCTCAAGTCCCACCAGTATATAACGTGCCCATGTAAAAAACATGCATTTGACTATCCTGAATCTAAAATAAAAACATAAATAAATAAATGATGATGTGATCTTACTTTTTAAAACCCTGATGAGGTAACTTGAACTGATTGACTTTCCAATATTAAAACATTCCAAAGATAAACCCAACTGAATATGAATTTTTGACTGCAATGTTGTATTTAGTGAATAGATACTTTCTACTTTTAATTTCATAAGAGAATAAGTCAATTCATTTGTGTCTTATTCTGATCTCATTTGCACTAGCCATTAAACCTAAGTAAATTTCCTGTTTTTGCTATTTTTTGAAGCAAGACATACAATACAAAAAAATAGCTCTTCCTTGAAAGAGGGCAGTTTATTTTAACTGCCATATTAATTTCTAGAGTATTTTCAATGTCTACAATTCTATAATTATTATTTATTCTCATTCTATTTTGATATTTTATATTTCTAAGAAATCGATTTTCTTCTTTCTATGTTTATAAATGCATTCATGTTTGTTTGCTAGAGTTGCCTTAAAAAAAGTTTTAGCTTGCTAGGTCTGCCATAAAAAGCTACTGCAGTCTGGGTGACTGAAACAACAAAAATGTATTGTCTTATAGTCCTGGAGTCTAGAAGTCTAAAACTGAGGTGTTTGTAGTGCTGGTTCTTTGTATGTGCTGTAAGGAAAATACCTATTTGAGGTCTTTCTTTCTTTCTGATTTCTATTATCTAAAAACTGGCATTTCTACTTTGATTTTTCATATGTGTCAACTTCTCTTTTGTATTTTCTAAGTTGTTTCCTTTTCTATCACATTTTTTTTTTAAAAATAGAGTCTCCCAGGACTTACGCATTCTTAATCAACAGCCATTCTACTAATTAACTCCTCAAAATGCTCTTTATTTCAAATGTTACATTTCTATAACTAATATTTCCACTTAGATTTTATTGTGTTCTTGCTTCTCTTCATTATATTAATATCATTTCTCATTTTTGTATATTTTTATTATGGTTTAATTAAATTATCAGAATAATTGTTCTAATGAATTTTCTTTCGAGAAAATGATTTTTCTGTTTATTGTTTTTTACATTTCTCAGATCTCCAAGCATTTTATATGTTTTCTGGCTATCAGTGTCTGTTAGTAGCATGACTGAGGGTGTAAATTCCCGAATTTAAGAAAACATCATAAATCGCAGTGCAAAACAGAGCTATAAACACAACAGACAACTGTTGACAATCTCTGTCTGCTTCCACCTAACAAAAAACTTATCTGGTGAATAACTCAAATTCAAAGACTTTCAACAAAGTAACATAAGAAAAGGTAATTTTCTTAGGTTGGAGTCACAAGTCGTCCGTCTTGGGAGTGAAAAGTCAGGAATGAGAGCACTAGGCAGTTCACCACATGGCAAAAGTATGTTCTAAAAAAATCAATCTTCCTCATAAAATTATAAAGGTATATGCCTCAATCATCAGATCCCAAATTAATAAAGCAAGCCATGACAGAATTTAATAAATGAAATAAAAAGTTCTACAGTAATAGTTAGAAACTTTTAATTATGAATAGAGCAACTAGAATGAGAGTCCATAAAGAAATAGAACACTTGAACAACACTGTAGATCAGTTGAACCTAACAGAGATATAGCATTACAAGTTTTTAAAAATGGAAATCATACAAAGCATATTTTCCAATTACAGTAAAAAGTAAACTAGTAATCGGCAACTAAAGGAAATTTGGAGAAACCATAAATATGGATTAAACAATGTACTCCTCAACAAGTAGTAAAAAATAAAATCACATGAGAAATTAGAAAATACTTTGAGAAATGAAAAAATGGAAACAAAAATACAACATGCCAAAACTTATGGGACACAGTGAAAACAGTAACAAGAGGGGAATTTAAGTGAAAATACATTTAAATGAGAAGAAATATCTCAAACTAACAACATAACTGTACACTTTTAAAAAACTAAATAAATAAAACTAAACAACAACAAAAAACTAGTAGAAGAAAGTCATCAATAAAGAATAGAGCAGAGATAGAGAAAAGTGAGAATAGAAAAACATTAGAGAAACTCAACTAACCAAAAATCTATTCTTCAAAAGATCAACAAAATTGCTAAAATTTTAACTAGATTGATGATGAAAAAAAGAGAAGACTTAAATTACTGAAATGAGAAATGAAAGTGAGGACATTGCTACTGATTTTGCAGAGATAAAGATAATGAGAATACTATGAACAATCTCATGCTGAAAAATGGATAAACTAAATAAAATAGACAAATTTCTAGAAACACATGAGGAATCAAAACTGAATCATGAAGAAATAAAAAAACCTGAATAGACCTTTAACTAGTAAGGAAATTGAATCAGTAGTCATTAATTGATGTTGAATTAGTAATTTATGCAGAAAACAAAATTTGAAAAATTCAACTCTTTTATGATAAAAACACTAAATAAACCAGGAACAGAAAGAAGCTACATTAACAAAATATGAGGACGGACACACACACACACACACACACACACGCACGCACGCACACACGCACACACACACAAACACAAATTATATTTTGGAGGGCAGGCCCCTTGTAGTGTGGGCTTCCCCGGCTAGGTAAATGCTCTAGGAACCCATTGGCATCAGTTTACCAGTTAACATTGCTGTGAGAGGCTGCGTTTGGCTTCAGTGAATTTGTGTATGTGATTCTTTTAACACGTTTGCCCATTTCATGATGGGTGATTTACCAGTGCACCTGCCCACATTATACTGAGTGTTCAGCAGTTTATAACCAAAAAACGGCATGACCCCCCCAGCCCCCACCATTGCTGTTCACTCAATCTCCCTGATCGATTTTGTTTGTTTCCCCAGATGAGAAAAGTCCTCAAAGGGAAACATTTTGCCAGTGTGGGAGAGATGAAATAAAAATGGCAGAAACACTAAAAGCCATCTAAAGATACAAGTTCAAAAACTGTTTTGAGCAGTGGAAAAAGCTTCTTGATAGGTGTATTGCATCAAAATCCCGAAAATCTTAAAATGGGGGAAAAACAAACAAATCAAACACACTCTAAGAGAATGAAAATTGTTCCCTCTATGACAGGTTTGCCATCAGCAACTGTAGCTGCATAAATGGAACAGGGCAAGGTCTTTAGATTTATAAAGGAAAACATGTTTCAAATTCAAACTGTTCTAACAGTCTCTCATTCAAACATGAGGTAAAAATGTTCGGATATGTAGGATTTTAGGATCACCATTACTTACAGATCCTTTCTAAATAAATTAATAAAAAATAAATTCCAGCCGGGCTCGGTGGCTCAGCCTGTAATCCCGCGCCTTTGGGAGGATGAGGTGAGTGGATTGCCTGAGCCCGCGGGTTCGAGACCTGCCTGGGCAGCGAGACCTCATCTCTACAATAAATCAAAAAATCAGCCGGGCGTGGTAGTGCATGCCTGTTGTTCTGGCTACTCGGAAGGCCGAGGCGGAAGGATCACTGGAGCCCAGCAGGTCGAGGCTGCGGTGACCAGGAGCGGCCACTGCACTCCAGTCTGGGCGACAAAGTGAGACTCCAACTTAATAAATAAATAAATAAATAAATTCCAACAAGAATACAAAAATAAGTGAAACAGTAAAGGAACAAAATTTAAGTGTAAATAAATGTTTGAAATAAGATGAAAATATTAATCACTCTGAGTATCAGCTTCCAAATTAAAAAAACTAATTAATAATCTCCTGCAAACATTGTTATTAGGAATAAGTGGAACAGATACTTGGTGAAGAGTGTTTAGTTCATGGTCTGATAAATGTTAAGTGCTTTGTAAATGAACATATGCAGAAACATGCATCTGTGGAAATGTACGTGGATGAATGGATGGATGGATGGATGGATGGATACCTGGAAAGATAGAGAGATAGAGATGTATGTTAGAGAAATAGATACAGAGAAATCAAGAATCAGAAAACATTATTGATAATTTCAAGTTCATACAATCAGCTTTAATCCTCAGCACTTTGCCATAACACCTTGGAGTCCTTGATTCTTTTCCATTTCATGTTTTTAACATTAATTTAGCTGAACAAGTACAAGGATGCTTCTCAGACTGGAATGTGAGGATAATCCAAGGATAGTTAATACAAGGAAAGATAAATTCAGAATTCAGAGAAAAAGTATATTGAAAACTTGAAAGATTAATTAAAGTGTTTGGATTCCCTCGTTCTTCTTGCACACACCTAGTATCATGACATTCCTGCAGCTTGATTTTCTCCTATCTTCCAGTAAATGCTACACAATAAAAGGAGTCAAACTTTGTCTCCTTTAATTATGCAATGATAGAAATGTTCTTCCTCTTTATATTCTCAAAACTATTACATCTGTTACCCACACAAGCTTCACTAATTTATTTGGATAAGGAAATTGTGTCTTATTCCTTTCTTTAATACTAATGTCCTGCTGTCTAAAATATAAAATAATTAAGCAAATATTTTCTCATGAATTTTTCAGAGTTCAAGAGTACAGAAATACAACCAATAGTTAGAAATACAAGAGGGAAAAATAAACTTATCCTAAATAAACTTCTAGTTAAAATGTATCTATATTTAAATGTAAATATATTTATATTTAATATATATCTGTTTCAGTGAAATAGATAGTACCACTGAAAATATTCTAGGCCTGGTCACTAGAAATGTGGCTAAGAATGCCACATTAGATGAAAAGTTTTATTATGTAATTTACTGAGGTCTCCTCAACCTTTAAAAGTATCTGACATATTTATTGTTAAGGTAATTATTGAATAACTGCCACGGGCGTTCATACCAATAAACTGTAAGTGGTTTCAGTTGGTATCTGTAACTCATTTCAAGGTTCTCTTTTTTTTCTTCTCTGTCTTTATCTTGAAGTTTTGACAGGCTTCCTATTCTGGTCATTTGGCACACAATCCAAATGGATTACATGTGCCTTATTTTTATTTGTTGGCTTATTTGTTTGTCTCGATACATTAAAAATCAACAACATTGTTAGCTTTAGACGATTCTTACAATTTTTCAAAAGCTTTTTTCAGTCTTAATAAGTATACTCAAACCACATTTCAGACTTTTCCTACTTCTAGTTCTATTTGCTACAGTATCAAGAAGATATTGGGTAAACAACAGAAGACCCTAGTCACCTTATGGCTTTTAGAGTCGGCCCAATCCGCAATCAATCATTTAGAGACACTTCCATCACCTCAGCCAACATTAACTATTTCTGCCACTCTTTTGCTGTGCAGTTTGTGACTGGGAAGCAATCTCAGCAATAGAATGTGAGAGGTTTTTTTTTCACCCTGAACAAAACTGTGGTAAGCAACTTCTTTTTCTTCTGTGAAAATACATTTTAAAAACATCTTTATTGAGATATAATACATATACCATAAAAGTTACCCCAAATACCTTCTTGCACACACGCTGTCATCTCTAGCAGACATAAAATTCTACCTATATCTTCCACAACTTTATAGAAGCACTTTCCCCATCTCACTTACTTTAGTAGGCTTTTACCTTAAGTAAATGCTACAGTATTTTTTAACTGCCTGCATTTTGTTTTTTTCTTTTCTTTATTTCCATTTTATTCACCCAATAAAACTTACTTGTCTATTCAGCTGTCATACATGTCAACAGGTATCTCTGCAGTAATCATGGCAAATGTGACAACTGCTCCAGATTCATTATTGAGGACTGGAAAGTTCTAAAAAGTTATATCACTTACACAAAGTACTGAGCAAGCTGCTGTGTTAAACAGGACAATTAACCAATCAAAATAGACTCCTGCTCAATCCAAATGCAAATCCTGCTCAATCCAAATGCAAATCCTTTAAGAAACTGTCAGTGCTAATTTTTGTAAATGTTTTTTCCCCATCTGCAGCTTAATTTTTCATTTCTTCACAGTTTGTTTGAATTATCAAAAATTATTCATTTTCATAAAGTCAAATATATGACTTTTTATGGCTTATGAATTTTGTGCCTTCTCTGTGGAAACTTTCTCTCAAGATCACAAAATTTTCTCCTCTTTTTTTTTCTTTTATTCATTTTAATGTTTTGGTTCTTACATTTAGGTTTCTGATTAATTTTAATAGAAATCCTGCAGATGGCATGAGGTAAATATCAATGTTAAAATGTGCATATCCAATTGTTCCATGACTATTTGCTTAAAAGACTATTCTATCATTTTTGAAGCACTTTGACACTTTTGCTGAAAATTCAATCTTTAATTCGTACTCAGCAATGTTTTGCCATTTTTAGCATAGAAGTTTTGCACATACTTTGTTAATTATAGCCCTAAATATTTTGTATTTTTGATGCCAGTGAAAATATTTAATTTCAATTTCCAATTGTTAAGAAATAGAAATTGTCAGGAAATAAAAATGCAATTAATTTTTGTATACTGACCTTACATCTTGAGACTTTGCTGAACTATTCACTTATTAGTTTTATTACGTATTTTACAACATATCCAATTTTAGAAGAAAAACACTATCTTTAACAACAAAAATATACTAGATGTAGTGCTTTGTAGATGCTGCTTATCAACTTGAAAAATTTCCCCTATATTCTTAGTTTGCTGATTTGGCTAGATGTGTATCCATTTTATTAATCTTTCCAAAATGCCAGATATTGATTTCATTAGTTTTATCTTTTTTCCTCGTTTTTATTTTGTTGCTTTTACATCATTCTTTTTTATACCAGTTTTAGTTTTTCTATTTTAATGTGAAGTCTAGATTAATTTGAGGTTTTTCTTCTTTCATAATATTGGCATTGTCTTGCTATCCATTTCCTACTATGCACAAATTTAGCTTCATCCCACAATACATGTTGACATTTTCATTTAATTCAAAATATTTCATAATTTTGTCATTTTCTCATTTTGCTATGCATTAATTTGGAACATATGGGATTTTTCCAGATATAATGTGGGTTTTTGGTTCCCAGCTTAATTCTGTTGTGATTAGAGTAGCACTTCAATTTTTAAAAAAATTCCTTGAAATATAGTAAGCTTTTGTGTGCCCCAGGTGTTTTCTGCTTTGAATTTTTTTTGTTTGAACTTGAAAAAAGAGGTGAACTCTGTTATTGTTGAGTGGAGTGTTCTACAAGCATTACATAAAGTTGATTAATAGTTTTTTTCAGTCTTCTATAAATTATTCTCTAATTATCATTTACAGAGAGGAGATAGTTGAAATTTCCAAATATAATTGTGTTCATCTACCATTCCATTTAATTCAATTTTTGTTTTATGCATTTTAAATTACTCTTACCAGATGCACACTCAATTATGATTATTTTATCTTGATGAATTGATCTATTTATCATTATGAAATGTATCTCTTTGCCCATAATATGCCTTCTGTTGTGTACTTATATTTTATATACATGTATATTTATGTTTGTGTATATATATATATAAATATATTAATGTATATGTCAAAATACGTGGCATATATCATGTATGCATAAGTGTCATGAGTGTACATAGTAAGCAGTTACTTGTGTATTTTTTAATACATGAATGCAGCTTTCTATATTTAAATAAATGTATCTGTGTGGGTGCTTATGTTTGTAACATATGAAAATTAATATTTTCATATCAAATTACAGATGTGAAGTTCTCAAGTGAGTTCCCAAAAAGCCCTATACAGATTTTCAAAAGAAATTAGTAAGATTAGAATCTATTCTATGATTTTAAGATAGTTTCTTCAGCTTTTGAAGTAGAAAAATATTGAGTTTGAAACAGAGAACTTGTGATTTGCATTCTAAATATGTGAAGATTCTACTTTTTGGAAACAGCTCTACTCATATTGAGATTCTACAGGCCCAACAAATTATATTCTTTTTTCTGCCAGGGTTCAAAACAAAGAAAATAATGAGTCAAAGAAATATCATCTTTATTACTGATAAAGTTGATGTTGGAAGAATATAGCGCAGGGGCACATAAATAATGTTTATGTTTTGCTTCCCAACTCTGTTTCTCAAAATGAGGCAGAATACCTACCCAGTAATTGGGAGCAAAATAGAATGAGCTCAGAGGAACATTAGGAGCTGAGCAAAGTCCAGTTCCTAACTTAAATCCATTATTCTGATAAGTCATGTCTCCTCCTGAGAGTCTTTTGAGAAAAACCATTTTCATGAAAATCAGAGAACTAGTACTTCCCATTTTCTAATAATACATAGAGATATAAACACACACACGTCACTTGCTGCCTTTTAAAATTATATATATGCATACATTCATCTCTCCATTCTTTTATTAAACAAACATTAACAGAGTGTCTACGTTGTGGTGGATATTATTGTGGGTAATTGGGATATATCTGTGAACAAAACAAGCAGAGGTCCCCACACTCATGGGGTTTCCATTACAAGAAGAGTAAACATAGTAAAACGACTAACAATAATAAATAAGTTACCTAGTGTTTCAGTATATAATAAATTACATTTAAAAAAAGATAGCCAGGTTGAAATTGATTAACAAGGTTAAAGTGTAGAAATTCTAGCTGCAATTTAGTACGGTAGTCAGGGTAGGCATTATTAAGAAAGTGAAATGTGAATGAACTTGAGGGAACAGGGAAAGGTCCATGTGGCATATGGGGGAACATCATCTAGGCAGAACTGTGTGAAGATCCTAGGGCAGGTTTATGCCTGGCACATTCCAGAAATAACAAGGAAGCTAGTTGTGTCTGGAGGAGGAAAGTAGTTGGGGCATGAAGTCAGATAAGTAACAACAGGCTAATTTTGTTTTTGCCATTCTGAGATTGCTGGCTTATATTCTAAGTGAAATTGGGAGACAGAGAATGACTTTGAACAGAATAGAGAGTGATCTGGCATACATTTAAAATGTTCACTCTGAATACTGTTATCAGAGCAAATCAGAAAGGGATGCAATATACTCACCTAGCCTAAAAAAGTATGATTTTAAAATGCTCAGACTCCTTTTCATCATGATCATAAAGTTCACCCCAACCCCATTCCATGCTCCTTTCCTTTTCCTTATCTATGAAATCTTTATCACTGGGCACTCTGGCTCTTTTAAATATTATTTCCATATCAGTACAGTTTGATAGCAATTTCGTCACTACGAAATGCAAAGCGGCCCCCTTCCAGAGACCTCTAGTGAAAAAGATGTTTGAGCCATGACCAAAAAATACACAAGTCTCCTTTCACATTCTCTTTTTGCTGGCAGTGGTCATCTTTTGTAGTACAGTAATATGAAAAATCCAGAAAGATTTTGGTTCTTGCACAACCTGTAAACAATAATTTAATAAAACTTATATTTAACCTGCTAAAACAATTTATACGCTACTAAATCGCAGTCCCTGAAGACAATGAAAAGATGTTGACAAAATTTATTTGTTGATGTCAAACATTTTTTTCTACACTATTTTATATATAATTTGAATGTCTATAATGTGCATGAAACAAATGCATATAAAATGTGGTTCTACCATTTATTATAATTTCAGGTAAATCTAAGTTTTCATTTGCTCATTTATTTAAGAAATTGATGTAAAATATTCACCATTGAGGGATGTAAAAACTTAGCATAGTTCATAGTATAAGTTAATACTGAAAAGAGGATTACTCATATCAGGAAATGTAAAGATGAAAAAAATAAAGCCAGCATAAAGTAAAATATTAAAAGGTGCAGGGATTTTTTAAAAATAGCCAGATGTTAATTCTTGCCCTTTGTTCCTATGCAACCTCTTTTAGTTTTATCTAGAATCTAAATCCCATAGCTTTGTGGGAATCAGAGAATACCCTATGATTTTTTTAAGTCACCAGAGTTTCTTTCCTTGAGGAAGATTCTCTCCATCTCTAAATACTCGTGCTTTGCTCCATTGACTCATAGCACAAAACCAGATACTTTAATTAGTTTCAGCAACAACAGCAAAAGAAAAGCCACCAAATGTAAATAATTACTGAGTTTAATAACCTAATAATGAACTAGGGAATCATGGAAAGTTGTACAAGGCTCAGTATGAACTCTGCTTCCAGGGAATTCCATCATTATGGTGATGCAAGGTAAGAGACCCTAATCAGTCTCTGAATATTACTCCCATGGGTCTTCTTTCCAAATTCTAAATGAGTTACATACACTGGAGTCTGAGTGCAACCCTCTTAATGCTTACCAAATACTGCATCTCTTCTATCTCTTTGAGGTAGATTTAACCAAATTTGGGGACAAGTAGAGGTATTTTTCACTCCCTTCCCATTACTTTCCAGTTTGTACCACTGAGA
Source organism: Cephalopachus bancanus (assembly GCA_027257055.1). NCBI lineage: Eukaryota > Metazoa > Chordata > Mammalia > Primates > Tarsiidae > Cephalopachus > Cephalopachus bancanus. Next base: position 1,303,137 of record JAPVLO010000394.1, read on the forward strand.
CATTACTGATGAATCAATTCTAGCCAAGATCACCATTATATGCTCATGGGCTTAAATGCAACAATTTATGTAGTCTAGCAGCACCAGGTAAAAGCTCAGTTTAATTTCTTAGCTTCTTGATAACTATTTAAATTAAAAACAAAAATCATTTGAATTCTCAACAATCAACTTAAAACAAAACATATATTTCATGGGAAGGAAAATGTGTCTATATGAGATTATATGCATTAAAAGGATGGTTTTTCTTTAATTATTTTATTTCCTGTGTGGGAGAGCTCTTCATCTAAAGACTAGCTTTTTCTGCTGCAAATGTATTTTCTTGTATCATCACAATTGGCACTACTTATGCCTGTCTTATATATGAAGGCACACTCTCCACCTTCTTCAGTAATGAACCTGGAACAAAACAAACAGATGAATTCTTTATTTACTGGAGCACATGAAAAATAACAACACAGCCTCAAAGACAGAATGTAAACTTTGGTAACCATGTTTCTAAATGTGCAACGTGGAAAGAGTACAGGAAGTAAAGTAAGCTGCTTTTCTCCTCTCATCTGTCTCCAAAAGTTACCTCAGGACTCTGATGGTGGGAAGAAAAGTACAGTATAGAACATCACTGGCTAACACCAAGAGTCCTGAAACTCTTGCTGCTGATAATGTAGCAAACATTGTAAATCATTCTGTGAGAATTTGGATTATTCCCTCTACGCTCTAGGATTAAAATTGATAAATCAATTAATTTAGCCATTTAGACATTATATAGAGGGGAAGTGTAACTGACATTTTATTGAACACCTTTCACAAATTATAAAGTGCGTCTATCTTAATGTTGAAATAGATGTTCGCTTGGTTACTTTTTACAGCTATCACCATAGTGAAACAGGTATTCTTTACTTGATAGATTTCAATACACATAAGTAATCATAAATAAAAAAATAGAGACAGGATTTCCTAAATTCATATATTAGGTCATATTAACCATAAGAACATTAAAAATAAGAGAAAAATAGAATGGTGAGTCATGACGAATTTTGGTTATATTGCAATTAAAATGATTTCAGCATTTCATTTTTGGGGAAATTTGTAGTACTGGTGTGCACTTCCCTAACTTCTAATGTACCTTTAAGTTTTTATCTTCCCCATTCCCAAGCTATGTTTATTTCCATGCCTATTCATTCCTTAGTGCCAACTGAGAACACACCAGCTGTTAGGGGATGACTTATGTCCCCCCCCACCAGTTTCCTATATTGAATCTCTAACTCCCTGATAATGTAATACAATTTGAAGATAAGGCTATTTTTGTTTTGTTTTGTTAGAGTTTTGTTTCTTTTGTTGTTGGTGGCGGGTTTTTTTAGAGGTGATTGAGTTAAGGTTATGTCTTTCAGGTTGGCCTTAGTCCAATGTCTGATGTCCTTACAAGAAGAAATAATTTAGACACAGCATCAAGCGTGCATAGAAAAAAGACCATATGAAGGCAGAGTGAAAAGATAGTTGTCTGCAAGGCAAGAAGAGAGATCTCAAAAGAAATCAACCTTGTCAACACCTTAATCTTGGTCTTAGTAGCCTCCAAAATTGTGTTTAAACTGTCTAGTCTGTGGCATTTATTATGACAGCTCTAGAAAATTAATATAACTTCTCTATCATATTTTAAAATAGGACCACATACAGTATATAATATCATGTTAAGCTGTCAATATTCTCTTTCAGGACAATAAAATAATATGTTTCATAGTCAGAAAGTTTAATTTATGTCATTCTTCTTTCATTTTGCAGTTAAAATATGATTTTTTGGCTAGACTTTTGCTCTCAAATTGTTGTGCATTTTTACCCCAAATTGGATGTAAATACAACGATTACAGAAGTTTCTCTAAATTTAGAGACTTTTGCCACTAATTTTGTCATATCATATAACATCCAGCACAGAATGCCACAGAACTGATACCTATCACAAAGTCAGTGCTCAATAAATGGCAGTTAGTGGTTCCCTGTTGGAGGAACTCTATATCCTTTATACTACCTTTTCCATCCTGAAGTTGAAAAAAATTTTAAATGTTTCAAGAGGAAAAGTGGAGTCTAAGAATATAACTAGTTCTTTCATGCTAAGAAATATAAAGAAATTATGGAATTTTAAATAAAGGTAAACTGAGGCAAATATTTTCTCTTTTCAACTTATTCTCATCCGCATCAGGCCACCAACAGACACGGAAAGCATAGGCTTCAATATACTTTCTAATACTCTCCCACCCAAGAGAGGCCAAAGGAAAAACAAGCAAACAAACAAACAAAAAGCAAAGTCATAAGTGGAAAGAGGCAAGACTCAAACTATTTAGACTTGCATCTAATCTAGGATAAAGGAACACTTGTGACTCACATGTGGTGTATTCCAATTCAACATATGGAGGTAAATATTGGTATGTGACATCAAACCTCACTAAAGAGCATACATTTGTCTAAGGGTTCTCTTTGGCATTTATTTGTTCAAAACTTTAGGGGATGGTATGGAGGAAACTATGGAGGCAGCTGATTATAGATAATTATAGAATCTTTACCACATTTTAAACATTTAATAATGAACACATTTTATTAAGGTTTACCAGTTGTTGAATGTAGCACCATCTTCCCACATCCAGCATTTTTTTGCTTTGTGTTTTCTCAGTCCAAACCAATATGAAGAGGACCCCAGATAGTGCATCAAAAATTCCTGTTATAAAATAGAGTGCTGTAATAAGTCTCCTAATTTTCTCATTCTCACTATTTCCAATGCTATTGTCTTTGCTCTCTTGCCAGGGTTACTGCAACCGCCTTCTATCATGAATCACTGCTTTTTATATTTGCCACTCAGTAGCCAATATAATCATAGCAAAGACAATGAGTTTTTTTAAAAAACATAAGTCAGAACATATCATATCATATACTTTTGTGTATAATTCTGCAATGGCTCCCCATTTTATTTGGAGTAAAACTGAAGTCTTTACAGTAGCCTGCAAGACCCTAATGATCCACATCACTCATTCACTTTCTCATTTTAGACACTTTGACTAACTGCCTCTTTTCTGTTGCTTGAATATTCCAGGCATTTACCTGCCTTAAGACCTGTGCTTCTGCTGTTCTCTTTTCCTGGAAAATTAAGATACTCTCTTGACTGATTCGCTTACCTGCTTCACATCTGTGCTCAAATGTCATCATCTCAATGAGATATAACTTTACCTGCAATCTACCTAAATGGAGAACTCATAATATCCCTTAATTTGTATACAATTTTGCCTAAGACTTACTAATTTCTAACATACTATATAACATACATACTTATTATGGGATTTTTTTTTTTTTTTGAGTTGGAGTCTCACTCTGTCACCCAGACTGGAGTGCAGTGGCCGCTCCCGGCCACTGCAGCCTCGACCTGCTGGGCTCCGGCAATCCTTCCGCCTCAGTCTTCCAAGTAGCCAGAATTACAGGCATGCGCTACCACATCCGGCTGATTTTTTGATTTATTGTAGAGATGAGGTCTTGCTGCCCAGGCAGGTCTCGAACCCGCAGGCTCAGGCAATCCATCACTTCAGCCTCCCAAAGGTGCTTGATTACAGGCTGAGCCACCGAGCTCAGCTTATTATGGGATTTTTTAAAATGCCTGTCTCTTCCCCTAGGATGTAAGCTACATAAGGGCAAAGATCTCTTCTTTGTTGACTAAGTGTCATGCCCTATCTGTCTTATAGTAATTATTAAATGGGATTCATATTACAAAGGAGAAATTAATATTACAAAGAAGAAATCTAGCCATTTCATTTTGGGAGTTGAGTCTGGCCAGAGATCCATGATGAGTTTTACAATCCTGGCCATTGACCCAAGTTGTTTCATGTTCCGCTTGAAAGAAACAATTATTATTGATTCAGTTCCAGCCTTGAGGACATACTGTGGAATTCTCTAAGCATGTCTTGTATCTATGGATCCTTGGAAATCCAACTGTAATTACATGGTGTTAGAGAAAAAGAACAAAGTGTAAGAAAAAGGGAGATTCCGACCGTCAGTGTAAATGTTTCTTATACATTTCAGACTAATAAAATGTTTTTTACTTCCATACTCTATTTCAAAGATTAATATTTTTATACTACGGGGATTTTCTATATTCATCTCTTTCTTTTCCTAAAATTTACTATGCTATCTAGGACAAGTTGCACTTTAAATAAATTATTTTATATTCATAATTTCAATGAGCTAGCTTCCTATCATTGACTTAATTGAGACTAAATTGTCTTTCAAAGAGAGTATTTTTCCAGAAGTTGAAGCTGTTCCTTTGTCTTTAATCCTTAAACAAAAAACACTGGAAGGAAAAGAAGGCTAAACTTTTACTGGCTTTTTGCTATCCACTTTTTATTCCTTAACTTAAGGCACTAGATAAAAACAGTTACTTGTTAAAGTATAACCTTGAATGAAGTAAGCTTTAAGGATACTTCTCTCCCACAACTAAAATAAATGTCTGTGTCACAGTCAAACCTATGGATGGGAAAATCCTCAAATGGAAGGGTCAACTAGTAAATATGAGAGGCCTAGTATGAAAGCCAAGTGAAAAAAATCAGTCATCAAAATTATTAAAATTTATTTTTAAATGTCAAATCCAAATTAACAACTAATACAAAAATTAATACTTGGGTCACCAGAAAGCCAGTTCTCTCATTCATTCACTAATTCATTTCTTGTTTCACTTACACCTTCAACAACTACCCAATCAAGCACCTGCCACACGTCGGACACTTTTATAGCTCCAGTAATAAAATAGTGTACATAAATACAAAATCTTTACTCTTATGGAACTTACATGTCTAGAGTTAAATCATTTGTCGTAAAATAGATCAGCATGAAGGGAATCAAGATTGTTGGTGGAGAGAGTTGCAAATTTAGTATAGTAGTCAGGATATTAGATGAGAAGGTAAAATCTTGAAGGAGATGGGCCAGTGACGCATAGGCACACACAGGGAAAGATCTTTCCAAGCAATGGGAAGAGACAGTGCAAAGGATTGAGGTTATGTCCTTGGTTTGTTCACAAAAGACTGAGGATGTTCAAGTGGATGGAGAAGCGAGGTAATGGCGTAACTGGATCCAGTAGGGAGGTCACTGGCAGGGTTTTGCCTTTACTCCAAGTGAATGAAAAACCAAGGCAAAATTTTGAGCAGATCTGATTAGTTTTTTTAAGTGTTAAAAAATAAATTTTATGTAATCCCGCGCCTTTGGGAGGCTGAGGTGAGTGGATTGCCTGAGCCCGCGGGTTCGAGACCCGCCTGGGCAGCGAGACCTCATCTCTACAATAAATCAAAAAATCAGCCGGGCGTGGTAGCGCATGCCTATAATTCCGGCTACTCGGAAGGCTGAGGCGGAAGGATTGCCGGAACCCAGGAGGCGAGGCTGCGGTGGCTGGGAGCGGCCACTGCACTCCAGTCTGGGCGACCGAGTGAGAATCCAACTCAAAATAAAATAAAATAAAATAAAAAAATAAATTTTAGAACTATACTGTCCAGTATAGTATCTACTAGCCATATGTGGCTATTGAGCTATTGAAGTGTGACTGGTTCAAATTCGGATGACTCAAGATGGAGGTAAGTGTAAAATACATACTGCATATAAAGACTTAGTACAAGAATAAATGTAAAATCTTAATAATTTTATATTGTTATATGGTAAGGTAATATATTGGTTACACTACGCTAAATAAAAATACAATTAAAACTATTTTTACTCACTTCCTTTTACTTTTTTGGTGTGGTTTTCTAAAAGGTAAATTACATATATGAATCACATTTTTTGTTTGCATTATATTTTTACTGAGAAATGTTACTCTAGAAAATCAAGAGTGGAAGAAAGAAGAACATTAGGAAAGATTAGATGATTAATAGGAACAGGATTATCACAGTAGAGATGGTAAAAGGCATTCAGATTCTGGCTGTATTGTAAAAGACAGGGAAGAATTTGCTGATTATATTTAAGACATGAAAAGGGGGGGAAAAGAATTTTAAAAACTGTTAGGTTTCTGGTTTTAAAACTGGAAGGATAAAGTTATTATTGCCTAAGATGAGGACAATCACAAACAGAGGAGGTTATGAATGAGAGATAAAGATTTCAGCTTGAATAATGTTACACTTGAGATATTAGATAGCTGAATAAGTAGTTGGAATAAAACTTAAAATTTTGAATTCAGGGAAGAGACTCAGATTGGAGATATATAAATTTAGGGATCATCAGTGTTTATGTGATATTTAAAGTTGTAATTCTAATGAGATCACCCAAAATTCAAGGGTACATAAAGAGGGAACCTGTTCAAGGACTGAGCCCTGGGACACAGCAAAGTTAAGAGGTCAGGGAGGAAAGAAGGAACAAGTAAAGGAAGCACAGAAGCAGCAATAAGTCAGGTCGAAGCAAACCATGAGAATATGGTGTCATGTAACAAATAAAGAAATTCTTTTCAGGAAGAGGGGGTGCCAAAGGCTATGGACAGGAGGTGAAAAATAAAAATATACCACTGGATTTAGCAATATGGAAGTTATGAGTAAACTTGAACGTCGAATATGCTGGAAAAAGCTGAAGCGAAAGCTTGATCCAAATGGATTTAGTAGAAAATGGGAAGGTAAAAATTATTTTTAAATAAGCAAAGAAAAATTTTCAAGGTGGTTGCTGTACCAAGCAGAAAATAAATAAATTGATAGCAAAAAGATAAGAGGGGTATAATGAGTATTTTTTGTTGATTTGTTTTAAGGTTGGAGGTATAGATACAAGCATGTCATATTGCTGATGAAGACATTTCAGGTGACCATGAACAAATAATGATATAGGAGAGAGGATAATTACTATAGGATATTACTGATTAAGTGAGAGAATATATCAAGAGTAGAACATAGATACTCCATCTATAATACCAGGAGTCTAGACAGAGTATATAGGTGTGGTGATGGGAGAATCTGGAAGTCTACTAGTTGTTACAATTAGAACAAGTTAGATGTAAAGATATATAGACTTGTGAGTGAGGATAAGAACAAGGGTAATAAGAGAGAAATGGCCACAACAATGGAAATAATAAACACTGGGGCACTAAAAGGGAGGAGGGGAGAGGGAAGTTAGGGATCAAAATTTATCTGTTGGATACAATGTTCACTAACTGGGGCATGGGCTGCCTGTAACTCCATCATCACCAGTACAAACTATGTCCATGGAACAAACATGCACTTGTACCCCCGAATCTAATTTTTTTTAAGTTTGAAGATAAAAGAGATAGTGGAAACTACTCATCAATGAAAGGGAGTTAATGCTTTAGGGAAATATAATACAATTGCCAGTCCCCACCCTACTTCTTTTTAAATCCTTCATAATTACACCTAATGTGATTCTCTGACAAAAATGTTCTTTCAATCTTTGACAAACGCCTACTCGACCTTAAGATTCAGCAAAGATACTTCCCCTTCATAAAGCTTACTTGACTGAAGGAAGATTTTTAATCTCCTTGTCTTCTCCTTCAAATTGAATATATTTTTATTTAGCAAGTATCTCTTTTGTGTTACAAATGATTATATGCTTGTTTATTAGATAAAGATATATTTCATTCAAGCAGAAAATACCATGTTTTAAGTTTTTGTATCATCAGTATGTAGCACTATGCCTGAGAGCTATAATATTTATCGAAAGACATCATTCTAGAAGGTAAAACAGATGACTAAGTTTAAAGAACAATTAGATACTTTGGCTTGGAGAGTACTTCTGATTCCAATTGTTCAATATTAAAGAAGAAAATGTTAGCTATTAGTATCAGACTGAACAAATAATAATACTTTTATTATTTTATTATAATATAATATTTTAAATATTTTATTAATATTTAATATTTTTAGCAGAAATGGTTCACTTACATTTTCTAGAAATCCTAAAATTCCCCAAAGAAGAAAAACAATGCCTCCACATATAAAACTTGAGATGATCATCCTTTTCTTTGTTATCATATCTAAGGAAAACAACGTCATTATTTATCTTCCAGAAAAAAACAAACAACAAGCAAACAAAAAACCCAAGTCATGTTTATCTCTTTCTGTGTCTTCTCTGTGTTATACTGTTCAAAATCCAGTAAATAATAGATTAGGAAAAAAAGGAGGGAGGGGTGTACTAAGATCTAACTTTTGAGCAGCAGCAGATTCAAAAGTGTTTTGGATCTACTTTGCCAAAGTCCAGCTCCAACAAGAGAGTCAGGGCCTGACTGGGGAGAATCGGGAAGCGGCGAAAAAGAAAAGATGAAGATGACAGGAATCCTCTTCCTGGGGAGAGCTCAAGACTCTGCCAATTTTTATTCAATTCTTACAAGCTTATATAGTTTTTTACTGACCCCTCTACCCACAAAATGTATCCCATATTACACATTAAGTGTTTACATCATGTTTTTTTCTTTTGTTTATGGTGAAGTTGACCTTTACAAGTTTCATTTTGTTTCTTCCTGCTACCAGGTGGTGTAACAAAATACCAGCTGCCAATTTATCAGCCACATCCTGTGACCCCTAGGTCACCTGAATCTCTTCCCTTCGCTATTCTATTTCTTTTCCTTTACTAATCTATTTTCTTAATTCTACCCTTATATATAATTTTAGTGGCAATATATTGACTTGTTTTTTCTTTTATATAACCACCCTTATCTTACCTACTACGAATTCTTAATACTATTAATTTAAAAATTTAACTTTCTTAATTCTAATTGTCTTATCTATATTACTTGCTATTTTCTTATCACCTATTTTACATTTTATATTTCTAAACGAAACATGTCTAAATCTACACTTATATATGAAACTAATCTTCTAATCCTAAATATATTTAATTTTAAACCTACATTAAGTGTATATAATTTTAAGTTTACCTTAAAACTTAATTATTTCCTATTCCTTATATTTAACTAATACCTACATCTATAATAAACATTTATCTTTTAATTATAACGGTTATCTATTTAATTCTAATCCTTACTTTAATTTTAACCTTCTTTCTAATTAAACTGTAATATTTCTTAAATCAAAAGGCATGTCTGTGACTTGTTTTTCCCAAAAACACCTGTTTGTGGAGATACTCTGTCTCAGTTTCTCACTCCCTCATCAATCACAACTGTCAATGTTGTTACTTACAAAGAGTGTGAGGAAGTACTTGTTGTTCCTTTTTAGCTAAAGGTTGCAAAATTTGCATTCCCTTGTCCCTTCAGGGGGGAAAATTTTTGCTGTTGAGCCCTTTTTACATTTTTATACATAGGTTTATTGCTAATTCCACATCCTTGCACATTCTAAGGGGCAACCTTTTTGCTGCAATCTCACCTCCATTATGCCTATGTATAATTTTTGCTGTCAAATGCCATCATCCATTTGCGCATCTATTATCTCAATTAAAGAGGGAATATTCTCAAGCCTATGCACGCAATCCTTCAAAGTTAGGGAAGGTCTGTCAACAGGATCCATGGGGCTTTGCCTCCGTCATGGCCGCATTTTACTGGGGCCTTGCTCCTAGCCAGCGTTTTTCCTGTTTTCAGGTCCCTTTTACCTTACTTTTACTAGTGATTGCAGCTCCCAGCACTACTTTCTGTGTCATTTCAGATAATTATGTTACTCATTCTTCTGCCCTGCTTCCAGAGGAGAGAAGCAACTATTTCCTCAGGGCACTTTTAATGAAATACTGCCCTTTCCAATCAAGAAAATCTGGTGGATACTCCTTCCTTCCTCCCTCCCTCCCTCCCTTCCTTCCTTCCTCTTCATTTTATTAAAGACTACTCATTTAAAGTCTCATATAATGGCGATACCCTCCACCCCTCCCATCCCACACCAAATGCTGAGGGTGCAAACTGGGATCTGGAGAGGATGCTAGAACAATCGCACAACTTCTGCCATTTCGTCCTGTCCTCTCACCTGGCCTGTTGCTCCTCTGCTTCACAATCACCACCATCCCATCCCTGTTCTCAATCCCTTCTCCCTCCATCTCCCACCCTCACGAAGAAAACTTTTCCTTCTGTTTGTGATCAAAGAGGCTGGAATAATCCTGGCAGTGAATTGCGAAATGCTAATTTTATTTGGTGACTGAGGACCCGGTGTTCTCAGAGTGTCGCGCAGCAGCAAGACTGAAGGAGAAACAGCACAGCAATCTAGCATCTTCCGCTCAGTCCTGCGGACTAGGCTTCTGTCACAGACGTCATTTGCTCTGTCTTCTGACCTAATGGTGAGGCAGGGGCAATAACAGCAGCCTCACTAGCACCAACGTACTCTGCCCCAGAGGTGACAAGCTCAGCAGCCTGGGATTGGCTGGAGCTCTGTGACCACTGAGAATTCAATTTCTGATCGACACCTTACCTCCCACGTGCTTGACAGAAGATGGGTGATCCTATGCCTTTCCTTTTGGGGCTTCTTAATATTGTCTCCCTCACATCTCAAACTTGATACAGTTATGTAACACATGGATTGTCTGTACTGTGTAAACTATACACATTCTCTTACAACACAAGGTGAATCTCCCCCATTATCTTGTCTCTTTAACAAAAACAAGCTTGTTTTTATTCTATCTTTTTAACCTCTGATTTCTAAGTTTACCTGTGGACTGCTTAGTGAAACTTGGAGAAACAAAGCCATTGTTGTTACTTTTGCGTAGTAACAGAGTGATGGTTTGTTTCATATACAGGCAATTTTCACTTTGCTCTGTGTAGGTTAATACAATTTACTAGGCAAGATGAAATCATGCCAAACTATTGTAATAATTAATGGGAGGAATTACTATTTTTACATGTCCTCAATTTTTTCCCCCAAACATTGGAAACTCTCTTGCACTTATTCATGAAAGTATAGGGAGTTTTTTGAAAAAACAGTAAAGCTAATATTTAATTACATTGTAATTTAAACATTTGAAACATTGAGAATTCAAGTGTTTTGCTTTCTGTGAAAATAAACAGACACTTTTTAAAGAGTGGTGTGAATTGTGCTTGCATTCTTATTGTATCATCTACAATACACACCCATTATCTTTTCAATGCCTTCTCAAATTTTCATATTCCTTTCTAGGTTTGAATGGATTAGGAATGTCATGAAATATCTCCTAGAGTTCATTTGATAAGAATCTTTTGCTCATATAACTTCTTCTGTGACACCATCCTTTTCATCACAGCCACTTGATTTTTGTCAAACGCTTGTCTTTACTAATCTTCTCGCTGCAAATCTAGAGATTATTCAAAAATAGAAGTATCAATAATTAAATGGTTAGCTATTTCTTCTATAACTCTATCTTCTATTTGATTTTTGCTTCTAGCATCATCACTTTTTGGTATATGTTATGCATTGTTGATCAATTATATCTTTTGATTCTCTATTTTTGTATAATGTCACATCAGTTTATCACTGGGATACAAAGATACCACAAATCTACATGTTACCCTGTGTTAATTGATGACAGATGCACAGTGACCAGCCATTGGCACATTTACAAAGAAGTGACATGATTGGTCATTAATCTCAATGCATATCTATTATGCATGCAGTGATTTGTGACCTTAAAAAACCAGCATTCAAAGGTCAGTGGACCAGACTGTAAAAATGAAAAAAGAAAATTAACACTAGCATTTAAGTTGTACTTTATACAATTATTACAGTAACACACTACAGCTATAGGTAAACATATTTTAAAACGAAAAATTGAACCATGTTGTTGAGGGCGGTATTATTTAATTAAACTGTAGAAAATAAAATGAATGCATATTTGAACCATGCAAAGCATATACGCACACTCTACCCCATATATTCTTTTAAAAATATATACCCACAAATAATCATATACATGTATAAACATGCATTATATGTGTATATACCCATTCTAAACATACATATTATTCTATGATTTATTTAATAGATTATTGTGACCTCAGTGATGAAATAGCACAAATACTGTAGCTTTAAAAAGATAGAAGTCTATTCTTTCAAAGTTCTGAAGTTGGAAAACTGAAAGCAAGAGGCTCTGAGTGAGAAACTATTCCAAACCTGTCTTTCAGCTTCTGACAATCTTTAGTGTTCTTTTGTTTGTTTTGCTTTTTACCATGAAGCTGCATCATGCCAATCTCTGCCTCCATCTTCTTAATGAGTGAAAGATAGTTTCTAGAGTTCAATTAGAAGATTTTTCTCATTTTTTATCCCGCTTGCCTGAGCCATATATATCCCTAAGGTGATAAACATCAAGAGCAGTAGAAATATTATGATTGGCTTAAATTACATCCAGCCAAACACTATGTATAGGATCAACCTTTCCCTCACAGAAGGGAGTATATACCAAGATGTATAGTTAGAAAAAGAAAACAGCTGTTTTATTCTACTATGCTTACAGTCACTCTCAATACTTCACATCTGACTTGAGATGTATAGAGGGTTCCCCCACAAATCAAGAAGTTTTCTAGAGGGCATAAAATGGATATCCTTTAATTCAATTCAATTCTGACAGTATAAACCCTGAGTTAGCATTGGATCCCATAGGTAAAAAGTTCAGTCCCACAAGGATGCTCTCACTTCAGATGCCAGTCTCAAGTGGAACTTCTGACCAACTAACTGTAAATTGGGGATTCCCAAAACCCCCTCTTCATATCATGTTAATTTTATAAAACAGCTCAGAGAACTTGGGGAAAACAAATTTTACTGGTTTACTATATTAAAAAATAATATAATGAAGGGTACAGATGAATCGGCATATGAAAAGTTACATGGGATAGGTCTTGAAATGTCTGAGTGCAGGAGCTTCTGTCCTGTTAGAGTTGGGGTGTTCTACCCACCCAGCATATGGATATATTTACTTACCTATAAACTCTTGGAACCCTGTACCTTTGAAATATTTTTATGAAAACTTCACCATGTAGGCATGATTAATTACTAACCTTTTTTTCCAGACCCTTTCCCCTCTTTGGAGAATGGGAAGTTGGACTGAAAATTAAGCTTCTAATTATGACTTGGTCTTTCTGGTAACCAGTCCCCATTTAAGAGCCGATCAAGAGTCACCTCATTAAAAACAAAGATTTGACTATCACCCAGAACATTCCAAGAAATTTAGGGGGTCTGTGTCAGAAACCAAGGTAAAGCTCACATATTGAGAGATGCTTCTAACACCCTGCTGCTTGGAAAATTACACTTTTGGAAGCTCTACACCGAGAACCAGAGGCAGTGACCAATGTATATTTAACATATACCCACTTCCCATCCTCTAAATAGGACCATGCCTGTACTATAGAAGAGGAGAATGTATTTGGATATATAGCCAATAGTATCTGGTACAGTTTAATTGCCAAATTAACTTTAAAAGTTTATGTGTGGGGCAGTGTAGGTTGTTTAATGATTGCAAGACACAAAGGAAGGAAGTGGTACCAATATCACCCACATATGCTATCACAAAATCTGATAAAGAGAAACCCATTCTATTCAGTTTCAGCTGAAGTCTCAAAGGTTAAGAACTATTCTGAAGTTCTAAGTACCCTTGTATCCTAAAGCCAGGAGCTATGTCACTTAGCAGGAGATACCACAAGAGTATAAAATCAAGTTGCACTGCATTAAATAATGATTCTTCTTTTCAGCACAAAGAAATTTAAGTGAAAAAAAAATTAAAAACCAGGAGAGAGACTTGGAGTTTTCATTATGCTGTGCATCATCTCAAAGACCCACAGTAAGGGAGGGAAAGTGTTTCCTATTCAGCTCCAAACAAATGAGAGGAGCTATGAAGGGACCACTCAATAAATACAAATGTGTCTCATGGAGTTAGAATGGATTATAAGCTCCTAACTAGGAAAGTGTAAAAAGTATTTATGAAAGTATAAAAAGTATTTATAGCCTGAAGTTATTAGAGCAAAGAAAAGACTGCAAAGGAGTTTATCTATTTCCACCAATCAGAGTAGAAACAAATGTGTATCCCACAGTGGGCAACTGATTTGAAGTGATTATAAAATGCATCCAATATGCATTTAATGCAATCCCTATGAAAATTCCAATGGTATTCTTGCAGAAATATAAAAATTCATACTAAAATATATATAAAATTTTGAGACTCTGAAAAGTCAAATAAATCTAGGAAAACAAACAAACAAACAAAGTTAGAGGTCTCACATTTCTCAACTTGAAAACTTAAAGTAATAAAAACAATGTGGTACTGGAATAAAGACAAACATATAGACCAATGAAATAAATAGAAAGCCCAAAAGTAAAGTCTCACATATATGGTAAATTATTTTTGACAAGAGTGCTAATACTATTCAACGGGGGAAAGGATAGTCTTTTCAATAAGTAAATGGTTCTAGGGAAACAGAATATTCACATACAAAAGATTGAAGTTGGATTCTTACCTTATACTATAAATAAAAATTAACTCAAAATGGATCAAAGACCTACATGCAAGAGCTAAAACTATAAAACTTTTAAGTGGAAAACGTCATGACATTGGATTTGGCAATGATTTCATGGATATGACACCAAAAGCACAGACAACAAAAGTAAAAATAGGTAAATTGGACTATATCAACATGTAAGACAACTGTATATCAAAGGATATAATCCACAAAGTGAAATTTAATTTTACAGAATGGGAGAAAATTGTTGCAAATCATATCTGATAAGAGATTAAAATCCAGAATATATAAAGAACTCCTACAGAGAAACAAACAAAAGAACAAATAACCTGATTTTAAAATTATGCAAAGGACTTAAATAGACATTTCACCATAGAATGTATACAAATGGCTAACAAGCATTTGAAAAGTTGTTCAACATCACCAATAATTTAGGAAATTCAAATTGAAACCATGCTAACAGACTACCTCACACATATGAATATGACTGCGTTAAAATAAAATAAAATAAAATAACACATGCTATGGGGATGTGGATAAATTTGAGCCCTTGTGAACTTTTAGTGGGGATAAAATAGGGCCGTCATTATAGAAAACAATATGGCATTTTTTCAAAAAATTAAGCATTGAATTACAATATAATCTAACAATTTTGCTTCTGAGTTTTTAGCCAAATTAGTTGAAAGCAGGGTCTCTAAGAGATATTTGTACACCCATGTCCATAGCAGCATTATCACAAGCTAACAGATTGAAGCAACCCAAGTATCCATTGGTAGATGAATAAATAAACAAAATGTGGCATAGCCTTACAATGAAATTTTATTTAGTCTTAAAAAAAGAAAGAAAATTCTGACACACACTATAAGGTGGATAAGCCTTAAGGACATTATGCCAAGTGAAATAAGCCAGTCACAGAAGAACACATATTGTATGATTTCACTGAAGGTATCTGGAGTAGTCTAAATTAGAACTAGTAGAGTGGTTGGTTGCTAGAGGCTGTGTAGAGAGAGAAATGGAGAGTTCTTGCTTAATGGCTACAGAACTTCAGTTTTGCAAGATGAAAAGAGATCTGGAGATTGGCACTACAACACTGTAAGTGTATTTAACACTACTGAACTGTATGCTTTAAAATGGTTATTTTTAAAATGGTTACTTTATGTTATGTGTATTTCACCATAATATTTTTAAAAAAGAAGTATCTAAGAGGACTGTCAAGCAATAAAAGCTTAATAGTGAGAGTCTGTAGAAGCCAAAAAGTTAAGGAGGAATATGCTCAAGAGATGTATCTTCACAAGAAATAAGTTTCAGTCACACAAAGAGAGTTCTGAAAAACCCACAAAAGCACTTGGTAAGAGGAAGAGTCGTCCACAGCACAGATCTGCGGTTTTTCTTCCCCGTCCCCCCCATGAAGGCGCTGGTGGTTTGAGAGCTGATGAAAATGCTGAGGTGGCAGATTAAGGGAGAAGCAAGGTTTTCTCATTTTATAGTATCGTGATCAAAATATGCTAGACTGCAGTCCTTAATTACAGAAGCAGAGGAGCTGTGATTCCCTAGCTATGCATGTAAAAGATTGTTGGGAGCCAGCCTTGGAGGCCCGCCTGATTGACAAAGTCCAGGTGCGCTGAGGAACCCCGGCCGCAAAGTGAGCCCGGGCAGCTGAGGCCCTTCTGTCTTCCATCTTTGCTGTTGATACAGCTGAAGAAATTCTGTGCAGTCGTGGAAGAAGAAGATGGCATGTTTATGCGAAGAATCACAGCTAATCTGGAGATGTCATGGTTCATTTTTCCATTTTCCCACTATGCCGCTTGGCCTTTTCTAACATATGCAAGGGTTAAACTCTGAAGCACATCAAGAATGCTTTCTTTCACTTGGTTATAAGTTACTAGATATTGCTTAAGTAATAAATGATATAAGTATATTCACTCCTTATTTGATTTAGGATTATGCAGTTTAGTCTTTAGACATAAGGTTCTTTAGAAGCACAAGTTTATAGTAAGTTTATTATGAGCTCATTATAAGTTCTAACACTTATCTAGGCATTATGTAGGTGATTTATAACACTGTTTTCACTGACTTAGGATAAAGATTATCTTTAAGGTTTTTACTTAATTCAGTAGTTAAAACTCTAAGTCAATATTTATAAAGTGGGTTTTCACTGAACTCATAATATACTAATTAGACACTTTTATGACAATTTAGCTAAAGACAGAAAACAACCTTGGGGGCCTGGGAAACATTACTAAAAGCTTCTTTTGAGTTTTCTTTAGAAACAAGCACAGCAGGATAAGAGAAAAGTAACGAAGACACCTGAACAACAAAGGCGGTTACAGGACTCTGAAGGACATAAAGCCCCAGAAGGAAGACTACTGCTAAACTTTCTGAGACAGTTCAAGGACTGTAATTCAGGACTTTGGACTAAAACTATCATCTTTGGCCTTATGAATAAGACTCATTGTCCGAATGTTTACAGGGTTCTTGGCTTGTTTATTGCTAAGACCACTAGATGGTGGTAACTTGTAGAGGATATGTACGTGAAGGAATTTTCTTTGTCTTGCCCCTTTACAAATGATATAAAAGCTTTCCCTTAGCTAACATTAAGTTGTCATCTGTTCAAGAAGCAGGTGTCCGGTATATGCTTTTCGTCTTTCACCTATCTGTCTCTCCTTCAGGAGATCTCACGACCTTGTGGGGCGGGACCCCGCAAAAGATTCACATGCAAGCATCAAAATCTCCTCTCAGGGGTTCGTCCAGACATGCCCCAAAAGTGTGATGGATGAGGGGAAGGTAAGCAATGGCCATGGTTCCTGTGTCTGTGATATTTTCCCCTTATAAATGCCATTCCAGAAAAACTGATTTGCATGAGTTATTAAATGATTTGCTCTCTCTCTCTCTCTCTCTCTCTCTCTCTCTCTCTCTCTCTCTCTCACACACACACACACACACACACACACACACACACACACACAGTAGGTTTTATAAAAAGAGCAGAGGAGTTTTCCAGTTCTGGCCACAGTACTGTAACTTATCAGATGACACCTCCTACAAAAAGATAATTTTAAAAGTTGGACAAATTGTATAAAGCAACAGGAAAGGCAAAATGTTAGGGGCTCCAACTGGTCAAGGTTTACTGCTTATAACCTGCCTTCATGCCAGAAAAAAGAAAACAAAACATTTTTTTGTAGAAAGATATCATTCAGAATCTCTACTTTTTTCTACATAATGCCTGGCATTTAATTTAAAAAATGAAGTAATCAGAAAAAAAAGGTCTAAACAGCAAAACACCAATTGATAGGCCAAATAATAAAAGCTGACTTACATATGCTTCAGAAGAGGGCAAGATGGAAAGCAAGTGATAAAAGTGTTTCAGAAGAAAATAATGTAGGTTAAGATACAAGAAATATTCAGTCTGTGTGGTGAAAAGACAGTCTTTTTTACACTTGGTGGGACTTATTTTGTTAAATGAAAGAGAAGAATTCAGATTGGACAGGATGATGAGATTTACAGAGCAATTCATTAACCATGAGTTGACAGAGCAAGTTATTAAACTTTATGGCCCTCCTTACAACATGCCCTCTGACAAAGAAATTCATTTAATGTCAGAGGAAATGGTGAAATGAATGACAATCCACTGGACTTAACACATGCCCTATTGCCCAAAATCAGCTAGCCTATTAGAACAGAGAAATGACTTGAATATTTTCTTAAGACTTAATTGTGATGTAATCTGGAACATAGTACTTCAGAAGATTGAAGTGGTTTCTTATAACCTGTTGTATCTGCTTTAAAACAGCTATCAGAATATGTTGTCAACCCTCTATATCCAGAATGCTGTTGTCTGAGAGCTGACATGTGATAGTAGGAGTAGCTGCTCTGTATGATATACATGAGAGCCCACATAATACATTTTGCTTCTTGTTTGCCAACTATATTTTAATGTGTTTGGAGGTTCCAGTGTTAAAAGTTGTAATGTTTCTAACCAAAGAAGATATTAAATAGGGAATTGAGACAGGTGACTACTGGAAATTGTGTGCTGCTCATGTCCCTAAAATAACCAGTGATATCGACCAAAGTGAAGGTTTCAAAGACTAAGTGCAATTTGGAAGAGTCTACACGATAGGGCAAGCAGGATTGCATCTGGAACTCAAGCAATAACTGAGATACCTCCCTGTGCTCTCTTTATCAAAAGAATAAGCAATAGAAAGCTACAGTAGCTCCTTGTAAACAAGACTACTGAAGACTCAAGTCCAGTGAAAATGGGCATGTGATTCTGGAAGAGGGTAATGGGAACATGAAACAGATGGTAGGAAAAGAAAGCTATGATTTTGTTTTAGACCTCATAGTCAGCTATATGTGAAAAGATTATAATGGCAATTTTTTTGATAACTGAATTTTTCTTTTTCCCTATACTTCTCAACAGGGGTTATATGAATTTCAGTGTTGGTAGATAATATGCTTGCTGTGGTGGCAGTTAATATTTTAGGTTCTTATGGAAGTATGACTGCAATGATACGAATTCACCATGACATGATTTTTTGACAAGATTTTGTGTGCCCCCTGTGCTTGATTTTCATCTGGAAAAATAACAGTGGATTCTTAAGGCCAAAGAGATCAGCTATGTTGGATGCTGCAATTGTTCTTCCAGATTTACTGGTCACCATTTTAATTCCCTTGCAGCACCCTAGAATACTGACTTCTATGTAAAATATCCCTGGACATTATTGTCCCAAAGCACTAGGTACATTTGTGCTAATAGGAAGAATAGGCAAAGATATAAAGGTGGGATAATCCTTCTCTACAGGATATGTGTATACAATTATTCTCCCTAAAAAATGTATCTCCTGGGAGATAGCATTTTCCAGCTACAGTTTCTGCTGCTTCAGTTAATTGTTACCAGCTTTGTTCTCTTGGGCCTAATGGTAATTATGGCTTTCCACAATAGCTCCTGAGATATTTCACTACCCATCATTAGTTTCCATTGATCTTAACCACATTTCTAAATTGTCCCATTATTTTATTCTCCTCTAATTACCCTTTTAATGTATAGCCTGCTTTTTTCATTTTATTCTGGATCCTGCTGTGGGTTTCTTTTGTGCCTGAAGTTACCACTGTTGCTGTGGTCTCTCAAGTCTTAAACTGTGCAACTCTGAAGATGTGTGTCTTGGAATTTTTGTCACTGTGCACTTCTCATCACCCATCTTTATTTCTTTCCCTTGTTTCCATTATAAAGACCTACAAGAAAAGTAATTTATGTATTGGATAACTTAAGTAAAATTTATATTTAATATTAGAAGACATTTGTTTTATATTTAAAATTTTTTTAGTATTTGACTGGAATCAAGAATGATATAGGTTAATTTCATAGTCAGCTATTGTGAATAGCACTGCAATAAACATGGATTGCAGATATGTGCAGTACATATATACACAATGGAATAGTATTCAGTCATAAAAGGGAATAAAATCTTGTCATTTGCAGTAACATGAATGAAACTAGATGTCATTATGGTTAGCAAAATAAGCCTGTCACAGAGAGACAAATATTGCAAGTTCACTCATATGTGGGTGCTGAAAAATTGAATCTCATGGAGGCAGAAAGTAGAATAGTGGTTACCAGAGGCTAGAAAGGGATGGGGGAGATGAAGAGAAGTTGGTTGCAGGGAACAAAAACACAGTTAGATAAAAGGAATGAGTTGTAGTTTTACAGTGTAGTAAGGAAACTATATTTAACATCAATTTATTGTGTATTTCAAAATAACTGGAAAAGAAGAATTGTAAGAGATTCCTGGCAAGATGGTGATGGGACAAGTCGGATTGCGAGAGTTTCTGCAAAGGCGAGTATCCATAAAGACTCTTGCTTTCTCCTGGGTGGTTGCTGCTGCTGGCCTGCTCTTTGGCCAGCAGCATTGGCTGTGGACTGGAAACTCCCAGCCCTACACACTGGTGCCAGCACTACCAGAGCCCAGGTCAGCACTCAGCTCCTGGCCCCATGGAGTTCTGGGCCACCTCACTGCACTGCCCCACCCCATGCCACTCTATGCCACACTGACCTGCAATGCCCAGCTGTCTTACAGGGAGGAGACCCATGACCAGTAGGGAAATGCCCACCACAGGCATTTTCTCTGTCCCAGGGTCAAGCAGAGATCTGCATTGCCCTGCCCAGCTCCACCCAGCTCTGCCAGCCTCCAACTTGGGACCTAAGGTAATCACATCAAACTGAGTGAGACAGAATCTCCCCCCATGCTATATCAGACACAAACAAGTCAGATCTGAGTGGCAGACTTGACAGGCAGCAAGTCAGCTGAGTCTAGATCTGATCCACCCTCCTTCTACAGCAGGCCTAGGGCATCTGACCCTAGCTGTGAGCAACCCTACCAGCCTGTGATGAGAGCTAGAGATTGGAGCTGAAAGGACGTTGAACTTAAAGGAATGATCTCAGAGTGAGCATGGTTCCGTTTTTATTTTCATTTTTTAAAAATTTTATTCTTTGTTTGATTTACTCCTTTTTTTGTTTTTTATTTTAGTTTATTTTTATTTTTACTGTTTACTGACTTTGTATCTCTTTTCATTTGTTAGTCAGTATGTTTGTCTGTTTTCCCTCTTACTCTTCTCTCTCTACACCTTTCTCTTGCCCCCCTTCAATGTTCCATTCTTTTCCTTTTTCTTACCTCATTATGCTTTCAGGGAGCAAACTGATACCACCACTGCATGGACAGATTGCAAAACAGTGGGAAGTGGGTTCCAGGGTACCCATACACCTGTCAGTGGATACTGGAATCTGCAGATAGATTTTGCATCACAGCTCCCCACTCAATTAAATCTCAAAACTGCAAAAAAGTAGAGTCTCCAACCCACAGTCCAGCTTCAGAAATGAACAAAACTAGAGGATCCACACAAGGAAGAATAGGAGATTGAGCAAATGGAAGTAAGAGCAATCCTGCCATCTCTCGACAACATAATTAAAGAAAAGGGGGAAAATAGTGGGGAGGAAAATCTACACAAATGAAGAAAAATCAACAGAAGAATACAGGTCTCACACAGACCCATGGAAGGTCAGACACGGAGAAAACAGACTTCAGAAGGCAAACAATGAAGAGCCCACAGAATGACTGGTCACATACTATAAACCCAGACATCAAGACATTAATAGAAACAATAAAAAAAATTGAGGAGAAACAAGAGGAAAATAGGAAGGAGTTGATATCTGAGATAACAGCAGTAAAGAATACTGTGATTGAAATAAATAACAAACTGATAAGCATGGAAAGCAGAATTAGCCAAGCAGAAGAAAGAATCTCAGAACTTGAGGACCAAAATATAGAACTAACCCAGACTGTCAAAAACATAGAAAAGAAGCTTAAGAAGACAGAACAAAACCTTAAAGAGATGAGTGATTATTTCAAGAGACCAAACCTAAGAGTAATTGGACTTTCTGACGTAGAAAGAGAGACACCCTGGAACAAACATTCCATGAAATTATTCAAGAAAACTCCCCTCATCTCATCAGTGATGTGAAAATTCAAACACAAGAGATTCAGAGAATCCCTGCAAAACAAGAAATGAGGAGACCAACTCCTAGAAACATAGTAATTTGCCTAAACAAAGTCAGTATAAAAGAAAAAATCCTAAGGGCATCGAGAGAAAAAGACAGACTACCTACCAGGGAAGACCAACTAGAATAGCAGCAAATTTATCTACAGAAACACTTCAGGCTAGGAGAGCTTGGAGCCCAATCATCAAAGTTCTCAAAGATACACAATTTCAACCAAGAATAACCAACCCAGCTAAACTAAGCTTCATCAGTGAGGGAGAATTAAAATATTTCCCTGACATTCAATCCCTAAGAACTTATGCTGCCTCTAGACCAGCTCTACAAGAAACACTTAAGAAAGTATTAAACACAGAAGAAAGGGAAAAAAGAACAACAATGTTCTTCACAAGAGTGCAGGAAAATTATTGAAAACACACATGAATCAACCCCAAAATCAAAAGAAAGACAAATAAACAGGAACAACAACAACTGTATAAGAACATCACGACAGAAATAAACTCTCACATTTTCAATAATTAGCCTGAATGTGAATGGACTAAATGCACCACTGAAAAGACATAGAATGGCAAAATGGATAAAATATCATGAGGCAACAATACATTGTCTCCAAGAGTCTCATCTCACAAGAAAGGACACTCACAGACTCAAAGTAAAAGGATGGGATGCAAAATTTTAGGCAAATGGAACACAAAAAAAAGTTGGGGTTGCAGTCTTAATTTCAGACAAAATACCCATTAAGCTATCTAAGATTTTAAAAAGATATAGAATGTCACTATATGATAAAAGATTCAATCCATCAACAAGAAATATCCATCCTAAACATATATGCACCCAACATAGGAGCACCAACTTTCAAAAGCAGCTTCTAGGCAAACGTTAAAAAGATATTGGCTCTTACACTATCATAGCTGGGGACTTTAATACCCCACTCACAACCCTAGAGAGATCATCGACAAAAAATCAGCAAGGATATCCAGAAACTCAATGTGACTCTTGACCAAATGGACTTAATTTATACCTATAGAACACTCCACCCAACGACCACAGAATATACATTCTACTCATCACCACATGGAACGTACACTAAGATCGACCACATCCTTGGCCATAAATCAAGCATAAACAAATTTCATAAGATTGAAATTCTCCCAGGCACCTTCTTAGACAACAGTGGAATAAAAAATATCAACACCAACAAAGTTCCCCCAAAACCCACAGAGACACAGACACTAAACAGTATGATGCTAAGCAACTCCTGGGTCAACATGGAAATCAAAACAGAGATTAAAAGATACCTGGAAACAAATGAAAATGAAGAAACATCTTACCAAAATATCTGGGATGCCATGAAAGCAGTAATAAGAGGGGAATTCATGTTTCTACAAATGCACATAAAGAAAATGGAAAAATCACAAGTAAACAGTCACCTACAGAAGCTGGAAAAGCAAGACCATCAAAACCCTAACTTCAGCAGAAGAATCCAGAACACCAAATTAAAACCCAAATCTGGGACATAGAAGACAAAAAGATAATACAAAAAAATTAAGAAGTCACCTAAACAAAAAGCTGATTATTTGAAAGGAAAAACAAGATTGATGGTCCCCTAGCTAGAATGACTGAGAAAAAGAGAGAAAAAGCCCAAATAAATACTATCAGAAACAGAAAAGATGAAGTCACATCTGACCCCGAAGAAATACAAAAGATTATCCGAGACTGCTTGAAAAAAACTTGAAAATCTAAAGGAAATGGAGAACTTTCTGACATCGCACCACCTCCCTAGGTTGAAACAGGAAGAAATAGAGACCCTAAATAGAACAATAACAATTCAGGAAATTGACTATGTCATAAGAAAACTACCTACAAAAAAAAAAGCCCTGGATCAGATGTCTTTCTACAAAACATACAAAGAGGAAATGACACCAATCCTATTGAAAGTATTCCAGGAGATTGAGAAAGAAGAAACTCTCTCCAAATCATTTCATGAAGCTAACATCGCATTGATAAACAAGCCAGGTAAAGACTCAACAAAGAAAGATAACTACAGGCCAATATCCTTGATGAACATAGATGCTAAAATTCTCAACAAGATTCTAGCAAACTGGATTCAACAACACATCTCAAAAATCATTCACCACGACCAATTAGGCTTCACTCTAGGGTGAACATTGCAACATCTGTAAGACCATAAATGTAATTAAATACATCAACAGACATAAAAACAAAAACCACATGATTACATCATTAGATACAGAAAAAGTTTTTGATAAAATCTGAACAATGGAGATTGTTCCTGATTAAAAGCCCTCGAACATATAGCCATAGATGGAACATACCTCAAAATAGTAAACACCATCTACGAGAAACCCACAGCCAACATACTGCTAAACAGACAGAAATTGGAACCATTTCCCCTGAAAACTGGAATAAGACAAGGGTGCCCATTCTCACCCCTCCTTTTCAAAATAGTTTTGGAAGTCCTATCTAGAGTAATCAGAGAAGAGAAGGTGATCAGTGTATCCAAATAGGAAAAGTGGAGGTCAAGCTATCTCTCTTTGCAGATGACATGATTCTATACCTGGAAAACCAAGAGAATCTGTCAAAAATCTCCTTGCACTGATAAAGGACTTTGGCAAAGTCTCAAGGTATAAAATAAATGTGCAGAAGACAATTGAATTTCTATACACCAATAATAAACAAACAGAAGCCCAAATAAAAAGCACAATTCCATTCTCAATAGTCACACACACACACAAAAAATTAAATACCTTGGCATCTTCCTAACCAGAGTTGTGAAAGACTTTTACAATGAAAACTACAAAACACTGCTCAAAGAAATCAAAGACGACACAAACAAGTGGAAAAATATTCCATGCTCACGGGTTGGAAAAATCAACATTGTTAAGATGTCCATTCTACCTAAGGCAATCTACAGATTTAATGTAATACCCATCAAGTTACCAGCAACATTCTTCTCAGACCTAGAAACAGCATTAAAGAAATGCATATGGAAACATAGATGACCAAGAATAACCAAAACAACCCTCAGAAAAAAAAATAATAATAATAACAAAACAAAGCAGGAGGTATCACACTCCCACACTTTAAACTTTATTATAAATCTCCAATAATCAAAACAGCCTGATATTGGTACAAGAACAGGCATATAGATCAATGGAATAGAATTGAGATTCCAGAAGTAAAACCTCAATTTCTCAACCAACTCATCTTCAACAAAGCCTCTACCACCCACTACTGGGGAGAGGAGAGCCTATTCAGTTAATGGTGCTCAGAAAACTGACTGACCACATGCAGAAGATTGAATCAGGACCCCTACCTATCCCCATACACAAAAATAAACTCTAAATGGATCAGAGACCTAAACAAGGAACTCAAATGTGCTGAAAAGAAAAAAACAAACAGCCCCATTACAAAGTGGGCAAAAGATATGAAAAGACACTTCTCAAAAGCAGACATATAAGCATCCAACAGATACATGAAAAAATGTTCAACCTCACAAATTAAAATGACAATGAGATACCACCTAACTCCAGTCAGAATGGCCATCATCAATAACTCAAAAAATAACAGATGCTGGAGAGAATGTGGTGAAAAGGGAATACTTCTACACTGTTGATGGGAGTGTAAACTAGTACAGCCTCTGTAGAAATCAGTGTGGCAATTCCTAAAAGTTCTAAAAAATCAATCTTCCATATGACCCTGCAATCACCCTACTGGGAATATACCAGGAAGAACTCAAATCACTCTATAAAAAAGATACCTGCACACATATGTGTATTGCCGCATTCTTCACAATAGCAAGAACATGGAACCAATCATGCTACCCATCAAAAGAGGACTGGATAAAAAAATGTGGTACATATACACAATGGAATATTATGCAGCCATAAAGAAGAACAAAGTCACGAACTTCACAGCAACTTAGATGGACTTAGAGTCTATAATACTGCGTGATCTTTCACAGAAACAAAGAACCGAGTATCACATGTTCTCACTCATAAGTGGACCTTGAACAACTATCACAATACTATCGAAAAAGGGTTGAAAATAGTGGGAAACTGGGGGCGTGGGACTGTGGGAGGTGGGATTGGCAGCAATGGGAATCTGCTTGGGGAAGCCGGGGCACATCCCATCAACAAGGGTAGCTGCACAATGAATATTTGTATACCTAATCCTGAATTGTACCCCACAATTTTAAAATAAAAAATTTAAAGGTAAAAAAAAGAAAGAAAAGGATTGACAATAGTGGAAAACTGCGGGGAGGAGGGATAGGTGGGTAGGTGGGATTGACAGTAGTCAAATCTGCCTGGGGAGGGCGGCACGTCTCATCAACCTGGGTAACTGCACAATGAATATCTATATACCTAACCCTGATTTGTACCCTACAATTTTAAGATAAAAAAGTTTAAAAGTGAAAAAAAAGAAGAATTGCAATATTGTTAACACAAAGAAAAGATAATTGTATGAGACAGTGTGTTGGGAGCCGGCCACAGAGGCTCACTGAGCGTTAGGGATCAGGGAGGGCCGTGGACCCCGAGACCGCTAGGATGTTTTCAGGAGCCGTAGACCACATTTTCCTCCCCCTTTTACCATGCAGCACAAAAACAACCTAAAGGAACTCTGCTGGCCTAAGCTGAAGGCTCTGTGACTGTGACAGGCATGGCTCACTCTAGAAACCCATTGTTCCTGTTTCCCATAAACTGTGGTTTCAGTTTAGGTATTAGATATAATTCAAATTCAGGTCACATTTGGGAGCCTTTTATACGGTACAAGCTTCTTTATAAGATTTAAAAGAATATTTGTAGAATTAGTATATACTTATGGAGAGCTGTTTTCAGCTTTTCAATGGTATAGATGATTATCAAGAGTGGCCCAGCACAGAGTTTGGGCTATGCCACATTCCTGAGAGCCCAGCGTGTACTTTGGACTGGGCTGCATTCTTTTAGGAATTGGTTTAAGCTATAACTAAGAGCTTCCGTAGCATTGCGTAAGTAGTATTAGCATAGAATAGAAAGGTAATAAAGTTTAAGTTAGTCATCATGGGTATTGAGTGAGCTTTAGAAGTTATTGATTATCAGAACATCATTAGGCTAGTAGGGACTGTTGCACTGCTTTTTAAGAGCATTAACTAGCAAAGGGAACAATAAGACAATCTTGGGGTTTGTCCCTCCTCACACCTAAGCATCTGGTGGGTGGGGGACGCCCCTCCTGCACCTGGTTTTGTGTTCACGTGAAAGACTTGTGAGACTGCCTGTGTAAAATTTGGGGATAAATACCTGCTGTAACTTTCAATAAACGGCTTCTGCTCATTTCACTGAACAGTTGTCCACTTTCTTTCTTTCTCTTTCTTCCTCTTTATATCTTTCCTTCCGTCTTTCTTTCTTTTAATATCTATCCCTACAGATTCGCCGACGCCACCACATCTTCCAAGGGACTCCCCAAAACTTGCAGGGGCTGTCCCCCCACAACAGTGGATATCTAATTACCCTGATTTGATCATTACACATTGTATATAGGCATCAAGATATCACATCACTCCTAAAATATAGACAACTAGTATTTGTCCACAAAGTTATTTTAAAGACTGACATAGTCTGTGAAGTACAAACCATGAAATACTCTCAGATATTAACTTGTTCATGTGACTATAAATATTTTAGCCAACCCTAAACCAAATACTTTGTATGTAGTTTTGTTTATTCAAATATTTTTTATGAACTAAGAACACATTGTAACATAACTTTTTAGTTTTTCATTTCTTGCTCCATCAATGTATTGCATACTCTTTATTTCATAGAGATGTTTAATAAGCAAGTTTTCATGTGAGACAATGGTGCAATAAGATAGAGAACATGGCTTTGCCTCTGTAGTGGCTAGTTCCCTCCCTCCCACAAAGAGGTACTTTAATTTATTTGTTGTTTATTCTCTCAATGTATATTTAACCAAGTCTTATGTTAGATCCTGGGATGCTAAATTAGATTATTTCTATTGACTTTAAAATATATTCTTAAATTCTTATTTTTTTCTCTTAGAATATGGAGATTTACCAGGCAGATAGAAATGGAAAGAAAGGAAGAAAGAACAGAAGAAAGAAAGATAAGAAGAAAGGAAGAAAGGAAAGGAGTCATAAATGTAAAAGAACTGTAAAATAATACAAAATAAAAAGTAAAAGTTTCTGTCGCTCATATTTTTTTCATCTGCTAAAAAAATTAAATTATTAAAAAATAACTTCTTTCAAAAAAGGAAAAAAGTCTGTTATTGATTAATGCCAATTTTTCTATTAATATTCATCATTTTCTTATTAGTTCGCATATCTTTTTATAAATGTATAAAATTTGCCCCTCATCCTTTCTGATATATATAACTTACATATGTATACTTAACAATTTTTTCACTTTCCCATTTGGTATTTCTACTTTATTGTATTTTGCCATATAAATGGATTTAATACTTATACTTTGAGTTGCTTGAATCTTTTTAATGACTTTGCCTGTCTTATTTAAAAAGATTGGCCATTGCCTTTCTAGACTCTGGTGTGGCCATGTGCTCTTGGAGTGACAGCGTCGCCATGCTTCCTGGCTTTGGACCCCTCCCCTACTTTGGGGAGGTGAATCTCCTCTCTCTCTCTTGTTTGCTTTCTAAATAAATTGTATTTTATAATTTAAAAAAATCTTCCTTATTCAAAGATTATTATAAATAAATTTACAGATGTGTGTTTTCCTCTAAAATGTTAATGTTTTCATTATTTATATAGAAATGTTTGATCCACCTAGAAGGAACAGAGGACTAGTCTTTTTCACCAGGAATGCCATTATAATCTGTGGCTAGGCATTTTGGCTAGGTTGCTAGGTGATGGCAGTCTTTGGTCAAGTTTCAACACCACCACTTAACAGCCATGTGATGTTGAATAAAAACTTAACCACTTTGCAGGTCACTTCCCCATCTATAAAACATAGGTGATAATAATAGTGTTGTAAAGTTGAAACAAACATTAGTAAAGTACTTATGATGAAATAATAATTATATGTTTTGAATATATTTTCCATTAATTCTCTCTGGCAATATTCCCCTGAATTTCAATAGTCTTTTAAAAATATTAGAGAAAGTAATCTATTAGTATTTTAATAAAATTGACATATAACTAATTGATAAATTTAGGAGAATTAATTTTTTATAGTATTGATGTTTCTAATCCACAATATGTTTTCCTATTTTAATTTTTTTCTTTTCTTCAATAGTTTTAAAGATTTTTTAAATTTTGGTTATGCACATGTTTAGTTAATTTGCATCTGTGATTTTTTGGGTTTTTTTAGTAGCTCTTTAGTAAAAATAAAATAAAAGAGGACCTCTTTTATTTTATTTTTGTTGTCTATCCTGACACGTTAGTTTGTTATTGAATGAAAAAATCTTTATACATTCTTTTTTGTAGTGGAAAAAAAACCTTTCTATTTTATATTATTCACATGTGTTAATGCTAATAACTTTAAAGTAAGTTATTAATGAAAATTAGGGAAAAACTTCCTCAAAAAGAGTTCTTCACCACCCCTCACCTCTACTTGCATACTTGACCAAGAAATGAAATCAAGAACACTAACAATATCAAGTCAAATTGATAAGACACAAATCTGGAAGACCTTGGAGACTTATTTTCTCCCCACCTTTGGTAGCTTAGCTGAGAACTGACTCAAATGGGTTGAGCCAGTCTGTAGAGAGAAAGCAAGGTTGATCTTTGTTTTCAAAAGCTGTTCCCAGAATTCTGGGTATACAGATATTATCCATTAGCATACATAGTCCCTGGTGCGGTTCCTAGGCAGATCTGTATCTTGTTACTTAAAGAAGTTAGGTGTTCCCTAGCACCTCTTGAGTCGACCTATATCAAAACAAGAGGATGAAGAAATTGTGTTTACTCTCTCACTCTCTTTGGGAATGCTCTCCGCACATTCAGTCTCCTGGCTAAAGCAGCCCCTCTATCAGGACCTTCATCATGATACATAGAGAGCATCCACAGCCACTGCTGTGGATTAGTGAGTGTTTGAGAACTGCACGCTGTTATTTCTGTGCTTGGCCGTTTTTTGCCAATAAATTCTGTGCTAAATCTGCACCATGTGGTACTATTTGGCCAGATTCTAATAATATTAGCCAATCACAATTTCAAAACTACTTTCTATAGTTGGTAATTATACGGAAATGAGAAAAAAAAGAAATATGAGGAAGGAAGATGTTTCCTCTTGCAGCACCTCTCTGTTCTTGTGTGAAGCTGCAGACAGGCTGCAGCTTATCTGATTGGTACAGTATTACATAAGCAGAGGTTTAAGCTTGTAAACTTAAGATTCCGTTTATAAACAGAAGTTGAAAATCATAGATCCTGCTTAATATTTTTCTCTCTGTTAGCTTGTTCTTACCTTTTTAAAATACTTTGTTGAGTTTTATTTGCATATTCTTCAATGTCTGAAGAGATTACTTACGCAGATCTTAAGTTCCAGGACTCCTGTAAGACAGAACATATCCAGGTACTTGACAACTTTGGGAAGAAAGGTAAGATTTTGAGCCATGGATGTGTTGTAAGGTGGTAGAAGAAGTTATAGCTCCTGTTCTCTAATATTAGTGATATTGATATTATTCAATTTGAATTTTTAATTAAACCTCCCATGTTAAACCAGAGATACCAAAATTATCCAAACAAAATGATTATTAAAGGGTTTTGTAAACATTGATCAATGCATTGAACTCTCTTAACTTTTTACTTTAAAAAATTTTTTAAATATCATACTCAGGATAACTGGGACAGAATTTTTCAAATGACTGGGTTGTGCAGGGTGTTTTTTTTTTCCCCCTTCATGAGATGAAGCTATGGAACTAGGAACATATGTTACCAGGAAAATCTTGACTTTGTATGTTTCTTTTTTATATGAAAATAGGGTGTGTGTGTTTGTGTGTGTGTGTGTGTGTGTGTGTGTGTGTGTGTGTGTGTGTGTGTGTGTGTCTGTGTCTGCAAGAGAGACAGATACACAGACCGACAGACAGGGAGAACGTTAAAGAATTTCATTTGACTATTTTCCAAACCAGGCATGTATTACCCTATTTTTGGAGAGCTTTCCCAACTTAAGAAAAAAATAAAAGATGTTAAGTTAAATCAAATGCAATTAAAGAAAAAAGAAGAAAGAGAGGTAAAGAAATGTCAGAAAACATAATATTCAAAAAACACACTCTACTTGGCAGTTTGGTATTTTTCAATTCAAATTTGAATAATAATTTAAGTGGACCATCTGTGTTGACTTTCATCTTCAACAAAACTCTAATCTCCATCTTACTCATAATCTTGTGTTTTTCCTGTTATGTATAGTTCCTACTTTGTGGCTCCTAGCCTTTCGAGTGCAATCTGCCCTAGTGTATCCACACTTGAAATCAGTTTAATTGGGTTAAAAATAATTTAAACAGGGAAATGGAGAACACAAAAGGGTGACAGAAGCAGTGGAATTAAGAGAAGAATGGCAGAAGAACTAATATGCATTATTTAAGTTGATGTCCCCTCCCCCCCACACAGATGTAGCATTTTAAAAATTTTATCTTTGCTATGAACAAAATTTTCATTGTTAGGTTTTGGATTCATTTATCATGAGCATTGTAAATCTTGATAAAGGATAGTAGGGTAATGTGTGGTTTTAATTTAATACAGGTTTTTTTTTTGAAAGAAGGGTCTAAACATTACAATATTTTTCTGTCTTTATTTTCTTGCTTGTATTTCTTTTTATTTCATAAGAGAGAATAAACATATCATGAGCCTAATATTACCAACAATTGCCCTTTATGTATCCTACCATATCCCTTCCCACCTTCTTTCCTACCAATCCACCTTGTTTTAAATTCCCATCACAAAAATTTCTTGAAAGCTTGAATTCATGGAAACCTTGAATCCAAATCCTGTTCACTTACTTAATCTTGTCTGATTTCCTCACGATCCAGTTTAGAGACTGCATGATGTCATATAACTGTATTATATCATATCTTCTCTTGCTCTCCTGCATTTCCCTCCCTTCAATGTATGTTATTATTTTTTCTTTAAAAGCTCCAGTTCTGATTAAACTCAAACATGTACTTTCTCTGTGCCCTGTAGCCAAAAATTTCTGGTGAAAAATACACAAATTTTCAAGTTCTGTTTACTCTTACCTTTCCTCTTACTTAGTTTTCTACTTTTTCTCTTTCCAAAATTTCCATCTTACCATATACTCAGTGGCACTCTATGTCTTTCTTCCAGATAGTAGTTACAAAGTACTTTGTCAAAGGACAGCTCCTCACACCCTATTTAGCTCTGGATTTCATTCTATGGGTCCTTCTCAAAAAACGTATTTCTGTAATTTTTTCCTTTCTCTCCTGCTTCATTAGTCTCTCTTTCTCTAATTGATTATGCCCTTTTAGTGCACCAATTTACTCTATTACTACTATTTTCAAAACACACAATTCTTGCTTGACCACTTAAAACTCTTCATTATTATCCAGTTTCTTTGCTTCTTTTCACAGTTTAACTTTTTTTTTTTTGAGTTGGAGTCTCACTCTTGTTGTCCAGGCTGGAGGAGCGCAGTGGCATGCTCACAACCACTGCAACCTCGACCTGCTGGGCTTAGGCAATCTTTCCACTTCAGCCTTCCAAGTAGCAGAAACTGCAGACACACAGCCACCATGCCCAGCTAGTTTTTGTGATTTATTGTAGAGAAGAGGTCTCACCAAGTTGCCCAGGCTGGTCTCAAAGCCCTGGGCTCAGGCAATCCTCTCCCCTTGGCCTTCCAAAGTGTTGGGATTACAGGGTGAGCCACTGAGCCCCGTCCACACAGTTTTTAACTTTTTGAAAGCATTGCCTTTGATTACTGACTGCCAGTTCTTCACCCCTTACTCCCTTGTCAATCAACCCTCTTAGTATTTTGCCCCCATGGTTCCATGTGACTATTCTCTAGGTAGATGACCTCCCTAGTTCATTCCAATATATCTGTTCTTCCATTACTTCACTTCCTATAATGTTCACAAAGCGCAACAGTTCTCTTTAAATACCTTTTTTGCACAACCTCCTGGACACACCCTCATGGTGTGATCTTCCCCAGATTTAAAGACTAGAAAATACAAGTACCTCTTTCACATATTCACATGAAGCTCCAATTCATTTTAAATTTTAAAAATGGCAAAAATAGAATTTTTTAATAAAATGGTCCCTTTTTCCAGTCATTCTCATCTTGTTAAATACACATGCGAGAACATATTTAAATACAATTACCAAGTGTTTCCTATGTGTCAGCACTGTTCTAAAATCACTTAATCTCTGATACTTTGCAGTTTTTTTCTTCTCTTTCCCTTCCCTTCTCTTTTTCTCCTTAAGAATGCAAAAACTGAGACACAGAGTTGTTAAATAACCTACCCTAGGCCCCACATGAG
The DNA here is from genome assembly GCA_027257055.1 of Cephalopachus bancanus. Lineage (NCBI taxonomy): Eukaryota > Metazoa > Chordata > Mammalia > Primates > Tarsiidae > Cephalopachus > Cephalopachus bancanus. The sequence goes on from JAPVLO010000394.1 coordinate 1,336,478, forward strand.
ATAAGCAGTGGAAACTGGATTCAAAACCAAGCATTCTAGCCCTAAAGGCTGTGTTATGCTTTCTATCATTATTAGATACTGCCTACAAATGTGTGTATTTTGTTATGTAGCAACTTTCTCAAATCAAAAATTTCATAAATTTGTTCTATAGAGTCTAACTTCAAAATGCATACTTAATTTATCTATGGGTAATCAAATTCCCTAACACTAGCAAATCAACCTACTATTTTATTTCATATGGTATAGGTCTATTTGCTTTCATATAGATATATGATTCTTAATATTTCCCCTGCTTCTAATACTGCAGCCCTGAAATTAATTTTCTGTATGCAGCCACTGTGATCTTTCTAATAAAACAATTTATTAAGTTTTTCTTCTGATTAAATCCCTTCCATGGTTTCAAAAAACTTAGTTGCTACTTTGGTTTAAAAAAAGGAATGTAAATAAAGTCTCCTGCTTTTTTTTTTCAACCTTCACTAACATTATTTCTCACATTGGCCACAATTTTTTAGGCACTCTGAATTTATTCTGTTTTTCAAATACAAATCTTTTCCCCTAATTAAGGTCTTTGAGCTTAATGTACTTGCTGTCTATAATGTTCTTCCCACTGATTTTGCATTCTGGTTTCCATTGTTCATAATATCTGAACTACCTACTCTCTATAATATAACTCAGTTTCAAATCTCTGCACACCATAGCCCAATTTGAAATTCTCTCTCTCATCTCTCTCTCTCTCTCTCTCTCTCTCTCTCTCTCTGTCTGTTTCTCTCTCTATGTAGGTATAGAACATCTAATATCTCTATATATTACATATAATTATATATTATATCTTATTATGTATATATATTAGATGTCCTATTGAGAGTGAGATAGAGAGAGAGAAAGACGAGAGAGAATCTCAAACTGGGCTATGGCGTGCAGAGATTTGAAACTGAGTTTTATATATATATATATATATATATATAGAGAGAGAGAGAGAGAGAGAGAGAGAGAGAGAGAGAGAGAGTCATATATATAATATACATATATATATAGAGAGAGAGAGAGAGAGAGAGATTCTTATTTCCTATTACAATTAAAATATATATCCATGAGAACAGGGACTTGTGTGCCTTGCTTATTTCTATATTGTTAGCACTCAGAATGGTGTCTAATGTATAGAAGGTAACTACTGAATAATTAAAAACATAAATTAGAAAACTATTTTGAGAAAGATAGCATTTGAATTTAATTCTAACCTTAGATAAGATCCTGTACTAGTAACTATTTCTACCAGTAACTATTTTCTGAAGTACAAGGAAGTTAAGTTTCACAATTTGGTCACAATTTTCTCTGGGTTTCATAGTATTATTGCCCCATGAACTGTGAGATCTAAGACATAGATCAGAAGTATATTAAGATTATAACGTTATTCCTGAATTAATTTTCTTGAACTATTTAGTCTTCATTTATACAGATGATAATTTAAATGATATAGTAATTTACTAATAGTTAATTCATAATATAAAGTTTATAATTCCTGGTATCTTATAGAAAATGATCTATTTGGGGACATATTGTTTAGTAAAAATGGAAGTATTCAATAAGAGTTTCTTGCTAAAAAACATGAAAAAGTGTTGAAAATTATAATGAAGAAATAGCATAGAGTTGTAATTACTAAAATAAAGACTGGTGGGAGGACACCCAAAGACATTACAAAGAGACAAATTACCTTGCATGTTCTGAAGCTAAATCCTCAGAATTATCTGAAGAAAATATAAGCAACTGAAATTGTTTTCTTTGATATGCTATAAATATCCACTCAAGGAACAATTACACAGATTGACTTCTCTCTTAATTGCCTGCTACTCACATCTCTAAATGTATACAAACAAAATATGCTCTATCTTAATTGACTGGTTTTCTCTGCTGTCTATTGTAAACCTTGTTTTTGCCTCTCTGTTTCTAGACTCAATCTACCAGATAACAGGTTCTCCTGCCAGAACAAATTACACAATAAGTAAATATCTAAATGATTTTGACTTACTCTTCAAAAAATATTACTTTTAATGTTTTAAAGTTTCAAGCAGTTTTATTTCTTTACAAGGGATACATTAGGAAAGAAATAAAGGTAAAATGGATGGAAGGATGGATGGATGGATAAGTAAATAATTCAAATGAAGGTGTCTACCATTTTAAGGCCTCTTTGTTAAATTTGCTTTTCACAGCACCTCCTGCTCCTTCCCATACATGGCATCTAGCAGTCGTAGCTCTGATTCTCATATGCCTTCTACTGCTCATTGGATTGGGAGCCTTAGGAAGCTTGTGTATGTACTACCTCTGTTTTGATTTAAACGGAAAGCAGCAAGAATTTAAAAAACTTAACCAGCATAATTCTTTGAATTAAAGATTTGTAGTAATCATAGGTGAAATGCCTACAAGGGGGGACTTAAAATATGGAACTTAGTCTCTTTTCCTCATTCCTGTAGAATAATTGTTTCCCTAACCATTTCATCTTCTTTATACTCTTCTACAAAAGATAAAGGATGATGGTTTTATTGAGGTTTTACATTTTTGTTGTCTCTTTTTATTAATCTGGAGTTGGCATAACTTTGAAGACAGAAGTGGAAAAAGTGAATAAACTACAAAATATCAATGAAGAACTTCAGAAAAATGTTTCTCTCCAGATGATGAATAACATGAATAGCTCCAACAAAATCAGGAACCTCTCTATTGTACTGCAAAAAATAGCCACCAATTTATGTTATGAGCTATATAGAAAAAATCCAGGTAATCCTGTATTGCTCTTAGACTTATTTACTAGACAATGAACTAAACAATAAAGTCCCTTGAGAATCGTTTCATCATTGGCTAGCTGCCTTTCCCTCGGAAGCCAAAATTTGGGGGAAGGAATTAAATTTGGTTGGCAGAAAACTCATTGATATTTCTACATAGTTAGAAGAAAAACAGAAAAAGTAATAATAACTTAGGCCCCAAATTATCAGGGATAACAATTATATAATAAAACATAGACAATATATAGTTTCTCTAGCCTTTCATCTAGTATGGTTATTCTGGACACGGTGGTCAATAGGAGATAGGCAGAAAATGATACCTCTATATAGGTGATCTCATTTCCAAATTTCAGTCAATGATTGATAACAAAGTCCATAGAAGAAAAACTGAGATTTCACCTTTGGGACTGGGGGAAGTTGGTCTTGTAATATCTATATTAATTTTAGTTGTAATTGTCACAAAAATGCATTCCTTGTGCTAAGAAGCCTTTCAAAAATTCAAAAAATCAGAGAACTATAAGTTAAAGAAAACAGGAGTATTATAGATATGAATCATTGATTCCTATTTTACAGAATATGTCCTGTGATTAGTTTTTATTGTCATTAAAGAATTTTTTAAAATTAAAGATGCACTTGAATCCCAATACTTAATTTAAAATTACTTGTTCAAGTTATGTGTCTGAAACATTATGGTGGTATATAGGGATTTAGAATACAGGATTCACTTTCTTCCACTTCCATGAAAAAAGAAGAAATAACAAATCTGGTCAATGTCACACAGAGAGTAAAGGAAATAATAAGAATTATGAAATATATCAACACAAACTACATAAAATTGTGTTCTTCCAGAGCACAAATGTAAACCTTGCCCAAATGGATGGAGGTGGCATGAGGTCAGCTGTTACCTTCTGTCTGATGATCTTCAAACATGGCAAGAGAGTAAAATGATGTGTGCTGCTCAGAATGCCAGCCTCTTGAAGATCAACAACATGAGTGAATTGGTAAAGCCTCATGTCTCTCTGCCTGTGAAACAGGAAATGACTTTTTCCATTATAAGACAGACAGGAGTAGGGTATGTTAGAGAAGGCCCGGATTGACCCACTTATAATTCTGGCTAGTTTTAGTCGGTGTGTGAGGTGACTAAAACTCTGTGCATTTATCCCAGAATATAATAGCTATGGTAAATCATATAAACTCAGGACCTTAGCATCAGTGGAATCTTAGAAGATGATGGGTAGGCGCAGGACACCCAGAATCTACAGGTCTGTGAGCATCTCCAAATTGGAACTCTGGAATCAAATTTCAGAACATGATTTCTAAATTTTTATCTAAAAATAGAGAATCTGGAGATTATTCCTGGGGGTTACTAATTCCATAAAAACCACAAAGGAGGATATTCTTTGTTTTTGCCATTTTATATTTTTTATTAACTAAGAGAAAAAGTCAAGTTATACTAAGTTAGAAAAATAGATATATATACAAGTAGAAAAGAAATAAGATGACACAGGCAAGTGTCAAACAGATCTATTGCACTGAATCTTTGGGTCCTAGAAGATGAGTTTTCTGTTAGCTTGCTTGCTTGTTTTATTTGTTTGCTTATTTATTTAATAATTAAATAATATCTCTGGGTTACTTAGCATTTCTGGTCCCTCAGATAGTAATCACTTTAAGTAAAATTGTATTTTTCTAAAAATCTTTGATTCCCCACTATAAAAAACTTTGTCATTCATTATAGAAGAGGAATAAATCAATTGATAATCTATTCCTAATTAAATCAATCTCAAATAACTTATATTCATAGATGTACTAAAGAAAAAAATTTTATATGTGAAATAAAAAAAAATACCTGTTACTTTGGCTACAAAATTCTGGACTGGTTCTGAATTCTATTCTATAACCACTGTTATCTGGATTTGCTACATTTTTTTCTACTCTTTCTGTTTCCATTAACTCTTATTTATACCCATTAGCCAACTCCTTTGCCTTTGGACTGAATATTTATTGCTCAAAACTTTAAATTCTGAAAGTTGTAAACTTTTCATTGAATTTAAAGTTATTCATGGATTAACAGGCCCTTTTTCTTGTGAGACAGGAGATAATATTGTAAAAAACTGTTAAAATCTTATAGTAAGAACTACTTTCTATTCCCTTTAATGTCATTAAGGAGTAAATCTACAATATCAAATATGTTACCTTAAAACAGTAATTTGTAAAAAATTGCATTATAAGATATTGTACAAAAGTAGAAGATAGCTTAAAAAAAAAGATCATTTCTATTTCCTGTAGCAATTTATAAAATCTCAGCTTTTATATGACTATTGGCTGGGATCACCTCTCAAAAAAGAACGCACTTACGTTGAGAAGCTAGATGACATAATCAACTTCTCTGCCTGGTAAGTATCTATTCTTGTTAAAATTTCATGGTTGGGTTTGACTAGAGGTATTTGCCTCAGGAATACTGTAGATTCCAGTTAAAAACAATTTCAATTAAAACTGCATCATTAAAGAACCATTTTCTATCAGGTTTCTTTGATGTATTTGATAATGCAGAATGTTGTCACAAACATCTTGTTATTTCTTAAGTAACTAACAAACTTATAGTAGCTAAACCATGGAGAATTTCTGTAAAATGTTTTTATCTAAGAAAATTACAGAAGCTTTTGAAACTCATTGGACTTTAACAAATACTTAATATGTGCTAAGTTCTGAGATTCAAAGATGAATGAAAGACTGATTTGTCCTTAAAGTTACTTAATTATCAGTTGTATGCAGAGTGAATAATTCCAGAGATTAAAAGAACAAAGTATGATAAATGATTCATTATCAAATACTTAATCAAAGTATGATTAAGAATGCACAAAATGACCAAAAATAAATTTTAGCATTGGAATTTTTGTTGTAACTGACATTTTAAAGGGGCACTTTTGAATGAAAAATAGAGACTGACTAGAAGAGCATTTCAGGTCAAAAAGGATGAAATAGGGCAACCCCTTCAGGTCCCTTCCCACTGTGGGAGCTTTTCTGTCCTCTCAATAAATCCTGCTTTCAAAAAAGAAAAAAAAAGGGTGAAATAAGCTCAATATGGTATATTGCACACAAAATATTATATAAAACAATTTGCTGTATAATATACTGAGAAATGTAGTTATAAATACACTATTTTTTGGTGTGAATCAACTTTTTTATTTTTTAAAAATGGTTTTATTTAAAAGATGTGGGGTACAATTCAGAGTTAAGTATGCAAAAAACATTGTGCAGGTACCCTTGTTGATGAGATGTGTCCCCCCTTCCCTGGCAGAATCCTACAACTGACAATCCCGCCTCCCCAACAATTTCCCACTATTACTAAATACACCATTATAAATGGTTTTATAGTTTGTATTTGTTCTGCTTGTAATGGAAAACAATCAAAGCTTTATATAAAAATTGTGTCAAAATTTCCTTTATAGTTTATAACCCTGAAATTTGGGAAACAGTATCAGACTAAAGAAAGAAACCAGAGTCTCAGTTTGCTGATACTATTGGAAGTCCAACATTTCTCACATATATTTTTAGTTCAGGACACATTAAGCAGGAGAGAGCTCGGAGGCAGCTGTTGAGATGCTCCCACATGGAATCTAAGCATTGATATTCCTGCATACTCATCACAAGGGGGCCATACAACAAATACAAGTTTTGTTTTGTTTGTTTGCTCTTTCCTTTGGATAGAAAGAAGGAAGTGTAGGAATGTGGTTTAAAAACTCAAGCTGCCCCTATCTTTGGTGGTTGGCAGTGATAAGACAGATTGGAGGACAAAATATGTACAAATTGAGCAGAGAAGGATATATCTTTTAAAGGTCTCATTTGTGTCAGAAGATAGCATAAATGGAATCTTGTGAAAAAGTAGAGTATACTTGGTTTGTAATTATTGAAATTAGAAAGGTAATCTATAATGGAGTGACAAGTAGCAGAAAATCCACATTATCAAAAATAGTACTGAAAAAATGCACATAATAGTTGCATGTATAATACAAATATGTATATATAATTTCCTTTTGTTTTTTATTCTCAATGTTATTTTGGGAATTGTTTCTGGAAGGAGGTGGCAATAAGTGACATCTCTACTATGTCAACACAAAAAAATCTCATTCGTGAAAACTTAATTAATGAGCTTATTTACTGATTGCTGATCATTATTTTTAGATTTAAGTATTGATGCTACATTAATTCAAAATATAATATTTTTAATTTATAAATGTGTCTTTAATGCATAGTCTCTGATTACTAATCTAGTATTTGTGGACTGGTAATTAGAACTTCAGGGCAAAGTCTATGAAAGATGTCACTTGGAGATGATATTGAACTTAAAGTGCCATACATTAGTTTAATTCCCGATTTGAGTAATTACAAAAAACACTCAAAGAAGACAATTATCCAAGATTTACTACTAAACCAGTTAGACTAGAGAATCCTATGAAATGGCATTGATTTAAATCATATTCGATATTCAGAGGAGGTAGTGCTAAGTCTGGAAGTGAAAGACAGAAAATATTTCAGATGTGAGAAAGTGGGAAAAACAGAAAGAAATAAAGCAATGTGTGACATCATATATGTGTCAATACAGACAATTAACTTGGACTTTCTTGATACTCTGAACATTAAATTAAATTTAGATGAGAAAACGCAGACCAGTAAAAAAATGAGACAATGCAGACCCCAAGTAACCTTTTTTCTGTGAATGTTTCAAAAATAAGGAGTGTCAAGTGTAACTTTTAAATTTTCTCTTTCAGGGATCTAAGAGAAATAAATGACTTAAATAAGACTGATTGTGGATATATATATGGAACATATGTTTATTATATTCCCTGCACTAACAACAAAAAAATGCTATGCGAGAAGAGAGCCAATCCAGTGAAGATTGAAAGTACACTCATGAGTGAAGTCTCAGATTAAAGAATATAGTTAATGCAATTATCTTGCTTCAGCTAATACCCTACAAGTGCAGGCAGCTTTAGAAAGCCTGTATCTCCTGGACCATGCAAATGGAATTAAAATTCTGTGAGACTAAATGTATGCCTTTCTTCTAACATTTACATCTTCAAACTTTCATCTTTATTCTCATTTACTGAGTATAAGGAACCTAAAATCATGCCTTATTATCTAGATATAATGTAGATACTATCAGCATAAAAAGAGACACCTGGAGAAAATATATCAGTATCCCCATCAGACTAACAGTGGATTTCTTAGTGGAATCTTTACAGGCCAGTAAAGAATGGGATAATATATTCAAAGTACTAAAACAAACAAAAACTGCCATTTGAGAATATTATATTTAGCAAAGCTGTCTTTCCAACATGAAGGAAAACTAAAGTCTTCTTCAGACAAGGAAAAACTAAGGGAATTCATCACCACTAGATCAATTCAATAAGAAATGCTTAAGGCTAGGAGACCAAGCTTCACCTGCATGCAGCCTGCTTATGTAGCAGATCCCCATTTGTACTCCACAACTTAAAATAAAATAAAATAAGATAAAATAGAAATGCTTGAGATGTTTTACATCTGGGAATGAAAGGTTAGCTATTATGATAAAAACATACAAAGTATAAAACTCCCAGCACTTTGGGAGGCCGAGATGAGAGGATTGCTTGAGTCCAGGGGTTTGAGACCAGCCTGGGCAACTTGGTGAGACCTCATCTCTACAATAAATTAAAAAAAAAAAAATTAGCCAGGCATGTTGGCACATCCCTGTAGTTCGAACTACTTGGAATGCTGAGGTGGAGTGATAGCCTGAGATCAAGGCTGTGATGGCCATGACTGTGCCACTGCACTCCAGCCTGGGTGACAGAGTAAGACGCTAAGTCAAAAAAAAAAAAAAAAAAAGTATAAAACTCACTAGTAGAATAGAAACACAAATGAGAAAAAGAAGACAAATGCTACCACTACAGAAACCCATGAAATCACAATATAAACAATATGAGAAAAGAAGAAAGCATATTCAAAACAACCAGAAAACAATTAATAAAATGACAGAAATAAGTTCTCATCTGTCAATAATAATCTTGAATTTTTAAAAAGTGAGGAAAAAAAACCACCCTAAATTTCCCAAGTAAAAGATACAGACTGGCTGAAAGTGTAACAAAGCATGACTCAGATGTATGCTGCCTACAGAAAACCGATTTCACCTCTAAAGATCCATTCGGAATGAAAGTGAAGGGATGGAAAAAGGTAACACACAAAAATGGAACCCCAAAGCAAGCCAAAGTAGCTATACTTATATCAGATAGAACATATTTGAATTCAAAACTATAAAAAGAGTCAAAAAAATTATATAATGATAAAGGAGACATAAACATTCTAGGGATATTTACACCCAACAGTGGAGAACTCAGACGTATAAAGCAAATATTATTAGAGCTAAAAGAAGGGGATAGACTCCAGTACAGGAAGTTGAGCCCCATTTTCAAAAATCAACAAAGTCCTTCCTGGGAAGAAAGTTGCCAGCCCCACCATCGCACGAATTTGCGTGTGTGTCTGTGTGTCTAAGTAGGCATGTGAGTGGTTGATTGAGAGGGGACTTGAGAGCAAGTGACCAGGACTCTCCTGGTGAAACGGCAGGTACTGCAACTGCTCTGCTTGGACTCTAGTGCTTCCCAGGGCCATTTTCTTTTCTTTTCTTCTTCTTCTTTTTTCTTTTTTCTTTAAACAGGGCACCCGGGAAGAAGCTGCCTGCCCTACCACCATAGTACCAGGCCAGACACTGGCATCAAGGACAGCAGAGGGAGCACCACATGAGAGCCAGAGGCAGAATCCTGAAGAAGAGATGGGTAGCGACTACCACCTGCCACTTAGACTCACTGCCACCACTTCCAGTGCCAGGCTAGGCTAAAGCCTGGGCAGGGAAGTGTTCCAGGGTGACCTCCGTAGAACAGCAGATATGAGTCTTAAACCAAGGGTGACCTCTGCATTGCTTTATGGTCGCTTTCCACGAACCCAGAGAGGACTTCCCCTGGTGCACAAGTCCTGGTAGGTAACGGCTGATGCAGAGCACCAGATGATCCACCCCACCCCCTCCATAGCCAGCTGCTGGGTGATAGAAGCATTAAATAGATCTGACCAAGAAGGAAGCTCGTGAGTACCTAGCTGAGTATCCCCCACCCCCAACACCAGCCATGAGCAGAAGAGATCAGGAGGGCAGGGTAGAGGCTGGAGGCTCCATTCTACCAGCGCGAACTGGATGCCATGGGAACTGTGACCACACTGGGAGAGGAAAGAAGGAGGAGGCAATCTGGGAGCACTGAGTCAAGTAATCTTTTTCCCACAAGCCTGTGCTAGTAATCAACAGCAGGCAGCAGGAGTGAAAATCCTAACATCTCAAGTGTTAACAGTGAAGGGGGAAGCTACAGTAATAGACTTGCCGTCATAGAAGCTGCCACAAGAGGAAGCCAGTCTCAAAGAGATATACTTAAGCTGAGAAATCTACCACCAGGTTTGTGTGTGTATGTGTATGTTTTCTTTCTTTTTGTTTGTTTGTTTGTTCTGTTTGACTATTTTGTTTGTTTATTTGTTGGTTGGTTTTCTATTTTCTTTCCTCCTTTTTCTTCTTCTTTTTTCTCTTTTCCATTCTTTCTCTCCTTCTTCCCTCTCTTTTCTTTTATACTCCATCCTGGACTAAGGGGGCTACACAAGTGTACCCATTGTAAGATCAAATTGTGTAGAGACAGAGAACAAGTTCAAGCTGAGCCATCCACTAGATAACAAGTATTGTGTCCTGTCAGTAGGTCCTGACTCCTTGGGACCCCTCCCATACCCCTTAGTAAGTGCTCAAAATTGTAAAAAGATAGCACAACATCCCACCCCACCCTATTTCATAATTGAACAGACCCAGAGGCCTGGCTTAGAGAAGGTCAGAAGGTAGAGCTAATATCATAAGTGATTGCTTCTCCATTTCCAATTGAGCACAGGAATTAAAGATAAAGAGAAGAGAACTGCTACCAATGAAGAAAAACCAACAACAACAAAAAATTACTGGTAAACCTCAGAATCCCACAAAGAGACAGCCCCTGAAAGAAAAGCTACTCGAGCACAAACAATGACTTTCTCTGAGAATGACCATATCCAGAAGGTACAGAGATCAGAGAATCGATAGATAGAATGAATAAGAGTCAATAAATGCAAGGGGTAAAACTAATTGGGAAATTTCAATGGAGTTGGACAGACTCAAGAAAGCGTATTTAGAAATAACAGAAATAAAGAACTCTATCCAAGAAATAAACAACAAATTGACAAGCATAGGAAGTAGAATTGACCAAGCAGAAGAAAGAATCTCAGAGCTGAAAAACTCAATTATTAACCCAATCTATTTAAAAATATATATCTATATATATATTCAATATAAGTTTAACATATATATATAAAACCATAAGAAAGCGCTTTCAGATGGTGAATCAGCCCTGTATCCTGGGGAGGAGGCCTACTTGGTCATAGTGGATAATTTTTGAGATGTGCTGTTGAATTTCTCCAAGAGAGGTACAATTTTATCAAAAGCCAAACCTATGTCTGATCAGCACACATACCTGACATACCAAACGTATTTGAAGTAGAAAGAGAAACAGAAACACCTTGAAACAAACATTCCATGAGGTCATTCAAAAAAACTTTCCTCATCTGGCCAAAGAGACAGCTATACAAGCACAGGAGATTCAGAGAACCCCTGCAAGACATCTTATGAGAGCAACAACTCCTACACAAATAGTAATTTGACTATACAAAATAGGTATAAAATAAAAAGTCCTAAAGGCAGCAAGGGAAAAAGGTCAGACTACCTACGGGGAAGACCAATAAGAATTGCTCCAGACTTATCTGCAGAAACAATACAGGCCAAAAGGAAATGGAATCCAGTCTTTAATGTTCTGAAAGGCAAATCGTTTCAACCAAGAATTTCTTACCCAGCCAAACTAAGCTTCATCAGCGAGGGAGAATTAAAATCCTTCCCTGACATTCAATCCCTAAGAGAATATGCTGCTTCCATACCAACTCTACAGAAGATGCTTAAAATGGTGCTGTGCACTGAAGAAAAAAGAAATAAAAGAAAGATCATACACTTCACAAGATCACAAACAAACACAGAAGCAATAGATCACACAGCACGCCTGCAAAAATGAAAACTCTCACATTTCAAAAATCAGCCTGAATATGAATGGGTTAAATTCACCAATAAAAGACATAGAATGGCAGACTGGATAAAAGAGCATGACCCAAAAACATGCTGCCTCCAGGAAAAAATACCTCATGATAAAGGACACCCACAGATTTAAGGTTAGAGAATGGAGAGTAAACTTTCAAGTGAACGGGAAACAAGAGGAGGTAATTTTAATATCAGACGTGACTTTGTAAAGCTATATTTTGGGGACTCCAGACACCGTTTTTTTTCTTCTTCTTTTTTTGAGTTGGAGTGTCACTTCGTCACTCAGATTGGAGTGCAGTGGCCCACTCACAGCTACCTCAGTATCAACCTGCTGTGCTCTGGCGATACTTCCACCTCAGCCTTCCAAGCAGCTGTAACTATAAGTGTGTGCCACCATGCCGGCTAATTTTTGATTTATTGTAGAGATGAGGTCTTGCCAAATTGCCTGGGCTTGTCTCAAACTCACAGGCTCAGGAAATCCCCTCGCCTTGGCCTCCCAAAGTGCTAGGAATACAGGATAAACCACTGAGCCCAGCCAGGTACTCCAGACACCTTTTGAGACACTTCTCTATTTTCTTGGAAGTTTCCCATCACCAAGAAAACTTCATCTGCATATCAAGAAACTTGGCTCCTTTGTTCCTCAAGTTGCCCATTGCCTTTACTGTTTTCAAAATTCCTTAGCTGTTAGTCAGAAAATCTTTGAATTCATCCATAACCTGTGGGCCTCTTTGTAGAGATAGCTTGTCTTCCTGGATTGAACCAGTGTGAATCTCACATGTATTGTTTTATGGTTTCTTATAACTTTTGTCCTCCTAAAATGTATATGACCAAGCTACAATTCAAATATGATGGGCACATGCTCTTAGGCTTTCCTGGGAACTGGTGCCACAGGCTTACATTCACTCATATTTCAATAAACCATCTTAAACGTTGTACAGAGTCTGGGGCCTTTTGTCAACAGTGTAAACAAAAAATAAAATTTGAAGCCCCCCAACCCATTAAACAGATCCCCACTGGGTCAAAGGGAACCTGAAAAACGAAATACCAGACTATAACATGAAAAGGAGTCATATACACCTTGTTATGTCCCTTCCCTTTTGGAGCACAGACATTAAAATAGAAATCATAAGACTGACAAACAGTATCTGTGGAAATCAGATACCAAATTCCAACCTGCCTCTGGCATATTATCGCATGACAGCAAGCTCTAATGGAAATACAAATATTTTATCCCAAAATGTGTTTCTTTGACTTATATTGAAATAACCCTGCAAAACCATCTTTTGTGGGGGAAATATTTGCTTCTGTAGATAATCTCCATTAACATAGCCTGATCTTTCCCCTTCCAGATCTTCTTAGATCCAGGAAGGATTAACTGAGAGTCTAACACCTTTAAAGTCTGAATAAGCAACATTTGCTATCTATTATAAGAGCTGCTAGCTATGAGACTTCTTCTCTACAATATGAACATTGATATCACAACCCCTTTATTTTAACTCAGACATTTCTTTCTGTTGATTTCAGGTCTTTAGACAATAGCTTAACTCTCTCAACCAATGTCAACTAAAGGATTCCTAAAACTCACCTATAACTTGTAAGCCCCTGTTTTGAAATGTTCCGACATTCTGGGCCTAACCAATGTAAACCACATGTGTACTTATTTATGTCCTTTCCTATAAACTTCTGTCTCCCTAAAATGTATAAAATCAAGCTGTAACATAATTATCTTGGGCATGTGTTCTCAGACCTCATGAGACAGTACCCTGGCCATGGTCACTCATATTTGGCTCAGAGTAAACATCTTTAAATATTTTACAGAGTTTGGATTTTCTACAACAAACATATATATATGTATATATAATCATAATCATAAATATGATTGTATAATCATATAATCACATATATACGTGTGTGTATATATATGCATTATATATATATATATACATATATATATTTCTTTTGGAGGTCTCATATTTGTGCATGGCTTTTGTAATAAGTTTGTCACAATCTTGCTGCCTTGGCATCTAATTTTTTTTACCTGACTTAAGTTTTTTGAAACCCAGTTGTACCATGCTGCTTTTGGCTTAAAGGGAGGAGTTAAAACATCTCCTCCCTATGTGTTTATTCATTATGTATCTCACTTGTTCCTCATCTACAGGTCCAAAACCTGACATACACCAAAGTTGTAGACATTAATAAAACCTAACAAATTATTTATATGATTCAATACCAGAGTTATATAAATAAGTTGCCCCCTCATGAGTATTTTTAAGCTAGCCAGTCCACAACACTGGGAGAAAACCTAAGGGATAATGCCCATGGACTTTAAAAAGCAAGTCTCACAGGTTCTCTCTCTCTCTTTTGCTCCCCACCCACTGGTGATCTCCTTGCCACATCTAGACATTCCCTTTCTTCCATAGGCACCTGTAACCCCTCTGAGACCTGTGAGTAATGACTTGATTCTATTTCACACATTTTTATTTCACTTCCTCATTGTGTTTCACCTGGCACACACACAAGAGACTAATTTTTACCCAGTCAGGGTGCTCCTAGGGAGTGGCTATCTTGATTTGTAGCCACTTTCAAAAGAAAGACCTCTGTTGGGAGCCAGCCGTGGAGGCCTGCCTGAGCGTTAGGGATCCAGGTGGGCTGCAGACCCTGAGACCACCAGGTTTGGTTCAGGAGCTGAAGGCCCATTCCCTCCTCCTTTCTTTGTTGTTTAGCATTACCCACTGGCAGGGATTTTGATGATGTAAGCATGAAGTCCTGAGAATATGACAGGCATGGCTGACTCTAGGAATCCATTGTTCCCATTTCTCACAGACTGCGGTTTCGCTTTAAACGTAATACAGTTCAAACTCAGATCACATTTGGGAGCCTTATACATGATACAAGCTTCTTTATAAGATTTAAAAATATATTTGTACGAGACGGGCAAGATGGCGACGGCATAGGTGAACTGGTGAGATTCTCTGAACGTGAGTTCCCAAAAAGGCTATTACTTCTCTTCCCCCATCCCCAGCCCACCACCAACCGTGCTGGTGCCAGGCCCGGGAACTTCCCACGCAAGGCCAGATATTGCGCACCCCCCACCACTGCTGCTGTTCTACTCGTGTGTGGAAGTCTCCAGTCCCAGCCCCCTCCAGATCCCTCCCTGGCTGCATTGTCTCCAGCCCGACACCTGGCACCTGGCACTGCCGGTCACACAGGGAGGCTCTGGGCGCCCGCCCCTCAGAGACTCTGGTCCCTTTCTGGCTGAAGTACTCTGTGGGGGGCCCCAGCGCCACTCTCGCCGCTCACCGCCTTCCCTTTGGAACTTTGGAGCTCTGGAACTCCGGGTCCACCCTGGCTGAGGCACTCAGCGTGAGACCCCAAGCCGGAGGACCCAGACAAGCGGAGAAAAACCGATCTGCTTAAAGTGCCTCGCCATTCTCCAGGCAGAGACTTCCATTGCCCTGCCCACCTATCAACAAACTTTACCTCATTTCCTAAGGCCAGATATTGCAACGTGCAGGGGAGTTTTGGGTCCCTGCTCCCTCCAGCCCTCTCCCCGGCTCCATTGTCTCCAGCCCGACACCCGGCACCGCCGGTCACACAGGGAGGCTCTGGGCGCCCGCCCCTCAGAGACTCTGGTCCCTTTCCTGGCTGAGGTACCCTGTGGGAGGCCCAGAGCCACTCTCGCTGCACACTGCCTGCCCTTTGGAGCTTTGGAGCTCTGGAACTCCGGGCCCACCCTGACTGAGGCACTCAGTGCGAGACCCCAAACCGGGGGACCCAGACAAGTGGAGAAAAACAGATCTGGGTAAACTACCTTGCTACTCTCCAGGCAGAGACTTCCATTGCCCCGCCCACCTATCAACACACTATCTCAGTTCCTAAGGCAACAACGCAAAACAGGAGACAAAGCCCCACCCCTACGCTGCAACGAAAAACAAAAGGGAGAGGCTGGAATCAGAGATCACAGAAGTGACTCTAGTCTGATCGCTTATTTTGACTTATGATTTTATCATTGAAACTGTTGGTTTAGATCACGTTTTGTGTTTACCTTCTGACTTAAACTGTTTCTTGATTTTATTGACCTGTCTCTGTATAACTATCAGTATTCTTTAGGGAATCTTTCTTACCTGTCTTTCTTCACTTCTTCCTGGCCCTGTGTCTCTCTCTCACCTGATAGTTGGTATGTATATCTGTTTTCCCTCTTGCACTTCTCTCTTTCTAACTCCCTATTGATCCCCCATTCCTCCATTATTTTCCTCTTTTATATGCCCCCTTTTTAAATCTAGGGACCAAGGCTACATACTGCTGAATAGACAGACTGTAAAGCAGAGGGAAAAGTGAACAAAACCAGAAGACCCTCATAAGGAAGAACAGGTCATTGCAGAAGAGAAATAAAAGCAACCCCACCTTCCCTCAAAAACAGAATTGAAGAGGGGGAGGGAAAGGGGGAGAGGGAGAAAAATCTACAGAAATGAAGAAAAACCAAAAGAAGAGTATGGGTCTCTCCCAGATGCCTGGGAGAGCAGACATTGAGAAAACTGACTTTGGAATGCAAACAATGAAAAGTCCCCAGAATGAAGGGTCTCAAAATGCAAATGTAGATATCAAAACAATAATGGAGAGATTAAAAAGAATTGAGGAGACACAAGAAGAAACTAAGAAGGAGCTGATATCTGAGATAACAGTAATAAAGAATACTGTGAATGAAATAAATAACAAATTGATAAGCATGGAAAGCAGAATTACCCAAGCAGAAGAATCTCAGAGCTTGAGGACCAAAATATAGAAATAACCCAAACTCTTAAAAACACAGAAAATAAGCTCAAAAAGACAGAACAAAACCTTCAAGAGATGAGTGACTACCTTAAGAGGCCTAACTTAAGAATAATCGGACTCCCTGAGGCAGAAAGAGAAACAGAGACCACATTGGAACAAACTTTCCATGAGATCATTCAAGAAAACTTCCCTTATCTAATCAGCGATGCAAAAAGTCAAACACAAGAGATTCAGAGAACCCCCACAAGACAACAAATGAGAAGACCAACTCCTAGACACATAATAATTCGCTTAAATAAAGTAGGCACAAAAGAAAAAATCCTAAAGGCAGCAAGAGAAAAAGGCCAGATCACCTACCATGGAAGACCAATCAGAATAGCAGCAGATTTATCTGCAGAAACCCTGCAGGCTAGGAGAGCTTGGAGCCCTATCTTCAAAGTCCTAAAAGATAAAAATTTCAACCAAGAATAACCTACCCGGCCAAGCTAAGCTTCATCAGTGAGGGAGAATTAAAATCTTTCCCAGATATCCAATCCCTAAGAACTTA
The DNA here is from genome assembly GCA_027257055.1 of Cephalopachus bancanus. Classification (NCBI taxonomy): domain Eukaryota; kingdom Metazoa; phylum Chordata; class Mammalia; order Primates; family Tarsiidae; genus Cephalopachus; species Cephalopachus bancanus. The sequence continues at coordinate 1,353,738 of JAPVLO010000394.1, forward strand.
TGCTGCCACCAAACCATCTCTACATGAAACACTTAAGAAAGTACTAAACACAGAAGAAAAGGAAAAAAGAACAACATTCTTCACAAGAGTACAGGGAAAAGAATAAAATATACACGAACCAACCCCAAAACCAAAAGAAAGACAAAAAAAAAAAAAAAAAAAGAAAAAAGAAAAAACCAAGTGGAAGAACAACAACTCAATAAGAACTCCATGATAGGGATGAACTCTCACATTTCAATAATTAGTCTGAATGTGAATGAACTAAATGCACCACTGAAAAGACATAGAATGACAAAATGGATAAAATATCACCAGGCAACAATAATGCCTTCAAGAGACCCATCTCACTAGAAAGGACATACACAGACTCAAAGTAAGAGGAGGGGAAACAAATTTTCAGGTGAATGGAACACAAAAGAAAGGAGGAGTCGCGATCCTAATTTCAGACAAAATGCCATTTAAGCTATCAAAAATTAAAAAAGATACAGAAGGCCACTACATAATGATAAAAGGTTCACTCCATCAACAAGAAATATCTTTCCTAAACATATATGCACCCAACATAGGTGCGCCAACATTCATAAAGCAACTTCTAGGAAAACTAAAGAAAGACATTGATTCTAACACCATAATAACTGGGGACTTTAATACACCACTCACAACCTTAGACAGATCATCAGGACAAAAAATCAGCAAGGAGATCCAGAACCTCAATGAGACTCTGGACCAAATGGACTTAATTGATACCTATAGAACACTCCATCCAAAGACCACAGAATACACATTCTACTCATCACCATACGGAACATATTCTAAGATCGACCACATAATTGGACACAAGTCAAGTATAAGAAAATTTAAAAGGACTGAAATTCTACCATGCACCTTCTCGGACCACAGTGGAAAAAAAATAAACATGACACCAACAAAGTCCCTCCAAAAACCACAAAGACATGGACACTAAACAGCATGATGCTAAATAACTCCTGGGTCAATGATGACATCAAAACAGAGATCAAAAGATACCTGGAAACAAATGAAAATGAAGAAACATCTTACCAAAATCTCTGGGATGCCTTAAAAGCTGTAATAAGAGGGGAATTTATATCCCTACAAACACACATGAGGAAAATGGAAGGAACAGAAATTAACAACCTAACAAGCCACCTAAAGAAGCTGGAAAAGCAAGATCACAAAAACCCTAATTTCAGCAGAAGAATCCAGATCACCAAAATAACAGCCCAAATCCAGGACATAGAAGACAAAAAGATAATAGAAAAAAATCAATGAAACAAAAAGCTGGTTCTTCAAAAGAATAAACAAGATCGATAGTCCCCTAGCTAGACTGACCAAGAAAAAATGAGAAGAAAACCAAATAAGTACAATCAGAAACACAAAAGATGAAGTCACATCTGACCCTGAAGAAATACAAAAGATCATTAGAGACTACTACGTACACTTGTATGGAAACAAACTTGAAAACCTTAAGGAAATGGAGGACTTTCTGACATCACACAACCTACCTAAGTTGGAACAAGAAGAGATTGAGACCCTAAATAAACCCAAAAACAATCAAGGAAATCGACTACGTAATAAGAAAACTTCCTACAAAAAAAAGTCCTGGACCAAATGGCTTTCCAGCAGAATTTTACAAGACATTTAAGGAGGAGCTGATACCAATTCTACTGAAGGTATTCCAGGCGATTGAAAAAGATGGAACGCTCCCAAATCATTTTATGAAGCCAACATCACGTTGATACCAAGCCAGGCAAAGATCCAGCAAAGAAAGAGAACTACAGACCAATATCTTTGATGAACATAGATGCTAAAATTCTCAACAAGATCCTAGCAAACCGAATTCAGCAATACATCTCAAAAATCATCCATCATGACCAAGTAGGCTTCATTCCTGGGATGCAAGGCTGGTTCAACATTCGTAAAACCATACTTGTAATTAAATACACCAACAGATGTCAAAACAAAAACCACAGGATTATATCATTAGATGCAGAAAAAGCTTTTGATAAAATCCAGCACCCCTTCTTGATAAAAACCCTTGAACATCTAGGCATACGGGGAACATACCTCAAAATAGTAAAAGCCATCTACAAGAAACCCACAGCAACATACTCCTAAATGGACAAAAATTAGAACCATTTCCCCTGAAAACTGGAATAAGACAAGGATGCCCACTCTCACCCCTCCTGTTCAACATAGTATTGGAAGTCCTGGCTCGAGCAATCAGAGAAGAGAAGGCAATCAGGGGTATCCAAATAGGAAAAGAGGAAGTCAAGCTATCTCTCTTTGCAGACGACATGATTGTATACCTTGAAAACCCAAGAGAATCTGTCAAAAACCTCCTTACACTGATAAAGACCTTTGGCAAAGTCTCAGGATACAAAATAAATGTACAAAAGACAATTGCATTTTTCTACACCAATAATAAACAGAAACCCAAATAAAAAAACACAATTCCATTCACAATAGCCGCAAAAAAATTGAAATACCTTGGCATCTTCCTAACCAGAGACGTGAAAGACCTTTACAAGGAAAACTACAAAACACTGCTCAAAGAAATCAAAGTTGACACAAACAAGTGGAAAAATATCCCATGCTCATGGATCGGAAGGATCAACATTGTGAAGATGTCCATCTTACCTAAGGCAATCTACAAATTCAATGTAATACCCATCAAATTACCAGCAACATTCTTCTCAGACCTAGAAAAAACAATGCAGGAATTCATATGGAAACACAAATGTCCAAGAATAGCCAGAACAATCCTCAGCAAAAAAAACAAAGCAGATGGTATCACACTGCCAGACTTCAAACTTTACTATAAAGCTACAATCATCAAAACAGCTTGGTATTGGTATAGGAACAGGCATATAGATCAATGGAATAGAATTGAGATTCCAGAAGCAAAACCTCAATTTCTCAACCAACTCATCTTTGACAAAGCCTCCACCACCTACCACTGGGGAGAGGAGAACCTATTCAGTAAATGGTGCTGGGAAAACTGGCTGACCACATGCAGAAGATTGAAACAGGATCCCTATCTATCCCCATGCACAAAGGTTAATTCCAAATGGATCAGAGACCTAAATGTAAAACCTCAAACCATAAGAACCTTAGAAAATGTAGGAAAAACCCTCATGGAAATCGGAACTGGCATCCAATTCCTGAACAAAACCCAAAACCCACAGCTCATAAGAGAGAAAATAGACAAGTGGGACCTTATTAAACTGACAAGCTTCTGCAAAGCCAAAGAAACCATCAAGAGAGCAGGGAAACAGCCTACAGACTTGGAAAAAGTATTTGCCAACTCCAGGTCCGACAAAGGCTTAACATCCTGGATCTACAAGGAACTCAAGCATGCTGAAAAGAAAAAAAACAAACAACCCCATTATAACATGGGCAAAAGATATGAACAGACACTTCACAAAGGAAAACATGTGAGCAGCCAACAAACACATGAAGAAATGTTCAACCTCACTAATCATCAGGGAGATGCAAATCAAAACCACACTGAGATACCACCTAACTCCAGTCAGAATGGCAATTATCAACAACTCAAAAAATAACAGCTGCTGGAGAGGGTGTGGTGAGAAGGGAACACTTCTACACTGTTGGTGGGAGTGTAAACTAGTGCAACCTCTGTGGAAAGCAGTGTGGTGATTCTTAAAAGCTCTAAATACCAACCTCCCATATGACCCTGCAATCCCCCTACTGGGAATATATCCTGAAGAACACAAATCACTCTATAAAAAAGATACCTGCACACACATGTTTATCACAGCATTGTTCACAATAGCAAGAACCTGGAAACAGTCATGCTGCCCGTCAAAAGAGGACTGGATTTAAAAAATGTGGTACATATACACGATGGAATACTACGCAGCCATAAAAAAGAACCAAATCATGAATTTCGCAGCAACCTGGATGGAACTAGAGTCTATAATACTGAGTGACCTCTCACAGAAACAAAGATCTGAGTATCACATGTTCTCACTCATATAATGAACCTTAAACATCCAATGCAATACTATACGAAAATGACTGACCGTACTGGGAAACTATGGTGGGTGGAGGGAGATGGGATTAACAGTAGCAAATATCTGTCTGGGTATAGGGAAACATCCTATATCAACAGGGTGCCTGAATGAAACGTAATTGTATACCTAACCCTTAATTGTACCCCAAAACTTCACAATAAAAAAAAATAATAATAATAATAAATTCACAGACAAATAAAAATTGCATATAAAAAATATATATATATTTGTAGAATTAGTATATACATTTAGACTGTTTCCAGCTTTAGATGGTATAGATGATTATCTAGGGTTACCAGAAATGGCCAGGATGAACTTTGGTTGGGGCCCAATTCCAAAGGGGCCCAGCGTCCACTTTGGGCTGGGCTGCATTCTTTTAAACCGTTCTTTAGTTACAATTAGTGTAAGTTTTTTCTACTTATAATAGAAACTGAATTTATTTTATTCATAGAAAGTATTGTAGAATAGGTCATGCACGTGAGGGAATTATGTTAGTTCAAGCATGATCAAACATGATACTTTAAGTTTTATAAGAATACAGCTAACTTTAGAAATTTCATTGTTCCCACTTTCTACTAATTGCAGTTTTGGCTTTAGTACAATTACAGTTTGTATTTGGGGTTTTTTTTTAGAAACTTTATTGCTGACGATCAGCCTTATATATCAAAATTTGGAATTAGAAACTTTTATAGAAATTAAGATAGATACATAGGATTTTAGAATAGCCATTTTGTTAAGAGATCATAATCAATTGTTCCTGGAAGTGGCCCCGCTTGATCTTTGGGCTGGGCCACATTCTTTAGGAACTGGTTTGAGCTTTAAATTTAAAGTTGTTTATAGTACCGGTAAAATCACACAGATAAAAAGGTATTAGGATTTTAGTCAGTTATATTGCTTTTGAGGAAAATAAGCCAAGCATAAGGAACAGTGAGATAATTTTGGGATTGTCCTTCCTCTGCTTGGGAAAATGCCTGGTGGGGGGGCGCCCCCCCCATACCTGGCTTTGTGTTCATGTGAAAGTCTTGTGATTTGATTGGGATTGTCCTTCCTCATGCCTAAGGAAATGCCTGGTGGGGGGGGATGCCCCCACCTACCTGGCTTTGTGTTCACGTGAAAGTCTTATGATTTAACATGTGAAAATTTGGGGTAAAAGACTCATGGTTTGGGCCCAATAAATGGCTTCTGCTCATTTCACTGAACAGTTGTCCACTTTCTTTTTCTTTCTTCCCCCTTTTTATCTATCCCTCCATCTTTCTTTCTTTTAATATCTATCCCTACTACAGAATAGGCTTCTGCACTGGACAGAGTCCAGTCTCTTTCTTCCCTTTTATTTCTCTAGAATATTCACCGATGCTGCCCCACCTTCCAAGGCCCTTTAAATCTCTTTTGGGGGGCTGGCCCCCCATAGACCTCAACACCAAATTAGAAAGAAACCATAACAAATTAAATCACGATTCATTTAAATACAAAATATTGCCATTACTCAAATATTATTTATAGCTTGACTATTGTCTCATAGGATATTCAAATATAATGTTCTTAAAAGTAAAATCAATTTCTTTGTCATCAAACAGTTTAATCTTAAGACCTAGAAACTATTTCAATTCTATTATTAAATATCTCTCAAAACTGTCCCTGACTTGTTTTTCCTCATCTCTTTCCCATGAATTACTTCTTTTAAAAAAAATGAATCTCTCTATATGCTCCACACTTCACAACCCAACCACTTCAGCAGAGGAAACTTTTTAAAATATCATTTTAGCACAATCCCATTCCCAATAGCCACACACACCAAAAAAAAAAAAAAAAAAAAGAAGAAGAAGAAAAGAAAAGAAATACTTTGGCATCTTCCAAATCAGAAAAGTGAAAGACCTTTACAATGAGAACTACAAAACACTGCTCAAAGAATTTCAAGAAGACACAAACAAATGGAAAATTATATTTCATGCTCGTGGATAGAAGAATCAACATTGTTAAGATGTCCATCGAACCAAAGGCTATCTACAGATTCAACACAATACCCATTAAATTATCAAAATCATTCTTCTCAGACCTGGAAATGACAATACAGAAATTCATATGGCAACACAGATGACTACGAATAGCCAAAACAATCCATAGCCAAAGAAACAAAGTAGGAAGTATCACACTTCCAGACGTCAAATTTTACCACAGGGTACAGTAATCAAACAGCCTGATGTTGATACAAGAGCAGGCATATAGACCAATGAAACAGGATTGAGATTCTGGAAGCAAAGCCTCAATTTCTCAACCAACTCATCTTTGAAAAAACCTTCAACAACAACCATTGAGGGGAGGAGAACCTATTCAGTAAATGGTGCTGGGAAAACTGGCTGATCACATGCAGAAGATTGAAACAGGACCCCTACCTATCACCATACACAAAAGTTAACTCTAAATGGATCAAAGACATAAAAGTAAAACCTCAAGCTATAAGAACCTTAGAAAAATGCAGGAGACACCCTTATGGACATTGGAACTGGCCACCTATTCCTGATAAAAACCCTAAGTGCCTAGGCCATAAGAGATAAGATAGACAAGTGAGACCTCATCAAACTGATGAGCTTCTGCAAAGCAAAAAACCATCAAGAGAGCAAGGAGACAGCCCACAGAATGGGAAAAAATATTTGCCAACTGTATATCTGACAAAGGCCTAACATCTAGTATCTACAAGGAACTCAAATGTACCCAAAAGGAAAAAAAAAAACAAACATTAAAAAGTGGGCAAAAGACATGAATAGACACTGTTCAAAAAAAAGATATATGGGCAGCCACAGACACATGAAAAAGTGCTCAGCCTCACTAATCAGAGAAATGAAAATCAAAACCACATTGAGATACCACCTAACCCCAGTAAGAATGACCATTGTTAACAAAACAAAAAACAACAGATGCTGGCAAATATGCAGAGAAAAAGGAATGCTTCTACACTGCTGGTGAGAATGCAAACTAGTGCAACCTCTTTGGAAGACAGTGTGGCAGTATTTAAAAGAACTAGAAATTGGCCTTCCATATGACCCAGCAGTCCCCCTACTGGGAATATACCCAGAGGAACACAAGTCAGTCTACAAAAAAGATACCTGCACATGTATGTTTCCTGCTACTCTATTCACAATAGCAAAAACATGGAACCAACCATGCTGCCCATCAAAGCTAGACTGGATAAAAAAGAAAAATGTGGTACATATGCACAATGGAATATTATGTAGCCATAAAGAAAGACAAACATATGGACTTTACAGCAACTTGGATGGATTTAGAGTCTATCATATGCAGTGATCTATCAGAAAAACAAAGAACAGAGTACCGTATGTTTTTCACTTATAAGTGGACCTTGAACAATTATCATAATACTACAAGAAAGGGATTGGCAGTAGTGGGAAACTGCTAGGGGTGGCGTGGGATTGGCAGTTGAAGGAAACTGCCAGGGAGGAAGAGGCACACCTCATCAACAAGGGTGCCTGCATAATGAAAATTTGTATACCTAACGCTGAATTGTACCTCATATCCTTAAAATAAACTAAAATTAAAAATTAAAAAATACATAAAATACCATTTTTAAAATATCACTTTCAAAATTAAGCTAAATCTCTTAACATGATATGTAAAATTCATTAGAATTTAGCTCCTGATTATTTTCTTCCAGAATGATCACAGCAGCTTGAGTTTACTTAGAATAGCATACACTTCACTTGCTTATTACTTCACCTTTGACTGTCACCAACCTCTGCATCATATAAGCTTCGTTAAAAGTGAACAAATTTTTAATTTTTCAACCACACCAGGATGGATAGATAACAACACACAGTTGTTTATTCTGGTGCTCTTACCAATAAACATACAGTTGTTTACTTAGGTACTCTTACCAATTTCTTAGATAAAAAGTTCACTTTAGGCATATATGTCAACATGCCATTCCTTATAGTCAGTATCAGACAACTAGAAATATTTCAACTAAACTAAAGACTCACTATCATCCCTAAGTGTAAAACCCAGAGGAATTTCTGAATTCTTATTTCCTGAATATTTAAAAACGGGAGTGTCTCCAATACATTTTCAATCAATTGACGTATTAAATCCTTCATTTTTATCTTATGAGAGCTCACCTTCAACGCTCAACATCCTAATTTATAGATCACTAATCTCACCAATAAAAGTTCAATTAGACATCTTAAAATCCACTTAGCAAATCATTGCTTTTTAAAATTGAGATGTGGATAGCAAAATCATATTTAGCAGCAGTTGGAATATGTGCTGATTAGAATACCAGAAGTCTGGCAATGAGTTTTGTATATTTGGTTAGTAGGTTTATGAATTTCAGTTGTGTGCATGTATGTGTGTGTGTATAGAGAAAACAGAGAGGAGAGAGTGAAAGAGATTATCATGATTTAACTCATGTGAATATGGAAACTGAAAAGTCTCAGATCTGCAGCGAAGTCTCAAGATCTGCAGTCAGCAAGCTGGAGACCAGGAGAGCCAGTGGTGTAGTTCTAATCTGAAAGCCAACTGATTTAAGACATAGGAAGAGTAATGCTTCAGTTCAAGTTCACAGACAGGAAAAAAAAAAACAACAATGTCCAAACTCAAAAGCAGTCAGGCAGCAGGTATTTTCTCTTAGTCTTTTTGTTTTATTCAGACCTTCAATTGATTGGATGAGGCTCACTTCCATTAGGGAGGACAATCTGTTTTACCCAATTTACCAGTTAAAAGGTTAATTTCTTCCAGAAACACCCTCACAGACACATCCAGAATAATATCTGACCAAATAGCTAAGCACCCCATTAAGGCTGACACATAAAATTAACCACTACTGTCTGAACTACCAGAATATAATCTCCATGAAGATGGTAACAATAGTGTTCTTATTCTCTTTGATTTTACTATTGCTGCTTGGCATTCAATTAGAACTTTTAAAATAAACATAAATAGCTTAGTTTGCTAATGTTTACCTTCAGTATTTAGAAAGCATAGTGTCTCAATTAAATTCTTAACTTGGGAATTTTCTTAAAAACTTTTAAGTCCACAGGCCCTGAACATTATGCATCTGTCATAGATTGAAACTGAAATCAAAACTTTCTATATTCTTTTTTCTTTCCTTTTTTCCTTGTCTCAAATAGTAATGTCTCTGCTATATTCATGTCTACTAAGTGCTAAATGAGTTTTAAATCAAATATTCATGAATTCTGATACATTGATTTTTTTCAAGAAATTCAATTGAATAATGACATTAACAGCTGGATATTTATAAATTGCTAGTGTATGCTACTCAAGGCCAAGTTTGTACAATTTGTTTTTCTTAAAGGAAGATGACATAATCTAGAGCAAAACAGAATAAGAACGTTGAATAGAGAAGTTATTTTTATAGGGTTTTTTTTGACACTTCAATCTTTTCATAGGCTTGAGGGATCATTTTGCTAGAGATAGAAATTACATACTGAATTGTACAGTCTATCACATTTTCTGCATCTTGAATGTCTAATGTCTATTTGGGCTATCCAACTACATCGTGCAACTTGGATAGCTCTACTGGTTGGTGTTGAATGGCCTAATACATTGTATGGCCTTAAAGCAAAACTAAGGTACTAGTAAGACCTAGTTCAAAGTTTTCTGAATAAGTACAGATATACAGAAAAGTAGTAGCAAGACTTAGTGACATTTTAACAAAAATCTGTCATGATGAATCATAAGATTGTCCATTGGAAAGATATCTAGAAAGCTCTTCCTAAATGTGTTTAAAATGAAATATTAGAATTAGCCAGGCGTGGTAGCACGCGCCTGTAATTCCGGCTACTCAGAAGGTTGAGGCCGAAGGGTTGCCAGAGCCCAGCAGGTCGAGGCTGCGGTGGCCAGGAGCAGCCACTGCACTCCAGTCTGGGTGACAGTGAGACTCCAACTCAAAAAAAAGAAAAAGAAATATTAGGGGTTTAAAATAAGGCTGTCTAGATTTGAGCTCCAATTCTGACTCTTATTAACATACTAAGAAAGTCAACTATTTTTTCTGTGTCTCATTTCCTTCATAGTATAAGAAGAATAAAAATATCTAATAATTTGTAGGATTTTGTGGGAAACAAATAAGTTGATAAATGTAAAGTTATTTAAAAACTTTCCTGGAACAAAGTGAATGAAAAATTAATCTTACTGTTTTGCTAAAGAGTCACATCTATTGCTAACTATAGGTCTAGCTGTCTGGCTTTAAAACCATTTCAATTAATAGATTTTTAAAAATGAGGGGTCGGTATGGGTCTCCAGGATATCAGTTTTCTTTCCAACCATTGCCAATTCATTCTTACAAAGAAAGAGAAAAAATATGTGCTGGTAACTCACGACCAAAAACTCAACTAAGATAGGAATGTAGGAAAAGTTTTGTTTTGTTTTGTTTTGTTTTCCCCTTAATTCCTTATACCTTGAGATAACATGATGAGAGTTTTAGAGGTTGTCAGGTTGTCACTTACTATAAGACCCTACCATGGATTCTGTATACAAAGCAAACTCTAAATTGTTTAGCCTGAAACATTTGAAAGTGTGTCTTGTTCATAGATCAAACATAAAAGCCTAAGATCACTATCCATAGAAGCAATATTGGCATGTTTTCTTCAATTTTTATAAATAATTTGAGGAAAATGGTCACAGATACTGTTATCAATACTTAGTGCTTGGCCCAATATTTAGTACAACATTTCCCTTAACTAAAAGTAGTTACTAAATTCAGTTAACTTATAAGTTCTTCTCCCCAACAGTCCAAATCATTCTTAGGCAATAAGTAAGAATCTCAACTTTTTCAATTACTTTAGTGAAAGAAAGATAAGCTTGTAATGAAGGACAGATGGTTTTGAAAGTTTTTTTTTTTTTTTTTTGCATTTTTTAATTATGGGAAAATAGAAAATTTGGCCTTTCTGTGGCAATCTGTGGTGAAGTTGAAATGCTTTTCTCTTAGACTAACAAATAATTTTAAAAATTTTGTTATTTCTTTTATTTTAGAGTTGTGGGGTACCTAAGAGAATCTAATACATAAATGAGTTTCATGCAGGTGAAGTTCTGACTTCTAGCTGACTCTCCCCATGATAGTGGAGCTGGTAATAAGTGTGTTGCTGTGTGCCCACCTATTCATGATGGATGATCCTTGTAAGGTGTTGTTGGATGCAATTTGCTAGAATCTTGTTGAGAATTTCTGCTTCCATGTTCAACAGGGAAATGTCCTATGAGTTTCTTTCCTCATTGGGTCTTTGTCATTTTGTGGTGTCAGGATGATACTGGATTCTTAGAATGAGCTAGGGAGAATCCTTCTCAATTGCCTGGAATACTTTCAATAGGATTGGTTTTAGCTATTTGTATATCTTATAGTATTCAGCTGAAAAACCAGCTGGCCCAGGGCTTTTTTGGGCAGGGAGATTTCTTATAGCTCAATCAATTTCTTGGATTGTTATTGATCTATTTAAGATTTCATTTCTTCCTGTTTCAACTTTGGGAGATTATGTGATGCCAATAATTCCACCATGAAAAACTAGGTTTTCTAGTTTATTTGCATACAGGTGTTTAGCAATCTCTGATAATCTTTTAAATTTCTTCAGGATCAGTCATGACAATGTTTTTATATTCTGCTTTTGTCTTCTACAGAACTGTTGTCATCGCACTATCATCTCCTTTCTGTTTGAGGTTATCACATGGCATATCCAGCCATGTGTGTGGGAGGATAGTGCAATCCCCTGGTTTGTGTCAAATTCTCAGAAGAGCAAGGGTCTAAGGAGATGACACAATCTCTCCCTGATGTGTGGGTGTTAAGTTCTTTTAAAAAAATGTGGTTAGCTAATTTTTATTTGGTAGATTTTTGTCTTTGCATTTGTGTAGTGATCCGAGAGAGAGAGAGAGAGAGAGAGAGAGAGAGAGAGAGAGAGAGAGAGAGAAGGGGGGAGAAGGAAAGAAGAAGGTGGAGGGGGGAGGGGAGCAGAAGGCGAGAGGGAGGAAAGGGGGATGGGTGGGAGAGAAGGAAGGCGGGAGAGAGGGAAGAAAGCAGGGAGACAGGAAGGAAGGAAGGAGTAAGGGAAAAAAGAGGGAGGAAGAAAGCAAAAAGGGAAAAAAAGAAAGTCCATTTAAAATGGAAATATTTTAAAGGATCTCAATATTCTTGGGAACCTGTATCCTCACAAAGGACTCTTCTTCAGGTGACAAAAATGTTATATAAATCATTGGGGGAGATTTCAGTACACAAGCACTATTTTCAAATGTGTGTGCATGTGTGTGTATGTGTGTGTACATGTGCAAGTGTGTGTGTGATAGCCACTGAAGAAGCTGTGATATACATATACATATATTTGGAATAAAAAATACCTCTCAACAGATAGAACTGCTAAGCTGAGTAGAAAATACTATTCACTAAACTGCCTTATCAAAGTAGTGAAATTTATACCATTAATGCTTTGATGTGTTTTTAGGGAAAAATGCTTCAATACATTGGTCTAGGCAACCAATTTATGACTGAGACTTCAAAAATCACAGGCAAGAAAAACAAAAATAGACAAATAGGACTAAACGAAATTAAAATACTACACAATGAAGGCAACTAACGGAATGAACAGAAAACCTATTGAATGGGAGAAAATATTTGCAAATGATACATCTAGCAAAAGACTAATATCCAAATATACAAGAGACAAACAACTCAACAGTAAAATAATAAACAAAATAATAATCCCTTTAAAAAGTGGGCAAAGGACAATGAAAAGATGTTTCTCAAAAGATGACATACAAATGGTCAACAAATATATTTTAAAAGTTCAACATCACTAATTATCAGAAAAATGCAAATCAAAACCACAGTGAGATCTCTTACTCCAGTTAGAATAACTATTACTGAAAAGACAAAAACACACATAAAACAAAATAATAAAATAGCACATGCTGATAGGCTGGTAGGTAGCAACTCCTATACACTGTTGGTCGGAATGTAAATTATTGCAGTCACTATGGAAAACAGCATAAAGATTTCTCAAAAAACTAAAAAAAAACACTTGCTAACCAATCCATCAATCCCACTACTGGGTATTTATCCTAAGGAAAATAAATCAGTCCTAAGAGGGTAAATCTTATGTGTTATATCACACAAAGAGATACCTGTGCTCACATATTTATTGCAGCATTATCACAATACCAAGATAAGAAATTAACCTAAATGTCCATCAATGGGTTAATTAATAGATAAAATGGACATGTCTACATAATAGAATACTTTTCGGTCATAAAAAATAATGAAACCATTTCATTTGCAATCACATGAATGGAACTGAAGATTGTTATGTTAAGTGAAATAAACCAGGCACAAAAAGACAAATATCACATGTTCTCACTCATATGTGGAGGAGAATATGCTTATCTTATAAAAGGAGAGAATATTGGCTATTCATGCTCTTATTTGTTTCCATATGAATTTCTGTATTGCCATTTCCTCAGCAAAAGGAACAAAGTGGGAGGTATCACATCTCCAGACATTAAACTTTACTACAAGGCTGTAGTAACCAAAACAGCCTGGTACTGGTACAAAAATAGACACATAGATCAATGGAACAGAACAGAGATTATGGAAACAAAACTCAATTTCTCAACCAACTTATCTTTGACAAAGTCACCAGTAACAACCACTGGGGAAAGGAGACCATATTTAGCAAATGATACTGGGAAAACTGGCTGACCACATGCAGAAGACTGAAACAGGACCCCTACTTATCTCCATATACAAAAATCAACTCTAAACCAATCAAAGACCTAAACATAAAAGCTCAAACTATAAGAATCTTAGAAGAAAAGTAGGAAATACTCTTATGCACATTGGAGTAGACAACCAATTCTTGATCAAATCCCCCAAAGTGAATGCCATAAAAGATAAGATAGATAAGTGGTATCTCATCAAACTGAAAAGATTTTGCACATTAGAAGAAACTATTAAGAGAGTGGGAGACAACCCACAAAAGAGGAAAAAATATTTGCTAATTATGTATCTGACAAAGGCCTAACATCTAGGATCCACAAGGAACTCAAATGAACTGAAAGGAAAAAAACCCAAACAATCCCATTTTTTAAAAAAAAAGGGCAAAAGACATAAATGGACCCTTTTCAAAAGAATATATGCAAGCAGCCAACAGATACATGAAAGAATTCTGTTTCACCAATTATCAGAAAAATGTAAATCAAAACCACAATGGATACCACCTAACTCCAGTAAGGATGGCCTTCATCAGTAAATCAAAAAACAACAGTTGTTGATGAGGGGGTACGGAGAAAAGGGAATGCTTCTACACTGTTGGTGGGAGTGCAGGCTAGTTCTATGCTCTATGGAAAGCAGTGTGGCGATTCCTAAAACAACTAAAAATTGACCTTCCATACGATCCAGTAATACCTCTCCTGGGAATATATTTGAGGAAACATAAATCATTCTACCAAAAAGACACCTACACATGCATGTTTATAGCTGCACTATACACAATAGCAAATACATTTAACCAGCCCCAAACCACTAAAAATGAATGGGATAAAGAAAAATGTTACATATACACAATGGAATATTATGCAACCATAATTAAGAACACAATTATGGAATTTGCAGCAAATTGGATGGAGTTGGAGACGATTATACTTAGTGATCTATCACAGACTGAGAACTGAATACCAAATTATCTCACTCATAAGTGGGTCCTGAACATTAATCACATTAGCATAAGGGAGGGACCAGTGGCAGATGGACACTGCCAGAGGAGGGAGGGGCGCATAGCATCAAAAAGGGTACCTTGTCCTAAACCAGGGGAAGTGAGGGCCAGTTAGAAGTCCAAACTTCTGCCTGAGCCCGTGGGTTCAAGACCCACCTGGGCAGGCAAGACCTCATCTCTACAAAATCAAAAAATTAGCTGGGCATGGTAGCACGCGCCTATAGTTCCGGCTACTTGGAAGGCTGAGGTGGAAGGATCGCCGGAGCCCAGCAGCTCAAGGCTGCGGTGGCCGGGAGCGGCCACTGCACTCCAGTCTGGGCAACAGAGTGAGACTCCAACTCAAAAAAAAAAAAAAAGTCCAAACTTCACCAGCATGCAGCCTGCTTGTGTAGCTAATCCTGACTTGTACCCCATATACCTATAATAAAGTAAAATTTTAAAAATAATAATTTAAGTTTATAAAAGCATAATCTACTAGAGAAAAGGTTGAAGATAGCTTAGGACATAGAATAAACTGTTTCCTTAAGCATTTATTAAAAATAGAAAGTTAAACAATGCTAATCATATTCCAGACAAATGAACCACAATTACACATTTCAGACAAAAAAAAAAAAGGAGATTAGAATGATAGATACAAGAGGCTGGGAAAAGTGGATGGCTGGGGGCCAGGGATGAAGAGAGTATGTTGATGGGTACAAAAAATACAGTTAACTTATAAGTTCTATTGTTTGACAGCTAAGTAAGGTCAATGTATTGTATATTTCCAACTAGCTAAAAGAGAGTACTTGAAGTGTTGCCAACACATGAAATGATAAACATTTAAAGTGATGAATACCTCAAATACACTGACTTGATCACAACACATGTATTCCATAAATCTGTACAAATATTATGTATCAACAATAAACAACAAAAAAAAAATATAAATTATATAAACAACTATCATACATATTTGAAATATTTATAAACATTGTAAATAATGTAAAATGTCAGAGTTTATATTAATTGGAAAACATGACTTTTATTCAGAATAGTTCTATTTCTCAAAAAATATCCAATGATAATCATTATTACAATATAATAGTGCTTAGACTCGTGCTCAATTTCACAGAGCTTGTAAATTGTCAAGGTGGGAATTAAACCAGGCAATCTGTACTATTAACACTGATTAAGTAGAGGTTACCTCATATAGATTATTCATTATAAAAACCATTGAAACACTGTAAAATTATTTTGGCTAAGATTGTAATCCCTGGTATGATATGAATTTACATTTCTTGTAACTGTAAATGCATTGAATAAGTCCTAGAGCTCTACTGTACAGCATAGTACCTATAGACAACAATAATGTATTGTATATTTAAAATTAGCTAAGAAGGTAAAGCTTGTGTCATATAGTACAAAAATAATAATAATAAGTAAAAAGGGCAGGAGGAAACTTTTCCTAATAATGCATATGTTTATGGCATAAACCGTGGCAATGGTTTCACATATGTACACTTATCTACAAAGTCATTAAGTTGCATACATTAAATATGTATAACTTTTTATGCCAATTATACCTCAACAAAGTAGTTTAAAAAATGTTTAAGATTGAATTTATAAGTTCTGGTTCATTATTAAGTTACATCTATGCAATTTCAAATACTGAGAAAATGCAAGTTGTGAAAAATCCATTACTTTAAACATTGTTAAAAATGAGGATTCCTGTTAGGATTCTTATACCCAGGATACCCTCATATCCCTTGGGAGACTTTTTTTTGTGTTAATTTTCATTTCTTTCATGATTAAGTATGTTATTTCTTGGCTACTCTGATCTATAATTTTCTCTTAAAAGCTGCTGCTTCTTCTAGCACAAAGAGCCAAAACAAGAGCTATATTTATACTTCACCTGTCACCAATGTTCTCAAAGTTGAGGAACAGACTTAACACCTACAATATGCTGTATTTCTATCAACTAATTTATAAACCTGCTGTCATCTAACAGGAATATAGAAAAGAAGTCTAGATACATATTAATTCTGTAGCATAGTTATATAAATATAACCTGACAAAATTTACAGCTTTCCTTTGTTTCTACTATGATAAATTCCAATTTCAAATATACCACAAATGGGGGTTTAGATGTGAAAAATCAACCCTTTTATAGGGTAATTAAAGCATTTATTTTGTTCACTTCTCACTAACAGCCTGGAAAACAAAGTACTTTGAAACAAATAGTTCAAATTAATAAAATAAATATGCCACATTTTCTTTACCTTTTGTTCATCTGTCAGGGACATTTAGGCTGTTTCCATACGTTGGCTAGTGTGCATAATGTTGCGATGAACAAAGGAGCTCAGGTATCTCTTCAGAATCATGATTCCAATTCCTTCCAATCCCAGCAGTGGGATTGCTGGATCATATGGTACATACCACGATATATAATTTAGCCTTAAAAAAAGAAGTCCTACCATTGCAATAGAATGGCTAAATCTGGAGGACATTCTGCTAAATGAAATAAGCCAGATATAGATGGACAAACATGATACCACTTACATAAGAAATCTAAAATAACCAAATTCATGGAAGCAGAGAGTAAAAAAGTAATTGCCAGGGCTAGAAGGAGAGGGAAATGGAGATGTATTAATCAAAATACACAACGTTTCCATATGTACAAGTTGAATAAGTCCTAGAGATCTACTGTGCAGCATAGTACCTATAGATAACAATACTGTATTGTATATTTAAAATTAGCTAAGAAGATAAAGCTTGTGTTATATAATATAATAATAAATAAATAAATAAATAAATAAATAAATAAATAAATAAATAAAAAAGGGGAGGAGAAAACTTTTCCTAATAATGAATATGTTTATGGAGTAAACTGGTAATGGTTTCACATGTGCACATTTATCTACAAAGTCATTAAGTTGTGTACATTAAATATATATAGCTTTTTTTTTGGCCAATTATACCTCAATAAAGTGGTTGAAAAAGAAATGTTTAAGAAGCAAGTTAGTAAGAAGGGCATACCTAGTCACCTCAAACCAGCCCAAAGTAGATCAGCAGCAGAAGACAGCTACAGATAAGGTTAAAAAGTCTTGCGGACAGAATTAATTAGGAAGAGTCATGCAATGTATATTATTAAAAAATGATACCTGGGAGGAGTTACCACTTATGCGAAGTGACATTGTATTCCCTCTTCTGTGCTGAAATCTATATGTTATACTCTTTTGCCTTGCATTGTCTGACAGCTTGATTATGTGAAAGGAAAATAAGGCTTTAGAATGTGTTTGATCGGATTCAAAACCCAAGTTTGTTTTTTCTAGCTGTAGGACCTCAGATACGCTCTGTGCTAAATGAAGCTCCACATCTATAAAATTGAAAGAATGATTTAAGATGAGATAATATATTTAATTTGCCACATACTGTGCCTGCCATATAAAGAGCATCTAGAAACTATAGACCCTTTTGCTCCTAGTTTTGAGCTTACTAAGGTTAGGGGTCCTGTCATGTTGATTCCTGTTTGTATCCTAAAGGCTTGCACATTGACTGGCATGTAGTCGGCACATAACAAATATCTGTTGGCTAAATATATGATTCATTTGCCACTGCCTCTTACACCCATCAAAATGTCAGTTGTGAATTTGGTAGAACCAAAGAAATGGAGATCAGAAATATGTCTTAGTCCAACTCACCTTCCTGCAACTCATTCCTCACTTTCATTCCTGGCTTCATAAATTTCTCAACTTATGGTAATGGTTTCACATGTGAACACTTATCTACAAAGTCATTAAGTTGCATACATCAAATAAATATAAATATAAACTTGTCCCACTTAGACAAATAGCCTTAAAATCAAGACAGGCACAGTAGAACAGGTTTGCCTTACACTGTAGTTTGAAGATCGGCACTTAAAAACAAGAGAAAATGCAGCTCCCTAGGAAATCCCCTTCTCAAGACCCAACTCACAGATAATCTTGACTGCATGAGATTGGTGAGCCCAACATCAAGTCCACCCATAGAGAATAACTTTCCTCAGAAACAAACTTTGTCTAGAAACAAACTTAAAGTGTCTGTCACAAGTAATGACACAGGGCTAATTTCCATCTGCTAATTGCCTCGTGGCTCCCTGCTTTTTCTTCCTTGATGAGCTGATGTTTAGCTACATGAGTAAGCTTTCATTATATTTGCATGAAAAAAAGTTGCCTTTCAGTCATATTGAGATAATTTTCTTAAAGAAAATAGCAGGTAGAGAAGTAGACATTTAGCATCTGCATACAAGAACAAGAGCATTAGTGGTGAAAATCAAGCAGAACATTTTATGCAGCAGTGTGCTCATGACTGGAAGGACCTGAATTTAACTAAGTGGGAACAGGAGGCAGTCATTGTAATCATGGCTAAACTTAATTGGGTATCCACTGTACCATGTATTTTATATTCTTTTTTCTTCCCAGGGAAAAGGTATTAGTTTTGTTGCCCTCTATTGTTTATTAAACAGGCTTAGAGAATTTAAGAATCCAGTTTGCAATGGTCTGAATGTCTTTCCCCTCTAAAATTCATGTTGAAATTTAATTACCATCAATTGTAACAGTATTAAGATGTAGGACTTTAAATGGGTGATTAAGAGCCAGAGCCCTCATGGGTGGAATTAATACTGTTATTAAAGGACTAGGGTTGCCCACCTTTTGCCTCTTAACCTTTTGCCTTCTGCCCTGTGAGGTTTCAGCCTTCTTCCTTTCCAGAGGATGCAGCATGCAAGACACCAACTTGGGAAAAGAGAATGGCCTACCAAACTTGCTGGCAACTTGACATTACACTTCCCAGCCTCCAGAACTGTGAGCCAATAAATCAACATTTACAAATTACCCAGTCTAAGGTCTTTTGCTATAGAAGCACAAAACATACTGAGACACTAGCTAAAATATGCAATTCTTAAGTTAAGAATAAAAATATAAACCCACAGCTCCCAGACATCAAAAATCAATTATCTCGAGCACCAAGCTATATTGCTTCCTAATAGGAGGCTGGGGTACTTATGCATGCTTGAAACCAAAGACACTATTTTGAAAGAACTGAGGGGAGATGAACCTTATTATATTTTTATTATTACATAACTGGAAGGAGGGGGGAAGACAGCGAAAGAGAGAGAGAGAATTACTTGCAGTTAGTAAGACTAATATCCCCGGGGAAATAAAAAATTAGATTTGCTCAGGATCACGTTGCTAATTTTGGCCACTTATTCATCACTTCAGTCCTCATCTTCACAATGGATTCTGCTTTAAAAGTGCTTCATCTCCCCTTCCTGCTCAGTTTTACTCCATCATACCTAAACTGAGGAAAACAATGTTAATAATGTATCCATACATCTTTCTCCATGTGCATACAAATATATATAGGCATGATTACACAAGCTTGTGTGTTGGGAGTTAGCCTTGGAGGTTTGTTTGATTGATAAAGTTTAGGTGCGTTGAGAACCTTTGGTGGCAAAGTGAGTCCGGGTAGCTGAGGTCTTTTTGTTTTTTTGTTTTTGTTGTTGGTACGGTTGAAGAAAGGCCTCCAAGGCTGGCTCCCAACACTTGTGTGCAGTATCAAATATATCATCAATCCAAACTTTGGGTAAAGTCACTATTGCCACAGTCTCAACTACCTGTAATCTTCACCCATGGTACTAGTTCACCTGCTTTCTCCATAATGGAGTTTTGATTGGTTTACTGACATAAAGGTCACTAGACTGATCTCAATGTAGTGGGTTTTTAACCTTAGCTGTACATACAGAACACATGGGAAGCTTTATTTAAACAACCACCACCACCACCACCTAGCCACACCCCTGATAAATTAATCAGAATCTTAAGCGGTGGGACAATTTCAGGCATCAGTATTTCTTTAAAGCTCTGGAGCATAATTTTAATGCACAGCCAAATTGAAAACTATTTCCAAAAGGCTAGGTAGCTCAAACTCCATGTATCTTATTATTTTGCCAATGTCAATCAATATCCTCAGTATAGGTTTGTTGGCCAAGAGTACAGCAATGAAGTAGCAAGAATTGCTGTTACAATCTGTCTCAATTTTGACCTGTCATGACCTAATTTGGCCTGCACAAACCAAACTAATTCTACTAACACTGCAGAAAAAAACATTCAATTTGATGATGGATCCGGCACCTATGCCTCTAGACCTGTTTACCCAGGAAGTTAGTATTGAGGTCATTTACCCAAACATTGCCAAATCGACAAGCTGAGTTAGCAATAGTCAACTGAGGAGTTTGTGAAACTCTCCAGTCTTGCCTTCTGGTCATTCTGATTCTGCAGATCTAAGACAGGGCCCAGGTATCTATGCCTTTAAGGAACTATTCATCAGGGTTAATCTGATGTGAAGCCAGGTTTGAAAAACACATAACTAGTTGTTAGAGATGAAAAGTTATTTAAAATAAGTACAAAACATGGTCTATTTCCCCTACAAATTAAACACACATGTGTGAAGCATGGTCTTTTTTTCCCCCTACAAATTAAACACACGTGTGAAACATCTCAGGCATTTTGACCGGATAGGGTGAAACCCGGTGGAGGAAGGAAAGGAAGGAATTGAAATTACTGGGAACAAGCTATGTCTTATAAGCCAATTTACAGAAAGCAACAAAGGATGAAATATTCTAACACATAGGACTAACATATCCCTGAGAAGAGCTTGGGATTTACCCATAGACTGTAGATGCCATCAGGGATAAGTTGATAACAGAGGGCAGCAGAAAGAGGGCTATAAATAACATAACCTGATGAAAATCCAGAGCCACTGTGAGGTCAGAAACATAATTTTTCCTTTTTATGAGTATATATAAAAAAGTATACATAAGATAATTAAAATATACAAGACACTGTTAAAAATAAGAATGATGATTTATTTTCAAATTGGAGCCTACGTTATCTTGGGTACTCAAGATGGTGTCTAAATGCTTCATGCTTCTCTTTTGTTGATTCACTTCCTGCTTCTTTGTGCTTCCTTTTCGTGGGCTTTTTACTTTGGTGGACTTCATGTTTAAACTTTTGTGGGATCCAATCAGAATGGTAATTCTGTAAGTCAATCAACAAATAGGACATGCAAATGAAATGATTCTGTAAACCAATCAAACTGTCACATAGGTATCATATGGGAAAGCCTGTAATTTCTGCAGTATTCCTCCAATGAGAAACCAGGAGAGGAACTTTTGTTTTAGGAATAAAAGAACTGATTCTTCCTGCTTTGGTGTGCCTGGTCACCAGACACCCGATTTTGCAAGACCGTCATTAAAGTCTCGCTTCTGCTGCATGCCAGCCATGTCTGTGTCCATCCCTTGATTTTAAACAGGTAAGCTTGTTTCTCACAATACCAGTTTTTTTTTAAACTAACCTTTTTATAAAAACAAAATAACCAACACATAGATTTAAATTATTAAAATAGATCATTTTTGTTAGGATTAGAGAAATAAAAGAAGAAATTATTTTTCTCATGAGAAAAAAGTAAAACGCAAATGTATGGGAATCAGGGACAGAGCTTTTTTATCTTAATGAATAATTTTATCTTTGAAAGAAAAAGAAAAGAATAAACTTACTTCTTGAATCCACAGATATGTAACTTTTGTTTGTCTTGAATGAGAACCCAGTAAACTTTGTTAATTTGAACGATGAAAATAATTGTCTGTATTTAAAAAGTTGTACTTGAATGTATTTTGCTTGTAATTCTGAGTCTTCTCAGACAGGTGCTTCTTTGTTCTAGAGTTTCTGAAATTAGCTCATAATTTTAAGTGTTTAGAGAATAACAAGCTAATGTATGGTGTGTGTGAAGTTATTTCAAAAAAATGTCAACGTATTCTGAAAAGCAACTAGCTTTGAACTTAGATCATTCTTTTCTGCCTATACCTAAGTATACAATTATATGAGGAGAAAATAAAAACTACATATCCTTTACCATTATTCTGATTTCAGCAATTTTGTTTTGTAAAAACTTTTGAACTCTAGATTTACAATGTTTAGCATCTAGTGCAGATAAACTGACAAACTGTATTTCAGGAAAGTTCTAAAGAATAAAAGATAATGGTTCTGATGTC
Source organism: Cephalopachus bancanus (assembly GCA_027257055.1). Lineage (NCBI taxonomy): Eukaryota > Metazoa > Chordata > Mammalia > Primates > Tarsiidae > Cephalopachus > Cephalopachus bancanus. The sequence goes on from JAPVLO010000394.1 coordinate 1,376,576, forward strand.
TTAATGTCTTCAAACAATTTATTAGGACTTTTCTGAGGGAAATCAAATTTCAATCATAAGAGAATAAATTTGCCTTATATAATACTCATATTATAAAATCGATAATCTCAATATTATTAATTTAAATAAATGACAAAATGTAAATATTAAATGTGTGTGCTACTTCACCTAGATTACAAGTTATCTAAATTTTAAAGATTAATGAAAAATATTTATTTTTATAGGAATGTGGGAGAAGAAGAATTATTTTGCATATTCAGTCTGATACTAGCTGGTACACAGTGGTACAGATAAGTATTTGCTAAAGTACTAAAATATTTCCAAATGATTGATACAGTTCTGCAGTCCCAGGCACCAGGATCTTTACCCTTACCTAAACCTAAACCCAAACCTAAACCCCTATCACAATAGGAGTCTCTTGGACTTTGTTCTAGCATTGTGACCTGTGTCCATTCTGGTTGTCTAATACTTAAATAGCACCCTAGTGCACGTGTAAATATGTAATAATAAAGCAAGAAAAGAGTCTTTATTTAGAGAGAGAAGCAATTCAGTGAAATTAATAATCGTTCCAGGGGCCAGCTGTTCCCCTAGGTTTCCAGAAATACTTTAAAGACTGAATAATAAAGATCAGAAGGCATTAGACAACAAAGTGGAGAATGATCTGTGAAGCAAATGTATTTGCCTGAGAGTTTAAAAACAGTCATAGTTTTTGGCTCTGATACTGTAGCTTCCTCCTTTCTCACATGGGCTCAAATACATGTTTCTTACTTTGTGAATTTGGAAGAAGCATATTAATCCATACCTTCAATCTTCACTTTACGGGGTGTATTCTCACAAATCCAAGAAATGTCAGCACTACAGTGAGAAATAGAAATATTTCATTTTTGAAAATAAGCACATCCTTTGGATTCGTTGATCTGGACAAGTCCTTTAGTACTAAATCTAAAAATTAATTGATTTAAAATAATTATAAATTCTGTATTTGAAATCTGATCACCTATCAGTGATCTCAGTTGCCCTTAAAGTCAATATCATGCATCTGAATATTGAGAGACTTCTGCCTCCACAAAGCATCAAAGTCCTTAATGCTGGTAAATGTGTCATTTACTTTGTTAGCCCTGATCCCAAGTAAAATTATTTAACAGAAATACTTAAATCCATTAAAATGGAATTCCATTAATAGGTAATAGTTAATACTCAGTCTAGCTGACATTAAAAGTGCTTGAATTTCTTTACTTTGAAGCTTTATGAAGAAAACAAAAAAATTTAAAAAATTATTCATAAAAAGTTATATTTTGCTATGCACAAATAAAATATTTTATATATTTATACATATGTGGGGAGTAAAGAGAACAAGCAAAGGTTAAAAGAGCAGAGGAGATGTTAGTGTCATTTCTCAAGTTAACTTGCTTGATTTCAAACACCCTGAAGGTGAATACTGTGCCAGTTGACTACTCCGTATACCCTATATGTAACAACATTCTATAATTTGTAAATTCTCGGGTGTGTTTCCACTTACTGTTTGTCCACAACTCCCTACCCTGTCCATCTCCAACTGCCCAATGGTGGATCAGAATCAATAGAATGTTCTTTTGAGGCTGTGGTGCTGGGAAGTGGAGCTTCCATTGTTAAGTGGAGATGGGTCAACTCCCTCCATCTACTTGGTAAGGTATACAGGTCACTATTCCTTTTTGTATGTCTTTCCCATTTATAGAAGTCAGACTGTTGCTGCTACTTAGTTTTCTCTATACTGGAAAGGTCTATGGGAACAGATTAAGCTAGTCTTACAGATAAATTAAATGGTATACCCTTCCTTGAATATATCTCCTTTGCTCTGTATTTCTCACCATTGGACTGATAAACGAATGTGTGTCTAGGCAGAAAAGAGGCTCTTTATTGTAACCAATAACTGGAAAAATAAGAGTCTTCTTTATATTCTATTTTAGCTTATCAAGATAAAACACAAATTTAGAACAAAATTCTAATTATAATAAGGTTTATCTCTTGCTGGTTTATCTTGAAGATATGAAGAAAGGGAGAGATATGAGGCAGCAGAAAATTATTAGAGGACTCAGGATGTCAGCACCTATCTATAATCTAACCAGAATTTACATAGTTTAAAATTATGTTTCTTAGTCATCTTTCTTGGGTTGGATGCAACTACACTTACACGTAATCCCCAAGTTCACCAACCCAGTCAGCAGCATCAGGCAAAGATTAGCAGACTCACAGCAGCATGATATCACACAGGAGAGGGAGCTGGATTCCCTGAAGAAAGCCAGCAGAGGAAGGAGCAAATAGAACTGCTTTGTGCTTTTTACACTTTGGGTTGCTTATTGCTTCCATGAAGGAAGTTTCTAGATACTAAATTTCTCTCTTGCCTTTTCAAACCCCTTATTTAGAAAATGCCAAACAAGATATACAATGAGGATTTCACTATCAGTTCTCCTTCATTTCTTTCCCACTTTCTTTTCCTTTAAGAGTAAGTTTGTCCTAATTTTAAAGTTTTTGTTTTACATCATTATTCATCTTTCTTCTTCAAGTTTATTGAATTCATAAATGAGAGGCTATGAAAACTGCTTCTCTAGATGATGCTGGCTATAGGTGACTCAAGATTTTGAGATTACAGGTCTCCATAAGGCAGTGGTCTATCTGCCTTATAAGAGAGAATTCTTTTTTAAAAAGTAATTTTTATCAAAAATTACCATCTGTTATCTATGCTACTTTTAAATATAATAAATAATGAATTAATACTAAATGAAAAAGTGAATGAATGCAGTCTAAGCTACATAAAGCATAATAGACCAGGAAGCCAGTGGATAACTCCATAAACATCAGCATCCTACCTGTATTTTTAAAGATAAAAATCGTTCTTATAATTCCCTCGCCTTTCAAGTCCTTGATTTGGCTCCAGATAGCATTTAGCCCACTGTTGTACATACATTAATTCAATCTCTAGGTGCACTATAACATACACCGTATCCACACCTCCCTTTCCCTCAGAGATTAGAGTTAGAATTTTAAAATTATACAAAACGCGCCTCCCGCCGCCCCGGCGCTCCCGCCTCCCGCCGCCCCGGCGCTCCCGCCTCCCGCCGCCCCGGCGCTCCCGCCGCCCCGGCGCTCCCGGTGCCCCGGCGCTCCCGGCGCCCCGGCGCTCGGCCTGCGCAGCTCATCACAACCCGGCCTGAGAGGAGATCCACACAGATCGGCTTCTAGGAAGATCTGCAGGGATTTCTGCCAAATCTCCTGTGTCTGAGATTGTGCTGCTGGCTCGCGTGGGGCTTCTGTTGCCTGCTCGGAGGCAGGCAGCCATCTTGTTCCTGTCCGGCCCCACCCCCTCTGAGGCGAGCAGATGAGATAGCACCACCTGCTGGCGACTCAAGGTAACAACACTGAAACGGGAGAAATAAGCCTGATAAAGACATAGACCAAACCGCTGAAGGAAAGCTGACCTGAGCTGTCCTTCACAACATATCAGGGGCAATTGACTCTAACTGCAAACTAATTCACCGGCTTGAAAAGAAAACTACAAATCAGACCTGAAAGGACATTGGACTTAAACGAAAGGTCTCAGAGTGTGCTTCATTGACTCTATTAGTTTAATGACTTAATTCTATTCCTACAGTATTGTTCCCCTTTTTTCTCTTTTCCTTTTCCTTTTCTTCTCTTTTCTTCTGTCTGTAAACCATGTCTTTGTATAGAGGAACAACACACCAATAAGGTGGTTGGATAGCGGGTATGTTAGCATCACAATATGTTTTATTTGTGGTTGTATGCGAGTTGGTTCGACTGTAGCCGTGGTCCATCATTTTTAGTTGTTTTAGTATAGACCTCTCTCTCTATTTGTTGGCACACTCGTTAGTTTCCTCCCTTACTTCTCTATCTCTCCACTCCCCTCTTCAACCCACTATCTGCTCCATTCTCTCCCCCCTGCTAACCACATTTTATTTCAGGGAGTAAACCTACAGCCCCACTGCACGGACAGACTCCAGGGCAGTGGGAAGTGGGTTCCACATTATCCACACGCCTGTCAGCGAACAGCAGGACCTGCAGATAGATTTTGAATCACAGCTCTCCCCTTAAATACATCTCAAAACTGCAAAAAGGACCACCTCCAACCTACAGTGCAACTTCAAAATTGAACAAAGTAAGACGACATACATAAAGAATGGGAGATTGAATGAACAGAAGTAAAACCAGTCCCTTTACCCCTGAAAAACAAAATTAAAGAAGACGGTGATGTGGAGGGAAGGAAGAAGTAGGGAAGTGGAAACACCGCACAAATGAAGAAAAACCAAAAGAAGAATATAGGGCTTACACAGACCCCTGGGAGATCAGACAATAAGAAAACAGATTCTGGAACACAGACAATGAAGAGGCCCCAGAATGACTGGCTACATGCAACAAACCCAGACATCAAAACATTAATGGAGAGAATTAAAAAAATTGAGGAGAGACAAGAGGAAAATAGGAAGGAGCTATTGTCAGAAATGACAGCAGTAAAGAATACTGTGATGGAAATGAACAACAGACTAATAAGCATGGAAAGCAGAATCAGCCAAGCAGAAGAAAGAATCTCAGAGCTCGAAGACCAAAACACAGAACTAACCCAAACTGTCAAAAGCATAGAAAAGAAGCTCAAAAAGACAGAACAAAACCTGCAAGAGATGAATGATCACTTCAAGAGACCAAACCTGAGAATAATTGGGCTTCCTGAGGCAGAAAGAGAAACAGAAGCCACACTGGAACAAACATTCCATGAAATCATTCAAGAAAACTTCCCTCATCTCAGTAAAGATGAAAAAATTCAAACACAAGAGATTCAGAGAACCCCTGCAAGACAACAAACGAGAAGACCAACTCCCAGACACATAATAATTCGCCTAAACAAAGTAGCTATGAAAGGAAAAATCCTAAAGGCAGCAAGAGAAAAAGGCCAGACTACCTACCAGGGAAAACCAACCCGAATAGCAGCAGATTTATCCACAGAAACCCTTCAGGCCAGGAGAGCCTGGAGCCCTATCTTCAAAGTACTAAAAGAGAAACAATTTCAACCAAGAATAACCTACCCAGCTAAACTAAGCTTCATTAGTGAGGGAGAATTAAAATCTTTTCCAGACATCCAATCCCTAAGAACCTACGCTGCCACCAGACCACCGCTACAAGAAACACTCAAGAAAGTACTGAACACAGAAGAAAAAGAAAAAAGAACATCAGCATTCTTCACAAGAGTACAGGCAAAAGATTAAAAACACACCGGAACCAACTCCAAAACCCAAAGAAAGACAACAAATAAACAGTAACAACTCTGTAAGAACCTTATGACAGGGATCAACTCTTGCATTTCAATTATTAGCCTAAATGTGAACGGACTAAATGCACCACTGAAAAGACATAGATTGGCAAAATGGATAAAATATCATCAGGCAACAATCTATTGCCTTCAAGAGACTCACCTCACTAGAAAGGACACCCACAGACTCAAGGTAAGAGGATGGGAAACAGTCTTTCAGGCGAACGGAATACAAAAGAAAGGAGGAGTAGCCATCTTAATTTCAGACAAAATATCCTTCAAACTATTAAAAATCAAAAAAGATACAGAAGGTCACTACATAATGATAAAAGGTTCAATCCATCAACAAGAAATATCTATCCTAAACATATATGCACCCAACATAGGTGCACCAACCTTCTTAAAGCAACTTCTTGGAAAACTAAAGAAAGATATTGACTCTACCACTATCATAACTGGGGACTTTAATACCCCACTCACAACCCTAGACAGATCATCAGGACAAAAAATCAGCAAGGAGATCCGGAACCTCAATGTGACCTTGAACCAAATGGACTTAATTGATACTTACAGAACACTCCATCCAAAGACCACAGAATACACATTTTACTCATCACCACATGGAACATATTCTAAGATCGACCACATACTCGGCCATAAATCAAGTATAAGCAAATTTAAAAGGACCGAAATTCTACCAAACACCTTCTCGGACCACAGTGGAATAAAAATAAATATTGACACCAACAAAGTCCCCCCAAAACCCACAAAGACATGGACACTAAACAGCATGATGCTAAACAACTCCTGGGTCAATGACGAAATCAAAACAGGGATCAAAAGATACCTGGAAACAAATGAAAATGAAGAAACATCTTACCAAAATCTCTGGGATGCCCTGAAAGCTGTAGTAAGAGGGGAATTTATATCCCTACAAACACACATGAAGAAAATGGAAGGAACAGAAATTCACAATCTAACAAGCCACCTAAAGAAGCTGGAAAAGCAAGACCACAAAAACCCTAATTTCAGCAGAAGAATCCAGATCACCAAAATAAAAGCCCAAATCCAGGACATAGAAGACAAAAAGATAATTGAAAAAATCAATGAAACAAAAAGCTGGTTCTTCGAAAGAATAAACAAGATCGATGGTCCCCTAGCTAGACTGACCAAGAAAAAAACGAGACAAAAAACAAATAAGCATAATCAGAAACACAAAAGATGAAGTCACATCTGACCCTGAAGAAATACAAAAGATCATTAGAGACTACTATGTACACTTGTATGGAAACAAACTTGAAAACCACAAGGAAATGGAGGACTTTCTGACATCACACAATCTACCTAGGTTGGAACAAGAAGAAATTGAGTCCCTAAATAGACCAATTACAATCAAGGAAATCGACTACGTAATAAGAAAACTTCCTACAAAAAAAAGCCCTGGTCCAGATGGCTTTCCAGCAGAATTCTACAAGACATTCAAGGAGGAGCTGATACCAATCCTACTGAAGGTATTCCAGGCGATAGAAAAAGATGGAACTCTCCCCAAATCATTTTATGAAGCCAACATCACACTGATACCCAAGCCAGGTAAAGATCCAACAAAGAAAGAGAACTACAGGCCAATATCTTTGATGAACATAGATGCTAAAATTCTCAACAAAATCCTAGCAAACAGGATTCAACAATACATCTCAAAAATCATTCACCATGACCAAGTAGGCTTCATTCCTGGCATGCAAGGCTGGTTCAACATTCGTAAAACCATAAATGTAATTAAATACATCAACAGATGTCAAAACAAAAACCACATGATCATATCATTAGATGCAGAAAAAGCTTTTGATAAAATCCAGCACCCCTTCTTGATAAAAACCCTTGAACATCTAGGCATATGGGGAACATACCTCAAAATAATAAAAGCCATCTATGAGAAACCTACAGCCTGCATACTCCTAAATGGACAAAAATTGGAACCAATTCCCCTGAAAACTGGAACTAGACAAGGATGCCCACTCTCTCCCCTCCTGTTCAACATAGTATTGGAAGTCCTGGCTAGAGCAATCAGAGAAGACGAGGCAATCAGAGGTATTCAAATAGGAAAAGAGGAAGTCAAGTTATCTCTCTATGCAGATGATATGATGGTGTACCTTGAAAACCCAAGAGAATCTGTTAAAGGCCTCCTTACATTGATAAAGGCCTTTGGCAAAGTCTCAGGATACAAAATAAATGTACAAAAGACAATCGCATTTCTCTACACCAATAATAAACAAACAGAAACCCAAATAAAAAACACAATTCCATTCACAATAGCCACAAAAAAAATGAAATACCTTGGCATCTTCCTAACCAGAGACGTGAAAGACCTTTACAATGCAAATTACAAAACACTGCTCAAAGAAATCAAAGCTGACATGAACAAGTGGAAAAATATCCCATGCTCATGGATTGGAAGAATCAACATTGTGAAGATGTCCATCTTACCTAAGGCAATCTACAAATTCAATGCAATACCCATTAAATTACCAATAACATTCTTCTCTGACCTAGAAAAAACAACACAGGAATTCATATGGAAACACAAACGTCCAAGAATAGCCAGAACAATCCTCAGCAAAAAAAACAAAGCAGGTGGTATCACAATACCAGACTTCAAACTTTACTATAAAGCTACAATCATCAAAACAGCTTGGTATTGGTACAAGAACAGGCATATAGATCAATGGAACAGAATTGAGATTCCAGAAGCAAAACCTCAATTCCTCAACCAACTCATCTTCGACAAAGCCCCCACCACCTACCAATGGGGTGAGGAGAACCTATTCAGTAAATGGTGCTGGGAAAACTGGTTGACCACATGTAGAAGATTGAAACAGGACCCCTATCTATCCCCATGCACAAAGGTTAACTCCAAATGGATCAGAGACCTAAATGTAAAACCTCAAACCATAAGAACATTAGAAAAGGAAGGAAATACTCTCATGGAAATCGGAACGGGCATCCAATTCCTGTACAAAACCCGAAACCCACAGGACTTAAGAGAGAAGATAGACAAATGGGACCTTATTAAACTGACAAGCTTCTGCAAAGCCAAAGAAACCATCAAGAGAGTAGGGAGACAGCCTACAGACTGGGAAAAAGTATTTGCCAACTCTAGGTCTGACAAAGGCTTAACATCCTGGATCTACAAGGAACTGAAACGTACTGAAAAGAAGAAAACAAGCAACCCCATTATAAAATGGGCAAAAGATATGAACAGACACTTCACAAAAGAAGACATTCGAGCAGCCAACAAACACATGAAGAAATGCTCAACCTCACTAATCATCAGGGAGATGCAAATCAAAACCACACTGAGATATCACCTAACTCCAGTCAGAATGGCAATTATCAACAACTCAAAAAATAACAGCTGCTGGAGAGGCTGTGGTGAAAAGGAAACACTTCTACACTGTTGGTGGGAGTGTAAGCTAGTGCAACCTCTGTGGAAAGCAGTGTGGCGATTCCTGAAAGCTCTAAATATTGACCTTCCTTATGACTCTGCAATCCCCCTACTGGGAATATACCCTGAAGAACACAAATCACTCTATAAAAAAGATACCTGTACACGTATGTTTATCGCAGCGTTATTCACAATAGCAAGAACCTGGAAACAACCATGCTGCCCATCAAAAGAGGACTGGATTAAAAAAATGTGGTACATATACACGATGGAATACTACGCAGCCATGAAAAAGAACAAAGTCATGGATTTCGCAGCTACCTGGATGGAACTAGAGTCTATAATACTGAGTGACCTCTCACAGAAGCAAAGATCAGAATATCACATGTTTTCACTCATATAATGGACCTTGAACATCCAATGTAATACTATAAGAAAATGACTGATGGTACTGGGAAATTATGGGGGGGGGATGGGATTAACAGTAGCTAATATCTATCTGGGACTGGGAAAACACCTCTTATCAATAGGGTGCCTGAATGAAACGTAATTGTACACCTAACCCTTAACTGTACCCTACAAAACGATAATAAAAAGTACTGATTATAAAAAAAAAAATTATACAAAACAAGCCAAAAATGTGTAACCGCCTTTAGTAGACCCATGCAAATTCTATTCCCATGTCTCTTTTATATCCTCCCCACATCTGACAAATCACACATACAATAAAAATAAATCTTGAGAGCAGGAAGCAGCTCACATGATCCAGGACAATCTGAATTGTTGACAAATCTCCTGAAAGTAAGGAATGCAGTTGTATATATTAAATCAGCTTCTTGGACACGGAGACTGGTATTTTTTCCAAATGGGTGTAGGGAATGAGCTGAAGTCAAGAAATGAGCCTGGACTCCACCATATACCAGTATTATGAATTTGGTTAAATCCTTTAATTTCTTTCAACCTCAGGGATAAAATACAAATATTATTCTAATATTATTGTGAATTCAATTTACAATTATATTTTGACAAAAATATAATTTATGTGAAATACTATATATTGTTATTGATCCAATATTACAAATTATACTTGGTACTTCAACCACCGCTAAATGTTTAAAAAACATTTATAAAAAAGAAAGTAGCTTTTGTCCATTTCTGATTCAATCATCCTCCAATTTTTCTCTTCAGTTACACCATGTAAAAGAAAAATTTCCTCCACCTTCTCTATTTTAGGAGCTTCCAGTTCAGTTCCTAAAATAATATTCCCCAGCTTCTCTCACAAAGGTTAAATATCAAGGATTGTATTTATAAAAAGAAATCTCTTACTCCCCAAACAAAACTCTCTGGCATGTCCAGTCAAAATTTTTCAGTACAACACAGAGCTTCATAAAATGCAGCGATATTACAGTACTTACTTGGTTTCTGAAAGTCACATATTTTCTACTCAAATATTGGAAACACTCACTATACTACTATATACCACACAACGATTTGTCTCCATTTTAGAAACTCCACAGAACACATCTTTTTAGCATCGGTATCAAAGTCAGCACCTTAAAGCATTTAACACTTATGTATTCCCCCAAGGACAGATATGATGAGAGAGTAATGTCACCACAAATAAGGTCAAAAAGGTGACAACATATTTGGCTGAAGACGGAGGAAAGAAGCCAGGAGCCAAGGAATTTGGGCTAGAAGATGTGAAGGTAATTAGGAAACATTATTTCATAGAATCTTTAGAAAGGAGTATGTTCCTGCCAACAGCCTTGATTTTAGCCCCATGACGTCTATGTGAGACTTTTAATCTGCAGAGCTGAAAGGTAATACATTTATGGTAATGTGCAAGAACTCAAGAAAATATTTAGGGTTTACACATGAGCAAAAGAACTTAGGAATCTCCTCTAAAACCCTCCTTTGGGGTAAAGCATAAGAAAATTCACTATCATGTCACTTTTTCATTGTTATCAATACTTCATGTTTCATTGCCTGATATAGTCCATTTACCAGAGTCAACTATGATAATCATTTTTTTACTTGGGCTAAGGCAGAAAGAATCTCCTTTAAAGCCCTCCTTTAGGATAAGGGAAATCTCATTTATAGTCAAGTTTAATAGCTATTAATTTCTTCTCCTTGCCCCATTACCAACACCACATCTCTCTGGCATGGACCACATTTGAATTTCTTATAATAGCAGCCAGGTGTGTAAGCTGAAGGTCTGTTCTTAGGGGGAGAATTTGTATAGGATTCTTGTTTTCACATGGTTGAGGAGTGATTTATGGTCCACCTTTGTGTGAAGATTCTCTTAGTCAAAGGTCTCCACAGTGACACACACCTACCTCAGAGGTGTAAAGGAGGGACAGAAAAGCAATGCAATACTATACTCTTGAGTAACATTTATGCATGATCTCTAAACATAAATAAACATGTTGTTTGTTTATTTTTTTTCAAACCGATGAAGTGCTCGATCAAAAGAAGAATGTCCGAAGGCTCTACATCATATATAAACAAAAATTCACTATAAATATGTGCAAATAAATACTCCATCTATGCTGATGTTCACTAATTTAGGTAAATGAGGAAAAGTCAAATAAGTGATCACAAAAATAAGAAAGAGGTTTTTATATCTCTGCTCTGGTCTTTCACTTACATCATACTTTGCAAAGGCTGAGTTTTTGTTCTCATTTTCCTGATTCTTTCACATATTTTAAAGTTCTCTAAGAAATTCTTTAGCCTCTTTCTATCTTTCATGAAATAATGCTCAAGTAAAACAATGATTTTTTAAAAATCTCAGGATTAATCTAAGAGGAAGATTAATTATAGCTCTTACATACTTGCCACTATTTGAACCTAAAAGACTGTAACATCTAAAATTAGTGTATGATTTTATTAATTTATGTTACTGTATTTACTTTTTCTTCCTTAAAAACTTCCAGCATCTCTATAGCTCATTTTATTAGTTACACTATTAAAAAAAAAAAAACCTCCACCTTGTTGCAGGCATCTACCAAGTTCTAGGACATTCTTCCACCATTTTTTCAACTATCATTAATCTTGTTTTCATGTAGTTTTATCATAATTATCAATGATTTCAATGCCCCGAGTTCTCTGTTCTTGAATTTACCTTCCGTAATTGTCCACATCCACAAATCAGCCACTCACTACATAATCATACTTTGGAGCTCTGCTGCTCCTATAGTAGTCACTAAGCACACATGGTTATTTAAACTTAAATTAATTAAAATTAAAAATTTTCCAAGTCACACTAATATAGCTCAAGTGCTCAATTGCCACAGGTTGCATTGTTTATGGAATTTGTACAGATAAATAATATTTCCATTACCACGGAAAATTCTATTGGACACTGCTGAGTCAGAGTCCAGCAAATTATATTTCCAATACGAGCGACTCCTCCATTGTCTCAGTTTCAGATAATCTACTTTCTGACCCCCAACTCCTATCTTTCCAGCCCACTCCCTCTAGTGATTTTATGACTTACAGTAGTTTGATGCCCACTGATATGAATTCATGAATCACACCGCTTTTTCATTGTTACCAATACTTCATGTTTCATTACCTGGTATAGACCATTTACCAGCGTCAGTTATGCTAATTATTTTCCTACTTATAGCTACAATTTTCTTGCTTATCTCTCCATTCATCATAAGCATCTGAAAAGTGCTGCCTGGTCAAATTCAACTCTACCTGCTCTACATTTACTTACAAGTAGCTGAATCTGCCCTTATTAACTAGTCTTATTTTACATTCTGAAATTATAACTTTCCAACACTATTCAACTTTTTCTGCTAAACCCTAGATTATTTTGAATCTCTGTTTCTCAACTCATAAAAGGTTTATTTTTTCTTTCCTCAAACTCAACTGTTGACCTTTCTATTATCTTTAGAAAATTTTTTTAAAAAAGCTTTCAGAAGGGGGTCTTTTCTGTTCCACCAACCAATTATACAAAAACAACTGTATCAGTACGTAGGCAGAATCCCTTTCAGCAATGATTAGGATATATCACCTCCCGTCTATGATCAATCTTCATCTGTACATTGAAGTACATTGTACTTCATCTACCTACTGAAAGATTTTTAATTTGCAATTTTCTCTCTTGTATCATCAATTTTTCTAGTTTTTCATTCTACTTGTTCACTCAGCTTAACCTACTAATATATATCTTCCATTTAAAAAATAAGCCAAGTGTCTCTTGTTCACTACTTCACACATATACGTAATCACCCTGTTTCTCTAATTTTCTTAATACCAAAAGGGTTCAAAAGCTGTCTGTGCCTGCTGTCCTTTCCACCTTTTCTGAATCTACTCCAACTAGGCTTTTCTCCTCACTATTTCTATAAAAACATTCCTGTCAAAGTCACCGTTTACCTCCATATTAACATATCCAATGGCTATTTCTCAGGATTCATATTACTTTATAAGTAGCTTTTGACATAATCGATTATTCTCTTTTCATAACATACTTTTTCTCTAAAATACTTTGTTCCCCAGGAACCCATTCTTTTGGTTTTCCTTTTACTTCACTCACTACGCAATTCTCCCTCTGATTCACTGATTCTCCCTCAACTGAATTCAAAATGTTGTGTCCCAGAATTCAGTTCTTGGCCCTCTTTTCATGTTTTACCACCTCTGGATGAACTCTTGTAGCTCCACGGCTTGAGGTAAAACTACATGATGATAATATCCAAATTTAGATCTCAATGTCAGCGTTTGATCTCCAGGACCACAAGAGAGGTATCCCCCCACAAAAAGTGGAATTTCTTTATAAAAATTGTGTATTTACTCTTACATGTTTAAATTTCAGTAACCTTCAAAGTACTCTCCATTTGATGCGATACACCTTTCGAGCTGCTTTTTTCACTGCTCAAAACAGTTTTTGAATTCATTAATTTTTTTTTTTTTTTTTTTTGAGTTGGAGTCTCACTCTGTCGCCCAGACTGGAGTGCAGTGGCCACTCCCGGCCACCGCAGCCTCGACCCGCTGGGCTCCGGCGATCCTTCCGCCTCAGCCTTCCGAGTAGCCGGAATTACAGGCGCGCGCTACCACGCCCGGCTGATTTTTTGACTTATTGTAGAGATGAGGTCTCGCTGCCCAGGCGGGTCTCGAACCCGTGGGCTCAGGCAATCCGCTCACCTCAGCCTCCCAAAGGCAGGGGATTACAGGCTGAGCCACCGAGCCCGGCTCATTAATTTTTATGCCTCTTAGTGCGCTGTTCTTTGTTTCATCTCTTCCATATCAGCAAAATGATTCCTTTTTGAGGACTTTTTTTAATCTGGGGAAACAAAACAAAAGCTGCAGGAGGAGAGATCCAGTGAACAGGGAGGGTAGGGCATGGGGGTCGTGCCGTTTTGGGTCAAAAACTGCCAAACACTCAGCGCAGAGTGGGCAGGTGCATTGTCATGGTGGAAGAATCAGTCACCTGTTTGAACACAACTCAGAACATTTCTTCCACATATCGTGACACAACCTTCTCAAAACGTCCAGATAAAAACTTTGCTTGACCATTTGATCCAGAGGAACAAATTCTGAGGGTACTACAAGGGGTCTGCACTCCAAAAGATAATTCCAGATTTTTGGATTCTTGGGGCAGTCCCCCTTGTGTATCTAACTGGATTCTTGGCATATCTATTATAGGCTTTTCAAACTTAACACATCAAGGAATGAGTAACCCTTCCCAAAATGTTTCCCATCTCAATAAATGAACATTCTATACTTATAGCTCCTCAGTCAAAATCTTGGAATTACTTTTGACTTTTCTTGATTTGTCACATGAATTAACTTAATCAGAAAATACTGTTCACTGCAGAAAATTTTTTTAAAAAGTCATTAAATATGGAAGTGTTGATTTAGAAAATATTAAAAGAAATACAAAGTTAAAATTACAAGAAGTTATATTCTCACTTTTTCAACAACCATTCGATCCCCACATGTTATTCCTATTTCAGAGAACACTTTTTTTTTTGAGTTGGAATCTCACACTGTCACCCACGCTTGAGTGCAGTGGCATGCTCACAGCCACCGCAGCTTTGGCCTGTTGAGCTCAGTTGATTCTTCCACCTCAACCCTTCCAAATAGCTGGAACTATTGGCATGCGCTGCCATGCCCAGTTTATTTTTTGATTTATTGTAGAAATGAGGTCTTGCTAAGTTGTCCAGGCTGGTCTCGAACTCCTGAGTCCAGGCAATCCTCTTCCTCAGCCTCCCAGAGTGCTGGAATTACAGCCTTGAGTCACAGCGCTGGGACTTAGGGAACACTTTTTTAAAAGAGGGGCCTAAATTGGATAGTACCTAGGGAATGACGAGAATGGGAATTAATTCAGAATTATTTACCAAAAAAATAAGGAAAAATGAATATTAAACCAGACTTCAAAGAAAGAAAGACTTACAGAAAACAAAAATAAGGTCTTCAAGAAAAAAAAAAAAAAAAAACCAAAATAAATAAATGGCCACAAGGGGGAGACAGAGGATGAATACAGGAAGGAATTAATTTTACAATGTAACAAAATATCCTGATTAAAAGAAAGAAGTAAGAAGGCAGACTGATTGATTTGAACTGTGGATCAACACTTTTTCTGTGACTTTTTGCAAGTTACCGAAACTTCGTGCTTTATTTCTCTTGTTAGTAAATCTGGCATAGTATAGTACCTACCACAAAGATAATTGATAAAAAACAGATTCAACAATAAATAGCAGCTGACACATTATTATAGCAGAAGTAAGTTTGAACTTTTCTGAATGATCTAAAAATAGAAGAAACCTGTGCAATTGCCCAAGAACTTACAGCGAAGGTTAAACAAACCAACCTCAATAAACACAACGAGAGACTGCCCCAAGTCTGTCCAGTTGAGCTCTATCACATCATTTTTCTTCCTTCTTAGCAATTATTATGATGTGAGATTATCTTGCTCTTTGATTTCAACACTTCTTAACTATCTGTGTTTATCACCTGTGACTATAATATAGGCTCAATAAGATCACAATTCTTGTATGTTTTATTTTCCACTTGATCTCTGGAAAAGAGAATCATGCCCAGAATACCCAGGGAAATCAATAAATGTATGTCCAAATAATTGATTAATTAGTTTTCCCTACCATGTGGTTTTATAGTAATTTTAATAGAAGGTACAATACCTTATGTCTTTATAAATTGTGAAATGAATTCTCAATTCAAATATGCTGATCAATTTCCTTTCTCTCATTCATACCAGTTTTCAAACGTCCAAGCTTTTATTTAGATGTTTGTGCCTCCTGATAAACATTGCCTTCTTATTGTTCTTTTCATGCAATCTTTGCTTTTATGTCAAATATTAACCCAAATTTTACTTACTCCATTTAATCATTCTTTAACTTTTTATTTAGATATGCTTTGTATGCATATGCCTGCTAAACTTAGTAGTATGGATGAAGTCTAACACATTTTTCCCTTCATTTTCTCTACTCTGGGTAACAAAATGTTCTGCCACAGTTGTTGTCTGAGAGTTATTCATGGTTTAGATCATTAACTTTTAATAAAGGTCATTATACTTCGTAGCCCACATGTTTAAACTTTCTGACATGAAAAAGAAAAACATCAATTTTGCTTTTTATGACAAAATGTTCATACCCTTTTTCAAAAAAACATTAATAACTATGCGAGTGGAAAGCTTGGTAGATCCAAAGTGAACCGACAATTTCAATGCTGAAAGTTGAGAGAGGGAACAGGATATCACTGATAAACTCACCTAATGCTTTAGCTTAAGGTGATGGGTGGTGTACATGAAAACGTCTGTAAAAAGCTATCATCTACTTTAAAAGTGCTTGCTTCCTTTTTTTTTCCAGTTTTGAGGCATTATTATAGCATCCATAGGAGTCAACATTTTCTTGTTATTTTTATCTTCTACACATCCACTAGTCATAATTGTATATTGATCAGTCTTATCCTCATTGTCATATATTCTGCTAATTTCCATTCTTATTTCATGTATTCCTTGCCATCGTGATCCTAGTGTCTTTTATCCATTCTTCAGCCAAAAATGGATAATGGAGTCTGGAGAATATTTACATTTGAAAGATATCATAATGTAGTGGAAAGAATTTGGAAACTGGTAGATGGTACTACGTTTTACAAGAAAGCTGATCATTAAAAAGTCCCCCAAATCTCTCCCACATGTGTAAAATAAGGATGATAATGCCCATCATGCACATATTCATTTACTTATTCAATAAATATTCATTGGGTAGTACGGCGAGTCCTCTCTTAAAATCATCCATAGGTTCTTTGACATTGTGACTTTAACCAAAATGAAATAGAACAAAACCAACTTATACTGCTTATTTCTAGTCATAAAAATTACCACATTTCTAAATAAAGACTCAAAACACTTATAATATTTGACATTGAAATAAATGTGAGCTATATACACATTTAAGAAAAATTAATATAAACAAGTAAGATAATTATTTGCCCAGTTTCTAGTGAATTAGTCATAGTGGTGACGGATTAAGTCAAGGAATAAATACTTGCAAAGCAAAAATTGTGAGGAGCACCTCCTCCCACCATGCAGCTCAGCAGTAATCGATTGCAAATATGACAGGTTGGCTGAGAACTTTCCTACTGTATTGCTTATTTTCATACATTTGTGTAACTATTTGCTATTATACAATCTTATTTTATGATCATTTGTATTCATTCATTCATTTATATATTCATTTTCCGACCTGTTGATTCCAGTTCAGGATCATTGCCCACAAGTGTCTAAAGCCTATACCAGCAACTAAGGGGCAAGGCCAGCCCTGCCATGGCCAGGACAGCAGCCCATGGGTGGCTCATACTCACACACTTACACTGGGACCCTGTAGACATGTCAGTTCTCCTAACAAGCACTGTTTTGGGGTGTGGGAGGAACCTGGAGTGCTCCAGGAAACACACAGACATGGAGAGAACATGAAAGTTCCACACATGGCCCTGACTGAGAAGAAATTTCTCTCTTTTTTTTTTCATCGTCAGTGTTATAACAAAACTTTGAAGGAAACAATGTTATTCAAGGACCTTCTATAATTCTATGTGGTTACTATTTTAGGGCCATGGAAGGTGTTCTTCTGAGGACAAATTACAAAAATTTAAATATACCAGATAACTCTGTGTGTGTCCGATGGCAATCTGTGTTATGAAAAGAGTGAAGCAAGGAAGAGGAACAAGAATGTAGGCTGGTGTGTAGTGGGGTGGGGTAAGATTATGTGAAATATTTTAAAAATTACAGTTAGATAGCTAACATCTAAAACTCTTTGTTTCATAAGGCTAAAGTCATGGTTTTCTCCATGAACACTCAGCACCAATTTCAGTGTCAGAAACATAGTTAATATTCGTTAAATATTTGCTTTAAAATAGATCATTTATTTAAAAGTGTGCCTCCACAGACTCAAAGTTAAAGGTTGGAAAATGAGTTTACAGGATCACAAAAGAAGGCAGGAGTTGTGATCTTAATATCAGACAAAATAACCTCTAAGCTATCAAAAATTTAAAAACATACAAAAGGACACTACATAATGATAAAAGATTCAATCCGTCAATAAGAAATATCCATCCTAAACATACATGCACCCAACACAGGAGCACTAGCATTTATAAAGCAACTACTAAATAAACTAAAGAAAGATATTGACTCTAACACTATTATAGCAGGGAACTTGAATACCACTAACAGCCCTAGATTGATCATCATGGCAAAAAATCAACAAGGAGATCCAGAACCTAAACTTGACACTTGACCAAATGGACTTAATAGATACCTACAGAATATTCCCCCCAACAACCACAGAATATACATTCTACTCATCACCACATGGAACATACTCCAAGACTGATCACATCCTTGACCATAAGTCAAGCATAAACAAATTCCATAAGGTTGAAATCTTGCCATGCACACTGTCAGACCACAGTGGAATAAAAATAAATATCAATACCAACAACATTAGACCACAAAGACGTGGGCACTAAGCAACATGATGCTGAACAAGTACCAAGTCAACACTGAAGTCAAAGCAGAAGTTAAAAGATTCTTGGAAACAAATGAAAATGAAGAAACATCTTACCAAAACCTCAGGGATACCAAGAAATCAGTTCTAAGAGGGGAATTTATTTTTCCATGAACATACATCAAGAAAATGAAAGTTCACAAGTTGAGAGCCTAACAAATCACCTATGGGAGCTAGAAAGAGACCACCAAAATCCCAACTTTAGCAGAAGAATCCAAATCACCAAAATAAGAGCCCAAATATGGGACATAGAAGACCTAAATATCATAGAAAACATCAACAAAACAAAAAGCTGGTTCTTTGAAAGAATTAATAAGATTGATGGCCCCCTAGCCAGAATGACCAAGAAGAAGTGAAAAAAAAAAGCCCAAATAAGCACAATCAGAAATACAAAAGATCAAATCACAACTGATCCTGAAGAAATATAAAAGATTATCAGAGATTACTATGTACAACTATATGGAAACAAACTTGATAACCTAAATGAAATGGAGGGCTTTCTGACATCACACAACCTCCACAGGTTGAAATAAGAAGACATTGAGACACTAAATAGACCAACAACAACCCAGGAAATTGACTCTGTCGTACGAAAACTACCTATAAAAAAAAAGCCCTGAACCAGATGGCTTTCCAGCAGAATTCCATAAAATGTATAAAGAGGAACTGATACCAATCCTTTTGAAAGTATTCCAGGCAATTGAGTGGGATGGAATTCTCCTCAAATCATTTTACGAAGCTAACATCACACTGATACCCAGACTGGGTAAAGATCCAACAAAGAAAGAGAACTACAGGCCAATATCCCTTATGAACATAGATGCATAAATCCTCAACAAGATTCTAGCAAATCGGATCCAAAAACACATCTCATCAATCATCCACCATGACCAAGTAGTCTTCATCCCCAAGATGCAGGACTGTTCAACATTCACTAGACCATAAATGTAATTAAATACATCAACAGATGTAAAACCAAGAACCACATGATTATCTCATTAGATGCAGAAAAAATTTTTGATAAAATTCAGCATCCCTTCTTGATGAAAACCCTCAAACACCTAGGTATAGAAGGAACATACCTCAAAACAGTAAGTGCCATCTACGATAAACCCACAGCTAACATTGCTAAATGAACAGAAAATGGAAACATTACCCTGAAAACTGGAACAACACAAGGCTGCCCACTCTCATCCTTCTTGATCAACATTGTGTTGGAAGTCCTGCTCAGGCAATTAGACAAGAGAAGGAAATCAGGGGACACAGAGGAAAAGAGGAAGTCAAGTTATCCTTCTTTGCTGATGATACAATCCTATACCTTGAAAATTCAAGAGAATCTGTCAAAAACCTGCTTGCAATGATAAAGGACTTTGGCAACGTCTCAGGGTACAAAATAAATGTGCAAAACACAGTTGCGTTCCCATACACCAACAACAAGCAGACCAAGACCCAAATTAAAAGCACAATCCCATTCACATAGCCACAAAAAAAAAAAAAAAAAATGACATACCTCAGCATCTTCTAACCAGAGAAAGGAAAAACCTTTGCAATGAGAACTATAAAACACTGCTCAAAAAAATCCAGAAGACACAAACAAATGGAAAAATATTGCATGCTCATGGACAGGAAGAATCAACATTGTTAAAATGTCCATCCTACCAAAGGCAATCTGCAGATTCAACACAATACCCATTAAGTTACCAACATCATTCTTCTTAGATCTGGAAATAACAATACGGAAATTCATATGGAAACATAAATGACCATGAATAGCCAAAACAATCCTTAGCAGAAGAAATAAAGCCAGACGGTATTACACTTTCAGACTTCAGACTTTAGTAAGAGGCTACAGTAATCAAAACAGCCTGGTATTGGTACAAGAACAGGCACATAGAAAAACGGAACAAGATAGAGATTCAGGAAGCAAAGCCTCAATTTCTCAACCAATTCATCTTTGACAAAGTCTCCAACAGCAACCACTGGGGAAAGGAAAACCTATTCAGTAAATAGTACTGGAAAAACTGGGCTGGTCACATGCAGAAGATTGAAACAGGATCCCTACCTATCACCATATGTAAAAATTAACTCTAAATGGATCAAAGTCCTAAACGTAAAACCTCAAAGTATAAGAATCTGAGAAAACTCAGGAGACACCCTTTTGGAAACTGGAACTGGTAACCAATTCCTATTCAGAATCCAAAATGCCCATACATTAAGAAATAAGTTAGACAAGTGGGACCTTATCAAACTAATGAGTTTCTGCAAAAGAAACCATCAAGAGAGCAGGGAGACAGCCCGCAGAATGGGGAAAAGTATTTGCTAACTGAATATCTGACAAACAAGCCTAACATCTAGTATCTACAAGGAACTCAAAGAGCCAAAAGGAAAAAAAAAATCAACCAGCCTTATTAAAAAGTGGGCAAAAGACATGAATAGACACTCTTCAAAAGAAGATATACAGGCAGCCAACAGACGCATGAAAAAGTGCTTAGCTTCACTCATCATCAGAGAAATGTAAATCAAAACCACATTGAGATACCACCTAACACCAGTAAGAATGGCCATCATTAATAAAACAAACAACAACAGATGCTGGCGAGAATGCAGAGAAAAAGGAACGCTTCTACGCTGCTGGTGGGAATGTAAACTAGTGCAGCCTCTTTGGAAGACAATGTGGAGGTTTCTGAAAGAACTAGAAATTGACCTTCCATATTACCTATTCCCCTATTGGGAATATACCCGGAGGAACTCAAATCATTCTAAAAAAAGATACCTGCACATGTATGTTTGTTGCGATTCTATTCACAATAGCAAAAACATGGAACCATCTATGGTACCCATCGAAGCTGAACTGGATTAAAAATTGTGGTACATATATACAATGGAATATTATGCAGCCATAAAGAAGGACAAACATATGGACTTTGCAACAATTTGAATGGATTTAGAAGTGATCGTACTCAGTGATCTATCACAGAAAAAAGACCAGAGTACCATTTGTTCTCACTCATAAGCTGATCTTGAACAAAATATAATACTATAAGAAAGCGATTGGCAGTAGTGGGAAACTGTGGGGGGTAGGGGGTTGGGATAGCAGTTGAGGGAAACTGCTAGGGGAGGGAGGGGCATACCTCATCAACAAGGGTGCCTGCATAATCACCATTTGTATAACCAACCCTGAATTGTACCCCACATCTTTATAATGAAAATTAAAAAAATACGTGTGCCTCTTAGCCTCTAAAATATTAAATGAATAAAGTCTTTTATTTCAAGATCAGCCTCATTAGGAAATTTGGAATAAAGAACTTTCTTTCAGCTTCATTTTCCTGAATAAAGAAAAAGAAGGAGGAATGAAATAGTCAAGCAGAAATAAAATATGTTAATGAGTTTTGTAGAATGATCAAAGGATAGTTAGCAAACCCTCTGAATTTTGGAAATTTGTTATATCTGTCTGTTTTTCCTGCAGTTATTAACTTATTTTTTGCTGAGTAGCTCAGTTTATATTTACAGGACATAAGGAGGGAGGGAGGGAGAAAAATTAAGAGTAAATGTTATCAGGGGCTTGTTCCTTTGACTCTGAGATTTTCTGCATTCACTTAGCAAGTTTTTAGCACCCCAAAGTCATGTTTAGGGGATAGACATAATGACAAATATATATTTTGTGGAACATATAATTGGTCTACATAAGACCCTCATACAGTAGCTAGAGTTACAAAAGATGCAAAAATGCAATGATAAATTACAATAAAAATGAAAAAAGAACCAAAGGAAAATCCAGAGCCTGGGACATAAGAAAGCAATATCATCTGAGGCTTATTATTACCCATTTCAGATTTACCAACTTCTGGTGTTAAATATACATTTCTAAGCATTAAAACCTGATTGAAATGAACCTGAATTATTCCTGATAGTTTACAGAAGTAAATGAGACACTTTTATAATTAATCAGTTATCCAAGTTCCAGAGAATGTGGAAACCTCAGCAAAGCAAGCTCATTGATAACGCTAAATACCATCTTAAAGTTAATGTTAATTGAACAACAAAATGTTTAAAATAATTTTAAATGGTTTCTAAAGGTCATTGGATCTTACATCTTTGGATCTAATTTTATTTAACACATTACATTTTTAGAAGTACCTTTTTACTTACAAAGAGATCAGAGTTAAGTGCTATTGGAAGAGTGTCATTTGAATGATAACTTCCACACCCATTTTCTTTTCTCTCTGTTACTTAGTCACAATTATTTATTCAATTGTTGTTCAGAGACTCTGTATATTTTAGGGGAAAAAAACAGTACTGTAAGGCATTGATAGAACATAAAAGAAAGAAAAGTCTCAGGTCTTTACTACTTGAGTAGATGTGGGCAAAGACAGAGAGGAAGTAGAACACTTACCTAACCCTGACCACTTATCTAACCTTATACTTCCAGCAAAGCTTGAGAATTAGTGAAGAAAGAGTGAAGAGTCCCCTTTAGATAAAATAGAAGTTATGAGAACAGAAGCTGATAAATAATAGAATGATTGAATTTACTCAGTTTATGATTGGGAATCACTGAAGATTAGAAATTCAGTAATAAAAATGGGCTTGGGGATTTGAATTTTCTTAAATTTAAAATAAATTTTAAAATATAAGATTATTTTAAGTGAATTGACAAAGAATTCAGAGAAAAAGACAGCAGAGAGGAAAAAATGTACAAGCTATCCAAAAGGGCAAGTTAGTAAACCAAATATTTGCTTCGAGAGTCCACATAATTACTATATTGATATGTCTAACATTGTAACAACTAAAGAAAAAATAGAAAAAAAATTATTTTTAAGATAAAAACTAGTTACTCAAAAGAAGGGAAGCTTTACCGACTATAGAGGTTTAACAAAATATCTGCTATAAAACTATGTAAGCGAATAGACAGCATTCTTACCAATATTGCTACAATAAATACATCACTAGCTTTGTATAGTTGTTCTTATAACAAGTTTCAATGTAAATTAAAGTAATAATTAAAAAACCCATTTTATAAAATTGTGTGGAATACATAGTATTTTGTGACGTAAAGGGTGCTGGTAAACCATCTTTCCCCAAATGGATTTTTATCTAAGCACCCTTACACTTGAAAGTAAATAATTTCATTGAATTAAGCTTCTTCCATTTCTGGAAATTCACTTTAAAGTGCAAACATTACTGCAGAGCAATACATCAAGTCACTAACTTTGTATTATTTCACTTTATTTGATTATCTTCCTTCAATGCCCAAACCTAAGGAATATGAGGCCTGCCTCATCTGGAGTCCTCAAATTCTTGAAAAATTAATGCACAAAAGATGCAAAAATTTGGATAAGTTGTAGGTCATGATTAAGAATAGTCCCTTCCAACACAACATGTTCCATGAAGCATCTAATTTAGCCCCATATCAGATCAAATTATAATAGACTTGCTTCTCACAATGGGATAGACTATATATCTGCTGGTGTTTTATCCATGAAGTTTCATCAGAAATCACTTCATTTGAACAGTATGATTTAAACTCTGCTAGGGTTAAGATGAAGCGTGAACTTTTGTTCTTTGAAAGGATGCACATGATGGAATATCCCTTTATTCAGAGTTGAGGATAAGGAAACAGGAAACAAATGCCCTATCTATTCCTTTACCACAAGTTATTATTATTTTTGTGTTTTTGTGTTCAAGGTTCGTGTATCTCTGAGCAGCTATGAAAGGGCTTCCTGGAAAACAGAAGGAAAAAAAAGTGTCCCAACTCACACAGTTCTACCCTACCAGAAGAAGGAGGATCATATACTGGCAGATATTGAAACAGTAAGAGCAAACACTACATTTTACAGTCACTGAACCCTGTGGTCGCTTGCAGTCTGAGGGAAGCCATGCAGGATGAAGATGGATACATCACCTTAAATGTTAAAACTCGAAAACCAGCTCTCAGCTCAGGTAAGAATACCCAGAGCTAGCATTTTGGAAATTAATTAGTGAAAATGGTCAATACTATTTTTTTTCTTTTTCTACTAGAGATAGCACATATAGTTTTTATTTCGTTTTTTTCCAAAATGATGTTCTTATCCTACAACATTTGAGTGGTGTCTACATAGGCTTATATAGACCTGTTTAGCATATAACATCAAAGATACAAGCAGGACTTGTATTAAAGTTGTGTTAGGCTCTTAAAGCTTAATGCTGAAGGGCACAGAAGCCAAGGGGATAATAGGAGAGAATGTTTGGCTATTATTTTCTAAATGTCAGCAAATGAGTGTGATTCTCTAACTGTTATTTGTTAAAGCACTTATTTATGAGGGTGGGCAGAAAACAAAACAAAATGACAAATATACTAGGCCTTACAGATAGTTATATTTGGCTTGAAGAGGAAAAGATGTGTGATATGAGAGTGGGGTGATCACCAAGGGAACACAGGTGACATCTGCCAGTGAAGCTGTTTACACTACTTGGAAAATACTGAAAAAAGGATAGGGTGATTCCGCCGCACAGCTAGGCCCGTACTACCTGTTTTTTGACATCTGTATTGTGTGCCTACAGTTGACTCTGCTCCCTCCTCCTGGTGGCCTGTGATAGCATTGATTCTGCTGATCCTATGCATGGGAATGGTTGTTGGACTGACTGCTCTAGGGATTATGTGTAAGTATTGAGTCTTTGCCAAAGCTTTTATCTGAAAAAGACAACACCAAAGTGTGGTGGTGTATCCCATTATGCTTCTTAATTGCCACTGTTTGTCTGTCAGTACTCCAATAGTCCTATACAGAGAAACCAAGATATTTTCAACAAAGGAGAACATTGACCTTTTTCTTCTGATTAAAACGACTTTTAAAATGTTTTATGCATTAAAAGTAATTTTTAAGAATTTAATACTGAACTTTAAGATCTTTCTCAGTATGGATCCAAATTTTTTTTTTTTGAATGTTTTTTTCCCCTCGGCCTATCTTGCATATCCCAAGAGCCAGCCAAACCAGAGTTTTCCCAATTTTGTAAATAAATCCTGTGTTCCCCATCTGAATGTTCTCTCATTCTATTCCCTCTACATAACATTTCCTCCTTCCCATATTGTTTACTGAAATACTGTTTTTCTTTCTGTAAATCTTACAGCCATCCAATGGCACATTGTAGTCTGTGTAGATGTTTCTTGTTTGTTTATTTGTTTATTTTTCATAAGCTATTTTAGAATATTTTATTCACCATCTTTTATTTACCTATCAAAAATACTTTAAGCATAACAATAAATCAAAATGCATTTTTAAATGAATGAATATTTTTGCATTATAGGAAGAACAGAAA
This sequence comes from Cephalopachus bancanus, assembly GCA_027257055.1. NCBI lineage: Eukaryota > Metazoa > Chordata > Mammalia > Primates > Tarsiidae > Cephalopachus > Cephalopachus bancanus. The sequence continues at coordinate 1,402,635 of JAPVLO010000394.1, forward strand.
ATAACAGGTCATTCAGTTCTAGGAAATCTGCTAAGAAGCCTATATTCCTGGAAATGTGAAAACAATCACTTGGAGCAGTTATTTGATCTTGGGATTTTCCTATTTGTGATTGTTTCCTTCTAGCAGTTCACTTTTTGAGATAACCCTCAGGTGTCAACTTTGCATATTTACTTTGCTCTCTATGTCCCCTTTACTCTTATCCTTTTTCAACACACATTTACTTGTGTATATCTAATAAACTCGTCATATATTGGCAATTCTAATGGAATAAAAGTTCATCGGAAGACTTTTGAAGCATTTTTATAATTCTGATTACAAATTGTTAACATTTACTTTTTATATGTAGCTGTAACACAGCAAAATTACCTACAAGTTGAGAATGAAAATCTCTCAGGAATGCTTCATCAATTAGCAAAGCGCTTCTGCCAATATTTAATAAAACAATCAGAACGAAAGAACAATTTTGGTAAGTATTGTTTTGGAACCTCTTCATCTCCCCAACCCCTGAAGTATTTCTGTGATGGTAACTAAAGGGAGTTTTGAGAAGTGCAGATAATGTTGAATGTGGAGAAAATGTAAGTCCAATTCAGAATTAATAACATTCCTGTGCTTAGTTTCTCCTGAAAGCCATAAATGCAGTCCCTGTGACACAAACTGGAGATATCATGGAGATAGTTGCTATGGATTCTTCAAGCGCAACTTGACATGGGAAGAGAGTAAGCAGTTCTGCACTGGAATGAATGCTACTCTCCTGAAGATTGCCGACCAGAACATTCTGGTAAGGAGATTCTTATGTCAAATATTTTGGAGGTATAGGGACAAAGATCTTAATTGTAAAATTTGATTTTTTCTTCATTTACATTTTTCTTATGTCTTTCAATCTGTGCTAACCTAAGAACCTTGTGAAACGTGGTAAGAATTACAGAGGCCCAATATTTAATCCAGTTAGATTCCAAGAATCGCTATAGTTTATCGATAATTGACTTGTACCATGCTGAGAGCTAAGGTGCACAGTAGGTCACAGATAAGAAGCCAGCCCAGTGATGTTCATGATTATTTGTATCCTGTGTTTCTAACTTACTGCACCATCTACTTTACTATTTTTGTAAGCTTAGGCTCATAAATAAGATATTCAGTTAAATAAATTAAATTTTCTTTCTGCTAAGGCAAACTAGAAGAATTCTCTAAAAACCCATCTCCATTGCAGAAATTCTTTAGAAACATATAAGCTAGGCCGGAATCTCATTACTTTAGACAGAGGCTGGGTTGAAGACTTATAACTCAAAGAAGAAGTAATGTAATTTTTGAGAAAGTATAGTTGAATTTCAGGCAAAATGTCAAAAATTCAGGTAGAATTTGCCAGGTGCTATAGGGAAGTATAGGATGTGGATGTATTTGAAAGAAAATATCAAGACTTAAGCCATAAGCAGCCCAAACTTAGTTCATATGATGTCTCCAGTGGAATGCCATTCTGGGTCTCACGTGCCTGTCAAGAATCTCAGATGGTGTTTTATTTCCCAAGAATGCATTCTCAACCTTTACCATGGAAAGTCTGAAAATATATAAACATTTGGTTTTCTTTTAATTTTGTTGCCCCTAGATCGATTCATTAATCGACTGATTCATCTATTAATTCAACAGATATTTCCTGAAACTATTCCAGGACTTGGACCTATGCAGTTATTAAAACCAAAAAAAAAAAAAAAAAAAAGTGTTAACCTCAAAAAGCTTATATTCTAGTTGGAGCAATAGGCAAATAAATATAGTATATAGTATAGTAAATAGTAGAAAAAAAGTAAATCAGGAAAAGCAAATGTATGTTATTTATAAATCCCTTTGATAAAAACACTTCTCCTTTACCAAATTAACTAAAACTAATTAATACTTCTATATGTAAGATTTTGTAGGCAAGAGATGCAACAAAACCAAAGCAGGTACAGCTTAATTCTAGGGAATATAAATCTCATCAACAATGTGTTCCTTTTTGTTTTCTTTCTCTAATTGTTTACCATTTGTCCCATTTGAATCATATTCAGTAGTCTATTTGGGAGTCTAATCTTCAGTTGATTGAAAATATAAGCATATACTATAGACATATAGGAAGATTAGAATACCAGTTATCGAGTATGCAATTTTTCCTGTGTCCTACAAGGATTTTTTAAAATTCAAAACCAAGTAAACCTGGACCAATTTTAAATATTAGATGTAATCCATTAATATTAATACAGATATGTAATCCAGTTTTGTTTGTCCAGTATCTAATCATGAATCTTTTGTTCAATGGCATTACCACCAGTTGTGGAGGCATTCTGATCATTGTATCTATTTATGTTTGCAATAGGAATACATCAAAACCAGAACTAGTTTAATTCGTTGGGTTGGATTATCCCGCCAAAACTCTAATGAGCTCTGGATGTGGGAAGACGGCTCAGTTCTCTCCAAAAATATGTAAGTCACTGTACATTCAGAAACTTTTATTCCTGAGATCCCCTTTCGTCTTGAATATAGATTACTCAAAAAAATTAATAGGTGTTTCTATACCCAACTGTGGGCTATATAAGTAGCAACTGAGTCAGTTACAACCTCCTAATAAGGGAACATGGGTAATAAGGCAATTCCACTTCCTCTCCTCTCTATTCTGTCTTTATCTAAACCACGCTCCAATTTTATTATTGTCCCATTCATTTTTCATTCAACTTTGCCACTAGAACATTGAGTGTGTGTGTGTGTGTGTGTGTGTGTGTGTGTGTGTGTGTGTTTAACTTGCTGTGATTGTCTCTTCATATTTTTAAAACAAAATTTTTATCCTCATTATTTGATGATTGAAAGTTATTACCTTGAGGATTCTTTCAGCTTTCCAGTATTATTTTGCCTACTTGTCTATCCTAGGAGTCTCTAAGAATTAGGTACACTGTAGTTCACAAGATAACTCCAATGATTATGTAACTCTATTCTTTTCCAGAAATCCAGGCAAAGGGGCCAACTGCGTAGATATGAGTTGCTTTCTACGACTTTCCTGTCTCAAATTTCATTGCCTATTGTTCATCCTGTATATCAAAGCTGCAGTCTCTCTCCAATTCAAATTGAGCCTGATAACCAAAACTTGTATAATTTGATCATTCATTAAATTACTAAGCTATTTAATAAATATTTATTAAGTATTTATGATAGATAGGAGCCTAGGATACTACAACTCCAAACAAGCCTCTTAACAGACTTTGGGCTTTATCTCCTATCACTTGCTGCCTTATTCATAATATGCAGGCAAATTAGTGTTCTTTTCATTCTTTCAACAGATCAAACTGTTTTATTGGCTTACGGTTTTTGTACTTGCTGTTTTCTTCTAGAATGTTCTGCCTCTACAACACCTTGCCAGGCTCCCCCTTGTGACTCAAGTCTGTATTTAAACATAACTTCAGTGAAGTCAACTCTAACTACCCAACCTAAATTAGCCTCCTTGCAACCCACATTCACACAGTCAGCCACTGTTTTATTTTTTTGTAACTCTTAGCACTCTCTGAAATTTTCTTGTCTATTTATCTGTGAGCATGCTACCAATAGCCCTCCTTTTCCTCTCCCTAATGAAATGTAAGTTCCCAACAGAAGAGACCTTATCTTTCTTGTCTTCCTCTTCTACTCTGTCCTCAGTATAGAACAACTTTGGCAGATAGTTGGTGTTTCATAGATATTTGAAAAATAAACTAATAAATACATATTCCTTGTTCTCTCATCATAAGCAGTCTAGCAAGGAATGTAGACAAGTTAACAGGAAATTACAATGCAGTGTGCTGTCTTAGATCTACTACCCTGTAACATAAATTCACAGTTCAAATATCAAAAGTTGATATTTAATCAACTTACTTTTCCTTGAGTTTATTCTCATCTTGTGTAGCTGCTTGCTCTTGGGTTCTCTAACCTCATCTCAGTTTATCTACACCATGCTCTTCCTAAAGTCTGATTTTGTAACTAAAGTCTTTTCCTGTTATTTCAGAGCTATATTCATCTTTTTCTTTGCTATTTTAGCTAGTGTTTATGTGCTCCTTAATTGTATATTAAATTGCTATTGAGCTTTTCAAATGCACATTCCTTGTACTTTAAACCAGATAGGGAGTCTCTTAATAATAAGAACATGGGGGTTTTAAATTTTCTTCCCGATCGCCTCCACTTTATGCAACAAAATACTATAAACAGAGTTTGATTGTTGATTTAGTTTTCCAATGAATTTATTCTACCTTTTTATTCACAGGTTTGAGTTTTCTGGAGATGGAAGAGAAAATATGAATTGCGCTTATTTTTATAATGGAAAAATCCACCCCACCTCCTGTAAGGACAAACATTCTTTAATGTGTGAGAGGAAGGCTGGCATGACGAAGGTGGACCAACTACTTTAACACAAAGAGATGGGCAGGATATCACACAAAAGAGCTTGACTGTACAATAAAAGATCTGGATGAAGGAATCTGCAGTCATAAAATTTCTTTTGTCTCCCTTTCTTCCCCATGGAACATTTTTCAATATTATCTTTACCACCAACACCATGTTCCTAGTCCCTTCTTTACATATCCAGATGCCAACATGTGAGAGGATTACTATCCAATTATTCAATTTTTCATTAATTTTCTTTCTTTGTAGCTTCAATTCCTAATGATCTAAACTTTATGAGTCTCAGTATCTTCAGATAGCCACATGCAAAATTAAAATCAGAATAAGAAAGGTTAGGGCTTAATTTGTGCAAAATATCTAAGTTTGAAAGATAGCATAAGATAGTAAAAAGTTGCTAAACTTGGAATCAGTAGAATAATTTGGATGATATAGTCACTCAACTAAAGTACAACTAGGAATCAGTTATGCAGCCTCTTTAACTTCCATTTTCTTATATTTAAAACAGAATAATAACCCATCTTTGATACCTCACAATTCTCCAACCTAAAATAAAACTTTGAAATGTTGGCAATACCAGAAACTCCATAAAAGCAGACACCATGGCTTCCCTATTTACAGTTCTTTATGACCAGCAGAAAGCACAGATCCTGGCTCAGCAGAAACAAAGAAATATTTGTTTCTTACTGTATGAGATAGTTTATTGGAAAATACCACAATCAGTTAAATGCCACACAAATGCAATTATTATTGCAAATTCTCCTCTGGTCTGACTCAACAGCCATAATTTTCTGTGCAAAGGAAGGAAAATATAGTTTGCAAGAAACCTCATAAGTAAAATAAATGCTTCTTAACAAGGCCCACGGGCTACTAGACAGAAAACAAGTAAACGTGTTTTATCTAATTCTTTTCCTAACAGTTCTGTCCTTGGTTTTTGCTGAGTAACTTAGGAAATATTTATAGAAAATGTGGAGAGGCACCTATTAACAGGATAAAAGGCAAAAATTGCTTGTCTGTTCCACAACTTCCTGTCTTTAGTGGGAATACACTTTATGAATATGACTCTCAAACATCTCAGTGGAGGTGCTTGTTAAAATACAGAGAACTTAAACACAAATTCAGATGGTACTCAGTTGGAAGGCTAAGGAGACATAGAAACCTTTGTTTTGATCAAGCACACTCACATGATTCTGATACAAATAAACTTTAATATATTTCAAAAAATATTACTTTAGTACTTATTCTCTATGTGGCTTTGAGTAAGTAATTTAGTCTCTTTACAATCCAGTTTCCAATCTATGAAATGGATTTTGATATTAATGAAATAACGTAATTGTGAGCCTCATTTACTATACTTATATAAAATATTAATCAGAATAAACATGAAATAAATTAATATGTTACTTTTATAGCTTTTGTGCACTAACACTCAAAAACACTTGAAATTTTATCTTGTTCTAGACTATCAATAAATGAACAGATTTGGAGCATTGATGAAAAATATCAGAAATCTCTCTCAGGTTCTACTTGCTACTTCACATGTCTAGAGATCTTGGCTTTTGGGTGATGTAATTGTTTATGTAGAGAAGCCAACTAAAAACTAATAATTCAGAAAATTTTCTAAAACTTAGCCATATCTATGGGCTTCATTTCATCCCTACAAAATAAAAAAGCAGATATTTTTACATCACAAATGAGCTATGGCATGAATAAGCTTAGAAGAATAATATCTTAGTGTATCACAAAAACACAATTAAAGATGTAAATCGGCTGGGCATGGTGGCTCAAGCCTGTAATCCCAGCCCAGATGAGGGGATGTTTTGGGGGAGGCCGAGGTGAGGGAATTGCCTGAGCCCATAGATTTGAGAATAACCCGGGCAACTTGGCGAGACTTCATCTCTACAACAGATCAAACAATTAGCCAGGTGTTGTAGTGTGCACCTATAGTTCTGGCTACTTGGAAGGCTGAAGCAGAAGAATCGCCGAAGCCCAGTAGGTCGATGCTGGGGTGACCATGAGTGTGCCAATGCACTCCAGCCTGGGGGACAGAGTGAGATTCTAACTCAAAAAAGAAGAGGTGTAAATCAAATAGTGCCACAAACAAATTAAAACAAAAATTAAACTTGCAAAGCACAAGAATGCAAAGCTCAATAAAACGAGATATGCCTGTACTCCATACTAGATATTGGAAAAATCAAACTAATTTCCGTGAAAGTCTTAAAAGATAGTACTTGGAAAGTAATGAACAATAAATGACAGATAGATAGTATGATTAGAAATATCAAAAGTCATATATGTAAGTTTTTTAAAGCAGGATTTATTAAGAAGACAGAAAACCTCCCACAGTGGGAGGAAAATATAAGAGCAATTGCAAGTTAATAACAACTTTTTTTTTTTTTTTTTTTTTTTTTGAGTTGGAGTCTCACTCGGTCGCCCAAACTGGAGTGCAGTGGCCGCTTCCGGCCACCGCGCCTCGACCTGCTGGGCTCCGGCGATCCTTCCGCCTCAGCCTTCCAAGTAGCTGGAATTACAGGCATGCGCTACCACGCCCGGCTGATTTTTTTTGATTTATTGTAGAGATGAGGTCTCGCTGCCCAGGCGGGTCTCGAACCCGCGGGCTCAGGCAATCCACTCACCTCAGCCTCCCAAAGGCGCGGGATTACAGGCTGAGCCACCGAGCCCGGCTCGTTAATAACAACTTATTGAACTTCCTGTTCCTGTGTTCCTGACATTAGCCTCAATGCACTTTTGGTATGTATATGGTTTCTTCCTCATTTCTTAAGAGGGAAATGATCCCATTTTAAAGACTATGTGGGATTAAGTTGCATCATTTTTCAGATCAAAACTTCAGGTCATACGTACATCATAGAAAATATTGGAGAATGGGCTGAATATGCTCCATTTACAACTGGAGATCTTTCAGCCCCAACCTATGCTTTAGGAGACTGAATTCAAATGAATGTATTATCTGGGCAAACTTGAATTCTGGCTTTCAGTTAATTAGCCAATGGAATTCACTGGCAGAGATCAGAAGTGTAGTGTTTCCAATGGTTTGCTCACTATCATGGCTTGGTTTGGCAAAGACTGCACGTTCTGTATCTTAGTCCCTAGTCCTTGTCAGGCAGGTCACAAAGTTCCAATAAACAACCTCAACTTAATTCTTTACATCTAGGAGTGATGACACACTCGTAGTGTATATTTCACCGCCCTTTTTTCTACCCTTAACCCTTCCCAAAACTTTATAAGCAATCCTTTAATAATAGGGGTCTTGATTGTTATAGAGAAATGATTGATGCAGTGAGACATTGAAACAAAAGAGAACATCACAATCTTGCAGATTGTTGGAACTGGCAGACTACGTAAATGAGACATGACTTTTGACCATAAGGACAAGTGTTCAAAAGATGAATGAAGTATCAGAGTTCTCAGTATTAATGCAGTTACAGGATGCAGTAGAAATGGCCATCTGTCCAGTAAATAATTCATGTTTTACTTCTAGAGTAAAGCTGTCATCCAAAGCTTGCAGCCAGTCAAAAATTACATTATTCAAGCTCAACCTTTATATACAAATGGGGGCATGCCCTTGGTAGAGGTGAATGTGATACATTTCACTTCTAAGTTATGATTTTCAAGAAGTATATGTGGATTCATCACCTTCTCATTTCTTTTTCAGTGGATAGAAATTGAGAGCTCCAATGTCTCACAAGATGGAAGAATACCAAGTCTCATTTGGAGGAAAGCTATCTACTAATCAGTATTACTGAAGGTGAGATGTTCTGTGAGGGAGATATAAACTTTTATTGTGTTAAACAAGTGATGGTTTTAGAATTATTTGCCATAGTGACTAACGTTGTCCTAACTGATATATGGTATGTAATTTATGTTGAAGACAAAATTCCTTCTTAGTTTTCCTGTTTAAGTTCTACACAGTGACCTATCACTCTTTACACTCTGATTTGGCCAATGTGAGCTATCTTAGTATCTTTGTTATCTAGGTCATCCCTATACATGTTGTCCTATACCAAATGCAAGTGCATTCTTTGCACTTACATCTTTTTTTTCCTACTTAACTGCAATTTAGTGCTGTCTCCTTCAACACCTACTACATTTTGGAAACCAGGGCAAAAACATTTTATCATTGGCAATTTTGAATCCCGTTCTTTCTCATATCCTCCTTTACCAAGTTGTGCTTTGACTTGAACTCCATAAACTTCCACTTTCTGGATGAAGATCCATTTATTCTATTCCTTAAACTTAAATATATTTTCCCACTACTGTGAAAATGTAGCCAGTTTCAGTTCTTTCACCAACCTAGTCCTAACCACGAGAGGAGTTATTTGTGTCAACCTCCCGTGGGGATTGCTTTCCTATCAAAACATCTCGGACATGCATGAGGAAGAAATATATACCTCTCTTCAGTGGGATAATCCAACACCAAACTCTTGCCAGAAATGTCTGCCATCCACCAGGTGTTCAGGTAACAACTTCTAATTATTTTGTGTAAGATTTTAGAGTTTACCTTTTGTTTCCTATTCTATGATAAGCCCAAGGCATTTATTTTAACCTGAGATAACTTACCCAAGAGTATCATAATGTGTGTAAAAATGCTAAATAAAATGAAGTGGAGAAGGAGTAAATAAAGGTGAAAAAAAGAGCAAGAAATCTGCAAATATGTGGTACTTTGTCTCTCTATCTCCCTCTCTCTCTCTTTCTCTCTCTGGAAAAGACAGAGAATTCCTAGATTTGGAAAATAAGTTAAAAATCACATAATTTCCATTATTTTCATTCCTGTATAAAACACTCTGAAAAATTTCTAATAAATATTTTTTTTAAAATGATAAAACACAGATTAAAGAACTGGTAAGATCTCAATGGCCTAGAACTGTCTACAGTCATGATCAGTTCTGTCTTTATTATTTAATATCTGTATTTGTTTCTTTTTGTTGATGTAACAAATCAGCACAGATTTAGGGAATTAATACAACATGAACTTATTAACTTATAGTTCTAGTGGTAAAAAGTAGAAGTATGGGTTTTACTGGGTCAAAACCAAGGTGTTGGGAGGGTTCTGGGGGAGAATTAATTTCTTTGTTTTTTTCAGTTCTTGAGCTGTGTTTATTGCTTTTTTTGACTCATGGTCCCCTTTTCCCATCTTCAAAGTCAACAACATAACACCTTCAATGTTTCTATGCCGCCACGATTACATCATACTCTGTTCCTCTCCTGCCTCTCGCTTATAAAGACCCAGATAATCCAGGCTAATCTTCCCATCCCCATATACTTAGTGTCATTTTCAAAGTTTCTATGCCTCATAACGTAACATTGACAGGTTCCAGGAGTTAGGACATGGGCATCTTGGGCAGGGGCATTATTCTATTTACCACAATATACAAAGATGAATTTTATCTGTTTTTCTCTGATTAATGTTACAAATATAACAAATCACACATTCTTCATTTATTCTCTCTGAAAAGCTAGAAAATTAGCAGGAAAAATGTCTTCCTCTTCCAAAAGTGTACATTAAAAAGAAAACATTTTAATCAATCATGTTTAAGTGACACTGAAAAGAGATTGGAAAATGTGAGATAGTATTCTTGTTCTCAAAAATTGAAGCATGCTAACTGGCTTGTGATAATCCCTAAAAAACAATTGGAAAAGACTATATATAAATAGGAAGACTGTGACATTATAGATAAAGAGATGAGAAGTATACTATTAATCTGTTTAACATTTCTAAATCACATATTAGCACAGAGTTAGGGGACCGAGCAAAGGTTCTCTTTTTTTTTTTTTTTTTTCTGTTACACAAAGTTACACATTTCAGGGTTCAACAATTCTCCAGTAGAAATGCCCAGTGTGAATTCCCTCTTTTACACAGTCTCATCCTATTCTGGACCCATCTCTCTCATTTACTTTCCCTAACTCAATTTAATTATTCTTATTCCATATTTAGGAACATGGTGTCTTGTGATGGTGATTTCATGTGTTTTCTGCATGGGATTACTAGCAACATCCATTTTCTTGGGCATCAAGTGTAAGTACAAAAGGGTATCTTCAAATTTATAAATATATATTATATAGATATATCATTATAATGCATCTATAACAATATATCATTATACATAAAACTTCATAATTTGCAGATAGATGAAAAATCAATTAATAAATATCTGACTGCATATATCAAAACAATAGCTTCTAAATTTTAATTATTTGATATAACTTTCTGAACACTTGAATGACACTGATAACTTTCAATGATCAATTGCACATCATTTAACTCAAATATTTTCCTGGGAAAAAGCAATGCAGATGATTATTTATGTTATGATTCCATTTGTGAGTCTTATTAGCATGCCAAAGTGTGTATTTTGAAAAATTTAAGGATCTGCTTTACTTTTCCTAAAATACATTTAAAGATTATTTATATTAGGCAAGGTGCAATTTAAGATGCTTAATACAAACCTGAGAACTTTTTTTTTTGGCCATATTTAACCACATTTCTTTATTCCTTTTAGTTCAAATTAGAGACATATTTTCATGTCTGGCAAGTGGAAATGTACAAAATATAATAATTACCAAACTGCAGATTCTAATAAAAGAACTATGAACCTCTACCATTATTCCTGCTAGTACTAAGAAAATATGGTCATAAAGACAAAGGTGAAGCTTGTTGTTGGAGTAATTTTTCTTTTTTGTATGGCTTGGCAAATTATTTTTCTATCTAGTCAGCATCAGCTGGAGAGAAGGAATTATAAGCTTGGAGAATAAGTAAGGAAATGTTCAGATTTGCTTTCACAAAGTACAGAAGTTTGATCTTGCACATGTAATTTATGAGCTTCAGTTTCCTACTCGGTTTTAAAGGACTGACTTAAGAATTATTAAGAAGTAATTATTACCTTGTCTGTTTCCTCAAAAGAAATTTCACAGTCCAGTAGAAAGGTTAGAACTTCCAGAAGTCTTTCCTTATCTCTCTCTCTACCCTCTCTCCGCACTTTATTTTAAAAAATATTTTATGCTAGTCCATATTTTTTTAAAGCACACAAAGTAAATATTTGTTTATCCAACACACTGGAAACCAACTAGTTGCAAGAGACCAAACGGATAAGTCAATTAATATCTACTAATTCTTTTGTTCTGTACATAACTGAGGACTTTTAACGACATATTGCCAAGCTTTGTTCTTCATTCATACTCACTCTACAATATAGAATCTCATATTTAACTCACATTAAAAATATCAAAAGATATGCTTTAAATATTAATTCTATATAATGAACTTCTCTGTTGTTTTACAAACAATAACTATTTGGGCTAAGAAGATTTAAAAACTTAAAGTACAAAAAATTTTAAATTGAAAACATAATCGCCGGACTCAGTGGCTCAGCCTGTAATCCCGCGCCTTTGGGAGGCTGAGGTGAGTGGATTGCCTGAGCCCACGGGTTCGAGACCCGCCTGGGCAGCGAGACCTCATCTCTACGATAAGTCAAAAAATCAGACGGGTGTGGTAACGCATGCCTGTAATTCCGGCTACTCGGAAGGCTGAAGCGGAAGGATCGCCGGAGCCCAGCAGGTCGAGGCTGTGGTGGACGGGAGCGGCCACTGCACTCCAGTCTGGGTGACTGAGTGAGACTCCAACTCAAAACAACAACAACAAAAAAACATAATCAACTGAAATGAGACATCATGAAACACTATTGTCAAGTGAAGAGATATATAATTTGGTTTCTATGTAAGGAAAAAGCTATAGTCTCCAATTGCCAATTATGATATAGTCAAAAAATATATGACAAATACTAATAATGTTTAGTACACTGTATGTTTTTCATGATCTCAATAAAACTTGTGCTGTGTATACATGATTTTGATTTTTTTCTCTGTCAAGTACATAAAATCTGTTGAAATAAACCATAACAGTCATGTTCCTAAGAAATTCTGAGTTATCTTAAGCTGTATTATTTACTTTTGACCCAGCAATATCACTTTTTAAATTTCTTCTACAGGTAAACCTACACATGAAGTAATAAGAAAAAAAAAAGGTTGGAAATAGATCAGATGCCCACAATTAATAGGAGACCATTTACATAAATACTAGTACATCTATATAATTTAATACTATGAACCAAAACAAGAAATAAAGAAAAATATTCTATATATATGAAATATGAAATGTCCTCGTGATACATCAATAAATGAAAAATAAGCAACATTCAAAATCATGTATATACGATGCCACAATTCACTTAAGAAAGAATATTTTCTTGAATTCACATAAAGTAACAATGGAAGGTTATATAAGAAATGCCTAAAAGTGGAAACAAGAGGAGTGAGACAGATGGGACAATGCTATGAAAAAGATATTTTAGTGTTTACTTTTTGTGTTTTTTTAAGTTTTAATCTCATGAATGTAGTATGCATTCAAACATTTTTTTTTTAACTCCCCAAACAGAAATTGTATGAAGAAAATGTTACTTTGGTGAGGATAAAGGGAAGCTAGATGAAAAAACAATGTGCTTAAGACTTTCAGTAATTTCTGGAAAATTCCTACAAATAGAAGTTTTTGATTTTTAAATTTTGTTTTAATAGTTAAAAATATATACTTATAAAATGTAAACATTGCTATATAAATGTAAAGTACATTTTTGTTTGACTTTTATTCAAAGGTAGTGACTTTTTAATTTTTGTTTTTGCTGTTATCAGCATTATCACTTGCCTGGGTTTTCTTTCTTTCTTTTTTCTTTTTAAGTTGTGGTCTCACTCTTGTCAACCAGGCTAGAGTGCAGTGGTATAATCACGGCTCTGCAGCTTTGTCCCTTCTGTGCCCAAGTGATCATTCCGCATCAGCCTCCTCTGTAGGTGAGATTACAGCCACCATGACTGGCTATTTTTAAAATTTTTTGTAGAGGTGAAATCTCACTATATTGCCCGGGCTAGTCTTGAACTCCTGGACTCAATCAATCTTCCTACCTCAAACTACCAAAGTTCTGAGGTTATAGGCATAAGCCACGACACCTGGCTTTTGTCTATGTTTTCTCATACATTCTTAGCACTTAAGAGATTTTGGAAACAAGACCAGTTATCAAAAAGAAAAATTTGTTAAGTAAGAAGCAGCGTCTTCACTTTCTATATCCTTTATAATAACCTAATGTCCCTATTAGTTATAGATTATGCTATAGCCAGTAGGCTTTAAGACATGAAAATTATGCTTAATTTTAATAAATATTTCATTTAAATTATGTTCTATTTTTAATAAAGAATGTTACATCCATAAAGGAGGAAAGCAGAATTTAAATGTATTAATTAACTCTGAATTGTACATTTAAAAGTGGAAAAGGAAGTAAGTTATATATCTGTGTTTTCCCTCAATGAAAGAAGAATGTTACCTCCAGTTCTCTTCATGAAAACTTACAATGTAAGAAAATGCCAAAACTTATACTTAAATTGCATATTTTTTTTTAGAAATAGAGATATGTTTCTGACAAAAACTAGTAAATGAAAACGATATCTATTTAAAAGTATCATAACTCTAAAATAATGCAAGTGCTAATGGCAAATTGTTTGCATATATTATTACAATTAAGTTTATACATATCTGACAAGAGGACTAGTAAAATTGTTATATTTATATAAAAATTACAATGCAATAATTTTAAGAAATTTTCTAGAACTATTATTACTGACGTGGAGGTATGGTTATGCAATATTTTCCCATTAAAGAAGCAAATTTTTAGAAAGTCATTTGTAGAAAAATATAATTTTCTAAAAATTACAATGTACAGTACGTGTGTTATGCATATATACCAAATATATGTATGTGCGTATATACATATATTTTATATATATATATAGAAAAGGGTTTCAAAGGTTATAAACTAAATATTAACAATCATACCTGAGTGGTAGATTTCAAAGTTAGTAGATGTAATCTCTTGCTTCTTACTATTTTCCATTTTCTGTTTTTTAATAATATTACTTATGCTCATTAATTTTTCTATTTTAAAAAAATTTGTAGTGCAAAATATTTTCAGAGAAATTAGTTTTCTTATTTGTTTACTACTCATTTTAAATTCATCAGTTAGGTGTGATGTAAATCATTGTATAACAAATATTACTTGGGGAGCTTTAAAAGTTTTTCTTCTTTTTATCCAAGTAACAACATTTTTTTGTATTCATTCTTTTTATTTATTTTTTTTTTTTTGAGTTGGAGTCTCACTCTGTCACCCAGACTGGAGTGCAGTGGCTGCTCCCGGCCACCGCAGCCTCAACCTGCTGGGCTCCAGCGATCCTTCTGCCTCAGCCTTCCGAGTAGCCGGAATTACAGGCACGCGCTACCACGCCCGGCTGATTTTTTGATTTATTGTAGAGATGAGGTCTTGCTGCCCAGGCGGGTCTCGAACCCTCAGGCTCAGGCAATCCACTCACCTCAGCCTCCCAAAGGCGCGGGATTACAGGCTGAGCCACCGAGCCCGGCTTGTATTTATTCTTAACTTGTTGCAAATTGATTACAACCTCTACACCAATAAAGTGATTGTATTTTGCTTCCCATTTGGAGTGAAACTCCAAAAGAGTCTCAATTCCCTTACTCCAGTTTCATTGCAGTTTTATGTAGTACAAGATATTCAGATAGTAATAAAACAAGAATAACTTACAAAATACAGCTAATCTAGAAAAAATTATCAAAATTTAACAATTTAGAATTATACTTCAAATTTCTAAAAGGAAGATTATTATATTTTAATAACCTGCCAGATTATTAACAGGGTAAGATAAAGAACTGCCTTGTCCTACTCTCAACTCTGGTTAGAGTTAATCTTTTGCTAAGAAGAGGGAAAATAATTCAAACAACTGTCAGCCTAGGTTTCTTAAGTAACCACAGTTGAATAGGGCGTAAACATTTCCCTTCTCTAGTCTGTTGCTCTTGACTTCTGGTCTTTCTACTCAGCAACAATATTGATGAGTAAAACAGATCAGGATATGTGATGTGTAATTAAATGTTCTATTGTATATACTGACTTGACAAGTTATTGGGGAGATAAAGTGCATATGCAAATTGTTTTTTCCCATATAAATGATCTCTCTTCATGACAATTATTTTCTATTAGAGCATAGCAAAATTATATCCGTCTTCCTTTGTGATAGAGCTAACTAGATCTTATGTAAACCAACCTTAATAAATATTCATTTCATGTGCATTTTTCCAACAATCTATTATCCAAAAGTGGCACCATGGCAGGAGGAAAATGTGGCTAGTATACTTATCATAAACAAGTTTAGCCTGTCTGGATTATGTTCCTTTTGTGGTCTTGGTTACCTCCATTTTGTGATTTAAAAAAATGAGAATTATTTTATAGTTCTACATATTTATTCTCCTCTTTTGTTTTTCTATTTCTCTCTAAAAGATTTGATTTTTACTCCTAAAGGTCTGACTGATGTTATAATTTTTCATATATGTTTGATTAACTAATTAATTTTCTTGATGCCATGCTCTCTTCCAACACATAATATGTCCACTTAATGCCTTCAATTTAATAATTACTTATACACCATACATTTATTTTAAGCCAATTACTTACCTGAGAGAAATCAGTCTGCTTGATTTCAAAACTTGTATAGCTATATTAATCAAGGCTAGAGGTATTCATGAACAGATATGCAGCAATAAAATATAATAGAGAATCCAGAAATAGACTAATGCAAATATGCCCAAATAATTTTTGACATAAACTGAAGATCAATTCAGTGAAGGAGGATAGCCTTTTCAACAAATGGTGCTAAGAAATTAGACATCCATAGGCCAATAAATAAATAAATAAAATTTGACCTAATTCTTATTCAAAAATAAAAAAAATTTACTCAAAATAGATCAGTCATAAGAGTAGAGCATAAAACTACAAAACTTAGAAAATATAAGAGAAAATCTTCAGTATCTAAGGGCAGGCAAAGAATTCTTAGCATAACATCAAAAAAATAATTAATGAAAGGAAAATTTGATAAGCTGGGTTAACCTCGTCAGAATTAATAATGTGTGCTCTAGGAAGACAATAAAAAGCAAGTTACAGACAGGATAAATAGTTGCAAACCAATATCTGGCAAATAACTAGTATCTAGAAAATACAAAGAGCTCTCAAACTCAACAGTAAATAGAATTAGAAAATAAAACATATCTATGAGGAAACACCCAGAGGTTACATGAATATCAAATAAGCATAAGAAACTTTGTTCATCATAAGCTATTAAGGAAAAGCAGATTCAAATCACAATGAGATATCAATATACACCTATCTGAATGGCTAAAATAACAACTAGTGACAGCATCAAATGCTTGTGAAAGAAGAGAAGGAAATCACTTGCCCATTCCTGGTGAGAATGTAAAATGCCCCTCTAGAAAATACTGTAGTTATTCCTTTAAAACCTAAGCTTGACATTTCCTTATAACTTTTAAGTTATAAGTAATTGCACCCTGAGCATTTACCCATGAAAAATTAAATTTTATGTTTATGCAAAAATCTGCACATCCTGTTTATAACAGCTTTATTTGTAATGATCAAAACCTGAAAACTACCCAAATGTCCTTTAGTGGGTGAATGGTTAAACAAATTATGATAATCCATATCATGACATTTTAGTCAACAATAAAAAATAGATGAGCTATTTATTTATACAACAATTTGGATGAATCTTCATTAAAATTATTCTGTGTGAATAAAGTCAATCACAAAGTTACATATTGCAAGATCCCATTTATACAATATCATTGAAATGAAAGAAATAGAAATGAAACACAGATTCGTGATTACCAGGACTTAAGAAGAGATCAGGGCAAGTGGGGAGTGACTGTACTTATAAAAGGACAGTATGATGATTCTCATGGTGATGGAGAAACTGTGCATCTCGATTGTATCCATGTCAAAATCCTGGTGGTGGCATTGAACTATAATTTTGCAAGATATCACTATTGTTGGGAAACTGTGAAAAGGGTACATGGGATCTCTCCATATTATTTCTTACAGCTGCATGTGAATCCACAATTACATCAAAATAAAATTGTAGTTAAAAAATGACAGGAGAGGTTGTTTAATGGGTATTAAAATACAGTTAGATAGAAGGAATGAGATCTAGAATTCAGTAACACAATAGAGTGACTATATTTAATGATAATTTATTGTATATTTCAAAATAACTAAAGGAGTGGATTTGGAATGTTACCAATACAAAGAAATGATCAATGTTTGAGACGATGACTAAATACCCCAATTACCTGGACTGATCATTACACATTCCATGGTTGTATCAAAATATCACATATACCCCATAAATAAGTACAGCTATTATGAACCCATAAAAAATTGAAAAACAAAAAAAAGAAACTTTTTTTGATGACTGTGTTCATTAACTAGATTGTAGAGCTGGTTTACTGCATAAATATATGAGTGAAAATGTGTCAGACTGTGCCGATTAAACATGTGCTTTGTATAACTCAGTACAACTGTAACAAACTGCAACAGTTATGACCTATACTACACTCTTCCCAGAAAAGAATTGAATATATCTATACAGCTGAGGAGTAGAATATAAAGCAGAGGTAACATACAGAATTTTAAAAAAGGAGTTGTGGAAAGATGGCAAAGTATAAAAAAGAGGATGAGAAAAGCATAGCAGACATGAGAAACAGTGGTATATGTGTAATAGCAACTTAGAAACAGTAGAAAGATTTGGACAAAAGTGATAGTATATGACTTTTTAAATTAAAATATTCTAAAGTTTATTAAAAACATTAAGCTACAAGTTCAAGAAATTTTATAGAAATCAAATTGAATAAAAAATCAATATCTTTGTTAAGAAAACTATTTAAGCCGGGCTCGGTGGCTCAGCCTGTAATCCCGCGCCTTGGGAGGCTGAGGTGAGTGGATTGCCTGAGCCCGCGGGTTCGAGACCCGCCTGGGCAGCGAGACCTCATCTCTACAAATAAATAAAAAAATCAGCCGGGCATGGTAGCACATGCCTGTAATTCCGACTACTTGGAAGGCTGAGGCGGAAGGATCGCCGGAGCCCAGCAGGTCGAGATTGCGGTGGCCGGAAGCGGCCACTGCACTCCAGTCTGGGCGACAGTTTGAGACTCCAACTCAAAAAAAAAAAAAAAAAGCAACTATTTAATAAAATATAAATTGGTAGATACTCCATAATATAGTTTTTAAAAACAATTGGCTTAATAAGCTACCCAGAATAAAGAAAAGGAAAATGAAAAATAATATAAAAGTACAGAATTTTGAAATAAATTATAAAGCTAAAATTATTAAAGCCACGTGGTACTGACATGTGAGTGGGTAAGTAGATAGCTTGAATATAATGAAAGCGAAAATAAACCCAAGTATTTTATTAGAAATTTATAGTAAATTAAAGGTGACAACTAAAAGAGTATGAGGGGAGTTATTTAATAAATGAAATAAGACAACAAAATAAATTCTAGCTACATCAAAATATACATAAAAATATAAAAGAATAAATCTCACATATAAAATTATTTTATTAAAACCGACTCAAAAGTATTGGATCTATGTGGGCTAAACTACCACAAGCAAAGTCAAAAGACAAGCTGGGAAATTCGACTGTGACTCATATCATGCAAAAGTCTGACTTCACTGTAAGTGCACCAGCAGTATCAGATAATAGAGTTGGTTGCAAAAGGAGATTCATTGGATCCAAAATGATAGTGCTTACAAATCTACAGTGTATTATGAAATAACACAGCATTAAACTAAAGATATGTATCAGCCATAGTCTGTCTCAAGAGGGGTCTGAAGAGGCCATGTATAAGCACCTTTCCCTAAATCTGTAAGTGGCCTATCAGAATACAATTTCTCTCTTGGATCACAGTCACTGACATGTATCTAGAACACCTTGGTACCAAGGAGCCCAAAAGGGATTCTCACTTGGAGACTTTTCTATTTTGTTGACCACATAGGCATATTCCTGCTAGGGAACCAGCCTCAGCTAGAGAGTTCTCTCTCAGGGTCTCGTTGTAACCAGGGCAAAGCGTCAATCAGAGTGTCATCCATAAACAATGCTGACAAGCTATAATAATCTGGCCTCACAGTTCTCAGACTTGTGATTTCAAAGCTACATTGTGAATCAGTATGTTTGATGCCTTGTCTAGAGGTCAGTGCCATCTGGGAACTTTAGAAACACTGTTCGGTCTGATTTCAGGCCTGTGGGAATTCATTCTAACATCACAATGAAACAATAACGAAAAGACTAGAAACTCAATGAGGAAAAAATTTAAAAGGATAAAATTATACACTTCATAAAAAAGAAATACATCTGACTTTTATGACAAGAGTTTCTACCTCAAACATAAAAAGAAAACTGCAAATTCAAATAATTTTGAGATATCATTTGCAACAACACTTATGGAGGGTAATTTGGAAATATCTAATACAATTGAAATGTATACCAACTTTGACCTAGCAACTTATCTTAAAAATAAACTTGCTCATGTGTGAAATTTTGTATGACTAAGGTTCTTTACACTATATTTCTTCCTGTAATACAAAAAGATTACAATAGTCTAAAAGGCAATAGAAAACTAATAAAGTAAATCATGATGCATTTGTGTAATAAAGTCTTATACACTTATAATAAAAATTTTTAAGAGTTCTTTATGTATCGATATGGCAATGTGTCTATACATATTTTAAACAATAAAATAAAAGGTTCAAAAACCATGTAAACATATTGTTCTCCTTTGTGTAATGGAGAGAAAGGGAATTTCATATTCATTTACTTTCATTTGTAAAACTGCATTTCATTTCATTTGTAAAACTTAAAATATCTGCTTAAGAATTTTAAAAACTGGTAAGCCTGACTGCCTTGGGGAAGTGAAATTGGGCATATCAAGAAACAGGAATGGCAAAGAGACTTTTTGCTTTGTAGCTTTTGATTCCTGAACAAGGTAAAGTTTAACCAAAACTCTAAAATAATGCAAATTCAAGTCTTAAAAACAATCTGCAACTTATAGTTATCTTTCGTCTGTGTTGAATTATTTTATTATAAAATGTCAATATTTTATTAGGAATAATTGTTATTGTTTGAAGTGTTCCAGGTAACCACCATTGCAATGCAGCAGCAAGAAAAACTCAGGCAACAGCACACAGCACTGCTAAACTGCACACAGTGGAAGAGAAGTCACGCCCATCAGATGAAACATTGCCAAGCCTTGAGGCAAAGCTCTTTCAGTAGAGGTAATTGATATAAATCAGGATCCACTGTGTAGATTTAAATATATGCACCAATTTCTTAAAATAAAATGTGACATACATTTTGTTTTCTGCAAAAATGTTAGTCAGGAATTTACATTAGAGGAGACATAATTTTGAAAATTTTGCAGTTTAATCTTATTTATGTAGGAAACACCAAGTTTTCCCCAAAAAATGAAACTAAAAGAAATATACTGACAAGTGCCAAAGTGGTATGTGTACAGTTAGTAGATCAGATTTTTAAAAAATTATAGTGTTATATAGTAATTCACATTTGTCAATGTGTCTTTGAATATAGTTGTAAATTTTCTAATACATTTCGTTTAGATATTGCTTTAGATTCAAGTTTAGATCACTTTGCGCAGAAAAGTTCATTTTGAAAATGACAGTATTTACCATAAATTTTTACAACAATGCAGGATTCAGCTGTTTTTAAAAATTCTAGCTGGGCACAGTGACTCATGCCTATAATTCCAGCACTTTGGTAGGTGAAAGCGTGAGGATTGTCTGAGTCCAGGGGTTGGAGACAAGTTTGAGCAACTTGGTGAGACTTTGTATCTCCAATAAACCAAACAAATTATCCAGGTGTGGTGGCGCACGCCTATAATCCCAGCAACTAGGAAGGCTGAGTCAGAATGATTGCCTGAGCCCAGCAGGTCAAGGCTGCAGTAGCTGTGAGTGTGCCACTACATTCTAGCCTGGGCAACACAGTGAGACTCTGACTAAAAAAAAAAAAAAAAAAATCTATAAAATTACTTCAGTTTCATCTTTCATATTGCTTAAAAGTATACAAAACATAAAAGAGTAGCTTTCTACCTGTTGTATCATATGACATGTGTTCTGTGGTTACTTTGCATTTAATAATACTTATAATTTAAATAATTAACTTTTCTATAGTGGATACCATTTATGTAATTGTCAAAGAGAGAGATCAAAAAATCTATCAAAGTTCCTTCTGATTTAAATTTAATTAAGTTGGAAGAAGCACTGGCGTGCCAAAAATGTTTTTGTACCCATAGCAGGTTATTGCAAGCTTGAGGGAAGCCTACCTCTGAGTCACTACCCTTGAATACAATATCCATTTTGGAAACCTACAAATCCAACATTTTCTCCAACCCTACAAATACTATTTTTAACACCATGCTATAAATTTACCACTGTTCAGGATACTGATTAGCATATATTCCAAACAAAGGATATTGAAGAGTCGTAAAGCACTAAACATTTGAGCCATGGAAGTTTCTAATGAACGATTTCTTATTCCAAATAGAAGGCCTTTCTCTAGAAACCAGAGTTCTGGAAGTTATAGTGTCTTTCCATCTATAAAACTGTACCAGAACCATTTGGTCAAATGGTTCTTGCACCTTGGTTCCTCTTTTATACATTTGATCATTCTTCTTTTGTAATTCATTCTTTCTTAAGACAGTTTCCATAAAACTGATTAAACATTAAGACTTATTTATATTGGAATCCTAAAATAAGCATATTGTTCATTTACATTCTTCAATTTTCTTCACCTACATGTTTTCAAATCACTCCTTGGGTGCATTATTTGTCCTCTTACTTATAAGCAAAATATATTCTTGCTTAACTCTGGTTTTAAATATCAACTCAAGGGTCTGAATTTAACTCTGAATTTAAACATCATCATCTAACGGTCTGGTACATTCCCAGAAAATTGGGGCAGTAAGAGTAACAGACTTGAAACAATAAACAAATAAGACACCCAAATATGTGAATCAAAGAAGGAAAGAATGACAAAACTTGAATAATCAGATCAATTTTTATAGAAGAAGAAAAATTGTAGCAAAGGTATTCTCAAATTAATTTCATTTTAAACTATTTAAAGCTTCCATTGCAGGTAGAAAATATTATGTATATCTTACTGTATTCAGCCTCAGAGAAGTTGAAATTGTTGCATGCTTCATCATGTGAACCATTCTGTCACAGTGTTCAGCTTCTCTGGGGGTAATGCGAGGGGTTATTTTGGGGAGATATGTCACTAATATTTTACAATGATGACAATAAATTAAAATGTTTATTTTCAAAGCCAATAACTGTAGCCCTTGTCCAGACAATTGGATTCAGAATGGAGAAAGTTGTTACCATATCTTTCAAATCTGGAAAGTTTGGCACCACAGTAAAGAGAATTGTTTGAAGGAAGGCTCCATGCTGCTACAAATAGACAGCAAAGAAGAAATGGTAACTACAGTTTTATGGTCTCACATTATTCTAAAAATATCATGTTACTTATTAAAACAAAAAACATATTCTCCTAAGGTAGAATTTCTTAATATTCTATAGCAGTGGTATATTTGTTATAAAAAAAGATTCAAAAGAGTCAAAATAGGAATAGTGCTTATTTTCCTTTTAATATGGGAAACATAAAAATAAGATGGTTATCCAGAAATCAAGAAGAATATGTTAGTTATATTCTTGGTTAATAAAAAAGGGGAGGGAGCAAGGAAAATGCCATTCTGTGACATGCTAATCCACTCTAAGATATACATACATTATATATTATATGTGCTTTAAATATGTAATTTTTCAGTGCTGTAGGGACTATAATAACCTATGATAATCTTGTAAACATCAAGAATAAAAGATGTAGCCGGTCTCGGTGGCTCAGCCTGTAATCCCGCGCCTTGGGAGGCTGAGGTGAGTGGATTGCCTGAGCCCGCGGGTTCAAGACCCACCTGGGCAACTTGGCGAGACCTCATCTCTGCAATAAATCAAAAAATCAGCCAAGCGTGGTAGCGTATGCCTGTAATTCCTGCTACTCGGAAGGCTGAGGCGGAAGGATCGCCAGAGCCAAGCGGGTCGAGGCTGTGGTGGCCGGGAGCGGCCACCGCACTCCAGTCTGGGCGACTGAGTGAGACTCCAACTCAAAAAAAAAAAAAAGATAAAAGATGTAGGGGTCATGCAATGAAACAGATAGGTCTACAAAAATATATATTTGCTAAGTAAAATATTTAATTGGCGTTAAACTAAGTTTATTAACATCTTAACAAGTAAGTAATTAGATGTATCCCTGAAATCATTCTACCATAAATATGGATAAAATATAATTCATAACTATACATCTGACCTTATAAAGAATGTATATTTGTTATTTTTCTTTTACTTTTTTGGGGGGAGGGGGGTTGGGAGGTCTCTCTCTGTCACCCAGACTGGAGTCAGTGGCACGATCAGGCCTTACCACAGGCCATGACCTCCTGGCCTCAGGTGATCCTCTTGTTTGCCTCAACCCCCTGAATGGCTGGGACTACAGGTGTCCACCACATTCGGCTTTTTTTTTTTTTTTTAAAGATACCAGGTCTTGCTTTGTTGCCCAGGCCTCATCTTGAACTTCTGGCCTCAAACAATTTTCTCCCACCTTGGGCTCCCAAAGGGGTGGCATTACAGGCATGAGCCACTGCATCCCGCCTATATTTCTTATTTTCAGTAATCAGTTGGAGTTCATCTCTATAAGGATAATGGGAAAACAATTTTTAAAAAATATGCAATAAACTAAAAATAAAATTCTGGGCTCAAAAAATTATTTTCCATAAAAATGTGATGACAATAATTAGAAAAATTTCCTCTAACAATTAAGTTGCTTTTGAAATCCCCTATATTATTTTCTATGTTAATGTATACTGGGGAAGGTTAGTCTATGTGGTCTGTGATATTAAGGATAGTTTTACTTCCGATAATGAAGTTTCAGTATAGCATCCTTTTTTTTTTTTTTTTTTTTGAGATGGAGTCTCACTCTGTCACCCAGACTGGAGTGCAATGGCACACTCCCGGCCACCGCAGCCTTGACCTTCTGGGCTCCGGCGATCCTTCCGCCTCAGACTTCCAAGTAGCCAAAACTACAGGTGCGCGCTACCACGCCCGGCTAATTTTTGATTTATTGTAGAGATGAGGTCTCTCCAAGTTGCCCAGGCGGGTCTCAAACCCGTGGGCTCAGGCAATCCACTTACCTTGGCCTCCCAAAGTGCCGGGATTACAGGCTGAGCCACCTATCCTGACCTATAACATCTTTTTTCAACATGTGCTTATTCCCTGCCAGACACTGAATCTTTTAAAACTATTTTGATCCCAGTTGCCTATTTTTTCCACATTGATCATACATAAAAAGAAAAGAGCCTATAAATGTTTTCTCATTTTTAAAAAATACTCCTCTTGCTCACTCCAGCTCTCAAGTTTCCGTTCATTTCTAGGTAGGCAAAATATCAGACTATATATTTCATTGTAGCTGTGTTTTTTCTCAGTTCACAGTTAAGATTTTATTTCTTACAGGATTTTATCATTGGCAGCTTAAGAAAGGCCAAAAAGAGCAATGATTACTGGGTGGGGCTGACTCAAGATGGACTCAGCAAACCTTGGCTTTGGCAAGATGGCTCCACTCCTTCCCCTGGCCTGTAAGTCTCTGAGTGAAATGCTACAAGAAAAATTAGAAACACAAAGGAATACAAAATTTATTTTATTTCATACCTTGGATTTTCTCCAGAAGACATAGGCAGCATGATAATTTTACAGGGTACTGATAGGAATTAAAGGTAATATTATTAAGAGCAGTATCTAAACATCAACCCTGCTGCTATTATTTTCTAAAATATTCACACTAATATTTGAGGATTTGAATGAACAACATGATATAATTATCAAGTGCATTTTCTTTGTATTACTTAATGTTTAGAGAGTGCTAAGGGGAAAATTTGGAATAACTTATAAAGCAATGTCCATATTAAGCTTTTCAGATGAAACTGGGAAGATGGGTGAGCAGAATCAAGTACCTTAGTATTTTGAGAATTAAAAGTCAGGAAAGAGATTCTAATTTAGAGTCAGTCTTTGTGTATCCATGTGTTTAAAATTTTTTTAATGTGCTGCTTGAATTATATTAATATTTTTTATTGAGAGAAAAGAGCTTTTACTAAAAAAGGAGAAGAAACCACCACAAGAAGGTACATTTTGTATTTATTAATACAAAATAAAACAAACAAAACCCTACATACCTCTCAGTAGTTATCCAAGAGAACATCACTGAACTCTTCAAATCTAACCTCAGAAACACTGACTTGTTTTCCAGGTTGCCAACAGATAAGTCTCAATCAACTAACCAGTTTTGTGGATACCTCAGAAACACCTCCCTTTTTTCAGCTAACTGCAGCAACTGGAAGTATTTTATATGTGAGAAGTATGCCTTAAGAGTCTCCATTTGAAGGAAATTGTGCTTAAAGTGATGTATCACACTAGTATTTGGAACAAGTCATAGGAAATTAGCCACTAAAAGCCCCAAAACAAGTATGAAAGTAAACCAATGTGTGAGCAACAAAACTAGCTACCAGGGACTCAGAACTTATTTTTGCATTTATACTTGGTAATGTTCTTCAGTACCTTCCATATTTCATTTGACATTATTCAGATTTCCAAGAATAAAATTGATTTCAATTTTAAGAGAACAAAACCCCAAGGAGGTGAAAAAAAGCTGAAAAAAATACATATACTTTTTTTAGGTGTAGAGTAAATTTCACACACAAAAATCTATAGGTCATTGAGGGAAGTGGTATAATTATAGCTGACTGGTTTTCTGTTAAATAAGTAAATAAATTTTTCCTTTGATCAGTCTGTGCATTTTCTAGGCTTCCAAACATTACATTATCAGACTGATAGGGAGGACACAAAGATGGATTATAAATTGGAAAGAAGGCAGAATTCAAACTGCAGTCTGTCAGAAATGCCCTTTTTAGAACTGCATAATTCTATCATAGAGGTGATCTATGAGAATTTCACATAAGTAGAAGAAACAGTCAGGATGTTGATATCAGTGTGTCCTCCAGGAAAGAACAACAGTGAGCTCCAATCCTCCTTCTCCTAGACCATCCCATCACACATCATAGGGCTCATGGTCTGGACCCAAAGTTAACATTCCAGCACTTTTAATGCCCTAATTTCCTCATTGTAAAACAATTATAAAACTTACTTGAAAATATTATTTGAGGATTCTATCATAAATATATATAGTAGATATAATAGTGTCTTGCACAGAATTGAATATTCTATCAGTGCTTGCTATGGTTACCTGGAGCACATCATCAGTCATTTCTTTCTTTCTTTTTTTGAGTCAGAGTCTCACTCTGTCGCCCAGACCGGAGGGCAGTGGACGCTCCCGGCCACCGCAGCCTCGACCTGCTGGGCTCCGGCGATCCTTCCGCCTCAGCCTTCTGAGTAGCGGGAACTGCAGGTGCACGCTACCACGGTCGGCTAATTTTTTATTTTTATTGTAGAGATGAGGTCTCGCCAAGTTGCCCAGGCAGGTCTCGAACCCGCGGGCTCAGGCAATCCACTCACCTCAGCCTCCCAAAGCGTGGGATTACAGGCTGAGCCACCGAGCCCGGCTATCAGTCATTTCTAAGCATCAAATTTACCTGTGTATTCCAGCTAAAAATGATACCTTTTCCTGCCCATGCTGCAGGAATATTGATTATTAAAGTATGGGTAACAGATCAGCCACTCTATGAAGAGAATACCTGTTTTAAAGTTATGAATCCTCCTCAAATAAATCTGTAGACAACCACTTCCCTAAGTCTGCAGGCTCCTTGAAGCATAGCCTATCTTGTTCCCAGGAGACAGTTAATTTCGAAGTACCTTGTGAGCTATAGGAAGAAAAGTTTCCATAATTATTATTATATTACTTTTTACTACTCACATCTCTAGAACCCCACCTTACCACATAGTAAGTTCTCAACTGATATTTACTAAATTTAACATTTTATTTAATCTTTCATTTCTTAAAAGGAGTAGCTGAGATATATTACATTATCATCTTCCTAAGAATGAAGGCGTCACCTAAATAAATAAAAATAAACCCTAATGCACTGAAACAGTGGAAATCATTTAAATAAAACTAAAAGTCCTTTTACCAAAAGGTCCCTTTACCTTAGGTAAGGGCCTTAAGAATTGAAAGAGCATGTTTTGCTTTTATTTAAACTCCCTCGACATGGAGTTTAAATGTTGGGAGTTTGAATAAAAGAGACTTTCCTCTAGTTTTCTGCTGAACCTGGGAAAGGAGGATAGCAGGGAAAACACAGTATAAATTCCCTTCTGTCTTTAGTTTTCACAACTGACAGCCAGCAGCTGAATATAATAACCTGGAGTAAAAGAGAAACAATAGCAGCTTTTACAAAAGTAAAGACTGTTTGTCTTCAAGATTCCTCAAAATATTGTCTTGGAGCTATGTTTAGAGAAAGGATAGGAAGCATTTATAATTATAATTAGAAAAAGTACAATGAAACAAGAGGCAAACATCCTTCAGCTGATGTCATCCTGCCAGTATAATATGTAGTATTTACAAATTAGAATTTTATCAGCAGTGCAGCCTACAGAAGCTCCTACAGATTTCCTCAGCAGCATTACTGCTTTCCACACAAATATTATAGGCAGGAGATTTTTCTCTGCATCAAATTGCTTTTGGTTGATGGTACCAAGACTTTTTAAAAGCAGTAATCATTGGAAAAACCAGTTTCATATCCCAGTCTTATCAATAATGAATCTGGTATCTTTGATCAATCTCATTAAGTTTCAAGTTAGTCTTAAAAAATGAAAAAGAGAAGAGGGGAAAAAACCACTCTTACAAATGTTAAGAGGCTTTATTACATTATATGGTTAAATTACATTAAATGTGTAAAAAGAAAAACATTCAAAGAATATCGATAGAATAATAACATATTATTATTAGAGTCTAAAAATCTATTCATACAATGAACCTTGTACAAAAGTCATGCCTCATTTTAAATCAGATTATGCTGTTGTTTGTAGTCTTCAAAAATTACAAGAATCCCTCTAAAGAGGATTTGACTCCCAAATATAAGGTTGGCTCTGAGACAATTTACTAGACTCTTCTGCTTAGTTCATACTCTGCTTGCATCCCCAAAATAAAAGTTCCCCATTAACCTCCTCACACTTCCTGCTGTTCGGGAGCTCATGACCTGTTTCCTGTTGATAAATCCTGAGAGCTGGTTCAATATCCTCAGGAAAAGAAATAGCTCATTGTGTACCCTGGGGAACTCGACTCTACCAGGAAAGGCCCTGCTCCTTGTCTAACTTTCTCTGCACTTTCTTCAGAGCTACCTACACGAACATGAGGTAGAAGAGAAAAAGTCTTCTCATGCTGTAAAACCAAGTTATATTGTTCCCCTCTCTGTTTCTCAACTGAATGTTGTTCTCAGCAAATCAGATTTTAGAATTCCATTTTATGATTATTTCCTTTTCTTAAAATTGAAAAAAAAAGTGTGTGAAGATAACGTTGTGTCATGCTTTTTTTGTTTGGAAATGTTTCTTCATTCTGTGATCAGTATCATGATATTTGTTATACTGAAAAGAGAATTGAGAACAAAGATGAAGAGGAATAAGCTCAAAAGAAGAAAGTATCTCAAATAAACATATGCTATTTTTTTTCTCCTCACCATCTGAAGCGACACCTTCCCTTAGGTGTCAGATTTGGAGTGGGAACAGCATTCAACATTCACTCCCCGGGCAGCTAGACTCTTCAAAGCAATGACATTTAAATGTCAGCAGTCTCTGGACTAGACTGCAGCTACACAGTATTCTAGGAGTCAAGACTTAAATGAGCACCATATCTCTATTTTACAAAGTCATTTGGATTTCTCTTATTAACCATATTTTCTTTTTGCAGCAGCAAGGCTTAAATAACAATTGTTTAACCACAGGCTTAATCCTCATTTGTTGTTGTGTACATAGCATATTAACCACTATAATGGAACATCTACACTTGACATACATAGTAAAAGGTAAACAATTTACAATATATGTGATCTGAAAAGAAACCAGAGCATTGCACTCATCATAGAAGATATTCAGTAGTAATATCCTTAGCTCCCCAATGTCGGCACTCCTCTACAATTAGGTCACAAATACAGATCTCCAAAAAAGTTTGTTCATGCACATTTGTATTTCCTTATGTTTCAAATGAATCACTAAATCTTTTTTTCAATATTTTCTTGATTCTCCTTACAGTTTATATTGAAATTCAGATTATGAAACTCATTTCACATTTACTTGATTTCAACTTACGGTAACATTATGAAGAAATTGTAAATATCTCCACTTCATACTTGATGAAATAAACTCTGTGAAGAAAAGTGACTTGCCCAATAAGTAAGTCAGAATAAGAGATCTAAAACCCTCATGCTTGAACCACAAATGCAGTTCTCTCTGCATGACACAATAAATCGACAGAATTTGTTCAGAGACTAAGACATTTTTTAGCTAATCAACAGAAAACTGAAAGGAAATTTCTTGAGGAAGAACCTGCAACTACTCTTTGTTAAGTGCCAACCTTATGAAATGAAGTCTTATGAAAATGAACACAAGTGTTCTTTTTCTTATATGATTGATACTTTATGTCATTTCAGTGTGAGATAGATGTTTACTAAAAATAAAACTGAGGCAACTCAGTTTCTTCTGTTGAAAAGCAAAGACTTATGGCATATTAACCTTTCTAGTGTTGAACCCCTAAAATTGATTTATCTATAAACCAGTAACATCAGTGGTTGTGAAGTTGTTACTTGCAATAATCCCTGTTATATTTGTGTATGTAGTCATCTTGAGAAAGAAGTGCCTCACCAAGAAGCCAATTAGGCAGATGTAACTATCTCTCTTTCATTTCTCATGACCTGACTGGAAATCATGTGTCCAGTTGCAATTCAATTTACTCATCAACCACGCATTGATGCCATAAGCCTTCCTCAAAATAGTTCATTTTATGAAAGTGTTAAAATCATCCTCTTGAAAGTAACATATATTTCAAAGACTTATTCTTCCCAAATAATCACATGATCAATATTCTTGTAGAGTCCCCAAAAACTCTCAGTAAGCCACAATCAATTCAATGATTGCTATCATATTTTGAAAAGCTTTTCCATGCTGAATTTTCCCCAAATCCCAAATCTGTTCCAAATTCACACACTTCACAGTTTTTACATTTATTATTATTAAATATTCAGTACCTGTAAGGTATAAATATGGATCAAATGTAAGAAAATAGGAACCAAAGCCGGCCTCGGGGCTCAACCTGTAATCCCAGCACTTTGGGAGGACGAGGTGAGTGGATTGCCTGAGCCTATGGGTTCGAGACCAGCCCAGGCAACTTGGCGAGCCCTCGTCTCTACAATAAATACAAAATTAGCCGAGCATGGTAGCTCACTGCCCGTTGTTTCGGCTACTTGGAAAGCCCAACAGGTCAACACTGGGGTGACTGTGAGCGTGCCACTGCACTCCAGCCTGGGCGACAGAGTGAAACTCCAACTCAAAAAAAAAGAAAATAGAAACCCAAACCAGGCTATTACAGGTGCACATACAGAGACTGACATTTTTCTCTGGTCTTCAATTTTTCTGAAGGGAGTATCAGGGATAGCAATTCTAATATAAAGCTGAGTTGAGACTATTTCTTTGCTGAGATAAATTCCAATGGAAAGCAGACAATTATTGGAATCTCAGTGGACACAGGGAGGTATAAAACATTGTGATTCTCATAACTAGAGACATTCCAGTTGGGAAGCAGGCTATAGACAAAGTAGATGGGGTCTTTACTGAGATATTGGAAAGGGAATAGTGTAAACGGAAACAAACAAAAAGAATTTCTTGTGCATTTGGTTGCATGATCTTGGGAATGATTTCTCCTGATTACTAGAGAAACTGCTCATTTTTCATGAACTATTTGACCGTTGGGGCAAAGGATGTTACTTCCTTTTATTTTGTCTATTTCAAAAAGTTTCTCACTTCCCTGAATATAAGAAAGACAATCAAACTGGAAGATGTGATATTAGATGCTGAGAAGAAAGAAAACTAGAAAGTTATCTCCACTTTGAAAAGATAGATTATAACATTATTCATTTCTGGGGCCGGTTAGTGGTATATAAATAGGACTTGTGACTGGTAAATATACACATGGCCCAAGCTCAAAAATGCTGGTGATTCAGAAACAAGAAAACCCATCTTTTTTTTTTTTTACTAGGCAGAGAGATAGTCTTTCCTGATTATTTTCCAACTGCCAGTGTCTCAGATATCTCTTGCATTGGCCTCACGTGTCTCAGCTTTGTTATTGGTAGTTGAAGCTGGAGAGTGGATCACCTCCACCAAATGGTTCAGGGAGGAAAGGAGGCTTTCTGGATTCACGATTGCTGCCCTCCTTTCACAGGCACACCGCCTCAACTCTCGGCAGTCCTTTGAGAAAGCCTTTCCGTTGAGAATCGTCACACAGTCCCTGCTTCTTGGGGTGGTGACGTCTATTATAATATCAAACCTTAAAAACAAGGGAAAATGTTAATTTAATCACAGTTTATCTCTAAAATGAAATCTTAAGTACCGGAAAGTACATAGGAGTCTTTACATGTAATGTATTTTTCTATTTCAAGGAATACCACACGTACTCCAATCTAAATGCCCACTCCAAAAATAAAGCTAGTGTTTTATAATATTACTGGCTATATTGTCAGCAAGTGTATTCTAAGAGATATTTTTAAAGATGTTCTCCCTATTTCACTCACAGAAAACCCAGAGATCAGAGATTTTATCCTATATCTGGGTATTGACAAGTTGTGTGAATTTAGACAACCACCAACCACCATTACAGCCTGGACTCCTGGGCTTCAGTTTACTCATCCTCATCCATAAAACATCTGTCTTCTCTCTTTCTCTCTCTCTCTCTCACTCAGTCTCTCAGTTTACTCATCCATAAAACATCTATCAATTCTCTCTCTCTCTCTCTGTTTACTCATCCATAAAACATCTATTCTCTCTCTCTCTCTCTCTTTTCCTTCTCTCATTCACGGTGAATCCCAGACACACATTTCTGAAAGTGGCAAGAGAACTGTCCTTGATATTTTACTAACAGTATATATCTGTCTCTTTCACTGGTATATAAGCAGTTCAAGAGTAAACACTGTGATTCAAACATCTTTGGACATCCTCCTGCAAACACAGTATTCAGTACAAAACAGTAGTTTGGCTAATGCTTACTGAACAAAATTGTTGAACTCTATCACTCAAGCAAAATCTCTTTATTAAATGCCTTTTGCATAAATGTTCTGAGGGCTTACAGTTCAAAGGAGTAAGGGGATCCATCCATCCACAGCCAAGTCTTGCCATTGCCACTGCGGGAGAGCCCTGTCCAATAAGAGTAGAAAAACTCAGAGTAGCTCTGAGGCATGGCAAACTCCTGTAAAAGGCACACAAGAAAAATCTTTAGCTTTAAAGGTGATATTACATATACATACAGAGAAGTATGGGGCAGCCAGCACATTTTACACAAATACATGAGTCCTGCCTCACCCAGATAATGGTACACTTAAGTAAAATGGCATGTCTGAGGTCTGTTGGAAATGTGTCCAGGTTAAATAACTTATTTTATCTTAGTAAATATGAAATTATTTATCAATATTCTGAAACCAGAAATCACATCAATCAAGATTTATACATAACCCATTATTTTTAAAGCACATAATTAAATGCTAAGATTGACATAAAAATATGGGAGAAAGGATTACATAGAGATATGAAGTGATTCTGAGCAAGTGAAGAATACTGGAGGGCATACTTTATAAATGCCTGGGAAAAGAAAAAAAAGTAAAAGAAAAATTTGGAAGAGTGATTTATGGCAGTAGGAAGAGAAATTTTTTAATTTGTATATACAAATATATATATATGTACACACATATATAATCATATACATAATGATCCCTCTTTTAATATCCATATTGAACATATATTCCCATTTTAAAAGGTATTTACATACTTCTCTCTAGTCTTACTCTGCACTAATGTCTTTAATATATAAGTTACCTAAAAATTGTATTATAATTATCTATTTTTATGTCTTTATTTTTCATTGTATATGAATTCCTCAAGGACATACACTTTTTTATTGTTATTTCCTCAACACCTGAGATGATTAATGAAATCTATTGATTTAATGGGAGATTATTGAAAATATAAATAAAACTATTACCAGGCAATAGTTATAGAGTAGACATGTGAAAATAACTGTAGCTGAAACTATTGATTTTAATTAGCTAGGGGACCCTTCAAATTCAAAGTTCTGAAAAATAAATCACACAAAAATTATTTAAATTTATATAAATATATAAAGTTCAAGACAGAAAACAATTACATGGCTTTCATAACAAAATGTACTATAATTTCATGTAATATAGCTCAATTATACCTGAGTCCTCAGTATGTGCTGGAGGCAGAAGAAACAAAGGGTATAAGAAAGGTTTATGCCAGGAGACATTTCCTTAGTCATAGAAATCACCTCTCTATATGCCAAAATGAGCCATCGACAAAGGATAAAAAAATATTATTTTAATAGATGAGAGAGATTGCAGAGTTTCTTTCATCACAGAATTCAGGAAGTGGGTAGAAATTAAGGTGTACCTAGGATGATGTTAAGAGTTTGGTATGGTGAGATGAGCATTTAATTCAATTAAATAACCTTGCGTTGATTCTGCATCAAGACTTCAGTTAAATTCCAGAGGAACAATGATAAATAATTACTAGTCACCTCATTTGAGGAATTAAATTCAAAACCAGTAATAAAAATGAGAGAAGGGGGGATAATCACTAAATATTATTAATGTATTCCAATTGCATATACTTACTCAATGCATGTCAATTTGTAGTTTTAGTCTCACATTTACCTTGACCAGTCTATATTAGGCTGTAAACTTCTGGAAGGCAAGATATATATTTGCAAATTATGGTAATGATTTAATTAAATATTTTGCACTTAACTTAGCTTTGTTATTTTTTATAATGGAAGAGAGGCAATGCTATTTTCATTTTTCTGACATTATATTCATGCTATTGTTTTTCTATCCAAAACAAAAACATTAAAATATTCTACATTTGCTTCCTGACTGAGAAGGAAGTTTGAAGAGCTATTTCTCCGATTTTTGAGGATGGGTATTTGTGGAGAACACAATTCCTTTTATCTACTGCAGGACATCATTCAAAGTAATAAGACGTAAGTCCTGATTGCAATAAGTGGAAAAGTCTTTGGACCAATATCCTTGATCCTTAGAATCTTCCTGTCTAGCTCTTTTAAGATCTCTTTTTTTGTAATCCTTCAAACATTGAAAAGTCTCGGGATCTTACCAGCACTTCTTGTGTGCTTATCTTCAGCATGGTAGAGTTCTCAGCAAAGCAGAAATATTCACAGCCTTGCCAACTTTTACTGTCTTTATAGAACTGGTAGCATTTGTCTCCATGCCACTTCCATTTTTCTGGACAAGGGCTGCACCTGTGTCCTTGGGGAGAAAATTAAGTTACTTTCTACCCAGGTTTGTTGTGCTTTTTCTCTTGAAATTATATAGTATTTGATATCACAAAAAAAGAATTGACTTTATTTCCTTTGTAGAATTAATTGCCCAGGCAATGAAAACTACACATATTTACTGAGCACCTACTAAATGCCAAGAAGTATAACTGATGCTGAGTACACAGTAGCAATTAAACAGACACTAACTGTTTACATGGAATATGGAACCTAGTAATAAGTGATTGGAGTTTCCTTGCCACTTGATTATAAAACTCAGCACATGAGGAGAAAATTTAATTTTATAAAGCTGTTCATATGTTCAGAAACTCATATTGTGTTCAAGAAACAATAAAAAGTTCGATAATATTCTTCCTCAAAATTCTTTTATAATAGAAGAATATTTCAAAAATACAATGTATACCAATATGATATAAAGTTTTTCCTTACCTTAAACAAGAATAAATAAAATCTTAAGAAAAAATATTGAGACAAGCATGAAATTAAGATGATAAATCTCCATGTGTTAGAAATTAAGATGGATATTCAAGCCAGAGAAATAAGTGCGCAGGTCTAGAATGAGATGGACCACGTGAGTAGTAGTTGAAAACACAGGAATTAGGCCCTGAGAGTCATGATTTTAGCATCTGTGTGAATACTTGACCTTGGGTCTTTTAGAGTTAGGAACCTGTAATTGAGTCCCTGTGGGTTTGTGGTGTGGTGGGAACTTCAGTCATATCCATAATGATTTCTCTATTTTAAAGACAATCTAGTTAAAATCAGAGTGATCAATATATGGGTATTATATTATTGTTTGTATTTCCTTGTAAGTGTAAAATACTTTATAAGGTAAAACAAATTTTTAAATAAATATATAACTTAGGACGTTATTCTTGTCAGATTATGACATTCCCATGGTGCTGTGGAGCTCAAAATCTGTTGCATGCTCTCAGACAGTTCTGCTTGCCCCAGAATTCTGCCAGAAGGAATATGACAAACCTGGATAGACTCAGGCACAAATGAAGAGAGTTTCAGACTTCTTAAAACATAGAACAAGGATGGAAATGATGCTTACCTAAAAGGATTGCTGTAAAGAATAAATAAGTAAAACATAGTGCAATGAGTGCACCAACTTACACATAAAGTATTCAATGAATGCTTTTCACTGTTGTTGTGACAACTTAGACTGGTTATGCCTTCTTGGAATACTGTGCCACAAAAGATGGTGAAGCCACATATGGGCTCAGCAAGAAGGAGAATCTTGTTTCACTGTAATGTCTGCTCTGATTTCAGTCACGATTAATTGAAATTTTGGCACAATATTATTAATACTTCATTTCTCTTTCAATTGTCATGTGTTCTTAAATACCTTCAATCTTCACATATGCAAAGCGATCCTCTGTGTGCACTGTGTAAAAATGAGTCCCACATTTATTTGGGAATTGTCAAAAAGCGAAATTTTTTAACTGTTGCTTTTTCAAACTGTTTCAGCTTTGGCTCATCCATAATTTTCCCTTTATCTTCAGACAACCTTAATTATAAATATTTGTTTTCCTTGAGATTCCATAGCCCTTATTCTTTGTGAATGAGACAGTGAGGTTTGACTTTTGGGATTTTCGTTTTGATCTTTTACAATATGTATATAACAGAAAAAATAAATGTATTCGATATTCCGAGGTTAAAAAAGAGTGAAATTTTCAATGAATGTATAAGAGGAAGCAAGGTACAATTGTATAAATAATATTATACAATTAATATGAAAGATGCAAGACAAAAGTCTGGGAGCCTTATGTAAAACATGTAGAGATATTCAGTGGCTAGAGACAGTGGTAGAAACATCACTTTATTGTCAAAATTTTTTCTAAATATTTAATATACTATTATGTGAACAATTGGAGAAAAATGAGTAGAAGTCAGAAGAAATTCATTTCTCCAGAAATACACACACATATATGGTGTGTGTGTGTGTGTATGTGTGTGTGTGCATGTATGGAGAAAATACACATTTTTGGCCAGATAAATGTGTGGGCTGAAAATGGGCTGTCCTCAAATGTTTTGTTTATGGCATATAAAACTAGAGAAATTATAAATACCAATGAATTCTTAAGCCGAATAGGTACACTTTCTTTGGACTCACTTTACCCATTAAATACGAATTTATGTATATGGTATAGTGCTAAAAATGTTTACAGCTGTTCAGGATCAATAGAGCAATAATATTCATATTACCAAGTTCAATATCCCTAGGAAGGACATTTAGTTTCACAAATACATGAAAATGTGTCAGCGAAAAAAAATGCCTGATAATCTGTTTCTTCTCATAGTCATTCCTGTTTCTTTTTCTCTTTTATTTCTTCTGTGCTTTGAATACAAGGAATATAAATCAGTTTGTATATCTAGCCCATGCTTCTTTTCTCATATATTTAACTTTCAAACAGCATTCCTGGTTGCTAACTTTTCCCTCATTACTGCAGAATTCTTCCCCATTTCACTTGATCATATTTTCATGCTTCTAGTTGCTTTTCCTCAAAGTTCTGGTGATATCTTTGAATTTTTATTTCTCACACAATGCATTTTATTCCATCATGCAATCATTTCCTCTGACAATATCCTAGTTTGAGGCACCATCATCTTTCTCCTAGACATATCTTGACAGCCATCTCTCACCTGATTTCTCTCTTGTTATTCTTTTGTCTTCCAGTCTAATTTCAACATAATTGTAAAGTAAGCCTTTAAAAACTCATGCCAGATCATGCATATTCTCTGCTCAAGACCCCATAACGAAAACTCATTTACTCAAAACAGAAGCCTGATTCCTTTCAATGTTCCTTAGTGCTATACGTAATCTCTATTCATCTCCTACTAATCTTTCACTCCCCCACTCTGCCACAGGCACATGGACTTTTTATTATTTCTTGAATATGCAAATATATTCACTTTGTTGGTTTTTAAGCTTTTTTAATGTAAGATACAATTCAGGATTAAGTATACAAATGCTCATTATGCAGGTAACCTTGTTGATGAGGTGTACCCCCTCTTTCTCCCTTGGCAGATTCCCACTACTGCCAATCCCTTTCTTATAGTATTATGATAATTGTTCAAGTTCCGCAACTTGGATGGACTTAGAGTCTATAATACTGAGTGATCTATCACAGAAACAAAGAACTGGGTATCACATATTCTCACTCACTAGTATATTCACATTTTAAGCTTCTTTCATTTCCTGTTTAGTTTTTTTCCTGTTTTCTTGTCTAGTTTATTCTTCCTTCATATATTTACATATCTAACTACATCAACATTTTAAGCCTTTGTGGCCACTATGTAATCATCTTAACTAAAGTTGACATCTCTATTTAAAAGAGCAACATACCATTCCTGAATTCCTTGTCCTTCTTACCTTTTCTACCTTTATTTCTCATAACATTGATTAACCTCTCTTATGCTATAAAATACCGATTTATGCATATGGTATAGTGATATAAATGTTGTTGGCCTTATATGTCTACCATCTAGGGTTCCCCGAATATAAGACTTTTAGTACTAAAATTAGAAAAGTTTTGGATGAACTGGGACATGTGGGTTGATAAAGTATGAATATTTGTCCCCTCTAATCTCACATTGAAATTTGATGTCCAGTGTTGGAGAAGGGACTTAATGGGAGGTGCTTGGGTCATGGAAACAGATCACTAATGAATGGCTTGATGCTGTCTTTGTGGTAATGCGTTCTCATGCTATTAGTTCCCTCAAGAACTGATTGTTAAAAAGAACCTGGCACCTCTCTCCCCTCTCTTTTGCCTCTTCTCTTGCCATGTGTCACACCTGCTCCCATTCAACTTCCACCATGAATCGAAACATCCTGAGGCGCCCACCAGAGTAGATACTGTCACTATGCTTCTTGCACAGCCTGTAGAATTGTGCACCAAATAAAATTTTTTCTTTATAAATTAACCAACCTCATGTATTCCTTTATAGCATCACAAATGGACAAAGGCATTTTTTGATTTGTTTGTTTGAAACAGTGTCTCGCCCAGCGCAGAAGCACTATCACGGTTCTCTGTGCCTTGAATTTTTGTGCTAAAGTGATCCTCCTGCCTCAGTCTTCCAAATAGCTGGGTCTACAGGTGCGTGTCACTACACTCGGTTAGTTTTTTAAAACATTTTTTGTAGAGACAGGGTCTTGCTATGTTGCCCAGGCTGGTTTTGAACTCCTGGCCTCAAACATTCCCCCTGCTTCAGCCTCCCAAAGTGCTGAGATTATAGGCATGAGACACTGTGTCTGGCCTCATCATGTTTTATGTTTTTAAATATATTTCTTGCTACTGCCATGCTAGAGTAAGTGGTCCATAAGATTAGAAATCCTGTGCTTTGTAAGGTATGTATGCATCAGTAGACAGTCAATAAATATTAGAAACATAATAATAGTAATACCAGCTAAATGTATAGATAAATAATAACTGAGTAGATGGATAAATTAATGGATGAATAATGAATGAGAAGAAGGTAAGAAACGAAAAGTAGCAGAGCAAAACTGAGAACTAATATCTAATCAAAATATATGAGAATGTTTTTATGTGAATAAGAAACATCAATACATCTTCATGTAAATTTTATACTTAAATGCAAATTCTTTGCAAAACATTTTTTGTTTTTTTATAACTAAATGAAAATTCTAGAGACTATTGGTTTCAGAAAAACCTGTATTATCTTTTTAGATGATGATGATGATGATGATGATGATGATGATGATGATTTTGGCAATAGGATCTTGCTATGTTGCCCAGGCTGGTCTTGAACCTCATGGCTCAAGTGATCCTCCAGGCTTAGCCTCTCAAGTAATGGATTATCTTTTTTAAAATAAGGCATCCAACAGAGAAAAGTATGCACACTGGGTTGTCAATAAAATAAGAAAAGGAAATTATGACCAGTGAGATCATTAATCATGTGGGAAAAATCACTTGAGAAGTGAAACTGTGCCTATTAATACTATTTTCTGGGTAACTATGAATCAGGGTGTCTGCTTAGGATGGGAAGTGGTGGGTCTATAGATGACTATAGGACTTTGTGCTTCTTTAGATTTCCCAAAAAATATATAAATAATGAAAACTTGAAAGTGCATGCTGTTTCCTATGTATGCTCGACAAATAGCAGAAGAGAGGGCTGACTTGAATAAAGTGGATCATTATAAAACTTTAAAAGGACAGGATAATAGTAAGACACACACACACACACACACACACACACACACACACACACACACACACACGGGCTGAAGTGATGCTCCTAGAATTATCCACTAGTCTATTTACCAAAGTGTGGTTTACTAACTATTAGCATTGTCATCATCTGTGATCTTTATTTAAATGCACATTTTTTATACTCATCCTAGTTATACCAAATTTAAAAACTTGAGTTTGATTCAGTTTATCAGCACGTTTAAGTCAAACTCTGTATTAATCTTAAAATTTGAGAAGTATAGTTATGAGTTTGTTAACTTCTTTTAGGGAAGAATTTGTAAACACAAGTGCCAAAGGAAATTGAGACCTAACTCTGTATTTTATTTGCTTGTGGTATTATGTTGGTTATTCTAGGGTTAACTGTTTTTGTTGTTTGATAGGTCTGCATTTGAAGAATTCCTTCACGTATTGTAACACAGGTGCATATGAACAGCATGATCCCATTAAGTGGCCATGATCTTAAAGTCCAAACTCTTTATTCAGTTTGCCAGATTACTGATTAAATAGCACACATCTCCCAGTTACACTGATGAGAAATTCAGCTCTATATTGCCTGATAGGCTGGGAGTAGAGTGATCAGCACATACTTACCTCCAGTTTTGTTATAGAGTTCACGACAGAGTTTTTCAGCCACATGCTGCAGAGTTTTTGCAAGCTTCCTATTCTGGGCTTGTAGAGATTGCACCTGTTGGGAGAAATTCCCCAGTCTTTCTTCCTTTTGGGAGATGCTGTCTTGCTGACTATTGGAGAGCTGGTAGTACTGAAAAACTAACGCAAGTGACCAGGTCAGACTGCGCAACTTATGCCTGCATTTCTATTTTTATTTTTGCATGTGGGGAAAACAAAGCAGTATGTTGTTTAGTATCTCAGGCTCTGAGATCTCATATTGCCTATATTCAAGTTTGTACTTCAGTACATGTATAATAAATTGTATCACTTTGGGCAAATTAATTTCTTCAAGTCTTTCGAAAAAGATGAAGTCATCATAATAGCAGTTTCTAATTTCAAGAATAAATTCCCAAACTATATTTACTGCTTACCAAATATTTTTAGTGTACACTCTCAATTATTCAACCTATAACCAAAAATTTATTTGTTAATTGATCATCATATTGAGTACTGACAATACCATATTGTTAGTCATTCAATTATTGAAATAATCTTATTATGATTTCTATACTTTTTAGATAAATTTACAGTTAGGATCAGAGAGAATAGGTAAATGTTCCAATATCTGTGACTAAAAAATTTCAACCTTTAGATTTGAATGTTGTGTTTCGAAACATAAGTAGAAAAATCCCTCATGAATCAAAAGGGTTGCTTTATATTCCTGAGAAAAATGGTGATTGCAAAACAATAGTTACAGAAAAATGAAATAAAAATCTTACGATCAGGAGGAAACAATCAAAATTGCTTATTGAATTTCAGTTTTAAGATCACAACTAGAAGTTTTAAATTTTCCCATAAAAAAATCAATTTTTGACATTAAATCTTGCTCTTTTTTGTCTTGAATCACCTTCTTCAACTGTTCAGAAAGCATTACTGTAGTGTCTCAAACTGTAGTCTCTCAATCATCTAAAATAGATAAGGTAAATACACTCACTTCCTTTTCTAAACTTGAAAATGTATCCTTACTGGTTGGAAATTGAGACTTTTATACATACTTTTTTTTTTTTTTTTTTTTTGAGTAGGAGTCTCTGTCGCCCAGGCTGGCATGCAGTGGTGCATTCATGGCCACCACAGTCTTCCAAGTAGCTGGAACTACAGGAACGTGCTACCACACCCAGCTTTTTTTTTTAAATTTATTTTAGAGACGAGGTCTCACCAAGTTCCCCAGGCTGGTCTTGAACCCCTGGGCTCAGGCAATCCTCTCACCTCAGCTTCCCAAAGTGCTGTGATTACAGGCTGAGCCACTGTGCCCGGCCCATTCTTTTTTGCTTGATTTTCACTAGTTTTTGTAAATGATTCTATAACTTTCTGGCCTTTTTGAAAAATATCATAATGATTAAGCAGCTTAACTACTCTCTATCAATAGTGTGGTGTATAAATAAAGTCTTTTCCTTCTGCACTAGTCCATACATACTGAGAGCAAAAATCTCTGCCACTCAACTAATTTTGGAATTAAAGAGAGTTGAAGCATGCATTTTTTAAATTATGACTTTTTTTTTTTTACATATTGGCATATAAACAAACAAAATCCTTATCTCAAACAAAATGCTTAATTCTAGTTGGCAAGTGATTACCAGATTTTAATGTTTCTTCTACTTTCATTTAAATAGTTGGCATTAGAAAAAGATACACAGAATTTTCCGGAATTAAAGTTGAAAAGTCTATAACAAGTTTTTCTCATCCTCGACAAACCCTGGAACCAGAACCCTCCCCCCAATCAGAGTGGACTTACATACAAACCCCAGGATCGCCAGCCCTATCAGCAGCACCAAGCACAAAGTCAGTAAGGTCAGGGCAGCTGGACGCCAAGCTGAAGAGGGAGCCCCATGCTCTGCAGGGAACAGAAGAAAAAGCAGGATTTGGCTTTTTCTTCGTCTTAGATCTAAGTCAGCAACAAGCAAATGAGAGCGATTGATTCTAGACAGAAATAAACCATGCAGGACAACGGTAACCAGCGCTAGAAAACAACTAGATTCTTTTGTAAGCTTCAATCATCTCTGTTCGCCCTCCCCCCAGAAGTCCTACTTGGCAGTGAATCATATTATGCATCACAATTATTTTTATACGGTTGTTTGTATAACCTTCTGTTTGTCAAAATTCTAATTATGAAAGACTCATGAAAATGCTGAAATAGAGCCTGAAAGTCTCAGAACTTTAACAAGAAAAACTTTTTCACATCATCAAGGAAAAGATAAAATTAATTTATTGTTGCTTTTACAAAATGCTCCCCACCACCCCCCGAGTTCCACCTATGCTTCATCTAAATGGCAAATTGCATATCAATAATAAGGAATGTTTATTTCATTTCACCATTTCTCTTTGAGGCTTTTGGTTTTAAAAAAATCCCTCATATGGAGAGATGCTGTTTGCTTACTTATTTGACTTACATCTCATCAAAATAGATAGCAAATAAATATGATCATCAATTTCTCTAGGATGGATTTAAACTATCTCAAGTTTTTTTTAAAGCAAGATTTATAAAGAGGACAGAGAAACTCCCATGGTGGGAGGGGATCCGAAGGGGTTGTTGCCCTAAACTATTTCAGTTTTTAATTTAACATTAGATAATTAATAATTTAAAAAGGTGTGAACAGCGTCTTTTACTTGTGCCCATTCCCTAAGTTCGATTTGTAATTGCAGAATATTCAATGTAGTAAGTCAAGGGTTATACCATCACCTAGTGATGTCACCTATCTGGGTCTGAATGACTTGAGATGTCTGACAGGGTAGGGTCTTAATTAGATGCAAGTAGCATCCAGCATTGTGACGAAAATGAAACAAAGGAGAGTAAAACCTTTAAACACACTGATCTTTTTTGTGACTTGTAAGTTTTACTTCATTGAGAAATCAAGTCAGGTTCTAAAACAAAAAGATTAAAGATACATAAAGTATTTTCCTTCTAGCAAGGTCCTCTACATAATACATTCTAGGCATGGAGATCTGTGCTCAATATTATTTCCAGATGAGGAAATAATAAGTGGTAAAGATAGTATAGAAATAGAAAATATGATTACTATCCTCTGGAATTTACAATCTAATAGGAAAAAAATGTTAAAAACAGACTAGATAAACCAATATATTTAAAATATGAATTGCATCCACTCATAATAGTCATCTCCTTCATAAATAGCTTTAATTAATAAAATCCAAATCAATCTTTCTTAACAGTGTCAATTTCATTGTGGTACTTCTGACTTAAAAATTTCCAGTAGCTTTATTGCACTCACAATAAAATCCCACAATAGTCTCTTTATTAAGACCTTTCCTAGCTCTTTCATACCTTTCTGAACTATTCTTTCCTCATTCAAATGCACTACTCATCATGGCCTTCTGTTTTGTCCTACTTCTATCAAGCTTGCCTCTGTCTTGTGTCTTGTGTCAGCTCTATCTCTGCTTCTGCATTAATTTCAGTTTAAATGGGACATCTTTAGAAGAGGCTCATGAGTTAGTTCCTAGCATGTTACTCACACTATTATATGTGGCTTTTAAAATAAGGGTATTAAATAATATTTTCATGACTTTTGTTTGTTTATTTTTGTTTATCTCCTTTCTCTTAAATGCATGTTCCATTAAAACAATGTTCTTGTTTATCTTGTCTAAAAGTATATTTCCACTACTGAAAATAATACCTGGCACCTTAGGGTTGAACAAATATTTGAATGTTTAAATAAATGAAAAATGAAATTATAAAATATTAGTGTGACCTAAACTATGTAAATTTTACAGACATCCAGAGAGTTTTCTAAAGTTAAGTTTTATAGGTTGATTAGAAGAAAAACATTTGACCAGCCTGAGCAACTTGGTGAG
The DNA here is from genome assembly GCA_027257055.1 of Cephalopachus bancanus. Lineage (NCBI taxonomy): Eukaryota > Metazoa > Chordata > Mammalia > Primates > Tarsiidae > Cephalopachus > Cephalopachus bancanus. Next base: position 1,447,298 of record JAPVLO010000394.1, read on the forward strand.
ATCTCTTCTTTATAATAAATCACAAAAATTAGCCAGGCATGATGGCGGGTGTCTGTAGTTCTAGCTAGTTGGAAGGCTGAGGCAGAAGGATCACCTAAACCCAGCAGGCCAAAAGGATTGCCTGAGCCCAGGGGTTCAAGGGTTCAAGTCCAGCCTGGGCAACTTGGTGAGACCTCATCTCTACAATAAATTACAAAAACTAGCCCAGCGTGGTGGTGTGCGTCTGTAGTTCCAGCTACTTGGAAGGTTGAGATGGAAAGATTGCCTATGTCCAGCAGGTCGAGGCTGGGGTGGCTGTGAGTGTGCCACTGCACTCCACCCTGGTGACAAGAGTGAGACTCTGACTCAAAATTTTTTTAAAAAATCTGATTTCCCTTGCATAACATTAGGGACATGAAGGTATTGATTTTCTGCTTAAAGGATCAAAAAGAAGAGTGAACTTAAATCCTTACAGTGAGGTGAGGGCCTGGATTTTAGAGATTATAACATTTTTCACTAATAATTTTATTCATAAAAAGAACAAACACATAATCTTTTCTGAGATTACCTACAGCACATATAAAGAAAGTGTAGTATGTCTTCTGATTTCTTCTGCTAAGAAATCACAGTTTAAAAAATTAGAATCTTCCTTTTATCAAATTCTCACATTCATATTCTTATATTCTTTCTCTCTCTCTCTCTCTCTCTCTCTCTCTCTCTTTCTCCTTTTCTCCGATATTCACAACCCCTAGTATTATCTGAAGACCAGAGAAACACTGACCTGTCCTGAGTAGTACATTTCTCAGGAAACCAAACTTCCATGATGAAGACTATGAACTTTTCCTTTTTCTTTGATGTTATTTTTCCCTCTAGGTGTTTTTTCTAACTGTGAGGGTAATGTCTCTGAGTTTTTTTCCAAGTTCTCCTAATCATACTAAAGTTTCTCTCTAGGGATCACCTCCACCCTAACATAAGACAGATTTTCACAAAAACTAGCTGCCTGGAGGTTGCTTGAGTTTGGTTTGGCTTTATTGTGGTTTTATTTTTTGGAAGATAACTTGAATACTGTCTCCTGAGGTATGCTTAGAAAGAGGCGTGGACAAGCCAAGGAATGATATAAACATCCCAAAGAATAATAAGATATGTATAGAAAAAAACCATCCCTTTCCTGTATCCTCTTACTATAACCATACTATAAAAGGATACAGTGCCAGGGTCAAGTCTCAAATACAAATTCCTATGTAGTTATATGAAACTTTGTGGATGAAGAGAGTTGTCGTACTTGACCAGTTACTCTTCATTAGACCTCAGTAAGGGAAAGTTTCTATTCCACCATGCCCAGGGTCTGTGAAAAATTAAGCAGACATTTCCGAGTATAGTCTATTAATGTGCCCTGAAAGGCAAAAACTGGGAAATATGGAAAGTTTAAGTAATTTGCATATTGCAAACTAGTGGCAGAGCTAGGATTAGATAATTATGCTTAACACCATACTTAGTACACTTTTCTGTGAATCAGGAGACACAGAGGGGCAAAACAGGTGGTGATGTGCATTATATTAATATTTCAGAAAATACTTTGATCTTTTGGATCATTACTTTGAACATTTTCAACAATGAAACATTGCTAGCCATGTTTGATTTTTGGATATATTTTTTAATGTAGTTTTGTCTTTTCAGCAACTTCTCTTTGTTTCCTCGATTCTGGCACACAGGAAATCTCCTCACTGGAGTCTGAGTTCAGTGAGTTGAGACTGCTTAACTCTGTTCATGAAAATGCAAGTTTTCTTTTTCTTATAAAGCTTATTCAAATACAGCTACTTTCATTCTCCTTAAATGTAAATGGTTATTATCCATCCTATTATTTAAAAAGAAAATATGTCTAAGATCACATGCTATTTCCAGAATATCATTGAGTTTTCAATTCACAGTATTTAAAAACTTAATTATATATTTCTTCTTGAGTAAAATTTAGGTTAGTAAATTTTATATCTCAAAGAGTTTCAAAGTATGGTTAAAAGTAACTTTCCCATTAATAATAATTGTTAAAATTTCTTGAGTTACTCAGATAAATATCTAATAGAAATGTTCTCATGTAACTTTACAAACACCCTATAAGGTAGATATTTCACAGGCAGGGAACTGAGGCCTAGAAGGATTAGACAGGTTATTCAGAAACACACAGCTACTGTTAATAACAGTTACTGAGTGTGATATATACATATATATATAGTTGTATTTCATTGGAAGCTACCAAAAATAACTCTAAAGAACAAATATTTTTTAACCTATACTTGGATAAGAAAATTTAATTACTGAGGAGACATTTAATTTGCCTAAGTTTGCACAGCTTGTAAGTAATAGACCCCTCAAGCAGACTGATTACAGAGCTAGACATTTTAAATCATTTTTCTATCCTCCAAACACAGCTTACATTAATATTCACCCTTATATGACAGTCCCATCAGGAATTATAGAAAGACACCAGTGTTTTAGCACTTGCAACTTTTTACTTCTATATTATGAATAAATATGTTGTGAATATGTGTTCAATATCACTTTATCAGCAAGATGAACCTTTGAAAGTATAAATGATGCTTCCTCGCTTCCATAAGAAAAAGTTTTCCAGGGCACATCCCTTTTTAGTAGAAATTTCTTAGCATGCTGTATTTCTTATTTTTTTTTAATCTTAAAGATGTGGGGTTCAATACAGGATTAGGGTGATAAGTCTGCCCAAAAACCCTGCATAAACTTCCTGCCTTTGAAGACTTACCATTCCTCAGCCCAATGGTCCTCCTTTTCACCTCATATTAGACTCTGCTGGTTATTCCCAAAATTATCTTTCCCTAATCTAAAATCTAATCCAAAATGAGCGCCTCATCTTTTTCTTCTGAATTTATGTCTTTCTTACTTTTACACCTTTAATATATTATATATCTGACATGTGCACCTGGCTAGTTCTTGACTCTGCTTTGATTTTTGTGCTTGTGACCTTCATTATGGACAATCACCCAGTGCCCCATTCTGCTGTCTGGAAAACCTGGATTGTGTCTCACAGATCCAGATCACATGCCACCTCCTCTATGAATTTGCAAAACTAAACATGTAGCTCACCCATTCCTATATTGATATGTGGCCTCCAAGGTAGACTCAAGTACTAAATGACATTTTGTTATAACTATCGATTTAGAATATTCCTTCCACTTCTCTAAGCACCTCAAAAATAGAGTTTACTAGTGCCTTACATAAAGTTTTGTAATTAGTAGGTTTGCTTGAAAGATCTATTGAATAAATTGGCAGTGATTTATGTTTTGACTCTGAGATGAGGGATTTATAAGGGGGGACCCCCAAAAATGGAATTCTCTTTTGGAGGACAGGGTTCCCTCACTAGGTAAGTGTTCTAGGAACTCATTGGCATCAGTGTGCCAGCTAGTGTTGTGGTGACAGACTGTGTTGTGGAAGAAACGTCCGGAGTTGTGGCAAACAGGTGACTGATTCTTCCACTATGACAACACATCCGCCCACACTGCACTGACTGTTCAGCAGTTTTTGACCAAAAATGACATGACCACCCCTCCCATGCCTCCCTCCCTATTCACCTGATCTTGTCCCCAATGACTTTGTTTTTTGTTGTTTCCTCAATGAAAAAAGTCCTCAAAGGGAAACGTTTTGCTGATGTGGAAGAGGTGAAACAACAAACAGCAGAAGCACTACAAGGCATCAAAATTGATGAATTCAACTGTTTTGAGCAGTGGAAAAAGCATCTTGATAGGTGTATTGCATCAAATGGAGCATATTTGTGACTGAAGTTTAAACATGTTAGAATAAATACACAATTTTTCATAAATAAATTTCAGGTTTTGGAGGGTCCCCTCCCCGTGTATTGTAATTGAGGAAATGAAACTAAAAAGCTGAAAAAATTCAATGACATTGTAATGAATGTGAGTAGAAGAAAAAAATGAACTGAATTTATTATTAAATTTTTAAAATTATTTAATAAAAGGAGTTTTTCATATTCTTTTGTTAGACTAACACACCAGAGGAATTTTGGACCATCAATTATTTCATCCTCTCTTTCTGTGCCATATCTAATGTGAGTTCTTTCCCCGTACTTCCTTTCAATCTACAATTGATTCAGAGCTCTCCACATCTTAGAAAATAAGTTTTAAAATCTCTCACTCAACCCTGCAATATCTTAACAGGTATTACATACTTCAGAATTACCCTTTATATCTTTAAAAGAGAGAGCGAAAGAGATAAAATAAATTATTTCTTCTACTGCTTAGCCATCCGTTTCTTTTCAAATCACTGCTATCAAAAATAATCATTTTTTATTTTCCTCTTTATTGTTAAAACAAACTATTACTAATTTTCCTCCTACTTAAACCCTCTGCATATTTGTTGTGATTTTTTAAATGTTTTCGTCATTGCCATTGACTTTCCATTACTCTTGAATTTATTGTCTCTTTCTGTCCAAGATGCCTCTCTCTCCTTCCTGCTTCTGCCGCTCTCTACTATCCATTTTCAGTGGCTCTTATTGGACTCTAGTTCTTTCTGCCCCTCAGTTGTCGATATTCCCTATGATTCTGTCCTTGCCACTCTAGTCTTTTGTTCTTTTTTCTCCTCATTTTATATTCCCTCCCTCAGTGACCTCACTCTCATAAATTTTAGCTACAAGCTATCTATTTTACTTAATTATTTAAGTGCTTACTTTACTTATTTAATTACTATGCCAATAATTCCCTCATACATATACGTAGCTCGGAATTCTTACACCAATCCACATCCTGCACATGCAAGTGTCTTTGGACAGCTCCAAATGTATGTCTGTCCTCCCCTTAAACTCAAACTGAATTCATCACCTCTCCTATTCCTCCTATAGTTTCTGTCTCAGTTTATGGCAGCACCATCCATTCTGTAGGTTGACAGAACCTAGTCAACCTACAGTCAATCTTTCTTTTCTTGTCTTCTCACGTGTAATCAATCACCAATAATGTATACTCTATCTCCTCATCATCTCTCGCATCTGATTCCTCTGCCTCATTCTTACCATATTGCCTCATTTCAAGTTCTTGTGATCCTGTGGCTGGACCAATGAAAAAACTAGGCATCAGCTCATCCACTCCTTCAATCCATCCTTTTCATTAAAGCCCACATGGTCTTCCAGAAACACAAAATTGATTATATTTCACCCTGTTTAAATTCCTCACTGATCTTATTTTAGCTCTTGAATAGAGTTAAAATACTTGCCAAGGTCCTCGTCCACCTCTACACCGCAGCCATGCATATTGCTTACAGTACTCTAAGAGCACAAAGTTACTCAAAACCTTCATGGCTTTCCTTTCATGTGTATCTCTGCTGATAGCACCTTTCAAGCACCCTCACCACTGATGCCATGTCTTGTGGAACATCAACTCAATGGTCATTCCCTCTCTTAAACCTTTCCTGATCTCCTCTACCCAATTAGGTAGAACTAACTAACCTCTCAGCTGTGCCTCCTTCCACACCTTATTACATTTATAGCTTAGTTAAGAATTGTATTAGACTTTCAGTTTCTTTTTAAGCAGGGATCATATCATAGTCGACATCATATCCTCAGTATGGGAATAACATGATCCCGATCAATCACAACTTCGCATTTTACTTTTACTTACTATATCTTCAATTATTTGGCATTTTTAAACACAAACATGTGTGTATATATGGAGTTTAAATTTCCAGATGTTCATATATGTGGCATTAAGTTGTGGAAAGTACACAGTTATACATCACTGTAAATCATGAAAACATTTTCTCTCCTTCTTCCACTTTTTTTTTTTTTTTTTGAGTTGGAGTCTCACTCTGTTGCCCAGACTGGAGTGCAGTGGCCGCTCCCGGCCACCGCAGCCTCGCCTGCTGGGCTCCGGCGATCCTTCCGCCTCAGCCTTCCGAGTAGCTGGAATTACAGGCATGCGCTACCACGCCCGGCTGATTTTTTGATTTATTGTAGAGATGAGGTCTCGCTGCCCAGGCGGGTCTCGAACCCGCGGGCTCAGGCAATCCACTCACCTCAGCCTCCCAAAGGCGCGGGATTACAGGCTGAACCACCGAGCCCGGCTTTCCGTTTTTTACATTCCTAGCAGAGGTAGCTCATCTTATGCATTTATCAAGGTCTCTGATCTATTTGTCTCCAGGAGACAGAGTACCTGTGTACCTGGACTTTGGCTGCTGGGTTGAAGCAGAGGCTTGAGAATAAAAATCTAAAAAAATCAATGAATGAATATAATGTATTGCCTTTAATTATAAAGAAAAAATAATCATTTCCCACTCATAACTGTACCAGAGAATTCAGTTGAATCTGAATCCTCTACATTGCTAAAAAATTCTCAGAGTGATTTTTGCTCTGTTAGTTTTAACAACAGAAGTGTATCAGATATTTACCTAACAAATAATTTGACTTCTATAGTGACATTTTCTAAATATTTGTATTATCACAAAAAGATTAAAAAAAAAAAGATATACATGTAAGGTAAGATAACTATTCCAGATGTTTGCCTCCAAGACACTTCTTGGTAACCTCCATTCCTACTGTTTCAGTTTCCACTTCTTACAAAAAGGCTCCAGATGTGCAGTTAGTGTTTTATCTGACTCCACCCTTCATCCTCAGCAGAACTTACTTGTACACACTGTTCCAGATTTTGCTGATCACTAGTTCTTAGGAGAGTTCCTGGCCCCAGTCAAAGGTGAAAAATGAAGTTGTACACAAGCCACTCAAAACCACAGCCCTGAACTGACTCTTCAAAAGATTTTCTGGAGGAAAACACTTTGTATCTCATTACGTACATCCTGTGGCTACAGAAACTGACATCTCTACTGTTGTCTTTTAGCTTCATATCATAGAGCCTGGAAATCCCCAATGTCCCCTAACAACTTACTGGGTAATTAAAAAAAAAAAATTCACTTAAAAAAAAAAAGCATAGTAGAAGGTCTAGGATGGAGGATCATTCTATGAAAAGAAAGTGCATGGAAAGATTTAGCAGGGAAAAAGAAGAAAGTTACTTGATAAAGGGGGAAAGAGATAACACTATAAAAGGGTGTGTCTGGATTTATTAGGGTGAGGAAAACCTGAATATGGTTAAAAGGGAAAGACAATTAGGCTACTTTTCTGGTGTAGACTGACAAAAATTGTTGAACAGAGCATTTTAGGAATTTTCAAGGGATGGAATATTGACAGGAATCTTACTTTTTTGAAGTGTCTGTGACATACCAAGTACGTTACATGGTTTACCATTCTTAGTACTCATAGCCACCCCATAAGGGAGGTTTTGTTACTTCTATTTAATATTAGTTCAAGTTAATATGAACTAATATGTATAATATGGCTCAAAAAATGTAGGCATATAATAAGCACTACATAAATGTTTACTGTCATTAATATTTTACATATAAAGAATGTGAGACCAAGAATACTTAAATAACTTGTAACTTGTGTAAGATCACACAGATGGTAAGTAGCATACCTAGTATTAGGACCTAGAACCTAGTCCTAACTATATGATTACAAGAGATCTTCTTAGTAGAACTCAAGTCATATGTCTGCTTTAGATTGGCTGAATGGCTCAGGAAATAAGATCCTTCTCTAATATGTCACTTATGGAATAGAACAGAACTAAAAAAGAAATCATGACTATGTCATAGAGTGAATAATTGGAAATAAAATGATAAAGTAGAGGCTAAATATAACTAAAATTAAATATTTTTCTAATGTGATTCAATCTTCTCAATAATTCTGAGTAAAAAGAAATAGAGTAAATAGAGTAAAAAGAAATACGGACTGGATGTAACTGAATCTGAGACCACCATTTAGATTATCAAATCACAGAACTTAGGAGCTAAAAGGATCTTAGAAAGCCTTTGCTTTAGTCACCTTTCATTTCACAGATGATAAAACCAAACCCCTATGTTGACATGACACTACCAAGGTCTCATAACTTCAAAATGCTAAATTATTATTACAACAAAGTAACAGGGCCAATTTTTCGACTTGGAAATCTCCCTCTAACACCATGAGTTCAAAACTAGAAAAAATATAGTTTTATAAATTTAAATTTCCAGGTCAGATCACAGATGGTAAACAAAACAATGCTTGACTTGTTCTTCATGGGAAGGTGTGAAAAAGGGATATAGTTTTAACTGTACATACAGTTTCACTTTTGTATGGTATACCTGCGTGGAGAAAGCAACACACCTTCAATTTAAAACCACGATGCTAGCAATACCATTTTAGCAAAACAAACATTTGTGTATATACTGAGTTTAAATTTCCAGATGTTCGTATATGTGGCATTAAGTTGTGGAAAGTACACAGTTACACATCACTGTAAATCATGAAAACATTTTCTCTCCTTCCTCCATTTTTCACATTCCTAGCAGAGGTAGCTCATCTTATGCATTTATCAAGGCCTCTGATCTATTTGGTCTCCAAGAGACAGAGTACCTGTGTGCCTGGGCTTTGGCTGCTGGGTTGTAACAGAGGCTTGAGAATGCAGGCTCATGGTGGTGTCCCACTCATCATCCAGCATGTCCCTCGTGCTGCTGTACTTGGCCTGCATCTGGATTCCTGCAAGGGTGAGGTTGAGTTGTGGCCAGATTGTCCCAAGCTGCCTGGCTACTGTGAGCCAGTTCAGGAAGCAAGGCACTGAAAGGCATGCCTAATGTTTTTTCCCGGCAAGTGGCAGGGGAAGTCTCTGACTCCAGTTCCTGCCTGGAGAGGCCCAACCCCTCTCCTGTGAGCTTGTACTCCGAATGCCAAATTGGTCAGGCTGTAAGGAAGCAGCATGAGTTTTCTGTGTGGGCGGCCTCTTTCTAAAGAGTTATCAAAAAAATTTCCCTTCTCAGGTTTCTCCTGTTTATCTTTTTGTATTTCTTCTGTAACTACGGTGTAAGGAAGGCAAGACCTTACAACAGCGCAGTGGTTCCTTCAGATTTTGCAGGGTAATAGTCAGGAGGACACATATTCCCCAGTTTCTTCCCTATCATACATGTAGTCAATTAGACTAAGTTAAACCTCTTCATACCTTTATGAAAAGAAGAAAAGCTATAGAACCTAGCCTCTTTCCTTCTCCAAGGGCAGAGTGTAAAACACCGAATACCTGAAATGCCGGCACCACAGAGTTCTCTTAAGAGCATCTCATTAATTTTACTCTTTCATTTTACAAAAAAGAAGATTGAAGCTCAGCTATGGGTAGGGATTTGTCCACAGTCAAATAATCGGTGAGTGAAAGAAGTAGATTTAAACATACTCTCCTGTTGTCTGTTTAGTGCCCTTTCTTCTTATAGTACCTTAACTTGATTTAACATGTCATGGTACATACATTATTATCATGAGAAATTACACATATTAATGGGAGTCAGAACTTTCTTTTCCTTTTCTTTCTTTCTTTCTTCTATGTGAGACAGAATCTCGCTGTGTGACCCAGGCTGGAGTGCAAGAGCACTACTGTCACTCACAGCAGTCTTAAACTCCCGGGCTCAAGGAGTGGGAGTCGGAACTTTTCAAACTATTACTAACCATCGTGTGGCTTTGGGAATCCAATTAACAATGTGTCCCTGAATTTACAAAACTGAGAAAGCAGAAAATTGTTTCAGATGATGTTAACAAATTCTTCCTGAATCAGCACAATAGAATTATATTACTTATCTTAGTCTTTTTTTGCTGCTACAACAGAATACCTGAGACTGGGTAAATAATAAACAGTGGGTATTTACTTCTCAGAGTTCTAGAGGCTGCAAAGTTTAAGATCAAGGCAATGGTAAGTTTGGTTGTGGGATAAGGGCTGTACTTTCTGAAGGAGAGGAACATTATGCTTTCATATGTAAGAAAGCAAAGGTCAAGTTAGACAAATGTTTTTTATAAGAGACTAATCTCATCCAGGAGAGAGAAGCCCTCATGGACTAAATACCCCTTAAAGGCTCTACCTCTTAGTACTATCACACTGGCAATGCCTGAATTCTGGAGAGGACACATTTAAAACATAGCAAGGTGGTAAATACTATCTTGTGATTTTGGAATGCCAATTAAAAATTTGTGCCTGAATCTTCTAAACTGAGAAAGATATGAGAAGCTTGTTTTAGATAATGTCAAAAACTTATTCCTGAATCGGTACAATAAAATTATATTTCTCTACCCAAACTTTCCTAGATAGTGGTGACAGCTGGACAAATCAAGCATGCTAGGTATAAAGAGATATCACAATGCTTGAAGGGGGGCAGACAGGACCCATAAGAGATCTATTCGGAAGTATACATTATAGATTCATAGACGTTTCAAGCTGTGTATTGTTCATCAGAATATTTTAAATTAAAAAGAATCCTCTTGTATAGTGCCATTTAAAACTAAGAAATCGCCGGGCTCAGTGGCTCAGCCTGTAATCCCGTGCCTTGGGAGGCTGAGGTGAGTGGATTGCCTGAGACCGCGGGTTTGAGACCCGCCTGGGCAACTTGGCGAGACCTCATCTCTGCAATAAATCAAAAAAAAGTAGCCGGGCGTGGTAGCGCATGCCTGTAGTTCCAGCTACTTGGAAGGCTGAGACAGAAGGATCGCCAGAGCCCAGCAAGTCAAGGCTGTGGTGGACAGGAGCGGCCACTGTACTCCAGTCTGGGTGACAGAGTGACTCCAACTCAAAAATAAATAAATAAATAAATAAATAAATAAATAAATAAATACAAATAAAAATAAGAAATCAAATAGTAATTGTGCATGGGATTAAACATTAGAGAGCAGTATAGAAGAGAAGGCAGTAAAAATTTTGAAGATGAAGGCAAACATAGCACATATGACAGTAAAACACAAAAATAGAATATTAAAGATTGCAATAGTCGGGGTAGAAAAAATAATATACATAGGAGGTGCCTGTAACTATGATTCTAATTAAATGGCAATTAGGACTATTTTCTTTTTTTTATTATAAAGATGTGTGGTACAATTCAGGGTTAGATATACAAATGTTGATTATGCAGGTATCCTTGATGATAAGGTGTGCCCCTCCCTCCCCTAGCAGTTTCTCTCAACAGTCAACCCCACCCCTCCTCCCTGACAGTTTCCCACTACTGCCAATCCCTTTCTCATACTATTATAATTGTTCAAGATCCACTTATGAGTGAGAACATATGGTACTCTGTTCTTTGTTTCTGTGATAGATCACTGAGAATGATCGACTCTAAATCCATCCAAGTTGCTGCAAAGTCCATATGTTTGTCCTTCTTTATGGCTGCATAATGTTCCACTGTGTATATGTACCACATTTTTTTATCCAGGCCAGCTTCGATGGGCAGCATGGTTAGTTCCATATTTTTGCTATTGTGAATAGAGCTGCAACAAACATACATGTGCAGGTATCTTTTTGGTAGAATGATTTGAGTTCCTCCGGGTATATTCCCAACAGGGGAATTGCTAGGTCATATGGAAGGTCAATTTCTAGTTCTTTCAGAAACTGTCACACTGACTTCCAAAGTGGTTGCACTAATTTGCATTCCTACCAGCAGTGTATAAGTGTTCCTTTTTCTCTGCATTCTCGCCAGCATCTGTTGTTGTTTGTTTTATTAATGATGGCCATTCTTACTGGGGTTGGGTGGTATTTCAATGTGGTTTCAATTTACATTTCTCTGATGATGAGTGAGGCTGAGCACTTTTTCGTGTGTATGTTGGCTGCCCATATATCTTCTTTTGAGACATGTCTATCCATGTCTTTTGCCCACTTTTGAATGGGACTGTTTGGTTTTTTCCTTTTGGCATGTCTGAGTCCCTTGCAGATTCTAGATGTTAGGCCTTTGTCAGATATACAGTTGCCAAAAGTCTTTTCCCATTCTGTGGGTTGTCTCCCTGCTCTCTTGATGGTTTCTTTTGCTTTGCAGAAGTTCGTCAGTTTGTCCATCTTGTCCACTTGTCCATCTTATTTCTTATGGTATGGGCACTTAGGATTCTGATCAGTAATTGGCTGCCAGTTCCAATTTCCATAAGGATGTCTCCTGTGTTTTCTAAGATTCTTATAGTTAGAGGTTTTACATTTGGGTCTTTGCTCCATTTAGAGTTAATTTTTGTGTATGGTGATAGGTAGCGGTCCTGTTTCAGTCTTCTGCATGTGATCTGCCAGTTTTCCCAGCATCATTTACTGAATAGGTTCTCCACTCCACAGTGGTTGGAGGATTTGTCAAAGATGATTTGGTTGAGAAATTGAGGCTTTGCTTCTGGAATCTTGATCCTGTTCCTGTTCTATATGCCTGTTCTTATACCAATACCAGGCTGATTTGATTACTGTAGTCTTATAGTAAAGTTGGAAGTCTGGAAGGGTACAAAATAAATGTGCAATAGATAGTTGCATTCGTATACACCAACAACAAGTAGGCAGAGACCTAAACTAAAAGCACAATCTCATTCACAATAGCCACACAAAAAAAAGAAGAAAGAAAGAAATATCTTGGAATCTTCCTACCAGAGAAGTGAAAAATCTTTACACTTTACAATGAAAACTACAAAACACTGCTCAAGGAAATCCAAGAAGACACAAACAAATGGAAAAATATTCCATGCTCATGGATAGGAAGAGTCAACATTGTTAAAATGTCCATCCTACCAAAGACAATCTACAGATTCAGTGCAATGCCCATTAAGTTAGCAACGTCATTCTTCTCAGACCTGGAAATGACAATACAAAAATTCATATGGAAACATAAATTGTTTGGAGCCAGCCATGGAGGCCCACTGAGCGTTAGGGATCAGGAAGGGCCTTGACTCCAAGACCACTAGGATGCGTTTGGGAGTTATTTGACCCCATTTCCTCCCCCTTTCTACTCAGCACTAACCAGATTAAGCTCCTGTGAGTTCAAAACATAGAAACTCTGAGATCGGGATGAACACAAGCTAACTTTAGAAGCTCATTGCTCCTATTCTTCCACAAACTGCGGTTTTGGCTTTCACACAACTTATAATTCAAACTCATGTCACATCTAAGAGCCTTAGTATTGGTCACAGGCTTCTGGGTCATGATCTTAGGATTTATTGAAGGTGTAAATTGTAGAATATAGTTTTAGAAGACAGCCATTTTGTTGAAAGAATGTGGCTGGTTTACTTGCAGGTAGCCCACTGTGAACTTTGGACTGGGCCACATTCCAAACATTCTGGGATGGGCCACTTTTGTTTGTAAAGTAAATACTTCAGCTTCTACAGAATTGTTTAACTTGGCATAAATTAATCAGCTTAGGATGAAAAAGGTTTATAGAATATGTCAGTCACAGATTAGGTTATCCTTTGTTATGGGATTTTAAGATTATCATATGAAAAGGGTTTAAAGGCAATCATTGATTAAGTTTTCATGGATTAAGGTTTCTGGTGGGTGGGGGACGCCCCTCCCACATCTGACTTTGTGTATAAAAGACCCGTTGTAATTCCCAATAACACACATCACTTCTGCACTAGACTGGAGTCCAGTCTCTTTCTTTCTCGCTTCTTCCCCCCAATCGCCGATGCCGTCTTCACCTTTGGGGTACCCTGAACCCGGCTGGGGCTGGTCTGGCAATAAATGACCACAAATAGCCAAAATAATCCTTAGCAAAAAAAACTATTTTCTAAGCTTTAGTGATTCAAGTACATACTTGATAATTTTTGACAAACAACCTAAAAAATTTGCACTACTTTTCCTTAAGTGCTTATTTTTTAAACAGTATCAAAAATATTTTTAAGCCATGTATGGTGACTGATGCCTATAGTCCCAGCACTTCGGGAGGCTGAAGAGGATAGCTTGGGTCTAGGAGTTTGAGACCAGCCTAGACAACATAGCAAGACCTTGTCTCTACAAAAAAATAAAATTAGCTGGGTACGGTGATACGCATCTGTGGGTCCAGTTACTCAGGAAGCTGAGGCAGAAGGATCACCTGAGCCTAGGACTTTGAGGCTGTGGTGAATGTGGTGAACTGTGATTGTGCCATTGCACTCCAGTCTGGGAGAATAAGTGAGACCCCCAACTCAAAAAAGGAGGGTAAGAGAGGATAAGAGAGTTTAAGAATGCAGGGAAAGGAGGAGTTAAGGTTTTAATTAGGATAATCAGAGTAAGCCTCATGAAGAAGGTGATATTTGAACAGACTTGAAAGAGGTTACAGACCAGGCCTTGCCGATATGTCAGGTAAGACCCTGAGGCAGAAGCATGCCTGATATCCTGAGAACTAACAGAGAAGCCAACATCCTGAGTGAACTGAGCAAAGAGGAGAGAAGTAGATAAGCCCAAAGAAGTAAAGATGGCTAGAGCATGTAGGGTCTCATAGATACTTATAAAGAAATTTCATTTCATTTTTTGTTTTGTTTTGTTTTTACTCTGAGATTTATGAGAGTTGAGAGTTTTAAGTAATGAACTGAAATGATCTGACTTATATTTAATAAACTCACTCTGCTTTGTTTGAAAATGGACTGTAAAGGACAAGGGTGAAGGCTAGGAGCCACTTGAAAAATTATTGCTATAATCCAGACAGGTGAGCATGGCGATCCTTCAGCAGATAAACATTACCTCTAGCATGACCATTAGTCATCTTGAATTTACCCCTTAGACTTACGTTCGACTGGCAGCTATTTCCCCTTTTCTGTCTCTTGGAAGTGTGTAAGTTGTTATATAACTGTATGTCAATAGGTCTGGTATAGGACACCTTGAACAACATAGATGGATCTTACTTTACACGCATCTGTCACATCTATGCCTTTACCTTTCAGTCATGAGTTATTGTCGCCTGGCCTGTATGCTCTAGGTTAGTATAGCTTGATCTTCAGTAGTCAGAATTATTTTTCTTGCTTACGATTTATTGGATTCATCTACTCCATCCCGGGGACCCAGTAGCAATCAACCAAACCAAAAACAAAATTAAAATACTTGGCATTTCTTCAAAACTCCATCTTTTGCCTTAATTAACTACTTCAACCAGTTAATTATAGTTTTTATATTCTCATTCTGAATGCTCTCTTCCCTTTCTATATTTCTTTTCAGATAGTGACAGCACAAGTTTGTATATTGTTTTTTAGAAAGATAAGCTTCACAAAAATTTCCATCCTCGTCTCTTAGATTTTTACAAGTTTTAAGATTCCACATTTATGTTTCAATACAGAAATATTTATCATAATACTACCTACTTAGTACCAAAGTCATCATCACTTTTGGTGAGAGAGAATATTGTGATAGTGATTAATACACACAGACACACAATTTAGAGGCCAAAGTTTCTCTTATAAGCATTTTTTTAATTGAAGCAAAATCCATATAATATAAAATTTAACCATTTTAAAAAGAAGAATTCAGTAAGCCTGGCAAAATTTCTGTTCACATATAAATCAACATGAGAGGGTTATAATGCCTCTCTAGTAATATAGAACTCTCTATTGAAAATAACAATAGCACCAGTGGAAAAGTTTGAAAGAAAATAAGACAAATCATCACATGAGGAAACATACCTACATTCCTACAATATGTCTCTACAGTAAAGACTAACAGATGGCTGAAAACCTCAAAACAGTACATCATAAAAATAATAAAATATGTTTTGCATTTCAAAGTGATAATACTTCTACCAGTATTTTTAATATTTATTATCAAATTTTTTTTATTTTTTGATTGATGGTATTTGTTTTTAATTTTTTAAGAGACAAGATCTCACTCTTTCACCTAGACAGGAGTGCAGTGGTGCAATCGTAGCCCACAACAGTCTCAAACTCCTGGCCTCAGTTGATCTTCCCACCTCAGTCTCCTAAATCACTGGGCTTACAAGTGTGAGCCATGGCGTCTGGTCCCTACAATTACATACTATCCAGAATTCTGTTAGTCATAGATGTGGCAGGCATACTCTCTGGGTTATATGATTGACAAAGAAAAAGTTTCAGTTGCTGCTTTTTGATGATAATAATCATAACTACAATCATATTAATGAAAATAATATAATAACTGATTGTAGTAAATATTTCTCTTCATTTAGTTATTTGGAAATATATATTTCCCTTTAGTCATGCTAGAAGTTGAGAAACAAGTCATGGAAACAGTGTATACTCTAGTGGCACTTTTTTAAGGACAAAAACAACTTTCGTAGAGTCAGAAATTCAATTGAAACACTTTGGACTTGTAGCTTATCCCAGGTAAATATCAAATCAAAGCAGATTGAAAATTCAAGTTTAGTTGCCCTGATTCCATGTCTAAAGCTGTATTAGAATTGACAAGTACAGAAATCACAGCCTCTCCAAGCTATTACTCAGCAAATATTAAAGTTTGCTGAGCTCTCCAAACATTTCAACATTTATTTTTACTTCAAATATCATTATTTAATGTTCTGTTGTCTGTCCTCCTTACTATTTCACATACTTTTCTCTCCTCTTTCACTCTCCCCCTTACACTGAACGCTTCTTCTCACAAATACTGTATGAAGGCACACTACAAAGTTGGTCATAAATGATTGATGCGTGAATCCACACACAATTGGGAGACAAGTTTTCCTGGGTCGCTGTGCTTCTGATTTGAAACCTATCAAAACAGAATACAATGAGGTGGTTAGAACAAACATAAGGAATATTGTGTACATGCAGTTCAAATAAATTGGTAAGGACATTGGTGGAAAGAGTTCTGAAGTGTTTACAATATTAGAAAAGGAACATTGAATTTAGATTGTATTGATTGTTAAAGGGTAAAATAATAGTCTCCATTATTAAGGCAGAAAAATAACTCTTTTTTGTTTTTTTACAAAAATATAACTAGTTGCATAAATAAAGTTCCTGGCAAGGAAGAAAAACTAATATTCTATAAAAACTTATTTACTTACTGTTACCTAGATGGTTATTTACCAAATCAAGCAACAGTTTAGTGAAATTAATATTGGGTATATCTAGCGAATAGATCAAGCAGACAAATTAATGCTGATAGGGATCTAGAACTAAATAAGAAATCATAGGTGTGAAGGCCGTTTAAAGGCAGAGAAAGCAATCCTATGTATTTTAATGTATCCTGAAGGCAGGATTATATTATAATACATTTCTTGACAGTTATGATCATCACCATGGATAAATAAAACATGGATAAATAAAGTCCTGTTCTATCTGTTCTTCAATTTCCTGAAGAAGCAGTGTTAATTAGTCAAGCTCAAAAAACACCCACTGAGTCTTAGTGTGAAAGCTATGATCTGTTACTCTTTATCTTGGGTATCTATCTCTTCTACTTGACCCTGAGGTTGGAGAATTGAGAGGATTCTGCTCTAGAGATGACTAACTTAAGATGAAATATTTTGATCCAGACCTTAGGGAGAAATTCAAACAGCACAATTCTCTAAGTTTTTTCTTTGACATACAAGTGTTTTTTAGGTATGAGCATAGCTAGGTGAAGTTGATGCCACCCAGAAAACCAAGAGGTTCAGTAACATATCAAAATGTTAACTTGGGCCCATGCTTGCAATCACAGAAAGACTCCTCTAGTCATATGTTTAAAACAGCAAAAACAAAAACTCAAAAGTAACAAGCACCATAGAAAATATATTTTGTAGATTGTTGATTAATTAATTCACTTTGAGCTAGTAGAAGTAAAACAGTTCAGTGGTGCTAAAATCAAAGTGTGATTATGTTCAGCAGTTTGTACTGTTCACACCCAATGATGCCTGTCAGAAGCAAATAAAAACCACTTCAAATTAATCCTATAAACCTTTTAAGATACAGTGTTAAGCACTAACAAATATAAATATACACACAGGAAAACAAATAATCACAAATGAAAAATAAGAGAAAACATAATAAAAACAGATACATATGAGTAAAGGGTATTGAAATTATCAGACACAGATGTTAAAACAACTATGATTAGTATATTCTGAGAGTTAAAAAATACTGAAAATGTTCAAAGAAAAATTGGAATTATAAGTGTTGATAGGATAGATTTGAGAAAGACCAAGTTAAAATTATAGAAATGAAAATTTGACTCCCCAAAACTCTAAAAATGTAATAGAGGTTTTTAACAGCAGATTAGCCACCAATGAGAAAAAAAGAGATGAACTGAAAGCAGAAAGAAAATATATAGATTAAAACAAAGAAAAAAGGATAAAATACAGAAAAAAGAGAAAAAACAACACTATATGGGATGTTGTAAATGGGCCTGTAATAAATGTAACTGGGATCCCAGAGGAAAAGAAGAAAAATGAGGAGAAAGCAAAATTTGAAGCAGGTATGACAGAGAATTTTCCAAAACTGAAGAAGATGTTAGACTTAACACATATTACCTTCAAACAGATGACTCTTAAAGCAACAATACAAAATAGAAAATAGTGGAATAATCTATTTGAATGACTGGGAGAAAAACTACAAACCTCTAATTTTATACTTAATGAAATTAATTTTTTTTTTTAATTCAGAGTTAGGTATACAAATGTTCATTATGTAGGTACCCTTGTTGACAAGGTGTGCCCCTCTCCTCTGGAAGTTTCCCACTACAGCCAGTTCTGTCTCCCCCCACTACTGCCAATCCCTTTCTTATAGTATTATGATAACTGTTCAAGGTATGCTTATGAGTGAGAACAAGTGGTACTCAGTTCTTTGTTCCTGTGATAGATCACTCAGTATTATAGACTCTAAGTTAATCAAGGTAGCTGCAAAATTCATAATTTTGTCCCTTTTTATGGCTGCATAATATTCCATCATGTATATGTACCCCATTTTTTAAATGAAATGTATAAAAGAAAACTTGAATTGTCAAATTTAAGCAAACACATATACACCCATAGACATACTCTATAGAAAATACTGGAGTATTCTTCAGGCTTAAGAAAACAACTTGAAATATAAGGCAGAAGGGGAAAGAAAGAAATGAGAAACAATAAAAGCCATAAGAATGTATGCAAATCTAAAATGAACATTGACAGCATAAATGTATAGACACCTCGTATTTTCAAGGATTGTATTTTTATTGAATCCAAGAGGCCACTAATTACAAGGTATACCATTTATTTAATCTAATACTCTGAAATTCAATCCATCCAAGATAGAAAATTTAATGCAAGATTCTGCAGAAGCTGGAAAACAAGGGGCTATTTTGGTGCAGTAGTGAATGAAAAATAAAACTGCCAAACAGAAAAGAACAAGGAAATGTACATGGCTCAATTTTGTCACCAGATGGAAGGTGGGAGGAAAAATATGCCCTGACAAATAATATCAGTGTACTCCAAAACAACCCAAGTGGAGTATTTGATTTAAAGTAGTCTCAGGTTTGTGATATCCCTCTTTGATTGACAGAAACAAATGCTAATCTTTCTTGACAGAGCTCAACTCCTGTCTAGGTCTACAGTGATTATAAAAACCCATCAATTGTAAGACATTTATTGCATTTACAGATATTAAAATGTGGAAAACTATGTGTCAGCATTAAAATACATAAATATAATAGTATAAAAATTGGGGAGGGATTAAACAGAATAAAGGCTTACTCTATGACTTTTATATTTGTCAGAAAGAACACAAAAATGCCAGTTAATATTAGACTTTGATTAGTGAAGACTACATTTTATAAATTCTCGAGTAATTACTAAACAGTCATAAGAGGAAATTTCAAATTAACTCAAGAGAAAAATTGGATAACAAAACATTATTAAGTCAGTTGAAAAGAAGGAAAGAAATAAAAGTAATGTGAATGGAAAGACATAACAATTGTAAATCTTAATGTGCTTAACAACATGGCTTCAACACATCAAATAAAATGTTTACAAAACTACAAGTAGAATCACAGTGCAAGATTTTAATAGAATTCTCTTAATATGGAAAGAAGCAGCATTTAAAAACCAAAGAACTACAATACGTAGAATACGTTCTCTGATCACAGTGGAACAGAGCCTGAAATCTAAAACAGGAACCATATGTTTATGAGTTAAGAAATACATTTTTGGCCAGACTCGTTGGCTCAGTCTGTAATCCCAGCACTTTGGGAGACCTAAGCGAGTGGATTGCCTGAGCCTGTGGATTCGAGATCAGCTTAGCCTGGGCAACTTGGTGAGACCCCGTCTCTACAATAAATCACAAAAACTTGCTTGGTATGGTGGCATGCATCTGTAGTTCCAGCTACATGAGAGACTGAGGCAGAAGCTTCGCCTAAGCCTAGCAGGTCAAGGCTGCTGTGACTGTGAGCGTGCCACTGCACTCCAGCCTGGGCAAGAGTGAGATTCTAACTCAAAAAAAAAAAAAAAAAAAAATTTTAAATAATTCATGTGACAAGGAATGACTCACAATGGAAATCAGGAAGTATTCTGAACTGAATGACAATGAAAATACATCAAAATTATAACCTTAGATGCACATACTTGAGAAAAATAAATATTAAATCTTATGAGGCAAGTATCTAATACAAGAGTAAAGATGAGAATGGAAATTAATAAGTTAAATAATAAAAAGAGAAGAAATCAAAAAAGTGAAAAATTTTTTTGAAAAGACTAAATTGAATAATATATCTATCAAAATTGATGGGAGAAAAAGAAACACACACACACATGCACAAACACATGCATACACTAATAATGAGAATGTGAAAGGGGACTTTATGAGCATATTCTGCAATATTAAAAAGAAAATGAATGACAATTGCAGTGAGGAAGACTAACACACAATAAGAGACAACTTATCATTATGAAAACATGAAATGTGTTTAAAATAATAATGAAATGCAAAATGTAGTTGCTTTTTAACTTAATGATAATAGTATATGTCTCACACATTAACTATGGGCAAGACACTGTGCTAAATGATTTTACTTTTGTACTCTTTATCTCCCAAGTCTAAGAAGTAAACACTTTTTTTTTCTTATTTATAGATAAGGTAAGTGGGATTCAGAGAAGAAAAATGATGTATCCCTGATGTCCTACTATCAGTGGGCTAATCATTCATGGCCTGGCTTCAAAGTCCATGCTCTTAATTACAGAGTTATGCTGAATAACAGTGACCATTCCTTACCGGGACAATTTCAAACAAATGTTAGATGTCGTCCTGGTAAGAAAGCCAAAAGAACACTTGTGTTGATAGCACCAGATGGTCTCTCAGCTGCATTTAACTCCAAAGTACTCCTTCTCCTCCTCTTTCTCCTCTGCTTCCTCCTCCACCTCCTTCTCCTCTTTCTCCTCTGCCTCCTCCTCCACCTCCTTCTCCTCCTCTTTGTCCTCTGCTTCCTCCTCCACCTCCTTCTCCTCCTTTTTACCAAGCTTGCTTTCTTTCCTTACACCACCATGTATCTTACTCTCTCTCTTATTTATGCATGTTTAGCAAATTGTTTCTTAACTGTTTGACATGCCTTTGCCGGTCTGAACAAGAGAGTGAAGCTATGTCTCTCCAGGTACTTACAAGTTAGAAGAGAATGTTGATCCATCCTCCCAGAGCCATGGTTCCTCAGTTCGAGAGCGAGAAAGCCCCATCCAAAATGAATTATCAGGTAGGGAAGACACTTTCCTTTGTATAAATTCCTGCAGTGAAACAGAAATACAAACATATCAGAAGAGAGAGAGAGAGAGAGACAGAGATTGACTCTGACTGTAAACACTGACAAAAGAGATACCTGATTCAGTCAATTTGGTGAGGGATGCATGTATAAACTGACATCAATCTAGAAAGAAGTGCCGATTCTTGATGTCATTGCATGTCCCAAAAGGAATATTTTATTTTTTATAGTCATTATCATTTAATTTTCCAGCAAAGAATAAATGTATAATGTTAGGATTGTACTGTCTCCAGTCAACCTACCTGCCAAAATACAAGGATAACAGGCTCCCCAAGGAAATTTGTATGCATGATAGGACAATATCTTCTCAAATTAGAAATATAAATTAATACTATTTTTGTCAAGAAATGCTTCTTAGAGTTGGATAACAACTTAAAAATAATTTAATCCTACTGTTTGCTTTATGAATAAATAATGTGGGTTTCAATAAAGATATTTGAATTATTGAAATATATAGGACAATTTAATATCAGTTATAAAAGCTAGATAGACCTATGGTCTAATGCATTTTCTTTGCATATACTCTTATTAACATTAATATGAATTATAACTATTTGGTAAGACATTACAGAAATTAAAAATTGAGAGCAATGAAAGTAGATGTAGAAGTTACAGTTTAGTTTATATTTGCAATGTAGAATATTTCCTGACTGTTAACCTCTTCTCAAAGCTCATTTGAGTTTTACCCTTCATTCATGAAGCCTTGTAAGTCCCTCTTTTTCTGTAAAACTTTGTATGTATACAGGGATATCTTTAAACTCTTACAGCAATTATTGCCAATACCAGACATTTAACTTTTAGCAGCTGCTAGGTAGTTTCTTTTTTTTAACAAGTTATAGGAGCCCTGCAATAGCAAAGTTACCATTTAAATCTTTTGCCTTTCCTAGTATCTTGCAAAGAGTAAATGATTTATAAAGTTCTATTATTATTGCTGTTATTTTTCTGGATAATTATGACAAGGGGAAGAATTTTTTATTTTACTCCATCAAATCTAAAAATTGAAATACAAACTCACAAAAATTAACAGTGGTCTGAGCAGTGTAGTCATGCAAACACAGAAAGTGCTTGAAAGGATTTGTTTTAGAGTGAAATGTGGCTATTTTTTAATTAATTAATTAAAAATAAAAGCATATACTATGTAATGTATGTGCTCAATGCATGTTATTTTTAAAATTATAGAGAACGTTAAAAATGGCTTTTTTAATAGGAAAAATTATCGTTAACTATAATCTCCCTTTTTTATTTTCTTGCTTAACACACACTACACAGATAATTATAATTAAAGTCTACACTTAACCAGTTCTTTTGAGTTGTCTATCTTCAAGAGATTAGAGTCCAGTTGAGAGCATCTTTTTTTACTTCCATTCCAGGAATCTAGTGATGTACTAAATAGATAACAGCTGTTCTCATGTATAATCCAATTAGGGGGACAAGGACTGTTAAGGACTCCTGGAAATAAAACATAATAAGTCTCATGAGGTTCATAGTATACCAGTTTACTCTTTTAGTCTTTTAAGCACCATTCATCTTAAGAACATAATAAATACTCCGTGAGTTGCCATTTATATTTCACTTTCAATTCAAAATAAAGAAACATGATTTTATAGAAAAGAATACATCCAAATCTTTCTATTTATTTAAAATTTAAAAATTAATTGATGTCCAAAGATGTGGCACAGAGGAAACAAATGAACTGAGTAACTGCACACAATGTTTTAGATAGCCAACTATCTTTTTCTTCTTGACTTGTCTTCCATTCCTTCAAATTCAGTCCACAACTAATTTTCCCCATAGCTGCCTAAAATAAGTCGATACTTAAAATCAGTCACTGAGGTACATAGTAATTTTATGTTAGTTAGCTTATTTTATGTTGTGATATCCATCAGAATGTGACTTTCCAAATGAGAGAAGTTTAAGGCTGACATTTATCAAGACAAGGTTGACAGAGTATCTCTATTATATATTATTAGCTAATTGATAAACATAGCTAAGAGGTGTGGGTCCAGATGAAAAAATGAAGTGAAAATATTAAGTCGGCCGGGCTCGGTGGCTCAGCCTGTAATCCCAACGCCTTGGGAGGCTGAGGTGAGCGGATTGCCTGAGCCCGTGGGTTCGAGACCCGCCTGGGCAACTTGGCGAGACCTCATCTCTACAATAAATCAAAAAATTTGCCGGATGTGTTAGCGCGCGCCTGTAGTTCCAGCTACCCGGAAGGCTGAGAGGGAAGGATCGCCGGAGCCCAGCAGGCGAGGCTGCGGTGGCTGGGAGCGGCCACAGTGACAGAGTGAGACTCCAACTCAAAAAAAATAAAACGAAAATATTAAGTCATAGTCAATTATGGTACAATTTGAATAAAAGTCAAGTATATATAAAATTGTAATTAAATATATGAAATTGCATGATCAAAGACAAATTTGTTAAACTTGTTAAAGTTATCAGGAATATATGTATTTGCTGTGTCTCATTTGTATATTTTGTTGTTATAATTGAGTCAGGGTCTCACTCTGTCACCCAGACCAGAGTGCAGTGGCATGATCACGGCTCACTGCAGTCTCAAACTCCTGGGCTCAAGCAATCCTCCGTCCTCGGCTTCCTGAGTAGCTGGAGCAACAGGTGTGTATAATCACACCTGGCTAAGTTTTAGGGTTTTTTTAATTTTTATTTTTGTAGAGATGAGGACTTACTATGTTGCCTAGCCTAGTGTCAAACTCCTGGGCTCAAGTAGTCTCCCCTCCTCAGCCTCTCAGAGTGTTGGGATTACAGGCGTGAGTCACCAGAGCCAATTTCATTTGTATGTTTTTAATGTAACTTTTAATTTGCATGTTGTAATGTTTTCCCTTTCTTCCCTTTTCCTGCCATTCTTCCTTTCTCATATTTTAGTTTCTATTCTAGTTATTACTTTTTTTAAAAATTGGAGTCTCACTCTGGCTCCCAGACTGGATGGTGGAGTGCAGTGACATGCTCACAGCCATCCCAGCATTGACCTGCTGGGCCCAGGTGATCCTTCCACTTTAGCCTTCCAAGTAGCCAGAACTACAGGAGTGTGCTACCACGCCCTGAACATTTTTTTTTTTTTTATTGTTAAGATGAGATCTCCGCAAGTTTCCCAGGCTGTTCTCGAGCCTGCGAGCTCAGGCAATCCCCCCACCTGGCCTCCAAAAGTACAGGAATTACAGGATTGAGCCACTGTACCCAACCAGCTATTACTTTTTGAATGTCAATTTCTTAAGGGGAGAGAACACTGTTTTTTAATCTTTTGCATTAAATCATACACCCTCCTGTAGGTCTAAGCACATAGCCAGTGATAAAACAGTTATTGATTTAAAATAAACAAAGTCCAACTTAGTTCACTCTAAGTTTCTTCTTCTGGATCAAACGATCAATCAAAATTTTTATCTGGAAGTTTTGAGAAGGTTGCCTCATGATTTGCAGAAGAAACTTTGAAAGTGATTGAAGTTTAAACATGTAAGAATATATACACAATATTCAGTTAAGAGTATGGGGTATTTATCATGTCCCCTTTGTATATCAGACAGGGAAACATTGCATTAAGATAATAATATTGCTTGCCTTACATGTGCAATCATTTAATTTAAGGGTACTCTTTACCCCTCTACCCCAGGCCCTTAGCACCAAGAGCTAGCCCTCTTGTTTCCAAATTTAGTTAAACTATTAACTATGCCCTTGCCTGTGGTTTTGAGAGCCTTGGTAGGAGACACACTGTCTTCTAAAGATGACTGTGTGGTTTGACTGTGGTTCTCTTTATTTCTTGACGGAAAGTAGTCATTCTTCAATGGGTTGCTGCCTGAATTCATATATGAACAACAATAATAGTGCCAGAAAAAAAAGTCAATCTACTATGTTTGCAAGGTAAAATCCCCAAGCCCATATTTTCTTGGAATGTAAAAGGATGCATTTTTGATTAATAATAAATATTTGATAAATTGCTGAAGAAGAGGTAAAATGCTTGACTGATTGGTAGGTAGATAGAAAAGATGGAAAAATATAAATAACTTTCATAAACAAGGTATAGTGAAAAAGAGAAAAAGGAAGCAAGTAGAGAAGAAGAAATAGAATAAGGGAGGCAGTAAGAGAATAAATGGCACAAAGAAATTGGAGCAGTGACAGATTTGAAATAGTAATAAATCTTCCATATTTTTTCTGTTGTTTAAAAATGAGACCTCCTTGATAACCTGCCCAGTTCCTAAAACATAGAACGCACTAATAAACATTTGACTAATTTAAGGAATCTTATGAATACTCTCTGAAGGCACAATATTACTTTATTGACAATAGAATGCATGAGATATAAAATCTTAAAAAAGAAAATGATTTTTTTTTATTGTTGAGATAAGGTCTCCCCAAGTTGCCCAGGCTGTTCTCGAACCCATGGGCTCAGACAATCCCCCCCACCTCGAACTCCAAAATATCTATGTAGTACTTTGTAAGTGCCTCAGGCAATTTCTGATGTATTCAAAGGAGTTTATAATAAAGATCAGAAATAAAACAATTTCCTTAAATAATGAAACTCATAAAAATAGCTGGAAGTCCCTTTAGTTAATTTATTTCACTGGGAAGATTGCAACATATTATATTTTCTGCTTCAATTCCACAGATTTCCTTTAATTAATTTATTCATTGAATTCTATAGGTTTAAAGCCAGCTATTCAATGTAGGTAGTAGAGTAATATAGTCAAAAATATGAGTTTCTAAGACAGATCACTCAAATATCTAATCACAGTCCCACCACTAACTAGCTTATTACTCTGGAAAGGTAGAATAACCTTCCACTCTCTCTCTTCCCTTATAAACCAGAAAGCAAGAATTATCTTTTGGAGGGTGGGTCCCTTGTACACTCTAAGTTTGTTCCTCCAAAATTTTAATCTGGAAATTTTGAGAAGGTTGCCTCACGATTTGAAGAAGAAACTTTGAAAATGATTGAAGTTTGAACATGTAAGAATATATACACAATTTGCTATATCAAATCAGTTTTTTTTTTTGGTAGGGTCTCCTTTCATAAGTAAGATGGGGATTAATTGCATCAACTTAATATAGTTAATGTACAAATTAAATTAAATGATGTCATGCTCTTAAAACAATGCCTGGCATATAATAAATGCATACTAAATATCTGTTGTTGCTAATCTCCTCTACCAATGCTTACCCATGGTACCTAGGACCACAGCTATCACTAGTGTTATCAAGCACAGAACTCCCAAAATCACAGCAACGAGACGCCAAGGAGACGCAGCACAGGTTCCTGAGGAGTCAAGGGAGCAGAAATTGAATAAAGAGGATGACATCATGGAACACTTTAATTCTATATTTCATCAAAAACTCTTGCAAATTCTAAAATGGATTATTAATTACTTTTACCTAGATAGCCTAGTCATCTAGGATTAGCCTGAGATTTTTCTCTGTCTTTGGGTTTTCTTCACCTTTAGTTACTATAACTATAATTTTAGCACATTGCCTTGATATTTGCACCCTCTTGATTTCAGCTCTATACTGAAGTCGATAGGTCTTGACACTACTAGTATCCCTGAAATCCCACTCATTCTCAGAGGAAATAGCTTAACAGAGGGAAAATAGCACTGATAAGAGTAATTTTTCCTTTTTATTTGTTTCATGACCAAGGGCAAATTATTTCCTTTGTTTTTTTATTCCACTTTGTAAAATATCTCAAGGATTATGGTGTAATTAAATGAGCTAGCACATATAAAAGTATCTAGTTTAGAAAATACTAGCATATGTTTGTTGATATAGAATAGAGTTACATGTTCACACACATGCCTCTCTACTTCTCGCCTCACCCAGTTTTCTCACTGTTCCCTAACAGGTTGTTTAAAAAAAGAATTGCATCAGTGGTGAGGGGAAAATAATTGTGCAATGTGCATAACCAGAAAGCAGAAGAAAGCAAATCCTGATTTCACAATCTGTGAATAATGTTTCTCTTAAGGATAACACGGAACTGGTTTGGTATTAACGTCAATACACTGAGAATGCATCTCTGCTTTTCACTGAAAATAAGCACTTCATAGACTTGTCACATAGAAGAATCACAGAGTAGACTAAATCACTCTCTATTTCATACTATGAAGCAAAGACCCTTTAATGCCCTTCTTTATGTTTCATGTCTTTTACATTTTGTTTAAAACTCGTGTCCTGCTAATGAGATCTTTTCATCTAACATGTATATTTTCCTTCACTGGTATACCAAGAATTTCTTTTTTAAAAAACAAATGAATCTATTATCACAAAAAGCATGTTGCTCATATACACTTCTCTAAGATTCCTTGGCCTCCATTCTATGATCTACCTCTTTCTATCAAACAAGCAGCAACTCACTTCTATAAAAAAAAATCCTTCATCTCTGTATATTATCACACTTATTACCAACTCCTCATTGATGAAGTGTCTATTTCTATGGGAGAGAAATTGTATTTTCTCCCACTAGGCATAATTAATTTTAACACTAATAATTGGTCACCAAATAGTTTTTATGAAAAAAAAGAATTAAGGTACATTCAAATTATTTTCAGTGACTTCTAAAAATCTTTAAAAATATATCAGTAAAAGCTCTGTTAGTCACAAGCCTCTCTTTGGCTTTCTCAACTCAAGTGTCTTCACTGAGGATAAAGACAGTATTAAAGGCAGAAATTAATAATAATAATAATAATAATAATAATACCTTTATTAGAGATCACAGGTATCCTGGTGATGCTTTGAGAGTTGAAGTGTAATCGAGTATATCCATCTTCATCTATATTTTCTAAATCAGAACGATATTCCATTATTCTACACAGTCCTTGAGTAGACACAGCATTTGAAAGCTCTTTCTTTTCTGCTCCTAAGGCAACTGCCTGTGGACAAAAGAGAATCTATGAGGCAAATCATGTGGGATGGGCATTTACTGAGGTTAAACAAATTGAGCTTAAGTAGTTCAACCAGATACTCCAAAGCAGGAAATGAAAGCTATGCTATGGTAATTTTCCATTTGTACCTTTAGATCCTGTTTCTAAGACTGCTGACTCAGGAAAATTAAAGGCAGTATAGTAGATAGATCTTTGTTTCAGACAAATTCGTTTGAAAATGCATAGTGTAAAGTCTCATAAGCTTTTATTGCTCTCACTACCGAATTTGTCATCATTAATTGACCTGACCTATGTAAACCATTGTAATTTTAGTCACTTGAGTTTACCATCATTTTGTTGTAGTTATATATTCATATATTGATTTATTCAGTAAATATCTATTGCATTTCCACCTTTTCAAGTGCAGGAGTTTGAGATACAAGAAGAAATATCTATGAAGAAACTCATTGCCTTATAGAGTAAACCTATAGATAGGTGTATGAAGGACGCCATAGGAGGTGCATTATTACAACAGAGAGAAAGAAAACAAGTCTCTGGGAATTGTCAGGGATTAATAATACAAAATAGTAATTATTTACTAAATAATTATTATGAGCTAAGTACTATACAGTGCACATATTTTCTCACTCAATTCCATTTTTACAAGTCTTTGTGGTAGGCATCATTATTTTATTTTCAAATGAAACATAGAAAATGCAATCCCTTGCTCAGTCAGGTGTAAAAAGGTAATCTTAAGAACTGGAGCAAGGAATTAGACCAAAGTCTTCTATTGCTGCCAAACTCATGATCTTTTCTGTTATGCTACACTGTCTCCTTCATTGTTCCACATATTTATATTGTAAGTCACAGCTTATGGAGGATTCTGGGACTCAAATATTATTGTTATTATTATTACTATTATTATTATTTTGAGTTGGAGTCTCACTCTGTCACCCAAACTGGAGGGCAGTGGCACGCTTCCAGCCACTGTAGCAGCCTTGACCTGCTGGGCTCAGGTAATCCTTCCACCTCAACCTTCTGAGTAGTTGGAACTACAGGCATGCGCCACCATGCCCAGCTAATTTTTTTTTTAATTTAATTAAAAAAAAATTTTTTTTTTAATTTAGAGATGAGGTCTCACCAAGTTGCCCAGTCTGGTCTCAGACCCGTGGGTTCAGGCAACCCTCTCACCTCGGCCTCCCAAAGTGCTGGGATTATAGGCATGAGCCACTGTACCTGGCTTCTCAAATATTATTCTAAATGTTCTATTTTTTCTCTCTTGAAATGCCTATAGTATTTTTCAAATCAGTAAGGTATGGAAAACATTTATCTTTGCTGGAAACTAGAGAGGGATTCAATCTATTTACTAGACTTTGAAGCAAGCAGAATGAAGGAAATATCTGAGTGTTTTCAAAGATCAACAAATTCAGACACTCATTAATTTGGTGAGGACAGATTTCATTAAGTAATACTATTACACTAGGAAAGATGGCCCAACATGTATCAGATTCAACTTCCCTAAAACTAAAGAGTGAAGATATTTTAAAGTTTGAATGTACTAAGAAAAAGACACTGAGTGGTTTTGTGAACCAGAAATAAAATTCTAAGTCCCTCAGCTAACTGAACAGACCCTCTCTAGGCCAAGGAAAATCTGAAGAACTAAATTCCAGGCCATGACAAAAAAAAGTCAGACCTATCTCATTATAACCCCCCTTTGTAGAGTTTTAGGCACAACTGATTAGTATTCACATTAAAATAAAGATTGTAAAATTGACAAAACAGGATCTGTGGCAATAAGATGCCAAATTCTGGCCTGTCTCATAACATCACATGACAAATGACAAGCCCTAGAGGAAATACAAATACTCCATTCCAAAATATGCTTATCTGATATATTTTGAAGTGACACTGCAAAGCCTTTTCTTGGGGAAATTTGCATCTCTGTAGAACACCTTTTAAGACATACACTACCTATTTACTCTCTGAAGCCTGCACTCAGGGGGTTCATCTATACAAGAAGAACTTTGGCTTCCACAACTCCCCTTAACTTAACTCCCCATTTCCTCCACTGATTTCAAATATTTTAGACAGTGCTTAACTCTTTCTACCAATTGCCAAGCAAAAAAATCTTTGAATCCACTTATGACCACTAAGCCCCCTTGCTTAGAGATGTACCACCTTTTCAGGTTCAACCAATGTAAACCTCACAGGTACTGATTTATGTTTTGCCTGCAACTCTGACTCTAAAAATGTATAAAACCAAGTTGCAATTCAACTTTCTCAGGCACATGTTCTTAGGACCTCCTGGGTCTATGCCCTGAGCCTAAGTCACTCATATTTGGCTCAGAATAAATCTCTTAAAATATTGTACAGAATTTGGCTTTTTTTGTCAACAGTGTTAAGAAACATGAGTGTAACTTGCCCATTTGGATTTGCTAATTGTCACTTTTCCAGAGAAGAAACAAATATCTCTCATCTTTATTACAGGAAATGGTGGTACAAGTTGAAGCAATCATACCCAGCTAAGTTGACCCCTATCCCATCTCATTGACTGCAAGAAAGAGCAAGAGTTATCTCCTTGAATGTTTTCCTTTCAAATAAACACCTAGGTTGTTGAAAAGTTGAGTGTGGTGGATTTACTTCTCAAGGGCAGAAAAAAAGATTTAACATTGCAAGGTTTCTAAAGTAACCACTTTAAGAGGGATTCAGGAGCCTATCTATCACCAAGCTTTCACTGTAACAAAAAATAAATTCTTCTTGCATTATTGAGCTTCCTCAGTCTGGCATTTTAAGTAGGTCTGAGTCATCCTATGAACAAAAGCTTAAGTTACTGGAAGCCATGCTAGAGTTTGTCAAGTATCTAGTGCAGAAATTTGGGATGAGTTGTTATATGCTGAGGTTCGGCAGTTCTTACAGTCTAAAATGTATCTAAATGGAAGAGAGGTCAATGAAGAATAAATAAATAAATTTCTCCCCTTTATTCAGTCTGCCACAAAAGTTTTACTGTGTTTTTGTAGATATGGTGCAAAGTAGTAATGTAGAGCTGATTACAAAATTTGTTAATCTTCCAGTTTTATAATGCAGTCTTTGGATAGCAGAGTGATAGGGTTTAGGACATGCTTCCCAAAATATAGCATCTTAACATTTGAGAAAAACAGCAGATGCAGGAAGGTCAGTCTCACCATCTTTTGCCCTTCTCCCCTAGAGCAGGTCATAAGACATTCATTCAAGAGGAACCCTTTCCCAGAAGAAAGAAACATCTTTATCTCTGAAGGCATAGAGATGCCAAGAAGAATCTAAATGAACATACCATGCTAGGTTTCCCCCAGTTTATTACCATTAGATCAACACCACTTGTCTAATATAAGAGAGAAAAAGTAATATATTGTCCTCACCCATCATTAGGTTCATAACCAAGACTCTTATAACAAAGGACATACTAACAACAACAACAACAAAAACCTGAGTAAACTGTATATTTATGAACAGTCATGCAGAAGTATGATTGGAGAATAAAAGATTATAAGGGTAAAAAAACAGAGGGGAATTTAGCAAGACCTGTTTTTTTCAAATAACTTATATTAAATAATTTTATATGCATTTCTCTTGTTAATCAGTGTTTTGTTATGAAATGAATGAAATATGCAATATCTAGTCTGAAAATCCTATAATAACCTGTAATAGCTAGTTTGACATAAGTAACTCCATTTTGTAACAGATCTTCCATGTTAACCTAGAAATAACCCCCTTAGGTAACCTTCCCATAATCATATCGCACACCCACACTCCTGTGCCCTTGGTACTTGGAAACTTCCCAGGTGCGCAAATTCTGTAGCTATCTGTACCCCTCACAATCAAATGTTTTGCCAAGAAATATTAATCAAACTGTACAATTTATGTAGCTTCTACCTTTATATACTCCCCACTCACTTTGTTTGGGCCAAGAGTTCTTTAGACACTAGTCTGCTCTCAGATGCTGGCGTCAATAAAGGATTCATAATTTGACCCTCCCTGTGTATTGGCATCACTTCTCGCAATCTGGCTATAACATTTGGAGGCCCCAGCGAGAATTAGTTGCCAATCTCAGGAGGTGGTCTTGCTCCAGCTCTCCCCAGTTCCATGGGGAAGGTGTAGGGGAGGCACCCCCTGGGATGTTCCAGGGCCTCCATAACCTCTCATCTGGCTCGGAGGGAATTGGAATGACTACCAGCTTCCCATTGCTTCAAAATTCCTGAGTCTGTCAGCATTCTCCTAGGAGGTAAGAGTCTGTTTAATCTGTTGAATCTGTATGTGGTCACAACTCTGCTAAGGAGGACGGAATCTGACAAGGCCACTCCTTAGACTCTGTTCGTTGACCCAAGACGTTGGTAGAAAAGTATCTCAGTTTAGTATTTGGTTTCTGTTTGGGTACCCGCTTTGACTTCTAATTG
This sequence comes from Cephalopachus bancanus, assembly GCA_027257055.1. Taxonomy (NCBI): domain Eukaryota; kingdom Metazoa; phylum Chordata; class Mammalia; order Primates; family Tarsiidae; genus Cephalopachus; species Cephalopachus bancanus. The sequence goes on from JAPVLO010000394.1 coordinate 1,480,067, forward strand.
CTTATGACATTGGCTCCTTTCCATCCTTTGCATCCTTGCTGTGCTCTCTGTTACAGGGCTTGCCTCTGATATACCTCAAGATTGACAGTTAGGTTATAAACTTTTATTAGCCTTTGCTTACCTCTTTGTTACTGGAAGTCTGCTTCTCATCAGGTGCCTCCTGTGATTTACTGGTTTTTAACAATATGGGGTCTAAGGCCTGTAAGCCTACAAGTCCCATGGACTGTATGTGAAGAAACTTCTCTCTCGGGTTCGCAGAGAGTTATGGAGGATATCTCTCAAAGGGCAAGCTCCGGACCCTCTGCAAAATTGATTGGTAATATTGGATGGCCCTCTACAGGATCTCTGGATGTTCATGTTACTCAGGTTGAATTTGTTTTGTTTGTTCTGTTTATGGCCATAATTCTATTTTCTGGTTACAGAGCTCTGATTTTGATTTTTTTAGTTTTCTCTAAGTTTGTTTTTGTATTTCTTTCTCCCTTTTACATCGGTATTGCTTATACAGTTCAGCCAGTTCTAATTAAAAATGTAAATATCATTTAAACCTTTATTGAACTGCCTATTGGGACAAAGTTTAGCCATGCAAACTGGTTCTAATTTTGTCAGAAATATAATTTAAATTTGGATATCTTAGCCGGGCTCGGTGGCTCAGCCTGTAATCCCACGCCTTTGGGAGGCTGAGGTGAGTAGATTGCCTGAGCCCATGGGTTCGAGACCCGCCTGGGCAGCAAGACCTCATCTCTACAATAAATCAAAAAATCAGCTGGGCGTGGTAGCGCATGCCTGTAATTCTGGCTACTTGGAAGGCTGAGGTGGAAGGATCGCCGGAGCCCAGCAGGTCAAGGCTGCGGTGGCCGGGAGCAGCCACTGCACTCCAGTCTGGGTGACAGAGTGAGACTCCAACTCAAAAAAAAAAAAAAAATTTTGGATATCTTAAAAATAATAATAATAAAAAACTTATTGCTGCTTCATGGCTGCAATTTAAAGAAAAATGTTATTAAATCTAGATTTGTTTAATTATGCTCACATGTGTGCCTGTTATATGTTTTGTCCAGCATGCTACCAAATTGGCTTTCAAGTTAATGAGTTCTCATGAAATGCATATGACTTCAATAGTTAATAATATATTAAAATATATCTTTAAAACTGTCAACATACATTTCATCAAATGTTATAAAATTACAAGCCTGGTCAAGACCAGGAAAATCTCCATTTATATAAGTGCTTTTTTATAAATATGACTAATGTAAAATTGTTGGTTCCAAACCACTAAACCTTCTAAATTATCAGTAAAGTGCTAAAAACTGATTGGCTAGGAAATAGTTTTCATAAGTAATTAAGCAAGCTGCTATAAAAACAAACAAACAAACAAACAAATAAATAAATAAAACAATTATTATGGGTAAATTCTTCATGCGATTTAAAAAATCTCAAAATTATTTTAAAGGTCCATTAAATGTCTGAGTTACTTTCAGTTAAATAAAGGAGCTATAATATGAAAAATATACAGGGACAACAGAGTCCAAGCATGTCATCATCAATGGTATGTAAAAATCAAGATAAGAATCACAAAGGGGAAATTATGAAGAAAAAATCTTGGTATATAATCAAGTTAGTTATAATTTTTTTTCTCCTATTCTAACTGCTGTTATGACTTAAAAGACAGTACAAATTTGCTAACAGTCATTTGTAATTGCTAACAGTTAATTGTAATTTTAATTTGTTTTTTCACCCAAACTTTCAAGTGTTCTAATAAATTTTATTTCCAACTTTACCATGTGTTAACACATTAATGTTAAATAACACCATTGTTATATCAGGCTTGCTAAAGTTGTATTTTGTAAACAAAATAATAAATCACCTGTTGCGCCTAATTAGCACCATCTTATAAAACAGGTAAAGCTTTAAATACTAAACACCTTCCATAACATGATAAGGTTTAAAAACTGGCCTACACCTAGTACATCCGTCAGATAGATAAAGTACTAGGTACTCTATGTGAGCCCAGTAAAAATGAGAACTGATCACTCTCACCTAGTTGTTGCATTGTAGTTCTAGTTGTAAGGTTTGAATTTGTGCCTTGCAACTGAAACTAAAATTTAGTAATTTTTAAGGTTCTTAACAACTTTGCCCATTCATAATTATAAATAAGTAGGGACAGATCATTACACATTCATGTGGTCTGTTCACTCTAAAGGGCTTTGCATCAGACTGTCACAATCAGAGAACTAGTTAAAAAGTTTCATATGTATAACCTATTTTTAAAAGATGAGTTTTTAAGTTTTTTTAACCAAAACAAAAATGTCAGCATGGACAGCAACAGAACCAGAGGGCCAAAGAGGCACCTCAATTGGCAGTCGCAATTAGCAATCAAAACTCCAAGTGCCCACAAAGATCTGTTAAAAACAAACCTGCTAAGGGGATGGTGTCCATTGCTCGTGGGTACAGCCTGTGGGGGCACTAGAAACATAGTTGGCCCAAAGAGGCCTAACTTTCTGGACCTTGTTCACTGTACAGATCAATAAGCCATTGGGAAGCAGGTGCACTCTCTTTTGAAGAGAGGAGAGAACACTTGACTCACAAATAATGGTCACATATGGGGGCCTGCAGACCTGCTAAATTGCCTGGCACTGGCTCACCATCACCCCAACAACTCCCACAGGTAAACAAGGATGCTGGAACCCAAATTAATTTTTAATTTAACACAGGTGCCAGCCTTTTGGTCTTGGCCATCCATGTTGAAATCATATATCTTTATCCAAAAAAATTTTACCCTCTACACATCAGAGGGGAAAGAAATAGCCTTGGGCTGCTAGGACAAAAGTACGGTCCAGCCCAAGGACAAAAGTATGGTCCAGATTAAAGGCAGTAAAATACTCATCTAAACAATTGGACAATATAACAAAAGGGTGGCCATCTTGCCTTCAGACCCTAGCAGCCACTCCCATACTATCTTTAAAAAAGTTAATACAAGCTGGGCTTGGTGGCTCAGCCTGTAATCCCGTGCCTTTGGGAGGCTAAGGTGAGTGGATTGCCTGAGCCCACGGGTTCAAGACCCACCTGGGCGGCAAGACCTCATCTCTACAATAAATCAAAAAGTCAGCTGGGCATGGTAGCGCATGCCTGTATTTCCGGCTACTTGGAAGGCTGAGTCGGAAGGATTGCCAGAGCCCAGCAGGTCGAGGCTGTGGTGGCCAGGAGCGGCCACTGCACTCCAGTCTGGGAGACAGAGTGAGACTCCAACTCAAAAAAAAACTAATACAAGTACTTGTATGCTGTCTATATTTTTGTTCTATAATAAAATAACTGGTTATTTTTTAAAAAAAATAAAGGGACTGTATTTCCTTATTAAAGTACTACTATAAATAATTTACAAAAATTTCAGCTTACATTGATAAATCAAGGGCTTCAGACAGAATTACTTTCACTTTTCCAGCATTATTTCTGGAACAATGGCCTTTTTCATCATTGTTTGCCTAATAATTTTTGCCTGTGCTCTTGCTTAGTATTTTATTAAATTCAAATAATCTTTGGTTAAAGTACCACTGTTTCCTATGCATGCCCTTGGAAATAAATAGATAGGGAACATCTCTATGGCCCACCTCAGCAGGAAGAAGTTACAGAAGATTGATCTTTACCCTGGTTCCCCAAATCATAAAAATATTTCCAAGGGTAGAAATGGGAAATAAAAGGACAGACCAAAAGTGAGAAGCCATTTTTATTTCACTCCTTAACTTTAACCACAATAATAAAAATAAAGACTGTGTCCTAAAAAGAAAAATACATATCCTAGGTAAAAAAAGAAAAAGAAAAAAAGAAAAAACTTTGCCAACTTTGTCTTTTAAAAAACCCAGACTTCTCAAGTATAACCTATATTAACCCATTCCAATGTACCCCCTCCTTAAAAAATTACCAACCAGTCTCTGTTAAAGTATCTCCAGCCTCTACAATAGGTCCAGGCAACTGTACACTCCAGTGTTCATGCTGTCTTGCCCACTTCATCCTCCATGCCTTGTCATCCATTCTGACCCAAAAACCTGGTTTTCATCAAAAAGTTCCAGAAACAGCTGGATTCAGTGACTCAGCCCGTAATCCCAGCACTTTGGGTGGCCAAGGTGAGTGGATTGCCTGAACCCGCAGGTTCGAGCCCCACCTGGGCAACTTGGCTAGACCTCCTCTCTACAATAAATCAAAAAAGAAAAGTAGCCAAACATGGTAGCATGTGCCTGTAGTTCTGGCTACCTGGAAGGCTGAGGCAGAAGGATCACCGGGAGCCCAGCAGATCGATACTGCGGTGGCCAGGATTGTGCCACTGCACACCAGTCTGGGCAATAGAGTGAGACTTCAACTCAAAAAAAAAAATTCCAGAAAGAAGAGCTCCTGCCTGGCAGGGACCATTTCTCGTCATCCTCACCACTCTAACAGCAATCAAGGTCGATGGGACACCAGCCTGGATTCACCACACCCAAATCAAAAGGGCCAGGGAAACTGACCTAACTCCCCCAGTTCATGTGATTGACTGTGCTGTGGCAGCAAGGGACCCCAAATATCCACCCCCTCATTCAACAAGGGAAAAACAGCCACAGTTTAGTCAACTGAACTGCAACAAAGGACTCCAAGAACCCTCTCAAGGTCACCTTTTGATGTATATCTAAACCATGGGAATCAAACAGACTGGTTGCTAATTTCATTTTAAATGCATTGTCAGACAAAAGTAAATGTTCACCAGAAATGATTCACATTACTCTAGATAATGTAACTGGTAAAGTCTCCTGCCTTATAACTGCAGGTTTCAATCTAACAACTTCTCCGTTCTCTGATATTTGTAACTTATCCCTCACCCTAATCATAGACGAATCCATGGCCTACGTGGCCCCTGCCAACACCTGGTTAACTAGTTCTACAGGTCTTACAAAATGTGCTACTACTAAAAGGTTAATTAACCAGTCTACTTAATATGTTACTGTTCATGTTCTACCTCAAGTTTATGCTTATAGTGGTCCTGAAGGAGCTCTTCTACTCAATCCCTCTGGTCTTCCAATTGCTCGTGCAAAATGTGCTGTTCCCTTGTTAGTACCAGCCTTACTTGGGCTCAGTGTATCAGGAACAGCTGCAATTGGCACCGCTGCTCTGGTTTGTGGAGAACTGGGTCTATCTAACTCTGCCCAAGAAATTGATGCTAACTTAGGAAATCTGCAATTTGCCATGGACCAACTCCATGACCAGGTTGAATCCCTAGCTGAAGTCATCCTTCAAAATCGTACAGGCCTAGACTTACTTCTTCTATCCCAAGGTGGACTCTGTGTAACCCTTGGAGAAGTTTGTTGCTTTATGCCGACAAATCCGGGATTATTAAAGATACTCTTCAAAAAGTCCCAGAAAATTTAAACAAATGACAAAAAGAAAGAGAACATAATAAATCCTGGTTTCAAGCCTTGCCTGACTGGAACCCATGGTTAACAACTCCTGTTACTGGTCTAGTTGGACCCCTTGTATTTCTCTTTGGTTTGCTCATAGGGTCATGCATAATAAATTGGATTATTCATTTTGTCAAACAATGAATCAATTCTATAAAACTTATGTATATGAGACCCCAGTATAATAATATATTTATGACTGATGAGTCAACACACTGACTCATGAACAAGTAAAAGGGGGGGGATGAAATGAATAAAGTATGAAATAAATCACATCTGAAAAACCTATAATAACCTATAATAGCTAGCTTGACATAACTCCATTTTGTAACAGATCTTCCATGTCAATCTAGAAATAAGCCCCTTATGTAACCGTCCTATAATCATATCACATACCCACATTCCTGTGCCCTTCAGTCTTGGAAACTCCCCAGGTGTGCAAATTATGAAGCTATCTGTACCCCTTCACAATCAAATGTTTTGCCAAGAAATATGAATCAAACTGTACAACTTATGTAACCTCTACCTTTATAACCCCCCCACCCTGTGCACTTTGTTCGGGCCGAGAGTTCTTTGGACATTAGTCCACTCTCGGTCACCGGCATCAATAAAGAACTCATAATTTGACCCTCTCTGCATGTTGGCATCATTTCTCACAATCCAGCTATAACAGTTACACATGCTTCAGCCATGAACCTAGAGATGAATGAGGAAAAGAAATCTTTTGTCCCTGATGAGGGATATCATGGCATTTTCCACAGAATGAATATGTTAGCTCAAGAAAAAAGGGTCCACCTACTAAGTAGAACTGGAGATCAATAATGAGGGAAGTACCTTCCAGGAAGTACTAAGCAGCTTTTTACTATCAATTCAGATCCTCAATGGGAGAGTATTTTCCTATGTATCAATATTTATTTTCTATGACTATCTTCCTCTAATCACAGTTGAAATGTTACTACTTTTCAGTCTGAGAAGTATGGCTCTTTTAATTCAGAAAGTACAGTTCTCCTAGTTCGGTGAGTTCTGTTACTGCTCTTTTAGTTCAGCAAGTTCTGTGTTCTTGTGGAGGAGCCCCCCAAGAAATGTTTCAGTTCTTTTTTTTTTTTTTTTTTGAGTTGGAGTCTCACTCTGTTGCCCAGACTGGAGTGCAGTGGCCGCTCCCGGCCACCACAGCCTCGACCTGCTGGGCTCCGGCGATCCTTCCACCTCAGCCTTCTGAGTAGCTGGAATTACAGGCATGCACTACCACGCCCGGCTGATTTTTTGATTTATTGTAGAGATGAGGTCTCGCTGCCCAGGCGGGTCTCGAACCCGCGGGCCCAGGCAATCCACTCACCTCAGCCTCCCAAAGGCGCGGGATTACAGGCTGAGCCACCGAGCCCGGCAATGTTTCAGTTCTTAATGTTACAGCTCTTTTAGTTCAGCAAGTTCCAGTTTCTTGTCTAAGAACAAAGAAAAGTAAATAGCGTGGACACCAAAGAGCAAGTAAGTCAGAGTTTATTAAGCAACAGGAAAGCTCTCAGGAGTGAAAGGAGACCCAAAAGTGGATTGCTTGTGAAGTGGCAGAGTTCAGGGGTATTTATGGGCTCAAACTGGGGAAGTGCATGCTGATTCGTTGGCAAGTGGGCTTGAAAATGCACCACTCAGAAAGAGGAACAATAATGCAAAGGACCAATCGGGAGAGGACAGGGTAAGGACTAATTGGGGGACAGCACACCAAAAGGAGATGGGAGTGCTCTCTTAAGTTCATGGACTTCATCTGGAACTTGGTGCTTGGCTCCTCAGGTACCAGGCCACTCTTGGTTTGGGGAAGTTTTACTGGGTACACCCCAACTATCTGCCTGACCAGTTTCTTCCTTCCTCCTCTCTCACTACAAAGCATTCAACTTTTCTAAGTTGTTGAATAGATTTTTTAATAAACATAAACTTTGATCTTCTCCTTTTTTGTCTTTTTTCTGGAATAAAACAATTAAACATTGATTATAAAAATTATTGATAAACTAGAAAAGCAAAACCCTCATTATTTCAAGGCAGTGTCAGGGAGTGGGGAGAAAACTGTGTATTCAGAGCAAAATACCCCCTGTTAAAGATTAATGTAATAAATAGATAGCAAGCAAACCAACCTAAGAAAACAAACAATGATCTAATCCATATTTTCAGTAAAATTTGATGAAAAATTGCATCCATAAAACAATATGGTCTTCCAAGAAAAAATGAGCAATCCGAGAGAGACTTCTTAGAATTGCAGGTACTTTTTATAAACTGAAAATTCAGTTAATTGAATCAAAAGGTAGGTTGAATATTGCGTCAGTAAATGACTGAGATAACTGCATTAAAAATGCTGAGTCAGTCTGGTCACTAACTGTCATGTATATTAAGCTAATGTCAACACTAGTGCTTGCTCCCAGAATTAAGTCTTGAAAAATAGCATCTTGCCAAATAAATATCTATTTTGGTAGAGTAACTAGAATGAGTGTTAGACCAGGAAAAATAAACACAGAAGTACCTGAGTTATATGTCCAATGTGACTCTTTGGAAAATTCATATAAATAAATGAATAAAGAAAAAAAGTAAGCATATCAAAATAGAGAGATAAATAAATACATAAATTAAATGGAAAACAAGATATTTGAAAACAAGTTAAAACATTTACTCAGGACCATTGCAGGAAAAAAGTAAGTCTTCAGAAGGTAAAAACATTTCAAAATAACTTCCCAATTAAAAAAAAAGTCACCAAATGTCACCTCCAATTTGGATGTTACCTTGGGTCTCTTTTCTCCCTTTCTCCTCCCCCTTTTTCCATCTATTCATTAATCAGTGAAATACATACTGAACATTTAATATATTCTCAGAAGCATAGATACAAAAAAACGTGTGAGGCCCAATCCTCATCCTAATTGGTTTCACATTATGTTTGAAGGAGAAAGACATGCACAAATTACTTAAATTCATTCAGTATTTTTTAGATTGGGCAGAGCACTAAAATTTGCTTAGCTTTAGTCATAGCACTTTCTGGTCTTTAATTTTACACAACATAGTCATTCACAGCTTTCCGACCTTCCCTGCCAGGGATACCTAGCTCCCAGTTGCCCGACCCATGCTCCCTCTTTCTTCTTTGCAACTTTGCTTTTAATATAAGCTGCCACCAAATGGGCTGATACCTGGTGGGTCTCCAGTGACGTCCTTAACCCAGAGTGCAGAGCATCTGCTCTTACCAGGACTTGCCTCCACAAACCTTTAGTCTTCCCTTTAATAACCTCTGAAGTTTGGAATTTAGGATGGGGACTGTAAACCATTCCATATAAATTAAGCTTTAATGGCATTACGAGAAATATAAAAAGCAAAGCAAGACAAATTAAATAGAATAATATGAGACATTTTCCTAAAAGACTCAAAGATACAGAGCATCCTGGCAATTAATTTTAAGTGGAGGAAAAATAACTTGACATTTCTTTTTTCTCAGGAAGTCAGATTGTAATGAGAACTTAAATTGGCAGAGCCAAAAAATAATCCTGATTTAGAAAGATGCAGGGAAAGGATTTCATTTAGGGTGTGAGAAGAGAAAAAAAATAATAAATGAATGCAACCAGAAAATGGTTAAACGATAACAAAATGGAAGAAACAGTGTAGAAGATATACACAGGGGTTTTGTGATATGGAAGGAAACCTAGAAATAATGTTAGGAAAAAAGAAAGAGTAATTCAAAATGCAAGTAAATAATTAGTTAAAAACATACCAAAACTTGGTCTCAGGATGATATCTAAAATTTATTTCACTGAATTTTTCTAATTGTACTTTTATAAAAGAAGCAGGTGTGATATTTAGTATTTGAAATTATCATTAAAAAGGAAGGAGGAAAAGAACACTTTTTCAAAAAAGAGGTAGACACAGAAAACTTACCAATAGGCTAACTTTACTGGGAGAAAGAGCCCTGGGGTCCAATGAAATAAACCAGAAAAGGCAGGGATGAGGTAGTTGACCAAGGACTTTGAGTACCAAACTTACCATTTTCCTTTAGACTGGAGGAAATAGCTTCAAAAGACCCTTGAATAGTGGTGTACCTTTGAAATAGATTTGCCCTGTTATAGATAAAACTGGAGAAACATTGGAAAAGATAAAAAAGCATTAGGAGGCAAAATACTCTGAATACAAATATGAATAAGTGTATATTTGAGGATTTCATATTTATATAAAGGATATATTAACAACTAATCCAATGTAGTGTACTATAAATGAGGTTTTACAAAATGTTTGGGGAACCTGGACGTTTACATAATTTAGGGGAGTGGAATCAAGTAATGTATATAATTTAGGGACCTTCTTAATCAAAATAAATACAAAAGCACAAATACAAAATTGTTAGGTTCCCACCCAGTGCCTTGGAAAAGGCTGGTGCAAATGAAAGGCTGCGAGTAAACCCTGAAGTTCAAGCTTCATTGGTTTCAAAGTAAATTCACTTGCAGTGACAGCTCAACAATAGAAACAATTATCCCCAACTGTGGGAATCAAGAAAAAATTGACATTGGAAGCAAAATTCTTTTCTGTATATTTGTTTGTTTGCTTTCAATTACCTGTGAGTTGTCCCTCTTTATTCTACCACAGTGGCTTTTCTTTTTTTCATTGAATTTACTTTTGTCACTTTGCTGGCCATCCATGTGTTTGGTCCAACATGTTACTATATTTTCTTTTTTTCCTATACCCTTAAACTCAGCATCATCCTTAGGAGAAAAATATAGCAGAATATGGCCCAGGACAAGCCAAACTGGTCTCTAGATTATCTCCATATCAATTCAGAGCATCTCTGATGCTGCTTGTTTAACTGTTGAAATTTCATATTCAATTTCCTTTAGAAAAAAAAGTAATTGAACTTTAAAAAACATTTTGAAGCTATGTAAATACCTGGCATACTTTATTTATGTTTTAAAGAGAAGAAACAGCCCAAGATAGGTAAATAGAATTGCATAAGGAGAAAACTAAAACTTCAAGTCACTGGTAGAACTTCTAAATTCAGAGTCTACGTTTTACCTGCTAAACACAACATGTGGCCATGTAACTTCTGACTGCATTACTGATTGACACAGTGACTTGAGATGTGTTGTTTAATTTTCTGTGTCTGCTTCTTCACCAGTATGATGACGGGTCTTAAATCTCTGTTGGAATCCTTGTGTGGTAAATAACGGAGATACATGAGAAAGTGATAAATGAAAATAGATTTCCTGTAGTTTGTGATCACACTAAGCCAATATGACTTAATCAAAATGATTTAGCAAAATCAGGGAGAGGTAAATGAAGTGATGATGCCATCTGCTGCTTAGTTTTAGGAACTTCAAAGCTCATTAGAGGAAGTTAATCTGTTTTATTAATTTGGGAGTAAAGTTGAAGAATTTCTACAGGTTTAACCTGCCATAATTAATACGTCACTTTCATTCTGCTGAACGGCATCTATATTTACTTATGCCTAAGAAATTACTGTTGTTAAGGGTTAACCTTCTGTTATGAACACCTGTTAAATTCCTTAAATAATTGCCATTTGTTTATTTATTTATTTATCTATTTATTTATTGGAGACGGGGGTCTTGCTATGTTGCCCAAGCTAGTATCAAACTCCTGGCCTCAAGCAATCCTACTGCTTTGATTTCTCAAAATTCTGGGATTACACACATGAGCCACCAATTCTGACCACTTATGTTGTTTTTATTTTAAAATTTCTGCCACCATAATTTCCCAGATAGAAAAAAATTGTAAGTTAATAAATAAAATTATACATGTAGCTATTTTTAATTTGATTGTTTATTTTCTTCCTCTATACCAGACCATAAGCATTACGAGAACAGCCTTTATGTGTATTCACTATCTACCCTACCCTATTAGCATTAAAGAAAGAAAGCATTCTAAATAGTTATTAACTGAATAAATTGATAATTGAATGGTCAAAAGATGAGGAAAAAAATTCTAATCCATATATTTTTGTCAAAGCCAATTATAATAACTTGTATAAATAAAAATATCTGGAACTATTATGTTGGTATCTAAGTTATTGAAGTATATAATTGGCCTTTTAAAAACTGCATAGTAGGCATCTCACATCATTTTCAAAATATAAACACATAGCCAGCAGAATATAACACATGGTAGGCATCCCACATCATTTTCAAAATACAACAAAATAATATGATAGATAGACATGAGATTTAGAAAATTTGCTTATTTTAATTTTTTTAATATTTGGGTTTTGTCATAAATAAATGGTAGTGCTTTGTAAGCATATCTTAGTAAAGAGCTTAGAAAAGCCAAATGATTTGACATTTATGAGTATATTGACGTAGAGACCTGCTGTCAGCATTATAGGGTGCTTTAGTGAACTTAAATTATTTATTTTACTATCGATTGTTTATTCTCAGAGTTGAATTATAAACGACGTCATCTGTGCCACTAAAGGAACGAGGGATGATCTGAGGCATGTGACTTTTCGCTGGCGGACAACATGGACCATTAAGTTTAAATAAGTTGTAACCAAGGGTCAGTTTAATAATTGCCAAAGCTCAGATTTCTTTATGGTCCACATGCAAGTCAGATGGATAAGGTTCCTACATAGAACTCCATGTTTTCCAACTGTTTCGGTGCCTTGAACCTTCTCATTCTTCTCTGATTTTTTAAAAAATTGTTCCCAGGAAACAAGGGTTTCTGCAATATTCTGATCTACTGCCTCCTTTGCAGTTCTTGCCCCAGTGAGGTGAGGAAGTTCATGAAGAAATGGGAGCTGAAAGAATTTGGGAAGTAAATGCAGATGCAAAGGAGGTACATTTGGAGATACTAAAATATAAGAATCAACTATTTTAAATTTGCTCATTTTACTTGCTATGTTTGAATAATTTTGAACAATAGATTCAGAAAGGTATATGTATTCTGCCAAACCAGAACAACCTAAGGTTTGCTGTATGAAATACTCTAAGGTAATCCAGTATTTGAAATTATACTCACTTATACACCATCTATTCTTATACTGGCCTGAGTGTCTTGCAGAAAAGTAAACCACAAAAAGTTGTCTGGGAGCAGTAGTTTACGCCTGTAATCTCAGCATTTTGGGAAACTAAGGTGGGAGAATTGTTTGAGGTCAGGAGTTCAAGACCAGCCTGGGCAACATAGTGAGACCTTGTCTCTACAAAAAAAAAAAAAAAAAAGCCGGGCTCGGTGGCTCAGCCTGTAATCCCGCGCCTTTGGGAGGCTGAGGTGAGTAGATTGCCTGAGCCCGCGGGTTCGAGACCCGCCTGGGCAGTGAAACCTCATCCCTACAATAAATAAAAAAATCAGCTGGGCGTGGTAGCGCATGCCTGTAATTCCGGCTACTTGGAAGACTGAGGCGGAAGGATCGCCGGAGCCCAGCAGGTCGAGGCTGCGGTGGCCGAGAGCGGCCACTGCACTCCAGGCTGGGCGACAGAGTGAGACTCCAACTCAAAAAAAAAAAAGAAAGAAAGAAAGAAAAAAAAAAAGTCATGGTGGTGCAATACTGCAGTCCCAGCTACGTGGGAAGCCGAGGAGAAAGAATCACCTGAGCCTAAGGTATCAAGTTTGTGGTGAACCACGTTGGTACCCCTACACTCCAGCCTGGGTGACAGAGTGAATCTCTTACTCAAAAAAAAAAAAAAAAAAAAAAGTGCCAAGTGCCAAGTCAGAGTATGCTGCACAGCACACTATTTCAACAACAATGGCAAAAAAATTCTAAGCAATGTTTAAAAATACAATTAAAACTAAGTTAAAACTAAGTTAATATGCTCTTTATGTTATTTACTCAATATGCTGTAAGAGCTTAAGAATCTACTGTCAAAAACAAAAATATTTGTGAACTAATAGTATGAATAGCTAACATTTATTGAATTCTTACTAAATTCTCAGCACTATATGAAGGACTACATAAACATTATCCTATTAAAGCCTCAAATATTCATGAGGTAGCTACTCGTATTAATTTCATCTTTCAGTTGAAGAAATCAAGGCCTCAAGAAGGCAAATAACTCACCTTAGATGACAAAGATATTCAGTAATTGACTGGGATTTAAACTCAGACAGTCCAGCTTCAAATTCCTTGGTTAAACCATCATGCTTATGTTCCAATAAAGAAATTCATGCATCAACATTATTTACATCAGGAGTTAGCAAATTTTTTTCTGAAAAAGTTGAGAGAGTAAAAATTTTAGAATTTGCAGACCATTTACAGTCTTTGATGCGTACATTTTTTAAATAACACTTTAAAAATGTAAAAATCAGTCAGCTCTCAGAGCATAGAGAAACAGGCTGCAGACCAGGGGCAGTAGGTATAGCACTGATTTAAACAATGTAAAAAATGAGAACATTTATACAGTTGAGATCAAGAAGCAGTATAGGAGCTCATGGAAAGAGACATTCTCAGGATAAGTCATATCAGAGCAATTTCCTCTGAACCTAAGTTTAAAAAAAAATGCACCAGTGTTTATAAATATTAAGACAAATAATGATGAATGGTCAATTGACTTATAGTCACTGTCAGCTTGGCTAAAGAAGATAACTTTGTCATCAACTTTGAAGTAGAAAATATACCAAAGTCAAGAAACTCGTCTCTTAGTTTTGGAGTAAAAATTTTTTTCAGGGATGCTTATAGCTCAACATATCTTAGTTCAGTGATATCAGTAGCTCAGAAAGAGAAGTTTAAGATCCTAATTACAAAATACGTGGACTACAACGTACTGTATATCAAGTGACAAAGGAAAATAACTCCTGCAAGATGGAAAACAAAGTGAGCTGTATAATCACTCAGTTACCAGGTTAGGAGGTTTCCAGGTCACACACACAAGGAAGGGGAATTGAGGGGGTTGCTGACAAACTCCCTGAAGTAAGGAAATAGACCTGAGAGTGTAGGAAGGTAAAGGTAGTCAGAGTTCACGGAGGTACTAGAGAGGCATAGGCTGCATCAAGAAAGAACCTGAGAGATCTGCAGAAGATCCTCCCTGAGGATTCAGCAAAGTACAGTTCAAATCACAAATGTGAAGTAACTACCAGAAGACCAAGGAAAGTGCCATCAAATGGATTAGAGGAAACAATACCTATTGGTCACACACAACAGGAAACAGAACTGTTTCCCAATAGCAATTCTCAATTAATTCAAAAGAATTTTGGAAAAGATGAAAAAGGAGGTAAGGGAGAGTTGAGTCAAAGTGAAAACAAATTTCAAGATGATATACTTAGATGCAATTATATCTATGTCACATGAAATGTAAATGTAAACATTCAAACAAAAGGCATACATCATAAAGTTATATAAAATAGCAAGACTCAATTGTAATTCATAGAGCATTGAGTAAAATACTTAAAAAAAAAAACCAAAAAAAACCCCAAAACAACCTTGCCTTCAGAGTGGAAAATACATAAACCCCAGAATGAGAAATTAATTGGTACTGCTTGAAAATCCTAAAAGCAATAACCAGAAGCATCACACAGTTTTTATGTAATTTAAATACATCTGATGATAAAACTCAGGAATATTTATGGTAACCCCGACATATATAGTGCTGAACAAAATAAAATTAATAATTTTCAGCCAATGATTAGCAGGCATGCAGAGTCAGAAAACCATGACCCATAGTGAGGAGAATAACAATCAAAACCAACTCAGAAATTAGAATTAGAAGACATAGACATTCAGGTAATTAATGTGTTTAAAACACATAACACATACATATATTTTAAAAGTTATTTAGGAACATATATATTACATGTCTTTAAATAACTTTTAGAGAATATATATATTATACATATATATGCATAATATATATATGATATATATATATATTCTATATATATAATTATATATATATATTCTATATATATATAATTCTATATAATATATAATATATATATAATATATGTATATTATATCTATATATATATATGAGGTCCAACAATTAAATTTATAAACATACTAGAAAAAGTGCTACATACCTCATTGCAGAATATCACTGTGGTCATTTTGAAAGTATTCCCCTTGGGAATCTATTCACTGATGCCAGCACCTAGTCTACTGTCAAAGCAATTTAGAACTCTTTTTTCTGGAATGGCCATCAGAGTTCTCATCATATTATCCTAGATATACCAAAAGTCATCAAATGTCTTTCTTTCAATATTTCCTTTATCTTCAGGTAAATAAAAAAGTCATTGAGGGCCAGATCAGATGAATAGGGAGGGTGTTCCAAAACAGTTATTGGTATAGTACTGTCAACATAAGTGCACAGCAGGAAGTTTGTCAAGCCTCAGCAATAACTATGACACCTATGATGACCGTTCCAGACAAAAAGTTCCAAAATTGCTTTAACAGGTAGACTAGGCACTGGCGTAGGCACATAGCTTCCAAAGAGGAGTACTTCAAAGGTGATTGTAGTATTATTCAACAATAAGGCATGTAGCACTTTTTCTAGGATGGTTCACAAATCTAATTGTTGGGCTCATGTATAAACAAAGCATGTTTCTATAAATGTAAGCTACAAAGAAAAATATAAAAAATACATTGTATTATAATAAATTAGACACCCAGATATACGGAAATAAGATTAGTGAACTTGAAGATATAATATGAGAAAAATGAAGTCCTGAGAAAATGTAATTTAAAAAAATACAGGAAAGAAGGACAAAAGAAAAAGAAAAAGACAGAGGGAGGTAGGAAGGGAAGAGAGAGAAAGAAAAAAGAGGGAAAGGAATGAAGGAAAGAAAGAAGCTTCAGAGTGTTTCATAATAATTTTTAGAAACCTAATACATGTATATTGAGTCCCTTAACAGTACTGAGTCCCATAACAGTGTGGGAAGGGGTGAAGTTTAAGAAGAAAAAATATTTGAAAAAAAATAGCTTAATTTTTTTCTAAACAATGAAACTTGTAAATCATTAGAACCAAAAATCTGAGACACCCTCAATATAAAATAATAATAATAATAATAATGACACCAAGGAACATCATGAAAAATGTATAAAATCTGTGGCAAAAAGAAAATAATTAAAACGTCTAGAAAAAATAGACAGTTGTAAATAGAAATAAAGATGAGAATGACAAAATATATGTTTTCAAAAATAATACAGGTGAGAAGATTATGGACCAATGTCTTTAATGTACTGGGAAAAAAAAAGTCAATCCAGAAGTCTACAAACAGTGCAAATACCTTTCAAAAATAAAATAATGTTTTTAGGCATATGAAAGCTGAAAGAAATCAGCCCAAGCAAACTATCAATATGAAAATTGTAACAAAAAAAACTTCAGGAAAAATGAAAATGCTACGTGATGATTAGCTGGATTTACAAAAAGGAATAAATAGTACTGGAAATGGTAACAATATGGGTAAATACATAATACCTTTTGCTACTTAAATGTCTTTTAAAGATTTTCTACCTAAATAAAAATAACAATGCATTTTGGTGTTTATAACATATATAAAATGTATGACAACAATACTATAAAGACTGAAAGAGAAGAAATATAAGTGAGATTCTTACCCTACACATAAGGTTGTATAATAACACTTCAAGATAGACTTCAATAAATTTTGACATGTATGCTACAAATCTTGAAGCAACTACTAGAATAATAAAACAAAAGCCAGTTAATAAGTCAACAGGGAGATAAACAGAATAGTGAACAACATCCAATTAATTGAAAATAATTTAGGAAAAGATGAAAAAGGAGACAAAGGAGAGTTGAGCCAAATTGAAAACAAATTTCAAGATGATATACTTACATACAATTATATCAGCATCACATGAAATGTAAATGTAAACCTTCAAACAAAAGGCAGAAATTAGTTATATAAAATAGCCAGACCTTATGATAATATCACCTATAGTAAACACACTAGCTATAAAGATAAAAAATAGGTTAAAAGGAAGAAGAATTGAAAAATGTATACTATGCTAACATTAAGAAAAGCAGAAATGACTATACTAATGTCAAACAGATTCTTAACAGAGATAAAAGAGTTCATGTTATAATTATTTAGAGATCATTTCATCAAGAGGAAATAATTCATAGTATTCATTACACCTTCATTATCAGGGTTTTAAAATATATAATGCAAGTGGGACCTCATCAAACTGAAAAACTTCTGCAAAGCAAAAGAAATCATCAAGAGAGCAGGGAGACAGCCCACATAATGGGGAAAAAATTTGCCAACTGTGTATCTGACAAAGGCCTAACATCTACAAGGAACTCAAACCTGCCAAAAAAAAAAAAAAAAACCCAAAACAAACAGCCCCATTACAAAGTGGGCAAAAGATATGAACAGACACTTCTCAAAAGAAGACATCCAAACAGCCAACTGTCAGATACATGAAAAAATGCTCAGTCTCACTAATCATCAAAGACATGCAAATTAAAACCACACTGAGAGACCATCTAACTCCAGTCAGCATGGCCATCATCAATAACTCAAAGAACAACAGAGGCTGGAGGGAATGCAGAGAAAAGGGAACACTTCTACACTGTTGGTGGGATTGTAAACTAGTACAATCTCTTGGAAAACATTGTGGCAATTTCTAAAAGACCTAAAAATTAACGTTCTATATGACTCAGCAATCCCCATTCTAGAAATATACCTGGAGGAACTCAAATCACTCTATGAAAAAGATATCTGCAAACAAAGTCTTATTGCAGCATTATTCACAATAGCAAAAACATGGAACCAACCGTGCTGCCCATCGAAAGAGGACAGGATAAAAAAAATGTAGTACACATACATACATGATGGAATATTATGCAACCACAAAGAAGTATAAAATTATGAACTTCACAGCAACTTGGGTGGACTTAAAGTCTATAATGCTGAGTGACCTATCACAGAAACAAAGAATTGAGTACCACATGTTATCACTCATAAGCAGACCTTGAACAATTATCATAATACCATAAGAAAGGGATTCACAGTAGTGGAAAACTGTCAGGGGAGCGGGGGAGCATATTTCATCAATAAGAGTAACTGATCTCAAACCAGGTACCAAGTTTTGACCAAAGTGAGGCCAAAATTTTACCTGTACAATGACCATCTGTATACCTAACACTGAATTGTACCCTACATCTTTAAAATAAAAATTAAAAATATATATCTACCAGGAATTGGTTGCCAGTTCCAACTTCCATAAGGGTGTCTCCTAAATTTTCTAAGGTTCTTATAGTTTGAGGTTTTATGTTTAGGTCTTTGATCCATTTAGAGTTAATTTTTGTGTATGGTGATAGGTAGGGGTCTTGCTTTAATCTTCTGTATGTAGTCAGTCAGTTTTCCCAGCGCCACTTGCTGAATAGTGGTCTCCTCTCCCTAGTGGTTGGTGGTGGAGGATTACTCGAAGATGGGTTGGTTGAGAAATTGAGGTTTTCTTTCTGGAATCTCCATCCTGTTCCATTGGTCTATATACCAGTTCTTGTACCAATATCAAGCTGTTTTGATTATTGTAGCTTTATAATAAAGTTTAAAGTCTGGGAGTGTGATACCTCCTGCTTTGTCTGTTTTTTTTCTGAGGATTGTTTCATGGTCGTCTATGTTTTGTTTTGGGTTTTTTTGAGGTGGCGTCTCACTCTGTTGCCCAGGCTGGAGTGCAAGTGGCTCCTCCTGGCCACCACAGCCTCGACCTGCTGGGCTCCGGCGATCCTTCCGCCTCAGCCTTTCAAGTAGCTGGAACTACAGGCACGCGCTACCATGCCCAGCTAATTTTTTTATTGATTGTAGAGATGAGTTCTCGTCAAGTTGCCCAGGCAGGTCTCGAACCCGCGGGTTTAGGCAATCCACTCACCTCAGTCCCCCAAAGTGCTGGGATTACAGGCTGAGCCACCAAGACCGACTCGTCTATGTCTCTATATGAATACCTGTATTATTGTTTCCAGGTCTAAGAAGAATGCTGCTGGTAATTTAATGGGTATCTCATTAAATCTGTAGATTGCCTTAGGTAGAATGGTCATCTTAACAATGTTGATTCTTCCAATCCATTAGCATGGAGTATTTTTCCATTTGTTTGTGTCGTCTTTGAGCAGTGTTTTATAGTTTTCATTGTAAAGGTCTTTTGTGACTCTTCAGGAAGATTCCACAGTATTTCATTTTTTTGTGTGACTGTTGTGAATGGGATTGTACTTTTTATCTGGGCTTCTGTTTGTTTATTGTTAGTGTACAGAAATGCAACTGTTATTTGCACATTTATTTTATACCCTGAGACTTTGCCAATTCCTGATCAAAACCCAAAGTGCCCATGCCATAAGAGATAAGATAGACAAGAGGGTCCTCATCAAACTGAAAAGCTTCTGCAAAGCAAAAGAAACCATTAAGAGAGCAGGACAGCAGCACACAGACTGGGAACAAATATTTGCCAACTATATATCTGACAAAGGCCTAACATCTAGGATCTACAAGGAACTCAAACCTGCCAAAAAGAAAAAAACAAACAGCCCCATTACAAAGTGGGCAAAAGATATGAATAGACACTTCTCAAAAGAAGACATCCAAACAGCCAACTATCAGATACATGAAAAAATGCTCAATCTCACTAATCATCAAAGATATGCAAATTAAAACCACACTGAGATACCACCTAACTCCAGTCAGCATGGCCATCATCGATAACTCAAAGAACGACAGAAGCTGGAGAGAATACAGAGAAAAGGGAACACTTCTACACTGTTGGTGGGATTGTAAATTAGTACAACCTCTGTGGAAAACATTGTGGCAATTTCTAAAAGATCTAAGAATCAACATTCTATATGATTCAGCAATTCCCATTCTAGGAATATACTCAGAGGAACTCAAACCATTCTATGAAAAGATACCTGCACACGCATGTTTATTGCAGCATTATTTACAATAGCAAAAACATGGAACCAACCGTGCTGCCCATCGAAAGAGGACTGGATTAAAAAAATGTGGTACACATACATGATGGAATATTCTGCAGCCACAAAGAAGTATAAAATTATGAACTTCGCAGCAACTTGGATGGACTTAGGGGCTATACTACTGAGTGATCTATCACAGAAACAAAGAACTGAGTACCACATGTTCTCACTCATAAGCAAACCTTGAACAATTATTGTAATGTTATAAGAAATGCTATGAGAAATGGATTGGCAGTAGTGGGAAACTGCCAGAAGAGAGGGGGGCGCACCTCATCAACAAGGGCACCTGCACAATGAACATTTGTATACCTAACCCTGAATTGTACCCCACAACTTTAAAATTAAAAATTAAAATATATACCTAACCCTGAATTGTACCCCACAACTTTAAAATTAAAAATTAAAATATGAATTATATATATATATAATATATACAATTCAAACACTGATAAAATTTCAAAAGAAGGACAAAAAATAAACTTATAATCAGAGGTTAGATATTGCTTTTTTCGATAAATGATATTATACAAAAATTAGCAAAGGTATAGTGGACTTGAAACAAATTATCCACCACATTCATGTGAGGAGCATCTTCAGAACACTTCATTCAACACTAGTCACACATTCTTCTTAAGTGCACATAGAAAATTCACCAAGTCTCAATAAATCTGAAAGATTTGTGTCATAAAAAGTATGTTTCTTTTCACAATAGAATTAACTTGAAAATTAGTAATATAATTGTTTCTAGAAAATTCCCAAGTATTAGGAACCTAAATAAGACATTCTAAATAACCAATGGATCAAAGAAGAAATTTAAAGCAAAATTTAAAAGTATTTTTAATGGAATGAATGTAAAAACAATGTATCAGTATTTGTTACATACTGCTAACACAATACTTTAGCAGAAATTTACAGCACTGCTTGGTTATATTTGATAAGAAGAAAGGTCTCAAATCAATGAAATCATCTTCCATATAAAGAAACAAGAAAATGAAGAGGAAATTCAAGTCTACATAAGTGGTAAAGAAACAGTAGCAACTGAAGCAGAAACTAATGAAATATAAAACAAAAAATATAATAGAGAAATTCAATGAAACAAATAACTAAGTTGAGAAAAAAATCAAACTGATAAACCCTAAGCTAAACTGACTAGGTTAAAAAAAATTTTAGAAGAAGAAAAAGAAACTAATTAACAATGTCAGAAATGCGAGAAATGGCCTCAATACAGATTCTAGAGGCATTAAAATGATAAATAATAAAGAAAAATGTTATTGCCAATAAATCAGACAACTTAGATGAAATATAAATTATTTGAAAGATACTAACCCCCAGAGCTTACTGAAGAGGAAATCGTTTGAATAGCATTAATCTATTAAAGAAACTGAATCTGTCATTAAAAATATTGCAACAAAGTAAAACCCATAGCCGGATGACTTCAGTGGTAAATTGTACCAATGTAAAGAAATAGTACTGATTCCACACAAAATCTTCCAAAAAATTGACAAGAAAGAATACTTTTTGATACTTAAGCCAGACAAAGTCATTACAAAAAAGATAATTACTTAAAAAAAAATATTCTTCATTAGGCCAGCTGCAGTGGATCATGCCTATAATCTCAGCACTTTGGGAGGCCAAGGCAGGAGAATCTCTTGAGCCCAGGAGACCTTGTTTGTACAAAAATAAAAAATAAAAAAAAAATTAGCCAGGCATGATGGCTTGTGTGTGTAGTCCCAGTTACCCAGGAGGCTGAAGTGGAAAGATCACCAGCTCAGGAGGTCAAGGTTGCAGAGGTGAGCTGTAAACATGCCACTAAATTCCAGCCTTAGCGACAGAGTAAGATCCTGACTCAAGAAAAAAAAAAAAAAAATCCCTCATTAACACAGTTGCAACGAGTCTAACAAATTTTTGCAGATTGAATCCACTGATATTTTAAAACAATAATGCATCCCAAGAATCCAAGGTTGTTTTAACCTTCTATAATTGGTGTATACATCATGATTAAAAAAAACTTCAAAATATATATTCTCAATAGGTACAGAAAAAGTATTAGACCAAATCAACACCTATTCCTAATAAATTCTCTCGTAATTTTAGGAACGAAAGGGAACTTCCTCAAATGGATAATATATATATATGTGAATAATCTACAATTTACACCATATGTAAAAATGCAACATTGAATGATTTCTTCCAAAGATCAAGATCAAAATAAGGATGTAGTTCTCATCACTTTTTTTGGCATTGAACTGGAGGTCATAGTCTATGAAATCAGGCAAGGAGAAAAAAAAGTATCCAGATTAAAAAGGAAGAAGTTAAAGTGTTTTTGTTGCAGACTGCATGATTATCTATGTAGAAAATCCAATGGAATCTACAAAAAAAAAAAATTACTAGAAGAAAGAAATGAGTTTATCAGGATATAAGATTAATATTTTAAGTCTATTATAATTCTACATATTATATACAAACATTTGGGGACAGGCATGGTGGCTAATGCCTATTATCCCAACACTTTGAGGGGCAGAGGTGAGAGGACTACCTGAGCCCAAGGGTTCAGACTGGACAACTTGGTGAGACCTCGTTTCTACAGTAAATAAAAAAAATAACTCTGGTGGCACACACCTGTGGTTCCAGCTACTTGGAAGGCTGAGACAGATTGGCTGAACCAAGCAGGTCCAAGCTTCAGTGGCCATGAGTGTGCCACTGCACTCCAGCCCAGGCAACAGAGTGAGACTCCAACTCAACCAATCAATCAATAAAACATTCAGAAATTAAAATTACAAATATCTACGGTAGCATAAAATATGAAATATATGATAATAACCTAACAAAATATGTAAAATATCTATGAAGAGAAAACTACAAAATATTGCCTAGAGAAATTTTTTTAAAATCTAGATAAATGGGGAGATATGCTTTGTTCACAAACCAGAAAAATCAATATTTTTAAGATGTTAATTTCTTCCAATTGATCTATAAATTTAATGCAATTATCTAAATTCAAAAAAGGATTTTTGTAGAAATTAATGAGTCAATTCAAAAATTAATATGGGAAATACAGGACACAGATTAGCCAAAACAAAATAAGTAAAGTGGAAGGACTATCATTGCATGATTTTAAGATTTTATTATAAAATCACAGTATTCAAAATAATGTAGTGGTGGTATAAAGATACACACATAGATAAATGGAACAGAATAAAGAGTTTAGAAGAAAAATTCACGCATATATGGGCAACGATTATTGACTAAGTTACAAAAGCCATGCAGTAAAGAAAGAATAATCTTTTGAGCAAATGGTGCTAAAACAATTTGATATCCATATGCAAACAAATTGATTTCAATCTCTAATTACAAGCTAACCTAAAAATAGGTCATAGACCTCAATGTAAAACTCAAAGGTATAAAATTTCTAGAAAAAAATAGAAAATTTTTGTAACCTAGAGTTAGTCAACAGGTTCTTAGAAATTATGACAGAAACATGAAAATGGACTTCATTAAAATGGAATACTTATGTTTTTCTGAGTATTCTGGTCAAAGAAAAACCACAGACAAACCGCAGTGTGAAAAAAAAAAACCTCAGGAAGCATATCTGATAAATGGCTTTTGTCCTGCGTATGCAGAGCTTACAAAACTCAAAAATGAGAAAACAAATAACCTAAATAAAAATTCTCAAAATATTTGTAATTTACTTTATCAAATAAAACATATAGATAGTATATAAGCACATAACAAATGCTCAAGATCATTTACTATTTAGGAAGTGTAAATTAAAACTAGGATGAATACTATTACATTTACATAACCATTAGGATGGTTAAAACTACAAGACAAATCATACCAAATTCTGGTATAGATGAAGTGGAACTGGAACATTTGTACAATGCTGGTAGGAGTACAAAAAGTACAACTTTGAAAAATAGCTTAACAATTTCTTAAATAGCTAAACAAAACAAACAACTACTGTATGATCCAGACACTAGACTCCTAGGTATTTATCCAACAGAAAAATAAATCATATGTTCATACAAGACCAGTACATGAATGTTCATAGAAGCTTTATTTGTAATATTAAAAACTGAAACAACCTAAATGTCATCAACAGATAAACAAATCGCAATATATTCATACAAGAGAATACTCAATATTAAAAACAATGAACAATTTATATAAGCAACATAATGGAGATGTATGAATCGCAAAATAATCACGTAAAGTGAAGGAAGCTAGGCATAAAAAAGGTATAATGCATGATTCCATTTTATAAAAACTTTACAACATGCAAATTGAAAACAGATTGGTGGTTTTCAGGGGAGGCATGAGATGGGGGAGTGATGAAACTTTGGATGATGGATATGCTAGCTATAATGATTGCAGTGAGCGTGTTGACTACAAGATGTGAAACAAACCAAAATTTTACACTTTAAATATGTTCAGTTAATATGTCAATTGTCTTCCTAGGGATAATATAGCTTTTTTATATCTCTATCTATCTGTCTATCTGTAGATATATATATGATTGATATTTGATTATGTGCGGCAAAATGGAAAAGACTTTCTTTAGAATAGCTGGGAAGGAAATAGAAGCACTGAAAATAGAAGAGATATTTGTAATTCCATCTCTTTCTATTTAGCAGTATTTGCACACCTGGCTCAGTTTGCTCTAGAATAGAGTGTCTTCATTTTTTGGTCTTGTATGTTTCTGAATTACAGCATTGCACATTGAGAAAAAGTCATCTACAATAAATGTGTAGTTTAGGGAAAAAAAGTCTACTATTTTTGCCTCTGGGACTATACATCCATGATTCGAACAAATGCTGCTTTGAAGTGTTAAAACTATTAGGTGTTTTTTGGTAGAGAAAAGATGAAGAAATAATAACCAACTCAGGAAGTGATACTGAGTTGTGGATTGGTTCACAGAAATGGCCACCCAATTACTAATTAGCTCCTGGGATTCCCCAGTTGTTCCCTTGTTCCCAGATATGTATAAGTGTGTATAAATGGTAGAGCCTAGAAATGGATAATATTTTAAAAACTATGAGCAGTGGCTTCTAAAGCTGAGAACTTAAATTTCTTGATTTCGGTGTGGCCTTTGCCCTTTTCTGCTTTTGCATGTGCACCATCTCCCAGGCATAGTTCCCCCTTTTCTGCCCTCTGTCTGCAGTTGGGCAAGTTCTTCGTGTTCTGTCTTAAGCAGCTTGAGGTGGGTGAAGGGAAGCTGGCGATGAGGTAGAGAAGACTGAGTGCAAAGGGTTCACAAGCTTGGAGAGGAGTCAAATTTTAAAATAAACAAAAGCTGAAGGCTGGAGGGGAGCTTGGGACAACCTCGATGAAAAGATATAGATAAACAAAATCAAAACTTTGATGTAATGGTGCCAGGCAGGAGGAGCTACAGTCTCTGCTGAGGAATTTAGCTAATAACTCCAACCAGAGCTCTCATGCTCTGCACTCAAGTGACACAGGATAGCTTAAATTCCAAAATAAAATTAAACGATCTTCTTTTCTTACAGAGCCTTCAAATTGCTCTTTTAATATGCTTTTAATAGGTTTGCTTTCTTCTGACATACACTGAATGCAACTAAAATGCAATTTTCACCAAAAACAGCTCCCCGTTGTATATATGCACAGGTGTCTGAAGGGTACTTTTGGGAAACAGCACCTTGGAGTCTAAACCTGCAGGAAGGGAAGGAGGAAAAAGTTAGATTTACTGCCACCTTATGTCAGAAACTTTGCCTTGTCATAAAGCTTCAAATCAGTTATAGATACAGGAAGGGAAAACTCAAGAGAAGCCCTGAATGGGTAAATGTGCATACCCCTTTGTGAGAGAGGTGAAAAAAGAGACATGAGGAAATTCCCTAGCTTCTCACTGGCAAGAAGTGGACATTGGTAGAATGTAGCAGAACTTCACTAGCAGGTTCAGCAAGGAATAGGAAACTTACAAGTGACCCATCAGAAAGAGTAGGAAACATACAAATGCGGTGCCCCAAATAAGATAAAATGTATAAGTGAAGCATCAAAAAGAGTAGGAAACTTACAATTGAGGCATCAGAGGAGAACCGTCCTCCCAGAGCCATGTGTTGTTGGGTTTCCTCTTAGACAACCCTATCCAGAATGCGGAACTGGAATGGGAAATCACTTTCTGGATGAAGTCCTGTAGAAAGCAATGTTTCTGAGTTGGTGGAATCAATGTGGTGGCTTTAGAATCTGAAATTCAGTTAGCATTCGATTCATAAAACTAAGAAGGATCTTGACAACCCCTTGATGGTTTTATGTAAATATTTACTGAAGCCTAGGGATACTACAAAGTCATCAGTCCAAAGTCATGCACATAATTTGTGGCCAGGCAAGGTTATAAAACAAGTATTTTGGTTCTCAAAGTAGTCCTTCACTGAGGGTCTAAGCCAGATTTATTTCCCTATCAACCAATACTTAAACTCAACAAATATCAAATAAACACTTACCAGATCAGCTGTGCTATTAATTTTCAGCAACTGGGCATCCAAAGACAAGCAGTTCTTCCGGCTCTTTTCCCAGTTAAATGGGTCAGAGGAAAATAGGTAACAGTTTTCTTCATGCCAGAACCAATCTTGAGGACAAGGAGCTAGGAAGGGTAGTATATGGAATCAGTTAGTAAGGTCTGAGTATAAGTATTTCTGCAATTCTTAAATCAATTATCCCCTTAGTCCTCTCACATGCATACCATTTCTTCTTAATTAAAATTTTACCCAGACTCTGCGAATACCTAAATAGCTGCAGAGTCTCTATTTCTCCTTTTTTTTTTTTTTTTGGAAAAAAAAAAGAAAGCATACTGATTTTAGCCAACTAAATTTACTTCTCATTTAGCATTTTCACTTCCCCTGTTAAAAAGCAAGTTAAGCTGGGATGTAACTTTAGAAACGGATCTATTTTTTAAAAAAGTTATGTTTGGAATGATGGAAGTGAGGGTTGCAAAAATGGATATTTAATACCTACTCTTCTATTTAAAAGTTATACCTGTGTATTTTAAAACTTTGCATATTTGAATAATAGATAGGCTGAAATTTTGTGCCTCCCGCTTTTAGACATGTGTGGTCCAATACAGTAGTCATATGCGATTCTTGAGTACCTGGAATATGATGAATCTGCACTAAGATGCACCGTAAGTATAAAATGCACTCTTGATTTTGAAAAGTTGTTATTAAAAAAATGTAAAATAGCTGATTAAAATTTTTATAATGATTAGTGTTGAAATTATATTTCAAATACCTTGGGTTAAATAAAATGTTACTAATATTAATTTTATTTGCTTATTTTTTATTTCTTAATGTGGTTACTAGAACATTTACAATATATATTTGGCACATACCATATTGTTTTGGACAGAATTGTTCTAGGAACAATAGTATATTGATACAAATTGAGAATCTCAATTTCAATAAGATTTCAGAAGATGGGAAGATTTTCAGCAGAAAAATTCCTAGGGATTCTACAAACCCTACTCAGAATTTAGGCAATAGGCAATACATGCTGATGTCTATATGTATATGGATGCTTTCAGCAACCTCCAAATTATTATCATTATCATCATTGTCATCTCTTCTATGTTTTACTACCACTTGGAATCTCTTTAAAGGGAAACAAAATACTTTATACTATGACCAGAAGGTTTTAAAAAATTAAAATCTTTGAGAAAGGCAACATTTAATTTCAATTTTTATTGTGGTATCAAACCATCAGATAATTTTATAAAAGTAGGTTTTATCAGAAAGGAGAAAGTAACAGGGCACTGAAAAACAGAAGAAGAAAGTGAATGAGAAAGGTCATACAAAAACCAAGTTGATTTTTCATCAAACTGGTACTTTTAGAAAAAAGACCACATTGAAAACAATAAATGCAAACTCTTTACATCTTAATTTGCCTAGCTCCACCATGTTATGTAGATGTAAAAAAAACAGGTTTTTTTTTTCTAAAAAAAAAAAGTCCAGACAAGTTTTCCAAGGTATGACAAAGCAAGAAAGACACATTACAAAAGTGATATTTAAACCAACTCATATATATATATATATATATATATATATATATATATAGAGAGAGAGAGAGAGAGAGAGAGAGAGAGAGAAGAGAGAGAGAGAGAGAGAGAGAGATTTTGGAAGTGCTTTACATATATTAACTCATTTAATCTTCATAATATCTTTATGAGATAGGTTTCATTCATTTTCTTTGTTTGACACAAGATGAAAAAGGGAAATTTGAACGTCTATAGTCTAACTCTAAGGTCTGTATGTTTAACCACTCTAACATACTATCTTTCAAATTCTTAAGTTGGAATCACTTAAAATAATGTCTCAGTCCATCTGAAGATATTTTGATACATAATCTTGAGGTTAATGTGGAATCTGCCATTTTAAATTTATATTTTATTTTAAAGATTCAGGGTGCAGTTCAAGATTAGGTATACAAGTGGACATCATACAGTAAAATTTGGGCCTTCCTTTGGTCCCCACTTTGCCTGGTTTAAGATCAGGTACCCTTATTGATGTTGTGTTCCCATCCCCACCCCAGCAGTATCCCACTACTGCCGATCCCTTTCTTATGTATTATGGGAAATGTTCAGGGTTCACTTATGAGTAAGAACATATGGTACTCTGTTCTTTGCTTGGAATCTGCCACTTTTAACAAGCTACTTGCATACGCTAATTCCACTAATTCCAGTGCTCAATGTAAGTCCTATTCCTGTGAAGACTCTGCATCTAAATGGCCTCAGGCAAATATATGGCAACTTGTCAGAGTGTGTTCCTCCTTATATATACATTGAGGACCACGATATATATACCACTTGTTTGTAGAAAAGATAAAACTTGCCTTAAACTTCAAAAAACTGGCATTTTTTTTCCCATGTGATATTTTAGGTTTTTTTTTTCTTTTTTTTAGAACATTTTCAAAGCTTCTTGATAAAAAGCAGAACTGCAGAACTGTATTTGGTATCCTACTAATAAACCCTTATCTGAAACTGTCAATGATGAAACCTGTCACTTGTTTTATCTGCCAGTTTCAGACATATTGCTTATTATTTTTGATTAGTTGTCTATGTGCGGCATCTCTGGGAGATGTTCTGAATGGTCCTGACGTAGATTTAATCACACACAACTGATAAAGAAAAGCCGTTTTACAAGAAACCACTGGTTGGTATGTAGCTATGTCTGCTTTTACAAACATTCCTATCCTTGATATGTAAACCGCCTTCTTTTAAGCCTTCTTGGAATTAGTATGGTCATTTATTTCCTTGCAAGCTTTCTCCCTCAAAAAATTAAATACATGTTTGACACATGCTAGAGATCAGTTTGTCTAAAAATTTCTGCTAATTTTGGAAATGTAAATGACCCTGCCAATCTATTACACAAACTACTTATTATTATCATTTAACTTAATCTGGGCCTTAATTTTTCAGCTACAAAATAAAGGCATAGGTATCTATGAATTATTATATAATTTTTAGTCAAATAAATTATGTGGTTGAGATTAAGCAAATTGTACAAGATAAAAGTTGAAGAAATCTCTGCTTATTAATGGCAATTAGTTACTGATCCTAAAAACAGGATACTCATTCATGCACCTCAGAGAAAGCAATGTACCACTGAATGATTCTCATACCTTTTATCTTTCTATGGCTAGAAACCAAAGGATGTGGTTAATTAAATGAGATAGTTCAGCAATTTGGCATAGGGTAAGGTGAGGATGATATAAATTGAGAACTTCTGATGTAAAACATCATGAATGAATAATTACATATGTATATCTCAATATGCCAATTTTGTGAGAAGAGATATTTTTTTAAAAAGTTAAGATTGAACAGAAAGCTGTCACTACCTCTCCTCATCCCTTTTCCCCTCAATACCTGAAAAGTTTCCTGCTCTCTTCAGAGCTTCTTGGAGAGCCAGGTTCTGCTGGTGAAGTTCCATTTGCTCTTTGGATTTTTCATTCAGCTTCCGGGCAAGAGTTTCTATCATTTCCTTGAGTTCTTTTTGTGACTCCTGTGAAGCTTCTTCTGCCTGTCGCCGAGCTAAGATCTGCCCTTCCAATTTACTTTCTTGATGAGTAAGGTTTGTTTGCTGTTGCTTTAGGAGTTCAGATACCTGGGATACTAAATCAAAGCTGAATTAAGAGTCCATTTCCAATCCCAGTAAAAATCCCTCCACTGGATTTTGAGGAAATAAAGAAATCAAAATACAAAATTAATCATCCGTTTTGACAAGCAATAATCTGCTGGAAAATAACCCAAATTTTCTCAGAAACTATGTATTTGGAAGTTATTCAATATCCCTGTAATACTTATTTTTGCTGTCAATAACTGTGCAGATATTATTAAAAATTAATTTTTTTAGAAAGAGTTGTACACAAATTAAAAGGAGTCACAGAATAAATAGTATAACACTGGAGTAAATAAAATATAGAAAATCTAAAATAGGTATCCTCCAGACTCAGTGACCAATAGTAGGAGTTGCCATTAGTCATTTACTGTGTCTTAATTCCTCTGCTACATCTCCTCACATTCTGTCTACCCTTCCAGACTTCCTAATTTTATTTAAAAACTGTAATATTCACCCCTTTTTTGAGACAGCCACCCACAGAATTATCGTAAGTTACGTGTCACAAGAGTCTCAAAACATGTTTTTCTTTTTTAATCACTGTTCATATCAGAAAGGGTGGAGATGAAATGAAGCTTGTGAAATCAAGCTGGCAATAAATGTTAAGGGTAAAATATTTTAGTTGTAAAATTTTGATGGTGCAATTCAAAGGAGAGTTTTTGCTTTGAAGGTCAGATTTCACCCTGTTGCAAGGTGATCAAATCCTCAGAGGAAGACTCTTCTAATCACTGTCATTGAGTCAAAGGCACTTCTCTCAGCCATTAGGAAAGACCCTAAGTGTTTACAGATTGAAAATAAGAGAGTTGAACCACAACTGAGAAGCAAATAGGTCATAACAAACTGAATCCTGGGTAATCTAAAGAACACAGATCTATGTACACAGGCAGATCAGTTGGATGATGGGCACAATCTTCTTTTCTTCTTGGCTACTGTGGCCCTTCTTTTCACTTATCAGTTTCCTCTCAATATTGGTTTCCTTTCTTTCATAAATGGTCATATTATAAATTTGAAGTACATTTTGTTTTCAATATTTTACTTATTAAGGTTGTGTTTCTAGCTATCAACTTTAAAATGCTACTTAATCATCACTGTCAAAACTCAACTAAGTAAAATTTCTTTTATTTTTGGATCTTTGGTGATCTTGTGAATTAGTAACTTTATTTTCTTCCTGATCATTCTATTTATACAGGTTCCATCCACAAAATTATGAAAACAAAGAAAAAACCAAAACTTCTACCATTTATAATCTTCTCTCCATGCCTCTATGCATTTGAGGGATTAATACAATATACTCATTCATCTTTCCAGTCACTCCAAAAACATTTTACCTAAGATGAATCTAAATCAAGACTGTTTGCAGTTATGAAAGAAACTTATAAACCATATTTGTAAACTTCATTTCCACCCCCACTTCTACCATTTTCTTATCAATACTTACATTGCACAGCCAGCACTGTAATAGTCACCAGTGATACCAAGCAAAAAATTCCTAGAGTCATAGCTGACAGGCACCAACATGGAGAAGAAAAAAAGTGAAGACCTAGAGTGGCAGAGGATAGCATCAGAAAGACAGAAGAAAAAAAAAAAAAAAAGATTGGCAAGTAATCAACACTTTCTTTGGCTCTTATCTGTTATCTGTACTTGACACCCTGCATTTCTTACCTCTGGTCCTCCCAAGGGCTCTGCTAATAATTCATTAACACATTTACAAATGAAAAATGGGGACATTTTAAAATTTAAGTAATTTACTCATGATCACACAACCAGTAAATTTCAGAGCCAGGATTCAATACCAGATATATGACTCTAAATATCTGACTGTAAAGCTTATATTTGTCTAGTCACCTCGCAATGACTCTTCAAGAAACTCAGTCCAGCTTAGTTGGATCAACTTCATCCAACTAAGAGAGTCTGCAGTTTTTAATATAGCCCATGTCTAATGTGTGCACGTGCGCACTCACATACAGTGTGTGTGGGTTTTTTTTTTTTTTTTTTTTGAAAGCAAGATTTATTGAGAAGACAGAAAAGTTCCCACAGTGGGAAGGGACCTGAGTAGGTTGCACTACAGTGTATTTTCTAAGAACATACACAGGGATTGGCAGTAGTGGGAAACTGCCAGGGGAGGGAAGGGAGTCATGCTTTATCAATAAGGATACTTGATCTCAAACCAGGTGAAGTGGGGACCAAAGTGAAGCCCAAACTTTACCTACACAGTGACCATTTATATATCTAACCCTGAATTATACCTCACAACTTTAAAATAAAAATAAAATAATAAAAAAGAACATACACAAACTTCAGGCATCAAGCACATAAGCTTTAGTCAGTTAATCCATTGAAATTTTCTCAAAGGATTTCATGCATAATTTTATGCTATTCTATTTTTATTCCACTAATATCACATCTTGGAACTGGGGTTACTGACCAAAGAAAAGTAGGAATGAATATTCAATATTCATTTGGCTTATATTAATGGCACGTCCTATATTCATGTGATTTTTGTGTGTGTGTGTGAGTAAGCAGGATTTATTGAGAGGACAGAGAAGCTCCCATGGTGGGAAGGGACCTGAAGGGGTTGCCCTGAAAATTTTTTTTACAAGAGTAAAATTCACCATATTTATATAAGAAAAATTATGTAGCTCACAGGTGTGTAAATATCTAATTAGTTGTTCCATCACTTTAAAAGCACAGTTACTACTGGTTCAGCAGGAAAACATCCCATGCAATGCATTTGATCTCCTCACCTTGTGAGATAAACAAATAAGGCACTGATATTGTTCATCTCCATACACAAATAAGAATACTGAAAGGTTAAGTGACTTGCTTGAGCTCACACAGATGCTAAAACCTAAACATAGTTCTTTAATTGTCAGTAACTATATGACTTGAAGTGTTACATTGCAGAATTTCCAATGTGAATGTGTAATGATCCAAGTCGAATCTATCCACAGAATTCTCATGTGTCAAGTCAAACGCATTATGTTAGGTTCTACAGATAATTAAAAAAATAAAAAATTTGACAGGGAAGAAAATGGTTCATTCTCTGATTCAATAGTCATTGCCTTCCAGAGTATATGTGGCAAGGTGTCAGAGAAGAAATAGTTGTGTCTCTTGCAAATAATTGCCTAATTTTAGCCACAAAGGCAAATATATCTGTGTAAAATTTTCAAACAACCCTGCCCTCTGGTCAGTGATAATTCCATATTATAGGACATCAAATAGTGTCATCATTCTTGAATGATAAAAAATTCCTGAATTTTTAGAAGAAAAAATAACAGAACTCAAACCTGTGACAGGAGGGTATGTTTCCATTTCCTATGCTCCATCCCCCTTGTCCTGTCTTCTTGATAAACAGAAACTATTAATTCAAACACTACCCCTACTAGAAATTTTCTGATCAGAAAGCAATCGAATCGTTTGCAGTAGGTAACTGATCTAACCAAGATTCTGAAAGCAAAGTCAATTTCATAATTATAGTAAAAGTCAGGCATTCAATATTCACAGCACAGTAATGAGTAAATGAATAAAAAATGACTATTCTTAAGTTCTAGTTCTACCTATAAATGCCAGCACAGTTTTTATACAAATTTTGTTCATAAACTCAAATGTTAAATTATTACATGCTCACATTTATTTTCCCTATTGAGAGAAATTTCAGTTTTGTTTATGGAAACATGATCTGTAATTCTTTATCCAAATATCTGACAATACTTGTCTGTCTTCTCCTTATATTTTGCCCATTTTTCTAAAACGACATATAACATAAAAAGCAATTTATCCAGATATTTTTGTGAAATTAGGATTATTAATTTATATCTGTGAAGTTTAACTTGCTATATGTGTCAAATGGAAATAATAGTTTTTCAAAGCAGTGGTATGCAATAAAATGTAACTTATGCTAACCTATACTGAATGTCCTTTAACCTGCTTTGAATAATGTATAAGTTATTTCGGGTTTATACAGTGCCTAAATGACACTCATAAAAATCATCATTGTATACACTGGGGAAATTCATGAACTACTGATGGCTTGGATTTTGGATAAATAACAGTTTGTTGTACAATTCTAGCTCTAACACTTACTAGCTTCATAAAACTGAGTGATTTTGTGAGTTCTGCTGATCCCCAGTTAGCTGTCTGCAAAAGGGTTACAATACTATAATCCAATCTCAAAATGCTATTCATAAAAATAATGCATTTAAAGTGAATAGTCTAGAAAATAACCTATAGTAAATAATATAAATTAGTTGTCATTATCGTCATCATTATCACCTCTATATCCTACTCATTTTTCTTTTAAGTAAATGATATTAATACTATCAAATTGTACCATACTTGGTCATTTTAGCTTTCAAATCCCATTAACATTTTGGAGGTAACACTGGGATTCTGTCTCTGTACAAATTTCCCCACCACCATTACCTTTAGCTTTCTTTCCATTTATCTTCTCATCAGGCTGGTCCTTCATAGTCTTGATCTTGAGGTCATCAGAAGTCATTTCCAGATTCATGCCAAGAATGAGAGTGAAGCTGAAAAGAACTTCAACAAACTAAAAATGTGTGAGCTTCTGCTGAAGTATTTAAATAGCTACTGTTATCTAATAGAAGAATGACTCAATCATGGTAGGAGGAAGGAGAGACTTTGCTTCACATTGGGAAGTTGGCTGACGCAAATTCTTGTGTTATGTCTATTGCAGGTGGAGAAAGTGGTGATTCTGATAGTGTTTCAGGATATTTCACTGAAAGGGAAATGTATTTTCCATGAGCATTAGAGGAGAGGCATTGTACCCACTCTTCAGATAGAGAAACTGAAATTCAAAGAGAGCAAGTAACACTAAATTCAAGGAAAAAAATGTGCATTTGAACCAGATAATTTGATTCCAATGTTTATGTTTGTTTGTTCGTTTGCTAATTTCACTACAGCAGGCTGTCTCTATAAGATACCTCTCATAAGTCATACACTTTCCTTTTTAATTTTCCCTGTTGAAATAATTGGCAGTAGACTTAAGAATTTCGGGGTGAATCATGTATGGCTCTTATTTCCAGTCATATGTCCTGGGTAATCTTAGAATGTAATTAGAGGTATTATTTCATACAGTGGCAGTATAACATAGCACCAGAGAGTACTTTGAAACTAGTTTCAAATATTTTTCATGGCCTATAATGTTGAGAAATTACTTGACATCCTGTATTTATGTCTTTGTCTATAAATTGGTGATAATGTTTACTTGATAACACTATTATAGGGATTAAATAAGCTTTGTACTTGGAACATAATAAGAACTCAAAAATAATAGTTATTACTACAGTAGTAATACTTAGCACAGTTAAATTAACCAGCAATAAATATGTTTTAGTTGAACCTGTGATTGGCTTGTGTCATGAAGACTCTTCTGCGGTCCCCCACATTGACATGTGTATATGTATTCATTGATAGAATATTCTCTTTTCCATTCACAACCTCCTGGTCAGCAGTATGCATAGTTGCATATTGCTGTATGCATAGTTGTATGTTTTTCTTTAAAAAAAAAAATCTGTATGCATAGTTGTATATGTTTTTCTTAAAAAAAAATCTTATCTCTTAGAGTTGTTATCTTCTGAAGTATTTATGAACAATGTGATAAGAGATCTGGGAATTCCTTTAAACTACTCCAGGAAAAAAGAAAGAGTGAACAAAAGTAAACAAGTAAAAAAGAAAGAGTGAACAAAAGAAGAAAAGGAAATAATTAAATTAAAAATCGAATATACTATTAGAAAAAGTCACCAAAGTCAACAAGTAAATTAAGATTCCATTTACTTAATCTTCCCTAAATTTTCTTTATTCCCTTTTTCTGTGCAGGATATCTAAGACCAAATTGAAAAGGTGTATCTGTAATTTAGTTTTACCCTATCACACATTTCACAAAACACTTCAACATGTAGCAAAGGTATTCTAGTCAGATCAGTTTGTAACAAATCACTGTTACTTACCTTTATCACCCAAGCCCTGCTGCACTTGTTTTGGCTGGTGTTAGGAAGCAAGATCCTGAATGGATATATTTCTGCCTTCACAGTGGTGACTTTCACACAAAAAAAAAGAATTTCAGGAAATTGCTTTTAATAATGAATGAATACCAAAATGACATCACACTGAAAAGGACACCTTATTATTTTCACAATGACTCACTTATTTCAGATGCCATTAATATTACATAACATAAAACGCTTACCATTTTAACCAGGTTTGGCTGTACTGTTCAATGGCATTAAGTACATTTGCATTTTTATACAGCCATCACCACCATCTATCTCCAGATCTTTTCACCTTTCCCAACTGAAACTCCATACTAATCAAGCTATAACTCCTGTACTTTTGTTTGTCATCTGAATTGGGCCATGGGGTGCCCAGATAGGATGTTTTTGAATGAGATTTACGCATCAATCAGTAAAGTATTCAGTGGGTAGGCCTCATCCAAAAGTTGAAGACCTGAAGAACAAAAAGGCTAACTTTCCACAAGTAAGACAAAATTCTCCAGCAGACGGCCTTTGGATTGGAACTATACCATTGGTTCTCCTGGGTCTCCACATGCTAGCCTTTGTACTAGAAACGTACCATTGGTTCTGATGGATCTTGAGTCTGGCAACTCACTCTTCAGATTTTGACTTTCCAGACTCTCTAATCACATAAGCCAATACCTTATAATATATCTTTCAATATATACACACATCCTATTGCTTTTGTTTCTCTCGAGAACATTGACTAACATAAAACCCCATTTCTTTCTCCTCCCTTAGAAGCCACCATTCTATTTTCTGTCTCTACACATTTGACTACTCTAGGTACTTTATATTAGTGGAATCATACCATATTTTTCCTTTTGTGTCTGACATTTTTTTAGCATGATGTTTTCAAGATTTACCCTTGTTGTAGCATATGTCAGAATTTCCTTCCTTTTTAAGTCAGTATAAGTGTCCATAAACCACATTTTGCTTATCCATTGATAGACATTTGGCTTTCTCTTGTTTTTATTTTTTATTTTTTATTTTTCAGTTGGAGTCTCACTCTGTCGCCCAGGCTGGAGTGCAGTGGCACGCTCACGGCCACTGCAGTCTTGACCTGCTGGGCTTAGGCGATCCTTCCACCTCAGCTTTCCAAGTAGCGGGAACTACAGACATACGTCACCACGCCTGGCTAATTTTTGTGATTTATTGTAGAGACGAAGTCTCATCAAATTGTCCAGGCTTTTCTCAAACTCCCGGCTCAGGCAATTCTTTTGCCTCAACCTCCCAAAGTGCTGGGATTACAGGCTGAGCAACCGTGCCCTGCCGACTCTCTCTTGTTTTTAAAGATCAATGAGGATAGTGGCCACAATCCTTGTGTGGCAGGTAGCTGGACAGACTTGAAAGACTTTGGGAGGTTCTCATTACTGCTGCCTCCTGGTACTCATGATCTTGTGAAATTTTTCCTTGAGTGTGACCTGGAGTGTTGCCAAGGTAACGGGATATATGTGCTTATATGAGGTGTAATGGCTATTACGCTAAAGTCTCTTTATGTGATAAACTAAATCCTTTTGTTTTATTTAACTTCTTTGAATATAATCATTTACTGATTTTGATGCTTTTGAGGCAGCCACTCAATCCTGGTACTATGATCTTGACTCATAAGACAGAGATCCTTCCTAGCAGAGTTCCCAGGGGTTGAAAAGATGCAACTTCTTGTGTCATATTATCTATTCTTGAGGCCATGACTGTGGCCCTACCCACCACTCAGCTCCTTATTATTTGAGGTTGATGCTTCAGAGTAATAGCAGAACTAGCCTCTGTCTTATTGAGACATAGTAAAGAAGGAAATCCATGCTGAGCCAACTGGCTTGGGCAAGGTCAAAAGGAGAATAATCCAAGAAACCAGAAATAAGCAAAAAAAAAAAAAAAAAAAAACCCCAAAACCCAAACAACAAACAAACAACAACAACAAAAAAACAATTGCTATACTTGTTACAACAGTTGTATAACAATTTCCTGAAGCATAAGGGTAAAGGTCTGTGTACATGCACTCTCCATTGGTTCCACTCCAGATCTTTAACAACCTAGGTATATGCTAATAATTCACAAACTTAATGGAACTACACAAGGGAATGAGACAAACTTAATGGTACTATACAAGGGACTGAGACCATTCCCCTCTACCTGCCCTTCTGTAACCCACTTCTGCTCTCTCAGCTGGTCTCTTTATTCTGTCATCATTCCCTACATAAAGGCTTTGGTAGGGATAAAACTCAGGGTTAAAACTGCTACAAGGCATAATCACATTCATTAGGATTAAAAAAAAAAAGCTTTTATTTTTCCAGGAAGTAAAAAGAAATGGCTAATGTAATTCTCAGAAAGAAAAAGCACAAGGAGTTCATTAACAGAACCCTGTTGTGTTCAAGCCTGCTACAAAGCTAAAGGGCAAAAAGATGAGGGCAATCACAGGACAGGAGGGTGCAATAGGGGTGGGAGTCATGTTACTTGGCAAACCTGCTCAGTCAGGTAAGGGCTGGCATGGTTGAGAGAAGAGGTGGCCAGACTAGCAAGGGAAATAATTCAAGCATTGGAATATCAGGAAATCTAAAATGTGACCTGCAGAGGGGTTGGTATAAAAATACACAAGAGAGGCATAAAAGATAGTAGGTATCCAACATATTAGAAGTGAAGGTCATTGGTAAAATTTAGTGAAAGCCAACGTAATCCTAGCTAACACAAAAACGCCTGTCAGGACTGTTATATTCATTTTTAATATAGTGTCTTGTTTAATTGTTATAAGCTTACAAAGTAAATTTTATCATTACCCCTATTTTATACAAAGCGAAAGTGAGCCAACAGAAAGATCTAATAACTTGCCAAAATTGCACAGCTCATAAGTGACAAAGCTAGGCTCTTAGCCCTGATGCTCTCCTGTCTCTCTGACAAGAAAAAGAGAAAGGAAAAGCCCATGCACCTGGCGCTTTTAATAAAAATATTCTGTTCAAAATACCTTCTTGTCTCTCATTTTATTTTCTCTGTGAAACAACATCTAAATCAGGTCAAATGGGCATTCCACTCCTGTTTGATGAATGTGAACATTAAAAACTGAAAAAACATGTAATAAATTAGTGTAGGGCCAAAACTAACGTTTGGCTCTTCTTGTCCTACAAAATGCCTTGAACCTTGCCACATTTTCTATTGAAATTTAGAATATGCTCCTCATCCTAACCTGAACTGTCTTACTTTCTAAAAAAAAAAAAAGAAAGAAAGAAAGAAAAGAAAGAAGGGAACAGAGCTTATTTAGTTTTGAAATCGACAGATGTCAAATCACCAGTCTCATATGAGACTATTGTCTCACCATTTGTTTTCTTTAGCTGAGAAAAAAAAAGGTTATATCCTCCATTCTCATATGACATTGTCAGGCTGTTATGAAGGCCCTTAGAGTGTGATCATTTTCATCCTATAGCCTCTCCTTCACAATCACTCAGTATAATTAGACTTTTAGAATTAGAAAGAAACTGAAAGGTGCTTTTTATTTAATTCTTGTGAGATAGATATATCACTGTCAACTAACATCTAATTTTCTTATGAACTACTAAGCATTAACTAAAAGACTATCTTCTCAGGAATAAATTCTTTTTTGCAGCAGCAGTGGGAGAAATAAAGTTAAAGATGCAGAGATAATTAATAGTAGAAAGAGAGGAAAGTAGGTAGAAGAAAGTAAACATGGAAATAGAACACAATATTCATTGTTCCTATAGATATGATTCTTTAAAAGTATTCTATACTTTACATGTTGCTTATTTTGCTCTGAACTTAGGTTTCATTTTCTTTAGTGGCAAGAGTTATTTTCAGTCACACTATTACTTTACAGAAGAGAGGAAGAGGGGAGAAGAGAAAGAAACAAAGAAACCTATATATATTGAAATCCAGTTTTTAAAAAATGTGTCTAACTTATTTGTTTCTATGGGAATTGAAATCAGAGTGGAGGAGGATGTCATTGATAGCACCTGGAAATTCTAATCTTAAGCCTACTTTCCTCAAAGATGAGATGGCTTTCCTGTTCATTTGGCAACTTCTTATTCCTACACCAATGGTTAGGGATAAATGACCCAGAACCAAGAGAGTTGATTATCAACATAGTACAGGGGAAAGTTTAAAGAGCAAGAAGGGGAGTGTTAAACACATGGAGAGGAGTGAAAGGAGATTGGCAGAGTGACTTTCAACATTCAACAGTCACCCTAGAGTGCTCTGGTGAAGAATCAAGAATACTGCTGGTTTTTTGAGGAAGAAGAGAACACATTTGGTCACCAGCAATCTATCTTCGACCTTCCACAAAGTCAAGTTTCTCATTACTGACTATAAAAATATTTCATTCAGAGGACTGACTATAAAAATATTTCATTCAGAAGATAAATATGTCCTCCTGCAATGTCTTCTTTTTGGGAGCAGCGGGGAAAATAAAGATGCAGAAAGAAATAATAGAAGAAAGAAAGAAAAGATGGTAGAAGGAAGCAAATGTGGAGACCACAGAAATAGAAGTAGCAACAAAGAAGGGAACCAGGAGAAAAGGGGAGAGAAAGGCCATAGAAAATAGCATCCAGAGGGAATAGGAAGGGACACAGAGAAAAGAAAAGCACATTAATTGCTGATAAACATTTCTCTCCTTAAGAATTCTAGGTCAAGAAGTCAAAAGGCAAAGAGCATGCAAAGGAGGCAATGGACACTCAGTGCATGATCCTGGAGAAGCAGGAATTCATCCGGATGGGAATCCGAGACCATGTCGTGACAGCCTCTGCCCTGCTGCATTTTATCCTGGTGAGTTCACTTGTGAACTTGTGATTTTTTCCTCAGTTAAATCAACTCCTAGAAGAATTTAAAAGGAAATGAACTGGGAGGAAGGACGTATAAAACCTGGGGGTAGTGGGGAAATGAATAACTACAGTGTTTCCTTAGCATGATGGGGCTACATTAATGCATGCATGACTAATGGTGATGCCAATGAAAAGAGGGATAGAAATTGGGGTAACCATAGATACAACTGTGACATTTTAGAAGGACCATTTGTGTATATTTCTCTCTCTTTGCATCTTTTCACCCATTCTTCAAAATCCCATGTAATAATTCCCTTAAGTGAAATTTGCCACATCAGATCTAATACTGTTGTAGAAGTTGAAATAAGTTAAGAAAAATAACTATTTAAAAATACTTTGGGTCTTTTATTTCTCCCCACGATGAATCCGAAGCCCCTGAGTAATCCATTGTTGGGTAGTTTAGGCTTCTCTTACCATTTGTGAAGAAAGTGCAACAGGGTTGGGTGGATGAAACACAAACTTTGTTATCTTTAATGATCATCTATTTTAATGAAAACAAGAACTGATAACTAGGTGTTTCTTAAATGTTATCTGCAGGATATGGTTATTAATCCTTTTACAAATCCTTTTCACCTGATATATATTGAGAATGTATGTCCTCTTACTCCTCAATTACTCCTTTCCCCCCATAAACTCCAAATAGGGATAAATTGCTGTTTCTTTTTGAAGAGCCTTTGCTGTAGCTTTCCTGAAATATCAGATCACTCAAGTTATCAGGAGACAAAAGCAGCTTCTAGAATTAAATTTACCTAGAGGGATCTTTGAAGGAGGAACTTAACTGAAATATCAGGTAGAAGAAAAAGTGGAAGGTGAATGGTTTCAAGGATTAGATGGTGATTTGATAGCAATTTCAACGACTTGTTAGAGCAAACTTGTCCCCAGTTCTATTAATTCATTCAACACATGTTTGTGGTAGAGTTTGATTTGGATTCTGGCTATATCAATAAGGTGTATGCATATGGTTCCATTGTTAAAACCCTATTCCTTGGCTCCTTAACCTTTTAAAATGAGGTTAAATATATCCACAAAGAGGGTTATTGTGATTCAGTGTTATAAAATATAAAAAACTCTTAGCTGTCTGACTAGCGTATAATAGCTACGGTATTCAATATATAAGGATCCTATTCTCCCAATCCTTTTCCTCTTCTCTTGTATTGTGAGCTATTGTCATACTGAGGGACTGAACAAGAGTAGTAAACTAGAATTCTACAGGCAGGAATTAGGACAATAATAATATCCTGAGGGACAGATTCAGAATTTTCTAAGACAAAGAAATTGATGTAAATAGCTGTCTCTCATTCACAAAGGTGGTGTTCACCCACCATTTAAATATCAGATTAGATATTTGTTCTTCAAGATTTCCGCACCTTAAGTAAAACAGTCAACAAGCATGGAAGAGGCATAAATAATCGTCTTAAATATAAGCTGACCAAGGACCGTGTCATCCTCGCCCATTGACTTAACACCACATACCACGAGAGATGATTGTAGACAGCTGAGAACAGCAGACAAAGTAATTTCCCTGTCTGAGACTTTTTATCTTCCTATAGCTTCCTGGTACAAGATGTGAAGAGAACTGTGGCAATCCTGAACAGTGAGTATCTGAGAGTTCGAACTGAGAGAAAAAAGGGACAAAAACACCAATACCCAAAAGAGGAGTACATGTCATGATGACTATGACGTTATTTATTTTTACTTAAATGAATATCTGCCTACTGATCTAATTTAAGTGCTCAAAATAACACTACTGACAGCATTTTTCCCAAAGCCAAACTTCCCATCAAAGCAGCACAGTTAATCTCAGTTTATATAGCCATAGAGACTTGCAAAATGCTCTCTTAGCCATGCTTCTCAGTGACTCACCAGGGCAGTCTGGGTTCAACATCTAGTCACTGACATATATATATTTGGGCAATTTCCAGTAGCCTTACTACTTCAAAACTGCAAAGTATTTTCTAGTCTTAGGGCATGTTAAAATTTATTGAAGACTTCATTTCATTATTATTTTGATATAGTTATCCATTAATCCAAACTTGTCAAAATAACTTGATTAAGTTATCCATTAATCCAAACTTGTCAAACATGCAGACACAGAGGATACAAAGATAAAATGCAAAAGATTCATTCCATTTGGAGTAAAATAAAATTTTTTTTTAAAAAGAGACAGTTTGAATAAAAGACTCATTTGGACTAAAGAAAAACATATGCATATTTAGCCATGGGAAGGGTATCCCAACAGCCAAGTCTGTTAAGCCCAGGGAGATGGTGATTGCCTTGGTTACTTGTCACATGCACATTGAGCACTGCTCACTTGACACACACTTCTGAAGTTTTAGACATATTCCACCATAAGAAATATCCTTTCCTGTAAAATTAGATTCTACTTAGAACTGATGGGTTTTGAGCCGGGCGTGGTAGCGCGTGCCTGTAATTCCGGCTACTTGGAAGGCTGAGGCGGAAGGATCGCCGGAGCCCAGCAGGTCGAGGCTGCTGTGGCCGGGAGTGGCCACTGCACTCCAGTCTGGGCGACAGAGTGAGACTCCAACTCAAAAAAAAAAAAGAATAAAATATTATTGATCTTCTTTGAAAAAAAAAAAAGGACTGATGGGTTTTGAACACATGAGGAATGTGAGAAAACCAAGAGGTAAAAAAACAAACTGCTTAGTAAAAAACAAACTGTATTTTCTACTTGCTCAGTAAAAAAACAAACTGTATTTTCTACAAATGTAAGACCAAAGAGAAGATATAAAAATGGATTTAAGTAGATTTCAATAGATCAATGTATCAGAAAGCATTATTTCATGAGAAAATGTACTAATCTTCCAAGAGACACAATTACTATGTTTCTCCTCTCTCTCCAACCCCTGATCTTATCTCATAACCTTTCTCCCACATAATCCTTAGTTTTTAAATTCTTACAAAGAAAATTTACAATTGCTGTAGTTAATTCAGAATATTTAGTTAGCTTTCACTGTGGTGAAGTTGACTTCTTTTTTCCTTCTTCCTGTTTGGTCTCAGTAGATATGCATATCAGTTTTAATCCTGGATGTGAAAGTTTAGTTTCCTCTTTATCTTGGGCGTGATATTGCAAAATATATATTTGGTCTTGTCTCTGTCTCCTGGCATACAACTCCTAAAATCATTGGAATCCTCAATCTAATAAGTGTTCATTTTCATGCTAATGAGTTGACTGGAGGTTGGCACCCCCTAGGTATCTTCAGGTCCCCTCGTCACTGGAAAGACCAAGGTAAGATTAGAGGGTGGAACTTTTCAGCCCCATCCCTCCACATCCAGAGGAAGGGGAAGGATTGAAGTTTAAATCGA
Source organism: Cephalopachus bancanus (assembly GCA_027257055.1). NCBI lineage: Eukaryota > Metazoa > Chordata > Mammalia > Primates > Tarsiidae > Cephalopachus > Cephalopachus bancanus. The sequence continues at coordinate 1,524,666 of JAPVLO010000394.1, forward strand.
TCATCAATGATCAATGATTTAATCAATCATGCCTACATAATGAAGTTTCTATAAAAATCCAGAAGAACTGGATTTGGAGTGTTTCTGGATAGTTGGACATTTAGAGGTTCCTGGAGGGTCGTACTGAGGAAGGGTATGGAAGAAGCTCCACAATCCTTCCTACATGCTTTGCTCTATGCTTCTCTTCATCTGGATCCTTGGTGAGATCCTTATAATAAACTGGTAAATGTAATAAGTGTTTCCCTGAGTTTTGTGAGTTGCTCTAGCAAATTAATGCAACCTGAGAAGGGGGTCATAGGAACCTCAATTTATAGCTGCTAGGTCCCAAGCACAGGTAAACCCACCTGGGGCTTCTGATGGGCATCAGAAGTAAGGGAAGTAGTCTTAGGGACTGAGCCCCCATCCTGTGGGATCTAATACTATCTCCTGGTAGGTAGTGTCAGAACTGAACTGAATAAGAGGGCATTCAGCTGATGTCCACTACTGGAGAATTACAGGTTTGGTATCTGGGGAAACTCCCACTCCACACATACATATCTGTGCTGGGAGCTTATAGTAGGAAGAAACTAAGTTTGTTTTTCCTACATTGTCAGTAGGAGTGTTGCAACAGCTTGTGATACATAAATCACAAACTCGATTGTATTGCTTTCACACTTATAACTGGATTTTTTTATGTTTACATTTTATTGACCTGAAATACATGCGAGCCTTAACTTTCATAACCATTTTCAAACTCGCTCTTTGTAAATGTGCATTCCAAGTTCTTTCTTGGTAATTTTTATTGCAACTGTTTATAGTAGTCATGGATACATTTTCTATAACATTTTTTATGATCACTAGTTTGTTGTATAATGATTTTCAAATTGACTTGGATAATGCCATCTATAGTATAAAACACTACTTAAAGCATACTCTCACAAAAGATTCAACTAGCTATATTGAAATTTAGATAATATAATGCACAATGCTTTATAAGAGTTAAATTGACATTGACTATATTTTTAATACTTTAATACTTTATAGTTGCCTGACCACAGACTGGGTACATCTCTGGTACATATGGTAAGTCTTAGTTATAATATACAGAAAGATACTTTATTTTTCAGGGGCACCAAAATGTTTTTAAGTTTTTTAATGTATTATCAGCAGGGAAAAAAAATGATAGCCTGCCTGCTTAGCATCTCATGAAATAAGATTTAATGACCTCATCCTAACCTATGTGACAATATACCAAGATTTCATTTTTCAATATCATCTTCTGCGCCAACATCAAAAGATTATTGTGTCCTTTTTTGGGGGTCTGCTCTAGAAATATCTCTACAGAGGAGATAACTTTGATGAAGTAATAAGCAGCTCCTCAAAGCTACCTTAAATGTCTTATCATTTGTTCCAATGAACTGACTTAGTGTTGCTGCCAAAACAAGAAAGTATAAATGTAAAGTGAAAGTCTTAGAATTAAAATCTTATAATCACTCTATAAAATATTCAAATAAGAATCAGAACACAGACTTTAAAAACTGATTATACCAGAGCTGGGGAAAAACCAGGTCTCAAAGCCCCCACTCGCCTCACACGCCCTTGCAGGTTGTTGGTGGTCATTGGTGCTCTGGTTCTCCTGTGTGGCCTGACCTCCCTGTGCCTCCGCTGCTGTTGTTTGAGCCACCAGCAAAATGGAGAAGTCAGGGGCCCATCACCCTACGAAGTGACCGTCATTGCCTTCGATCATGACAGCACGCTCCAGAGCACTATCACTTGTGAGTACATGAACCTTTTAACCTCAGAAAAGGACCCAGATTTAAATGAATGATTAAAAGGGTACAAAAATGTAAAACCACTAATGGAGTGGTAATAAAGTTTCCAGAACTCAGTATAATTTTAATTTCCAGAAGCCTGATGGTACAGTGACCCAGGCTCTCACTGATGCAATGTTCTGGAGTATTTGTCTGGCTGATGACAAAGTAAAGACAAAAATGAAATATTAGAGATACTATTGGAAGTGTTTTATGGGAAGAATTACCAAGTTAATAGTTAGATTTTTTTTCTAAAAACTATTTTAAACTTTAAACATATACCCCTTTTCAAGATGTCTTGGATTGTGTAAAAATCCACATTTTCGATTAGTTTTTCCATTTTCTATCTACATTTTCTATTATTTTATATTTTTAAATAACTTCATGGTGATTACTTTCAGTTCTTTAATTTTCAAGTCTTAATATACTAAATTTTAGCCCCAACAGTTCCTTGATGCTTATAAGACTCTTACCTTTATCTCCTTCTGTAACCGGTAATGGGCAATCCCCTCAGGTCCCCTCCTGCTCTGGGAGCTCTTCTGTCCTTTCAATATACCCTGCTTTCAAAAAAAAAAAAAAAAATTGCGGGGGGCGGGGTAACTACCAAGAAGAATAACAGGGGGTAAAACACTATGATATTTGTTTTGAAAAGAGAATAATATGAAGTACTAGTCACCTTTTCTACCTCCTCTTTCTCACTGTCATCTTAGAAAAACGATAAAGCAGAAATAACTTTTATTTTTTTTTTTTTGAGTTGGAGTCTCACTCTGTTGCCCAGACTGGAGTGCAGTGGCCGCTCCCAGCCACTGCAGCCTCGACTTGCTGTGCTCCGGCGATCCTTCCGCCTCAGCCTTCCAAGTAATTGGAATTACAGGCATGCACTACCACGCCCGGCTGATTTTTTGATTTATTGTCGAGATGAGGTCTCGCTGCCCAGGCATGTCTCGAACCTACAGGCACAGGCAATCCACTCACCTCAGCCTCCCAAAGGTGCGGGATTACAGGCTGGGCCACCGAGCCTAGCAGAAATAACTTCTTAAAGCATCTACAGTCTCAGTGGGTTGGTGAAAAGGAATCTAAGTCTAAAAGAAGGTGGAGCAGGGTTGAGATTTAGATTATTTGAGAATAGAATACTCTAGATTATTCAATTCAGATTATTTCAGAGAAGACAGGTTCTTCTACCAGAGAAGGAAGCTGGTTTCTAAACAAGCTTCATAGGCTATTCAAAAAATTTGTGACTGGTCATAACAATGAGTTCCAACAACTACTAAAAATGAAGGGACATTAAATATGAAATAGGTCTCTATGTCTAAGGATGTCACATTCCCTTTAGTTCCTGATCTCTGTACCTTCTTTCTTCCCAGCCCTGCAGTCTGTGTTTGGCCCTGCAGCCCAGAGGATCCTGGCTGTAGCTCATTCCCACAGCTCCCTGGGTCAATTGCCCTCCTCTTTGGACACCCTCCCAGGGTATGAAGAAGCTCTTTGCATGAGTCGCTTTACAGTAGCAAGGTGTGGGACAAAAGCACCCGATCTAACCCCAGTGCCAGAAGAAAAGCAGCTACCTCCAGTGGAGAAGGAGTCTCCTGGAATAGAACACTCTTCAAACTGATGGGAACTGTGATTTTACAAATGGGGGTGAGGGTATCTCCAGAGTCTGTGGGGGTCCACAGACAAATGGAACATTTTGTTTTCTAACTCCCAGAAGTTTTGGGGATGACATCTAAACATCATTCTGTGGAAAAGAAGAATTCTAACTCTTTGTTCCCAGCCACTTACATCTTCTGCTAAAGAACTTTCTGATACAGTTCTAATTGGGAACTCTAACTTATATCTAATGTCCAAATTTTGTAACTAATCTTTAACCATGTTGATTACCTCCAAACTGGGAAAGCATCAGTGATTCTTGAATTTCTTTTCATATTGAATGCATATAGAGCATATCATAGTCCCTTTGACCCATATGATACTACAAGTTGCTTTTACCTCTGCCCGCTAATTGATGTGGCAAACCTGAAGAGAAACACCACAATGTCAGCACAGCTATTCACATTAAGCATTGAATGCATGAGTCTTTCTTCCTGAGAAAACAAAAAATTTTATACTGAATGACAATGATCATCTTGGGCATCACATCATGTCCACTTGGACATCTAAAATCCAGGGTGATTTTGCTGGCATAAGCTAAGAGAACAGAGTACAGTACTGAATTGCCAAATATCAAAGTCTTTTTTTCATTCTGGTCCTACCCACCAGCATTATGAAAACCACATAGAATGCAATAACCGTTCGATTAATTCTTCAGTTCCTTTGCTCTGCAAACATACGTGTGCATGCACATGTGTACACATGTACCCTTTTTTAAACTTTAAAGGCAGGCTGGCGGGGAGCGTGAGGGGTAATGTGATCTCTTTAGAATAAGACTTTATAGGCAGGATAGCCTATAGCATTGCTTTGCTTCTTTCCTGCACAGCTTCAGTCACTTAAAGCCACAACACATCTATAGTCACACACACCACACACACACACACACACACACACACACACACACACACACACACACACACACACACACACACGGTCTCCAGTGATGGCCCTTACTGCCACCTAGTGGAGCCATGGTAGAAAATGCGGTCTCTCCTCTGGGTCTATCTGCACAGTTCTCCAGTTCTTGAAGCACAAACTAAGTGCTGAACCAAGCTGGGGTGGGATCTTTCCCATGACATCATTCTACTGTATAGCACTAAGCAACCAACATAGCATACTACCTCCAAAGTACTGTTATTGGAAAATTGAGAAAATGATACGAATTTGGGAGAAAACTACTCACCTTAGGTAAGTCTTTAAAGCACAGTTTTTTCATCTATAAAAATAGGAAATGATAACACCTCACAGAATTGTGAAGATCAAAGAAGCTAAATATATGTGACATGATTTGTTAGTATTATGCACACGTATTTGTTATTATTCCTCCTATTGTCTAACCTTCACCTACCTGCAATGATTCCACTGAGAGTTCTGTTCTGGTTTGTCCTTTTGCCAGTCTGCTACATTATTGTTCAGTCATACCTCAAGTGGCTTTATTTTATCAATAAATATTTGCTGACTGAAGTGAACACAAAAATATAAGTGATTCCTATCAATATGTTCTGTGTAGAGGTAATGGATAGTGGAGAAAACCAGTTATTTATTAGGCAATTAGCTTCAGTACTCAGGGAATTGACACAGAGCCAGGGATTGGCTGATTAGTGCAGCACCTCATTAAGTACATTCTTGTAATGCTCACTCAGCCCGGAGGGAAAAGTGCTCTGAGTACAACCTGGTGAACTGAGTTTATCCTGAGTCATTTATCAAATTGCCTCTGGAAATTGTTGAAATGCATGAATTGTTAATAGCACCTGAGGTGGCCTTGTTTTACTGCTGCCAAATGATTATGCAATCATCACACACACATTCCATAAAGTATTCCAAGCTCTTTCATCTGTGTTTCAAGACACCACAGACTTGAAGGTGTTAAAATGTTGATGAGCATTAGAGAGTTTTTTTTTTTTGAGGGGGGCGATCCTACCTATAAAGTCTTACTCTTAAGAGAGCTCTCTACCTTACACCCCGTCCCAATCCCCAGCACCTTATCTGAAATACAAAATCACATCTCTCCATGTATGCTACTCCCTCCTCTGTCTCCACCCTGCAGTGTGTCTTTTTCTAATCTGTGCTGCTCCTCCTCGGTCACATGGAATCCTTCACTCCCACCCCCATAGCCCTCCCATTTGGTCATGAGCTGTTCACACCCTTTTGGTTTTACTTCTTCTCCTACTAAATCTAATATACCAATCACTTGCACCATTGTTTTCAATTCTTTAGCCCCTTTTAACCTTCTTCACAGCTACCCTTCAAACTTTAAACACTGGTTAGGTGTGGCGCTGATTTCTCCCTAGCGCCTACACTGCTGAGCAGTGCTGGAGAAAATCTCTCAGTTGTACTGACTGAGGTCAATATAAGGTCATGGTCTCCAAGACCACTGGCACCTATTAGCATTTCTTCTAGATTTCCTCTAGTAATCTCTCCATTCCTTTTAGTAGGCCTGCAAATTTCATCAGTTCTCTTCATACCCCATATTCTATCACTAATCTATTAATTCTAGGCATTAATTCTCCTAGTTCAGAGAGGGAATCAAAGCCTTGACTTCCTGTCCCAAAGCTACAAACCTCTATAGACCTATGCTTAGCACTTCCTCCTTCCTCTGGTCTCAGTGAAATAGATATTATTTCACTTCACCCCATAATAATAATTATACACCTAATTATGCTTGAATTCCATTGATTTAGCAGATTTTTATTGCTGTTGTTCAGAAGTATGATTTAAGAAATTATATGCCAAAAATGGGTAATGCATGCAAAACAAATTGACCCTCTGCCTCTGTGTCCTCACAAAGTTTACATTGTAAGGAAAAAAATAATATAAAGAAAAAGCAAAAAATAAAATGCTAGCAAACTTTACAAGTGCAAAGAACTAAACAAAGGCTGAGAGAGGAAACAACAGATAGGAAGGGATAGAAAACACTTGAGAATATAGAGTAAGAGAAAAGCATATTCAAAGATAAGAAAAGGTTTAGGAAATTTGAGAAACTAAAACAAACAAAAGACTAAAGTAGCAGATTTTTTTTTTTTTTCCAAGTTGGAGTCTCACTCTGTCGCCCAGACTGGAGTGCAGTGGCCGCTCCCGGCCACCGCAGCCTCGACCTGCTGGGCTCCGGTGATCCTTCCGCCTCAGCCTTCCACATAGCTGGAACTACAGGCACACGCTACCACGCCCGGCTGATTTTTTGATTTATTGTAGAGATGAGGTCTCGCTGCCCAGGCAGGTCTTGAACCCTTGGGCTCAGGCAATTCATTCACCTTCAGCCTCCCAAAGGTGCGGGATTTACAGGCTGAGCCACCGAGCCCGGCTAAAGTAGCAGATTATAGGGAGCAAAGGAGCAAGCTAGAGGAAACAAAGTTGAAAAGGGAAAGTGAGCTTGAGGATAAGGCATCTAGATATTTTATGTGCATTGAGAAGTCATGGAAAGGTTTTAGACAGTATGTCATTTGAGGCAATTTGAATTTTAAGACAATGACTCTAGATGTTACAGGAGAATCGACTGGAATAGGACAAATAGGAGAGTAGGAAGATCAGATGGGAAGTATTGAAGAACAGCAGATATTAGGGGATTGAGGATCGGACAAAGGTGGGGATAACAGACATGAAGACAGAGATAAATGCAGGGATTTGAGAGATATGTTGGGGACAGGATGATCAGGACTTGCTGCTCAATTGGACAGGGAAACATTAAGGAAAAGAAGTGAAAATGACTTATAGATCATTTACCTGAACTGGTGTGTGGAAAGTACAACTATTTATTAGGATGGGGGAAACTGGAGGAAGACTGGATTTAGGGGGAAATTCGAGGCAATGATTGCTAAAAGTGGAGAAAAGGAATTTGATGGTGAAATCTACACCAAGTTAATCAAAGACAAGGAAAGCTCAGCATGTGCCAATGAAAAAAGTCAAAGTAATTTTTTTTTTGTAATTTAATACAGAAAGCTTCAACTGGTAAAAAAAAGGGGGGGAGGGAGAAATTTCACAGTGTTCTTTTAAAATCTGTAATGTTTTAAATATAATCCACGGAAGATAGCATGGAAACTACTAGATATGCCTCTCTGAGATTTGGGTCTAGACTGGAGGATATAAATTTGGAAGTCATCAAGTTAAAAATGCATATTTATATATACAGGCATGAATGAGATAATCTCTTCCATTCTCACCTGCCTCCTTTTTCTCCCTCTTGTTCCTTCCTTAATTGTTCACTCTCTACTAGCTTCTACCCTTTGGTATACAGTAGTTTAGTATGAGTTGTATGCTGTTAAAAAGAGGAGGGAACATGAAGTTTAAAAAGAAAAGTGGCACACTGCTTAGTCTTGCACTAAACAATTTGGACACAACTTAAAAACAATGAGGAGTTACTTAATGTTTTATTTGCAGGAGAGTTCAATAATGTGATGAATTTTCTAGAAAAATAGCCTGATGAAAGTTTGAGGACTTAGCTGAAGTATAAAGAAGGTGGGTCTTAATTCTAGCTAGGAGCATACTGTACAAATCCTAGCTAAAAATTAAGAGAACATGAAAAGAAACATGGGAGTAGTGGTGAAATGACAGCCATTGCTTCTTTTCAGAATTCTAAGTTGTGCTCAAATTGAAAAAAAATAAGTGACACAGTGGTTAAGAAAAATGATTTTTACACAATTATCTCTAGCTCTTTCCTCTAATTTTAAGCAGTGGATATTCACTGACCTCTCTTTCTTCAGTTCAAATAACATAAATATGCATAAACCCTCTAAGTTTGGCAGTGCAGTGCCATTTTGCACCCTCTTCTACTTACTCTGGGATTCCTAGGGTGATTAAATTGGACAAAACAAGCAAGCGAACAAACAAAATCAACTTCTGTATCATTTTTTATTTGCCGAAACTAAAACTTTTTATCTAGTGTGATGTCATTATATGAAGGGAGATGTCAACACCTGCATAGCAGACAGAAGTGACCTTGACAGCACAAAGCGCCTAATCTGTGAGGGAGACCTTCAAGATGGGCATATGTTAACTTACACAAAGACAAGACAAATTTTCCTTATGTGGTGAAGCTGGGTCTGAGAGAAGATTGATAAGACTGTGATGATGAGTTCTGTCTGCAGTCAAATAGAATAGTACAGGGTGCTATGCAGTGGCCTGTTTTAAGTCAGGTTTAGGTCAGGAACTGCATCATTAATTCTTATTGAGTTGGTCTTGTAGGTGGGGCTATAAGATCCTTATTAGAGGGTTGGATTGATTAATATGTTGAGAGTTTACTTGTACATAAGAATATGAAAATAAGTAAAGGCAGGAATGATGTTACAAGTTTAAGTGGCAGGAATGATGTTACAAGTTATAATTGCAGTGTCTGGGGAGAGTATGTCTGGTTTTCTTTTCCTTGGGTAAAGCAGCCTGGCTGGAAGGTAATAAAGAGGACAGGATGGAAAGTTTGCCCATGAGAAAGTCAATTGGGAAAACAATTTCAGTGATTTATGGATTGTCCAAGATACATGGAGAGTTCATCTGTGAAAAATATTTGACATGCTGTCTCTGAGTAATGTTGGCTAGTATCTTTCCATTAGCATCTCCACCTTGAGTAACCCAGAAGGACACTGTTTCCCACCTTAGGTTTCCTAACAACTTAAGAGTCTGGAAAGGTGCCATGAAAGTAGTAGCGTCAGAGATAAAACCTGAAGGACGATAGAATTTTAAACACTGAATATGCGATATAAGGGCATTTTCTGTTCTGAGCAAGGATAGAAAAAGTGACAATGTAAACCACAGAGAATGGTATAAATTCACAGTGATATGATAATAATGGATCTGGAAAGACAAGATGTCTTTTTTTATGGAAGGTATTAATTGTGAACTTAAGCAGCTTAGACTTTATCCTGCATTCGATGAAAACCATTGTAAGTTTTTGAAGAGGAAAAAGCGATAATATAACTTTCAAGATGCTGTAGTTGTTACTAGAAGATGAGTAAGATAAGTGAAATACAGAAGACAGAGTCACCATTACAGTAACTGAACCACCCCAAAGGCATAACAACTCTTTCATTTCTTTAATAAAAGCTTAGTTGTAGACCAAGTTATGAAATGAGACAGGCTAAATTAATGCCTCTTTTCTATCATTCAGCTTCCCAGTATCCAAGCTATAATTGTTTATGTTGCCTTTTGGTTCTCACCGTTCCTGTTCAATAAATGATATCAATGTTCTAAGCATCCAGACTTTTCTTGAGTCCCGGTTTGTATGGCAAAATGGCCAATACTGGATCTCCCTTGCACTCTCCTCTTGCACTATACTTAGGACATACTCTCTCCAGCAATATTAATACTAATTACTGTAAGTGCTAAAGTTGAGGACTATCCTTTCTCCTAAAGATTTGTAAATTCAAACTAAGTTAATATCAGAGTAGATAAATGCAGATCCAATTCAATGGGACAAAAGTTCACAAGTGTCAAATAATTGGTTAGTAATCACAACCATTTGTATGTCCACTGTCCACCTAGTACATTATCTCTCTTAATTCCCCAAACTCCCTTTTTTCAGCTTTGGAGGCTCAGTTGTAGGAAAAGAACGTAATTTGCAGAGAGCAACTTTCTCAGACTTCAAACTCCAAACGGAAAAATGCTTTGTTCTTATTTTTAAATTTAAATTTTTTTATTTATTTTAATCAAATCCATATATCCATACAGATTAAAAATTCAAATAGCTCTGCAAGGCTTGTGAAGAAAAATAGCACCTTCCCATCACACACACATTTCCTACTCCCTAGTTTTTCGTTGATATTTTTAAACCTACATTTCTCTAAATACAATGCATATGTTGCTATTCTTGATTTTCATTTTCAGTTTGAAACATAATCTACTGGCTTCCCATTACAGAAGATGAACATGAGGTCCTATTTCACCACCACCACCCCTACCTTTGCTACCATCACGTTTGATATTTCTCATGCCCTCCCATCTTCCAAGTATGATTATTTCATAATTTGGGTTAGGTAAATATCACGGGAAGCAGGAAAGAGAGCATTGAGTGTTAAGAGCCTGAAATCAGGCTTTAGGGGTTAAAATTCTGGCTATGCCTTTTGCTCCGTAACATTGGTAATCACTTCATCAGTCTGTGCTTTAATTTCCTCAACTGTAAAATGATGGTAAAATGAGTTCATCGACATTACATTATGTGAGAACTATGAGAGTTGATATGTAGGTATCTATATATAATTACATAAAGCATACATATTAATATATTAATTAGTATTAACCACTTTCACTATCTTAATCTTTCTCTTGTGTTAAGTCCTGTTTCCTTTATTTATACCTTCTCTATTCTTGGTTTATTTCTTCATTTGGGTAGTACTTCCTGAAAAAAGGTATAAAAATTAAATTTTTTGGCAAGCGTTCATGTCTAAGAATATCTTGAACTACACTCACTCTTAAACAATAGTTTAGCTTGGTATAAAATTCTAGAACTAAAATGATTTCTCTTGGAACTTTGAAGGTACAGTTCTTTAAATGAAAGCTGACCTACTTCCTCTTTGATCTCTCTGAGACTCCCAGTATTTCAATGTTGAATTTCTAACATTCATCTCACTAAATAAAATCAGATTCCCCTCCCCTGATGTCTCTCTGTGATTCCTAGTATTTGAATGTCAGATCTTTAATTTATACCCACTAACCCCTTCTTCTATCTCTGTGTTACTGCTTTACTTTCTAGGAAGTTTTCTTCAACTTTCTTCTAATATTGCTACTGAACTCTCATTCTCAAACTTTCAATTTTTTTTTTTTTTTTTTTTTTTTTTTTTGAGTTGGAGTCTCACTCTGTCACCCAGACTGGAGTGTAGTGGCCGCTCCCGGCCACCGCAGCCTTGACCTGCTGGGCCCCGGCGATCCTTCCGCCTCAGCCTTCCGAGTACCTGGAACTACAGACACATGCCACCAAACCCAGCTAGTTTTTGTGATTTATTGTAGAGATGAAGTCTCACCAAGTTTGACCAGGCTGGTCTCAAACCGGTGGGCTCAGGCGATCTTCTTGCCTCAGCCTCTCAAAGTGCTGGGATTACAGGCCGAGCCACTGTGCCCACCCCAAACTTTTCATTTTTAAGAAGATGAGAATGAATATGTACATCTTGAATATTCTTTGGCTGCAGTTTTGTTTCAATCCTTCTGATTGTTTTTCTGTGGATGTTAATAATACAATTTTATTATGTTTTTATCTTCCTGAGTAGTCTATTTTATTTTCTACAAGTTGTTTTCATTGATTGTTCATTTTACATTAGAATTTTTCTTCAAATTCCTGCTGATCCTCAATCCTTGCTGTCTGCTCATATTTAAAAATGAGATGCTAAAAAGCTTATCTGAAATTCTGCATGCATACAAAATCCTTGTTAATTATGGTCGTCTACTGCACAAGTCGTTAGCTGGGCTGATGGAGTCCCTGGAACAGACTAGGAGGAAGAAGGTTGGAGACTCAGGAGTTGGCATGCAACATCTTAAATCTTTCTGTTTTCAGTGTACTGTCTTCTACTGAGCTCTTTTACCCTAGCTTTTCCAGTTCATAGATTCTCTGTTTATCTTGTACAAAGAATACATTTCCAGTCTATACAGGGATGGAAGAGAGACAATTACACAGCTGTTTAGGGACAGGGAGGTAATTTGGTATCAATAGTAAAAATACCTGAACTTTTCTAAATTATCTAATGAATAATAGGTTATTTTATACTTTTCCTACTGCAAACTTCAGATTCTATTTTTCCAATCAACTCTGTCAGTTATTTATCATTTTCAATCTTCTTTTTAGAGTTCAAAATTGATTTGTTTTCCCCTCTTCTTTTTTATTTTGTAATTTTTTTACTTCATTTTTCAAAATTTTACAGTCTGTCTTCATTTTCTAGAGCTATTGTAACAAAGTACTACAAACTGGATAGGTTAAACAACAGAAATTTATTGTCTCACTGTTCTAGAGGCTAAAAGTCTGAAATCAAAGTATCAATAGAATTAGGTTCTTCTGAGGACTGTGAGGGAGAATCTGTTTCATGTGTCTTTCCAACTTCTGATAGCCTCAAGTGTTCTGTAGTTGGTGGATTTCATTCTCCCTGTGTCTTTACATATTCTTTCCTTTATGTATGTCTGTCTCTGTGTCCAAATTTCTCCCTTTTTATAGGACCCTGTTCTTTTTATAAGAACATCAGTCATATTGGATTAGGGTATACTCTAATGACCTAATCTCAATTTACTTATCTGCAAAAACCCTGTTTCAAAACAAGGACACATTCACTGGTACCATCTTTTTGGGAAACACAATTCAACTTACTGCACAGTCATTTTAGTGGTGTTTCAGGAGATAGTAAAGCTAATATATATATTTATTCCACTATCTTAAATCAGAAGTGTATCTTTTGCTCCTTTGATGAAGCTACCCTGCATATTTTGAGTCTCTACTTTGTGTTATAAGATAACCAAAGCACTGAGGATATAAAAACAATATAATATGCTGTTTTGTGTTCTTCTCTGAGATGGTCAGTCAGGTGAGGCCATTATAGGAGAAAGAGAAAAGGTTCAAGAAAACAAAGTTTACTATACCCACAAGTTGTAGAGACAGCATGGAAAAGATACCAAGACATCCAGGAGGCAGAAGACAGGAGCGAGGGGAAAGTTTAGGCAAGAGCCTTCACTGGGGCTTCCACAGAAAAGACAAGACAAAGCAAACAGTTTAGGATTGGCTAGTTTGAATAATTTCCTTGGGCTCTAAATTATAGGGATTGTCCCTAGTTGCCTAATACCTGGAATATACAGGCTGCGTATGAGGCTAAAGAAAGAAAAGTAGCCAGATTTTCAATATTCTATTTCCCTTCTAAGGAATTTAAAACTTTCTCCCAAAGACTAGAGAACCTGACCACTGAATGTTATTAAGAAGAGAAATTATGGAATGAAATATGGTTTGAGTACATTTATTCTGGCATCAGTGGGTTCTCTCTTTCTTCCCTAGAAGTGACAAGGACAAGACTGAAGATCAATTACTAATGTGTTTGAGTAATAGTGCTGATTTTAATGTCCTAGGATATTTTACACTTCCTCCACGTAGAGGTAGAGTCCCTTTGAATCTGGGCAGAACTTTGTGACTGCCTTGAAGAATAGAATGAGGCAGACGTGTCCTTTGAAACTAAAATGATTAGGTTATGAGGTCATGCACTCTCTGCTGATTCCTTTTCAAAAATCTGTTCAGAAAGCCCCCAGCTACCAAGGAAGAGGTTGGACTAGCCTGCAGCTACCATGAGAAGAGATCTATAGTGAGACTAACAAAAGAAGATTTTGTCACCAGTCTTCATATGACTAAAACCAAACAGGATCCCAAGAAAACACTGCCTAGTTGAGCCCCATAACTTTAGATTTATGAACAAAAGAGATGTCATTGTTTTAAGTCATTGTTTTGAGGTGGTTATACAGCAATAGACAGCCAGAACTATATGCCAAATAAAAAACAATGAAGACTAAACAAAGATGGTTGCAGTTCTGATGAAGCAATGTGAGCCTACTGAAATCATTAAAAAGGAAGATCCATCCGTGCAGAATCCTGGAAACATATTCCTGGTCTTGGAGCCAATCAATCTCATCCTGGTGGTATTTGTCACTTGTTTTGTGCATTGCTTATTTAAAAATTCAAATTAAATAACAAAATCTTTTGTTTATATTCCAAGCTTAGCAAGCAAATTTAGCAAATGACTGCAAATGGAACCTTTAGCTATTATATTTCTCATTGGAGATCAATACACTGAAATTCTGGTTTTATATATCAGTTTAAATATGACAACATAAAAGTCCTTGAATTAAAAAAAAATAATACTTATCTGTAGAGGATGCCCCAAAAAAAATGTGTACACATTTTAAAAAGGGAAAAATCTGTATTAAAATTGTAATACTCAATAAGATGAATACAAGTCATGTTTGACTTTTGCAATTATAAGAGGTGCTCAAAGTGGTTACCATGGGACCATCAGCGTCCAGACACTTCTGATTATACCAAACATCTCTGAATATCTCTTTAAATGTGTATACATTCTTTTGGCATTCCAGGTATATGGTCAATTCCGGTTGTTTTCAGATTCTAATGCTCAATTGGGAAAAGATATAAAAAGTAATTGGGGGGCAATTGAGGAAATACAAATATACACTCTACCTTAGATAATGTTGGAAAATACTGGTTATTTCTTAGGTGTAGTAGCAGTATTGTGATTTTGTGGAAGCATATTCTGGTTGGGAGTGGTGGCTCATGTCTATAATCCCAGCACTTTGGGAGGCCATGGTGACAAGATTGCCTGAACCCGCAGGTTCGAGACCAGCGTGGGCAATTTGGTGAGACCTCATCTCTACAATAAATCAAAAAATTAATTGGGCCTGGTAGTGCGTGCCTGTAGTTCTGACTACTTGGAAGGCTGAGGTGGAAGGATCGCCTGAGCCCAACAGGTCAAGGCTGTGGGTGCATGTCACTGCCCTTCAGCCTAGGTGATGGAGTGAGACTCCAACTCAAAAAAAAAAAAAAGAATATGCTTTTTTTTTTTTTTTTTTAAAAGCAGGATTTATGAAGAGGACAGACAAGCTTCCACAGTGAGAGGGGACCTCAGGGGGTTGCCCAGAAGCATATTCTTAGAAGAAATATACTTAGTTTTTTGTGGTGGTATCAGACATTTGAAATTTACTTTCAAATGGAAAAATATGTAGGTGGTAGGTACATTGGAGTTCATTATACTATTCTTCAAAATGCTGTACATGTTTGAAGATATTCATAAACATTTTTAAAACTAATATTTGACAACAAAAATATTAGAATATTACAAAAATTTTTGAAAAGAATTTTTGAGAAAATGTGAACTTTTAATGTAGTAATTTTTTGTGGTTAAATTAAAAATTGAATATTTTATCTGATTAAATGAGATAATTTAAAATTTGCAATTTGCCTCTGTATAATAATTCTAAATGTCATGCTGAGAATAAAGGTGAAGAGCAAACTTTGAAAATTGACAGATTATGTATTCTAAGATAAAGTATTAGCATCTAGAAAGCCTGTGGCAAAGGGATTAACCAATATTTCATCTGCAAATTGTTTTTCACATATAAACTGCCACTGTGCTTTGGTATTTTAAAATAAAGGTTAAAATTGGCATTTTAGTAGCTATGCTTGTTTCTAGTAGATTTGATCAGAAAACAACACTCTTAAAATTCTAATCTCCATCATTATCACCTTTCTCAACTGGTTGCAAAAAATTCCCTTAAAAGATTTATCTGTATTAGTATCAAAGCTTAGTGACTGGAAATAAAACTATTTTCAACTTGAAAATAGGCTTAACATTATAAACATATAATGTGAAAAAACATTTCATGGATTTTTCCATACAAGAAAATGAATGGAAAGATGCCACGGAGAAAAATAATTAACATTAAGAAGTGTGACTATGCAATTCATTTTCTTATGCCAATAATGCAACTTAGTTCCTTTTATTTTGTGAGGGTGTTTTTGTTTTTGTTTTTTTAAAATAGAGACATGGAGACTCTGATAGAAGAAAATAGGCTGTGAGGCTGCTGTTGTCTAATATTTTTCAGAACTCAGTTGATTAGCACAGGGCAAAGTAATCCTTTCTTACCCTTTATCTTTACAATTTCCGCTGCCCTTCCCCTAAGGACCCTTGGAAACCTTGCCAATAACAATGATTGAAAGGCCTTTGTCCTTTGGTCTTACTGGGGAATGGGGGAGCGCCAAAGAGGGGTTTCATGGGCACCTGCCTCAACACCCAGAGTCTCACAAGCATTGCAGGAAGCGCTTTCTATGTACGTATCTATTTTCTAACCACTAAAACTAAAAAAAAGATGTTTGAGAAGCACCAAGTTAATCACCTAAAATGCTCGATACTTTCTTTTCCACAAGATAGGTTTAACTTCTGTATTAACAGCAGTAAATGATTTCTGTATTTGCATGTCATCACTGACATCACTTCGTTGGACCTTGATTCGTGCCCTTGACCTTACACATCTCTTCAAATTCCTGAGTCACGCTCTGTTTATGTGGCTGTTCCAGAAGCACACTGCGGCTCGGCCCCAAACTAAACGACGCCTCGTGGGGAAGGAGGGATCATGGCAGCAGGAAGCCAGCCCGGCCCTGGAGGTGCAAGGCGGGTGCACCCGATCGGGCAAAGGGCAAGCACGGGACACTTCTGCATTGGCCAAAGGAATCCCAGGAGGCCCGGCCCTTTTCACCCCAGACTCCACATCCCAGCGAGCTGGAAAAGCCTGGGTTTTCGCCCTTTGTATTTGTTTTGGGACACAACCAAAAAGCAGCAGAGGAGAGGTAAGGCGGCATCTTTAGAACACTTTTTGGTCTTCAAACCATATTTAACACCAGAGTCACACTAAAATAACAACCCAAACGATTTCATTTTCGCAGTGGAATCGACTTCGGAAAGGTTTAGGCGGAAAGAAAACACACCGAAATAGACGAAGCCTCCGTCCACCCCCACCCGCGAGGTCCGGGGCGCCGGGGGCGGGGCCCGGGGCGGGGCGTGTGACGTCACCCCCCGTCGCGCTGCGTGGTGTTTTTGTGTTCCCGGCTCCGGGAAACGCCGCCGGGATTTCTTCACGCGGCCCTTCCCTACCTCCGGGCGAGGGACCCGAGATCCCTTCTGCACGCTCGGCTTCGCGGTGTCGCGGCGGGCGCCGACGTGTCCGAAGCGATTCTGGTCCCATCTTGAAATTGGCCGAGGGAAGCGGGACGAGAGAGACGCAATCATCGGCGAGGGAGGCAGGCCCCGTCCGGGGATCTTGGAAACCCTGCGGACCATCATGAAGTTCCAGTATAAGGAGGACCATCCCTTCGAATATCGGAAAAAGGAAGGAGAGAAGATCCGGAAGAAATATCCGGACAGGGTCCCCGTGAGTGTGATGAGAGCGGGAAGGAGGAGGGGACCGGGACCGACCGGGCAGGGGAGGGGGGAAAGCGCGAGTCGGTGGGGGGAGAGCGGGTCGTGATGGCTGCCCTGGGACGCCACAAGGGTCTCAGGAGACCCTAGAATTACTTTACCCGGAACGTCCTTCACCGTGGGAGCCTTTGGACGTTCAGACTGCGGACCTCTGAAAACCCGTATCCCTAGGGCCTGTGCCCATCTTGAGCGCTGACGGCGTTTTTAGAGCGGAGCCTACATCTCCAGTGACTCAGCAATATTCAGGACATGTGTGGGTTGCGATGTGCACAAAAGAGGGACCATTTGGGCTCGAGAGATTCGGTTGGGGCCCTGGATTTGCTGCCTTTAAGAACGCAGGAAAATTGTGAAGGGAAGCAGTTGATTGCGGTAGGGTTTGCTCCCATCGCTTTCTCTTACCCTGATTCTCCTTTAATGAAGTTGACTCTGGCCCTCGTGTCCTGGGGCTTGGGAGGAAAAGGTTCAGAAGCCAGTAGATTGTTTCTCGTATTCTCAGAATTAGGGAGGGGGAGGGCGAGGGCAAGGGCGCGCCACCAGATAGCCCTGACCCAGAAAACAAGGTCACGTTCTCTGCGCCACAGCCCGCTTGCCTCATCATTCTTGGCTCCAGGGGCTTGTGTGGGGACAGCCAGCCTTCCCCGGTATTGATTCTGATCGGATGGTACCTGGACGCAGGAAGGCAGGACTCTCTTTTTTGGACTCTGGCTTAAATAGTTAAAACTAGTGCAGGTAGTGAGAAGAACCCAGAAAA
This sequence comes from Cephalopachus bancanus, assembly GCA_027257055.1. Classification (NCBI taxonomy): domain Eukaryota; kingdom Metazoa; phylum Chordata; class Mammalia; order Primates; family Tarsiidae; genus Cephalopachus; species Cephalopachus bancanus. The sequence continues at coordinate 1,542,776 of JAPVLO010000394.1, forward strand.
AAATATTAAGGTATGTTTCAGCATCCGGGCGTTTTCCCTTTTCCCATCCCCCGCCCACTTGCCTGGTTTTTCGGTAATGTAGGCAGCGCAGCCAAATTGGAAGGCAGAAGATGACTTTTGAATATGGTAGATACAAAAGAGCAACCGTTGGATTTGGGGGGTGTAGGAACCGAGATTTTAAGTTTGTGCTCTTTATCTTCAGGCAGGCAATTGAGGTGAAGTGTCATATGTAACTTGAAAGTAAAAGAATTGCAGTTATCTAATGTCTTTCTTTGACCCGCAGGCATTCTTTGGAATTCTTCTCCAATTCTCACCTAACTTTCCTGGTCTTACAGCAACCAGAAGCAACCAAGGCCTTAAGACCAGCATAGAAACCCTTTGCACCTTTTTTCCTATAAGGAAGAAAAGACAGTGCTCTTCCATTTTCCAGGAATTACACCCAAGAGGTTTTCGGCTAAAAGGGGTGAAATAACCCTTTCCCAGTAAAGGATCCTTATACAAATTATTTTCCTGGTTTCTGGACCTTGCATCTCTGCTTTAAAAGTTTCCCACAATTCTGGTGATACCAATTCTACTCTTAAGTAATAATAATAAGGAATGACAGCTGGCTTTTATTGGTAGCTTACTATGCACCTGGTGGTATTATAAATACTCTGTCTATAATCATTCACTGAATCCTCACATGGTTTAATCCCCATCCTACATAGGAAGAATCTGAAATACAGGGAAATGAAGTAACTTCCTAAAGGTTTCACATTTCTGCTCTGTCTGTTGGACTGTGAAGCTCTGGGAGCCCTTAACCTCCATGCCATGTCGTTACTTGAGTTCTAATAGAATTCTGTTAACCAGAAGTAATCGTGTGCTCTGTGCCTCACACTTTTAAATTTTGGAAATAGATAAACTGTTGCTGCCTTCAAGACTTCACAGGGTAGCGGGTGCCAGAAAGGTACACCGGGAAGCAAAATGACTACCATTTATTCAGTACTTGCTAAGGACAAGGTTGTGTTCAAGTACCTTTACATAAATCACAAATCCTGAAATGTACCTCTTCTTCAATCTAGTTAAATTTCCACATATTTCCTCAAAATTGAACCCTTCACATGTCAGTGATTTACATGCATTTACACAGAATATCTGTTTTCTCTATATTCTGTTCCTGCTTATAGATTGGTATTAAATGTTTTACTTCTATGATAATTTGTAAACCATTAACAGTTAGGATCTCTGTGTTCCCCTTATGTTTTAACCAGTAATGAGCCTCCCAGCTGCTACCAAGGTGCTTTCTAGCTGTGACGCAGATTCCATGGTTTGATCCTAGTTCTGGGTTTTCCTGGGAATTTACTGCACTTGGGCAGAACCCTTAATCTTGATGTGCTAAAGTGTCCTGTTTACACAGGTTATAATATGTGATTCCTCAAGCCCTTTCTAGCTTGACCATTGGTGTTACTAAAGCAATCACATACTTTGATTGCTCTCATAACGTGAACTTGGGGCACTGGTATCTCTTTATACTATCTATCATCCAAAGGAACAGGTGTGCTGGTGCCTTGGGCAAAGAGGGGTTCTTGGAATTTTTAAATTGTCTTAACACATATGGCATATTGAAAATCTGCAAAAAAAAAACCAAACACACACACACGCACACACACATGAAACGATTAGGAACAGATTGTCAATATTTTAAAATTCATAAACAGCCCTATTGAGTATTAGCCATATTTTACAGACCCAAAGAGGCAAAGCATCCAGCCCAGGATCCACCATAAGTGAGGGACAGCACTGAGATTCCTGGAAATCCACAAGTTTTCTGATGAACCAAGGTTTTAATTATTACCTGCCTTCTGGTCCTCTCCTAATCCCTCCCTACCCTCCATTTATTGCAGTCTGCTTCATCACTCTCTTTTTCTACTGCTTTCCTTTGTGGTTTTCATCTCTTCTTACTGATAGGACTGCCAAGTCTCTGAGTTTCTGTAGGACACAATGCTAGGCTCGCTGTGTTTCCCTCTGATGTGCTGTCTCCTGTCCCTCCTCAGTGTTGAGCCTTTACTGGTCTCTCCCTAAAGCTCTTCTTACTTTTTCCTTTTAATTTCTGACTCACATTTCTCTATCCTAGTTTTTATTTTTTAATTTAAAATATGATCATGTCCCTCTGGTTTTCCTGGTGCAGTATTCTTTTCCTCTGAGAACACAAAACAAGATTTTTACTACTTTTAATCTGTTCCTTTTAATTTAAAAGCTTTATACTCTAAGTTAATCTTTATGTTAGTTCTTTATAATTTATGAAGCATTTTCATATAAAACCTTATATATTAAATTCACATTATACCAACACTATGACTTTCTATAAACTGTGTTAGAAAGTTCCTTTTTCTTATTCGACTACTGAAGCTCTAAGAGGTTGTAACCTGTTGAAGGACACACAGCCGCTAAAGATACTTGTCCAGTTTTTGTTTCTTTACTGTTTTTTTCTGTACTTCCCATATCTTCTATCTGAAATAGTTACATTTTCTAAACTAAAAATCTAAAGCTCGTGGTTTTATAAGAGATAACTTCTATTTTGTAAGTTTAGCATATGAAAAATCTTTTTAATTTGTATATACCTTAATTTTTTCTTTTTGTACAAAAATAGATGATACAACTTGGAAGTATTAGAGAAATATGTAACATAGACATTGAAAATCCCTTAAGATCCTGACATAATCAATATTGATCAATTGTACTGACATCGTATTATACAATGTCATTGTAAAAACTGCCTTAACACTTTTTTGTTTAATAATGTCCTGAACTTTTTTTTTTTTGCAGTCATTCTTGGAAATTTAGACAAAAGATGACATTTAAGCCACATTTTGTGTACCTTTAAAAATGGTATTTATAAGAACAAATAATACAAGTAGGTAACCAGGACCATCTGAGAAAACCCAGTTTTGATGCTCTAATTAAATACCATAAGTTGTATATTCCATAGTATACTTTATGGGTAACTTGTAATTACTTAAAATCAAGGTTACTTTTTCCCTTTCATCATGTACTTTCTGGTCTCCTCCTATTACAGTAGTGAAACTATAACCTCACTAAGGGAACCATTTCCCCGTACATTTTGTGAAAGGTAGGGAAGACTAAGAAATGGAAAGTTGTATTGGGCCTACACAAACTCACTTCCCATCACAACTACAGGATGTGGAAGGAAGTGTACTAGGTTGAGTTCTGTCGTTTTCATCCCCACTCTTCCCCTCTCCTCTCAGGTGATCGTGGAGAAGGCTCCGAAAGCCAGGGTGCCTGATCTGGACAAGCGGAAGTACCTAGTGCCCTCTGACCTCACTGGTAATGCTCTTTCCACCCCCTGACCCTTCCTCCTGTGGCAAAGTGTTCTTGGTCCGTATTACACACATGAGATTGTGAGATTGAGAGGAAGTACAGAGTTGAAGCAAGTGAGTGGGATTCTCTAGATTTAGCTGATTCAAAAATAACACAGCAGTTCTATCACCATTTCCTCTAAGCATTTCCCATTGTCATGTCTTGTTTGATTTAGACACAGCACAAACCATTGAAGAAAAAGATCAGATGCCCATTCTTTAAACTACTTTTAAAATTTAGTTTTGTCTTGTGATCGCAGTTTGTTCAACAGGAAAACCAGCCTGATGTCTGAGAGGATCACATCTTAGAGTTTCTTAAATAAATACTTTGTCCCCTTAAGCGTATTTTTTTGTAATAAGTTTTGTATATTCTGTTTGGAATTGATAAGGAATATATTCAGTCTTCACTTTGATCCTTAATGGAAAACCCACTGCATCTAGAAGACACTGGGAAGATTTTGTAGATACATTTGCTCCAGAGTGAATAGATTTGAATATTGGCTTTCTAGAAAATTTTCCGTATTCTCAGGAAAAGGTGAAGCATTGAACCCCACTCATTGCCCCAACACTAATTTGAGTAACTGTGCTAAGATTACCAGAGTTTAGTAGACCTCTTTTTATCACTAGTTTTTCTGAGTTTGGGAAGGTATTTCAAGTCAGGTTTAGACCATGATGAGCATGTTTTGGATTTACATAGTATTCCCTCAAAGTAGTCCAAATAAAATACTGCAGGGCAGCGTTCGGCTCTGGTCAGAGGGTTTACAAAGCTGGCACTGACTCTAAAGGGAACAGATGCAATAGAATTTTTTTCTGGAACTTACCTTTCTACTGACTCCTTGTTTTGTTCCTTCTTACCTTTCTTTTCCATTTTCCTTCATCCAGTTGGCCAGTTCTACTTCTTAATCCGGAAGAGGATCCACCTGAGACCTGAGGACGCCTTATTTTTCTTTGTCAACAACACTATCCCTCCCACTAGTGCTACGATGGGCCAGCTGTATGAGGTAATGGTCCAGGTCACACAATACTGGATGCTGTCCGGTGCAGCCTGGCATCCTCTAGCTTTTGTTACAGTGGTGTTGATAACACACCTGAGAAGTGGGGCAGAAGGTGTTATTTATCAGGATCCTCTTACACATGGCAGTGTAAGGCTCTGGGAGATTAGGTGCCACTTGCCCTTAAGGGATTGAGCACTTTACTCGATTTAATCCTTTTCAAATCTCTTCTCAGTCTTTCCTGACTGTAATGTTATAATGCTGGATGTCTATTGAAATAGCAGGAAGTGGTTCCTGGTAGCAAAAATTACAAAGTGTCTCCCTATTTCAGTTCCTGTTATTCTTGCTGGTAACTTATAATTTGTAAGTACACTATGCATTCAGATACCAGGTCATTATTTTACTCCCATTTAGCGATAGATAGAAAAGGCAGATAACAGGAAAGCCTGCCCTTTCTAGCTCTGAAGCTAATCTCCTCAAAATGAAGGTTTCTCTTCAGCTTGTTCCCTCTCTGAACTTTGACGCTTTGGTTTAAGACAACCAACTAGGCTGAGGTGAGTGGATTGCCTGAGCCCGCGGGTTCGAGACCCGCCTGGGCAACTTGGCGAGACCTCATCTCTACAATAAAAATCAAAAATTAGCCGGGTGTGGTAGCGCATGCCTGTAGTCCCAGCTCTGGCTGAGGTGGAAGGATCGCCAGAACCCAGCAGGTCGAGGCTGCGGTGGCCGGGAGCGGCCATTGCACTCCAGTCTGGGTGACAGAGTGAGACTCCAACTCAAAAAAATAAAAAAATAAAATAAAATCTATAAAAAAAGACAACCAACTAGATCTAAGCAAGAGAAGCTTTGCTTCTTAGAACAAAAGTAAGACTGAAACAAATTCCCCATTATCTGGGCACAGGGATTCAGATCAAATTTAAAAATAAGGCAGAGTCTTTACATTGATTCATGTGTCATAACACATAAACTGTGTCAGGAAGAATAAGTGATTTAGTTTAATTGGTAAAATGTCAAAATCTAATGGAAGGAAACTAAAGTAAAGAACTTCATCATCCTGTAAATATAATGTAAGACTGTAGCTATTATTTTTTAATAGTATTGCACATAAGAGTCTTCCTCCTCATTGTGCTATTAGTGAATTACTAATAGCACCTAATCTTCTAAACTTCCAATAACCCCTAATCTTTTATTCCATCGCATACATCCCTTATTATATATTATGTTATATTCCCTTACTCCAGTTTACATGTGTTGTGGTGTCTAAATTCCCTTTCTAGAGTGAGCTTTTTAAGAGCACATACTGTGCCCAGTCATCTTTGTGTTCTTGATACTTGTGTGTATTAACTTCTCCATAAAGGTTTTTTTGTTTGTGAGTTTAGAGCTCAAAGTTTAATTCAAGACTGGGCATGGTGGCTCACACCTGTAATGCCAGCACTTTGGGAGACAGAGGTGAGAGGATTGCCTGAGCCCACGGGTTCAAAGACCAGCCTGGGCAATTTGGTGAGACCAGTAAATCAAAAAATTAACTGGGCATGGTGGTATGTGCCTGTGGTTCCAGCTTCTTGAAAGGCTGAGGCAGAAGGACTGCCTGAGCCCAGCAGATCAAGGCTACAGTGGTCATGTGTGTGCCACTGCACTCCTGCCTGGGTGACAGAGTGAGACTGCAACTCAAAAAAAAGGTTTACTTCAAGCCACTTCTGCTAACTCTTTGTTCCTCTTTTTACTGGGGGCTGATGATCCTTTCCACACCTGCTTGACAAGGTTATGTGACTCTTAGAATCCTCCAGATAATGAATGTGTTTTCTAAACTGTGGTCTTATCTCTTCCCCCAGGACAACCATGAGGAAGACTATTTTCTGTATGTGGCCTACAGTGATGAGAGTGTCTATGGGAAGTGATTGGTGGAAGCCCAGCAGATGGGAGCACCTGGACTTGGGGGTAGGGGAGGGGTGTGTGTGGGACTTGGGGAAAGAGGGGGAGGCTCCCACCATGGAGGAGACAGAAGGTGAAGACATTGAAAACATTACACCGCACACACCGTCATCACATTTTCACATGCTCAATCGACATTTTTTGCTGCTTCCTCGGCCCAGGGAGAAAGCATGTCAGGACAGAGCTGTTGGATTGGCTTTGATAGAGGAAGGAGAATGACATAATTTCACAGCATTCCTGAGAATGAATTTTTGTATGACTTCATAGAGGGCTAAGGAGGTGGGCAACTTGGGGCCAGAGATGATTGCAGTCCAACAGCAACTCCCTGCTCTTCCTTCTCTTTGGGCAGTGACTCTTGTTGACATTTGCACAAGACAGGTAGAAAAAGGAGACAGGAAATGTTTTAGGACTTAAGGTAGTGGACCATGCCTGGGGACCAAAAAGACTCATTGTCACTGAAGCATTGTGGTCCGGTCTCCCCTGTCTCACCCCTCCTCCCTCCCATCCCATTCAGTCTCACACACAAACGCCACAGTACCACCCCAGGGGTGGTAATAGACATGGACCCAGAAGTTTAGCTTTCTTATCTTTGGAAAATGGGGATCAGGAACTAAGGCAGGTATGATTTCAAAGATAGTTTTAATAGCATTAAACTGGAATTGATGGAGTGTTGACCTGTTCTCTCTCGTACCCCTTATCCCACACCTACCTTGAATTTAATGAGCCTCAGGCATTTCCAGTTGCAGACTGAAACCACTCTTCTGGCGTTTTCCATGTGTCTGGACAGAGATGTCTTAGGTAGGGAAGGGGCAGGTATGAGGTCAGGTAGATAATCCACACCTCCCACTCATCCAGAATCTCACTCCTATGCTGCCTCCCTGCAGTCTCACACGCACAGGAATGCTACTTGATGGCCAGCCGCTTCCCTCCTTGTTTATCATCTGCTGTAGCTGCTAGGTAGAACAGTTTGGAGGGATACTTTTAGTAATTCATGGGGATTTTACTGGTTTATTTTCACTTTTGGGGATCTGTGGGGTGGGAGTTGGGGACAGGAATTACACTCAGACATGACATTTCAATTCATTTCTGCTAACAGAAAGGTCCTTGGGAGAAATCTGTGTGTCAGTTCTGTCAGCTGCAGGTTCTTGTATAATGAAGTCAATGCCATCAGGCCAAGGAAATAAAATAATTGCTTACTTTAAAAATTCACTGAGTTCAGAAATGCTGCCTTTATTTAGTATGTGTTGGAATAGATGGCATGTGGACCCTCTGATCAGAAAACTTTGAGCAGGGGAGGCTGTCAGCCACAAATGCTCACATATGGTTAGACCTGCACATGTCCACTCAGCTGTTTACTGAGCAGAAGATGCTGTCCAAGGGTGAATGTTACGGTGAGGCAGTGTGCCCGGTGCGTCGTGGTGTGTGCAGGATTTTCTCCTCTGCAGATAAGTGCTTTGTCACCACTTTATGTGTTTTTCAAAGCTGAAGGAGGAAGGATGCCTACATTAGAGTATGGGGGTGGAGTGGTGGGGGGTGGGGTGTTGTGCTAATTACAAATGCAGATGTCTGGGCCATGTCCCAGATTTAGCTGACTCAGAATTGCAACGTGGGTGTCTAATCTTTAACAAGCTCCTCATGGTTCTGTTGCACATGAAGTTTGAAAGTCATTGCTCTGTGCACCAGGTTTTGCTATAAGTCACCTTATTCTCTCCACTGCAGCTCAGTCAGTATGGGGCCACCATATCAGAAGGCAGCAAATAGTATCTGATCAAGGCTCCTGGAGGCAGAACAAACTTGGAGTCTTCTTCTGACCATATGAAAGTCTTGTATTCAGTCTGTCAGGAACAAATATGTGGGTGGGCTGTAGGCGTGCAAATTATACCAGAGCAAGAAAAACAGATTAGTAGAAACTCCTTTGATAAAGAGCCTTGAAACCCATCTCTAATCCTCTTGTTGCAGCCACATCCCCAGGCGGTGTCTATTTCTAGAGTTTTATGGAATATATCAGAGTCACCGAAAAGAAAGTAGGAAGCCAGACTTGTGACTGGTATCTTGGTGTGGGGAGGCAATCTTGGGGATTAAGCCCTCAACCCGCGGGATCTGACACTATCTCTAGGCAGATACGTTGAAATTGAATTAGAGGATGGCCAGCTGCTGTCCTTTATGTGTGGGGAAAACCCCCACATTTGCTCACAAAAGTCCTACTCTGCTGATGATCATTGTGGTGTGAGAGCAGAGGGGAAAACATGACTTGAGAGAGTTTTTCCATAGAGAAACAAATTTTATTCTTGGATAGGACATTGTATTTCATTTTAGACCAGCTCTCTGGTTTCCAGATCCATCAAGTTTAAGTAACTTAGTCAAGTTCAAAGGCAAAACCAGGCCACATATTTTGGTACTCTGGTTTGGATTTGGTGCTTTTTCCTGAATATCTGTCTCTCAGTGCCACTTTCATGGCTCCTGCTAGTCGAGCTTTTAATGCTTGTTAGGCCTCTCAGGCCACTGTGAGGTTTGCCTTGAATTAAACGTAATTCAGGAAGGGCTTTTCCATTAACCAGGACTCCATGTCTCATGTTAGATTAGTTGACTTACTCTGATGCTTCTTAGGGGGCTTGAAATTTAAATGATGTGTCAAGTGAGTTTATTCTCTCCCTTGGAGGCCAGAATGGCATCAGCATCAGAGATGGGTGAGTCCTTAGCTCTTCCCTTATACTTTGTGTTAGATCTCAAATGTATGAAGGGTAAGCAGGCATCTAGGTTTGCCAAGAAGATTCTGGATTTATGCTTATTGTCCTGACTGATTTATTTGCAGTTCCTTATTTCAATGTCACAAGTTCCCTAATAGACAAAATATTACATGGTCACCCTATTTATACTTAGTATACTAATTGAAGCTTCTTCCTTCCACCGAGAGACATATTTCCTGTGTTATCCATATTTTGTGTGCCCCAGTATGACCCTTACCCAGTATGGGTGGAAACTGGAAAAACACTCCACTTGTGAATTGGCAGACTATTCTTTATTTCATTTTTTTCCTCCAATGTCAGTGGTTTTCTTCCTTCAAACATTGTGCACCTCTTTAAAAACAGTTTATAGATTATATTGTGCAATTGGAGGTTATGATTGCAAAAGAACAAAACAAATGATGGTTAACCAAAGTACAGTGGTAACCAGGCAAATAAGTTCATAGCCTTATGCACTACCAGGCATCACTATTTAATGTGAGTAGTGCTCCCCAGAATGGTGTGGTATATGTGGTTTCCTAGTCCCTGCAGTGGCCTTCTGGACACAATATTGTTACTTATGGTTGCCTTGGTAATGTTAAATGTGTTAAACTTAGAATCCTACTTTGTGTTGTTGCCCTCAGACATACAAATTTTTATACAAAATTTGTAACTATTTCTAGCCGTAGTTTCTTCTGGATATTTTTACTTTGATGGATTAAAGTCAGCTCCATTTATTTAACTTTATTTTTAGCTGCATAAAACCACCAAATATTTTCAGAAACAGATCTATTTTGCCCTTGAGTAGCTCTGAGTTCAGATTGTCTCCTCAATGCAACCCTAAGTAATTGAGTATTTCCCTTTTGAACCATGCCCACTATCCAGCTGCCCACCCCACCCCTTTGTCTACCTGGATATCATTACAGTGCAGGATCTGTAGTTTGGTCAGCTCCAGCGTGTAGCATATTATCCGTGGATGACACATGGCTACAGTGCTTGTTTTTCTCAGCTATTTTGGTAAATTCCCCCCTTCAATAAAACCAACCCACAAGCTGGGCATAGTGCCTCACACCTGTAATCCTAGCACTTTGGGAGGCCGAGTTGAAAGTACTGTCTGAGCCCACAGGTTTAAGATCAGCCTGGGCAACTTGGTGAGACCTCTTACCTCTACAAAAAATCAAAATATTAGCCAGGCATGGTGACACATGCCTGTAGTTCCAGCTGCTTGGAAGGCTGAGGTGGAAAGATCGCCTGAACCCAGCAGGTCAAGGTTGCGGTGGCTAGGAGTATGCCACTGCACTCCAGCCCGAGTGACAGAGTGAGACTCTGACTCAAAAAACAAACAAACAACAACAAAAAAAAAACTCCCACAAATATTAGAGTTTCTGTCCCCAAAGCTGTGAGACAGGTAATGTTTTAGGGCAGTGCCTTATTTTATTTTCCTTTTTTTTTTTTTTTTAACAGTTACGGACACTTTGTAAATACAGTATACATGGCCAGATTATTTTCAAAGTTTGAAATAACAGGAAGTGATCACCTTTAGAAGTAGTCAGATGACACATATTTCACCATGCCATTGTGCAGGTGGCATGTTTTCAACAGTAACTAACAAAAGACTTAAGTCATTCTCCTGGTGTATATTCAGCAGTGTGGGGCTGACTATTTCGACAGTTCTATTTTCAACACAGCAGAGTATTAAGATCCATATGACTTCTATTTAGAGATATTTAGCTCCTAAAACTTGTATAAAGTAAGCCTGAACTTTTAGGTGAAAAAACACATTTTCTATTTTTACACTTCTGGTAGGCTCACAATTGCCTCACATTCAGTAAGAGAATGATGATTACATACTGCTTGACTTAAGCAATCTGCACATGGTATTCAAAGAATAAAAGTAACAATAAGTCATCTTTTATGTGCTAACATTGGCCCATTTCCACGCTCCTTTAAGTCTTAGTTTAGGTGTCATGTCGAGGAGGTCCCCATGAATATCTCTTCAATATTCCAACAATTCCCACCACTCCCCACTCTCCTAGTCATTCTTACCTTGCTCTTTGTCTCTCTGCTCAGCAAAAATCACCTAACATAATTTTCTTGTTTGTTGTGTCTTCTCTCTCTAGATCATAAGGTCTATGAAGGCAGAAACTTTTTATTCACGGGTTTATAAAAATTGATCAGAACAGTAACTGACATATGACTGGTGCTCAAAAATAATGAAATAGTTGTTTCTGATGGGACTGAAGCACTAGGTAATTCAGGTGAGAACTAAATTATCCAGGAAAAGCACATGTTACAAAAAGGCCACTTAAGAAACTTTGGGAACCCCTTTGGAGTTTACTAGAAAGATGTGGAGCCGGACTTGGTGGCTCAGCCTGTAATCCCGCACCTTTGGGAGGCTGAGGTGAGTGGATTGCCTGAGCCCGCGGGTTCGAGACCCGCCTGGGCAGCGAGACCTCAACTCTACAATAAATCAAAAAATCAGCCGGGCGTGGTAGCGCATGCCTGTAATTCCGGCTACTTGGAAGGCTGAGGTGGAAGGATCGCCGGAGCCCAGCAGGTCGAGGCTGCGGTGGCCGGGAGCGGCCACTGCACTCCAGTCTGGGTGACAGAGTGAGACTCCAACTCAAAAAAAAAAAAACAACAAAAAAAAAACAAGATCTGGAAGCAGGGACACTGCTGAAATCACAGTTCTGTCACTTGACTGAATCTGTAACAAAGGCCAATTTATCATCCGTACAAATGAATTTCTGAGCTCCCTTCCTATAAAATAGATACAATAATTATATCATAGGTTGTTACAAATATTAGCTAAATTATTTGCAAATTATTAAGCAGCATTCTTGCATATTAAGAATAGATTTCATTTAAAGCTAAAATGGCAATGACTTAGGGTAGCTGGCAGGAATCTTCTAGGTGGTTTTTGTTCTTTTATTCATTGGCAATTGCACATGAAAGATATAGCACTGGTCAGGGAAAATGAAACCATATATTGAACTGGACATCTCAAAAGATGGCTGAGACTTGACGTGAGCAAGCTGTGAGGGCTCATTTCCTGTCTGTTAGACTCTCCTTTGGAATTGATTTGCTTGATAGCAATAGCTGCTTTTTATCATCAGAGATACTATAGATCTCCACAGCAGCAGGTAAAGCCTAGATGGAGCATGAAGACAGAACATTTTTTTCAGTCGTATCATGCTGGAATTCAAATCATTTTAAACTTACTTTGATACCTTTGACTAAATAATTATAAAGTGTCCAAACATCATGCTGTACACACATTAACAAATATAATGAGCTCCCGTCCATTCATGTTTATACCACTCAGAGCAGAATGAACTGCATATATCTCTGCCCTCCAAAGAAGGCTTCCTCAGGTCATGAGTCCTCTGCAGTCCAGAGCTCAGCTGAAGCACTTTCTCCTGAGTACAGTCCAGTGCTGGGGAACAGCTTCTTATGGAATGGCAAGTCATGTGCCTTTTTTTCTTTGCCTTCTCCAGCAAACTTTTTAATTCCTAAATGACAAATCTCTCAGAACCCACACTTTTTAAATGCCCATGAGTAAGCAAAAAGAGGAATTAGAGGAGAGAGGTAGAGAAAGAGAACAAACCCTTGTTGGCCAATTATTTTATATAAATCTCTGTACTAGATAAATCATCTTTGAAAATAAACTGAGTGAATATGTTGATTCAATTTGATTGCACTAGGAGGGAGAAGGGTTAACTTCCCCAAGATTACATAGCTGCTAATGTTGAGCTATGCAGCTAGATTCAAACTCAGGTTTAGTTGCAGATCTCGCACGTGGGTCCTCACTGTGGTCAAATCAAATTCTGGCCCTTTAGTGATTCCATGCGAAGTTTTGATAGGAGAAAATATAGAAGCTATAGAAAGTTTCAGTTTCTCTTTGTGATGGTCCCTTGTCCTCTGAGTTGTTTCTGCTTGCTGTTTACAAAAAAATACACCAGGCTATATCACACCACAGCTTCTCTCCTTACATGGGTCTTTATCTGGAATACTGTCCCTGTGTCACCTGCTTAGTGAGTTCTCTCCTGGAGCACCTCCTGTGTTAGGATTGGGTATGACTACAAGTTGCAGGAGTACTGAAACAACAGTGGCTTAAAGACAGTAGAGGCTTTATTCCACTGTCATAACCCAGGTTTATGCCTCTTGAGTCCCAGGCTACTCCTATCATTTTCTTGCCACTAACTGAGTGGGGCTCTTATCCTTAAGGCCAAGGGCAACATCTCTGTTCCATGTGGTCAGATGGAAGAAGAGATCAAGAAGAGGACAGACCAACTATCTCTGAAGGAAGCTTCCCTCAAGCCACTAAAGACAATTCAACTTACTTCTGCTTCCTAGAATTTAGTAAAGTGGCCACATCTAGCAACAAGTGGAGTGGGAAATTTAGTTTTTATTTTGAGTGGCCATTTGCCTGGCTCAAAGTTTTGTAGCTATGGAGGAAGAGCATAATGGATACTTTTGTTTGTTTGTTTGAGTCAGAGGCTCACTCTGTTGTCCTAGGCTGGAGTTCAGTGGCATGCTCACGGCCATCCCTGCATCTACCCGCTGGACTCAGGTGATCCTTCTGCCTCAGCCTTCCAGGTAGCCAGAACTACAGGCACACACTACCATGCCGGGCTAATTTTTTGATTTATTATAGAGAATAAGTTGCCCAGGCTGGTCTTGAACCCCTGGTCTCGAACCCCTGGTCTCAGACAATTATCTTGCCTTGGCCTTCCAAAGTGTTGGGATTACAGGCTTGAGCCACCGTGCCTGGTCAATGGATACTTTTTAATGAAGCAGTTTGTCAAATCTCCAACAGGCTCGGAAAACTTGCCAGTGTAATATTTTGTGTAGCACTGTACACTATATTACCATTCTTCTCTTAGAGCATCCATACATTTTATTTTGCTACTTTTTGTATTGTTTATTTATGTATTTTAACACACATTACTTGACAAATTGTATTTTAGGTGCCAAAAGGACTGGCACCATATCTTGCTTGTCTCTGTGTCCCTCGTAGCCAGCAAGTGCTGAGAGCTAATGATTATTAAATGAAGGAATGAGAAAATAAGCATATGAATGTGTATACTAAGAAAGAAGATTTACTTAATAACTTTTACAGCTTATCTGTCTCAGCTCTTTAACTTAATCTGGGATCTTCTTGATTAAACATTAAGCATTATTTGTTTAACCGAGCAGCTAGAACTCTTTTGACTCAGTGAAATGATTTTCAATAAAGTTATGTAGGACACATACAATAAAATGAGTTTAAAATGTGTGTCGTTGTGATGTGATTAGAAATAAATGAATGTGATTAGAAATAAATGAATGTGTTCAGTGTAATAATTACATAATGATAAAATGACATTAACATTTTAAGTTCCCAAGGTCATTTTAGTACTAGCCTAGTACTAGAGACTGAGTTATTTTTATGTTTTATAAGGCTAATTGTATCCCCTCCCCCCTTTTTTCCCCCACTTTGGCTAAAAAAATCATAATGGACCTAAAGTGAGTGGACATTAAGTGAAATTAGTACTTTGAGTTTCTATGCTGGTCCTTTCTTTCAGCTTCTAGGGAATTTGAGTAGAGGTTAGGTAATTTGCATTTCCCAGCTTTAATTTCAACTTTTTTTAGAATGTTTATTGGTGTATTTATACTCTGTCAATGCATTTGTGTATTTTTTAAAAATAAAAACTGTCTTTATAATATCTTCCAAACCTACCACAGGGACCTGCACAAGTAACTACTGTAAATATAAAGGTGGTAGAAAGAACTTTAAGAGTTTGAAGGGATCTTAAAAGTATATATCCCCTTAAGCCGAGTCTTGAGAGGTGCAGCAAAGATGGTTTGTTCCTCCATATTAATTCTTCTCCTCCACCATAGTAAGAGACTTCTTGGTCAAGCTCATAACCATCAAATAAACACCAGATTTTCCTTCTCTTCTTGCAGCTGAGGATAAATACGCCAGTTAGTTAACTCCTTTGAATATCAGTTTCCTCACGCATAAATTAGAATAACACTGGCTTCTTGGGATTCCACAATTTTGTACATAATTCCATTGGAGCATGTTAATCCTAAAATACTCTTAACTCTTCCTTTAGATGTAGTTTTCCCCATTGTCTCAAGTTCCTTAAGAACTGGATTATGTTTCATTTATCTTTGTGTCTCAGTGCTTAGCACTTAATACATTTTTGTTAAAGCTAAAATGACTGTGCAATGATAAAGACTAAAGGAGATTAGGCATTTTTCATATCTTACATATTAAGTACAAAAAGAAAAATTATCTAGCTAGGATATTAGTGAGGCATCTTTGGAAGCAAAATTGTATCTTCAAACTCAAGTAAGTGCAGGGCACAAGATTTTTTATAGCCTCAAGTTTTCTAAAAGATGTCTAGAATATATGTTCCTCTGACTATTTGTATGCTTACTTATTAATTCATTCTTCAGATTTCAGTTTAAACTCCCTTTCCTTGGAGAGTTCTCTGAAACCTTTCATCTAAATTAGTTCCCTCAGTGCTAGTGCCAGGAAGAATTTTCAAAAACTAAGTTCTATTAACATGGAAATATATTTTTAAAGTTTTCTGCTTTGATGTATTTTTAATTTCCCAATTTGCAATTGTGTTAGTCTTAGGGCTGCTTTGACAAATTACCACAAACTGGTAGCTTAAAACAATATTTTCTCACATTTCTGGAGGCCAGATATCCAAAATCAAATTGTGGGCAAGGCCATGCTTCCTCTTAAGGGTCTAAGGAAGAACACTTTGCCTCTTCCTGGCATCTAGTGGTTGCTGACAGCCCTTGGCATTTTTTGGCTTCAGTTACTTTACTTCAATCTCTGTTGCTGTTGTCACATGGCATTCTGCATTGTGTGTGCATCTCCATGTGGCTGACTTATAAGGACACCAGGCCTTGGATTTAAGGCCCATCTTAATCCAGTAAGAGTTCATCTCAACTACTTCTGCAAAAACCCTATCTTCACAAAAGTCACATTCTGCTGAGATACTAGGTTGACATGACTTTTTGGGTGGAGGGGGCAGAGAAACTATTCAATCCAGTACAACTACTAATATAAATTTGACTAAGTAATGGGCTGGTTGACAAAAAATTTCGAATCTTGAGGAATCTCATAGCCCAAATTCAAGTTTTCAATCTTTTTGTTTTATTTTTGTTCCGCAAAGTCACCTTTGTTGTTAATGTGTTGGCTCCAGCATTTCAGAAAAGCATCTTAATGTTTAACAATATGCTTTGAGCATGATTAATGACAGTTAATAACAATATAGAAAAAAGTGTCACAATGGATAGTTTATGTAACTGGTAGTTTACATAAAAAGAACATTACTCACACATTATACTTACTTTACAAACAATTGCTTTATAAGACCTAAATACCTACCTGCTTATTATACTTCATAATATGTCTGTCAAATGAACAGTAAAATACTAGGAATGCCTAGTTCTACCTTCAGGTTTACCTGTTTTCTTCTTGAAACATAAAATTAGAAATGTAATTACTTATTCAGCAAGAGAAACATCAGGGAACACCCAAGGGAAGGGAAAGAAAAAAATACATAGTACACATTTGCAAGAGGGCAGGCAGAAACTTGTATTCACCTGTAGTTCTTCCTAGAACATTAAAAAATATGATACTTGGCTTTATCTGGCGAGTCACATTCGCAAGCATTTTTCCCAGAGCTATTATTCACACTGCTACAATCCCGGTGACAGAGACACCCACATTCCCACATACAGTGTTGCCTGTCCAGCCTCCCACTGCCCTGGACAGCAGCCGGGCATTTAATTGAGGGGACTACCAGGCGAAGCGTTTGTTTTTAACTACTGAAAATAGCAGGATTCTCATCAGCAAGTCTCATCTAAAAACTGAAAACTGTCCTATGTAAGTATTAGTTGTTCAATCAAGCCCATCTTTCAGGCAGAAGAAAGAAACAATGTCTCTTTGTGCTTCTCTATGGACAAAGCTTCTGCCTTGGCCCTGTTTGCCCTATTTCACTGGATTCTACTCATTACCAAGTCATACCAATGTGACACCCTGAAGGGTAAATACAGCAGGTCCTCGAATAGAGTCGTTTTGTTGAAGGTCATTTTGTTGATGAGAAAAAAAAGGTGGCTTTTCAGCTGGAGCCACTGTCTGTGTAGAGTCTACACATTCTCTCCACATGTAGATGTGTGGCAGGATTTTTCACACACAGAGACAAGACACCAAGGCTTCTTTGCCAGGAAGCAGTGTTTATTTGCACCAGCACTGGTTCATCAGATTCACATCCTAAGGCTGAGCCCCAATCACAGGAGGTCATTGCCTTGTAGACATTTTTTTGCTTCTTTGAACCCCCTTATAAGGCTACATATTGGTAACATACATTATGATTGGGTATTTCACCAAAGTTGCAGCAGGGTTACACGTGTGCACTGCAACTCGGGCCACATTCCTTTCTAACATAATTTTTTCTAGGAAGGCCCTTTTCTTGTGCTGGGAGGGTCCCTGTCTCAGGTACACTTCCTCTGGGTGTTCCAGGTTCCTCCCACACTCCAAAGCTGAGCATGCTAGGTGGATAGGTGTATCTACATGACACAGTGGATGTGAATGTGAGTGTGTGAGTGGGGTGTGAGCCACCCTGTGACAGGAATTCATCCTCTCCAGGGCTGTTTCCCACCATGGCCCCGGGCTACAGGTAGAGACTCTTGCCACCTGAGACCTTGAACTGGAATAAGGAGGTAAAAAAAAAAATTGAATGAATGAATGAGTAGATATTATTGTAAATAAAATTTTGTAAAGTATAAATAACCATACAGATACACGACAATATACAACACAGTCTTAAAGCTCTCAGCAAGCCCCTCCATATCTGTGACGGCTGTTGAACTGCATGTTGGGAGGAGGAGCCCCTGGCAATTTTCACTTTGCAGACATGTATTCCTTGATTTTATCTACATTCACCACAACTGCCAACACAGTGACTCACCAGAAATTGAGTAAATAATTATCTTGCTTTTATTTATCTTTCTGAAATGTGAGCATGTCAGATGTGTTAGGGTCTTTATTTAGATGTTTGGTGATGTTTTCGTAATCAGAAATATGAGCCTAACTCATGTTTATATCAATCACCTGATGGCCAAATTGGTTTCCTTTTCTTCGAGTCACAATTTCTAAGAACGTCTAATGATGGTGAGAACTTACTGTACAGAAAACAGCATTTTAAATAGGGTTTTATGTATGCTGATGGAATTTGGGGAGCCACTAAGTAAAGTATTATACTTGCCAGAGTATAAGAGAAATTCACAATTAGTATATAAATAAGCCTTCAGCACAATGTATCTAGGCCTGAAAAGAAATGAAGATCATGGGACTGTCATTTGGGGTACTATTTTTGTAGAACAGATATATCGGGGTCTATCCAAGGAAAATGTTTAAATTGATATTTTGGGTTTCTTTTCATCTTTTTTGCCCTGACCTCTGGGCTCAGGCAATCCTTTTGCCTCAGCCTTCCAAGTAGCTGGAACTACAGGTGCACACTAGCATGCCTGGCTAATTTTTTTGAAGGTCTCGCCATGTTGCCCAGGCTGGTCTCAAACCCCTGGGCTCAGGCAATCGTCTTGCCTTGGCCTCCCCATGTTGGCTTGTTATAATCTGCATATGACTGCTGAAATGTAAACAACTTTGTTTGTTTACTCTTGAACATAATAATCTGGGTCTTTATAGCCAGAATTCAATTAAATTCACCATTCCTCCCATTGAACAAGATTAGGCTATGCAGTGGTTTCCAATATTAGCTGCATGTTATCATAGTTCTAGAAATAGGAGTTTGCGATCGTTAATTTTATGTGTCAACCTGCCTGAGTTAAAGGGGTGCCCAGATAGCTGGCAAAATAGTATTTCTGGATGTGTCTGTGAGGGTGTTCCCGGAAGAGATTAGTATTTGAATCCATAGGCTGGGTAAAGAAGATCCACTCCCATTGATGTAGTCAGGCATCAGTCAATCCATTGAGTACCTCCACAGAAGAAAACAGCAGAGGAACAGCAAATCCTTTCTCCTTTTTCTCGAGCTAGTACATCCAACTTCTCTTTCTCTTAGACATCGAAGCTCCTGGTCTCAGGCCTTTGGACTTAGAATGAATTATACCAGCCTATGGTGAGATTTCTCAACCTCCATAATCATGTAAGCCAATTCCCATAATAATAAATCTCTTGCTTTATATTTATGTGTGTGTATGAGTGTATATATGCATATACATGCAATTTATATATATAGTCATGTGCTGCATATAGACATTTTGGCCAATGACAGGCTACATATATGATGATTATCCCATAAGATTATATTTTTACTGTACCTTTTCTATGTTCAGATATGTTTAGAGACACAGATACTTGTCATTGTGTTCCAATTGCCTTCAGTTTTCAATACAGTTACATGCTCTGTAGGTTTGTAGCCTAGAAGCAATAGTCTATGCCATCCAGCCTAGGTGTGTAGTGGGCTGTATCATCTAGGTTTACATACACTCTGCAATGGCTGCACAATTACAAAATTCCTTAATGACACATTTCTCAGAATATTTCCCTATAGTTAAGCAACCCATCACTCTATATAACATTGGTTTTGCTTCTCTGAAGAATCTTAACTAATCAGAACTCCTCTTCTGAATATGCCTTAATTTACTTCTAAGTAAAAAAGAATAAAAGCATAATTCTTGCTAGATCCATTTCCTTCTCCATCAATATTTGCAGTGCTGCAGAAATAAGACAATCCTAGTTGATGAATAAGATTTCTGCTACAGATGAGTGGGAGCTATAGCATGAGACTTCTTTGTACATCTGTAAAAAAAAAAGTCATCTATCTTTTATTTTGATGCAACTGAAAGACGTTGCTAAGCTAATTTACAAGACAACCGAAGTTCTAATTCTTCCCTGCTACATCTTCACAGTTCATGAAGGCCAGATTTCCACAAAAAAAAAAAGTATGTCATTGTACTTATGGCCACTAGGTGGCAGCCCAGATCCACTTAATAACTCACTGCAGCTCTGTAGCTAGCTGAAACGATCATTTTCCCTTTTCAGCCTGTCACTAATAAACAGTGTGTCACTTTACGTAAACAAAGACCATAAAATCTTAATAAAAGGAAAAATATGAAAAGTCACTTTGTTCCTTGATTTTCTGCTTTTAAAAAACGTCCTCCCAAAGGAGAAAGATGCATTATACATTTCAGACATGTGGGCATACTTCTGTTCAAAAGCTAGCAGTGATGCAGAACCAAGAATGCAATTACTGAAGTAATTAGAAGCATTTTTAAAAATAATATATCATAGATTTGTCCTCTCATTTGTTTTGAGTAGGAAAAAAGCTGGGGGGGAACCAAGGAAAGATTTGCTTAATGTTTTAATCTGTTGGGGTTTTTTTTTTTTACACTTTTGAGAGTATTTGGGTCTGTAAGAGATGCATTGGCACAGACAACTCACTGTGTTTTGTTAAAAGTCACTGCAATCTGAAAAGCAGGTGAATGTCTCTGCTTTCAGAACTGACTTTTTCTCTCTCTCACTCCCTCATTGTATGGATTGCTACAAATTAATGAAGAACTTCTTTATGCTAAGGTGGATAGAGGAGGATGAAGCAGAAAAAAGAGAAAGGAAGTGAACATTGTTTTAGTATCTTTTCCCAAACATACTTTACTCCTTGTTCACATAATGAGGATAAGATTAGAACTGAGTTTTGGTACTGCCTGAAAAAAAAAAAGTTTTCTAATTTTGAAATCCCTGTTGTCACAAAATGTACACCTAAGTAACATTGCTTATAATGTGTCAGACTACCGAAGACATGGCATATTTATGCAGTCCTTCGTCTCCCCAACCTCATGCATCGCATATCCACTGCTTTCTCACTAGTTAATCTCGAATTACCTGGCCTTTTATCAGTTTCTTCAACTATGTTAAGCTCTTTCCTGTCTCAGGGCTGTGTACATGCTGGTGTCTTGTGTTAAACGCTCTCCTCTTAGCTCTGTATGACTGGTTCAGTCTCCTACTTTGTCTTAATTATTGCAATCTCTGATCACCCAGTTAGAGACTCTGGATTTCCTCCCTTGTTTCTCTGAATATTTTTTCTTGTAACATGAATTGGAACTTGTGTTATTTTTATTTGCTTTTTAATTTAGATTTTGCAATTTCTTTTATTAGACTATAGTTTTCAGAGGCTTAGTGACCGTGTCTTCTTTTCATTCACTGAAGAATTGTGTCACTTAACAAAGGATTTATGGCATGTCTACTATGTGTTAGACACTAGGTTAATAGACACGCAAAAAATACTTGTTAATAATAGTACCTCTATACAAGAAACTCCCCTTTAATTTTTTCCTTAATATACATTGAGATACAGGTAGTAAGAGTTTGGGTTTATACTATTAGAACTTATCCCAAGCTGGTAATTTAATTAGAATCTCAATGAGAAAGAAATTTAATAGATATGACGATTAAGTAAAAGATAGCCAGAGTCATATGTATTTAAAAAAAATAACAGTCACTGACCTAATGAATTTTACAAGTCACAGAACCAGAAACTTCCTGTCTAAAATAATCTAGCACACATTAGTTCAACAAACAAATATGTTGAAATTTAGTTGGTGAGACAAGACAAAGTCATCCATTAGGGTCTAACTTAGTGATATTTTAATCTATAACATATGAATATAGTGATTCTTTCACTTAGAGTTGTGAGAATCTATTCTCACAAAGGATAACAATGAGTGGATTGAAGATCATGTTTATTGCTTCTGGGCCCCAGATTTTTCCAGTTCATCCATGCACTCAGGCCTTCAAAACTTTGGAAGTGAGTCTTGGGTACTCACCTAATTATTATTAAGATGTTCAAGCAGCTCAAGAATTCTGGAGGACCAGACTAGGGGGGTAAATTTCATCAAATATTTTTTTCTATGTCTTGTTTTTGCTGTTTAGTCACTTACCTGTTTTAGCTTACCTTTAAAAGAAAGATTTTTTAAAATGTTTATCCAGTATCACAAGACTAGGCTTCTATTGGGCTAATGGCCATGAATGGGGAAGGGAATCAAGGACAGGTGGCATATCCAAAGTAACAAAGTCTCTTTAATAGCAGATAAACTTATATAATCAACCTCTAGGAGCATGGGTTCTAAGAAGTCCTGGTGCCATGAAGATAGAAGAGAATTCCTTTGTCTGTCCAAGAAAAAAAATCTCTAAAGATATGACCTGTTCCTGGGGCTCATACCGGCATTGGTATTGTTCAGCACCAGTATTTCCTTGTCTTACTTTGTTGTGTGATCATGGGCTCTAATGTCGATGGTTGGTCTACCATCTCTCTTCCCTTCTAGCATTACTGTCTTCTGTCATGAAACTGTGATTTCACTTTCGCTAATTTCAAAAGAATTATTTTGCTTTCCTTGAAGTTATGAAAGTTAGTCATGTAAGCAGCATGCCGTATGTGTCTTTTATTTTACGTATCATCCATCCACCATAGCCATCTGCTTTGGAAGAAAATTGCCATTGGTGGACTGTCAAGCTGTTCTGGATTGGTCATTTCTACTTTCTAAAAATTTCTAATTTTTTTTTCCTTCTACTTTCATTGTTCAACTTCATGACATGTCTGACCATATGAGATCATTAGAAAAGATCTTCAATCACGTTTTCTGAATACCCACTGACTAATGAAGAGACAAAGAGTTTTTGTTTGTTTGAGACACAGAGCCTCAGTAGGGCTGAAGTGCACAATGATTCACTGTGACCTTGACCTTCTGGGCCCAAGCCATCCTCCTGTCTCAGCTCCCCAAGCAGCTAAAGCTAAAACACTAAAGGCAGGTAACACCACACCTGTTTTTTTTGTTGTCGTTTGTTTTTGTTTTAGAGATGATGTCTTGCTATGTTGCCCAGGCTGATCTTGAACTCCTGGACTCAAGCATTTCCTACCTCAGTTTTTCAAAGTACTGGAATTGCAGGTGTGAGTCACCACACTTAGTCAAGACATTTTTATATTACTTAAATTTCTATTGGGGAAAAAAATTAAACATTAAGTAATGTAGACACAATAGTTTGTTGAACTGTTATGGGCCCATTTACCCAACTTCAACAAATATCAATTCACTCCTCAATCGAAAATACCAGATACCATATGATTTCATTTGTCACTGCATTTCTCTGTTTCCTATTTTAAGCAAATTATATAGGGATTCACTACAGTGACTGGTTGATACACCTTTTATCTTTGTTGTTGCTATTGTTTTCGTTGCTTGAATAAATTGAGTTACTTGTCTTCTGATTTTCTAATCTTAGTTTTGTTGCTTGCACCTCTGTATTGTACAATAAGTTCTTCCATTTTCTGTATATTTTGTATATCGACACCAAGATACTTGGTAAGATTCAAATTGGATTCATTTTAGAGAAAAAAGACCCTACTAATTCACAGTAATTATTGTGTACTTACATTCAGAGGTATTAAATATTTAGTGTCTCTTTTATGTAATATTAGCAGCAATTGTTGATCATTAAGCAGGTCAATTAAGTCATAACAAAATGATATTTTAATGCAATAATTCCCACTTTATTGACTGAAATATTTATATAAATAGTGACTTCGCTTCATCAATTAGGCTAATTTTTGCTAAAGTTTGTATAAAAAATAGTTTGCAGGAGAAATACTTGATTATTTTATTTACTAGCTTCTTAACTAATGAGTAAGCTCATTAGGAAATAAACTTTACTTTTCAAAATAAAATAAAACGAATTTCAGATTTTCACAAAAAGTTGCAAGGAAGATACAAGAAATTAGTAGATAGCTAGTCTTATCTCAGTTTCCTCAAATGTTAATGTATTACACTTGCTTTACTCTTCTCTCTTTCTCTCTATGTGCATGCATACACACATACATAATAAAATAGTCAAGGAAAACTGTACTGGGCAGAATTAAACAGAATTAAGAAAGACGTTATTCAAGACTATTGCAATAGGAGAAAGAGACTGAATTCAATTTCCCTCAAACAAAAGGTGGAAAGTTTTTAAGAACTGGGGTGAACTAGTGGAAAAGTCTTGGAGGGTATATGGAGAAGGTCGATCAATATGATTAGGCATCTGTGTTTGCTCATTGGTGTTTATTGAAGTTAGGTTCCACCCTCCTACAAAGCCTGGGAGGCACAAGGTCTTTCTTTTTGTTGTTGCTGTTCTTATAATATAATACATATTTTTTATTTTAAAGTTGTGAGGTACAGTTAAGGGTTAGGTATACAAATATTCATTGTGCAGGTACCCTTGTTGATGAGGTGTGCCCCCCTTTCCCCAGAGATATATTGACTACCATTGATCTCACCTCCCTTCCCCTTTCCCTCCCTGCCCCCCCCCCAGTTTCCCACCACTGTCAATCCTTTTCTGATGGTATTATGGAGCTGTTCAAGGTCCACTTATGAGTGAGAACGTGTGATGCTCAGATCTTTGTTTCTGTGAGAGATCACTCAGTATTATAAACTCTAATTCCATCCAACTTGCTGTGGAATTCATGATTTTGTTCTTTTTTATGACTGCGTAATATTCCATTGTGTATATGTACCACATTTTTAAAATCCAGTCCTCTTTTGATGGACAGCATGGTTGGTTCCAGGTCCTTGCTATTGTGAGCAATGCTGCAATAAACATACGTGTACATGTATGTTTTTTATACAGTGATTTGAGTTCTTAAGGGTATATTCCCAGTAGGGGGATTGTAGGGTCATATGGAAGATCAATTTTTAGAGCTTTTAAGAATCACCACACTGATTTCCACAGAGGCTGTACTAGTTTACATTCCCACCAACAGTGTAGAAGAAGTGTTTCCTTTTTGCCACATCCTCTCCAGCATCTGTTATTTTTTGAGTTATTGATAATGGCCATTCTGACTGGAGTTAAATGGTATCTCAGTGTAGTTTTAATTTGCATCTCCTTGATGACTCGTGAGGTTGAACATTTCTTCATGTATCTGTTGGCTGCTCGTATGTTTTCTTTTGAGAAGTGTCTGTTCATATCTTTTGCCCACTTTGTAATGGGGTTGTTTTTTTCTTTTCACCACATTTGAGTTTCTTGTAGATCCTTGATGTTAGGCCGTTGTCAGACATGGAGTCAACACTGTGAAGATGTCATCTACCTAAGGCAATCTACAGATTTAATGCAATACCCATCAAATTACCAGCAACATTCTTCTCAGATCTAGAGAAAACAATACAGGAATTCATACAGAAACACAAATGACCAAGAATAGTCAGAACAATCCTCAGTCAAAAAAAAAAAAAAAAAAAAAACAAAGCAGGAGGTATCACACTACCAGACTTTAAACTTTACTATCAAGCTACAATAATCAAAACAGCCTGGTATTGGTACAAGAACAGGCATATAGACCAATGGAATAGAATTGAGATTCCAGAAGCAAAACCTCAATTTCTCAACCAACTCATCTTCAACAAAGCTTCCACCACCCACCACTGGGGAGAGGAGAACCTATTCAGTAAACGGTGCTGGTAAAACTGGCCCACCACATGCAGAAGATTCAAACAGGACCTCTATCTATCCCCATACATTAAAATTAACACTAAATGGATCAGAGACCTAAATGTAAAGCCTCAAAACATAAGAACTTTAGAAAATGCAGGACACACTTTTATGGAAGTTGGAACTGGTATCCAATTCCTGAGCAAAACGTGAAATGCACAGGTCATAAGAGATAAGATAAAGCTGGGATCGGTGGCTCAGCCTGTAATCCTGTGCCTTTGGGAGGCTGAGGTGAGCAGATTGCCTGAGCCCGCGGGTTCGAGACCCACCTGGGCAGCAAGACCTCATCTCTACAATAAATCAAAAAATCAGCCGGGCGTGGTAGCACATGCCTGTAATTCCAGCTACTCGGAAGGTTGAGGTGGAAGGATCGCAGGAGCCCAGCAGGTCGAGGCTGCGGTGGCCGGGAGCGGCCACTGCACTCCAGTCTGGGCGACAGAGTGAGACTCCAACTCAAAAAAAAAAAAAAAAAAAGAGAGATAAGATAGACAAGTGGGACCTCACTAAACTGACAAGCTTCTGCAAAACCAAAGAAACCATCAAGAGAGCAGGGAGACAGCCCACAGACTGGGAGAAAGTATTTGCCTACTCCACAAGGTCTTTCTTTCTTGATGATTACATTTCAAAGAGAAGGCTCCTAAGTCCTTTACATTACTGGGTTGTACAACTGACAAGAAGCAGGGGAAGAGAAAAGGGGTAGAGAAATCATTATACTTGCAAGTTTTCTCAAGTAAATACTCTAAGCAAAGGGAGATCAGGGACCTATAGTAAGGAAGAGACCTGTATAAAATTAGTCAAAATCTGGGGACTATTAAGGCTTATCTTAATCACTATATATGTATATATGTATATATAATATACATACCTTGATCAGTATGTGTGTGAGATTGCATATATATGTGTATATGCATATCTTGATCAGCATATATGCATATGCGTATGTGTGTATATGTATATATCCATGTGTGTATGTAATGCATAAATGCATATATGCACACTCACATAGATAACTGATATTTCTGTACTGTTTACCAAAGTACATTGCATACTTGATATTTCCTTAACCCTTAAATATGTAACTGTGCATTTCCTTGAAAATCTACTTATATTTTTAAGTTCTTCTTCTGATGCTTGAAAGTCTGACATCACAATCTGAGAAGATAGTTTATTATAGGTCATTTCGTGCCTCTTGATGAACTGGAAAAACTTGCGAGACAATTAATAAGACGTGCTTTTTACTGTTCTTTCTTAGCTTTTCACCAAGGAATATTGGGCAATATTGCAGTTTCTAGTCAAATGAAAGCAATATTGGAGAATGGGAAATAGGTGCTTATTTTAATTTCTTTCTCAACTGTCCATTTTATTTTATTTTATTTATTATTATTATTATTTTTTTTTTTTGAATTACAGGCGCACGCTACAACGCCCGGCTAATTTTTTGATTTACTGTAGAGATGAGGTCTCGAACCCACAGGCTCAGGCAATCCACTCACCTCGGCCTCCCAAAGTGCGGGATTACAGGCTGAGCCACCGAGCCCGGCCTCAACTCTCATTTTAATTTGTCCTCTGAAAAGGTGACTATAATGTTGCTAGTTACATTTGGATTGCTAAAGTCATGCAGATTTAATTTTTCTAGTGTAAGATAAATTGATAATTTTATTTTTCACTGTGATATTAACAATTATTAAAAAATATTAACCAAAATGCATTACACATAGTCATCTTCACTTGTGTTAACTTCCTGTTTGGACATGACATTTTCAGTTTTTTCTCTTCTCCAAAATCCAAAGCAGTTATTCACTCTACCATCTGGTTGATAATGAATAGTTCACTTACACATGAATAAAAGATGTAAGTGTGCAGATATTTCCTCAACATACTGATTTTGTTTCTTTCGAATAGCTACCCAGAAGTAAGATTGCTAGATTGCATAGTAATTCTATTTTTAGGTTTTTTTGAGGATACTCCACAATGGTTATAATAATTTACAATCCCAACAGCAGCTTGTAAGGGTTATTTTTTTTTCTCCACAAGTTCTATACACTTCTTATCCTTTTGTGAAAAGCCATTCTAACAGGTTTGAGGTGATATTTCATTGTGGTTTCAATTTGCATCTCCCTAATGATTAGTAATGCAGAGTTTTTTTCATATACCTGTTAGCCATGTCTTTTTCTGCAACATTATCCACAGTAGCAAATATATGGAAGCAATCTAAGTGTTTATCAACACACTAATAGACAAGGAAAATGTGGTACGTATACATAGTGAAATACTAGTTTAATACTATTCAGTTTTAAAAGAGAAGAAAATTATGTTATTTGCAGCAACATTGATAAACCTAAAGGATATTAAATGAAATTAGACAGACACAGCATGACAAATACTGCAAGATCTCATTTATATGTGGAATTTAAAAAGTCATAGAAGTAGAGTAGAATGATGTTTACCTGAGACTGGAGAGGAGAGGAATGGCAAGATGATGGCCAAAGGGTACAAAATTCAATTTAGACAGGTAGAATAAGCTTTTGATATCTATTGCACACAAATTATAAGTATGTGAGATGATAGAGATGTTAATTAGCTTTATTTAATTATTCTACAAAGTATACATATATCAAAACAACACATTGAACACCCAACATACATAAAATAATTTGTCAGTTAAAAAAATTACAACTAGCCGGGTTCGGTGGCTCAGCCTGTAATCCCGCGCCTTTGGGAGGCTGAGGTGAGTGGATTGCCTGAGCCCGCGGGTTCGAGACCCGCCTGGGCAGCGAGACCTCATCTCTACAATAAATCAAAAAATCAGCCGGGCGTGGTAGCGCGCGCCTGTAATTCCGGCTACTCGGAAGGCTGAGGTGGAAGGATCGCAGGAGCCCAGCAGGTCGAGGCTGCGGTGGCCGGGAGCGGCCACTGCACTCCAGTCTGGGCGACAGAGTGAGACTCCAACTCAAAAAAAAAAAAAAAAAATTAAAACTGGAAGACAAAATGAAAGATATAGAACAATGTGGAAAATCTGGATATTGTCATTTTTCCTATCAGTGCTTGAAGCCATCTAATAATAATTTTATAAAATGAGATCTCTAATTGAGAGGAGTGTACCAATAAAGGTGTTGTAATGTAAAATATCAATTTTCGTCTTATTGGAATAAATTTTATAAACCAGAGTACAGAAGAACAAATATAGTTTGATTTGAAAATTAAATGTGTGCATGTTTATTTTTGGTAAATACATCACTGCATTTGAATTGCTGCATGCATGTGCGACTAAAATAAGGTGTTAATACTTCTTGCAAGAACTTCAAATAACTTGACTGCTGCAGCAGTCTTTCTCTATGTGGTTAGAAACTATTGCTCTGTGGTGAGCTGTTGGTGGGCTTCAGGCTTTTCTTTCTGAAATAGTCCAAGAATAGTAGTAGCAAATAGGTCATTTTTTGTTGGTCAAAAGTTCAGACAATTTTCTTAAGGATCAGTAAAATCATTCTGAAGCCCTTTACAAGGGAATTTAGGAGAAATTTCTGCACTATAAAACTCTGTGACTTGTTATTCTGCTGTTGAAACTTAAACATAAAAGAAAAAAAGAAAAGGAAAGAGGCAAATGCCTGAACAGAAAAAGACTAGGGAATAACTTCGGGTTAGGAAACTGAAGATTTAATCTAATCAAATGAAATCAGTAGCTATTCTCAAGCTCAAGGACTAAAAAAAAAAACCACCATTCATGATCAAAGCATCCATTTACCTTCAGTCAGTTTATAGGTATCAAGCTCTTGAAACCAGAAATAAACGAAGCTAGGAATAAATGTGAAGAATAAGATATCATTGCCAAGAAACTCAGTTATTGTTAAAACTTCATTGAAGGAACACTATTTTTTTTTTTTTTTGAGTTGGAGTCTCACTCTTTGTCACCCAGGCTGGAGTGCAGTGGCATGCTCACGACCACCGCAGCCTCAACCTGCTGCGTTTAGGCAATCCTTCCACCTCATCCTTCCAAGTAGCTAGAACTACAGACGCATGCCACCACGCCCAGCTAGTTTTTGAGGTTTGTTGTAGAAACAAGGTTTCACCAAATTGCCAGGCCGGTCTCGAAACCACCCCCATCCCCGCTCAGGAACCACCGTGCCGGGCCCACACTGTTTTTTAATGGCGTGATAATGGATTTAATTTAAATGCAACCAGTATTGTAAGTTAATATTTATTTGTGTTTTCTATATTACCAGATTTTGTGTTAAGCATTTGCATGCATTAGCTATAATCATTGTCATGATGCAGCAGGATAGATCACATTACTGGCTATTTACATATGAGACTGAGGATTATCAGTTAACGTGCTAAGCAATTTCACCTGGCTAGCAATTCAAAGAGCTAAGAGTCTAAGAAAGGGTTATCCCATACAAGATAGATAAACATACAGAAAAACAAAAAAACAAATACATACTTACATAAAAATCTGATCTTTTTTAACTCAATTATCCCAGTAATTTTGCAACTCTCTGTTTGAATTTAGCTATATAAATCACTTTCTGTACATGAAATTATTACCGTAATTATAATTAATTGTTAATTATTTTAATAATTTCTGTAGATGAACTTTTCAGTGTACTATCTATCTGTTCCTACTGAGACAAAATGTAGATTCTAGTATATGGTTAAACATGCCAACTTCCACTATAACCAAAGTAATTCTGGGAGTGTTGGTACATCTTTGTTTTGTGTCTAATCTCCCAGTTTTTCTCTTTCCATGTTTTCTGTTCCTTAAGGAACATGTATTTACTTTAAAGATACCCATCTCTCCTATTGTTTGTTTATTTGAAAATTTATGATACTTTTTGACATAACACATTACACATTATTATGGCATTTTCACAGAAGGAGCAAATTTTTTAATTTCCCTAAGGTTTATATTAACTTGAATTATTTGCCAAATTGATAGTACACTGCTCTCTCCTTTTTCAGTTCTGTGCATGTAGAAATCTCTGACTGGAAAGATGCAAGTGCAAATTCATCACTATATTTTGAATGTAGAAATATTAGAGAATTTTTCTATCCAATATACACAAATTTTATGTTACTCTATACTATCAAGCATAAAACGACAAGGTGGTAAAATTAGAAATATACACTGCATCTGTCTTAGAAACTCAGTCCAGTAGAAATATTAACAAACATGAGTTATAATACAAAGTAATATATAATACATATATTATTTAATAATAAATAATATAGATGAGGTATGTACAACACGCTATTAGAGAGTTCAGAATTATTCTCTTGCTTTGCCACATTGACTGCTTCACAAGATAGTTTAGAAAACATATTTTGCGACCTGGTTGAGAAAAGCCTTTCATATTATCTATGAGATTTGAATTTACACTACAGTGTATGATAATGTATGCTATCATGCAGTATTACTCAATTATTCAGTATTATTCAAATTTAAAAATTTATATTCTCTTACATTCTGTAATCACACACTGAAAAAACTACTGTCCAAATGGAATATTGGAGAACATGTCATTAATCAAATTGTCCTTATAATGTATAAGCCATAAACACTTATTTTTGTTTTTTAAGATTATTGTTGTGAGTTTTATAATTTGTTTTATTTTTGTTATGGATATGTCTAGATACATTTCATATCTGCCTGACTGAATTCAAATAATGCATTGCATTGAAATCTTCCTTTAATAGTACCATGAAATTGAGAATCATCAGATGTTTCTTAGTCTTAATAAGTAGGAAATTTCTACTTATAGCAATGAAATTTTTATGATGCTTTGAGATAATATTAATTGCATTTGAAATTTGTTTAGTCTTTATCATACTAATATTTTTATATAGCTCATATCATCTAAGTCACGAGAACAATTTATTATGATGTCTTTTAATTAGTAGGCAAATATTTATAATTTGTTTTTCAAACTTCTTGTCTAAGTAGATGTGAAATTTCATTTTGCTTGGTTTTATAATACAATCACTTTTTTAAAAACTTAAGTATTTATTATTATTTCTTACTTTTATATACTTTTTAGAAAATTAGATAGCTTTCCCTCTTAGACTTGATACAGTATTTGGATTTTTTTTTTTAGATTTATCAGACTTATTTGTTTTTATAATATATTTTCCTTCACCCACTTATTTTTCTTTACTTAATTTATTTCAATGAGTCTGAGACACATTGCTTTTTACATTTTTATATCTGTGAAACTAGTATGCTTCTTAAATTGTATGGAGTCTTATAATCACTGCCAGGAGACAGTGGCAATGTGTATATGCTTGACTTTGGTTACTGCTTTGTATTTTGTTGAAGTGGATAATCTTATTCCTGCTACCCGGAAAGATACCAGATTCTCAAGTGATACTAAATCAGTTTCTTTAGCCTAATGTTATTTAGCAAGATACAGAATGATCATTGTCTACAAGCAAGGATACTAAGTGAATAATCATTCCACGGAGGAGAAGAAGGTGGATTTCAAGAAATGAAATCTTTTGAGAAAGTGTATGAACTTGAAGATTTTTTGTCTTTGAGAAGGATAAATAACTTCCAGAGCAAGCTGATTTTAGTGAAACAAGACATGACACTGAAGAAGAATGGTGGGAGTGGTAGGAAATAAAAATATTTCAAGTGTCTGCACTCAAGAGGGTATGATCCAAGGTTGGAAGTGCAGTGGTGTAAATTGATTTGTGACTTGAGTTTAGTATGCTTGACTAGACATAGCTTTGCTGACTTTGCTGTTCTAAGTCAGTGGGCAGAAGTAAAAAGCAAACAAATACATGATGAATAATTTAACTCACTGAAAAAAGTTTTCAAAGTCCTCTTTATAAAACATGTCTTTTTTTTTTTTTTTGGTACAGTGCTTCTAAGACTTTTTTCTTTATCACTGGCATTGAAGAATTTGTTTATAGTCTTACTTTGAGTGGGTTTCCTTATGTTTCTTTTGCTTGAGGTTAATTGCGCTTTCTAGACCTATATGCTTATAGTTATTTAATTTGAGAAATATTCAATTTTAATTACTTTAGTTTCAATTTTCAGCTATTATTTCTTTGGATTTTCTTTTTCTTTCTTTCTTTCTTTTTTTTTTTTTTTTTTTTTTGAGTTGGAGTCTCACTCTGTGGCCTAGAAGTGCAGTGGCCACTCCCGGCCACCGCAGCCTCGACCTGCTGGGCTCTGGCGATCCTTCCGCCTCAGCCTTCCAAGTAGCCGGACCTACAAGCGCGCGCTACCATGCCCGGCTGATTTTTGATTTATTGTAGAGATGAGGTCTCGCCAAGTTGCCCAGGCGGGTCTCGAACCGGCGGGCTCAGGCAATTCACTCACCTCAGCCTCCCAAAGCACGAGATTACAGACTGAGCCATGGAGCCCGGCTTTCTTTGGATATTTTTTGGCCTCTCCTAGACATCCAGAGACTCCCATATCACATATATTGGGCCCTTTGAAGTTGTCCCACAAGTCACTGGTGCTCTCTACCTCTGTTTTTTAAGTGTTCTTTTCTGGTCTTATTGCTGTGTCTTCAGATTCAGTAGTCTTTTCTTTAGTAATGTCTTATATTTCACTAATGCCATCCAGTGAAATTGATACTACTACACTGTAGTAGTATAATTTGCATCTCTAGAAGTTCAATTTAGATCTTTAAAAAAACTTCCTTTGAAAATGAAAAATATAATCATTGCTGTGATGGCTTTGTTTATGCTAGCTTCTATGTTAATTTGGTGCTTATTTCAAATAACTGATTTCTTCATTTCAATGTAGGCTGGATTTTTCTAATCTTTGCATGCCTGGTAAATGACAAATATAATTCCAAATGTTGTAAATCTTACCTTCCTGATTGCTGGATCTACAAATATTGGGTCTTGCTTTTAAGGCTAGGTTAAAAGGATCAAAGTAGTGTACATTTTAGAGCAGATTACTTTCCACTACTGAGGATTTTTTGTGGCCTCTACACAAAACCTGTGATATAGTGAGATGTT
Source organism: Cephalopachus bancanus (assembly GCA_027257055.1). Classification (NCBI taxonomy): domain Eukaryota; kingdom Metazoa; phylum Chordata; class Mammalia; order Primates; family Tarsiidae; genus Cephalopachus; species Cephalopachus bancanus. The sequence continues at coordinate 1,576,284 of JAPVLO010000394.1, forward strand.
TCTGGTATGTGGTGCTTTCTCTATCCGCAAGTAGTTTCCTCATCAAAATGCACTTAGTAGTAGTCAGACACACAAAAAATGGCAAATTTCCTATTGATTATGCATGAAATATTACATAGCAAGTATTTTTTTTTAATTGGGATTCACAGTTTCTGATTTTGCATAAAATTATCAAGTCTTGAATCTCTAGATTCTCACATATTAAATTTTTAGCACAGGTCCCTGGAATCTCATTTGCACTTCAGATAGGTTTATCTATTTCTGGTTTCTTGCAATTCTCCTACTTCCAACTCTTGAATAATGTGATCAATAGACTATCCTTTTTTTTTTTTTTTTTTTTTTGGACTATCTCTGGTTTGGGATTTTCTTTTGAGTTGGAGTCTTGGAGTCTCACTCTTATGGTCTGTGGGTTTTGGGTTTTGTTCGAGTAGCCCAGGTGGGTCTCGAACTCGCGGGCTCAGGCCATCCACTCACCTCAGCCTCCCAAAGCGCGAGATTACAGGCTGAGCCACTGAGCCTGGTTTCCCACTCTCTTAAGTGTGATGTTAGGTTGTTTACTTGTGATCTTTCTGTGCGTGTTTTTGAGGGAATCTTATTGATGGAGATATTTATTTTTATTCCACTGTGATCTGAGAAGATGCATCATACTGTTTCAATCTTTTGGAATTTGTTTATGCTTGATTTATGTCCGAGAATGTGATCAGTTTTGGAGTATGTTCCATGAGTTGATGAATAGTGTGTATACTCTGTAGTTGTTGGGTGAAGTTTTCTGTAGATGCCTATTAAGTCCATTTGATTGAGCACTGAGTTGAGGCTCTTATTCAGTTAAAATTCTTAGTGATTTTTTTACCTCGATGATCTATTTATATCTGTTAATGGGTTGTTTAAGTTTCCAGTTATGGCTGTGTGAGGTTCAATGGACTCTTTTAGTTTATTTAATAGTTGATTTATAACATGGTGCTTCTGTGTTGGGTGCATGTATATTTATGATAGATATTTCTTGCTGGTGGATTGAGCCTTTTATAATTAGGTGATGTCCTTCTGTATCATTTTTAGCTTTTGAAGGCTGTTTTGTCTGATATTAGAAGATCTGGTTCTGCTTTCTTTTGTTTTCTGTTCACCTGAAAGTTCATTTTCCATCCTCCAACTTTGAGTCTGTTGATGTCCTTTGCAGTGAGATGAGTTTCCTGGAGGAACAGATTGTTGGATTGTGCTTTTTAATCCAGTTTTCCTACTCTGTGTCTTTGTGTCTTTTCAGTGGTACATTTAGTCCACTCATGTTTAGGCTGATTATTGAAATGTCAGAATGTATCCCTCTCATTGGGCCTTAGAAAGCTGTTTTATTTTCTTTTAACTTTTGTATGCATGTGTGTGTGTGTGTGTGTGTGTGTGTGTGTGTGTGTATGTGTGTGTGTGTGTGTTTTCATTTTTGTGGGTGTTCTGTTAACTCTATGCTTGCCTGTATTCTTGTGATATGCATGGCCATTCTCTCTCTCTCTCTTTCTTTTTTTTTTCTTCTGTGTTCATCACCATCTTAAGTATCTCCTGAAGTGCTGGTCCGGAGACAGCATATTCTCTTAGGGACTGGATGTTTGGGAAGAATTTTAATTCTCTGTCACTGATGAAACATAGCTTGGCTGGGTAGGAAATTTTGGGTTGAAATTGCTTATCTTTAAGAACATTAAACATTGGACTCCCGTCCCTTCAGCTTGCAGTGTTTCTGCAGACAAGTCTGGAGCAATTCTGATTTTTTTTCCCTGGTACGTAGTCTGATCTTTCTCTCTTGTTGCCTTTAGGATTTTTTTCTTTGGTACCTACTTTGTGTAGGTGAATTACTATGTGTCCAGGGGTTGGTCTTATAAGATGCCTTGTAGGCATCTCTGTGCTTCAATGATCACATCTCTGTCAGGATGAGGAAAGTTTTCATGTATGATCTCATGGAATGCTTGTTCCAAGGTATTATCTGTTTCACTTTCTGCTTCAGGTATACCAATCAGGTGTAGGTTTGGCTTCTTGATATAAGCACATATCTCTTGGAGGCTTTGTTCCTTAGTTTGTTATTTACTTTTGAGGATGAAGTTCTTTGTTTCCATTTTTTCAGAATACGTTTTTTTGAAACTGGCCAACTGCTTTATAATTTCATTGAGTTTCACTTCTTTTTTCTCTTGATACTTGTTCACTTTTGACATCCAATCTTTGATTTCTGTATCTGTCATCTGAGACAAATCAGTCTGGGAGATTTCTGTTGTTTGTGCTCTGATGGCTGTTTTTTCAGGTGCTGTCTTTTTAGGACTCTGGGGGTTACCTGTGTTTTTCCATTGATTTTTCCTCATTTGCAATGGATCTCTTTTCCTTCTCTATAATTCCATCATTCAATGGCAGAGGGAGAAAAATTCACTTCTGCTGCTTAATCTGCCTTGCTTTGGGGTACTGGTAATTACAGGTTTTCTTTCTTCCTCTGCTAAACTAGTCAAACCTGTTTTCAGACTGAACTTAAATCTTTCTTCTGGATTGGAGTTTACCATAAGAAATTTGGCAAGCATTGGCTATGGACAAGTGATATGACCATGTCCTGTGATATGTATCTATCTGACATAAGGTGCTTAATTATTGAATTTGTTTAAAAAAATGTGAATAAAGGGTTTCTGGGGCATAATTTCAAAGATATTTGGGGAATTGAGGAAAAGGTAACTTAAATCCAATTTTATATACAGAATTATAGATTTCAGAAATAGGTGAAGATCAATTCCTTCATCTACCTTCTCCTGAGACTTTCTTTTATAAACTGTATTAGTTTTCTATGGCTGTCACAGTAAAATACAACAGATTTGGTGGTTTAAACAAGAGAAATTTATTTTCTCATAGTCCTGGATGCTAGAAGTCTGAGATCCAGATGCCAATAGGCTGATTTCCTCTAAGGTCTCTCTCTCTCTGTCTTGTCGGTGGCTATTGTCTCCCTATATCTTTGTTTTTTGCTGTTGTTGTTGTTGTTTTGGTATGTATCTGTATGAGTCTTTTTTTTAACCAATATTTTTTTATTATGATATTGTGGGGTACAGTTAAGAGTTAGGTATACAAATATGCTTCAGTCAGGCACCCTTGTTGACAAGAGGTGTCTCCCCATCCCCAGACAGATATTTACTACCGTTAATCCCATCTCCCTTCCCCTCCCCCCCATAGTTTCCCACCACTGTCAGTCATTTTCTTATAGTACTACATTTGATGTTCAAGTTCCACTATATGAGTGAGAACATGTGATACTCAGATCTTTGTTTCTGTGAGAGGTCACTCAGTATTATAGATTCTAGTTCCATCTAGGTTGCTGCAAAATTCATGATTCTGTTCTTTTTTATGGCTATGTAATATTCCATCATGTATATGTACCACTTTTTTTTTTTTTTTGAGTTGGAGTCTCACTCTGTCACCCAGACTGGAGTGCAGTGGCTGCTCCCCACCACCGCAGCCTCGACCTGCTGGGCTCCAGTGATCCTTCTGCCTCAGCCTTCCGAGTAGCTGGAATTACACGTGTGTAAAAATTTTTTTTTTTTTTTTGAGTTGGAGTCTTACTCCATGGCCCATACTGGAGTGCAGTGGCTGCTCCCGGCCACTGCAGCCTCGAGCTGCTGGGCTCCAGTGATCCTTCCACGTCAGCCTTCCAAGTAGCCGGAACTACAGGCGCCCAGCTAATTCTTTTGATTTTTTAAATCCAGTCCTCTTTTGATGGACAGCATGGTTGCTTCCAGGTTCTTGCTATTGTGAACAGTGCTGTGATAAACATACATGTGCAGGTATCTTTTTTATAGAATGATTTGAGTTCTTCAGGGTATATTCCCAGTAGGGGAATTGAGGGTTCATATGGGAGGTCAATATTTAGAGCTTTTAGGAATTACCATACTGTTTTCCACAGAAGTTGTACTATTTTGCACTCCCACCAACAGTGTAGAAGTGTTCCCTTTTCGCCACACCCTCTCCAGCAACTGTTATTTTTTGAGTTACTGATAATTGCCATTCTGACTGGAGTTAGGTGGTATCTCAGTGTGGTTTTGATTTGCAACTCCCTGATGATTAGTGAGGTTGAACATTTCTTCATGTGTCTGTTGGCTGCTCAGATGTCTTCCTTTGAGACGTGTCTGTTCATATCTTTTGCCCATTTTATAATGGGGTTGTTTGTTTTTTTCTTTTCAGCATGTTTGAGGTTCTTGTAGATCCAAGATTTTAAGTCTTTGTCAGACCTGGAGTTGGCAAATACTTTTTCCCAGTCTGTAGGCTGTCTCCCTACTCTCTTGATGGCTTCTTTGGCTTTGCAGAAGCTTGTCAGTTTAATTAGGTCCCACTTGTCTATCTTATCTCTTATGGCCTGTGGGTTTCGGGTTTTGTTCAGGAATTGGATGCCAGTTCCAATTTCCATGAGGGTATGTCCTTCATTTTCCAAGGTTCTTATGGTTTGAAGTTTTACATTTAGATCTCTGATCCATTTAGAGTTAATTTTTGTGTATGGGATAGATAGGGGTCCTGTTTCAATCTTCTGCATGTGGTCAGCCAGTTTTCCCAGCACCATTTACTGAATAGGTTCTCCCCTCCCCAGTGGTAGGTGGTGGAGGGTTTGTCGAAGATGTGTTGGTTGAGAAATTGAGGTTTAGCTTCTGGAATCTCAATTCTATTCCATTGATCTATATGCCTGTTCCTGTACCAATACCACGCTGTTTTGATTATTGTAGCTTTATAGTGAAGTTTGAAGTCTAGTAATGTGATACCACCTGCTTTGTTTTTTTTGCTGAGGATTGTTCTGACTATTCTTGGTCGTTTGTGTTTCCATATGAATACCTGTGTTGTTTTTTCTAGGTCTGAGAAGAATGTTGCTGGTAATTTGATGGGTATTGCATTGAATCTGTAGATTGCCTTAGGTAAGATAGACATCTTCACAATGTTGATTCTTCCAATCCATGAGCATGGGATATTTTTCCACTTGTTTGTGTCGTCTTTGATATCTTTGAGCAGTGTTTTGTAATTTTCATTGTAAAGGTCTTTCATGTTTCTGGTTAGGATGATGCCAAGGTATTTCATTATTATTTGTGTGTGTGTGTGGCTATTGTGAATGGAATTGTGCTTTTTATTTAGGTTTCTTTCTGTTTATTATTGGTGTAAAGAAATGCAATTGTCTTTGGCACATTTATTCTATATCCTGAGACTTTGCCAAAGGCCTTTATCAGTGTAAGGAGGTTTTTGACAGAGTCTCTTGGGTTTTCAAGGTACACAATCATGTCATCTGCAAAGAGAGATAGCTTGACTTCCTCTTTTCCTATTTGAAACCCCTGATTGCCTTCTCTTCTCTGATTGCTCTAGTCAGGACTTCCAATACTATATTGAACAGGAGGGGTGACAGTGGGCATCCTTGTCTTGTTCCAGTTTTCAGGGGAAATGGTTCTAATTTTTGTCCATTTAGGAGTATGCTGGCTGTGGGTTTCTCATAGATGGCTTTTACTATTTTGAGGTATGTTCCCCATATGCCTAGCTGTTCGAGGGTTTTTTTCAAGAAGTGGTGCTGTATTTTATCAAAAGCTTTTTCTGCGTCTAATGATATAATCATGTGGTTTTTGTTTTGACATCTGTTGATGTATTTAATTACATTTATGGTTTTACGAATGTTGAACCAGGCTTGCATCCCATGGATGAAGCCTACTAGGTCATGATGGATGATTTTTGAGATGTGACGTTGAATCTGGTTCACTAGGATCTTGTTGAGAATTTTAGCATCTATGTTCATCAAAGATATTGGCCTATAGTTCTCTTTCTTTGTTGGGTCTTTACCTGGCTTGGGCATCAATGTGATGTTAGCTTCATAAAATGATTTGGAGAGGGTTCCATCTTTCTCAATCACCTGGAATACCTTCAGTAGGATTGGTATCAGCTCCTCCTTAAATGTCTTGTAGAATTCTGCTGGAAAGCCATCTGGCCCAGGGCTTTTTTTTGTAGGTGGTTTTTTTATTACATAGTCAATTTCCTTTGATTGTTATTGGTCTATTTAGGGTCTCAATTTCTTCTTGTTTCAACCTAGACAGGTTGTGTGATGACAGAAAGTCCTCCATTTCCTAAAGGTTTTCAAGTTTGTTTCCATACAAGTTTACATAGTAGTCTCTAATGATCTTTTGTATTTCTTCAGGATCAGATATGACTTCATCTTTTGTGTTTCTGATTGTGTTTATTTGGGCTTTTTCTCTCTTTTTCTTGGTCAGTCTAGCTAGGGGACCATCAATCTTTTTTATCCTTTCGAAGAACCAGCTTTTTGTTTCATTGATTTTTTTTGTATTATCTTTTTGTCTTCTATGTCCTGGATTTGGGCTTTTATTTTGGTGATCTGGATTATTCTGCTGAAAGTATGGTTTTTGTGGTCTTGCTTTTCCAGCTTTTTTAGGTGGCTTCTTAGGCTGTTAATTTGTGATCCTTCCATTTTCTTCATGTGTGTTTATAGGGATATAAATTCCCCTCCTACTACAGCTTTCAAGGCGTCCCAGAGATTTTGGTAAGATGTTTCTTCATTTTCATTTGTTTCCAGGTATCTTTTAATCTCTGTTTTGATATCATCATTGAACCAGGAGTTGTTCAGCATCATGTTGTTTAGTGTCCATGTCTTTGTGGGTTTGGGGGGGACCTTGTTGGTGTTAATGTTTATTTTTATTCCACTGTGGTCTGAGAAGGTGCATGGTAAAATTTCAGTCCTTTTAAATTTGCTTATGCTTGATTTATGGTCAAGTATGTGGTCAATCTTAGAATACATTCCATGCAGTGATGAGTAGAATGTGTATTCTGTGGTCTTTGGATGGAGGGTTCTGTAGGTATCAATTAAGTCCAGTTGATCAGGAGTCACATTGAGGTTTTGGATCTTGTTGCTGATTTTTTTGTCCTGATGATCTGTCTAGGGTTGTGAGTGGGGTATTGAAGTCCCCAGCTATGATGATATTGGAGTTGATAACTTTTTTTAGTTTACCTAGGAGCCGCTTTATGAAAGTTGGTGCTCCTATGTTCAGTGCATATATGTTTACAATGGATATTTCTTGTTGATGGATTGAACCTTTTATCATTATGTAGTGGCCTCTGTATCTTTTTAATTTTTGATAGTTTAAAGGGTATTTTGTCTGAGATTAAGATCACGACTCCTTTCTTTTGTGTTCCATTCACCTGAAAATTTGTTTCCCATCCTTTTACTTTGAGTCTGTGAGTGTCCTTTCTAGTGAGATGAGTCTCTTGAATGTGATAGATTGTTGCCTGGTGATATTTTATCCATTTTGCCATTCTATGTCTTTTCAGTGGTGCATTTAGTCCATTCACATTCAAACTAATTATTGAAATGTGAGAGTTGATCCCTGTCATAATGTTCTTACAGAGTGGTTGTTCTTCCTGTTTGTGTATTGTCTTTCTTTTGGTTTTAGAGTTGGATCATGTGTGTTTTTAATCTTTTGCCTGATTCTTGTGAAGAACATTGTTGTTCTTTTTTCCTTTTCTTCTATGTTCAATACTTTCTTAAGTGTTTCTTGTAGAGGTGGTCTGTGGCAGCATAGGTTCTTAGGGATTGGATATCTGGGAAAGATTTCAATTCTCTCTCACTGATGAAGCTTAGCTTGGCTGGGTAGGTTATTCTTGGTTGAAATTGTTTATCTTTTAGAACTTTGAAGATAGGACTCCAAGCTCTCCTAGCCTGGAGGGTTTCTGTAGATAAATCTGCTGCTATTCTAATTGGTCTTCCGTGGTACATAGTCTGACCTTTTTCTCTTGCAGCCTTTAGCATTTTTTATTTATACCTACTCTGTTTAGGCAAATTATTATATGTCTGGGAGTTGGTCTTCTCATTTGTTGTCTTGCAGGGGTTCTCTGAATCTCTTGTGTTTGAATTTTTTCATCCTTGATGAGATGAGGGAAGTTTTCTTGAATGATTTCATGAAATGTTTGTTCCAGTGTGGCCTCTGTTTCTTTCTCTGCCTCAGCAAGGCCAATTATTCTTAGGTTCAGTGTCTTTAAGTGATCATTCATCTGTTGAAGGTTTTGTTCTGTCTTTTTGAGCTTTTTTCTTTTCTTTTTTTTTGAGTTGGATTCTCACTCTGTCACTCAGACTGGAGTACAGTGGCCACTCCCAGCCACTGCAGCCTCGACCTGCTGGGCTCCAGTGATCCTTCCGCCTCAGCCTTCCGAGTAGCCGGAATTACAGGCGCGTGCTACCACACATGGCTGATTTTTTGATTTATTGTAGAGATAAAGTCTCACTGCCCAGGCTCAGGCAATCCACTCACCTCAGCCTCCCACAGGTGGGGATTACAGGCTGAGCCATTGAGCCCGGCTCAGCTTCTTTTCTATGCTTTTGACAGTTTGGGTTTGTTCTGTGTTTTGGTCTTTGAGCTCTGAGATTCCTTCTTCTGCTTGGCCAATTCTGCTTTCCATGCTTATTAGTTTGTTATTTATTTCCATCACATTATTCTTTACTACTGTTATTTCTGACATCAGCTCCTTCCTATTTTCCTCTTGTCTCTCCTCAATTTTTAATCCTCTCTATTGTCTGGGTTTGTTGCATATGACCAGTCATTCTGGGGGCTCTTCATTGTTTGTGCTCCAGGATCTGTTTTCTCAGTGTCTGATCTCCCAGGGGTCTGTGTGAGACCTATATTCTTTTGGTTTTTCTTCATTTGTGCAGTTTTTCCCCCTCCCTACTTTTTCCTTTCCTTCTATGTCACCATCTTCTTTAATTCTGTTATTCAGGGGTAGAGGGATTGGTTTTACTTCTATTTGTTCAATCTCCTATTCTTTATGTATGCCCTCTTACTTTGTTCAATTCTGGAGTTGCACTGTAGGTTGGGGGTGGTCCTTTCTGCAGTTTTGAGATTTACTTAAGGGGGGAGCTGTGATTCAAAATCTATCTGCAGGTCCTTTTATTTGCTGAGAGGTGTAAGGATAATCTGAAACCCACTTCCTACCTCCTTGGAATCTGTCCATGCAGTGGGGCTGTAGATTTACTCCCTGAAATAAAATGTGGTTAGCAGAGGGAAGAGAATGGAGCAGACAGTGGGGGTAGGGTGGGGGGTGGAGAGAGAGAGGAGTAAGGGGGGAAACAGATGAGTGTACCAACAAATGGAGAGAGAGACCTATACTGAAACAGATAAAAACAATAGACCATGGCTACAGACTAACCAACTCCCATACAAAAAAAATAAAACATACAATGATGCTAACATACAAGCTAACCAACCACCTTATTGGTGTGCTATTCCTCTAAACAAAGATATGGTTTACAGAGAGAAGAAAAGAGAAGAAAAGGAAGAGGAAAAGAAAAAAAAGGAACACAACAGTAGGAATAGAATTAAGGCATTAAACTAACAGAACCAATCGAGCACACTCTGAGACTTTTTGTTTAAGTCCAGTGACCTTTCAGCTCTGATTTCTAGCTTTCTTTTCAAGCTGGTAAATTAGTTCACAGTTAGGGTCAGTTGCCCTTGGCCTGCTGTGAAGGACAGTTCAGGTCACCCTCCTTTCACCACTCATATCTGGCCTGTGTCTGTTTTTCAAGTTTGTTTCTCATATTTCAGTGTTGTTACCTTGAATCGCCAGGAGGTGGTGCTATCTCAGCTGCTCGCCCCAGAGCAGATGGAGATGGATAGGAGTCGGGCAGAGGCCAGAGATGGGAGCCTGCCTCAGGGCACACGGGAGGAGACCCACAGCCGGCAGGACATCCTGGTTGCAGCAGAGGTGGCAGCGATCCCAGCAGATCTTGCCTGCAGGTGCTTCAAGGAGTGAAGTCTTGGATTGCCTCAGGCACTGGTGGCACAATGTGCTATGGCCACCACTGTGGCTGCGGTGGTGCCGCTAGCTGCTGTGTCTGCAGCTGCAGTGGCTGTCTAGACCTCTGCAATGCCCCAGCGGTGGTGATGACCGAGCTCCATATGAAGAGCAGGCTACCGACGTTGGGGTCCACAGCCCCCAGGGAGAGAGCCAGAGACCCTCTGCATTCTCCTTTGCAGAGGGTTTCATAGACCAGGTTGCCCCGTTGCCATCCTGCCACAAGTGGTTAGTCTGCTCTGCTGCCAGCATGGACTCTGAGTCTTAAAAGGATGCCAGTCATATTGGATTGTCTCACCCTAATGGACTTACTTTAACTCACTTATCTCCTAAAAGACCTATCTTCAAATACATTCTGAGGTACTGAAGGCTAAGATTTCAACATATAAATTTTGAGGAGACACAATTCAGTCTATAACACTGTGCATCTTAGCTTTCCAAACTTCATATATTTCTGACATACAAAATACATTTGCCCTATCTCAATAGCATCAAACATTTAAACTCATTCCAGTATCAACTGTAAGTCAAAAATTCATATATCATCTAAATCAGGTGAGACTTGAAGTAGGACTCATACTGAGGCAAAATTTATTTCTAATTGTGAACCTCTAAAATCAAACAAAGAATCTGCTTCTACAATATGATGGTGAGATCCATATTCCCATTTTAAAGGAAACATTCAAAAGAAGAAAAGGGTGATGTGTCACAAGCAAGTCTGAATCCTAGTAAGGCAAATTCTACTAAATTTTAAGTCTCAAAAATAATTTTCTTTGACTCAGTGTTCTGTTTTCTAGACTACCAAGGGACTGGCCCTGCACCCTTAGTCCCTGGCAGCAGTTGCTTCACTGGCTGAAAATGAGAAAATGCCCTGTCCTCTGAAACTGCGGAGGTGCTTCCACTGTCTGGAACCAAGGAGGAGAAAGGCCTATGCATCAGACCTGTGTACTCTTGGCCTGTGGTGGTAGTGACAGTCTTGTCAACCTCTGAATTACCTTCTGTGTCGTTCTTTTTCTTGAAGGATAACATGTGTTTGCAGCTGGGCAGCTCTATTGGTTTGTCTTATAGAAAACCAGATGTCTGACAACCTTCCTTCATTTTATCCTATCTTGTTTCTGTATCCTTTAGTCTGACCTGGGACTATTTCTGCTGGAATAAAATTTCTAAAAACCTTGTTGGCCTCCTAGACAATTTATGGGTGTTCAAACCACCAGAGAAGAGGTTCTTCCACAGGTTTTTCTAGACAACTACATCTCTGTTGCTGGCTTCTGCTGGTTGATTTTATCCATGAGTCACACGTAGAATCTCTTTAGTAAACAGTTTTCTAACCACACTCTTGATGTTCTCTCCAGATGTACTTTCTTATTTTTTGCCATATGGATAGTCTGGAAATATTTAATTCCTGGTATGATTTTAGATAACAGTTTCTTCACTTTATCTCTCTTATCTCACATTTTACTATAAGGGGCAGGAAAAACCAGGCTGCACCTTCAACACTGCCTACAAATCTCAGCCAAATATTAAAGTTCCTCATATACAAGTTTTACTTTCCACAAAATATCAGAACACAATTCAATCAACTTCTATGTCACTTTAAAACAAGGATTGCCTTTTTTGCACTGTCCAATAACTTATACCTCATTTTCATCTGAGACCTTATAAGAAACATGTTTAGTATCCATATTTTTACCAATAGTCTGTTAAAATCTAATCTTATTTTCTAATATTCATCTCAAAACTCTTACACTCTCTCTCCATTATCCAGTTCCAAAGCCATTTCCAGATATTTAGGTATTTGCTACAGTGGCACCTCATTTCTAGTATGAAAATCTATTCATGTGGTAGAGAAGCCATGACAAAATGCACAACTAGGTGGCTTTAAAACAAAAATGTATTTGTGCAAAATTCTGGAAGCCAGAAAGCCAAAATGAAGGTGTTGGCAAGGGTAGGTTTCTTCTGAGTCCTCTGCCTTTGGCTTACGAATGATCATCTTCTCCCTATATTTTCACATGATCATCCCTCTGTACCTGCATGTACACAAATTTTTTTCTTCTTATAAGGACACCGACCATATAGATTAAGGCTTACTCTACTGGCTTTATTTTAACTTACCTCCTTAAAGATCTTATCTCTAATTACAGTCACATTCTGAGGTACGGGACATTAAGATTCCAACATGTACATTTTGAATGCACATGTTCAGCCCATAACACAATCCATGGCTTAAAGTCTACTTATTTTATCAATAACTACATTGTTCTATAAGACAACTTCTAATTCTTTGATATCATCTTATTTGTTTGTTTAAAACAGCCTATAGATCTCAGTATTCCCAGGTAGTTTCCCATTCAAGTGCTAATCAGAATCAATCCCGCTAAACTTCTGAGATCAGAAGAGATCAGGTGCATTCAAGATGAAATGGCTAGGGATGATATGTTTTTTTCAAGTCATCCTGATCCATGATAATTCATTCACTATAAGCATAAAGATTATGGTGCTTAAAAAGTATTTTTATCTCAACAGAAAACTTTAGTCCTGTTATTAATAAGTTTTTAGTTTTTTTTATTTTAAGTTTGTCTCTTTACCTTTATAATCAATGATAAGTGACATACTTTCCCCTTAAAATCATTATCTTTAGTTGAATCGTAAATTAATATTAAAGAGGGCTTATGATACTATGAATATAGAGAATCTATCCTGGATATTTCAACTGCTATGAAATCCAGGAGTACTAATAACAACAGATTCTAACAAGAAATAGACAAGTTATTTTTGTAGTAGATAATTGTTTTTACTCCTGAGATGCCAATATTCTTTCTTATTTCAAAGAGCATACATTTAGCATATGTTTTTTTTCTAAATTCACATGGAAGGAAAATAGTCAGTTAGACTTTATAAATGATAGGGTCACAAAAAAGTACATTACTACTATTACTAAACACTACTACTAAAACTGGTCTCTCACAAAGTTTTACTAACTCTTATGAGTTACGCAATCATTTTAGGCTGGGCAAAAACAAAATAAACAGAGACATACTCAGACGCAGAAATCTATTAATGACAAAATAAGTAAGAATGTTCAAGAATTCTCTGTAAAACATCTAGAAGTTGTCATGAAATTCTATAACACTCAATGCCATAGAGTGGAAATACAGAATTTCCATTTTATATATAAATTTTATTTATTATTTTTAAAAATTTATTTTAGAGTTGGGTACGGTAAGGATTTGTCACATAAGTAGGATGCATGTAGGTGAAGTTTGAGTTTTTAACTGGCCCTCTCTCCCCTTGGTAGTGGACCAGATACCCTTTGTATTGCCATGTTTCCCCCTCCCTCCTCCCTCCCTCCCTCGCTTAGCAGTACCCAACATCTACCAATCACACCCTTGTGCTAGTGTGACTAGTATTCAGGCCCACTTATGAGTGAGAACATACAGTATTCCGTTCTTTGTTTCTGTTATAACTCCCTTAGGATGATGGTCTCCAACTGCATCCAGGTTGCTGTGAAAACCATGATTTCATTCTTTATGGCTACATAGTATTCTATTGTGTGTGTGTATATGTGCGTGCATAATATTTTATTTATCCAGTCCACTTTTGATGGGCATCTGGGTGGGTTTTTGCTATAATGAATAGTGTGGCAATAAACATGCAAATGCAGGTATCTTTTTGGTAGAGCAATTTATGTTCCTCGGAATAGTCCTAGGAGAGGGGTTGCTGTGTCATATGAAGCTTAATTTTTAGTTCTTTTAGAAATTGCCACACTGCTTTCCATAGAGGTTGAACTAGCTTACTTTCCCATCAACAGTGTAGAAGCATTCCCTTTTCTCTGCTGCCATGCCGGCATCTACTGTTTTTTTGACTTATTAGTAATAGCCATTCTTGACAGTATTAGGTGGTATTTCATTATAGTCTTGATTTGTGTTTCTCTGATGATTAATGAGGCTGAGTACATGGTTCCTCAACCAACTCACCTTTGACAAAGCTATCAATAACACACTGGGGAAAGGAAGTCATATTTAGCAAGTGGTACTGGGAAAACTGGCTAGCCACATGCAGAAGAACAAAACTGAATTCCTCACTATTACTATATACAAAAATCAACTCGAAATGGATCAAGGACTGAAATGTAAAACCTCAAACTATAAAAAATCTTAGAAGGAGCCGGACTCGGTGGCTCAGCCTGTAATCCCGCGCCTTTGGGAGGCTGAAGTGAGTGGATTGCCTGAGCCCGCGGGTTCGAGACCCGCCTGGGCAGCAAGACCTCATCTCTACAATAAATCAAAAAAATCAGCTGGGCGTGGTAGTGCATGCCTGTAATTCCAGCTAATTGGAAGGCTGAGGCGGAAGGATCGCAGGAGCCTAGCAGGTCGAGGCTGTGGTGGCCGGGAGCGGCCACTGCACTCCAGTCTAGGCGACAGAGTGAGACTCCAATTAAAAAAAAAAAAATCTTAGAAGAAAGCGATGAATACCCTTCTGGACATTGGAGTAGGCAATGAATTTATGACCAAGTCCTCAAAAGCAAATGCAACAAAAGCAAAGATAGATAGGTGGGACCTTCCCAAACTGAAAATCTTGTGCACAGCAAAAGAAACCATCAGGAGAATAAAGAGACAAATCATAGAAAGGGGAAAAAAATAAAATAATAAAAATCCATTTAAAAGAAAAAGATGGTTACTTTCAGGAAAACGAAATAAAACTTGGGTGTTTTATGTAGGAGTTTGTGCTTATTTAATAAGATGTCATTAGCTATTTATCATCTTTTGAATATAGTAATAATTAGTAAATGTTTCAATTTGACTCTTTTAAAGTTATGTCAGTATTTATAACACTGTAGCATATGTATTATGCAATTGAATAGTCATATCTGAAGCACTAAAATGTTATGTTACAACTCACTCTGATTAGAAGTTGGTGAATAAAAAGTAAATTATTTGAATAAACTCACACAAATATCATATATAATTGTATTAGGTTTTCAGCTTTCCAGGCTGTGAACAGTCCAACATTGATGCACATTTTATGATAAAAGTCACACAAAAGGCTAACGTATTTGATGGCCTCTAGGCTTCTTACCAACACAGGTATCTGGATTGTTGAAAATTGATACAACCTTCTCAAAAACTCACAAAATAAATTTCTGACTTTACTTTCTCCACCTTCTTCTGGTTCATATCACATCTTACTAAGGAAATTTGATCACTGACTGAGGGGCTGTTCCCAGAAACAGACACACACACACACACACACACACACACACACACACACACACACACACACACCTTAACAATGGAAATGCATTCTGAGAAATACATCCATCATTAGTCTAGTTCATCTTTGTGTGAACATCATAGAGTGTACTTTCACATACCTAGGTGGTATAGTCTACCACACACCTAGGCTACGTGGGATAGTCTATTGGTCTTTGGCTACTAATCTGGTGAGCATGCTATGTACTGAATAGTGTAGACAATTGTAACATAATGGAAAGTATTTGTGCATTAAACACAGAAAAGATACAGCCAAAATTTGGTATGAAATATTTTTATAAATGTTATACTTGTATAGGGCACTTATCATGAATAGAGGTTGCTGGACTGGAAGTTGCCCTAGGTGACTCAGTGAGTAGTGAAGGAATATGAAGACATGGAGCATTACTGTACACTACTGCAGACTTTATAAACACTGCACACCTAAGTTACAATTAACTTATAAAAAATAAAATATTTTGCTATGATATTATGACAACTAGGATGTTACTAAGTGGTAGAAATTTTTCAGCTCCATTATAATATTATAGCATCACTGTTGTGTAGTGGTCTGTCATTGACTGAAACGATGCATGACTGTGTGTGTGTGTGTGTGTGTGTGTGTGTGTGTGTGTGTGTGTGTGCCTAGTTCTTCTTCTTTAAAGAAATTGCATGACTACATCTATATTTAACAAATGGTAGCACTGTAGTTTTGAAAACAAAAGTATGATTTCTCCAAATTTATTCTACTTTTTTAGATGTTTTGGTTATTAGGTTTTTTGTTGCTGTTGTTTTGTTTTAGATTTTATATAAGGATGGGTTTGCTATTTTTGTAAAAAAAAAAAATGTCATTTCAGGTTGGACTTGGTGGCTCAGTCTGTAATCTCAGCACTTTGGGAGGCTGAGACAAGTGGATTGCCTGAGCCCATGGGTTCGAGACCAGCCCAAGCAACTTGGTAAGACCTCGTGTCTACAATAAATCAAAAATTAGTCAGGCATGGTTCCAGTTACTTGGAAGGCTGAGGCGGAAGGATCGCTGGAGCCCAGCAGGTCGACACTGGGATAGTGGTGAGTGTGCCACTGCACTCCAGCCTGGGCAATGGAGTGAGACTTGGACTCCAAAAAAAAAAAGTCATTTTATAGAAGTTACTTTGGGTAATATTTATATCTTTACAATATTAAATCTTCTAACCCATGAATATAGATACCTTTTAGTTATTTATGTCTTAATTTCTTTCAGCAGTGATTTATAGCTTTTATGTACAAGAACTTCACTCCCTTGGTTAAGTTTATTCTTAAATATTTTATTCTTTTTCATGATGTTGTAAATGTGACTGTTTTTTAAATTTCTTTTCTAATGTTTTCATTTTTGATGTACAGAAACACATCTGATTTTTTTGTGTGATGATTTTGTATGTTTCGGTTCGGCTAATTTGCTTATTATTTCAATAATTTTTCAGTGAACTCCTCTGAGTTTTCTGTATATAAGGTATTATCATCTGACAATAGGGATACTTTTACTTCTTTCTTTCCAATTTGTATGTCTTTTATTTCTTCTTCTTGCCTAAGTGCTGTAGCTAGAACTTTCAATACTATGTTACATAAGAGGTGACAAAGGTGGGTATCCCAGCCTCATTTCTTACTTTTATTTTATTATTTATTATTTATTTATTCATGTATTTATTTTTTAGTTGGAGTCTCACTGTGTTGCCCAGGCTGGAGTGCAGTGGCATGCTCACGGCCACCGCAACCGCAATTTCTTGGGCTCAGGTGATCCTTCTGCCTCAGCTTTCCCCGTAGCTGGGACTACAGGCATGCGCCACCACACCGGGCTGAATTTTGATTTATTGTAGAGATGAGGTCTCACCAATTTTCCCAGGCTGGTCTTGAACCCGTGGGCTCAGGCAATCCTCTCACCTCGGCCTCCCAAAGTTCTGGGATTATAGGTATGAGCCACCATGCCTGGCCCTCATTTCTTATTTTAGAGTGAAAACTTTCAGTCTTTCACTATTGAGTATTTCAGCTGTAGATTTTTCATATATGATGTTTATTATTTTGATATAAATTTATTCTACTATTAGTTTTTGAGGTTTATTTCACCATAAAATGGCACTGAATATTGTCAAATACAATTTTCTGCTTCAGTTGTGATTGTCATGTTATTTTTTCTTTTATTCTGTAAATTTGGCTTATTATATGGAATTATGTTTATATTTCGAGGCACATTTGTATTTTCTGCATAAATCCTAGTTGATCCTGATGTCTAACTTTTAAAATATGCTGTTGAATTTGGTTTCCTAGTATTTGCTTGAGAATTTTTGCATCAACTGTAGTTTTCTTTTCTTGTACTGTCTTTGTCTGGCTTTGGTATCTGTATAATGCTGGCCTTATAGTATGAGCTAAGCAGCATTCCCTTTTCCTCAACCTTTTGAAAGAGTTTGGGAAATAAATTCTTCAGAGTATCTAGTTTTCTGTAACTAGATACAGAATTATTAAAAAATTTGGTAGAATTCATCAGTGAAAGCATCTGGCCCAGAGCTCTTCTTTATTGAGAAGCTTTGAATTAATGATTCAACCTCTTTGCTAGTTGTCATTCTATTTAGATTTTATATTTTTTTCTTGATTAAGTCTTGATAGGTTGTGCATTTCTAGCACATGTTCATTTGTCTGAGTTATCCAATTTATTCAAATTTTTCATAGTACTTCCTTATTTTCTTTGTTATTTCTGTATCAGTAATGTCCTCTACTTTTATTTCTGATTGTTGTACTTTGAATTTTTAAATTAGTATTGCATCTGAAAGCTTATCAATACTGTTAACTTTTTAAAAAACCCGACTTTTGGCTTTATTTTCTCTGTTTTTTACTCTAAGTTGTGTATATACCCTTTAATGTTTATTATATCTTTCATTCTGCTAGACTTGTGTTTAGTTTGTTTTTCTCTTTCTAGTTCCTTAAGCTGTAAAGTTGGGTTGTTGGTTCAAGAAGGTCTTTCCAATGAATTTACAGCTATTACTTTACCTATAAGCACTGCTTTGGGCCATCCACAATTTTTAATGTTTTGTGTTTTTATTTGTATTAGCCTTAATATATTTTCAATTTTCCTTGTGATTTTTCTTTGATCTATTAGTTTTCCTTCTGTTAATGACTTGCATTTCATCTTATTGTGGATGATTTTAATTTCAACCATATTTCTGCTGGACAAGTCACTAGTAATCTTATCAAGGATCCCTTGTACCTATGAGCTTTGATTGAGTTCAATCTTTTAAAATTTATTAAGACTAATTTTGCAGCTTAACATATTGTTTGTCCTGGATGACTTTCCATGTCACTTGAGAAAAGTGTGCAATCTGCTGTTGTTGGGTGGAGTGTTAAGATATATGTCTTTTAACTCTAAATGGCTTGTAATGTTCAAGTCTTCTGCTTCCTTATTCTTCTTCTGCCTCCTTATTTTTCTTCTGCCTGATTATTTTATGCATTTTGGAAAGCAGATATTAAATTTTCCAGGTATTATCGCAGACTTTATTTTTCTCTTCAATTATGTTATTGTGTATTGCATATATTTAGGGGTTCTGATGTTGGTGCTTATATGTTTTGCTATTTATTCTTGGTGAATTGACAATTTTACTAATATATAATGTTTTTTGCCCCCCATTACAGTCTTTGAGTTAAAGTATATATTTTTTTCTGATATTATTGTAGTCATCCTAACTTTCTTTTAATTATTATTTGCCTGGAATAGCGCTTCATTTTCAATTTATATGTTTTTAAATCTAAAATGAGCCTCTTATACAGAGCTTATAGCTGGATCTTGTATTTACTATCAATTTCACCGTTCTATGCTTGTTAATTAGAAACTGCATTCCACTTATTTTTAATGTAATTATTGACAGAGAAAGATGTAGTTTTCATTCTGCTATTTTTAAAGGATTTTTTATAGTTATGGTGTTCTTCATTATTTTCCATTACTGTCTTTTTTGTGTCTAGTTGACTTTTTTTGGTAGGAACACATTTCAATAATCTTCTTTTTTTATATGTGTATATTTTCTCTCTATATTTTATTATAAAGATTATTTATAATACCCCAAAGTTCTAATGGTCTGTTTTGAGTTGATACTAACTTAACATCAATGGCAAACAAAAACTCTACTCCTACACAGCTCCATCCCCTCCACTTTGTTATCGATGTTAAAAATTATGTATCAATATTTATGTACCCATTAGCGTACATTTATTATTATATTTATTAATTTGCTTTTAAATATTGCAAAAATAAAAGTGGAATTACAAATCAAAATCTTAATAATGTTGCTTGTTTTATTTTGCCTATGTATTTTTGCTAGAAATCTTCATATTTTTATATGACTATGAGTTTTTGTTTAACATTCTTTCATTTTACTCTATGGGACTCCCTTTAGCTTTTCTTGTAGGATAGGCTTAGTGCAAATAAATTACCTCAGATTTGGTTTACCTTAAAATGTCTTAATTTCTCCTTAATTTTTGAAGAATAGTTTTGCCAGATGTTAAATTTTCACTTGACAGGTTATTTTTTTAAAAAGTTCCTTATAAAATATATCAGTGCCTTGCAGTCTCCATATGTCTGCTGAACAAGCCGCTCAAAATCTTATCAAGGTTCCCTTTGTATATAACAAATATTTTCTTTGCTTTGTTTTTCTGTTTTCAGAATTTTTTCTTTTTGACTTTGCTTTTTGTCACTTTGATTATATCTTATTGTAAATCTTGTGTTTAAACTACTTCAAGTTCGTTGAGCTGTTTTGGATTTGTAAATATATGTGTTTAATCATATTTGTTAAATTTTGGGCCACTATTTCTTTAAGTATTCTTCTTCCTCTCTCTTTCTCTTTGTATTTTCTACATAACGGATATATTGGTCTGCTTAATGATGGCGCTTGAAATCCCTTAGTCTCTGTTCACTTTATTTGTTTTTCCATTATTTGAGATATATTTCTGCATTATCTTCATTGTTATATATAATATTTTGCTATTATTTTAGTTACTATTCTGAAAATCACAACATTCATCTTTGAATTATTAATGTCCAATATAAATAGCTGCTTTACCTCTTACCAGACATTATAAGAAACTTAGTGCTTGTAGCTCCACTTATTCCTCTTTAAATTTAATGTAAGAGTATGTAAAGTAGCACACTCACACTTTAATTGTATGTAATTTAAAATTGTAAACATTATTTCTTTTGTATAAGTGCTATTCACTTAGATTTACAGCTATATTTACTAATTTTATTACCTTTTATTCTGAGTCTTTAAGGTCCCATTGGAGATCATTTTCTTACACCTAAAGAAAAAATCTAATATATTTTCCTAATGCAGATTCGAAGGCCATAAAATGTTCTACCTAAACTTTTCTTAAATTACCTTTGTTCTATCTTTGGGGTATAATCAGATTGTCATATAGATATTAGATAGTCATATAATTGTCTCTGAAAACAGAATTTTAGTGTGACATTGTCACTCAGGTATTACATGGCTTTCATTTTCTATTTTTTTGTAGGTTAGCTACCAATGTAATAGTTGCTCTTGGATGTAAACTTTGTTTTTTCTCTGCCAGCTTTAACATTTTTGTTTGCCTTTTCAAAATCTATATATGATATGCCTAACTTTATTTTTATTGTATTTACCCTAATGGAGTTCATAATACTTTGGCAATCTGTAGTTTTATATTTTATGTCCATTTTGGAAAATTCACAGACATTATCTCTTCCACTAGAAGTTATAGGAAAAGTATGACTTATTTAAAAAACAATTTTGTGATATTAGCTAATTAGGAGAGATTACGTTAGTAAATTAACTTTTCTTTTAAAAATTATTTTATTTTATTTTAAAGATGTGAGGTGCAAATCAGGGTTTGGCCCATAAGTGGTCATCATACAGGTAAAGTTTGATACTCTTATTGATGCTATGGGCCCTCCTCCGCCACCCCCAGCAGTGTCCCACTACTGCCAATTTCTTTCTTATGGTATTACGATAAATGTTTAGGGTCAGCTTATGAGTGAGCACACATAGTATGCAGATCTTTGTTTCTGTGATAAATCACTGAGTATTGCTTCAAAGTTCATACTTTTATTTTTCTTTATGACTGCATAATATTCCATCATGCAAATGTACTACATTTTCTTTATCCAGTCCACTTTTGATGGGTAGCACAGTTGGTTCCATGTTCAAATCATTCTACAAAAAAGATACCTGCACTTGCATGTTTATTGCAGAATTGTTCACTTCTTTTTATGTACATTTTTTACTTGTTCTTGCTGAAAGAACTCACTGCTGATATGTATATACAAGTTCACTTTGAAGCACAGTATTTGGATAAAATGAGAGCAATGAAATTGGGAAAGACTTTCTGGTGTGTTCTGTCAAAAATTATTCAAAGCAAAGTTCAGGTTCAGTAGGGAAGAATACTGCAACTATGAAGCACATCTTGTAAGAATGCCTTATGAAAATTGTCAGCACCTATGCCGTAAGTTTACCATAACTGACATGACTCAAAGTCTTTATTAAAGGTAATTTTTAAAAACTTGAATACAGTGAAAAAGAATAAATAATATAAAGACAACAGCCATATAGTAGAAGAGAACTAAAAAAAAAAAAGAAATTATAATTTTTAGGCTTGCTAAGATGTACATTTTTCCCATTAATGTTATTTTTACATTCTAAAGAATAATTAGTATAAAAATGGCCACTGCTTATGAAGAACTTCCATGATATATGATTTCTGAAAAATTTTTTTTTTTACTGTTCCTCTCTAGAAGTTACATCCAGGGTAGAAAAAAAAAATGTGAATCTGCTTATACAAGCAGCCCTGTTTTCAAAGAAGCAATATTCTTAAAACTTGGTTTGTTATAAATTTTTTTGTTGTTGCTCTGGGATCAGCATACCATAATGGTTATGCTCATAGTCTCTGGAGTAAGGTTATCTTAGCTTAAATCCTAGTTATATTTCTTACTGGCTATGTCAGCCTTGAAAAAAATGTCTTATTCTTTCTGGACTTCAGTTTTCTTATTAATATGACAATGATAATACTTGTTTCATAGGATTATTATGAGTTAATAATGTCAATCTCATAGAACTATGAGTGAATACACATAATCACTGAAGTAGTACAAGGAATATTAGAAGAAATCAATAAATGTTAGTTACCTTTTAGGTGTCAATTATGACCAGATTTCCTTTAGTTTCTGTGTTCAATGTGATTTTCCCACCTTTATTGTCCAACATCTGAACTCTTTTATATTTGCATCTACTTCCACATACATATATATTTAAAATGCAAAAATCACATTAGGATTCTAATGTCATATTTTAATCTTCTGGGTTTGATTGAGATGTCTCCAGTTTGTAAAATGCTGAGGTTCACATGCTTAAATGAACACAAGATATTTAAAATTCTCTATTTATAATTTTCTGATATGTAAGAAAATATAAGAATGAATTATCACCCCTTTCAATTCTTCCTTGTTATTCTTCTTGATGGGACTGGAGCCCAATGGTTCAGAACAATTTCTTTGCTGCCAATATTTTATTTTCAGTAGATATATCAATTTTCTTCAGAGTAGGACTAGTTACCTTGACAAACAAAGAGTACATGTATAAAGATATATTTATCACTTATGGCCATTTAGTATAATTTTTGCATTATTATTTTCAATTATTCTCCTTAGCATCAAGAGAAGTCCTGCTATATAAGTTTTTTTGATAAGTACACTATAGCTATCTAACTTTGATCTTATATTTACAAAGTACACCTACACATCAGGTTTAAACAGCTTATGTATAATACCAAAGTTCCCATTATAAACCAATGCATACCTCTATTTTGCGGCATTATATTGCACTGTGCAGAATCAATGGTTGTCTCATCCAGAATACCTTGTAGACAATAAACTGAAATCACAGTATTTACAAAAAAGAATATATTTTAAGTATATTATTTTATTTGGAACTGCAAATAAAACAGAAATTCAAAATATACTAAACACAATGTATTCATTCATTATTTTAATGAAATGAGGAACAAATTGTAAATTATAATTTGCAAGTAATTAATATTTAAGTGTGGACTTTTACTTATGACCTACTTATGAATTAATGACTGGTATTTTGATAAGTTTATGCATCTGATTGAGATTATTTGAAGTAGTTAGTAAAGCTAGTCAGGACATAAGGACCTATGCTGTGTTTGCTGCAAACATCTTTGACATAACACACATCCAATCAGTCAAAAAGTATTATTCATTTTAGCACGACAATACTTCATACATTTCTTCTTCTACACAGTAACGTATCTTTTCCCATACCTCTATTTCTGATATTTGTTACCTGATGACTGACGTATGCCTGTGCAGCATCTTCATTTCTGAAGTATACTTTTTTCCTCTTTTAATTATTTTCTCTTTTAGACAAATAGCAAATGGATTTGTTTAACAAAAAATTAATTTATACTGTAAAAAGTAAAAAAAAATCCTCCCTTTATTGTCCCTCTAATAGTACTTTAGTAAAGAAAATCACTACTCACAGCTGCCTATAATTTTTTTATTGTTTTCAAATTATTTGCATGCTTGTGTGTAAATTCTCTTTAATTCTACTTTATTTCTATGTTATCAAATTATTATTTGCATCTATATTAATACATGTCCCCATATTAACAAATATGGAAAGCTACATATCTGTCAATTTGAAGAGACCATATCATATTATGTATGTATATATACACATACATAAAATATACATATTACATACATAATATATTAATACATGCACACATACACATATACATGCAGACATTATTGGTACACTTATGCATGTGACTTTATTATTAGCCTCTTTTATTTTGACACAGTTATTTTATAACAGTATTATATTAAAATAGTTAAAGTTTTAAAAAATATTGTGATAAGACGGGCTCAGTGGCTCAGCCTGTAATCCTGCGCCTTGGGAGGCTGAGGTGAGAGGATTGCCTGAGCCCGGGTTCAAGACCCGCCTGGGCAACTTGGCGAGACCTCATCTCTACAATAAATCAAAAAATTAGCTGGGCGTGGTAGCACGTGCCTGTAGTTCCAGCTACCTGGAAGGCTGAGGCGGAAGGATCTCCAGAGCCCAGCAGGTCGAGGCTGCGGTGGCCGGGAGGGACCACTGCACTCCAGTCTGGGTGACAGAGTGAGACTCCAACTCAAAAAAAAAAATAGATAGATAGATAGATAGATAGATAGATAGATAGATAGATAGATAGATAGATAGATACTTGGAAAGGTTAGATCTCTATTTCTCTTATTATTATACTTCAATATGTATTTAATTAATTTTATAAACTTTTACTTCTATGTATAATTTTAAGTTTACTTATTTATCATGAAATATACTTGCATTGAAATTACATAAATGCTAAATGATTTAAAACGATATTATCTACCTACAGAGTGAATATTTGTATACCTAACCCTGAATTGTATGTCACAATTTTAAAATAAAAATTTAAAGGTGAAAAAAATTAAAAGAAAATAAAACAGTATCACCATTTTCTTAGTATTAGTCTTCCCTCCACGGTGCATGTAACATATATTCGATTTATAAAGTCTTTGATAACACCATTTTTTATGCCTTTAAAGTATTATAATCTCTTTTATATGTGCCATATCCATTATTAAGTGCATTAATATATTTGATCAAAAATTTTCACTAGGTAGATAATTTAATTTGGCCTAATTATATGAGAACATTGATTATGCTGTGATCATTGAATACACAAGAATTTAATTACCTAAAAAAAAAAAAGGAAGGGTGCTTCAGGTAAAAGGAGCAGTCTATGCCATACTTTGTAGCAAGAAGGGTCATGAGGGTCATGAATAGCTAGTTACAATTCATTCAAAATTTCCCAAAGATGTCCCGAGTTATGCCTGCTGTTTCAAAGTAATTATTAATAGCATCTGCTGTCATTCTTAATGTTATTATTATAACAATAGTTATATGGTAACACTAACTGTGTTACATTCAGTAAACAAAATACAACAGTGGCTGGAGCCTAGAGAGAAAGTATGTGGTTCTAGTCGGAGTAAGGAGTCATGGTTCAAGAAAGAAAAGGCCTTATAAATGGAGTTCAGTTTTTAAAAATGTATACGGAATTCAGAGTAGTAAGAAGCTAATCAGTAAGGTATGGTGAGTTTATAAAATTTATATTTTGAAGAAGTAACTCTGGAAATTGGAAGGGATCAATGGCGGATGTAGTTAGAGCACTTGGAGGCTCATGGACCAGATAGAGATGATTGTCTCAGATTGGATGGGGAGTAATGTAAACAGAGTAGTAGTAAATAAGGGAGCTGAGACACTCAGTGACTGTTAGATAACAGAAATGACCCCTAAGTTTATCGCACTAGACATCAGGTGCTCAAACAGTCAATAGTGTTAAAGTATCTATTTTTTAATTTTGTTTTTATTTTTCTTGATACTGGTAAGGATCAGAGCTGGGAAGATAAAGAACCTATTTGAAAAACAATGTGCTAGATAGTTCTAAAGTTGTCTAAGAAGAAATGCCATGTAAGAGATTTAAAAGTTAGACCTGGAAATTAGATGTTAGATCTTGCTGGTATATCATGAAACTGTGTTAACTTTGTATCAGTTTTCTTATTGAGTTGTTTCTTTTATTCTGATTATTTCTTCCCAGTAGATTTGTTAAATATTTGAGTAAGAAACATAATGATCTGCATATCATTGCAGTTGTTAATTTTAACTTCTAATATTTATATTTTATCTAAGTAGGCTTCTCTGCATCATGGCTTATTTTTCCTCAGGATATAAAAAAAAATGCTGAATAATAATAGTTATGGCAGTCATCCTTGTCTTACTGATTTTATTTAAAATGATTCTAATGCTACATTATGAAAGATGATATTTGTGAAGGCTCTTATGTATACTCTCCCCCCCCCCCCCGGAGTTGGAGTCTCACTCTTGTCATCTAGGCTGGAGTACAGCGGTCACGTTCACGGCCACTGCAGCCTCACAGCCTCAACCTGCTGGACTTAGGCAATCCTTCCGCCTCAGTCTTCCAAGTAAACTGGAACTATAGATGCATGCCGCCACGCCCAGCTAGAGGCATACTCTTTTTTTTTTTTTTTTTTTTTTTTGAGTTGGAGTCTCACTCTGTCGCCCATACTGGAGTGCAGTGACCGCTCCCGGCCGCCGCAGCCTCGACCTGCCGGGCTCCGGCGATCCTTCCGCCTCAGCCTTCCGAGTAGCCGGAATTACAGGCATGCGCTACCACGCCCGGCTGATTTTTGATTTATTGTAGAGATGAGGTCTCGCTGCCCAGGCGGGTCTCGAACCCGCGGGCTCAGGCAATCCACTCACCTCAGCCTCCCAAAGGTGCGGGATTACAGGCTGAGCCACCGAGCCCAGCTAGAGGCATACTCTTAATCAAGTTAAATATGTTTGTAATTATTTATCCTAATATATGTCCTAGTATATTTTCCTGTATATGGAAATAATGCTATGTTTATTTTATTGATGGGGAATGTCGTCCACCCTTTGGTAGGTGCCAAACAATTTATCTAGAAGTCATTTTTTTAAAAACTAAGATGTTTTCAAATTAATCCTTTAAAAATTACCAGCCAGGTATCCATTTGAAAACACATCTTTGATTAGCTTATTTATGTATAGAATACAGTATATTTATTCAATTCCTTTAGGTTATCTTGAGTCACTTTATCATAATATATGTCTTCATAGAAAATCGTACATTTCAACAGGATTTTTTATGGTTATTACTTAAATTGTATATTCTGTTATATGCTGAAATAGTTCTTTCTGAGATTTGAATTGCCTTAGGTCTACTTACGCCTTCTGAATAAATTTATCTTTGGCCGGGCTCGGTGGCTCAGCCTGTAATCCCAGCGCTCTGGGAGGCCGAGGTGAGTGGATTACCTGAGCCCGCGGGTTCGAGAACTCATCTCTACTACAATAAATAAGAAATTAGCCGGGCGTGGTGCTGGGGGCCTGTAGTTCCAGCTACTTGGAAGGCTGAGGCGGAAGGATTGCCAGAGCCCAGCAGGTAGAGGCTGCAGTGGCTAGGAGCGATCACTGCACTCCAGTCTGGGCGACAGAGTAAGACTCCAACTCAAAACAAAAACAAAAATAAATTTATCTTGAAATCTTCTATGTCTTTTTGGACTTTTCACTGTTCATTCTACTTCATCTTACTTAAAAAATTTGTCACATTTCTAATTTTCTTACAGTATAAAGTATTTCATGAATTTATTATTTTAAAAGCCATATATAATGTATAATATTAAGACATTTAGTGCAAGCAGTGTGTGGGCTCAGTTTAATATTCTAATTATTTTGGTTCATTTTTTCATAAATCCTACCCACCATCTTCTACTGCCTCTGTTACATTGCCTCTTTCAAATGACTTGACTTGATGCCCTGACAGTTAATTTCTACCTGCACAACAAACAAAGCCTAAACATTTTCATACTGTATTACAGCTCACGTTTGGTAAATTTAACGTTAATAATAATATAATAAAATAGAGAATGCTGCTACTATTTTCCATTTTTATCAATGTACTCAGCTATTCCCTCACATCTTTTGATAAAGACGCCTGAGCCTAAGTTATTGTTGATAATTTAAAAACTGGATTAATAAAATTGCTCTTATACAATTAAAATAAGAAATATCTTAATGAAAATACCTTAATGAAAACCCTAAAATCAATTTTAAATGTTATTTTAAATTATATCCTAGTAATTAAAAGCAAATTAATAAAATTACTCTGAAAAATACTTACCCTTAGCTGTCATAATAGCAGCTATTGCCAGAACAACTAAATAAAGGAAGGCAAATATCACAGCAGCAATACACCATGGAGACACTGTTCAAAAAGAAATATTTTGACTAATATAATCAATGGAAACAAGATTCAGGAGTTGAGATTAGAAAAAAATTTTAGTCAGGATATTTAACCCATTAGAATTGTTCTGATATGTAAGCTCATTGGGACACTGTATTGTGGGAAAATATACCTCAGCTAGTCAGGGGAATTCTAAAAATTATTTTGCAGATTTTGGTGCAGCCTGGGAACATATGAACATTTTGAGGTAGAAATGAGCTATTTATGGACCAACAAGTTGTCCTATTAAAGAACTGTTTCAACACTACAAAAAAGCACTTCAGAAATCCTACTGTGGATTGTTCATTTTTCTCCACAATTTATAAAAAACGATATATTGTATCTTTGTAGCAGAACTAGGTTAAGAACAAAACTCCAATGTTAGCTATTGGTCAGACAGGTATTCTGCAATAGTTTTGATAAAAGATTATTCAGCATAAGACACTGTAACCCTTCCATTTTGTTTTTAGATATACTTAAAGGGATATTTGACTTTTGAAAGACTAAAATATTGAACCAGTAAAGTGTATATATTGTATTCTTTCTTACAGGACTATACAGTACATAATTCTAAGCCATCTTGGCCATCACTGCTTCATATTCCATTACCATTTGCCCTTAACAGAGCACTTTAGATAACTGTAACCCATTAAAAAGTGATGGAATAAAAAATAAATCCTGATTCAAAGATTAGTCCAAGAATATTTGTTTTCATGAATAGTGCATTAAAATATTCAAGCAAAAAAAAATAAAATAAAATCGCGGGTTTTTAATGTTCCTTACCTTTTGTTTTCAAAGTTCTAATTATTTTTCTGTTCTGGATATTTGAAGAATATCGAACTCTGATATCTGAGTACATTATATTTTCCTCAGAACACTCTAGAAAAATATGTAAGAAAATGCATGCAATAACTATAATCCATATATAGCATTCATATATGACAAATAAACATATAATTTAAAAGCACATTATATGTCATAAGCAAAACTTACATTTTATGCTTACAAGAAAGTTTTACGATTAGCTCAATCAATAGTTACTTTGTGAAATGTGATAATTTTTATTTTTTTAATTCTTAGTTTCTTGATCTATAAAACAGAGATAACAATAATAATCATTCATATATATAGTAGAAATTGGTAATGTATACGAAGTCAATGTCATAGTGCTTGAAACAGTAAACACGGAATGAATGTTTTTATTGAAGTAGTAGTGAAACAATAATAGAAATGTAGAATAGTAAGTTTAAAAATGAAATGGGCATTAGCATTAGCAGTAACTGTGGTACTGAATACAAGAGTAGAATAAAAAATTAACCTCTGCTTTTTTCTATAGTTGAACTTAATGAAAAGAACATGAGAAAAAAGTCAACAAATTCTCTCTAAATGAATCAATCAGTCATGTCAGCAACTTATCGCATGTAATTCTTCAGTGTGAGTGAAGCAGAATTCATGAGTGCCAAAATTCAATAACATTTTCCAAATAATATTAAATTTAATACAGTTGTAAATATTTACATACAAAACTATAATTGTCTGAAATTTAAATCCTGCTCAGAAAAGCTTAAATTTGTTTATAAATACAAAAGATTTTCAAGTTCTCTTCTAAGGTAACAAGGCTATAGACTCTGTTATTTTTTAATATAATTTTGTCATCAAATAAAAGGATTAACTAACAATAATAGCAGTATCTAATTTTACCTGAATTCGTTTCATGAAATGTCACTGGCAAAGGATCATGATCAAGACAGGGACTGGATAATTCCAAATTCTCTGGTTCCATAGTCTAGATTAGATTGTATGAATCAATGATGAGCAGAGGGTCAGAATGAGATGGAACCTAGGCAACAGAGGTCTTACTACTGCAACATCAAACAGGATGTTTACATTAAGCATAATTTGTAAACTACTTTTCCACTTAAGAAAATTAAAGGCAATGTACTGTAGTTCTGTAGATTAAATTTGTCATTTCTTCTATATATAATGAATCACTTCTTATTTCCAAAGATAAAGTTAAAAATTTAACTATAATGTTTTCTTCTCTGCCTTAATTGTTATTTTTAAAAAACAATGAATGAACAATGAAGACTAAATAATTTAATGTAAATAAATAAGATTGTATTGGAGTAAGATTGTAATGGATACTGATATTAGAAATACCTATATTGTGTTTATAAATATGTATACTCATTATAAATAATCTAATGAACACAGCACACAATCCTGTTCCCTCAACTTAAACACTGTGAAAAAATTCACAGTTTTTTCTTGTTTTCAAGTTACCAATGAATGTTTTATTTTTAAAAGTAAAATAAATTATTTAGCTATCAATAAATGAAATAATAGATTATGATATATTTCTTCAATAAAGCATATTAATGTGAATGAAATAGCTCTTCAAGTATGCATGTGGATAATTTCCATGGTATATTAAATTTAAAAAAGGTAGCATTACTGCATAAAATGATCTTATATTTTGGTAGGAAAAAGCCTGTTATTATGTGTGTGTTTGTAATATAACAATGTTATGTTTTTAACCTGGTAAGTTCAAATTGTAATGGAATAATATTTAGGTCATTAACTTGGTAAATTTGTATTTTTCATTCGTGGTTTTTTGTTTTTGTGTTAGTGCCTGGTAAGGATAATTTATTTTTATAATTGAAAAGATTGTAGTGTGCATTTGTGAAATTTTATTTATAGTGTAATGTTTGCTCTGAGCCATATATACCACAGTGACCACAGGGACTCTGCCTTCACCTTTGATGGATAGAAATAAACTTCATAGCAAAAATATATAAATTGACTGGGAGACTATGGAGTGTTAAATTGATCTGGAAGAGGAAAAAGATAATGATCTGACACTAATACATACACATTCAATTCTGGAATAAATGACAAAATTATGGAAAGAAAGTATAGCTTCAGCAATTACAGAGGAAATAATAGATTGAGAAAAATAAATGAATTCAAAAGAAGCTATAAAGAATGGGGGGAACCTTGGAAACAGGCAGGACAAATAGAAAACATAAAATATGTGAATTATAAATAATAAAATACATGAACAGTATATATAAACTCTCAAATTGTTCCAGAAAAAATATAAAATTTACCTCAATTGGTCCTTTAAAATTTTTAAATGTCAAATGTCATTTACAAAAATTACATCTAGTAGATAAAGATATAAAATGGTTGAAAATAGAATATAAAAATATATACAATGCAAACACAAATCAAACTAAAGTAATCATAGCTTCTAATAGCTGAAAAATACATTTTACAACACAATGTAGTCGATAAGATGTGCCTCATAAAAATAATAAAAGTTTTAATTCAACAGTCATATATCACAATTTAATATAACCGTTTAACATAACTTTAAAATATAGCAAGGACTAAATCATATACAGAAGGAACAATAAACAAACCACAATCAATCATTAGGGGACATTTTAACATATTCTGATGTATCAAGCAGACTACAAAACATCAGATGTGGACAATCTAAGGTGATACAAACAACACACAAAAAATACAATAAGTTGTCTTTATTGATTAAAGATGTTAATTTCTCTCATCCTGTTTGTCTAAAAAATATATTTCTTGTTGTCTAATACTTGTGGGGAAAGGCTAGATTGAGTTATATCTTGATTCACTTGCTGTCAGCATACAGCACATATAATTACCTTTTTTCTGACTTATTTTTGATGCTGAAAAATCAACAAATAAATAAATTTGTTTATTTCCAGTAATTTCTTTTCCCCTTCTATTGTATTTGGAAACTTACCATTGTTCCGGGTCTCTTCAGTTTTTACTGTGATGTATTTATATGCTAATTCATTTAAAAATTTTTCTTTTTATCTTGATTAATGAATAAATTTGTTTATTTCCAGTAATTTCTTTTCCCCTTCTATTGTATTTGGAAACTTATCATTGTTCCGGTTCTCTTCAGTTTTTACTGTGATGTATTTATATGCTAATTCATTTAAAAATTTTTCTTTTTATCTTGATTAATGTTAATTACACCTTTGTAAATCTGTGGATTGTTGTCTCATTACCAATGGACTGGAAAAGTTACAACCATTAATTCCTCAGAAAGCACATCTGCCTCTTTGTCTTTTCACTCTTTCTGAAATGCAACTTTGAGGCATTTGTCTAAACTGCTTCATGTTTTTCTTGTCTTTTTTTTTTTTTTTTTTGATCTTTGTGGGCTGTATTCTGAACAATGGCTTCAGAAATGTCTTTTAATTCATTAATTTTCTTTCCATCAGTGTCTAAATAGATGTTAAAATTATCCAACATGTTATTTTACCTTTCAAAAAATTTCACTTGATTATTTTATAAATCTACAATTTTTTAAAAACTCTCTTGTTTTTTGAAAACATTTCCAAATTTGTTGTATTATTTTAATATAGTAAGCATTATTTATGCCACTTGTCTGATGGTTGCAGTAATAGTTGTTTTGTATCTTCTGGTGTATTTTTATTGTTGTTGTTGTTCCTGCTGGTTCTTTCTAAGAAGCCTGCTTACTTATGCTCTTAGGTTTTTAGTGTGTTTCTGGTTCTGAGCAACTCATCTTTCTCACAATTTATTTATGGTAACTCATTAAGCCTGAGATGAGATGAGTTATTCTAGAAAATATTTGTATTTTCTCCTGCCAGGTGACAGGAAATATTACTAATTTAAAACTATTTTAGGCCGGGCTCGGTGGCTCAACCTGTAATCCCAGCACTTTGGGAGGCTGAGGCGAGAGGATTGCCTGAGTCCACGGGTTTGAGACCCGCCCGGGAAACTTGGCGAGACCTTGTCTCTATTAAATCAAAAATAGCCGGGCGTGGTAATGCATGCCTGTAGTTCCAGCTACTTGGAAGCCTGAGAAGGAAGGATCACCAGAGCCCGGCAGGTCAAGGCTGCGGTGGCCAGGAGGGTGCAACTGCCCTCCAGCCTGGGTGACAGAGTGAGGTTCCAACTCAAAAGAACAACAACAACAAAAAAACAAAACTATTTTAAAATGAAATTTTGGCCTGCTAATCTCATAGCCAGAGATGTTATTAATGCATCCTGAAAATCCTCATGAAACCTGGCTTCAGGAATATTATTTCAGAAGGAAACGGTCCTTTCAGTTATCAGATGGAAGCTGACAGTTTATAAGTTCATCTTATTCTAAGGGTATTAGAGCTAGCACCTGGTGTTGTGGGAGTTGTTTGGAAACTTGAAAAACCAGAGAGTCAAAGTTCAAACTTATAATGGAGTGCTATTTTAGTCAGGTCTCTAGTACCAAGTGATATCATATATGTGAATTAGGGCATTTGTATATCCTCCATTCTTTTTAAGATAAGCTTTAGTGATAATAAAAATTATCAATTAAATAAAGGAATAAATTAGGATTCTTTTCTCTGAAATATGACAAATATATGGAAAACTGCAGAAAATGTACATGTAGAAATCAATGAATAATGATAAAATGAATGCTAGGTTAAAGTTGTTACCATATCCCAGAGTGTTTCCTACATAGGTTTTCTTCCTCATTACAATACTTCTTACTAGAACTAACCATCCTTCTCACTTATTACTTCCTATGCATGTGTCCTTACTCAGTAACTTTCTTTTGCTATTGTTCATTATATTACATGTCAATAGAATCAAACTATGCAAATTATTTTGTGCACTGTTTCTTTCATTTTGTTTTGCCACTGATAATGAAGGTGAGATTTGAAAGCCTGATGTATTTAGCACCAACCAGTCAGTTGCCTTCCTTCATCAGATGTATGCAATCTTGATGCAGAGAGAAGATGGAGTTTAATTTAGCTGAGTGAAACAGTTAATTAGATATATGCATAACAGAAAATGAGCAGTTAGTGGCAATAAAATCGTCCAGGTGATTCACCATTAGGTGTAGGTTTGTGTGATTAGGGCATGGCAATTGTGATGAATAAGGAGAAAATAGTCAAGAGTGCCTTAGTGATATTAAAGAAAAAAGTAAGCAGAATGAAGCGAATTAATAAAAAAGATCAATGTTATCCTCATCATTTTGTTTTGTTTTGTTTTTCAGAAACTTGATGCTCCATTGATAGAGCTGATTCTGATCTTCTGTCTCAAACATTTACTGTACAGGGGGCTGTAGAGACTGAGACCCACTTTTCTGTATACCTACTACAGGTTCTAAT
The DNA here is from genome assembly GCA_027257055.1 of Cephalopachus bancanus. Lineage (NCBI taxonomy): Eukaryota > Metazoa > Chordata > Mammalia > Primates > Tarsiidae > Cephalopachus > Cephalopachus bancanus. Next base: position 1,610,431 of record JAPVLO010000394.1, read on the forward strand.
TCTTGCATTAAATATTTAGAACTTTAATACTTTCAATGAGTTAAAGAATGGATGGAAGAAATGTGGAAGGAAAATAAACAAACGTTATTGCTTGACTTTCTGACTAGTCACTTTTACTTTTATTATAAGGGAGAGCTCAGTACCAAATGAACCGATTGTCATTTTGGTTTTACATAGATTTTTTTTTATGAGTTGGAGTCTCACTTCATCGCCCAGACTGGAGTGCAGTGGCATTCTTCTGGTCACTGCAGTCTTGACCTGCTGGGCTCCAGCAATCCTTCCGCCTCAGCCTTCCAAGTAGCCAGAACTACAGGCATGCAGCTACAATGCCTGGCTAATTTTGGATTTCTTGTAGAGACGAGGTGTCGCCAAGTTGCCCAAGTAGGTCTCCAACCTGCAGGCTCAGGAAATCCACTCGCCTCGGCCTCCCTAAGTGCTGGGATTACAGACTGAGTCACCGAGCCTGGCCACATTGATTATTTTTATTCAGCTTTTTTTCATGGTCTTTCTTTATGGTGAAAAAAAAAGGAAATGAGTAACATTTGAAAGCTGAATTTGTGAATTAGGAGCTTGGTTTTGCCATCAATTGATTATATTATTGTATGCAAACAGCCTACATAATTTTTTTCATTTTATTTATTGAATTTCTAAAATTGGATTAAAATATTTCACAGACAGTTGTGAAAATCAAGATGAAACATATTTGAATGCATTCCTAACTATAAAATGCTTCATAATATTATATTTATGATTTTGTATCAACTAGTCACTTTTCTTTAAAAAAATTAACAGACTTGAATTAGGACAGTTTTAGATTACAGAAAAAATGAGCATAAAGTACACAGTTCCCATATTTACCTTATATGCTTTCAAGTTTTGACAACTATGAATAAAACTGCTATAAATATTTGCATGTAGGTTTTTGTACAGACTATCTTCACTTCATTTGATAAATAACAAGGACCATGTTTACAGGATTGCTGAATTTTTTTTTTTTGTAAATAAAACTGCCAGAATGTCTTCCAAAGTAGCTCTACCTTTTGGCATTCTCACCATCTATGAGTGATAATTTCTGTTTCTTCTTATCCTTACCAGCTATTGGTGTTGCCAATGGGTCAGTATTTTGGATTTTAGCTTTTAGCCTTTTTTTTTTTTTTTTTTTTTTTTTTTTGCCTGTTTGCTTGTTGTCTGTTTGGGGGTACAAGCGCATTTTTGTTACATGAATATATTGCATACTGTTAGAGATTGGGCTTCAGGTGGCCCATTTCCATATAGTAAAAATTATACCTAATAGGTAACTCCTATACCTTAATCCCCCTCTCCATGCACCCTTTTTAGTGTTCCTAGTGTCCATTATTTCCATCTTTGTAGCCATTTAGCATCCACATATAAGTAGGACCATATAGTGTTTGGATTTATTTTCTGAGTTAGTTCACTTAGGATGATGTTCTACAGCTCTATACATGTTGCTGGAAAGGACGTGATTTCATTGTGTGTGTGTTCATGTGTGTGTAACTCTGTAGTATTTCATGGTATATATGTATCACATTTTCTTCATCCAGTCCATTGCTGATGAGCACTTAGGTTGGTTCCGTGATGTTGCTATTGTGAATAGTGCTACAATGAACATACAAATACAGGTATCTTTTTTTTATATGTTTTATTTTCCTTTGGGTGGATATATAGTAGTGGGATCGCTTGGTTAAATGGTAGTTCCATTTTTAATTATTTGAAAATATCCATAAAGGTTGAACTAGTTTACAATTCCAACAACAGTGTATGAATGTTCCTTTTTCTCTGCAACCATACCAATATCGGTTGTTCTTTGACTTTTTAATATATAGCAAATCTGACTGGTGTAAGATGACTTCTCATTGTGGTTTTACTTTGCATTTCTTGGATGATTAATGATGTTGAGCATTTTTTTCATATGTTTGTTGGCCATTTGTGTGTTTTCTTTTGGGAAGTGTTTACTCATGTCTTTTGCTCAATTTTTGATAAATTTGCTTGTTTTTTTCAGATTGAGTTGAGTTCTTTATAGATTCTAAATATTATGTCTTTGAGGCCTAATTTACAAATACTTTTCTCCATTTCATAAGTTTTCTGTTGATTATTTGTTTTGCTGTGCAAAACTTTTTAGTTTAATTAAGTTCCATTTGTCTATTTTTGTTTTTGTTCCAATTGCTTTTGAGGTCTTTATCATGAATTCTTTGCCTAGGCCAATATCCAGAAGAGTGTCTCCTAGATTTTTTTCTAGGATTTTTATAATTTCAGGTCTTACTTTTAGTCTTTAATCCATTCTGAGCTAATTTATGTATTGGATGAGAGGTAAGGGTCCAGTTTCATTCTTAAACTTATGGCTAGACAATTTTTCCAGAATTATTTATTGAATACAATGTCCTTTCCCAATGTTTATTTTGTTGGTTTTGTTGACGATCAGTTAGTTTTAGGTATGTGGCTTATTTCTGTCCTCTCTATTCTTTTCCATTGATCTGTCTATTCTTGTATTAGTACCACGCTGTTTTAGTAGCTATAGCCTTGTAGTATCATTTGAATTCAGGCAGTGGGATGCCTCCACACTTGTTCTTTTCACTTAAGATTGCTTTGACTATTTGGGTTCTTTTTTGGTTTGATATAAACTTTAAATTTTTTATAGTTCTGTGAGGAATGATGTTGGTATTTTGATAGGAATTGCATTGAATCTGTAGATTGCTTTTGGCAGTATGGTCATTTTAACAATAAAATTGACTAATCTTTCACCTACTAGGTTAAGTATATTACTAGGTATTGCATTTATTTTTGACAATCATTGATAGGATTGAGCTCTTGATTTGGTTATTGGCTTTATCATTATTGGTGTATAGACATGCTACTGATCTTGTATCCTGAAACTTTACTGGACTAGAAGCCTTCTGGAGGAGTCTTTAGGATTTTCTAGGTATACAATCATGTCATTAACAAATAAGGATAATTTGATTTCCTACTTGCCTATTTGAATGTCTTTTACTTTTTTTTCCTTGCTGGATCATTCTTACTAGGACTTCTAGAATGGAATTGAATAGGAGTGATGAGACTGGATATCTCTGTCTTGTTCTAGTTCTGAGGGGGAATGTTTCCTTTTTTTTTTCTTGAGTTGGAATCTCACTCCACTGCCCAGACTGGAGGGCATGCTCACTCCATTGTCCAGACTGGTGGGCATGCTCGTGGCCACCCCAGTGTTGACCCGCTGGGCTCTGGCGATCCTTTTGCCTCAGCCTTCCAAGTAGCCAGAACTACAGGTGTGTGCTACCACACCTGGCTAATTTTCAACTTATTGTAGAGACAAAGTTTCGCCAAGTTGCCTAGGCTGGTCTCGAACCTGTGGGCTCAGGCAATCCACTTGCCTCAGTCTCCCAAAGTGCTGGGATTACAGGGTGAGCCACTGAACCAGGCCTGAGGGGAAACATTTTCAACTTTTTCCCTTTAAGAAGGATATTGGCTGTGGGGTTGTTATATATGGCCCTCATTATTTTGAGGTATGTTCCTTCAGCACCTAGTTTGTTTATATTTTTTGTCACAAAAGAATGTTGAATTTTATTGAATATCTTTTTTACATTTGTTGAGATGATCATATGGTTTTTGTTTCTAATTCTGTTTATGTAGTGAATCACATTTATTGATTTGCAAATATCGAACCATCCTTGTATACCTGGAATAAAACCTACTTGGTTGCAATGAATTATTTTTTTAATGTGCTATTGAATTTGGTTTGCTAGTACATGTTGAGAATTTTTACATCTTTATTAATCAAAGACTAACCATTTGCAGTGACTGCAAACTGTAACTATGGAGTCTTTCAAATTGTCTTTCAGTTGAGAGCATTATGCATTTCATAGAATATGGTGAAAAGATACCAAGCTCAGAACAATTTTATCTTATCACAATTATTTCCATGTTTACTTTCTTTATGATTGATTTATTCCTATATAACATTACTTTTTAATATTTTATTTTTGTGTTTGAATTTAAAGAATGATCTAATTATGATATTTGACTGTTTTTGTAGCACTTTCCAAACAAACAATTTTCACAATTAAGAAAAAAGGTAGCAACTATTTTATAACATTTGTTTCACAGTAATTGCTGCAGGATTCACCCCACAAGCAGCAGCAGGGGAGCTCCCCCAAGGTAGTATCCCAACTGACTCTAAATGGATTCCAAAGAAAGAAGCATGAAACCCCAAGTTGATCCATCCAAAGCTTTTATTAGGGTAACTTACTTGTAGGAGGCCACAGCAATACTCTAGATGAACAGCAAAATAAAAGGTATTCTTTCTTTAAGGTATGTCCATAGCAAGGGGGTCAATGTATAGTATTTATATGAGGGTTTAAGGAATTTGGATCAGGGCTGGGGCCAATTTCTTTCAGTGTTTTGAATAACAACCTAAATATCTTTATCCGTGCCTGAAGACGTTAATGACCCAGGCTTGGGTTCAAACCCACTGGAAAAAAACCTGCAGTTGATTTGGTCAAGGCACTCTTTTCAAGATTTTTTTATTAGGACACAGAAAGAGCGGGAGGAACTAGAGGACCCTATTAGCTTGATGTCTTATGCTGCAAGGGCATTCATTATCTTATCAACTCCACAAATATAACACCTTCTATAGACAAGCTACTCTAGTATATGTTAAGAAGTTACATTATTAACTACTTCAGCATACATTATAGAACAGGGGTCCCCAACTACTGGGCTGTGGATTGAGATTTACCCGTGGTCTGTTAGGAACTGGGCCACACAGCAGGAAGTGAGCAGTGGACGAGTGAGCAAAGCTTCATCTGTATTTACAGCCACTCCCCATAGTTTGCATTATCACTTGAGCTCTGCCGCCTGTCAGATCAGCAGCGGCATTAGATTCTCATAGGAGAGAGACCCCTACTGTGAACTCCACCTGTGAGAGATCTAGGCTGTGTGCTCCTTATAAGACTCTAATGCCTGATAATCTGAGGTGGAGCTGAGGGAGGATGATAGTGCTGGGGAGCAGCTACAGATACAGATTAACATAGTAGTGAGACCTGATGCCCAGAGAACATAATCAATTAATTGCCTGCAGACATGTTAAAACCCTATCAGTGAGTGGCAAGTGAGTTGATGTAATTCAGTTGTACAGCTGTATTTGGTGGCAGACTTTTAGTCACAATCTGACATTTATTATACTCCATGCATGACCTGCCCATTATTTTCTTTGCCACTTCTGTCAGTGCCTTTTTAAAATAGTGAATTGTATGATTATTATTTGTTACCATGTAATAATAATAGAAATAAAGTTCATAATAAATGTTATGCATTTGAAATATGCTGAAATCATCTCCCTACCACTGGCCTTCGGAAAAATTGTCTTCCACGAAACTGGTCCTTGGTGCTAAAAAAGTTGGGGATTGTTGTCATAGAAGACATAAATATGGCCCAGCCATTAAATAAGTTATGTTGTAACTGGATAAAGTTTTGTATAATTAACTTAACTATAATGTAAGTGTATAGAGGTGCCAGGTGTGGTGGCTCATGCCTATAATTCCAGTACTTTGGGAGGTTGAGGTGAGAGGATTTCCTGAGCCCACGGGTTCAAGACCATCCTGGGCAACTTGGCGAGACCTCATCTCTACAATAAATTAAAAAATTAACTGGGCGTGCTGGCGCATGCCTGTTGATTGTGTCTGCACTGTTGGATTGCTACCATTGTTGCCTGTATCTGTCATCATGCTGGGCATGACAACATACTGAGAATCATAGACTGACACGAAGTGGAGGACTGTTTCTCTTGCAGAGACTTCCACCACACACCAGACTGTGACTCCTGCCCAAGATGGACTTGTCTTTTTCTGGAGGAGCCAACCTTACACAGGGCATTGTCCCAACCCATTTTTGTCAGATTAACTACTTTGGATATTTGACTCTTTCTTGTAGCTGTCATTTGAACCTCCCTGCTGTCAGTATTTTCTTAGGTAATGGTACGCCAGTCTCATCAGCAGACCCCAGCACAACATTTGGTCTATGAAAATAGTCTGTGTCAGCTTTTTAAATCATTTTACAGTCTGACAGTGGTGGATGTTTTATTACAAAAGTCACTCAAAAGGCTAATATTTGAGGTATCTGATGGACCTCTAGGTTTCCTTCCATCCATAGGCATCAGATATTGTTAAGCTTGTTAGGGCCTCCTCAAAAGTACATGAAAGCAATTTCTGACTTTACTATCCTAACCTCTTGGTCCACACATTATAAATTCAAGAACAATTTTTTTGTGTGTGTGTTGAAGTCTCACTCTGTCGTGCAGGCTGGAGTGCAGTGGCACACTCATGGCCACCGCAGCCTCGACCTGCTGGGCTTAGGCAATCCTTCTGCTTCAGCCTTCCAAGTAAGTAGCTGGAACTACAGATGCACGCCACCATGCCTGGCTAACTTTTGTGATTTATTGTAGAGACAAGGTCTCACCAAGTTGCCCAGGTTGGTCTTGAATCCCTGGGCTCGGACAATCCTCTCACCTCAGCCTCCCAAAGTGCTGGGATTACAGACTGAGCCACCATGGCTGGTCAAGAACAATTCTTGAACTAGTGTGGTCTTGATTCCTTTTTATTTTCTAGCACTACTGTTTGTCTTGTGTATCTCATATAGGCTATGCTTAATGGTAACCATAGATTTAAACCCTTTACTGCTATTTGCAAAATAAGTCTTTAGTTTTAAATTATATTTTTCCTAAAATTTCTATTTAAGTATAGAGTTTTGTCTATTCATTGCTAAGAATAGGTTGTATCTTTCAAAATGTTCTGCAAATCATGACTGTTTTATTCACTTATTATTTTAGGAATTATTTTTATCATGGTCTAGCTATCTATTTCTCTAATATAAATGCCTGAATATATTTTATGGAAACTTTATTATCAAATTAATTTTATTTTTTTAAGAAGCATGGGTCAAGATTTTACAAGATTAAGATTTATATAAATAGGCAGTATGACTGGTATTCAGGGGTTTCATTACGTGTACATACTTGCCCATTATTCCTGTTTACAAGTTATGTTACCAAAATACACTCAACAGAGATAAGCTCTCAAAGAAATACATATTAAGAACATGACTATAATATTTGTATAGTCATATGTAAAACTTATACTAATAGTTTTTGTGTCCACATGCTTTTTTTTATTCTTATTACATAAAGATTTTCTCAGCCTCGTGTTACTTCATATACTTACCTGTTTCTTCATTCCTCCCTTCTTCCTCTTCCAAGAAAAAAATCAGTTCATGAACGTTGTTACTTGTGGTCATGCTTGTCCAAATGATAATGACAGTAATGTGACAGTTAAAGTGGTAATATTGTCACTCACATTCAAACTTGTAAATCTCCGTTTTGATTTTCGTCTCTTCTGTTAAGCGAAACCTATGATTTTTTGACCAGATAGATAGGATTGACTTCCAATATCCTCTGTGGTGGAAGTGTATTCTTCTTAATTAGAAATGTATTTTTTTGCTGGGTGTGATGGCTCAAGCCTGTAATCCCAGTATTTTGGGAAGCAGAGGCAAGAGGATTGTCTGAACCTAGGGGTTCGAGACCAGCCTGATCAACTCCATGAGTCCTCATTTCTACAACAAATCAAAAAACTAGCTGGGTGTGGTGGTACATGCCCGTAGTTCCAGCTACTTGGAAGGCTGAGGTAGAAGGATCACCTGAGCCCAGCAGGTCAAGGCTATGGTGACTGTGAGTATGCCACTGTACTCCAGTCTGGGCAACAGAGTGAGACTGACTCAAAAAACAAAAAGAGAAATGTATTTCTTCTTTTTCATAATCCCTGTTAAAATCTCCAACAATTATTACAATAACAACATGAGTGGTCTAGGTGCTAACTGCTCTTTCAAGTGCTATCAACACTGTGGTTGGAAATTTTCTGTGCAGAGGTGCTTACAGTGAATGAATGTGTCAGCAACACCTTTTACACACCTAGAGTGTATTGACATGCTGCATGATGTTTACACTAAAAATAATCACTGGTTTAGATGAAGAAAATTGATTATCCTGTCGGAAAAAAATTCAGCACAAGTCATATCAGAATAAAGATTGTTTTGTTGCTTAATAATTATATAAAAAATTGTAGTAGCCAATATTCTAGAAAACCAAAGCACAGTACATTATCATAACCTGGTTTTTATTTCCTTATTGTTAATAATAAATACATTTTTTAGCTACTTGTATTCTAGACAACATTATGTAGGGAGCAGGATAAAGATCACACTGTGCCCCATTTTTAAGTCTCAGAAGATGTGAAGAGTTCAGGACTAATTATAGCTATTTCCAGGGCATGATCAAACAAGAAAGAAACTAGAGAATTATGTAATTTGTCTACTTTCTCCTTCTGTTCTCCTACTAGTGTCTCTCAATGACTGAAACCAGACAGAAGCAAGAGGGCAAGGAAGATTGTGTGATGTGGTTGTTAGAGTTTAGCTCCCAAGGCACAGAATGCAGCAATGAAACTTGGAGAATGAATGTGGGATGAGAGTTTGAAAACAGATCATTGAGAATCATGCCTACTGAAACCTATGGAGGTAGAGTAGTGACAGGTACATTGGGAACACATCGCATGTCCATATGCGCTGAACTATGAGTTTTTCTTGTAGGTGAAAGGGATCCACGTTGGGGCAAGAAGTCACCTGAACACATCTTGGATTCTGCAGTAGGCTGAATAATTATCCCCAATATGTCCATGTCACAATCATTGGAAGCTGTGAATGCTACCTTATGTGGCAAAAAATTATTTTGCAGAAGTAAAGAAATAAGGGTCTTGAGATGAGGAGACTATCTTGAATTATCTCTGTAGGCTTAAATGTTATCAAAAATGTATTTATATAAGGTTGGCAAAGGATGATTTGAGTACAGAAAAGAAAACAATCATGGAAGCAGACGGTGAAATGTTGAAACCACAAGTAAAGAAATACTGGCAGATATGAGAAGCTGAATGAAGAAAAGATTCAGCCCCACTATAACCTTGCTACTAGCTCCGTAAGACTCCTCAGATTTTTACCCTCTGAAGCCATAAGATAATAAAGTATGTTGTTTTGATCCACTAAAATTGTTGGTTATTTCTTACAGTAATGATAGCATACTAAGATAGATATGAAAGAAGAGCATTGGGTGGGATATAGAGCTTGAATAGAGGATACGGATTTAAGGGTGAGAGAAGAATCAAAACCAGACAACACACCAGTGTAGGTTCATTGCCCTTTCATAGAAGCTGTAGTTCTAGGGCTTCAGAGAATTTCTCTAAGAACTCTTTGAGATCCTGCCCCAAGACAGAGAAAGAAGACATCTGCACCTCCTCATCCTGTTGTGGTTTCCCATTCTGAATTCAGTTTGAGCCACAGGAAGGAAAAGAATGTTAACTTTACATAAAATGTAACAATTTTGTTATTGTATAAGATTGGAAATTTGAATGGCTGAAATGGTACATCCCTGTGACTCTAAATGACTAAAATACCTAATTATCTGCTAATTACTTACATTATTGGAAACTCACAGGAAACAGATAAAGAGCACTCATGCATATTCAGTTTTACAAGGCAATGAAGGGAAATCTTGATCCTAAACTTACACAGGTGGCATCTGAGTTACTATAATTGTTTTGGTTACACAGATGGGATTTAGGATTCTTGAGAAATAATGATTCTGATAAAGATAGCCCTTTCATCTGAATTTGTTAATACTATCAATAACTTCTAAGTTCCTCTAGTTTCATTCTTCCTGGGTTATCTTGTTTTTATGGATATGAGAATCAAGTACCCCAAAGGTTATGCATCATTATTCTATTCATTATATTTAATAAAACATAAATATTTGATTTATTTAACATTGCCTATAATCTTGTTAAATCTCAGTATTACTTATTAAAAATATATTCTTCAAACAGTTACAAATAACAAATAAAAATGCAATCAATATAAAATGTATACATAGTTATATATAAAATTACATTTTAAATTGTACACCATTTTAAATTTTAAATATCAGTTGCTGGTTCTGTGAATGAACTCTGGCTTCTTTTTTTATTTATTTTTTATTTTTATGTTTTTGAGTTGGAGTCTCACTCTGTTGCCCAGACTGGAGTGCAGTGGCTGCTCCCAACCACTGCAGCCTCGACCTGCTGGGCTCCGGCGATCCTTCCGCCTCAGCCTTCCAAGTAGCTGGAACTACAGGTGCGTGCTACCACGCCCGGCTAATTTTTCATTTGTTGTAGAGATGAGGTCTCGCCAAATTGCCCAGGCAGGTCTCGAACCCGTGGGCTCAGGCAATCCACTCACCTCAGCCTCCCAAGGCGTGGGATTACAGGCTGAGCTACCGAGCCCGCACAAGAAGCTTTTTATAGCTAGATCATCTTGCCTGAGAGGAAGTAAGTTAGGAAAACAAATTCCATGCCCGGTCATTACATAGGGGGGACGTATTTACAAAATGCCTTAACAGTTGGAGAACTATAAAAGTCAGTCTGAAGGAAGAAGACAAGTTAAAGATAAGAAAAAACAGAGAGTGAGTATCGTGTTCAGAGTTGGAGACACCAAGGGAGCAGGTAGAATCGCCAGAACTCTTGATGGGCACTGGAACCACAGTTAAAGGTGCTTTGTGGAAGCTGGGAAGAGGAGGCTGCTGCTATTTGGCAGAAGTTAAAACCATAGAACATGAAAGAAGTACAAATGCCCCATGAGTCCACTTATACAAGTTATCTAAAATGAGCCAGCTCCTAGAAACAGGGAGCAGAATGGTGATTACCAGAGACAATGGGGAGGGGAATACCAGAAGAAAGTTTCAGTAATACATAATAAATAAATTCTACAACTCTGTTGTACAAACATTGTGCCTAGAGTTAACAATATTGTATTGTACGCTTAAAAAATCTGTTGAGAGTAGATCTTTGTTGTGTTCCTTTTGTTATTTTTATTTTAAAGATGTGGGGTACAATTCAGGATAAGGTATACAGATGGTCATTGTACAAAGTTCAGGCCTATTTTGGTCCCCACTTAGCATGGCTTTGAGATCAGGTACCCTGATTAACGAAGTGTGCTCCCTACTTCCCTTCCCTGGTAGTGTCCCGCTACTGCCAATCCCTTTCTCATAGTATTATGATAATTGTTCGGGGTCTGCTTATGAGTGAGAACATGTGGTACTCAGCTATTTGTTTCTGTGATAGATTACTGAGTGTTACACACTGAGTATTACAGACTCTAAACCCATCTAAATTGCTGTGAAGTTCAAAATTTTGTCCTTCTTTGGCTGTATAGTATTCCGTCATGTATTTGTACCACATTTTCTTTATCTACTCCACTTTTGATGGGCAGCATTGTTGGTTCCATGTTTTTACTATTGTGAATAGTGCTGCAATAAACATGTGGGTGCAGGTAGCTTTTTTGTAAAATGATTTGAGTTCCTCTGGGTATATTCCCAGAAAGAGGATTGTGGGGTCATATGGAAGGTCAAATTTTAGATCTTTTAGGAATCGCCACACTGTTTTCCACAGAGGTCATGCTAGTTTACACTCCCACCAACAATGTTAGAAGCATTCCCTTTCCCCCGCATCCTCTCCAGCATCTGTTGCTTTTTGGGTTATTGATGATGGCCATGCTGACTGGAGTTAGGTGGTATCTCAGTGTGGTTTTAATTTGTATTTCTTTAAGGAGTAGTGAGGTTGACCATTTTGTCATGTATCTGCTGGCTGCTCATTTATCTTCTTTTGAGAAATGTCTATTCATATCTTTTGCCCACTCATATTGTATCCTTATCATAAGAATTTTTTTTTTTTTTTTTTTTTTTTACAAAAGCACATATAATGTGTGGCTACTGCAGGAGATAAGACCTGAAGCTGAGAGAGGAAAGAAAAACACCAGCCTTCTCCCCGCTTCTCACCTTCCGGATCTCAACCCAGTGGTTTCCAATGTCTGAACTTAACTGAAAGCTGGTTGCTTATGGAAACAGTGAACTGTATGATACAGGAATCAGTGCCCTGAGATACCAGCAGGGTAGGGGAAACCAGGGAGGGCAAAGGGGAAAATGACTGACAAAGAGGGGAGGAAACCAAACCTACCAAGGCCAAGAACCACACCATTTTGGGAGACATGCTTCTCATACCCACTTAGAAGACTTGTTAATGTGATGTTCTGTGAAGAGATTCAACTTTCTCATCCAGTCTGCATGTCACTCCTTTACTGTAACGTGTATGCAGCATCACTCGGATGAATTATCATATAAAACCAGATGTGGAAGTGTGTAGTCATGGGAAAGTGTTTTGAAGAAAGAATTAAGTATACATTAATTCACATTCTGATATGAGAGGTATAAGCCTCCAATTCCCTATCCACAATGCTAAAACATCAAATATCTATAAATAGAATGTTTTCATGAGTTCGGTTTTAAACCTGAACTCAGCTAATTACAGTTTTGTTTTATGCATGTTACTGTGGAAATATTAAATGTACTTGGTGATAGAATGAATCACCAAATTCTGCTGACTCTTAATTCATACATATAAATTTTCAGTTCTAAGTTTTTAAAGAATTGGTGAGAAAACACTGTACAAGGTTTGACAATTAAGTTCACGAACTCATACCAGAAAAAGTGCTACATATCTCATTGCTGAATATCACTATAGTCCTCTTTGAAGTACTGCCCTTGGGAAACTATGCACCAACACCAGTGCCTAGCCCACCCGTCAAAGCAATTTTGGAACTCTTTTTCTGGGATGGCCATCAGAGTTGTCATTTCGAGAATTTCAGAGTTTGAATTAGAGCAATGAAGAAACATTAAATTAAATTAATGTTTTAAATTTTTTTGTTAAATTTGTCAAGAGTGGAAGTGAATTCAGGGACATGTTAGTTCCAGTTTATGGGGATAATGCCACGAAGAAAATGGCAGTGTACAAATGGGTTAAAAATTTTTCTGAGGGAAGAGAAAGCTTCACTGATGAAGAGAGGTCAAGAGGGCCAGTAATGAGCAGAACTGACTGTAAATTCAAATATTCGTTGAATTGTGCATCAAAATCGTTGGCTGACTGTGAGAAACATAGCAGACCAAATATACATTGATAGAGAAGCAGTTAGGGAAATCTTAACTGAAAATCTCGGCATGAGAAAAGTGTGTGCAAAAGTGATCCTGAAGGAGCTCTTGCATCATGACAATGCACCAGATCATACAGTACCAGATCATACGGCACTGTCTGTGAGGGAGTTTTTAGCCAGTAAACAAATAACTGTATTGGAATACTCTCCTATTCAGCTGATCTGGTCCCCAGTGACTTTTTTCTTTACCCAAAGATAAAGGAAATATTTAAAGGAAGATATTTTGATGGCATTCAGGACATCAAGGGTAATATGATGACAGTTCCAATGACCATTCCAGATGCAGTTCTAAAATTGCTTTGACAAGTGGACTAGACACTGGCATTTGTGCATAGCTTCCCAAGGGGAGTACTTTGAAGGTGACCATAGTGATATTCAGCAATGATTTATGTAACACTTTTTCTAGGATGAGTTCACAAACTCAATTGTCAGAATAATCTCTGACTTATTTCTGCTTAATTTCTCTTTATTTTCTAGCTCTATTGGTCTTGCCAGTATACCGTGCTAGCAATGTCACATGTTAAACTGGATTAGAATACCATTTCCTCATTTTCAAAAGTACTTTACTGCCATTTATCAAATAAGGTCTTACCTTTAGCATGTATTCTTGCTAAAACTGACATTTAAATCTAGAGTCTTGCTACTAATAAATACAAGTTGCTTCTTTTAAAAATACTCTGCAAAATTATGGCTGTTTGAATCACCTTTATTCCAGGAATTATTTTTGCCATATGCTAGTTTTCCTGTCATGTGAATTGCTTTTATATCTGTTTTGAAAACTGTTTATTACAATCACTGTTCTGTCATGATAAAGGTTAAAGAACAACTTAGGGTCAAACAATTCTCTTCTTTAAGTTTTCAATGTTATACATTATACCTATGTGGTAAACATGCACTTGTTCTGCTGCATCTAAAATAAAATTTTTTAAAAGTCCTTGTATGTCAACAGGCACTATGATAATTTTTTGCATGGTGCTATTTAATATCTTTTGCTATGGCAGCATAAGAGTTGTTTCTTTTGTCTCTGTCTGTCTGTTATTTTCATCTACAAAATAGACTATCTCTAAGCACTCTATCAAAAAAATTTTAGGTAAAATTAAGATCATGGAAAATATAACTCTAGTATTTACAGTTCAGTTAATGATTTATGATATTCATGCTATTTTTCTTTCATCCTCTTAATTGGTAAATATCATCACGGCTCTGAGTTTGGTGTGGTTTCCTGTGGTCACACTTGCCAGAATAGCAAAAATAATGCAGTTGCAGTGATAGTGATCAGTCACATGCATGCTTATAAACCTCAGCTCTGGTCACCTCTCTCCTCTCTAAATTGTGTCTTTTGCTCTTTGGTCAGGTACATGCTTTGACTCTATTTTTTTCCAGTAGCATCTTGTTATTTTCATCAGACAAGCTATTTCTTCTGCCCATTACCAATTCACTTGTTCCCCATGACTATGTGGTCACATCAGAATTACCATAAGTGTTAACTGTTATTCCAACCGGCAGCAAATCTCGGGTTGAAAATATTCTGTACTGTACAGTTTGATGTGTTAGCTACTCTGTTTCCACACATTGTGTATTGACCTGATGACTGAGATCTGACCAAGACAGTGAGCAGAATCATATCAGAATCCAGAGGTTTCCATTAAAGTTTAAATCCAATCTCCAAACTTATTGAAACTGATGATGAAGGATCTCTATCCTATAAACTCCATCATATATATGTTAATGTTTTTGAGCATACTAATTAGGTGTTAAATACTCTACATGTGTATACATTAAACCATTCTTACAACATATTTCTAATAAACCAATAATTGCAATGTATTTTGTTACAGATGATGGAAATGAATTTTAAAAGGGTTTTGTGAGCTACTCAAGATCACAGATAAAACAAAAGCAGACTCATCCACTTGAAACTATAGACCTTTGATATTTCACATTCAGCAGGTTGAAGAAAGAGAATGAATAATCACTCAATCAGGACTGAGCATAAATTAGTTTTGAGTGCTAAATAGTCTATCTTTGAATCGCCATTTTCTTTCTCTTTTGTGCTACTGTTTTACTAAATTCTCTCATGCTTAGTCCTCATTAGCTACCCCATTGATGTCGTAATCTTCACACTGGTGAGAGAATTGCATTGATCCCCACTTTAGTTCATTTCTAATTTAATTTGGAAACTAAAACCCGGCTCAATAAATTACTTGGCTCAACTTACATATTCATCTATTTATTCATAAGACATAATTATTTTTTAAACATGCTATGGTTTTGGCAACATTTTAGGAACTATAGATATAGAAGTAAACACTAAGCCGGGCTCGGTGGCTCAACCTGTACTCCCGCGCTTTGGGAGGCTGAGGTGAGTGGATTGCCTGAGCCCGAGGGTTCGAGAACCGCCTGGGCAAATGGCGAGACCTCATCTAGCAATAAATCAAAAATCAGCTCGCGCCTGTAGTTCCAGCTACTTGGAAGGCTGAGGCGGAAGGCTCCCCGGACCCCAGCGGGTCGAGGCTGCTGTGGCCGGGAGCTGCCACTGCACTCCAGTCTGGGTGACAGAGTGAGATGCCAACTCAAAAAAAAAAAAAAAGTAAATAATACAGCTAAAACCCTGCATTCATGCTACTTTTCCTGGTAGGTCTGATGGATAGAAGGTGACAGAGAGTCAGAGTTCGGTGTACGGTGTGTATTTTTCTCACTTCTCCACCTTTTTTTACACATGTGAAACTATATTACTGTAAATTTAATATGATATATAATGGAAGATGAAGAAATTTCTTAACCTGAGTTTGTTTTTGTCTTTCTGTGTGTTTTGTTTTGTTTTTGTTTTTGTTTTTAATATCCTGGACCTGCTGTAACCGGTTATATAAAACTTTGCATTTATAATAAACCTCACTGGTTTTTTTCATGACTAAAAACCTTGGAGATACTATAATTAAATAAACATGAATATAGAGAGTAGGGCAGAGGTTTGAAGTCATATTAAAGAACTCTTGGAAAAATGGAAGGATATGTTTGAGATTAGTATAGTTATTAAATGGGTTACTATAACATTCTTAGAAGAGAACATTTCATACAGTTTTTGTTGGTATTTGTTACAAACATAAATACATGCATAATTGTACATCACTCATAAAATTCCTTTACTTAACATTCATACTCTCCACTGAGTTGCAAAAAAATGTTACACAAATAATTAGAGCATTTGCCCTTTGTATTCCGTGGTACAATCAGCACATAAAATATCAGAAGCATTTATTCCAAGAGTTTCTTTAGCAAATAAGGGCCAGTTTGACATTTCTGTACAAATGGGAAATATCTTTTCTACAGAAATACGTAGTTCTCAACATTCTCGTGATTTCAGCTGTGAATATTTATCATTAACATTAGTGGTACCTTAGACAGAAACTGGCAATGAAGCTTTTACTATTAGAAGTGATTGGAAACATCTCTTCACCACAAGAGATCACGTGTGAAAAATAATGAGGTCCAGAGATCCATTCTCAGGTAAAGATACAAAGTTTTTTCAAAAAAATATAAATTTTTAAAAACACAGTTTTATATATTTAAATCTTTCTTAGAATTCTTGATAAAATTTGGCCATTCTTTTCTGATATGGTTGGATTTGGTATAAGGAAATACTTCTAGGATTGAGTTATCTACTAACTGTTATCTTAGTAACAGTTTAAGGTCTATTCCAAGAAGAAAAAAGAGCCAAATGAATACTAAATACTTCCCTCTCAGATGTGATGCTACAGTGTCCAGAGTTTCTTTTCCAGCCACATCCCTTGCTCATTTACCCCTTTGTATGACTTTGTTCAGTTATATTTTCCACATAAGGCCTTCCCTGACTATCTAATTTAAAATTTTACTATCACACTTCACCTCATTCTCAGTTTTTCCACCCCCCCCATTCTTTGTTTTGTATTTCTCCATCTGGTAAACTCTTTAACAAGAGTGTTCTTATTGTCAGAATTCAGTAATAGGGTTAAAATATTACAATACAAAAAAAAGTGTTTCTTTCATGGGATGCTATATCCATAGCATCCAGAAGAGTGTCTTGTATTTAGTAAGCAACTAGTGATAATGTTTTAAACAAAGATATCAATTTTAGTCTGAAGTATTTTCGAAATAAGTAAGTACCGATGCTTGTTATTATGATATCAGGGAAAATGTCTTAATCTTTCATTGAAGATATCCTTGCTTTGTATCTATACAAATGTTATAATTTTAATATAATAAAAATATTCTGTCTTTATAGAGTGTTGTAGGTGAAGAGTGAAAACAGTTCAAATTAACTAATGGTAGTTTTAAGACATTTAGCATATCATATTAAAGGCATGGGTAAGTAAATTGCAAAGATGTGATACTTCTCTTGGATGCTCCTCTTGTTTATGGACATTCCTACAGTTTTCTATAGTGGAATAACAACAACCAACACTCACTTTCTTCTCATGTCAATCACAGGAAAGAGTAAGAGAATCAACTACATCTCAAGGACCTGGGAGAAAGCAAATGGAATGCAGGACAGACTTACCTGTTTCTTTTTAAGTTTTCAGGACTCTGAAGGGTTCTATAACCCAGATAGAAAGTAAATTATACAAGTTACTGTTTAAAATATAAGTTTTTTGACTATCCTAACAGGCTAAAAGAAAACTCCCTAGTTTTTCTCAACCAATACGTAATTTATGTCTCATGAAGTTGACTTCAAATAACTAACTCTACTGTCTCTGATCATGAGAGGTTGTATGCATCTCTATTATGTTATTAATAAATTGGGCTGTCATTATCCATCCTTTTCATTATATGCCAATCTTAAAATAACACCTATTCACATTATTCTATCCCTGGAACACTGTAAGCATGCCTGGAACCCTGTAAGCCTGATAGTCACATATAGAAAATGATATGTGTCCTTTAAACGTTACAGTCAAGTTATAATGCTTACTTTGCACTTACATCTTTCTGGTCAAAGATTTATCATCCATCCCATCACACACACACACACACACACACACACACACACACACACACACACAAATACACATAAGAACAAAGGAATTATTTTCTCTCCCATGAAACTTTACTTCAAAGAAATACAAATAAATTCTAAGTTTTAAAAAGGTCAAGCCACCTGGTGCCAACATCCTCTTTAAATGGGCCCAAAATTTGTTAACTGTTTTATAGATAATTTAATTAGACTACTTCACTATTAAAGAATTAATGGGTACATTAAAAAATATTAACAAGAATTCTTTGTGTAACTCTTTCTCAGATTTATTTCAGGCTAATAGAACTTGGGCGTGAGTAAATTGTTTATATTCGTGAAATGAGTGTCTAGTCACAAAAGTAAAAAAGTGAGCTGGTTAGGCTGACAGAATTTTACTGATCTGATTCTTCATCTCCTGTTTGAATATTTATGTGTTTTATTTTTCTTAGTTAGGGAATCCATTTATATCCCATGTCTCTTTTTCTTTATGCCCAAGTTCCATCAACAGGTTCATAGAACATGGCAGTGCAGACATTTTTGTCTAACGGTCAAGAAAGAGACTCAGTGCCATTCACTGACACATTGTGAAACTATTTGGACTCTGCAGTTCAAGAAGTAATGAATCTGTTGATTTTGGTTTGCTACTTTAGAATGAGACCTAGGGCCACCCACCAACTCACCACAGAGAAACTGTTTCCAGCTACATAGGAATTGACAAGCCACAGCTACAGATAAGTTCTTTGCAACTCTTTCATGAGGTTCTTACACCTTGCACTATGTCCCTTGTGACACATTAACCTATAATTTAGGAAAGGTATACGTTAAGGGCTGAAATTAAGAAATTTTGAGACAGGTATACATTTTTCCCACTCTGGCCTTATAAATTTCTCCCTATCCTGAACAATCAGAGAGAATGCCAATGTTTTATTAAAAATATATATTAACAATTATGTCACCACTATTTGGCACTTCTACTGTGTAGACATCTCACTTCGTAAAATAGTTACTAGGCAGTGTAGAGGAAAGTCTACATAAATTTATAACTTGAACATTGTTTTGTTTCTTTTTAATGTGAGTGAGCTATTCCTGAACCACATGCAGATTGGTTGCTGCTTTGGTTTTTCTGTTTGATTATCTGTGTATTTTGGTGGAAAGCAATACTCTTGGTTCTTTTAATTGTTGCCTCTGCAAAAAGGGAAAACTTTCAGTGAATTTTTAACTTTCAGTCAAAATTGTAATCATAAAGTGATACCATATTTGTAAGAACCAAAAAGACAGTATCCAAAGCCCAAAATATAACTGCAAGGAAATTGGACAACATAGATTAAAACAGTTGAATTAGAACTGGAAGTCAGCCGGGCTCGGTGGCTCAGCCTGTAATCCCACACCTTTGGGAGGCTGAGGTGAGTGGATTGATTGCTTGAGCCCTGGGTTCGAGACCCATCAGGGCAGCAAGACCTCATCTCTACAATAAATCAAAAAATCAGCCAGGCATGGTAGCGCAGGCCTGTAACTCCATCACCCAGACTGGAGTGCAGTGGCCGCTCACGGCGACCGCAGCCTTGACCGGCTGGGCTCTGGCAATCCTTCAGCCTCAGCCTTCCACGTAGCAGGAACTACAGGCGAGAGCTACCACACCCCGCTAATTTTTTTGCTTTATTATAGAGATGAGGTCTCACCAAGTTGCCCAGGTGAGTCTCGAACTCGCGGGCTCAGGCAATTCACTCACTTTGGCCTCCCAAAGCGTGGGATGACAGGCTGAGCCACCGAGCCTGACCTTTCTTTTCTATTAAAAAATAATTGGTGGAAATTACTTTCTAGAATATAAAATGAAAGTTATATAGTAGTGATTACATGAATTTACCTGTAATAAAATTACATACATACACAAGCACAAACACACACACACAAGCAAATAAATGCATAAAATAGTGGTAAGACCTGAATAAGGTCTATGTAGTCTATAAATGTCAACTTCTTGGTTTTGATACTACACCTTCAGTTATGGAAAATACAGGCATTCTTGGGGGATATTACAGGCTCTAATCCAGAGAATCACAATAAAGCAACTGTCTCAATAAAGTGAGTTATACAAATTTTTTGGTTTTACAATGCATATGAAAGTTTTATTTATACATATAGTATAAATATATATTGTCTATTCAGTGTGAAATAGCATTATGTCTAAAAAATGTACATACTTTAAAAACGCTTTATTTCTTTAAAAAAATGCTAACAATCAGCTGAGTTTTCATTGAATCCTAATCTTTTTGCTCTTGGAGAGTCTTGCCTCAATGTTGATGGCTTCTGATTGGTCTGGGTGGTCGTTGCTAAAGCCTGGGGTGGCGAGGGTGATTTCTTAAAATAGGACAACAATGAGGTTTGTCACATTGATTGCCTCTTCTTTTCATGCACGATTTCTCTGTAGCAAGTGATGCTTAATACTATTTTACCCAATTTTCAAAATTGGAGTTAGTCTTCTCAGTCCTTGCTGCTGTTTTATCGCCTAAGCTTATGTGATGTTCTAAAAACTTTGCTGTCATTTTAACAATGCTCAGATTATCTTCACCAGGAGTAGATTCCATCTTAAGAAACTGTGCTCTTTGCTCATCTGTAAAAAAACAACTTCACACTCATGAAAGCTTTATCATGAGATTGCAACGACTCAGTTAATCTCAGGATCCACTCCTAATTCTAATTCTCTTGCTATTTCTACCACTGAAGTCTTGATCCCCTTAAAGTCTTCCATGCTATGTTTATGCTGTGACACATGTGCTGTCATCCAGACTTTGTTGTTCCATTTATAGTACACGGGCAGAGTAGAGTTAGCATCATACTTGAGACTTCTAAAATTTTGGAATGGTAAATGAACAATAGCTTCAACTTAAGTGGCCAGCTGCATTAGTTCCTAAGAAGAGAATCACTCTGTCCTTAGAAGCTTTAAAATCAGACATTGACTTCTCCTTTCTGGCTATAAAACTTCTAGTTATCATCTTCTTCCAATAGAAGACTGTTTCTTCTACATTGAAAATTTGCTGTTTAGTGTAGCTACTTTCAAAATTATGTTAGCTAGATTTTTCTGGATACTTTCTTGCAGCTTCTACATCAGCACTTGCTGCTTCACCTTGTACTTTTTTGTGATGAAGATGGTTTCTTTTCTTAAACTTCACAAAGCAACTTCCGCTTGCTTCCAAGTTTTCTTCTGCAGCTTCTTCACCTCTGTCAGTCATCATAGATTTGAAGGGAATTAAGACTTTGTTCTAGATTATGCTTTGCTTTAAGGAAATGTGGCTGATTTAATCTTCTATCCAGACCACTCAAGTTTTCTCCATATCAGCAATAAGGCTTTTTGGCTTTATTATTCGTGTGTTCACTTGGAATAGAACTTTTAATTTTTTTAAAGAACCTTTCCCTTTGCATTTACAACTTGGCTTGTTGCAAGAGGTCTAGCTTTCAAACAGTCTCAACTTTGAACATGTTTTTCTCACTAAGCTTAATCATTTCTAGCTTTTGATTAAAGGTAAGGGACATTTGATCCTTCCTTTCACTTGAACACTTAGAAGTCATTGTTGGGTTATTAACTGGTCTTTCAGTATTGTTGTCTCAGAGAATAGAAAGGCTGAAGGAGAGGAGAAAGATGGGAAATGACCAGTTGGTAGAACAATCAGAACAAAACAAAATTTCAATTTAAAAGTTAAAAATTTTTGTTTTAAAATTGGTATGGTTTGTCAAAAACTACCAAAGGGGGGCAATAAACAATTTACTAACCCCCCAATTAAAAAAGGGGGGGGGGACATAGCCAATTTAAGGCATGCCTACATAACACTAGCGATTTTATTTTTGAAATATTTGTGATTAACCCCCCAAAATGTGACCTCAAAGACGGGAAGTAAGTGCCAAGCTCATTTAAAAAATTGATAAAAAAATAGAATGAAAAAAAAAAAAAAAAAAAGGAAGAAAGAAAGAAACACATATAGTATCTGTGAAGCATAGTAAATGGAAGTGCAATAATATAAGGTGTGTTTGTTTTCCTACTGGGGAAGTTCAGAGCAAGAAAGCTCCCTATATTATTTTTGCAATTTTCAAAATCAATCTCTATTCATTTAAGATTACAAAGTTAAAAAAACAGGTAAATAGTAGGCAGTTTTTATTTTCTTGGTATTAGCACTAGCTATTCTTATTTTTCTTTTCTTCTATGTCTCAGCTACTCTCGATTCTCTCATCGAAGTCGATTTCTTAATATTCATTAATATTACTTAATAAAAGTTTTGGTGAATGTGCTGATTCCAAATCAAAGCTTGTGGAAGTCATTGCTACTCTGTTAAACTTTCTTAATCTGATTTGAAAACTTCTCAACACAACACACCCCAATAGAAGTTCTTAACTCTTGTCTTTTCCCAATTACTGTTTTATTTATCTAAAAATTTTAAAAAAAAAATTTCAATAGCTTTAAAGGGCATACATAGTTTTTGGTTACATGGTTATATTTTATAGTGGTGAAGAAGTCTGTACTTTAAGTGTACTCTTCACCCCTACTTGTGCACATCACGGATAGGTGGTTTTTAGTCTCTCCCTCTCTTCCCACCCTCCTCCTTCTGAGTCTCCAATTGTCCATCCTGCCATTCTCTACGCCTGTGCAGATCTTTAGTTTAGCTCCCATTTAATAAGAACATGTGGTATTTAGTCTTTCTGTTCCTGAGTTTGTTCACTAAGGATGATTATTCTCCAGTTCTACCCAAGTTTCTACAAAAGACATTATTTTATTCTTTTTGATGACTGACTTGTATTCCATAGTATGTTTATACTACATTTTTTCATTTATGCTATTTAATTTTTTATATGTTATTTATTTTAAAGATGCGGGGCACAAATCAGAATTAGGTGCATAAGTGGTCCATATACAGGTGAAACTTGGGTCTCACCTGTATCAGAAATTGTCTGGTTTAGGATCAGGAATCCTTAGTAATATTACTGCCTCTCCCTCCTTCACCTGGCAGTGTCCTTTGGCTATTACCAATCTCTTTCTTGTAGAATTATGAAAAATATTCAGAATACACTTGTGAGTGAAAGCATGTAGTACTCTGTTCTTTGTTTCTGTGATAGATCACTGAGTATGATAGACTCTAAATCTGTCCAAGTTGCTGCAGAGTCCATAATTTTGTCCTTCTTTATGACTGTGTAATATTTCATCATGTATATGTACCATTTTTATCCAGTCCACTTTCAATGGGCAGTTATGGTTAGTTTCAAGTTTTTGCTATTGTAAATAGTGTTACAATAAACATATGTACACAAGTATCTTCTTTGTAGAATGACTTGAGTTTCTCCAGGTATATTCCCAGAAGGAGGACTGCTTGGTTATATGGAAGGTCAATTTATAGATCTTTCAGAAATCACCACAATGTTTTCCACAGACATTGTACTAGTTTAC